>JAWPNB010000008.1:25000-2525000 GCA_033996785.1 Trichosanthes truncata | reverse complement strand
TAATTTGACATTTAAAAGTTTTCTTGAGTTCGCTTAATCTTTTAAACTTCTCAAATTTTACTCTCAATGTAATAAAAATTCTCAATTAAGTCATTCAATAAAAAAAATGTTAAAACTTGTTAGCATAAAGCTATATAATCCACTTTGACATATCACTTAAAGAAAAATGAATTTTGTTCATCAACTAGTCCATTTTTGCGGATAGGCATGGTTGGTTTCATGTATTAAAGTAACATTCAAATAGCATGTGCACGTCTAAATATGTTACTAAAACAATAATTTGATACTTCATCAACTTTTTGCTAATAAATTTTAAAATTTTAAAGATGAAAAACTAAAAAATAAGGCAAACCACCTTGTACATTTATCCTACTAATATTAATGGTTTACTTATTAATAGCTATTAAAAATTGTTCAACTAAATGAACACTCAAGCGACCTATTATTACATTTAACACTATTTATTAACGTTGTAAGCTAATTTATTAGAATGAAACTTTGAAGGCAAAATTGAGATAAATATGAAGCTGAAGATACAAGTCAACTAAAAAAATCATGCATACACAATTAATTCCAAACAATTATTGAAAAAAATAACACCAAGGCTGATGTCTTAACGTGAATTTTCAATATTTTAATTACAAATGCTTTTAATAAATTTTAGACTTTTCACATATCCATCATCACATCAAAATTCCCATCAACTAAAGAGAGCAAAATTTAAGGAGCAAGTAAAATCTTCAAAGGGTTAACAAAGAAAGAATGGAACTGAACTAAGTAGAAATGAATACAATAATAATAACAAAAAAATGCCGAGTACTGGAAAACATATGGGTAAAAAAAAAAAAAAACAAATTACACTGTGAATGAACCGAACTGACTACTCTTATAAAGCTAAATGCAAAACATGAACAAAAACAACCTTGCCCACACCACGTTACCAAAGGCAAAAGAAGAAATTACTGCTCAACAACGCTGTAAGAAGCTAAATTTCCACGCTATTAAAAACAGTATATTCAGATAAAAAGCATCTCACTGGCCAAGGCAAAGCATTTAGCTCAAGTAAAAAGAACGAATAACTTTTTAACTAAACCTGGTTTCTACCACCAACACCGCCCCTTGTTCGTCCACCTATCCACCCCCGACCTCGACTGTAACCCCTACCCCCTCTGCCTCTATCATAGCCAGTTCCTGAAAGGAATGCAATTCATTCAAACAACTTAACTCGATCCATCCTAACCACATGATTGTTTTCAATACATTCTAGAAGGATTTGAATTTGGTATACACTAAAGTTCAATACCCAAGATTGATTAAACCAAGAAATAGTTAAGAGGTCACTTGAAAACATTCCATCTATCTTTTTTAAGAAAATTCTAAAAATAAAGATCACACCCTAAGATATTAGTCAACAAATTAGGTGGCACCAAACATCAACAAAGTCAGCAGAGCGACATTTATCTGACCTCACCAATCAACAAACAATTCTGAAAAAGAGAAGAATGTTGAGAAAGAAACTTACCACGATATGCCCAACCTCTGCCTCGCCCACCTCCTCTACCCCAATTTGAGTACCCACCATTATCTATGTTGACAGAATAGAAACTAAAAATTAGGTCGTACTCGAGAATTGGCGTGAATGAAAATGAAAGAAGAAAAAGTTATTCACCTTGATAGTTGTTGCCAGATCCACCTTGGTAGCCGCCAGATCCACCTTGATAGCCACTAGATCCACCTTGGTAGCCGCCACCAGACCCACCTTGGTAGTGGCCAGATCCACCTTGGTAGTGGCCATATCCACCCTGGTAGTTGCCATATCCACCTTGGTAGTTGCCATATCCCCCTTGGTAGTTTCCATATCCACCTCTGCCCCAACCACGCCCTCTCCCTCTACCACGACCTCGGCTTTGGCCATATGGATCTGCCAAATGCAGGAATGTCTCAGAGTTCAACTAAGAGAGGACCATAATCCAACTGTTAATAGTTCGGTCTCCATTAAAATTTGTTTATACGTCCAGGCACATAAACTTCACCTCCCAGTGAATTAGAAGTAATTGGGTGCTACCAAGCTCTGGGGAAAATAATCTTTGTGGTTTGTGCTTATCATACGAAACTATGTTATTCTCCAGTAACATCAAGTGATTCCTTCTCTCTAGATTCCCACCCAGTATCTCAAACCCACAACCAACATCTAGTCTACCTTAACATCCCAAAGCCCAAATTCACTGGGACCACCCCCCCTTAGAAGGGGCTTAGTTGCATTTTTTGAAGGGAACATTGGTAATAGGATACTGAAAGAATTAATTTCCCACAGACGCTCAAGAAGATTTTTAACCTTAAATCTTTGGTTTCTTTACTTATGGAATGATGTATCATAGATCCCAAGGTTTCTTAATTCTCCTGATTCTGTTTCCATTTTTTTATGTATTGCTGTTGCTGCACTATTACTTAGGGTAGAAGATATCGCATTCTCTACATTTTCAGACATTAGCGGGATGTTTTTTTCAGACAAAAGGATCACCTTCATTAACAGCATTGTAATAAGGACGAGACTGTCTGGGCTGTTGTTGTTGTTGCTGCTGTTGCTGATTATATTGTTGCTTTGGCTGTTCCACAAAATGTGGAGCTTGGTACCTACAAAAAAATAACATTTTCCATCTTGTAAAGAAACTTAAATATAAAACCCGGAAAGCAGTACATCAAGGACTGGATTATCTTACCCAGGAGAGTTTTTATTTAGCTCTCGATTTGACAAGGTAATTGATATCATTGAGACATGACGAGTCATCTCCACACTGCATCATATGTCAGACATTATTAGTTAAACATCTGCAGAAGAGAATGCTAAAGCTACATACCCACAGCAGTAAGCATAAATCTGCAATTGCAATCTAAAGAGTACAAACCCACACAAGGCAAAGTTGTGTGTACAAGCATAAAGAAACCAACCCAAAATAACTGCATAGGTCTTCATCAGGCAATTAACAGAAAATTTTAGAGATTAGAAACTTACGGTACAAGACCTTCTTCAATAGGTTCCCATACATCAGTTATGCTCACTGAACTGATGGAAGTTTCTTGATGCAATCGTGGAGTCCTCTTCTGTTTCAGGATGAAACTGGCCGATTAATTATAAAATAAATTACAAGTGCACAGTTGCAGAATGTAAAGGACGCAAACCTTTAAAATTTCTGCAATGGCAACAGCTTTACTGATTGCCTGCCCCATGGCTTTCAAGACTATCTCTTTAACACGTTTGTCCTGGATAAAAAGTGAAAACGTGACATATTAAACCAAAATACAAAAGATACATTCTCACTCGACAGTAAGCAACATGCTTAAAAATATATGTCTAAATAAACAAGGAAAAAAACTTGGACTCATACGTCTAGGTCCATTTTCAAACAGCAAAGATACCAGGGGTGAGCAAGAACTCGCTAAAACCTAAAAATTAGTCTAATCAAAATTGAACTAGCTGACTTGGTACATTTTCTGTTTTCCTTTTCCCCCTTTTCAAAATCATATTGGTTTGACATCAATTATCTCCATTCATATGAGGCCTTTTGGGTGGAACCAAAAGCAAAGCCATGAGGACTTATACTCCAAGTGGACAATATCATACCATTGTGGAGATATATGGAGGTTCTGTTGTACTCAAACACAAATGTCTTAACACAAATGTCCTTCCAAAAGAGAGTTCTATCACACTTTCCAACCTTTCAAGAAATATGATTATAAACAAGATGTTTTTGTTTATCAATGAAATTCCAAGGGCCTTTTCATGTGCCTAAACACCTCGTGCCCGACTTTTGATCAAGGTGGGATGTACCATATTTGGTTGCAATAAACCTCCTCCAAAGGGCTTTCCTCTCTTCATGATAGCGCCAAATCCATGTAGCCAAGAGGGAGTTATTTTCCTGTTTGATATAAAGAATCCTTAAACCAACCTCTTCAATAGAAAGTTTGACTTTGCCCCATTTCAGGAGGTGGAAGCCTCTGTTCTCTATGTTGCCCTTCCAAAGGAAGTTTCTAAAAAGCTTCTCAATAGCTGCTGCAATTTTTGAAGGAATGCAGAAGATTGACAAGTAGTAAATAGGGATGTTTGCCAAGGTAGCTTATATTAGGGTGAGTCTACCCCCTTCAGAGATATGGGAAGTACCCCAAGAGTGAAGTCTTCTTTCCACTTTTCCCAATATAGGAGCAAAAAGAAGAGGTTCGTGGCTTACCATTTAGGGGGAGGCATAGGTAAGAGCTTGGCCAACTTCCCAAATTGCAACCAAAACTCAAAGCAAGGTTGCCTGCAAGCTGTAAATCAATGTTTATGCCCAAGATTTCAGATTTATGGAAGTTTATGTTGAGGCCCGAAGCTTCTTTATGGCAATTTATAGCACTCTCACCCAATCTCAGTTTCTTAGTTCTTGGGAGTTGGGAACTTCTTTCTCCCTCTGAACTCAAAATCAGCATGTTTGATGGTGCACTTGGTCTCGCTCTTTAATGGTGCCTGAAGATCTTTGCCCTCCGTCTAACACTATATAAAGCCTTTCTCATCACTCAAATCAGCATTCTCCTTATCTCTCTCTCTCACTGGGAGGATGCTTGGACTATCTCTCTCAAGCTCTCTTCCTCTAATGATCTAATTTCCCCTTGGGAGAAGTGGGCTCCAAAATCATCTGGTGGGGAAATTGCAATGGAAACTGGTGACTCTGGCTTTTCGACTCTCTCCCTTTCTTTCTCAAACTAGTTTGACCTTAAAAATTAGGTGGAGAAGAGGCTTGTTGTACAACTTCAAATGGGGGGAAGGGCACAACAAATTTATCAGAAGCCTCCTCTCTTTGTATATTGTTTTATTTTCATTATTATTAGTATTTATCTTGGCCGGGGTTGTCCATCAATAAATCAAAGTTGATTGGCTGCAATTGAATCAAGTGGTTCAATAAGAACTGACTTTTCCCCTTTAGATTCACCCTTTCAACTGATTCTTCGAGTTCTCACAATACAATTTACGAATGTAATTTTCAGCATTACTTAAGCATGGAAGTACCTACACTATTGGGATTTTTCTTTCCCGCTCATTGGGTATGCCTAATTCCACTTGTAAGGAATGCAATAGATGCCTTGCAAAAGATGAGTTCAAATGGAGTACGCTTGAAAAGTGCATTCTCAAACTTGGTTCTATGATATGTGATGTATAGAAATCAATGGATCTCTCCTAATAGATTGTAGAGTCGGTTGGATCTATCTCATCAATTACAATCAAAGTTGGAGGTCTCAAGTACAATCACCAACTTAAATGACACAAAAGGACAATTTTTTTTTATTAATGTTTGTTCTAAATACAAAGTTGGGATATGCATATATAGGCTTGCAGGTGTTAGCCCAAATGACAATCCTAGCCACTAGTTTAGTACATCTAATACACAAATGATTAGTTGATCAGGTAAAAGGCATGCTAAATATATAAAGAAATCCCTAATCTCAAAATCTATTAAACACAAATCCTTAATCTCAAAACCTATTAAACCAAATCCTAGAGCCTTCATCAAGATGCCCAATACGGAACTTATTGGGAGAGAGAAGAATAATATGAGAAATTGCTTGAACATGGAGTGGGGCTTATAAGAAATTTTCCTTGATTTCTTGGGTGCATGCAATTGAGTTTGCAAGGAATTTCTTTGAAGAGATGACCAAAATAGAATGATTCTAAATATCAGGCCAAAGCCTGGATGACATATGAGAATAGATTAGACTCCCTTATTATCAACTATGACTTTAAAGAGAGTTGATTGTGTCTATCCTACAACAATAGGTTCAGCCTAAAAACCAAACAAACAAAACTTTGCTCACCCTTGTGTCTATCCAAGTCTAGCATGATTAGAAAAATAGCAAAGAAAACCATCAACTAATTGCACATATAACAATGGAACATTAAACTTGATCCCATGAATAACATTAATAATTACCTTCTTCAAATAAAAAAAATAGAACTATACAAATTGAAGAAATCCATGAACCAAAAATCAAGCCAATATAATAAAGAAACACCAAACTCCATGATATTACATTGTAGAACATAAACTTTAGTGTATTTGATTCTTTTTATAAGAAAAACAATCACGTAGCTGTATCTTGATGGTAAATTTATATATTGAAAAAATGTAAACAAATGGAAGAAACCTGAGCCAAAAATCACGTCAAGATAATACAGAAACACCAAGCTCCACATGATCACTGCCTTAGCATAATAACTCGATCTGAGAATACAGTATAAAGCATAAATTCAACTGTATCTTTATTCTTCTTATAAGGAAAATAACGCCGTAGCTACAAATTCAAGAAAATTAGAAGAAAAAACTACAAGGACTGTAGATAATCAACAGAACAGATGACATTTCACGAGCTATCGCATATTAAGAAGTACCATAGCTCGTGCATTAAACTTACAGACACTTCCACATTCAATGCATATTACAGCAAAGCATCAGCCAGCGAGCAAATATTCCTCAAAAGTCACAAGTAGAAGAAACGACATCAATACATCAGCAAATGTACCAAATCAACAAATGTCGGCTAACATTACAAAAAAAAAAAAAAAATGCCAAAACTAATCGAAACCAAGACAATCTCCTTAAACTTGACTAATACGTCTCATGTATTCACAATCCACACAGCACAAACCTAACCTCATAAGACAGATTCAGCATTACGAAATATCAGCAGAAAGAATAATACAAAAATACTCCAACAAAAAGTGAAATGAAATACAATAGATAATGAGAATCAATAAAAGAAACAGTGAGACGGTACCTGGAGTAGGGTGGAAGCATAAGTGATGTAGTTTCGAATAGCGCCTTGACTGGTGATGCGGATTTCATTTTCGTTTATCGGAGATTCAGGTTTTGGTTTCTCGACCTTCTGGTACCTATCCATGGCGGTTCTTCTGCAAGGCGGGAAGCGATAGATGAAAGAAGAAGAAGACAACAGAAACCCTAACGGGCAAGAGCAGAAAGCTTGAGTGTGAGTGTTTGTGTGTGTGGTTTTGAGCTGAAAGAAAGAAAAAGGGGAAAGGAGGCTAAAAACCTCTGTATTTCTTTCACTTTCCTTTTAAACTACATACGATATGGCTTCGTAAGGTTCTACAGATTTTTTTTTTTTTTTTTTAATTTCTTATTTTTGGTTAAATTAGAAGTTTGAATCTCTCACTTTTATAAGTTTTAAAAATATCTAGATTTCTAAACTTTCAATCTTATCTAATAAACCTTAGACTTTTAATTTTATCTCTATTAGATTTCAGACAAATTTAAAATTTTTTAAAATTAATTATTATATTAGATATAAATTTAAATTTTAAGTATGATGGAACCTTAAAATTTTCAATTTTGCGTTAGGTAGATCCGTAAATTTTTAAAAATCTAATAGTTTAGAGACCAAATTTATAATTTTGAAAGTTTAAAGACCAAATTGACACGAAATTTAAAATTTAGGGACTAAATTTGTAATTTAACTTTTTTCTTTTCATTTTCTTTGGTGCTCCAACATTATTTGCAAATTTGGCGCGTAAAGTGCACTGACGGTTTAGATTTTTTCTATTTTTTCAACCATTAGACCGTGGGCCTCTGAAATTAATTAAATACTTAATAATTAAGATATGACGATTTCGTTATATATATATATATATATATGCTTTTTTTTTTAGAATAAAAAATTGTGCTAGTTTTCTTACTATTTGTTTGGTAGTTTTTTTTTACTTAAAAAAAAAAAGCACATTTGAATTTTTAGCTAATTGTTAGGTAAATTCAAGAAGTGAAACAAGTATTTAAAATTTAGCTTAAATTTTATAATTACATTTTTTATAAAATATATAGCAAGACAAAGGAACATTAGAAGTAGTAATAGTGTTTGTAAGCTAAAGTTTAATTTTCAAAAATAAAAAATAAAAAGACATACAGTTATGAGAAATTGAGTAATATGCGAGTTTACTTATCTCATATACTCATAATTACAAAAAGAACTCATACACTAGTAAGTGAGTTTATATTAGACGGTGACCATTGCAAGTTAGATGAACGCGTATTTATAAAACACACCTTTGTATTGCAAATTTATTTTTACAAATATTATCTATAAACTAAATGCACGACAAACACGAGTAGAGTTTATTGGTTAAGATATCCTACTATATTCTAAAAGGTCGTATATTCAAATCATCATCTTGTATTTGTGATGTGATGTATTTCGAACAAAAACACGCATGCTTCATAGTTACAAATTCAAACTTCTCAATTCCTGACTTAAAAAACTCAATCTTATTATAACGTGTGAACCATCTAATACTCCAATATATATATATATATATATATATATATTTCTTTCAATACTCGAGAACCAAATTCCATGTTATGGTGCTAGTCACGTTAAGTTGAAAAAGTCTAGCAAATGGTATCAAAGTCCACACTACAAACAACTTCACTCAAAAAGTGTATGAGAATTTAAGTTGACAATCAGGATCATAGCCAAAAACAGAGAATGGGAAAATTTGCCTCCCAATCACTCTGAGAATCTAAAAATGTATTTAAAGTTGTCCCGTCTAACTTCAAATCCGAATCTTGTATTTAAAAAAGTTAACGTGTAAAATTTTACTTCATTACAAATGTTTCTAACTCTACCTAATTGAGTTATAAATTGATGAGTCCTACGTTGATTTCAATCGGGAATAAGTTAATAGTATGTCTTACAAATATTTAGGCACGAACATATATATTTTTTGTTTGAATCCAACAATATGTGGGAGTGAGGATTCAAATCTTAAACTATTTGGTCAATGATATATGTCTTAACTAGTTGAGCTATGTTCAGATTGGTTTGACATATGGCCAATAGCATTAATGAATAGCATATTTCTGGGGTCTCTGAGTTATGGCATCTATGGAAGCCAGTATGATGTGGTTTAAAAGATGCCAAAAATGGTTATTTGATTCCCCCCAAGTAAAGCAGAGCCACGTGAGAATTTATGCTCTCTCTCACACACATATTTTCAGAAAAGCAAAAGTTACAAAAATGCAGTTCCAGAGCTCAAAGCATAGAATCAAGCATCTAAATGAGTGATACTCATCCTAAGATGCTTTTTCTGATCTCAATCTCGACCTGCAAAAAAAAACTTGCATTGTATGAAGGGAAGGTAGATGAGAAGCTCAGTTAACCTCTTACACTAAAGACTTGTTAGATGACGGTTTGAATTACACTCCAAATGTTATTTCAGATACATGTTCTTCACAGATACTTGAAGAAATTTTACGTACAAATCCTCTGGTTTTGCATAGAATCTACAATTCACAAATTGCAAGCAGATCAAACAGTTGATAAAGCCATGGCAGATCATCTGTCTTCTTCTCCTTCACAGCTCTAGCACAACAACTGTCCATTTCAAGCCAGCGAGGGAAATTCAGTCAGTTCCTCATGCTTTTGTTTCATAATAATTTTCATAAGTCAGTTTGTGAAATGGGAATTAGTAGAGCCTTACATTCAGAATCTGTAGTGATCCAGCTTCCTTTTCTTGGATAATAGTGATTGATTTCTTGAATGGCAGTGGAATTCAGTGTAATGGAACAGTTCTTGAAGGAAGATGCCCCCGACACTGACGAGTATGCCGAGGAAATAGAGGAGCAGCTTTCAGCTTCCCATCTGAAACTGATCTTGGGAGAGTCACTATTCGCTCGATCATCATCCAAGCTTGCTTTTAGAGTTCCACGGTTTCGTGTTCGTGAAACCTGAAAGAATTTGCATAATTTTGAGCCATTCAGTCCGAGTATTATTGTGTATCCCTTCATCATTGCATCAATGAAACATAAGTACTGTATATAGCTTTCAAATACTTCTTAATTTATTGACTGTGAAAAGACTATTTAAACCATCAGAAAGCAAAGCATAGTTATGTTGGTAAAATAGGGTAGCTATTCATCAATAAAGATGCTGATGGCTATAATGGTGACAATGACACCAACGGCTAGTGTTTTTCTTCTTTCATGTTCATCATGGACACAAATCACAGTCACCATTCAATATGGATTTGGTAACATAAGAAAATACCTATAAAAGAATAAAATATATTTAAACCGACGAGTTTAAGTTTTTGAGTTTCATGAGTCAAAGTAATCCTTGAGCTGAAATTTAAGGTAAGTGTAAGAATATATGTACCTTAAATTATAAGCTCAAGCCATCGAGTTTCGTGGTAGTTTAAGAAGTAAATGATTTAAACCAATTGATAGTGACTGAAATATTGTTGATTTCCAGATATCCAAACAAGGGGCAGGTTGTTAAGAAGTTAAGAAAATCACCTTGCCAGTGATGAACTTCCCTCCTTTTTCTGACTTTGAAGCCACAGCCCATCTCAAAAGCTCCTTCATTCTTGATTTGGCTTTGGTTTTACTTTCCCCATTGGGCACGACTTTCTTTTCAGGCTTACCGCTGCATTGTTCTACTAAAGTGGCATCAGTTATTGGCAAGACTTTGGTGCCTGAATGAACAGAAGAAGAATCTGCCTTTTGACCAATCTCTCTCATTCCCTTAACAATATCTTCTTTTTTCATCTTTTGGATCCAATATTGTTGCATATTATCAAAGCCCTGAGTTCTTGGTCTCTTAATATTAATGGTACTATAGAAGCAAGACTTGGCAATATCCTTTCTGCATAACAAAGCAAATGACTTCAACTTCTTAATATTAAACTTCCTTCCTTCAAATCCCTTTGATCTTTGAGAAGCCCCACAAGGACTAGACACCACTATCTCCTTTGATCTAGCAGTTCCTTTATCAGGCAAAGAGGATAAAAAAAGTTTCAAGTTAAACACTCATGACACTTGAAACAAATCACTACCACTTTGACATTTTATCAAACAGGTACTGTGCATTTTTCTCTTACCCCAACTTGTTCCCTTCTTCTTGGTGGAATGTGAAGTCCTCTGCCCATCTTTTTCATTAGTTTCCTTGAAAACCCATTGAAGAACTTGCTGCAATTCATCAAAACAACAAAAACCCATTAAGCTTTAACAGAAAAAACAGAGAGAAAACCCATCTTTTTTGAGAAACTTTTACAGAGCAAACCTGTTTGAAAGTCTTACCTGCATGGCTATGATTGGTAGAGTGAGGTTCCTTTAAAAGGGGTTTGCATATGTCAAAGAAAGAGAAGAAAGGTGACAAACTTTGGGTCAAAAGGGAAAGCACTTAGAGATCTGTCTGTGCTGTCCCTTTGCTGAAGATTCCCTGTCTTCACTGTGAAAGGCTGAGGGGGAAAATGAAGACAGAGAGAAATTTTTGGAATGAGAATCTAAGGAAGATGCTGAAGACAACCAAGCAATGAGTACAAGAGAGTTGGCATGTGATGTGAGTCATTTATAAACAAGGCAAGGACTATTAAATGCCAAAAGAAGAGATTATTACCATGTGGTTGAGAAATTTTGAGGGCCAATTTGACAATACACCATTCAATGTATGAAAGAAAAATTACAAAAATACTTCGAATTTATATTTAATAGTTATTAGGAGACATGCAGATTGTTGAATTCATATCCAACGGCTATTAAGAAGCAACCATATTGTTGGCGATTTCATTGTAACAATTTTGTATTGTTGAATGTATGAGAGATAAATTACATAAATACTTTGAATTTGTATCTAGTACTTATCAAGAGCATGCAGATTGTCGAATCTATGTTCAACAGTTATTAAGAGGTGCCCACATAGTGGCAACCTCGTTAAATAATCTTTCCATGTGGTGGGTATTAGTTAAGTTAGGACAATTTGGAGTTAATCAAAGAGCTTAATTTGGCCCATGTGGCACTTGTGTTGGCCATATACTTGGATGAATGTGGATCATTGATTTGGATTGGTCCCCATGATATGGGCCTATGGGTTTTAAATTGAGCTTTTATATGATCCTTTTTAAGTAGTTGGAAGTATAAACTTGCATTGGAGATAGTTTAGGAGATGGGTGAAAGAGTTGATAAAGAGATTTTTGTTGTAGTTTGGTCCCTCATTAATTGATGGGTTTGGAAAGGAGAATGTCCTAGAAGGTGTTTTCCAAAAACATTTGTTTACATGAGAATTGAAAATGTTTGCTTGTTTGGTCCATTATGGGTCATAACTTTTAAGGTTGGTAATAAATTAAATTGTAGGTTATGGAAAAAAAAAAAAGAAAAAAGAAAAGGACATATTATGCAACCTGTAAACATCTTGCTGAAAAGTTCTACTTTTTCGACTCATTGAGATAGATATAGTAATGTTGTTGTTCACAATTTAGTTAAAGAGGCTCTGGTTGGTGGGACATACACGTCATAGACAACTTTTTTTTCTTTTCATTTTGAGTTCAACAATATAGGAATAAAGATTTGAATCTCCAACTTCTTGATTGAAGATATATACCTCAACCAGTTGAGTTATATTCAGGTTCGCAAGCACCTAATTTTTTATGTTATATATATGTAAGTTATATTGAAATTTTTACGATTGTGTTTATTTAGTTGATCATTCTTTTATGAAATAAATATGTTCTGTCCATCTATTTTGGCTCATGTCACTTTTCATCATTCTAAAAATCATGTCGGTGAAATTAGTTTGGTGTTATGTTAATTATAAATTCTGAAAATCATGTGGTGGGACAGAAACCGAATTTGGCGGGAGAAATGGTTTTTATTTTCACATGCTGTCTAGATTTTATTTTATTACTTTCAACAAGTCATGGGTCCGAGTTGGGGCATGCAAAGTTTGGATTTTAGACAAATTTTTAATTCGCCCATCATATTTTACTATTGTTCAAAATAAATAATACATTTTTTTAGAAACATTTCCTCCTATATAATTGTATCATTGTACACTATCAACTCAAATTAAATTTTCATTCCACATGGAAAAATCAATTTAAAAATAATTAAGGTTAGAGTGATTATAAAGTTTTCTGTTGTTATCAAATTGTATGTGTACTAATAACTCTAGATTTGTTACTAAGGTGATAAATGTACTTTTTACTAAATCATGAATGTGGTCCATTGAGTCTGAATGTTGATTCAATGACATTACATCGCTATCACATAATAGTTTGAATATGTTATTTGAATAGACTATCAAATGCTTAAAAGACGATTCCGTGTCGATTTATTTTTTTCTTAAAATCCATTATTAAGAAAATAATCAACTTGGGATTTTGATCCATGTTTACATTATGTGTTGTAGGCTTGTAGCTTCCCACGCCTTTCCTTCTCATAAAATCTCCTAAATAAACCAAGTTAGCTTACGTGTCACTTTTTCCTCCATTTTCTGATTTTATGTTGACGTGGCATTTGTCTAGTGGATTGTTAAGAGATAGAGACAAGAAGTCCATCCTCTTATTTAATGCTCCCTTCTTTTCTCATACCTCTCTCCAACGTCCACATCACTGAGAGACGAGTGTTTAATTGTTGAATGAACAAGTCTTCTTTGGCCATATATTGTGTTTAATGATTGAATGAACTCTTGAATCAGGTTGCTATTTCAAGGTATTTGGGGGGCATTTTGGTCTTTTAACGTGAACTTTATTGTGACCCATGGGTACAAGATGAAATTGAATTTAAAACTAAGGACTTGTTTCTTTTAGTTCAAACGTCAATCATGAGGTAAGGATTCGAACCTATGACCAAGCTGAGAATATTGAAGAAGAGACATAGGTAAAACGAATTACATTAATAACAATAAACTGATAGCTCTTCAGCTAAATGCAAAAACATGAACCAAAAAACAACCTTGCCCCACAAATACAATGCTACATTCCCACATCATCTGAAAAGAAAAAGAAGACACTACCTAAAAACGCTGGAAATTGTAAAAACCGAATTTCAAGCTATCAAAACAAATATATGATGATTCATCCCACTGGCAAAGGCAGGCATTTAGCTCAAGTAAGAGGTAGGAAGAACAAACGAATACGTTTCGACTAAGCCTGGTTTCCACCGCCCCCCCTCGTGCGACCGCCCATTCGCCCCCGTCCACGACCATAACCTCTACCCCCTACTCCTCTGCCCCTTTCATATCCAGCTCCTGCAGGAAGAAAATAATTGCTTGAAACGCCTTGTTCCCACAGGAGCATTTTGCAAAAATTACATGATCAGAAGTCTAAAGAGCTACATACATCTAAATTGCTAGTTACAATTTTGAGGAAAAGAAAATAACTCACTGCATTTCAAAACTCGACTGAATGGGGTTTATATTCGGAACATTCCTACAGTCGACTCAAGGACAAACTTGCCATATATTATTGTGATGCGTGGAGAAATTAGAGAAAGAAACTTACCGCGATACGCCCAGCCTCTACTCCGCCCACCTCCTCTTCCCCAATTTGAGTATCCACCTTGATAGTTCCCATTATCTACGATGAATAAAACTCACAAAAGTTAAAAATTGTACTCAAGAACAATATGAAGGCTAATGCAATCCAGAAAACACTTTAAAGCACACTCCTATCTAAAATATCTGATAGTTCCATATTCACCCTGATAATATCCAGTTCCACCTTGGTAGTTGTCAGATCCGCCTTGGTAGTGGCCGTAACCGCCTTGGTAGTGGCCATATCCACCTTGGTAGTTGCCGTATCCACCTTGGTAGTTGCCGTATCCACCTTGATAGTTCCCATATCCACCTCTTCCCCAACCACGCCCTCTCCCTCTACCACGCCCTCTGCCTTGGCCATATGGATCTGTAAAAATGCCAGAAATATGTCAAAGCCCGTACGAGGTAGAGTACCATAATCCAATAGTAAATTGTTGTTCAAATCACCTTCATTAACAGCATTGTGATAAATGCGAGGTTGTCTGGGTGGTGGTTGTTGTTGCGGAGGCTGCTGCTGATTGTTATATTGTTGCTTTGGCTGTTCTACAAAGTGTGGAGCTTGATACCTACAAACAAAAGTTATTTCATCATCACACATGTGGAAGAACCGAAGCATGAAATATGTAAGAAAAGTAGCTAAAATCCCACATTTTATACCAAATTGCAGAATCAGCAAAATATGCACACATATCTTTTGTAAAGTTTCCAAAACAACTTACCCCGGAGAATTTTTATTTAGCTCTCGATTGGACAAGGTAATTGAAATCATTGAGACGTGACGAGTCATCTCCACCCTGTGTGACATGTTAGAAGTTATTTCTTGCACATTTAAAGTACTATGCTACATAATACAAACCCATAGAACATGCAAAAAAGTTGTGAGCGATGCATATAGAGAGAATGCAAATCAACTTAAACACAAATAGGTTCTCAATTCTTATTATACAATTAAATTTGAATGCAGAGATTAAGAAAACTTACGGCACAAGACCCTCTTCAATGGGTTCCCATACATCAGTTATGCTAACTGAGCTGATGACTGTTTCTTGATGCAATCGTGGTATTCTCTTCTGTTTTGGGGATACACATGGTTAATCAATTATGAAATACACAATATTTGCACTCAAATGCACACATATTCTAAAAGAGATAAACCTTTAAAATTTCTGCAATAGCCACTGCTTTACTGATTGCCTGTCCCATTGCTTTTAAGACGATCTCTCTGACACGTTTTTCCTGCATAAGTTCCAAGAACAATATTCTATGTAATACAATTTCTCTGATAACAAAAATACTATAGAAAATTTATCACACAACATACTCGAGCAAAAGGTACTTGCTTAAAAAAGAACATGAAGAAGAGATGGAGAAGAATAGCAAGAAGAAGATGCACCATGGCATTTAAACCGTAAATAAAGAAGAGCAGAAGTCATATATCACTAAAACGGATGACAGTAGGACATCAATGTAGGTACCAAAACATACCTATAAAGAAGACTCGAGGGAAAAAAAAAACTGGTACAATAATAAACAATGGTAAAACAGATGTATCATCCTGACACCAGAGAAAAATTGAAAGCATGTGGGGAGATTTAACAAAAAGGAGAACCATATGATCATCGAGTCCAGAACTGAAAAAGTAGTGGACACCCTTATATCTAAAAAAAAAACATAGATGGCTAACAGAGGAACTTCCATGATGTTTAAACTTTAAAGTTCTTTAGAGAACTCGTAGAGATTCGGGACTAATGTTTTTGTTACTTCTCTGCAGAGCTCTGGTTCAATGGAGTTTTGTAACTATTCCCCTTCCACTATAGTCTCCAACTAGAGAGTGTTCCTTTTCATTCAGCATGTACATCCAGTGAAACAAATTGACCTAAAAAAAATCCCTAACAGCCCAAAAAGACATTAGACTGGTCATCATTCATAACTAAAACTATGAGTAATAATTAATGAACTTCTTCCCAATACCTAGAAGCATCCACGAATTAACATGCCGATACAATTACACAGGCAAGCCCAGAAATGACGAAGCATCTACTGACAAATACATCGAGAACTAAAAAAAAAAAAAAAATCCCTAACAGCCCAAATCGATTAACAAATAGACAGTTCCAAATTGAAAAAAACAAAAGTTCAGACAGACGAACCAATCCTAGAGAACAGACACAGCATTGCCACCAAAAAAAAAAAAAAAGGAAAATCAACAGGCGGAACTCCGATAAGCAGATGGAAATTGTAAAATGCAATCAGATGATGAAAGTAAATAGTAAAGGAGATTGAATGGTAAGAAGAAATACCTGGAGCAGTGTAGAGGCATAGGTGATGTAGTTTCGAATGGCGCCTTGACTAGTGATTCGGATCTCATTTTCGTTAATGGGTGATTCAGGTTTGGGCTTCTCGACCTTCTGATACCTATCCATGGCGTCGTGCTGGCGGGCAAACGATAGAGGGAGGAAGATGATGGAGATAATCAGAAACCCTAACGGGCCACGGAGGAGTTGTTAACTGTATCTTTTGAGAAGAACCTAAAACCTCTCATGTCTTTGCACACTATTTTCATGATATTAAATTTCCGTCGACATGTCGATATTTTTAAGTGTCTATGGGTTCGACATCGACATAAAGGAGAATCGACATTTCCACTATACCGTACAAAATTGATGAAATAATAAGAAAATGCAACTTAATGTGAATATAATATTGTAACAAGTATTTTAACTCATCTAAAAAATGTAAAATGTTTATTTATTAATTAATTTTTTTTTTTATCAATTTGTTGTTTTTAAATTTTTTTTAAAAATATCTATTGACATCGACATTTTCATAAAATTGAGACTTCAACATTTTCGTTAACATCGACATTTTAAACCTTGCATATTTCTCACTACACCCCCACCTTTATTTTCAATTTTTTATTTTTATTTTTTTGAGTTCAATCACGATGATTCTAACACATCTAACATTTTGATTGGTAATATAATGTCTTGATCAATTAAGCTATGCTCAAGTTGACGTTTTTCATTTTTTAGTTCGTAAGAGTGAAAACTTGACCTTGACATTTGGCATAGTCTATAATGTCTTTACTAATGGATGGACATTTTTATAGTGCTTAAACTTTAAGATTCTAGTCTAATAAGTACCTGAACCTGAACTTAAAAGCAATATTTAATAAGTCTCTAAATTTTTAATTTCATATCTACTATATCATGAATCTATTCGACATTTTGTTTAAACTCATAGACCTATTAGATAAATAGATAAATAAATAGATTTTGTATCTAATAGAATCACTATTTTTTTTAAGTGTTTATATGGCAATGACATATTAGACACGAAATTAAAAGTTGATAAGGCTTAAAAGATACTATTGAAGTTCAATGACCTAAAGTTTAGGAACATGTTAGATAGACTTATTAGACACTTTTTAAAGTTTAGACCTACCACATACTTCAAAATTTTGGAGACTAAACTAGTCATTTAACCAAATTTATCTTCTTTTTTTTTTTTTATATATATATAGAAGACTAAATTTCTATCATATGATAGTATGGATACTACTACTATTTATTCTTGGTCATGTCAACGTTATTTAAAAATAACATGAGGTATAGAAGCATCAAATTATTATTTATTAAAAAAACCAAGGGGGAGTTAAAAAAAAAAAAAATAAAATAAAATAACTAGAAAGTACTAACAATTTTTCCACTAGTTTGCGTTATGCTCGGGGTGCTGATGGGGATTTAAAGCTCGGGCTTAGAAAAAAGGTTGGAGTGAGGGATTTTTTTGTTTAATTTTTTTTTTTAAGAGTTGGAGTGAGGAATTAGGGCTCGGTTGATAACGTTCTTGTTTCTTGTTTCTTGTTCATGTTTCTCATTTTTCAGAAACAGACATGTTTGAGATCCTGTTTCTTATTTCTAAATTTTTTAGAAACGTTTCTAAAAAAAATGACAGATTTTGAGAAACTTCAAAAAGTAGTTTCTCAAATTCTGTTTCTGTTTTTTTTTTACAGGTTTCATTCATGTATCCATATTTCTCTTTTTACCCATCTCTCCCCTCTCTCTTCTTTCTCTCTCTTCCATTCTTTTTTTTTTCTTTTAATACTTTTTAAGCTTTTTGTTTTTTTCTTCTTTTTATTTTTATTTTTATTTTTTGACTTATTTCTTTCTATTCGTTCTTTCTCTTTCATCATAATCTTTTTTCTTTTAATAGTTCATTGTCTTTTTTTTTCTTTTTTTCTTTTTACTTTTCTCTTTTCGTTTATGTTTTTTTCTTCTCTCTTATTTTCTTATTTTCGTTTACTTTACATTAACGAGCTTATAGTTATTATTTTCTATTTAATTCTCTATTATTTTTTCTTTTGGTATGATTTTATTTTTTTATTAAATAAATAAACTAATAATGTATTTCATGTTTACCATTAAATGTAAAAATATATATACATTCTCTATCTTTTTCTGATTTTACTTGCGTGTATTATTGGCTAATGCGTTTTTAAAGAAAAAATAAAAATAAATTTTATTATTAAATTAAAGAAATGTGGGTATGTTCAATTGTCTGACCTTAGACAATTTACAAATTCGTCTAATTGAACTAACTCTTGTAAGTCAAAATCGTTCAAGGTGAATTGATTGAAGTGAGAAATAACATTGCAAATCAAATTTGAACAACATTTGAAGGATAAATTTATTATTATTATTATTAATTAGGTGTTGGGCCTTAATAAAATACTATAACCTCTTTATATATGTTTTATATTTATTTTAATGCATGTTATATGTTTTATTATAGTATATGTACTAAACTTTATTTTTACCAAAAAACAAGAAACAATAAACAGAAATAGTTATCAAACATGTTTATGTTTTTAGTTTTTAAGAAACAGAAACAAGAAACGAGAAACAGAAACAGGAAACAAGAAAACGAGAAACGAGAACGTTATCAAACGGGGCCTAAACTTTCAGTTTTAAAAAATGTAATGGTATCTTATTCATTAAAATTCTAACATTTAAGTCTAAGTTATTAACATATTTGACTTAGATTAGTGTTGGTAATATAAATATATTATTCGATTTGTTATAAATAATAATAAAAAATAATAATAAAAAAAGAAAAAGAAAAAAGAAAAAAGATAGGCACTAGTTTCTTTAAAAGGTGATGTTTTTTTATACAGTTTAAACCATGCATTATGTTATTAAACCTTTAATTGTAAATTAAATAATATAATAATAATGTGAAATTTAAATAGTTTTGTTTTATATGATTTGGTCGATTTTTAGATGTTAAATACCACATTTACGTAATTACAAATCTTATCTGTGTGTTTTTTTTTTTTAAATTTTAATTCAATAAGTGTGAATATAAATTTAAACTTCCAACTTCTTGATTAAGGATATGAACCCAAATCGGTTGAACTATGTTTTGACAATATCTTACACACATATAAATAGTGTCCAATAAAATAATGTTGTTAGTGTCATAGGCGAAAAGTTAGCTACCTAATTGGTCGAAGATTCCGAATAAAGAAACGGAACCCAATATTGTCCGAAAGAGAAGGGTCGGTCCCATAAAGGGATCGGCCTAGACCGGCTTTGGCCGACCCCTCAAGGGGTTGGCCAAGAAGCCAAACCGGCCTTGAGGGGTCAGCCTAGACCAGCCTTGGGTGTAGGCCAAAAGGCCATTTGGTCGACCCCTCGAAAGGTCGTCCTAGACTGGCCTTGGCCTACCCCTTGAGGGGTTTGCCTAGACCAACCTTGATCGACCCCTTAAGGGGTCAGCCAATAGGCCGACTGACTTCTTGCGGTCAACTAAGAGGTCTATTAGTTTTGAACCTCAAGGGGTCGACCCAAGGGCAAAAAGGACAAACTCGTAAAGGGAGTGGCCTAGTCCAACTTCGTATTACCCCGAACGGACAAGCAAGAGGCTTGGAGTGGAAAAACCTTTATAGAGTGCGTTGAGTGATTCATTAGATTTGAATTAAATGAATTTCATAAGTAACAGTCAAAGCAATAAAAATAATCTAACAATCGAGTAAAATTCCCAGAGATCGCGATGATACAGGACTGACCGTTACGATTATATGAATATATAAAATGCAAAGGGTTGCGACGTTGAGAGGTACGCAATCATTACTTACTTTCTACGGTTTAAGCTTCCTACGTCAAAATCCAATTTCTAACTTGAGCGTTGGAGTTTAAGTGGCTTAGCACAACACCGGTGTTAATTCTCTGTTTTGCATGCATTTTCAGCTCTCGGTAATACAATTTTACCGTTGATCCAGCGATTCAAATTTCGGCATCAACAGTTAGTATTTTTCTTTACTTTCAATGACGTTGTTTTTTAAATAAAATTGAATGACATTATTTAGTATAAAGTTTATTGATTCTTTTTTTCAACAAGATAGCTTAACACATTATATTTTCGACCAAAAAGTCAAAAACTTGAATGGGACCTTTACTTATTGGTGAATTTAAAAAAAAAAAAAAAAACTTAGATTAAATGAATTTGATATCTTATAGAGAACTTTTTAAAATTTTAAAAACATTAAGTATATAATTGAAAAAATTATGTATATTTTGGAAGTAATTATATATCTAGTATTATTTTTTTATCCAGCAGGCTGCAACATCGATCGAGAAAAATAAAAAGAAAAAAAATATATATTTCTTCATCTTTTTAGGGTTGTTTGGCATTAGCTTTAAAATATATTAATTCCGTCAATTTTCACAAAAAGAGAAATGTTGGTTCTTCAATTAAAAAAAAAACAAAAGAAAAAATACAAAATATTGTAAGATAGTTTACAATAAATAATAACTAAGTCAGTCCAAAAAAAAAATCAGATTCTTATATCGTATATTCGTGATGTAATATTTTAAAATAATAGAGTAAATGACGTAAATGAAACAAAACATTATTTGCAAGAGGAAAAACAAAAACAAACAAAAAATATATACATATCGCAGTTCTTTTTAAGGAAAAAATAAGGCCCGTTTGATAATCATTTGGTTTTTGGTTTTTAGTTTTTGAAAATTAAGATTGTTTTCTCTCAATTTCTCTACAATGATTTTCATATTCCTTAAGGAAATATTTGAATTCTTAGTCAAATTCTAAAAATAAAAACAAGTTTTTGATAACCATTTATCTTCATATAGATTTAATTTTCAAAAACCAAAAATCAAAAACTAAATGGTTATCAAATGGGGCCTAAACTTTTCCCAAATTGCATGTCAGCATATGAAGATAAAAACAACCACTTTCGCATATCAATAGTTAGAGATGTTCATAGGTGAGGACGAGGTCGGAGATGGCTTTTTAGTCCCATCTCTACCTCCTATGTAATTATTTTTTATTGTAAAATTCTTCATTTAATTTTACAGAATTTTATATGGAGAATTTGCAGGAATCGAGTTTCTCACATAAAATTGTTCTCGTTTATGATTTTTTTTTAAATTTTGATTAAATAAAAATAATTAAAAAATTTTCTATTTAAATTGTTAATTCATAATGACACAAGTCTATTTAAAGAGTAAATTTTTATTTTTCTTAGAAAATAAAATAATATTTCATGAAAAATTAAATTTAAGGTTTATTTCATATATATATGTTAAAAAAAAAAAAAAAAAAAAACAGGGCAGAGATGAGAAAGAGGGCGGAGAATATATTGCTCATCTCCATTTAGTTAGCCCGATAAAATTTTCTCTTACTCCTTCTCTCATTTTCAGCCTAAAAATGATATTGTGGAGTTTAATTGTTTTAGTGTTAGATAAAATTGACTATAAATTAATTTAAAGAAAATCATTTTTCAACTATGTTGATTTGTAAAATTTGATTAACCCTTTGAGATTGACTTTCCTAGAAATATGAGGTTTTTTTTTTAACAAGTTTTATAATTTTCTATTTGATTGTACTTTTTCATGTTTAAAAAGTTTTAATTTAGTCTCTACTTTTATATGTTTTTTAACATTAACCATATTATAACTGGTTGATAATAAACTTAAATGATGTAATACTTAATAGGTTAGCAAAAATTTAAAAGATGAATTAGACCACTAAAGATAAGAAAAAATTGAATCATTTTCCAATGTCTTAGAAATGTTAAGAATAAATTAGAAATTTTCCTATTTCCAAGTGACCTACTCTCTCTTATGAAATTATATCAATTCACTATGTATCACATCACATACGTTTTTTATCAACCAATATTAACATTCATCAATAGTTAATCTATAGTTAAAATAGATTAAAACTCAAGAGACTAAATTAAAACTTTGTAAACATTAAATTGAAAAGACACCCAAACATCATGGGTTAAAATTAAAACACTTTTGGGCTATTTTGAACGAGTGTTATAATAATATGTGGAGCACTCTGCACTACTATTATAATCTCAAACTAAACAACTCTGTATCTTAAACAATATTATATAATTTCACAAATTATTATAACTCGTGTTTTATAACTCACTTAGTGCCTAAACAAACTTTTTTTTTTTTGATTTTTTCATCAATATTCTATATATCCACACGTTTGATATTCCCATAAGGAAATGTACCATTACATTGGAAAAATATCAATGAAAACATAATATATATCAACAAAATGCACTTATATTACATAACACCAGGAAGAATTTTGAACAAATTTATGAATTTCTTGATTTTTATAATTTTGCCTCGAAAAATGAAATCCTTGTTGAAGGGAATAAGACGTCGCGCCTCTTTGCACTTCACTGACTTCGCGGCTTCAACTCGCAGACCCTTTCTTCGACTCGCTCTCGTTTGCAGCAACGCTCTAATCCATGGCCAACAATCCTTCACAGCTACTGCCCTCAGGTTCGCTTCTCCGTCTCCTTCGCTCTATTTCTCATCTCCCTTTAATATTTCCCTGGAAATGAACTCTAATTTACTGGGTTTTTTTTTGGTGGGAATTTGCAGAGTTAATCGACCGATGTATTGGGTCTAAAATATGGGTCATTATGAAAGGCGACAAAGAGCTCGTCGGCACTCTCAGAGGATTCGATGTTTATGTCAACATGGTTCTTGAAGATGTCACTGAATAGTAAGGGCCTCTGTTAGAATTGCAAGATCTAAACTCATCTTTCTTTGGTTTGCTCATGTGGGTTGTGTATGTTTCGTATTTTGCATAATTTGTTTTGTTTGTTCACTTTCTTTTACAAAGTGTTTGATGTGTTGATTTTAGTGTTGGAGAATCTGAGGCGAGTAGAAGAAAGTGTTAGGCTTAATGTTGTATTTGTCTGTGTTTGAGGCGTTGAAAACATGATTGAAGCGAGAGAGAAAGTTGCGCTAGAGAAATTTGAATTTTTGAGTTTGCAATTTCATTGAATCCCCTCTGTTGTTCTCCAATGTTGGGAGTGGGATTGGGGGTTGGCTATGGAGAGCTTTTGAGTTAAGGTTTATAAACTCCCTTGTTCAAATTTTTGAAGGGAACTGGACGGTGGAGGTTTCTTTAGAAGTTGAAGAAAGTGATCCATAATCTCATGCCATATTGAAATAGAAGGAAAAGAGTTAATAAGAGAGGAGGGTTACCTTATCCATGTCCAGTTTCTGCTGAAATTTCGCTGAAGAAAGGCTTTCTTTTCATGGGGGTAAAATAGAGTAATAGAGGAGAGAGGGTTACCATATGCTTATCCTGTTTTCTCTGAATCTCTCGCAAAGTAGAAGGAAAAAGTTGGTTTAAGAGTGTCAAGAAGTACTATGTCCTCGTTGATACACATTTCTTTGTTAATTATTGTTTTTTTTTCCTTTCCACTCCTGGTTCTCAACAAATTGGGGGCCAATGATCATGCTTCCTGTCACTGTACAATTTTACATTCTTCTTCTACGTTGGGGATAGAAAGAATTAGTTAACCATTTAAGTCAGGAAACATTATGCTTTTTTTTCCCCCTTTTCTAGTTGTAGAGCTAGCAGATTATTGCTTGCTTTTCTCGTCTGTGGTCTGGTTATGGATATATATGAGAAACTTCATAACAGATTGGTAAGTTCATAGTTGGGCAGCAAGTTCAGAATATGATGATCTTGATGTTTTAATTTACTCATCATTGGGACTACTTTTTTATCTTTCACGTGATGTAACTGTATTTTCTTATTAAATATTTGAAAATTGACTTGAATTCTCAATAGTTACTGACAACAGGAGTAACACTTTGGTAAGAACACTAGGAGTAATATGAAATTTTGTTAACTTGTCTTTGCTTATGATCTTAGATTGACCCCTTTTTCTAATTTACTCATCATTCAAGCTTTTTGTAGAACTTGTTTCAGCTCATTTCTGATGTTCAGTACTGGGTTAATATGGATATTGAAGTGGTCATAAGTTCATAATCTTCTTTCGTTTAACTGTTTCATTCTATCACGGGTGGCTCCATAAAGCCTACAGCTAAATTAGAATTAACCAATAAACGATCCATTCGACAAGAGCACTTGTTGATGGAGCCAATATCACCATTGCTGACTTTCATTTCTGTTCTACCAATCAAAATCTAGGGTGTGCTCTATTGAGCCTGAATTTCCTATCTTGGCACGTCTTTTATGCACGTGGCGTGCATGAGTTGCTGTCTTTTTATGAACCTAACGACTCTTTGTTTTAATCAAAACTCATAGCGGTCTCTGCAATCTACTATATGGTTTAACTCTCTCTGTATTACATTGTAGTGAGATCACTGCTGAGGGGAGACGGATAACAAAGCTGGATCAGATTCTACTCAATGGGAACAACATTGCTATTGTAAGTGACAATCTCAGTTTTAATGTTTACATGCACTTGTTTGGGGAAGCCACAAGTCTATGGACGATCTCCCAGACCAATGAACAATGATTGTGAAAGAGGCCAAGCTCCATGATGGCCGTGGGTGTGCCCCAGTCCACGCCTTTATAATGATAATAATAGTAATTTAAAATTGTTTGCCCCAATGGTTAAATAGTTGAGTCCTTTCTATGTCATTCGTTTGTAGGAACAAGTAGTTTCGCTAGATTAGTCTACGTGCAAGTAAGTTGGTGCGGATGTTCTTTAAAATTAGTCTAACTGCATATGAGCTCATCTGGACAAACAAGAGGAAAAAATAGATAGAGAACTCGGGCCAAATGTTGTAGGGTCAAATAGTTGTCTATGAGATTAACCGTGTAGGTTGGTTCAATTGTCCTTCTGCATGTAAGTTGGTTTAGTTGTCCTTTTAAGATTAGTCAATGTGTGTGTTAGCTCATCTAGACAAACTAAACGTTCTTGTTAACGTCTGATTGTTGAAGTGTATTGTTTATTTGTATGCAGCTCGTCCCCGGTGGATCACCCGACCCAGAATAAGTGCAGAATATGAATAGCATATTGTTTTGGTTGGGAAACTTTGCACCATTTTTATGAGTTGGCTCCCGACACCCAACATTTACTTTTCTATGGATTTGACTCAGGTGACAACTTCCATGTATTTGATAGAAGTAAAGCGTTTTAGTTTCGTCGATATGAATCAGTGTTAGATTTCTTCATCTTCACTGCTTCCATTGGAAATCTATTGGCTTAAATCTGAAGTGAAGTTGACTGTTTCAATGGATTCACGAATTCTTAAAATGCTAGAGCTGTAATATGCTGAAGTAAATAATTATCTAGATTTTAAAACAATGTAGGAGATTGAACCAAATTGATAACCGAGCCAACTCATACAAAAGGAAGTTTGGTTTTATTAGCGATTTAATGTTGAACCAAACAAATATTATTGTTATTTAATTATTTATTAGTGGTTAAATTAGGTCCTTACGACCTTTTGAATTGTCTAATAGATTTTTAAACTTTCTACCAGATTAAATCTTTATTATATAATGATTATTATTGCTATAATTATCTTAATATTTATTTACTGCTTGGCTTCTTATGTATGTTGGATTAAGTGATATTTTTGTTATAATAACTTGGTTAAGTGATAATGAGAGTGTGTTTGGCATACTTTCTAATTTAAGCACTTTTTTTAATAAATATTTGACTAAATTATAGAAAATACTCATGAACTTTGTACTTTGTATAAAAAATATCCATGAATTTTTAAAAGTTTCATTAATACCCTTAAACTTTCAAAAAAAGTTCAAAAATACCCTTACTGTTAGTTATTTTTGAAAATTGTTAGTACTTTATTTTAAAAATATTCTTAAACTTTCAAAAATTTCATTAATACTCTTAAACTTTGAAGGATAGTTCAAAAATATCCTTACCATTAATATATGGACAAAAATCGTTAGTACCTCCTTTTGATAATGCTTCTGAACTTTCAAAAGTTGCATTAATAACCTAAACCTTAAAAAAAATGTTAAAAAAAATGTCACCATTAGTATATGGACGAAAATAATTTATCTACATCCTATTACCTCTATCTTCAATTTTGTCTCTCTCTTGAGTTTCTTCAATCTATGGCCTAACACTTCTCTATTTTTTCTTTCTTTTTCAATATCCTTTTACTATTTTTCCATTTTTCAATCACTAAAACTTCCATCATTTCTCTTACCTTCTTAAATATTAGAACTTTAAATAAACAAGAGGAGCTCTATCTCATTTCTAAGTATGCTCAAACATAAATATAAGAAATTTCAACATTCAAATAGTCAATATCTTTGAAGTTATCTTGAGTTGGAAAAGAACCACTTGGAAAACAACTCATATAGATACTCTTTTTTTTTTTTTTCCCATATAGGTACTTTTTTTTTTTATTCATATAAATACTCTCATTTTCCCTCCATTTGTCCAATTCTCAATCATAGGGAACCTAGCTTCTTAAATGACCACTATAAATAGACTAATTTGAACTGCAAAAAGTGTTAATAAAATCTTCACCTACTACAAATTTTGTAATGCATATGTTTTCTTTCTTTTCCCTCAGTTGTCCTCAAAATTATGACTTAAATTCTCAACATGTCTCTCTTTTTGCATATTAAACCTAAACGTACTAACTCAAATTACTAACGTACAACTTTGTTAAAATATTTAAGTCTTAATCCTAAGGCCCGGTGGTTCCATTATTCTCATTTCTTCTTGCTATAGTGTATATTCCTTGATTGAAGATGGTAGTTTTAGAGATTGGAAAATGGAGGAAAAGAGTAAAGAGGGTATTGAAAAAGAAAGGGAAAAAAAAAAGTAAAAATAGAGAAATGTTAGGCCAAAGATTGAAGCAAATGGTGAGAGAAGAAATGGAAGAGAGAGGTAATAAAGTGTAGATAAATGTTTTTTGGTCCATATACTAATGGTAAGGACATTTTTTAACATTTTTTTTAAGGTTAAAGGTATTTTATACAACTTTTGAAAGTTCATGAATGTTTTAAAACGAGGTACTAACGATTTTTGTTCATATACTAATGGTAAAGGTATTTTTGAAAGTTTAAGGGTATTAATGAAACTTTTGAAAGTTCATGGATATTTTTGAAACAAAGTACTAATAGTTTCCATCTAGAGTATTTGAACTTTTTTTTTTTTAAGTTTAAGGGTATTAATGAAGCTTTTGAAAGTTTAGAGGTATTTTTGAAATAAAATACAAAGTTCAGGAGTATTTTTTATAATTTAGCCTAAATATTTTTAATAAATATGTTTTTTTATACATATTTTAAAGATTTTTCTTGTTAATCACTTCAAAGTCATTTCTAGATAATTCATCACTCAAGTGTTTTTTTCAAACTATTTTTAAATTAATCTAATTTTTGTAAAGTGATATTTATTTATTAATTTTTTTTATAAAAAAAATACTTTTGATCATATAAAATCACTTAAAGAAACTACATTAAACACACTTCAAATTATTAATTTTTTTAAAAGATGTTCATAGAAAAAGTGATTTTATTTAAAAATATTTTTTTTTCAAAAGCTTTTCCAAACACACTACAGTGAGTTGGAGTTGTACTTGACTAATACGCCAGCGTATTGTGGATTTTCAACCAATTTGACAAGTTTGGCAAAAAAAAATTGAACAAAACCAAATTACACTCTTTTTAGAGTGCAGAGTTGAGACAAATTGGTACATGAAAAATATTAGTCTAGATTGATATGAAGTTGTTGATACATTTATTAAATAGAGTAATGCAAAATCTTAGATGGGATTGATTGTTGGACATCAAAATGTGGTTTGAGGTTAATGGGAGGTTGGCCTTGCATTGCGAATCCCATCAACAGAGTCACCTCTTTCAAACACAGCTGCAGCTCCCATCCCTGAGCCTGCATAGACCATGGATTGTAATGCAAACTCAATTAACTTCTTTTGATTATGTAAATATCACCCGACTCGATTGTAGAGGCAATCTAAATATAATTCAACTAGTTGATGCATCATCAACAACCTTCTAAAACCTTTTCAAAAGGTTCAAATTTCCGCTTCATCCTTTGTTTTTTTTTTTTTTAAAAAAAAAACAGAGACCATAGAGAAAGATATATACCTATGCACATGGAGATGACACCAAATCGGCTGTCTCTCCCACGTCGCTTCATTTCATTCAAGAGAGTCGACACGCAACGAGCACCTGATGCCAAATGAAGAAAAAAGAACAAGTATTTATCATCTGTTTGCATAAGGTTATGGTTTTTCAAGAATTGCTCATTACTTAATACTAAGTAGACAACCTTATTTTAGAGACGATGGAATAGGTACCTACGTCACAATTCTATTATCTTTAACCAACTCATTACTAATTCGAACGTAGCTCAATGGATGAGATATCTATTACTTTCCATAAGTTTAAAGGTTTAATCTCTCATCCCACATTTGTTAAAAAAAAAAAAAGAGACTCCACTCATTGTCATCGTTGTCTCATTGTTGGGAGTGTTCAATATATGCAATGACCCGAAAACCTTGATCAACCCATATGGGTCGAGTTAGGTACAAGTAAATAAAAACTCTAAGTTGGGTTAGTTTACGAGTCTTATAAGGGTTGTTTAGGTTAAAAGAATTTACAACCTAAATGTTTGGGTTGGGTCTAAAAAAATACCTCAATCTAACCCACGAACACCTTTAATCATTGTTTTGATAGGGTTCAATGAACAAAACCTTTGGGTCGGTAGTAAATGAAGATCGAGATAGAGAGATTGTGAATACGAAAGATTACCAGTTGCGCCCAAAGGATGTCCAAGAGCCATTGCACCGCCATTAACATTCACCTTTTCAGAATCAAGCTTTAGTTCCTTACAGCAATGTACATACTGAGATGCAAATGCCTGCCAAAATCCAAAACCTTATTCACATTAAAATTATACAAATCTTCCAAAATTGTGGTTTCAACAACCGAGTGATGGCCATGTGTTTTCCTTTTCTTTTTGGTTAAAAAAACATATGGATTTAAATAATGAGAAAGGAGATTTTTTTTTTAGTTTCTGAAATTTATATACAACTTTGACAATGTTTCTAGAAGAGAATTAAGAAATAGGAACGTTGTCCACCACAGCCATTTCTCCAAAAATGTTAATTATCAACAAGTCGTAAAATATTAGATTTTCTTTTTTCTTTTTTCTTTTTTCATTTTCTTAATCATCAAGGAAGAGTGAAAGTAAAATTACCTCATTAATTTCGAAAAGGTCGATATCTTGAAGAGTAAGACCAGCAGATTTGACAGCCGCTGGAATTGCAACTGCTGGTCCAATTCCCATTACTGCTGGATCCACACCAACGGCTGAAAAACTCCTGCATACAATTCCAAAAAGAAAAATAAACAAAAAATTAACTCCAAAATATTGGTCGGTAAATTTTGTCGTTATAAATAATTCTTTAATGCAATTGAACCCCACATCATTTTAAATGACGTGAACGTGACTAACAACCAATGAAGGTAGTATCTACACTCTCATAGTACTAGACTTTTTTACCAAAATATACCTTTCTTTCTACCGTTCTTCCCAGACTTTTAGGTTCATTTTTATCTAAAAGAAGAAATCTTAAATGTTGTTCTATCTTCATGATAGAAAATTAGCATACCTTTTCATTGAAAATAATTTGTTCAAACTTATGTAGTCAGTAATAACTTAGATGAAAGGACATGAAAAGTGGCTCAACGTTAGATATTAAGCCCTTTGATAACTATTTGATTTTTGGTTTTTAGTTTTTGAAAATTAAACTTATAAACACTACTTCCATCTTTGTTTTGTTATCTACTTTTTATAAATGTTTTCAAAATCCAAATCAAGTTTTGAAAACTAAAAAAAAAGTAGTTTTTATAACTTTTTTTTTTATTTGGTTAACAAGTCAAATGTTTCCTTAAGGAATATGAAAATCATTGTAAAAAAGATGTGAGAAAACAAGTACAATTTTCAAAAACCAACTAAAAACTAAATAGTTATCAAACGGGACCTAAATTACATATTAGCCATTTTCCTTTTTTAGTACCGTGAAAATAATTTCTTCATTGGTATAGAAACCGTCATATCAAACATCTAAATTGTAGATAGAAGGTATACTTCAATAAATTTCACGCTTGTATTGGATTTCAAAATATAGTTCTTTCCATTCGAAGATTCCCACTCTTTATACTTCTTCAAATGAGAAAGATCTGATAAAGAGGGTGGAAAATGAAAATATTTCTTTAGCACTTGATCATTTTGCATAATGAACTCCTTTGGGTTAACAATGGTAAGAAAATGGGCATACCTGAAGATCCCAAGAATAGGAAGTCCCTTCTGGATAGCAACGCTTCTTTTCATGAGGAGGACTGCAGCAGCTCCATCACTAACTTGACTAGAATTCCCTATAAAAATAGCATTGATTTAAGCCATAATCCCATTGTTGACAAACATAATACCATACCAAATTGTATGAAAGTAAAACCTGCTGTTGTGCAGCCATCTCTCTTGAATGCTGGCTTCAGCTTCGCCAAAACTTCCATGTTTGTGTTTGGCCGAATGCCATCGTCCACAGATACAATCACGGACTTCTCGATGCCAGATTTTGGGTCAATGATCTTTGGAGTATGGTGGCAAATTTGTAAGTGACCAAGAAAACAAAATGAATGCACAGTTTTTAACCATTAAAGAAGTCATTCTGCAATTACCTTTGTGGAAACAGGGATGATCTCATCTTTGAATTTACCAGATGCACTTGCTGCAGCAGCACGCCTATGTGATTCAACCTGTTGAAATACTCCTTTGTCAAATTTTCACTAATGTTTAAGTTAAAGATGTTCTTGCTAACCAATGATAGATTTTATTTTCAACATGTCCCTTTGCAGAGTCTTATGGTAAATGGAATCTTTAATCCAAAATTCTGATGCTGTTAAGTAGGGAAACTTCATAGAATCTCTAATTCAAGATGAAATCCTTTTCTAATAAATGAACTAAAAATATTAAATACCTATCAATATTGCTGATAAAATCAGAGTGTTAAAAGTGTAACCATTAAAGTTGAAATGGTAAGTTTATGTTTACAGTATTAAAAACAACATTTATAAAATGTATGATTTTGATCTGTTTAGTTTGGCTTAAGTCCACCCCCACTTGACTCAATTTTATCAATAGATCTAAGTTAAAGGCAGTGAACTTACAGCAGCCTGGTCTTGCTCTTCCCTACTCACACCGTATTTTTGGGCTACATTTTCAGAAGTGATGCCCATAGGAAGCATACAATCTCGAGCTTGTTGAAAGATGTTTACCTGTTAACAACTATTATTAGATAAAACTTAAGAAGACAAGATAAATCAGATCAATCAAGTTCATTGAAGGTGTAAAAAGTAAAATATACTTTGGGATTGTTGCTAACGGGAAATTCAATGTTATCAACAGACATGCACTCCAACCCAGCTGCAATGCCTGCATTGCAAGACACAACAATGTAAACTTTTTTCTCTTCCTTTTTGGGTTCTTGAATTCAACTGTCTTTACCAATATCATAGTATCCAACTTTAATGGCAGCAGCAACATCAGCAACAGCTTGAAGGCTCGATGAGCACTGTCGGTTGACAGATCTTATGCTCACCGTATCTGATGCATCAAAAACAAAACATTCAAATCATAAGCCAAATGGTTATGGTTCACTTTTATAACATATATAACTCTCATGGTTTCAAAGATTGGTAATCGGTAAAGCACTCCAAGTTTTGGTCAGAACTTGAGAGAGAAATTGAAACTGTTTCTACGTGAAACAAAAACACAGGAAGGTGAAATATTATATTATACCAGGGAAACCAGCATAGAAAGCAGCCATCCTGCATTCAGAGGCTCTCACAGAGCCAGGAGCCAAAACTGTGCCAACTACTATATCACCAACTTCCCTTGGATTCAAATTTGTTTTCTCAATCACAGCCTACATCAACAATCAATTTTTTAGAGAATTTATAAACATAAGAAAAAGAAACAAAGTTTGACTAAAAATTTGGTTGAATATATGATTGAGTCTCTAATGATTTTGGACTTTTTTAAATGTCGTGACTAACCAATTCAATTTCTATACTTTATGGATTCATTTTTTTTAATAATCAAGTCCTCTTTGTAACAAAACGTTAAAATTCAATGAGGAAACGATAAAATGACATTACAATACCCTTTGTAATTAAATTGGAAATACCTTATGTTGTAATCTGATGAAATACGCATGCCCACTACCCATAAATTAAATCAAATTAAAATTATAAATAAATAATTAAACCTTTAGAACAGATGCAAGAAGATCATCTGCAGGAGTATCCTTGAAACCCCCTCTCTTTGCTCTGCAAATTGCTGTACGATATGCTCTGTTTTGCATTTTTTGTTTTTTCAGCAAAAGATTATCAGAGACAACAAAGAGTAAGTAAGCAACATCAGCGAAAAAAGAAAAGAAAAAAAACTTACGCTACAATGACAATATCATCTCCAAAAGCAGCAGTCCTATGGTAAGAATGTGAAGCACTTTCTCCAGCAGCACATACAGAAGCCTATCCACACCCAAGCAAAAACAAGTTTAAACACAAACAACCCCCTCAATAGCAAAACGCCCAGACAAAAAATGCAGAGCAAGGAAGAAAATCATGAAGGACCCAGTTCGAAAAACCAAATGAAACCCTCAAAATCGCCATCGGGGAATCATAAACAGAGGAACTAGAAAATGGGGATCAATACATACAGAAAGCGAAGCAGATTCAGAAGAAGAAGACGAAGGGCTGGGTTTCAAATGTTGAAGAAGAACCCTCTGCCTGTTGAGTGCCTTCTCCATGTTCTCTCTCTCGCTCTCCAGTGGCAATGTCAAACGATTCGATTTCAAATTGTTGGGGTTCGAAAGAAGAGGAATCTGGTATATAAATAGAGGGGGGGAAGAAATTGAGTGGAAATGGGGACTGAAATTGTGGTGAACTTTACGCAGAGTTTCGTGCAGCGATCTGGTCTGGGTCTGCCCCACAAAGAAGTAAAACGCCAAAGCTTCTATGAAAGTGTCCTTGAAAATCGTGGGAAATTGGCTCTGCTTTTGGCTTGATTCTCCACAGCCACAGCGGGGGTAGTTACAATTTTTTTTAATTATTATTATTTTTTTTTTTTTTGAAGGATGGGGGTTGTTACGTTGGAACGCTAACATATATTTTGTTAGAATAACATGAATGGTCGGAGCCAATTGGGAGCATTGATTAGGTGTTGTTGGATAATTATTTGATTTTGGAAGATTGTGTTGTTTTTGGCCATATATTTAAGCCGTGTTCATCTTTTCTACTACAATATTTAAATTTTTGGCCAAATTCAAAAAAAGAAATTAAGTTTCTAAACAAAAATAAGGTTTTAACTATTTTTTAGACTCCGTTTGATAACCATTTGGTATTTAGTTTTTGATTTTTGAAAATTAAGCCTATAAATCATACTTTCACCTATGAGTCTACTTGTTTTATTATCTACTTTTTACATATGTTTTAAAAAATCAAGACAAGTTTTGAAAACTAAAAAAAAAAATAGTTTTCAAAAACTTGTTTTTGTTTTTTGAATTTGGTTAGAAATTCAAATGTTTCCTTAAGAAAGATGGAAACCATTATAGAGATTATGAAAACCATTGCAGAGAAATTATGAAAAAACAAACACAATTTTAAAAAACTAAGGGGTTGTTTGGAGCGCTAAGTAGGTTATAATAGTATGAGTTATAATAGTCCGTGGAGTTATATTATTTGTGTTTAGGATACAGAGTTATTTAGTATGGATTACAATAGTCTATGTTTGGGGTGCAAATTATTCCACATACTATTATAACTCACTCCTTAAATAGTCCATAAATAGTTATCAAACGGGACCTAGTTCAAAACTTGGATTAGATTTTTAAAACATTTTAAAGTATATAACAAAACAAATGGTTATCAAATGGAGTCTTAGTTTTCTTAGTTCTATGATTGCGGGATGAGGATCAAACCATCAACCTTTGAAATGGTAATTGATGTCTTATCTAATGAGTTATGTTTGAATTGACGGAAGTATAGTTTAGTTGATAAAACACTTATTGTCTCTAAAAAACATGTATTATCTTCTTAATTATTAAATGTTTGTGTCAATCTCAGCATAATTTAACTTTGACACATTTTTTTTTAATTCAAACTTTTGATATTTTGATCGAAAATATAATGTCTTAAATAGTTGAACTATGCTCAAATTGATCAACTGACACAATTAGTTGAATAGAAAGCGTCGAACTTTACTACGTAACAAAATACCACTAATGAAGTTTGACTAAATTACCATAACTAAATTGAAACTTTTAAAAATTATAAGAATTAAACATAAACTAAACCTAGAGATGAAATTCAAATTATGCCCCAATGACAAAACACGACTAAAATTGAGATCCAACTATTAAATTATAAATTCAGTGACAGACGTTTTAATAAATGGTAACATCTATTGTTAATCTAGATTCGAATCTACTATTCTTTAGTAGAGATAAAAATCTTTAATGCTCTCCTCTAATTGGCAAATTATTATTATTATGTTGGATGCATGTCATTTAATTTTTCATTTAAGACGTCATTTTTTTAAAAGTCAACACGTGTCATTTTCACCTTTTTTTTTGGTGACCAAGTGTCATTTTCATTTTTTTTCCCCTTCTTTTCGAGGCAATCTCATTTTCACTGTCAACCAAACCCTAGCATGAAATCAAATAGAATAAGCAGACAACTCCACATGCTAAGTACTAATTCTAAAGTCGTTTAATTTGTCTACTTTGCCTGCAATTTTTATTTCACTTTTTTGTCATGTATAATATTTATAAACTTATATGGGACCTAGTTAAAAAAGCAACATTCAATTGTATTCTATTTTTAAAAATATATTTACATTTAAAATATATGGTTTAAATTTGGTTTCTTTTTTTCTTTTTAATTCAACAACACAAAGAGGTAGAGGAATTCGAATCAAGGATATATACTTTAACAAGTTGAACTACGCTCAAGTTGATGGTTTCAAATTTATTTTCATTCATCATCTCTTTACAAGTTAAATTAATAATAAAATAAAAAATAAAAAATAAAGTATTAAAGTTTGTTTTTTTAGTCCAACAATATGTGGTGTTGAGAGATTCAAACCTCTAACCCTATTAGTCGAGGGTGTATGTCGTAATTAGTTGAGCTATGGCAAAAAAATTGAGTATTAAAGTTATTCAAAAACAATTTATTAATTTGAACAATATTCTTGTTTCATTTCAAGAAAATTCTACATATATTGCATGTTGATGTTACTAAGATAACAAACCATTTTCTTGTCTTTGATTGTCTATGGTGGTATAGTATTGTTGACTTTTAAATTTAAATATGCATGGAAAAGAAAGTACTAAGAAGTTGCACACCAAATAAAAAGAATATAGAAAAACAGGTAGCAAAATCATTTCCAAAATAAAAGGTAATTTTTTTTACAATGAATTGACATATATCCGGACCTACATTGTAAAAGCAATTTCCAATGGTAAATTTTTGGTTAAAATACCATTTTGGTTATTGTACTATGAATTTTGTTCTATTTTGGCTACTGTACTTTCAAATGTCCAATTTTAATCTATGTACTTTCAATAAATCTTAAAATTGGTCCCTATTCTTAGGGGGTGTTTGGAGCATCATTTCAGAATCAAAACCTTGAAATTAGAACCCTGGAGAGTTTGCTCTGGAGAGTTTGAAAGTTTGGAAATTATAAGACAATGTTTGGGGTGCAGTATTCTGAAGATTGAGAATCAAAAAACAGTGTTTGGAGTGCAATGTTCAAAATCATGGGGATGTGTTTTAAATCCATTGGGTTTTGTACACAGTGGCCCAAACAACGTTTTGAGTTTAGATTCCAAAACCATCTAAACACCTCCTTAGTTTATTGTGAATTTTTTCCAAAAAAAATTAATCTCTATTAGCTTTCTTTCTATAAATTTAGGAAATATGTTTACATTGTGTCTTTTCTTGTCTTAAAATTATTATTAGTATTTAACCAATTTCGATAAAAATTAACTTCAAACTTATCATATGAACCAATTTTAAGCTTTATTGAAAATACAAGGAGTAAAATTAAACATTTGAAAGTACATTGACTAAAATAGAACAAAATTCAAAGTACATGAACCAAAATGGTATTTTAATCTAAATTTTTTCAGAAAGGTATTTGAAAATGTGTGGTTTAGAAATTGTTTTATCTTACTTCCTTTCTTTTTATCAAAATGTTGTATGAGTTGCAAATAGCTTAGGCCCCGTTGTTTCGTGATCCGTGTTTATTTTTATGTTTTCGAAAACAAAAAATACAAGAAAAACGATGAAAATGTGTTTGGTACAATTATTTTCAAAAACAATTTAAAAAAACAACTCCAAAAATGGCCTATTTTCAGGAACGACAAATTGTTGTTTTATTTGTTTTTAAAAATTATGAAAACAACATATACACCCCTCAAAAAACACAATTTTCATCAAAACAACAAAATTGAATATTACAATTTATCTTTTTTCTTCAAAACTCATAAGCATACCTCTATCTACAAAGTGAATCTTTCATTAAATTTTTATGAATAAATTTTTATTACAAAAACCACAAAAAATAAAGATCAACGAACCAAAGTTATTGAAAATATTTATAGATGATTATACTATTAATTTAACTAGCACAACGTTGTATAAACATTAATCATTTTTTATAAACAGTTTTTTTCTCTCTCTCTTATTGGAAAGAATTTCTTTTACTTTTTCTAGTTGGAAAAGTTTTATTCATTTTATAAATTTTACCGCTTGTATTTCAAGAAACCAAAAATCTTTTGAACCATCTCTCATTCTGCTATCTTTGCTATTTTTACAATCTTCCTTTTCCTTTTCGACAACAATAAGTTCAAATTCGCTATAGTAAAAAATAATTGTATTAGTTTTTTCTTAAAGAATTGATTCTATGATTTCTTAAAGAATTGATTCTATGAAACACATATTAATATTTTCCTACATTTTCAAATTTCAACCAAACACAATTTTCAAATTTTGAATTCAAATTTAAAGTTTTTAAATTGGAACCAAACCTGTTTTCAGATATAATGAAAATAAGAATTTTGTTTTTGTTTTCGGCTGAATTCTTTGTTTTCGAAAAAAAATTTTGGATCAAAAACCAAACGGGACCTTAACTTTCACAAAATCATGGGCTATCGTTCAAAATAAATAAGACCCCTTTGATAACTCATTTGATTTTTTGTTTTTGGCTTTTGAAAATTATGTTTGTTTTTTCATCAATTCTCTACAATGAGTTTCATCTTTCTTAAGAAAACATTTGAATTCTTAACTAAATTCCAAAAACAAAAATAAGTTTTTGAAAACTATTTTTTTTTTTTTTTGAGTTTTCAAAACTTGATTTGGTTTTTGAAAATATAGGTAAAAAGTAGGTAATAAACAAACAAATCTATAGATGAAAGTAGTATTTATAAACTTAATTTTCAAAAATTAAAAATAAATTTTTTTTATCAAACGAGGCCTAAATAACATATTGAAGTCATTCTATAATCAACTAATTAACTAGAACAATATTCTCATTTCATCTATGGCAAATTCAAAATATACTGCATGTTCTTAAAACAATAAGTCATTTACACGATATGAAGTTAACAGTATAGAGAATGAAGTAGCAGAAGCCTTCATAAAATAAATGGTAAAATTTTGCGACAGCGAATGGGTCACCATCATCAAAAAGTTCAAAAGAAAATTAAAAAATTTATGGAGCTAGCCTACAAAGGCCGAACATTTATTAATATTGTAGTCTTTAAACTTATTATTAAAATATAATATTTTTCAAACTTTATAAAAATATTTTAGTTTTAATTAGGTGCTGAAGGAACGATCAACACGTGGCAACATGTCATCTCTCCATCTGTTGTAATTTTTTTTTTTTAAATTTATACAGAGATGACCTATACACATATAATAACGATCACTCCAGTTGTATGGTGGTAATTCTATTACCCAATGTATCAAAAATTATGAGATCGAGCTCGAGTAATGCATGAAAGACATGAGTCGAGAGAATGAAAAATCACTCATATTAGAAAAATTTTATTAGAGAATGATAATTTTTCTTACCACTTCGATAAGACTTTGAGAGAAGAATAGCTTTATTTAAGTAATTTTAAGTTGATTTTAAATTAAATCAAATGAAAGTACGAAAATAAATAAATAAATAAATAAATAAAAAGTTATAAATTGTTTTTTTTCCTCAAACTTAACGGTAGTTATGAATTTAAAAAAAGTTGTAGTTAGGTATAATTTTAAAAGAAATAAAACATTTTGGTTATTAGTGTAACAAACTTATCACTATACGGAGAGAAAATAAAACAAACAAACAAAAAAAACCTTAAAATATGCATTACTTAGCACTTGAACCGCCTTTTGAAATATTTGTGTAACAAACTTATCACTATACCACTTGGAGTGATTGCTATATTATGTATATAGATCGTCTCTTAACCTATAGCAATTTTTTTAAAAAAACTTATGACAGATGGTAACATGTCGTAGACGACCTTCAATCACCTAATTAAAACTATAATATTTTTATAAATAGTTTGAAAAATACTATATTTTAATAATAAATTTTAAAAATTACAATATCAATAAAAAAAAAACATCCTACAAAAGCCACCACAATAAGTTTTTTTTTGTTAAATGTTTTCCTCATCACCCACATCGATGAAATTATTCCTCAGTCACGTGAGAAAGGGTTTATTTAATACACAGTTTTATCATGCGCTTCAATTATTTTACCCCATGTGCGAACTCAAAAAAAAAAAAAAAAAAAAAAAGACCTACGTGCTTCAATAATATTACATAACTGTTGTGTATAATGGACTGAACTTCATAATAATAATAATAAAAAATTACCTTAGTTTGCCACTTTTGCCTATGTTTTATTATATAAAGATGAACTTAATCTTTATAATTAAATCTTAAGTTTGTATCTGAAAAAAAAAATCTTAAAGTTTGGACTCTTCAATCCCAAACATCCCTTTCAAACACAGCTGCAGCACCCATACCTGTGCCTGAAAGCCAAGCCAAATGCCTCAAATATCAGTATAAGGATTTCACTGCCAGATGATTAACAACATACTAAATTGAATTTAGCCCTTGAAACACTCATTATTTCTAATAGATACTTAGAGTTTTGAGATAAGTTTTTTAACTTTTAACTCCATCTCATAAGTCTCTAATTTAAAGTTCAAAGACCTATTAGTCATAAAATTAATAGTTTATGGACTTATTAGACATATTTTAAAGTTCAAGAATTTATTAGACATGACATTGTAGGTCAAGAGTCTATTAGACACAATTTAGTTGAAGTTTTAGAGACCAAACTCGTGGCTTTGAAAGTTGAGAGAATTATGCACATGAAGATAACATTGTTTTTAGGGAAAATTTCTAGTACTCCCATAGTGCATATTCTCTTTGTTCATACTCCAAATTTTGTTTTATAAAATAATACTTCAATGTTGTTGGACTCCACACCATTCTTAAATGATAATGACATGACTGATAATAAATGAGAGTAGTACTCATATTGCCGTAGAATAGGAAAAAATTTCCTATTTTTTCTGCGTCGCAAAGCAAGAGTTGGAAGGAGTATATACTACCGTAATATTAGAAATTTTATCCATCGCCAATAGAAAGTAGGGAAGTGCTATGGAGAGAGAGAGAGATAAAGAGAGAGACCTATGGGAATGGAAATGACATTCATGCAAGAGAGTAGCCACACGGCGAGCACCTGAAAGAAATGAGCAAAAGTGAAAGCTTTTAATATCTGTGCATATGGGTTATGGTCTTACAGGAATTACTAATTTGCATGAAAACATAAAAAAAAATGATTTTATAAGATTCAGATATATCATGTTGGGTTTGGGAAAATGGTAATAGAAATGAAAATGGAGATATGTGAAATATGACGAACGAACTTGACATTACCTGTTGCACCCAAAGGATTTCCGAGGGCAATATCACCTCCATTAACATTGACCTTCTCAGTATCAAGCTCTAGCTAGCTTCTTACAGCAATACACATACTGAGATGCAAATGTCTGAAAGAACATAGGAGGACAAAAGAGTTCGTGGGAAAGGGAGCAATAGAAACTAGAACTTAAGGGCTTTCCCGTTTGCTGTTTCTCGTTTTTTGTTTCGTATCTTTTTTTTCTTTTTACAAGACACGTATTGTAATCATTCCTCTGTTTTTATAACCATTTCAATTGAGAGCCAAAAGAAAAATTACCTCATTAATTTCAAACAGGTCGATATCTTGAAGCTCAAGACCAGCAGATATGACAGCTGCTGGAATTGCAACAGTTGGTCCAATACCATAAACGGTTGGATCCACACCAACTGAAGCAAAACTCCTGGTAATTTCATTTCAAACGTTAGAGTAGTTTCTTCACTGTAAGTAGTTTACTGGAAGCATAGATTGTACCCCTTTTAGGAAAATAACCGTATGAATAATATTTGAATAAATCAAATATCAAATTATGTTACAGTGCAGCGGCATTTTCTCTAACCTGATTAGACTTGAAAGTAGTATAAACACATTTTCAGTAGTTGCTATGACATTATGAAAAAGTTGATATTTCAAGATCTTGAATAGACTTTTTTCATTTGTATATGTATATGTATCAAACATCGATGTATACGACATATATTGAAACTGTAGTTCATGCATCATACTTGCTTTTCATCATATTTATTTCAATAAGAAAACTGATTTCCCTCACTCTTTATACTTTGCGCAGTAAATTCTACTGTAAATGAATATACCTGAAGATCCCAAGAACAGGAAGACCCTTCTGGATACTATAGCCGTGCTTCTTTTCATGAGAAGGACCGCCGCAGCTCCATCACTAGTTTGACAAACATTCCCTATAAAATGGCATTAATTTTACAGGAATGACTAATCAATGAAATCATCTTGTTGTATATGTAAATAAGCAAACGAGATTGTGTAAAAGTAAAACCTGCAGTTGTGCAGCCATCTTTCTTGAATATTGGCTTCAGCTTTGCCAAATCAGTCCAATTTGTGCGAGGACGAATGCCTTCATCCACAAATACAGTCACAGGCTTCTCCACACCAGATTTTTGGTCTATGGTCTTTGGAATATGGTGACAAATTTGTAGGTGACCAAAAAAATAAAATGAACGCTCAATTTTTGCCCACTGAAAGATCCACTCTGCAATTACCTTTGTGAAAACAGGGATGGTCTCATCTTTGAATTTACCCGATGCAGTTGCGGCAGCAGCGCGCCTATGTGATTCAACCTATTGACATCACTCCTATGTCAAATTTTCACTAGTCGGCGAGGTCTGAGTTATCAGTTGTGAGAATATGACTAATATTTAAGTCCAAGATTATCTTGCAAACCAACGAAGAGGAAGCCAAAATTTTTGTCTTGTGAGGTGAAGACCTTGACTTGGGGTTTAAGGTTGGAAAGAAACAATAGCAAAGAAAAATGTTGGGAAGAAACTCTTTGGCTTGGCCAATGGATTTTTTGGTTGATACCTAAAGGAGTCCTGAATTATAGTAACTCATTTTGTTCTTTTCAAGTTTTCTGTCCAAATGGTTATTTCGAATTTAGAGGCCAACTAGAATCTAACTTAATCGGCATTAACCATTTTTCTGATAGATTGAAGGTATTTCTACCTCTCTTTATTTGAATTATAATACTAAAAAAAAAAGTTTGAGTTTTAAAACCAAGAATTATTATTAACAAAATTGATTTGAAGTTATTTAGTTTAGTCAAAACTTAATACAAGTGGACCTTAATAGCACGGCTATCAAAAGAAATTTCAATTTAGTTTGGCCCTGCGAAAATAAGTGTTTATTGCTGCCCCCACATGGCTCAAATTTATCAACATACTAAATTTTAGAACATCTAAATAAATTCAAGAACTTACAGCAGCTTGATCTTGCTCTTCTTTGCTCACGCCATACCGCTGGGCAATATTTTCAGAAGAAAGCGAACAATCTCGAGCTTGTTGAAAACTATCTGCCTGTTAACACCTTTTATCACTTAAAACTTAACAAATAAGGTAAATCAAGTGGAATCAAATTTCTCTCTTAAGAATGTAAATAATAAAATATACTTTAGGATTTCTTCTACTAAGAAGGCGAATCTTATCAACAGTCATGCACTCCACCCCAGCTGCAATACCTGCATGCAAGAAAAAATCATAAGGGTACGTGTCAATAGTAATAGGGTATTATTGTTAATGTACTGCTGAGCTGTTTATTTTCTGAGCTGTTTAGTAGGCTGTTTATTTGTTATTAGTAGTTAAACACTTTCCCTTGTATCTTTTTGTATAAATACTTTTGAGATATTCCTTAATGAAGGGGAAAATGTTCAGACTCTGGGCTTGTTTAAATACTATCTACTTTTTTTTTTCCTGTTTTCTTTTCTCCTCTGCTTCCCAAATTCTAAATTTTTGTATTTTTTATTTCAAGAAAATTTAATGAAATGGACCTATTTTACTCTCCAAAATTATAAAAGAAATAAATATAGGGAATAAGAAGGATATTGCATGATGTAAAACATCTCGTTCTTACCAATATCATAGAATCCTACTTTAATGGCAGCAGCTACATCGGCAACTGCTTGAAGGCCTGATGAGCACAGCCTGTTGACAGTTCTTATGCTCGCCGACTCTGAGACATCAGAAACAAAATACATTTATATCATAAGCTAAAGGGTCATTGAGGAGGGAATTCTGGCCTCTTAAATCGCATAGAAATAAAGCTATCCTTGTTTCAGTTTTATAACGAACGTATAACTCTCATTCTGTTTAGAAAATTACATTACAAATAAGGAAAAGGAGATTAAAACCTCTGATACATGAGGAGAGTCACTGGCACCTCGCCACTTAAACTATGCTCACAAACTCCAATAAAAATGAAGTCATTCTCATTTCGTATTGGCCTAGTTCGGATCAAAACTTGAGGGAGAAGTTCAAACTGTTTCCATTTAATATTGCCATCCAGTTCCATTTAAGAAAGATGCATACGGGAGATGGGAACATGAAGTATTATACCAGGGTAGCCAGCAAAGAACGTGGCCATCCTGCATTCACCTGCTCTCAGAGAGCCAGGAGCCAAAACTGTGCCAACTACTATATCACCAACTTCTCTTGCATCCAAATTTGTTTTCTCAATCACAGCCTACATCAACACTTTAACAGTTCGTTGGATTGCAGAACTTACACATGCACGAAAGAAAACGTAAATATTTGAAAAACCAAATAGTTATCAAATAAGGTCTGAATGAATGAGACCTTTAGAACAGATGTAAGAAGGTCATGTGCAGGAGTATCCCTGAAACTCCCTGTGTCTGCTTTACAAATTTCCGTACGATCCAAAAGATTATCGGAGACAATAATGCGCTATCAAACAACTGGCGAGCAAGATCAGTGAAAGAAGCTGACAATTTCAGACCACACTGATCCTGAACCCGCAAAGTTAGAAATAATATAAACGACACTTACGCTACAATGACAACATCGTCTTCAGAAGCACTTTGTCCGGGAGCACACGTAAAAGACTGCAAAAAGATAAATAAGTTAGACATGAAGAAGACCTTTATTGCCGATGTCCAGACAAAAAATGTAGAGCGCGGAAGAAGACGATCAAGAAGAAATCAACCAGTAAAAGTATCGGACACAACAAATCGTGCACACGAAACAAGGAAATTCAAATTTCAAAGAACACGTACATGATTCTGCAAATCAATCAATGGACGGCAGGAAATTAACAGAGGAACTACGAAATTCATACCGAAAGCTCAACAGATTCATCAGTCTTCGGTTGAAGATGTTCGAGGAGAATCGTTTGCCAGTTGATTGCCTTCTCCATCTCTCTCTCTAAAATGGCATTGTTAAATGTTAATTACTTCGATTCCAGCTTCTTCGTGTTCGAGTGTAGAAGAAGCTCGTAATAAATAGGGGTGGAATTGGTTTGGGACTGAAATTATCTCCAACTTCATCGAAGAAATTCGTCATAGTCTCTGCCGCCATATATTAAATCAGAAGAAAAGTATGAAGAAGATCAATGATCAAGTGGAAGCAGATTCCATCTCAAGTTTTCCCACCATTATTTCCGAGGATGTTGTGGGAAATTAGGCGCGTGTTTGATAAATATTTTCAAAATAAAATAAAATAAACTTTCTTCCTTTTAAATTAAAATTTTAGTCCCCGAAATTTTGTATCTGTGTCTAGTATTTTTTAATTTTAAAAGTATCTAACAAGTTCCAAACTTTTAATCTTGTGTTTAATAGGTCTCTAAATTTTTAAAATGTCAAATAAGTCTTTGAAATTTTAATTTTATGTTTAATAGGTCATTGACATATTCAACATTTTTAAAAATTAATGAATCTAATTAGACCTAAAATTGAATTTTGTGTCTAATAAGATATTAAACTTTTAATTTTATGTCCTATAAGTTGATGAATTTAAAAAAGTATCAAATAGGTCAATGACCTATTAGACACATAATGGAAAACTCATGGACTTATTCGACACAAAAACAAAAGTTTAGGTCCTATTTGATAACCATTATGTTTTTTGTTTTATATTTTTGAAAATTAAGTTTATAAATAATACTTCCACCTATAGTTTACTTACTTTATTACATACTTTTTAAAAACATTTTAAAAAACCAAGCCATATTTTGAAATCTAACAAAATTATCCCCCATTTGATAACCATTTGGTTTTTTATTTTTTGTTTTTGAAAACTGTGTTTGTTTTCTCATCATTTTATCTACGATGATTTTCATTTTTCTTAAGAAAACATTTGAATTTTTAGCCAAATTCAAAAAACAAAAACATGTTTTTAAAAACTACTTTTTTCTAGTTTTCAAAACTTAGTTTGGATTTTGAAAATATAAGTAAGCAGTAGATAACAAAACAAATAAGCCTGTATGTGGAAGTAATGTTTACAAGCTTAATTTTTAAAAGACCAAAATTCAAATAGTTATCAAACAGGGCCTTAGTTTTAAGGAATGTGAAAATTTTACTAAAAAAATTGTGAGGAAACAAATATACTTTTCAAAAACAAAAAACAAAAAATAAAATAGTTATCAAACGGAGCCTTAGAAACTTATTAGACACTTTTTAAAATTTAGAGACTTTTTTTAGTACAAATTCAAATACCTATGAAACACATAATTGAAAGTTAATAAACTTATTAGATATTTTAAAGTTCATGATCCTATTTGACACAAACTTAAAATTTAATGAACTAAATTTGTAATTTAACTTCTTCCTCTTTTAGTTCAAACAATTACGAGGAAGAGATCCTTTAAGCTCACTGAGGCATGTTCAGAGCAGGTATATTAATCATTTTTTTTTCTTATTATATGGAATACTTGACATGTTTTATATTTCGTGGCAAGGATGTATTGTTGTTTTATATTTAGCTAATTAAGTTAGCTTCATATTAGAGTTTAAGCTTGAGTAGAAAATTAGAAAAAGAGGCGAGTTTTAGACTGGGTAAAAGTTGCGAATAAATTATACGATTGATATAACCAAACATAGAGATCAAATATAAATTTTAAAACTAAAAATACCAAATTGTAATTAAGTCCATCGTATGGAGTAGATTGAAACATTTAAAACTATAGAGATTGAAAACAAACCTACATATTTTAACCTAAGATTATTATTATTATTATTGAGTTCAACAACATTTAGGGGTGGGGGGATTTGAACTTCTGATCTCTTAGTTGATAGTACATGTCAATTATTGCTAAGTTATGTCTACTTTATCAATTTTAATTTAACTTAAGATTGCATATATGTTTAGGCAACTATTATATTAGGTTGATTAAAACTTTGTTTAGTTGGAAAGGTTTGATTCCTCAACACCTAACATGTACAAATACAATGTACTTAAGAAAAAAGAACGATGATTTTTCTTTTAGTTCAATAATATGCAAGGATGGTGATTTTTCTTCCTGACCCCCCTTAGGTCTTGTTTTATTGGTTTTGTTGTTGTTTAGGTTGGGTCTAGTTTTTTGTTTATGTACTGTTGCTTTTGTTGTTGGACCTTAGGTCTTTATGCCTTGATCTCGGACTGTGAGGTTCTTTTTTGCTTTCAATATATCTATCTTTGCAAAAAAAAAATGATGACAATTCAAACCCCTGACCTTTTGGTCAAGGTCGAGGTTATAATATCTAAACGAGTTATGTTCAATAAGATTAAAAAAAAAAAATTGGCAACTTGTTGATAATTGAATTAGAGTGTAAGTTCATTTAAAATAGATAAGTAGTTAAAAGTAGTCAATCTAAGCATAGTTCAACTGGTTAAGTCACATAATTTTAACCAAGAGGTGAGAAGTTTGAATCTTCTACCCACATGTTGTCGAACTCAAAAAATAAAATATAAATAATAAATAAATGTACATCCAATCAATTCACTTTTTAGTTGTCTTGTCACATGGGTTACACTCTAAGGGGATGTTTGGCTCGCAGAGTTAGTTTGTTAGTGAGTTCAGAAGTTTGTGTTTTGAGGTGCAAAGTTGGGTTGAGTTGAGTCAGAAAGTCTGTATTTGGGGTGCAGAGTTGAGTTGAGTTGTCAGAGGTATCTATTTGACTGATTTTTAACTGACTGTTTTTGTTTCATTTATTTTTATTTTTTCCAATCATTCATCTAAAAATACATTTTCACAACTTTTCAACACTGAATTCATATGTCCACTTCAAAAACAATATATTTCAACACTGATTTTTTTTAAAAAAAAACATAATTCTTTATCTTTATTTTTTAAAAAATTGACTTCTTCCAAACTATAGGCAATGTAGCATTGTTTTCTATTTTTGCTACACATTAAACTTCTTTCAATTTATAGAAATCAAATATTTGCATTACACATTGAACTTCTTTCAATTTTTAGAAATCAAATGTTGCATTTTTTATAACAACAAATAGTCAATTGATGAATGAAAAAATGGCAATGTACCTGTATTTTTTTTTTTAAACACAAATTGAACTTCTAACGAAATATAAAAATCTAAAGTTTCATTTTCTAAACACACATTGAACTTCTTTGAAACTTACAAATGAGGACCTTATTATGACATTTTTCAATTATTAATAAGGTCTCCAATGTTTTTTTTTTTTTTTTGGCAAAGGAACATTGTTTGCTTACATTTGTTTAAACACATGTTCTAAATTGAACATCTTTGAAAAAAAGAATGTCAGTATTTTACTTTTTCAAGATAACAGAAAAACAACAATATATTTCAACATTAGTGTCATGTAGGAGTGAAATATTCACAAAATATTAGTAGGTCATCAATGGCCTATTTACATGATTCATAAAACATAATTATGGTTCACAAAATATAAGTAATGGCCAACAATGAATCAAGTTCGTAAGTCCGAAAAAAGATTGTTGGAGTAGATAATCAGACCAACTAAGTACATGTGCATTTCATATTATTTTAAACCATGGGAATGTTGTCGGTCGCTAGGAATTGTTGCCAGCGATAGTCGCCAGAGACAGTACCGCCGGTTGGCGGATATGGTCGCCAACAATTATCGTCAATCGTTGGAAAAGGTAGTCAACAGTGGCCATCAGTTGCCGCATATGGCCATTGATCGTCAATTGTGTCCGTCAATCGTTGGAGAAGCGATGATAAAATATGTTAATAGGGTTACTGTACAAGTCGGTAGAGTTAATATTATAACACTGTAGCAAGTCGATAGAGTTTAGTTTTTTTATAGAGAGTTAATTTCTCCATGGGCCAAATGATGAGTTGGGTTTAAGACCCAACTCAACTCAACTCAACTCAGGGGGCCAAACGCCCCCTAAGATAATTTCAACTTTATATAGTACCATTAATGTAATTATGTAATCACACATTAACTATATAAGTTAATTTGCAATTTATAGGACATCAACCCAACAAGTCAATTCAAGCATAATTTTCGTGGAAAATGCATCAATTACCATTTTAAAAGTTAGATAGTTCGATTTCTCCTTCCACAATTGTTGAACTTTAAAAAAAAAAAAAACACCAACAACTTTTTAATTAATTGATTAATTAATATAGTATTGGTAGACTTTGAGTTTTAAAATCATTTTTTTCTTGTCCTTGGTCGATCACATGTATAATAATAATAATTAATTTTAAAAAATATATTTTTTAGTTCAACAATACCAAGGATGGAGGTTTGATATGAAGACGTAAATAATAAATAATAACAATAACAAACAAAAGTTATTAAAAAACAAAAAGAGGGAGCGGAGAAGAAGAGATCAGAGATAAAAACATATATCTTGAGTGTTTATAGACCAGAATGCTTACTTTTTTAAAATATAGGAGAATGACATAGATATTTTGAACGTTTAGAAACGATTACAAATGTTAACTATTCGTTTGAAATATGAGTATATGTTAATTAACATATACTCATACTTCAAACAATTTTTTTTTTCTTTTCATTACAATAAATGTGGAGCCGTGGAGGTGTGAACTTTCGTTTTCAAAGGAATAAGTATATGCCAATTATCGTTGAATTATAATTATTTTAACATTTCAAACGAATAATTAACCTTTGTAATATACCACTTTGACATTTCAAACTAATAGTTAATCTTTGTAATATACCGTCCATGCATTAAAAACTTGTCCTAATTAAGACTAGGTGCTAGGATGAGGATGTTATTTGTTTGTACCCAACTTTTAAATTATCTACCGAACCCCATTTAATACCCAACTTTTAAATTATCTACCAAACCCCATTTATTTTGTAATTTAGGTTTAAAGTCTATTGCCTAAACTCTTGCGCTTGTCTTATTTTTGGTTTTTTAATTAAAAAAATGTCACGCGCCAATCTTTAAAATGTGCACACAAACGATTTATTATTGTTTTTTTTTTTAAATAATTTTTTTCACAAACTATGAAGTATAAAACATATTGACATGTTTATGCTAAAATTTGTCTATGAGAAATTTCACATGATATGCACATGATTCGACAGTAAATTTATTTGAAGGGAAAAGAGGTAGCATGCAAAATATATAAAACTGGTGTTTGTCACACACACACTTCGATGCTTAAGTTAGCTAGACAAAGTGTAGTAGTCAAATAGTTTAGAGAGTGAGAATGAAGTTAATGTTGAATGAGAAATTTCGGCCAATCACAAGTCGTCACGTCATTATTCCAAATTAACGACAAAGTTACAAATAATTAAATTTGGGATCACCAATAAATTGACATGTGTCCTAAATTTAATTTGAAGACAAAAGTTGACAAATTTTAAATTATAAGGTCACATGTTCTCATTATGATCATTTAATCGAGTAATTAAATTTAGTTTGGTTAAATTGGGTCATATGAAATTTGGGTCAAAGTCAACAGATTTAAGTCCAAAAGGCTAGGCCTAAGGCCAACAAAGTCCAAGCCCGAAGTCAACAAAATCCAAGTTCAAGTGGTTGGGCCCAATAGTTATAAAAGCCCAAGCCTGCAAGCCCATGAGAGCTCTATAAATAGAGGAGCTCTCATTCATTTGAATGGTTCAAAAATTAAGCTCTCTAGAGAACTTAGAGATAATTCATAAACAAAAAGATCAGAAGACTCATAAGCTTTTGAAGATCAAACACTTCGAACCAAATCCTTGAAGACCAAAGGACTTTGAAGATCGAGAACAAGCTGCAAAGTCCTCGAGACAAATTCACATTTGAGAACAAGTTGCAAAGCCCTAGAAACAAATCCACATTGGAGAACAAGTTGCGAAGCCCTCGAGACAAATGTACATTTAAGAGAAAAAACTATATGATGAAACATTAGAGATTGTACTCCACTAAAACTCAAATTAATACAAAATTAAGTTCATTTACACATGTTATATTTCTTTGTTGAAATCTTGTGTGAATAGTTACCTTTCATAAAATTATAACAAGGTATTTATAGGACGACTTGAGCTTGGTTTCCCTCATTCTTTTAAGAGTTGGACTGAAAGGGGATCGAATTAGATCCAATGGGCCTATTGGGTTGTGACCTTCCCAAATGAACCTAAATCGAGAGGGCCTAATTCACATTAGCCCACCTCGGCCTTGCCCTAAGTCGAGGCGGGTTAATTGGGCTTTTGGCCTAACAACTCTTCTACCAGGGTCTAAATGGACCATGGGAGTGGTTTGGTTGAGCCATGGGTTGGGTCGCTTCGACTCGGCTTAATCTAGGCCAGTTATGGCTCGGACATGCTTCCCTCTATGTTTTTTGTATTTGGGTCTCTCCTTTAGTTTCGAGATAGTTGGTTAGTCCAAATTTACCCACAACATTAACTCCCACTCCTAAATTGAAATTCGTGGTTTGACTTTTTATGAATTGAATATTTGAAGCCTAATTTGGGAGTATAATCTTTTGGTCAAGTTTTCCTTTAATATATGTAACATGACATATTGTAACACTCGAGTTCATGAGGGGTACATGAATGAACCATGACCACATTTGAATGAGAGGGATCTTGAAGATATGCAAGTATGATTAAGAAAGGCTTAAAATAATTGAAAGTTACTACCTATACCAACAAGATGCACATTCCTTTATGGTAGCCTAATCGTAGAAACTCCAAAATTAAGTAGTGGGGACCAAACATGCTGAAAGGACTCAGGAGAATGCCGGGGCGGTCAAGTGCCGAATCTGGATACCAAATTCCAATATGAAAGATCCATTTTTTTTATAAAGCGCCTTTAGAAAAATTCATAATCTAAAATGTGTTTGAGTTTTTTGAATGATTTTAATGATAATTTGTTTTAATCTTAATAAATAAAAAAGCACTTTAAAAAATTTGGATTAATTTAAAAGTGATTGTTTTGAAAAAGCTCTTGAGAGATAGACTTTTAGTGATTAACTATAAATCTTCAAAATATGTAGTAAGGAAAAAAAAACATATTTTTAATTAATATCACTTTCGAATATAGTGCAACAAAAAATACTTGTTACGTAAAACATTTTTTTTTTAAATGTAAGATATACAAATGTTTTTCATTGAAAATATAAAAAAAAAATGTTTAAACTAAAAGATATTCTAAACAAACCCTTATGTTCAAATTTAAGTGGGAGAAAATTAAGTAAGTCGTTGTAGGATAAAAATTAAAATACGTTATTTTTAGATAGGTAGATACAAAATATGCTAAATGTAGAGATGTCCATGGGGCGGGAAGGGACGGGGCTTTACCGTCCCTGTTCATGCCCCCCATTTTAATCTCCATCCCCGAAATTCCACCTTAAATTTTGTTGGGATCGGGGAAGAGATTCCCTGCAAGGAATTCACATGGATCATGTTCTCCGTTTAGTTTTTTTTTTTTTAATCTCGATTGAATCAAATAATTATTTTGATAAATTTTTAAATAGTTAACTTTTCATGAGAAATATCCATTAATTTTCAATTAGATAGTTAATTTCCTACAAAAAAAGATTATATTTAAAGATACAATTCTTAAACCTCCTAATAGAAACAAAATAATGAACCATTTCAAATTATCTAATTATCCATACATATAATTTAAACATTTAACCATATAATTCAAACATATTCAATTATCTAAATCATCAACAATAAAACTTTTAATATATATATTAAAAAATAAAATAAAATAAAATAAAAAATAAACGGATGAGGGAACGGGGAATTTTCCCCCCATTTCCGGCCCCATTAGGGGTGGGTCCCCACGGGGTCATGTTCTCGCAGAAAAAATGAACATCTATAGTTAAATGTATCCAATAGTCCTTAAACTTTTAGATGTTTCTTAATTTGATCATTCGTCTCTCTAAATTCTTGATTTTATCTTTAATATATTAAAAAATATGATCAAGAGGTCATGAGTTTGAATCTCCCACCCTTTTATTGTTGAACTCAAACAAAAAAAAATTGTTAAATTTCATTAATAGAAAGTTAATGCAAAGTTAAATTATTATTTTATTGATATGTTTGAACACTCGATCATGTTTGTTTTAATATGTCAATTGAAAGAAATAGATTTTATTAATAAAGAGGTCAAATTTTACTGGAATTAGATATCATGGGTCAAATAGCATTTGTTTACATGTGTTTAAATATGTTGATAAAACAATAATTTAATACTATATCAACTTTGGGTAAACTAATTTTAACATTTTTTTTAACGAAAACACCCAATCAAACATTTATAACATGTTATCTAAAAATCAGTTGATAATATTATATGAGAATTGTGTGAAAGGATTCCTACAAAAGATTATGGACTGTTTGATATGTTTATGGTTAAATTACGGGTCTAGTTCATGAACTTTTATATTTGTATATAATAGGTTCATGAATTTTAAAACATATTTAATAAGTTTTTGAACTTTCGATTTTGTATCTAATAGGTCCCTGAATCTTAAAAATATTAAACAAGTCTTTGAACTTTCAATTTTGTGTCTTATAGATTGCTAACATATTCAATATTTTTTTTAAAATTAACGAATCTATTAAAAATTAAATTAAATTTTGTGTCTAATGGAACATTAAACTTTCAATTTTATGTCCAAATTTATGAATTTTAAAAAATGTTGAATATGTCAATAATCTATTAAACACAAAATTTAAAGCTCGGGGACTTGTTAGACATTAAATTTAAAGTTTGGAAACTTATTTGATATTTTTTAAACTTTATAGATTTATTAGACACAAAATTGAAAGTTTAAGGATCTATTTGACACGAATCTAAAAGTTAAGGCTCTATTTGATAATTATTTAAGGCCCGTTTGATAACCATTTGGTTTTTGGTTTTTGGTTTTTGAAAATTAAGCTTATAAATACTACTTCCATTTATGGTTTTACTTGTTTTGTCATCTACTTTTTACCTATGTTTTCCAAAACTAAGCCATGTTTTGAAAACTAAAAAAAGTAGTTTCCAAAAACTTGTTTTTGTTTTTAGAATTTGACTAAGAATTCAAATGTTTCTTTAATGGAGATGAAAACTATTGTAGAGAAATTGGGAGAAAACAAGCTTAATTTTCAAAAATCAAAAACCAAATGATTATCAAACGGAGCCTTAGTTGTTGGTTTTTTATTTTTGAAAATTATGCTTCTTTTCTCGTGATTTCTCTACCGTGGATTTCATATTTCTTAAGAAAACATTTGAATTCTTAATTGAATTCCAAAAACAAAAACAATTTTTTTTTTTAGTTTTCAAAATTTGGCTTAACTTTTAAAAACATATCTAAAAATTATATAACAAAACAAGAAAATTCATGAGTAGAAATAGTATTTATAGGCTTAATTTTTCAAAACAAAAAATCAAATTGGTTATAAAAAAAAAAAAATCTAAGATATTGAAGTTGTAATTTAGCTTATATTTACCGAAGTCTGAATATTACTAAATACTTTTAAAAAAAATAATAAATTTACAAAATTAAAAAAAAAAAAAAAAAAACTGAACAGTGTAGTTAGGTGTATAGAAATTAAAGTAGGAATGGTGGGATTGTTATTAGATGGGTTTATTAGGTGGCCAAAACAGGTCAAATGGCACTAAAATGAAATATCTTGAACTACACAAGTCCTTTGTCCGAGGAACATTGGAACACCCTCTAATCGTTTCCTTTCTCCGACTTTCTCTATTATCTAAGGAACGAAAATAATGTCGTTGGCAAATTTATATCGTTGAATTAGATAAAAAAATTAAAATTTATGGTTTAATCTCGCATCTGGTTGTTTGGGGCGTCGAGTAGGTTATAATAGTTTGAGAAACATTGGAACACCCTCTAATCGTTTTCTTTCTCCAACTTTCTCTATTATCTGAGGGACGAAAATAATGTCGTTGACAAATTTATATCGTTGAATTAGATTAAAAAATAAAATAAATTTTATGGTTTAATCTTGCATCTAAATGACTATTTGGGGTGCTGAGCAGGTTATAATAATATGTAAAGTTATATAATATGTATTAGGATGTAGAGTTATTTAATATGTGTTATAATAGTATGTGTTTGAGGTGCAGAGTATTCCACAAACTATTATAACCTATGCCCCAAACAACCCTTAAGAGTTTAGTGAGAGTCACTACCTTAAATGAATTTCTTCACATTGAGGGTGGTTATATTGGTTATTGAACTAAAAAAACTATTTTGTTGCCAGTTTTGACCCATTAGTTATCCATTTTAGCCAACCTATGTAATTTCAATTCATGCTTGGGTTAACATTAACTTTTTTTTAACAAAAAAAAAAAAAAAAAAAACAAAGAAGGGAAAAAAAAAGTTTATATAACTTTTAAGGAGAGATGTCGTTGAGACTAGCTTGGTGAACCTAGATTGAACTATGAAAAGATAATTTGCTGCTTTGACTAAGTAAGCTTGACACCCCGAATCTCTAAATCCCTCCACTCATTATCTACAACATGTGGGGTGAATATTTAAACTCATGACCTTTCGGTCAATGGTATAATGTCTTAATCAATTGAGTTATGCTCATATTGGCTTCCTCCACTTCTCCTTGATTTTAGTCAACATGTTAATACATACATTCAAAGTCATGTCATTCATTTATTAAACTGCTGACATTTAAAAAATGTCAGTAACCGAGTTTTTCTTTCTTCCCATTTTAGTTATAACAAATTATTATAGTTACATTGTTAGTTATATATCATGTCGACGTAACATGCTGTTAGGATAATAAGTGATGATTTAACGTGACGAGATATACGAAAATGTGCTCAAAAGTACAAAATATTGCTACTCTAAATCATAATGGCAGTTTAATTCGAGCTAGCCTAAATGTGCTTTCAAGTATTTGGACAATTAAAGTTTTAGAATTGACCACATTTAATTTGCTTAAGATCTTAAGACAATGACTCAACTGGTCATTTTCCTGGCATAGTAGAACCATACTATTTTTCTGCGAGAGAAAAATGAGGACCTACCAGAAGCCAAACCCAATGCTTCTCAAAATTGAGCATTTATTATTGGATAGACAAGTCGTCTACTTCGGTCATGCAAAGAGAGTTCAATTGGTGGCTAATGGAATTGCTAAACGAGCAATATATTAGAGGTGTTCGGTTACTTGGAACCCTAACTATCCTTCTTGACTCACTGACCTTGCCGAAATATGATTTCTAATAGGTTGGTAGTTATATTAAGCACAACGATGTTTAATATGTTTCTTAGTTAGTTTTTAATAGAAACAAAAAATCATTGCTAACAAGAACATAGCTCAATTAACATAAAATATGTGTTTATGATCAATAGATCATAGGTTTGAATTCACCTATTCTCAAATATTGTTGAACTAAAAAAATTGTTATCAAACTAAGTATTAAGAACTAAATTTGTAATTTACCATATTTTATATTATTATTATTAGTGCGTTAAAATGACGGAAGGAAAGGCAAGCGACCGAACGGTACGAAACCACTGGTGGAGTTTCGCGCGGTCGCGAGCGTCAAAGACAGCCGAAGCCGACAGAGGAAAAGAAAAAGAGAGAAAAAGGCAAAGGAAATCACGTGCCAACTGCCACGTATCAAATCCCCGTTACGAAGTTACCACATCATTCCCAAATCCCATCCATCAAAAGCCGCCACCACAACTCAAACTCACTCAACTCGCCGACGAACAACGTGCCTGTTCACCACAGTCCCCTGAAAAAAGCAAACCAAAAAAGGAAGAAAGATTCTTCTTCTCGACTCAATTTTTTCCTTCGATTCAGAATCTTCCTCTCAATCGTTGGATCTGAATTGCGTCACCGTCCCGACGCTTCTTCCGCCGCCGACGCGATGGCGGAGACGCTCGAGAGGCATCCGAGCTCGTCCTCGAGTTCCTCCGAAGTTGATGTCAGTATCGAGCATGATGCGAGGAGGGAGAATGGTAGTGATAGTGGTAGCAATGGAATGGCGAGCAGGGAAGTTAGAATTGAAGATGGTGTTGCTCCGAATAGTAATGGTGGAGATGTCTCTCCAGGTTTGTAGGTCGTTGCTTTTGCAATTTCTCCTGCTGCTTGCTTGTTTTACGGTTTCTGTTTTGTTTGATTAGTATTGTTTGCTAGGACTTTGCTGATGGATCTGTTGTGCCTTTTTTTTTTTTTTTGGTTAGGACTCGATATGCTTTTTTATTGATGTTGGATGTTGACCGTAATCCTGGTAAAGGTTGAGGAGTGAGGTTGTGGTTTTGATTGACTCTGTTAGTTCATATGCATTACTTGTTTTACGAATCTTGTTGGTGTTGTACTCCGGTTTAATAGCGTCTGCTCCCATTGCTATTTCACTCTGATCCATTTACCAAATTATAATTCAACTGCTGCTATTACCGAACGGAGCGCAGAATGTTGCGATCCGTTGCAATTGAACGAGGATACAGATCCTCTATCCTTAATTTTCTCAATCTATTTGTTGAACTGACTCCAATAATACATTTTATATATTATTGAGAACCTTATTTGATTTTAGTTTATTTGGTAGAGCGACAGAAACTGATAGGAATGAAAACACTATTTTGGATCGAATTCTGAAGTTGATTCACACTTCAAATTAATGGGATTAGCTATTGACTCGGTGGTTCCTGAGATGAATGTAACTTGACTTGCATTGATATTGGACGATTCATGGAAATGCAAGAAAGTAGATAGGCAGCTTAAAATTGTCAAGAAGGTGTGGCTAATCTTCACATAACCTTGGTGACTCATCCCTTCAAAGGACAATCTAAATCCTTGTGGCTAAATTTGATTAGAAGCCTCCTATGGACTACTTGGCTAAAGAGAAACAACAGAGCCTTCATTGGAAAAGAAAAGAACTACACCTATTTATTTGGTCTTATTTTGCATACTACGGCCACTCTCTGCAAGTTAGAACAATCTTTGTTAATTCTTCTCTTGTCCGGGACTTGTGATGTTGCATTGCTGCTTGCCACCTTGTGAAATATGCTCCAAGGCAAGTGCTTGGGATTGGCAATCGTGACACGCCGCAAAGTGGGCGGATGTGTTGGGGGGTTGAGGCTCCATGATTAGGTTGCCTCTTGATTGACCAATGTGTCATGCCATGTGGAGCTAGGTGGCGCTGCCACCTAACACTCTTGTTAGATCGGAACGGATGTATGCCCATAACCTGCCATCTGGTTGGGAGAGAGAGTGGGATGTGGAGTCGAGCTTGAGGTGGGCTTGTTTTGACAACACTTGCACATGGCTATTTTGTCGCTCTATTTTTTGAAAAACTACTCTCCTAGTAATATTTGTGCTATTTGGAGATGGTTTTTTACCCCCTCTTAGCCTTTTGTAAATTTAATTACATTAAGTAAATGATTCTATTTCCCTCCCAAAAAAAAAGAAAGAAAATTACCAGATTAAGAAGGGATGCATCCTTTTCAAGATAGACTTTGAGAAGGCTTGTGACTAGGCGAGTTAGGATTTTTTTTATGAGATATCATGAAAAAAGGCTTTGATTTATTTATTTTTAAATGAGATTGAACTTTTATTGAGGGAAAAAAAGTGAAATGAAATGAAAGAATACAAGAACATACAAAAATAAAGCCTAAAAAAGGAGCCAAACTACAAAAAGGGGCTCCAATCAAATAACATAAAACTTAAAGGATAATTACAAAATAACTACATTACCGAAGCTTTAAGAGAAACATGGAATCTAACAAGGGCTTCTCTTAGTCATCTTCCTGCTTCCAGAACTGTGAAAAATTGGCTTCTCTTAGGCCTTTGTGATCATGGCTTAAAAGATAAAGCCAAGGTTTTGTGGGACAAAATCTGTTTTTCTGTCCTTCGTGAATCGGGAGTCATAAATTGAGAGAAACAAAAGAACTTCTTCTTGGTGTCTCATGTTTAAATTTGTTTCTTTATTCTGTTTGGTAACTATCCCCTCAACAATGTATGTTTTCATTGGAGACCACTATTGAAAAGAAACTTCGTATTTTTCATCCTTCAATGAAATATCATTTCTTATTGAAAAATTTGATGCCCAAGGACTGATTTTGGTGAATATGTGGTTGTGTGTTCATTTGGAATTTGAGATTTCAAGTCATGGTTCATGAACTACATGCTAGTGATCAAATACCAAAGAACAACTTGACAGTATATAAGTACCTTTGAGTTGGTATTTTGTTTTTAAAGTATAGTACGGGATGTATCTTTCTCTTAATGACTTCTGTCAGACAGAACTTTTTGTTATTTTTATGCACAGAACAACTGGTTCTGAGATATACACAGTGATAAGGAGGATAAAATGAAAAAAACTAGGGTTGATGCCTAATATTTACACGGACAAGACTAATGGTGAAATATAATTTTAGATTATCAATCAACTAGGTGGTCAAGTAAATAGCAAAGGACTTAGAGGTACCTACTTAGGATTTAATGTCCTATGACTTATCTTCTCAACAAAATGTAGTAGGGCCAAACAATTGTCTCGTAAAAATAGACGAGGTGCATGCAATCACGGAAATAAAAAAACAAAATTGTGATCATCATCATCAATCTATTAAAGTTGTGGCCTATTCAATTCTATTAAAGTTAGGTTAGAAGGTGGCTTCTTCAATTATCTCCACTCTCTATGGTCACCCCTTCAAAGGGGAGAAGAAGACTCTTTGGACAAATTTCAGCTGCTCTTTTAATTGAAAATTTGGTTAGGAAGAAGGAATAACAAATTTTTTGGTCATTCCAGGAGTCTTTTGATAATTTTTCGAACTCTGTAATTATCCTTCTTGGTGCAAATGCTACCCTCCCTTCTCCAACCACGCCTTAGCATCCTTTTAGTGGCTTGCTCTAAATAGAGTTCTTTTCTTTTGTTTTTTTTGTTTTTTTGTTTTTTTTGTTTTTTTTTTCTTCTTTCTTTCTGGTTTCTCTGGGACGGAAGGAATGGAAGAATCTTCAAGGATATTTCCTCTACTTTTTATTGTTTTATGGATTTAATTCTTTTTCATGCTTTATTTTGGTGTAAATGCAAACATCCTTTTAGTGATTACAATCTTTCTTCTTTAATCTCCAATTGGAGAACATTCATGTAATTCACTAATAGGGGCTTGGAATTTTTACTCCTTTATTTCATTCCTCAATGAAATCTGTTTCTCTTCTCAAAAAACCATGCCTTAGCATTCTTTTGGCCAATGGGAAAGCTTTTTGTAGTCCGTTGTCTTAGGAACCTTTCCCCTTTTGTAATTTCATTAGATTAAACCTTCCCCTTTTGTAATTTCATTTATCAATAAGTAGCCTCTTCAATTCTCAAAAAAAAAAAAAAAAAAAAAAAAAAAAAACACTAATCAGTTTGTTATCATTTATTGATATAGCATTTCCCCTATCTATAATTGGTGTCTCGTACATTTTTTTTTTTCTTATTATAACTATGACATGTTCATCCAAATACCAACACTATGGGGGAAACTATGCTTTCACGTTAATTTTATTTCAAGAATCAAAATTGATTAAATGACTAACATAAATGAATTTTCTTTTCATTCAGATATCTCTGGCAAGACTCTTCTTAAAGTCAACACCATGCCAATACAGACATCAAGCGTTGACAAGTTGGAATCTGATTTGAGCCAGCATAAATTAGAAAGATCGAAGACTGAGGTGCACAAACATAAGTTTCTTGCTCAAGAGGCAGCTAAATTTTTTGATGACAAGGTTCCTGTTCATAGGAAGGTATAATACTGCAGAAACAAATTATTTTGCCTAACTTAAGGTATAATGCAGATTACAATTTAGTCCTGCAGTGCTGCACCTAGATGTTTTATATTGTTCTCTGTTCCATTCTTCTAATCAGAATTCCCAGCATATTATTTCCCTCTAAACATAACTTCATTTAGATATCTCTTTTTTAAGTATATTGGAAGATATCTTTTTGGTGCAAATGATGAATTTTAATTAATGCTTTATAAATAGGCCATTCCTTGCCAATCTAAGCACAATTCATTGGATAAGGCACCAATTACTATTCCAAAGGTCGATAGTTTGATTCCCTTCTCCCAAAATTGTTGAACTCAAAATAGGCCATTCCTTGATTATTTAATCTATCTGGCTTATAGATGTTTTTATTTTTATTTTTATTTTATTATTATTATTTTTTTGATGAGAAACACGAAGGGATTTAGTCCACAAAAGAAACAAGAACAACCTAATGGCCGGGGGTAGAGAGCCCCCCATAAAAAGAAAAACTACACCTAAAAGAGCCAATCATCAAGAGGATATAGTAACAAAAGAATTTTGTGTGTAAAGAAATCCACCAAGAAATTGTATTTTGTACATAGTTATAATACAAACAAAGTCAAAATGTTAGAACTTATCTTCAAAAGCTCTAGCATTCCTTTCCTTCCACAAGTGCCACAAAAGCACTCTAAAGGTGTAGCTACCTACCACCTTGGATTTACCCCTCAAATTCCAAGCAGAAAGCCCTTCCATAAGCCACTCATCCACCTTCCTAGGGTGGCAAAAAGAAATGCCCAACAACCCGACTAAGTAGTTCCACGAACGAGCAAAATCACAATGGAGGAACAAGTGGTCAAGACACTTACCCTCTTTTAAGCATAACCTGTAACTCGAGGGTGAGAGAGACTAGGCTCTAAATTTTTTTTTGCAATCTATCATCAGTGTTTATGCCCCTAAATGCTAAGGACCACTGGAAGATTTTAACCTTCTTTGGACTTTTGTGCTTCCAAATCATGCTAGTCGGGACCGTGTTTGCCTTGGTGGGTCTAGATGAGAGATTTTGAAAAGTCGACTTTATCAGTGTTTTAAAAGGCCCACCTAGGCGCGTGCCTAGGCTAGCGCTTCGCCTTGAAAAGGTGAGATGCATGTAAGAAGGCGTGCGCCGAAGCGTTGGTTATCAAACATGGCCTTATATTTTGGATTTGGGTTTTTTTTTTGGGCGGAAAGAAAGAGAAAAAAAATTGGTGTATCAATGGTCTCAAGGAGGTTCAAATTTTGGATATGGGTTTTTTTGGCTATGCGTGCACGGTTCAGTTTGGTCCAATTTTGGCCGAAATCGAAGATCAAACTGAATACTTAGGTTTTTGAAGTAGTTAAATCGAGTAAACCGAAGCACTCTTCGGTTTTGGTTCAAAACCAAACCAATTCATTTTGGTTTACTCGGTTCGGTTTCGATTTTTAGCCGTTTGCTTAAAAAAAATTCTATACTGGGCAAGCTGCAGATCCAGCGACGCTTGAGAGGAAAGATGATCGCCAACAATGGGAAGGTGGTGGGTTCTGTCGCTGTCGACTAGAGAAAGCGAAAGAGAGTGAAAGAGAGAGAAGATGATCGCTAGCGGTGGGAGTGTAGAGGAGAGGGAGGAGAGACATTCATGCTGCCGCTGCTACCGTTGGTATGCTATCGCTGCTGTTGCCGTGGACTGTAATAGAAGAGGGCGAGTGGGAAGAGAGAAGGAGAGGTAGGAGTCTAGAAGAGAGGAGAGGATCACTGAGACATTAGAGAGGAGAGGAGAGAGGAAGAAGAAAAGAAGAAAAATGGGTTTGACATTTGAAAGAGTGAAAAGAAGATGAAAAGACTAAGAGAGAAAAAAAAGACAAGAAAGCATGTGAATGAGGGAGAAATGGGTGGTTGGGAATAAAAAACAATAAATAGGGTTTCTTAAAAAGTGTGTTGGCCTTTAGTAACTGGGCTTGGGGTTTTTTATTTTTATTTTTTTAACTATCATTGGTTCGGTTCGGTTCTACTAGTTTTGGAAAAATCCAAATTGTGAACCGAATTGAATATTGCGGTTTTCTAGAATTTCAAATTGAGAAAACCGTTTTTCTTAGAATAACTGAACCAATCCAATCAGTTTGGTTGAGTTCTTCCCTAGGTGGGGGTGGGGAGACAACAAAAATGTGAATAAGACAAGAAATTGAGGGGGGGGGGGGAATGGGGAGGGGGAATGAGATACTAAAGATAGGAGAAGAAATGGGAGGAGAAAGGTGTTGGGGAGAAAGAAAATAGAATAAAAAAGCCACATAATAAAATTTAAATATAAATTTACTAAAATTTGCCACATCATTTAGAATTGTGCTTGTCAATCACAAGGCCTAGCGAGCACTTAACTGCCACGTACATTTCTATTAAGTTGACTAACGATCAAACCAGTTCAGGGATGATGTAGAACTATTTCCTAAACTTCAGGGACTAAAGTGTCACTTTTGAAACTTTAAGAACCAAATAAAATCAAATTCCAAACCTTGGGGACCAAAAGTGTAGTTTGCTCAAAATTATATAAACAAACTTTTTAAAACAGGCACACATTCATGTTAATTAATGTAAAATTCCTAGAATAAGGTTTTCCTATACTAACTTCTTGAAATTGTACAGCTTAAATTGTTAAATAGAATAGCCACAGTGAAAGATGATGGAACTGTGGAATTTGAAGTCCCTGTAGACGTTGGACCAGCTCTTGGCATTGGACCAAAGGACTATCGTGATATAATTGAAGAAGAACATCTTGAAGTTGAAGCAGCAGACCTCCAGGATATTCCACCTTTGCAAATAGTAATGCTTATTGTTGGAACACGTGGAGATGTACAACCATTTATAGCAATTGGAAAACGTCTACAGGTATGGAAACTTCTATGAATATCTCTTTAATTTTGTTTATTATACTAATTACTTTTAAACATGTTTGGAGCTCTTTAGTAATAGTTTTCTCCCGGTGGGGGTTTTAATCACCTCTGACCTTTTGGTGGTCTCCTTTTGCTCCATCTCACGTTTGGAGTTTAATGGCTAAATGCCATAAAAGCTACCATTTTGAGAATGATGGCTTGAAAGAAGCAAAAGGATTTTTGAGGATTAATAAAGACTTTGGATTTGGTGGCAGACTAAATCTGTCATTGTATAGGCCTTTTGCAATTTCAACCTCTCATCTCGTCCATTATCGCTATTTAGGGTGTATTTTTGTTCTAACCCCTTCTAGCTTATGGGGGAGGAAACTTGGTTCTTTCACTAATTAGTGAAACTTGCTTCTTACAATGATGGAGCTCTCATTTCCTTTCCCGGCTATTCTCTCTCATTTTTCTTTTTGGATCTCAGACATTTATAGCCCAAATTTGGGGAATCCTCCATTATGCGTGAAAACTGTCCTCAAAATGGATTTCCCTGACATAGCTTTTTTGGAGGGAAATCTAAGATTTTCTTTGTTCTGGTCCTTGCATCCTTGTGGCGATTTTAATGTGGTGAACTGGTTGTACGAAAAGTCCCTGGATAATTCTTAATATCTAAATCATGTAGTTTCAATAATTTGATCACTGATCTCTCTCTTTCTTTCTGTGGTTCCCCTGCTCAATGTAACTGTTTAGGTTGTCAAATTTAAGGGGCAAGAGCGGGTTTTTCCAAAATGGATGAATTCTTTCTTCTGAGGCTTGGTTAGAGAAATTCCAAAAATGATAAAGTTTGAAGGATGGTTAGAGTTTACAGAATTTTGCCGACCACATTACAGGGATGAACATATGCCGATGTTGACCGAAAAATCAGTGATATATCAATGAAATCAAAGGTTTGAATTTGATAATGATAAATGGGGTGTCGTTTTTCCATAATAGCGCCCACAAATTGGCCATCGCTAGTGGTTGCAAATTGGTGACTGGCCCTCCACCTATCTTGGCCTTCCCCATGGTTGCAGACCATCAAATCTCTCTTTTTGGGAGCCTATCATGGAGAGGATTGAATACAAACTATGCAATTGGATGCGTGATTTTATTTCCAAAGGAGGCCGCCTCACCCTCATCAAAGCCACTCTATCAAATCTGTCCACTTACTACATGTCTCTCTTCTACACGCCATATAAGATTTGCCAAAATATTGAGAAGTTATGGAGGAGGGATTTCCTTTTGGAAGGCCCATCCTTAAAAGGAGGAACTCTAACTTGTTTAGTGGAAGAGGTACAAAAACCTATTCCTAATGGTGGCCTAGGCATCGACAACAACGGGCTCAAGAATCAAGCTCTCCTCAGCAAGTGGATAGGGAGATATTTGGAAGAAAATCAAGCCTTATGGTGTAGGGTCATCAAAGCAAAATATGGGTCCTCTCTAATTCTTGGTCAAAACAGCCTAAGAACTCCTCCCGTGCTCCTTGGCATCACATCATAAGACTTAATAACATCACAGAAACAAGAGTGAGCAAATCGGTTGGGAATGGGGAGTCCACTACCTGCTGGAAAGAAATTTGGCTGAGTAATTGTTAGGATACCACTAATAAGAAATCACTCTAACACAAAGATAGAACTATATTGCAATATCAAGAAAACATTACAATACCTATAGCCTTTCGAGAGGGCTATGCCTCTCCCACAACCACTCCACTAAGGACTGACTAACCAAAATATGACCCCCCTCCTCAAATCCTACTCCTTCTATTTATAACCAAGACTCTCTAGCTAATTACCCTTAATACCCTTACTACTATCCCCAAGATACTCCTATTAGTACTCTCACATTACTCTGCCCTTCAAAAGCACTTTGTCCTCAAGGTGTGCTTACAAGACTCAAACACAAAAAATGAGTAATGATCGGAGATTTTTTTTTTAAACAAAAACACAGAACCTAACCCACCTTCACAAAAGAAAATAACCCTCTTTAAAACAAAACGCAATTGGTCGGCGCTTCATCAACCATGTGCGACGGGCAGCGGCTGGAATTGATGGTTGGCGTTGGCAATGGGCAGCATTGGACCAGTAACTTGGTATTGGCTAATATCCCTCAGTACTACATGTCTTTATTTGGTATGCCTAGAAGAGTTTTGTTTCAAATTGAGAAAAGTTGCGTTCTTTTCTCTGGGAAGGTAAAGGAGATGGGAAGTTAAAGCATCTTGCTTGGAGCATGGTGGTTTGGGTATCGACAAGTTAAAAGATAGGAACAATACTTTGTTGGCAAAAGGGATTTGGAGATTTTATAATGAATCTTCTGAATTATGGCATGAAGTCATTGTTAGTATATATGGAACTCAATTTTTTTTTTGGGATTCAAAATGAAAAAGATCTGGCAGCTTGTTTATCGGATTGGTTAAATGTTGTTTTACATGGTTAAAGTTTAGATCTTAGGATTTGATTATTTGGCTTGTTATTTCTTTGTAAAGGCTGCTGTCCAGCCTATAAATATTTGTATTCACAAGCTGTATTAGCAGTTGCAAATTGAATAGAGATGTTTCTTTGAGGTTCTACATTACAAAATGAAGGATGGTGAAATTGTCCTTTTCAGTGATCTTCTTTTGCTCCTAAATGTGGGTTTTTCCAAGACATTGCCTGGATTCTAAATTGTTGATGCTTGATTCTTCTTGCTCTTTTGCGGTGGAATCTTATTAATAAGATTTTTGGTCTGTCTCCTCCCTCTTTTTTCATCAAAGCGCTTTGGAAATCAAAGAGCCCAAGAAGGTTAACCTTTTTATATGGATTCTTGTCAACGGGGGTGTCAACACTTCAGATATCCTTCAAAAGAAACTCCCTTTTATGGTCTTGTCTCCTCCTTTTTGCCCTTTGTGCTTTGCAGATAAGGAAGACCAAGCTCATATCTTCTTCCGATGTCCTTTCTCAAGCTACCGGCTACCACTGGTTCTCCTTGTTCTCTATTTTCAACATTAGCTGGTTTTTGGGAAGATGTTCATGGCAATATTTTTCAGCTTTGTTTTCAGTCTTTGCCTATTAAAGCTAAGCTTCTTTGGATAAATGTTTCCAGGCCATTCTTCCAGATATTTGGTGGGAAAGAAATCAAAGAATATTTGAGGACAAATTCTTTTCTTGGACAGATCGTTTTGAGCTCATCAAGATTAAAGCCTCTCGTTGGAGTTCTCTTTCTAAGGCTTTTTCGGGTTATTCTTTTCAAGATATTAGTAACAATTGGGAGGTTTTCTTGTAGAGTGTTGATTTCTTTGATCTTTGTTTCATTTTATGCTTTGTATATTTCTTTTATTTCCTGCTTTCTTCCAGTCTAGGGTTTTTTTTTTTTTTAAATAAATAAATAATTAATTAATTTAAAATTTTCGTTTGTACTCTTTTCTTCATTAGTGAAACGATTACTCTTTTCTTCATTAATGGAAAGATTAATGAAAAGGTCTGTGGAAAATACGAAGAACACCAAGAAACTAATATATTGCAATATCAATGGAGAAAATTACAATATCTAATAGCCTTTTGAGAGGACTATCTCTCTTCCAAGGCCTACTATGGACACTCCACTAAAATGACCCACCCCCCAAACTAAGGACCCTAACACTCCTATTTATAACCAAGACACACTTAACTAATTACCAATATACCCCTTATTGATATACTATTAATCTTCCACATATACTCCATAGAATACCATACTAGTACTTTCACAATACTCCGTCCTTCAAAGACACCTTATCCTCAAGGTGTGCTTAACAAAACACAATCATAAAAAACAACACAAGTTTTTTTTTTTTTTTTTTTAATAAAAAACCCAGAACTTAACAACCTTATAGGGGTGTGCAAAAACCGAGCCAAACCGACGAACCGAGCCAAACCGATCCGAACTGACTGGTTCGGTCCGGTTTCTATAAATTTTTTAATTTTCTCGGTTTAAACTTTTAAAAAACCGAAATTTTCGGTTTGACCTTTGGTTCACCCTTTTAAAAAACTAGAAAAAATCGAATCGAACCAAACTTTATAATTAACTTAAAAATCCTTTAGTCCAACCCACCATCCAATGGTTAATACCCAAAGCCCAAAGTCCAAGATGTCACTTTCAAATATTAATTGCACTCTTCCTTTCAATCAACCATCAATCTCCCTCACTTCTTCTCTTTCTCTCCATTCTCTTTCCCCATACGAACTCTTCCTTTCTCACTTTCTCATCTTCTTCTTTTCCTCTCATTTTTTTCCCTAACGACTTAATCTCTTATTCTTCTTCTTTTCGTCTCATTTTTTTCTCTTACAATCTCTTCTTCTTCTTCTTTTCTCTTACAATCTCTTATTCTTCTTTTCCTTTCATTTTTTTCTCTCCAACTTAATCTCATCTTTTTTTTTCCCTCTCCATATTTGCCCCTACCACCGCCAATGTCTCACTCTCGCAGTCACTAACTACCGCCAACGTCTCACTCACGCAACCACCTACAACCGCTGGCTATGCTACTTATTTTCTTTGTTTCTCACCGCTGTTAACCTCATCTTTCAACTCGTTGTTGCCCCTTTCCCTTGCCCTCATCTCTTGTCGCTTCTCTTTCTCACTTTGTCTACTGGTAAAACGGACGTGTGAGTAAAAGTCAGTTAAAAACCAAACCGAACCGGTTGAAACCGAAACTGATTGGTTCGGTTTTTAACTGAAACCGAGGAAAACATCGGTTTCCTCGGTTTATGATATCTCAGAACCGATGTGTTCGGTTTGGCCATCGGTCTCGGTCAAAACCGAACCAAACTGAACTTTGCACACCCCTACAACCTTCACAAACAAAAATAACCCTCTTTAAACAAAACGTAATTGGTCTGCACTTCATCGGCCATGTGCAGTGGCAGTGGCTGGAATCGATGGTTGGCGGTGGCAATGGGCAACATCGGACCAGTACGAAAACAAAGTTGTGAGGCGAAAGGAATAATGAGGCTTGTGGCGGCAGCGGCGGCTGATTCGGTGGATGTCGATGGAAGGTAGTAGTGGTCTTTATGGTTGACGGCGGCGGGTGACTATGGTTGGTGGTGTTGGCCGGTGGCGGCGGGCGGCGACGGATCATAATGATGGTCAGTGGCGTGAATATAGAACATTGTACAAGGGTGGCTAGGGTTAGGTTCTTCACATGGGTAGGGTATTGCCATGTTGGGTCAGGTTTTGGGCTCACACAAAAGACAACCCAACCCAAATTCCCTCTGCTTCCTTTACCTCCTTTAAAAGACAATGGGCCTCATCCAAGCTTTTTAAAAACAGTCCATTAGAAGACAGCTTATCAAGCCCTGCCCAATAAGTCCACAATCTCATCTTCTAGAACCATCTAATTTTCCATTAGGGTTAGGGTTTTTTACCCATTCTTCCTCATTTTTCCTTCTATGACTAACCAACCCAACACCCAACAATGCACAGAACTTGCAACGACAACTTCCGCAGGGGTTCGTCTCTGGCCATATTTGCATCCCCCATTGATAATGGTCCCCATCAACGATTTCTTCATTGTTTCCCCAGTCTATGTGACACTTGCGTCGGCGCCTCCTTCGAATTTTTCGCTCCATCAGCATTAGTCGGCATTTTCCCCCTTGAAATTCTGACTCTGTCGCATCAAACATCATTCCACCCATTTGTGCATATTCTTCGAATTCTAGAAAAATACAATTCTACCTCCCCTCGAATGCTTTCTTTCGACAATCTTTCTCGATTGCACTAGCTTTGTTTTCCATCGTTGGCGTTTAAGGACTTTCTTTCTCCACATTCGTTGGAGATGACCGAACTTCGTATTTCTTAGATTGTATCAACCTGTGATTATCGGTTCCTTCTCCATCTCTCTTGCATTGAGATGATTCATCTTCATCAACAACCATAGATTGTAACGATTCTTCCTTCGTTTTTGCCATCATTTGTTTATGACAAGAGCTTACAACAATTGTGGAAGTTAATTGAACCTTGCCATTGGAGATTTCAAACATCATGGCTCTTTGATTCTCTATTTTTGCAGTTAATCGATCAACGCTCTTGGCCATCTTGTGTAAGGCTTCTTTGATTTAAACCACATCCTTCTATGTTCTTTCTATCATCTCTTCCAGTTGTTTTTGCGTCATTTTCCAGGATGAACGTGCTCTGATACCAATTTATTAGGCATCCAAACATAGAAAATACGAAGAACTCCAAGGAACTAATATATTGCAATATTAATGAAGAAAATTACAATATCCTATAGCCTTTTGAGAGGGTTATCTCTCTCCCAAGTCCTACTATGGACACTCCACTAAAATGACCCCCCAAACTAAGGACCCTAACACTCCTATTTATAACAAGACACCCTTAGCTAATTACCAATATACCCCTTACTGATATACTATTAATCCCCCACATATACTCCATAGAATACCATACTAGTACTCTCACAGTCTGTTTCCTTTTCCATATCAATAAATAAATAAAGCTGCTTAGAATGATTGCAAAACCTCAAGTTCTCAAGGGACCGCGCCAACTGTCCTCCCAAAAACTAACGTGGCACCATCTCCCAAATTGTTAAAACCTGAGAAATAGGCTAAGAGGCCAGCTTCGCAACGTGACTGCAGGGACTTGGACTGAAGCAAAAGGATAGGAACCTATCAAATTTCCAAATTTCTCCCATATGTACTGTCAATAACTTTATACCACAAGAAGTGGGCTTCTCTAGGAAGCCTCCATAACCAGTTGCAAAGAAGGCTTTACTTTCTCGCTCGTTATTGCCAATATTTAACCCACCTGCTTCTTCAGGATAAGAAACAATTGCCCACCTTTAGGTGGCTTCTCCTGTCCAAGTTTGGTTCCTCCTAGAAGTTTGCTATTCAAATAATTTTGTGGAAGTTTTTTTTTTTTTTGAGATCTCGGTTTCCTAATTGCTTGGTTGAATGATTGAGGGGGTTTAATACTCAACTCTTAGGAGGTCACTTCTCTAAAGACAAGAAGAGTGTCTTTTAGGTGTTGTGGCATGTTTGCAACTTATTAGCAAGTGTGGTTGGAAAGAAACTGAAGACAATTCCAAGGGGCAGAGACTTCTTAAGAGGAAGTGTGAGATCCCATTATTTTCGTACTCTCATTGTAGGCTTCTTTATCTATTTCATATGTAATTATCATATCTCTACGATCATAGTCAATTTGAGGGTCTATTTATGACTTCTGGGTTTTTTGGAGGCTTCGTTCCCTTTTGTATATTTCATCTGACTGTGAAAATCGTTTCCTGTAAAAAATGATATAAAGAATGTGCAATCAATTATTTTTATTTAATATATCTGAGATAATATTTGCTCTCATGTGCAATAACAATGTTTGCAGGATTATGGTCATCGTGTTAGACTTGCTACTCATTCAAATTTCAAGGAATTTGTTTTAACGGCTGGGCTGGAGTTTTTTGCTCTAGGTGGAGATCCTAAGATTCTTGCCGGCTGTAAGTTCACAATCTATATTATTGAAGTTAAAACGGTCTATCTCATGCTTTAGTGTCTTCCTGAGCTCAAGCATGGGATAAATTAGAGGTCGTAGAATTAAATTTGCTAGTTGCTCCTTTCATTGCTTATGAAACATCTGGACGGCTGGCAACTCCCTTTGTCAGTAGTTGCTGACAAGGACCTCATGTTTTCCTTGTCAAGGCCAAGTTAGAAAATGCCTGTATGCTTCTTCTTCCTTTTTTCGGGAAAAAAATATTTATATGAAATTTCATTCTCTACTATGACTGAGTTGGTAACAATTAGTGCTTTATTTCTTATCGAAATATCTAAGTGTGGGGATGCGTACTTATGCTTTAAAGTCATGCAAGGTGGGATGAAGAGATCAAATATGATAAAGAGGAAAAAGAAAAATAAATAAAATGGGAATCAGATTCTATTGGTACTGTATCTGGGTTAATATGATATCTGTGAGGAGGTGTTGATGTCTAGAGAATGTGAAGCTCTGCGCTTAGGAAGTTATGATTTTTAACAATTTAGTGGATGAACTTTTGGTGACTGCATTCCTATGATCTCCTACGTTTACTTAATATTTCTTTTATCAGGAAATTTCACCTATATTCAATAGAGAACTATTTCTTTTATTTTTTTGGGGCTTGTTTTTGTTATGCCCTTGTTTTCTTTCATCTCTCTCAAGGAAGCGCGGTTTCTTACCCAAAAAAAAATAGAGGACTCCTCCATTAAATTTCCTCTATTTATAAGACCTTCTATTTTATTTTTGGGCAAATTGGAAAGACCACCCCTAAAGTATGGTGGTGGTAACAATTGCACCCCTAAACTTTCAAGTGTAAAAATTAAACCCTCAAACTTTCAAAAGTGTAAAAATTAAATTCTTAAACTATGATAAATGTAAAATTAAACCCTTAAACTATAACAAATGTTAAAATTGGATCCATTTTAGTCAAGTTCTCTCTCCTCCTTCCACCCTCCCTACTCTCTAACTCTCCCTCCCTTGGCCATTCTCCTCCCATCAGTCAGCCAAATTTGCTGTTATAATTGCAATTGGCGTCACCCAAGCAATTTTGCCAAAGCCTTGGACGAACAATAATACAACATCAGTAAACCAAAACAAAATCATTCACCATACAACGCCTTGGCCAGTGATTTTGCATTCTCTCTGTTTGTTTTAATTTGGACATGAGTCTGATGATCCCTCTGTAATTGGTTTGTAACCGTAAACATGCTGTGCCAAAATCCCAACAACTGAAGGAGCAAACGATGCCAATATGGACTCAAATGAACGATCCAAAGCATAGATGGCAAACAAAAAGAAAAAAATTGGGCTTCAAAGATCAGAAAAGGCGGAGATAGAGAGAATGGAAAAAAACCAGACCAAGAGGAGCGGGAAAAACTGAATAGTGGAGGAAAAAAATTTGGTTTTATTTGTAAGATTCAAATTCTGGAGAATGAAATGATGAGCATTGTTGTTTTGATTGCCGTGATGATGGCAATTTTTGTATTAGCTCTAACTGATCATTCTTGATGCTATTGTTTTTGTTTTTTGGGTTCTCATTTTACAGCAGCATTGTTTTTCGGCTTCTCATTTTGCTGCAGCATTTCTCTTGTTCGTCGAAGGCTTTGGGTAGTTGCTTGGGTGACAGTTGACACCAATTACAATTATAACAACAAATTTTGGGTGATTGAAGAGGCAAATGACCCAGGGAGGGAGAGTTAGAAAGGAAAGAGTGGACGGAGGAGAAAGAGAAAATAGGGAAAGAAAGATGAAATATGAGAGAAATTGAGTAAAATGATCCAATTGTTACCTTTATCATAGGTTGGGGGTTTAATTTTTACATTTATCAAAGTTTGGAGGTTTAATTTTTACCCTTCAAAGTTTAAGGGTCCAATTTTTACACTTTTGAAAGTTTGAAGGTTTAATTTTTACACTTTTGAAAGTTTAAGGGTTTAATTTTTACAATCGAAAGTTTAGGGGTGGTTTTTGCAATTTGCCCTTTATTTTTAATTGCTGGAAATATATTCATTAGGGCTCTCTTTGCAATTCTTTGTTTTTATTATTATTATTTTTTTTCATTTCAATTTTTATCTTCACAGTTCATATTTGATTCATCATTAGATTTATGAATTGTAGGAGCCCCTAGGTTGTCTATGAACAATTCTTTATTTGTATATGGTCTTTTTGAAATTATGTGTTGCTTTTACTGTCATGAGTTGCCTTTGATTCTGAGTGTAGGTATAATATAATGACAAATATTTTGCCAACAACCATTCAAATGCTTGAATATTTATGTGATTTACTTAATAACTTCTATTAGAGAATTAAGACAACGGTTTTCCATTTATAGTTCTGTGAGAAATATATTTTCCTTATGCTACAGACATGGTAAAAAACAAAGGTTTCTTGCCCTCGGGGCCTTCTGAAATACCCATTCAAAGGAATCAAATGAAGGAAATCATTTATTCGCTACTTCCAGCTTGCAAAGAACCTGATCCTGAATCTGGTATTCCCTTTGATGCAGAAGCTATCATTGCCAACCCGCCAGCTTACGGTAAGACCTTGCCACTAACTATTTTTTCCATTTTAAAAGGATCAAACAAAGAGCAAGGTTACATTGTTACTTCTGCCTTGAACGGCCAGGGTAATAGTGTAATATCTGGGCTCTGATGATGTCCACTTTCTAGGTTATTGTGATTGTGACATTGTTGTTACGAACTTACGCATGATTTCTATCAAGTGGAGTTTCTAGACAGAAGGAAAAAAAGAAGAAGCTGTTTACAATAACCTCTTCAATGCTTCTGTAGGACATACTCATGTGGCAGAGGCACTTAAAATCCCAATTCACATATTTTTCACAATGCCGTGGACGTAAGTTTGTCCTAGACAGTGTACTTATTGAGTTATATTGTGTGAATATTTACCTATATTTGTGCTATATGCTTTGTAAGAGAGTTCGAACTATGCACTATTTCCTTTTGCTAGGCCAACAAGTGAATTTCCTCATCCTTTATCACGTGTCAAGCAACAGGCTGGCTATCGGGTAATTCTATTATGGCATTACCTTTTGCCTTCAAACACGCTCGTGCACACACATCATATTGACTTTTTTTTTTTAACCTTCATCATATTTTAATCAAATCTAATTTGACGTTTGACCTTTTGTAATTTTCAGCTCTCATATCAAATTGTGGACTCCTTAATTTGGCTTGGGATACGGGACATGATTAATGATCTTAGGAAGAAAAAGCTGAAGCTACGACCCGTCACTTATTTAAGTGGTTCACATGCCTCCGAATCCAATGTGCCACATGGATATATGTGGAGCCCACATCTTGTTCCTAAACCAAAAGGTTCGTTCTTGTATTGATGGGTTGTTGTTTCTACTCTAAAGCAATATTAACAAGTTTCTCTTTTAGAAATTTACTGTGTTGTTTTTTTATTAATAAGACAGCATGCTTGCAAGATCTGGAATTTTTCTATTTACAAAAGAATATAGAATGTGTCATTCTTGATCATCAAGCACATAGAATCTTATGATTCTAGCTTTAAAACTTGGGTTTCTTTCAGATTGGGGACCTAAGGTGGATGTGGTCGGATTTTGCTTCCTTGATCTTGCATCAAATTATGAACCTCCTGAGTCGCTTGTAAATTGGCTTAAGGCTGGTGACAAGCCTATTTATATCGGTTTTGGCAGCCTCGTGAGTGTTTCATATTATTCCCTCCATTTAATTTGATATTTCAGCTTTTTAAAGTTTCTCCTTTCTCTGCATCAAAAGCTTCTCCTTTTATTGGGACAAGTGGGGGGTGGGTATGAAAGAGGATGTAGATTTTTATTTTATTTTATTTGGCTGTGGAATGAAACTTCCATTAAGAATCAATTGTACAATAGTTCAAATAGATATCCTTCCATGTGATGTCCTGGCCAATTCGATAATAATCATGGTGAAGATTGCAAATCATTTATTCATCTGGTGCCCTCTTCTTGGAAGATGCTTTTATTCCTTTGTTGCCAAATGTTCCATATTATAATAAGAAAGGCAGTGATGTACTGTGTTGGGCACAAAACATGTGAATGAAGAACTGTTCTTGATTATCATGAAGGACTCAATTAATGTTAATGGTAAATAATTGAAATGCCTTCACCATCACTTAGATGAGAAGGGGCGCTGAAGGAACCGGTACTTGACACCTTCACTGGCACCCTCGCACATATTGCAACACCCTACTACTACTACTAGTAGAATTAAGAAAAACTCGATCCTAGCTTGCACATATTGCACCATCATTTATCTCTCACTTTTGAATTGGAGTAATTTTCTGTAATTTTGTTTTGTTTGTATTTTGTTTTTTAGTTTTTTTTATATATATATTTTTGGCCCTTTTTGGCTTGTAATTTTGTATTACTCGTGTATACTCTTTCTATTCACAAGTTGTCCTTTTTATAAAAGCATATTGCACCATCATTTGGCCTACTCTCCTTTCCTTTTCCTAACCTATTTCTATGTGAAAATCCTAGTGAATTGAAGTTAGGAATCCTTTAATGATGTGATGGAACTCACAACCACTAAAATCCTCAATCAATTTGAGAATCAACCCTGAGGGAAGGTTAGGATTCAGACTACCTTAATAATCAATGATGAAAGGTAAGAAAACAAGTTCCTTTCTTAAGATTCAAACACTCTGCAAGTACGTTGATCTGATCATTTTCACTGTTACTGAAATGTTTTGGGCATGCAAAACAAGAATTGCAAAAATTGGTGAGGCTCATGGATCTAAACAAGGTGCAAGGCACTACTTTTTATTAATCATCCAAACTTGAAAAATACAAGTTTAATGGGGCTACTTTTTATTAATAAGCTAAACTTTGAAAAATACAAGTTCGATGGGGCTATTTATAGCCTTTGGCCTACTCCCTTCTCCTACTAGGATTTGGGTTTCTAATTGGCCTACAATTCCTAATCGAATAATGACACCTATTGTTATTCCCTCTATATCTAATAATGATATGAAGCAAAACTTGGCCAATCACTAAAATATCCCTAACTAAACATAACCTAGAACGGTAAAATTGGAAAACAATCTAAATTACATTAAAAATTCATATCAGCCTCAAATACAGACACTTTATTTTCATCCTTGCATAATAATTAAGTCTCCAGCAATTCCAACGATTGAAGGAAGAACCAACCAATATTTCTTGAGCTCCATAATTTTTTTTTTCTTTTTCCTTTGGATAAGAAACCTGAAAGTATTAAACAAAAGGAATGAGAACAGCCTAAGGGCTAGGGAAAGAGGGATGCTTTCCAGTTGTTCATGATCATCAAAAGGCTATAGTTACAAAAGAATTTCCTGTGATTAAAACACCACAAAGAAGAGGTGTGTTGTACATCCCTACAAAAAATCTCAAAAGTAGAAAACTTATCTTCAAAATGTAACCACCCTTCTATGAACTCTCTTTAAGGTTTAACTCTTGAAGTATTTTTTCGAGAAGAGAAACAATTTCATTGATAAATAAAATAAAACGGAGTGTAACCTCCAACACCTAAAGGTGAATTACAAAAACGATGTCCAATTGGAAATCAAAGAAGATAAACTATAATTAGAAAAAGGGTGTTTACATTTACACCAATACATCACAAGAAAGAGAGGCAATTCCATAAAATTATCAAAGGTAGAGAAAGAGTCACTGAATAATCTTCCATTCCTTTTGCCCCAAAGAAACCACTCTGTTTAACGAAAACCACAAAACCTTCTTAGCTCCATGGAAAAGATGTCCCACAAAATGAGGTCCAGTAAGTCATAAATGTTATTAGGCAATGTGAAATAGCATCCAAAAGCAGGAAGGATGACATTCCAATAACGATTAGCAAAGGAGCAATGTCCAAAAAGATGTCTAGGGTGTTTAAAATTAGAAGAACACATAACACACCAAGATGGAGATAGAAGCTGAGGCATATGCCGTTGTAGTCTGTCCTCTGCACCAAGGCTAAGCTCCCAAAGAAATTTTTTAATCTTTTTTGGATAAACATCTTTCCAAATCACCTCATAGAGAGTATTCTTATACGAAGTAGGATCCACAAGATCTCCCATAAGGGATTTGATGGTAAAAGAGTGAGAATGATCAAGAGGCCAAATCTAGAAATCATTACAGTTCTGGAGCCTAATCAGGGAGGGTGGGTAAGAAAGACTGGCCCATTCAAATACCTCTAAATCATCTAAATTACGTTGAAGATGCAAATTTCAAGTTCCCTGAGAGTCAATCCAAGCTTCAGCAACCATACAATGTGGAAGAGTAGTTAAACGATAAAGTTGAGGAAAAGTCATAGCAATAACTCCACAACTCAACCAAGAATCATGCCAGAAAGATGTTGAGAAACCATTACCAAGACATCTTTGAACACGATTAGTAACAAGATCAATGGTAGTACAACCTTCAGGTCCTTCAATCCTAATTAGATCTTTTATCATACTACTTTTCCTGCCCACCTTCAACTGCATGCCTTTCGGGACATACTCTTCATAAACAACCTTCAGGTCCTTCAATCCTGTCTAAGAGGATTTTCTTCTCAGAATTATGGAGGACCCCCAGATTAAGAACTTCCTAATATATTTGTTTTTTCTTCTTTTTGGTTGCTTTTCTTCTAGAATTGCCTTTTCTGATAGGAACAATGCACAGATCAAAATTACTAAGCATGCCCTCATTCAATCTGTTTCCCCAAAATTCTCTTCTTTTATGAAACAACTACATTCAGAACCTAGTGATCACACCACTCCTTTCCTCTCTCACATCTTCTAACTCCTTAGGGCTGTCTAAAGCTCTCAACCCGAGAACATTGTTTTATTTTCTTTTTTAACAAGGACCAAACTTTTTACTGATTAATGAAAAGGACAAAGTGTTCAAAAATACAAACTTCCAAAGGAGCAAAAAAATGATAATAATAAAAATAAAAAATAAAAAGAACCAATTCAAACACAAAGAAGCCTAAGAAGAGTGAATAAAAGCAACCCAATTAATATGACCTTACTTGAATAGGATTTGTTCGGTAGGTTATACATCTGTGTCCTTGAGTTCTAAAGAAAGAACCCGAATTAATGCAAACGTCACAAGGAGAATAAAACTCAAAAAGATTAGAAAAAGAACACCAATGAAAAGCCTTAGACTTAGCAATATCAAAGGTTCCCTCCATGATTTGCTCTTATCTTAAAAAATCCTTTGGTTCCGCTCGAACCATAATTTAGATAAAATGGACTTGATGTTGCTGACCCATAAAAGATGAGCTTAGTAAGATAAGGACAGCCAATGATGAAGCTGAAATAAATTACTTCTGAAATCCTTCCAGAAAACCCACCTGTTTTTGAGATTTATTGAAAATTACTTCTCATTTGAATAATTGCTACTACCACCAAGATCTGCACTAATAGCCACTCTGCTCGGGCTCGCACCCAAGGTTTTGCCGTGACTGCCACACCCTACTTTCCTCAAACAGAGAATTCACTCCACATTCCAAAGTGATTTCCCTTTCCTGATTAAAAACCAGTTCCATTCTCCAATTGAAATCTTTCGGTCCTAATATATAACTAATATTTTCTTCTTGAATGCATAGATGTTATCTTGATATCCTGCTGATCTCTGATATGTACTTTTTAGTTTCAATTGTCAGTAGCATCTAGAAACATCTCGTGATATATAAATTGGCATTTATCTGGTTCTGAAGAAACAGCCTTCTAGGTTAATGGTCTTCTCACATTCTTAACCTAGTTTTCATTGTATGTCAGCCTGTTCAAGAACCTGAAAAGATGACCGAAATAATTGTAAAAGCGCTGGAAAGTACTGGGCAGAGAGGCATCATCAACAAAGGCTGGGGCGGTCTTGGAAATTGTAAGTTTCTGAATTTCTATCTCAGTATGCCCTAGTGACATTATGTTAAAGGATTGATATAAGGTTAAATTTATCATAACCCATAAGCTTAAGCTTTTGGGTTGATTGGTGATTTAACATGGTATTAGAGCAGGAGGTCCTGTGTTCGAACCCTAAGAATGTCATTTCCTCTTCAATTAATATTGATTTCTACTTGTTGGGCCTTCTACAAATTTTCAAGCCCACAAGTGAGAGGGAGTGTTCAAGTATTGATATAAGATTAAATTTACCATAATCCATGAGCTTAAGCTTTTGAGTTGATTGGTGATTTAACACATCAATATGATTGTTACTAGCCCCACCTTTTCACTCCCCGCCCCTGAAATTTTGTTGCCCGGAAATATAGCTTCTGGGAGATATGATTTATTTAGCTTAAATTTTTTTTCTTTCCAGTGACAGAACCGAAGGACTTTGTATATTTATTGGACAATTGCCCTCATGATTGGCTATTCTTACAGTGCAAGGCTGTGGTGAGTCTTTATAGTTGAGTTCATATAACTGGTTCTTTTTATATCAGAACATTATTATATCTCTGTACAAATAAGAGGTCTATACAAAGATACATCTCCTTCACCCGAAGGAAGCCGAGATAACAAATAAGTTCTGCTTCGTTCTTTATATTCTTGTTTCCCGTTTCTTTTCTTTTTTGTATTAAAAAATATTCTTGACCCTGTTTTTTTTCCTGAGATTTTCTTTTCTCGAGAATGATGGATCTCAACGGACATTAGTGGATTAATTTATTTTGTTGCTGGAAATGGCACCATGATGGTTCAGAGTTTTGTTTTGTTTTTTTTTTTTTTTTTTTTTTTTTTTGATATAATTATGGTTCAGAACTAATTGTTGTTGCTTTTATCTAGAACAAGTTTGTTGCTAAAGGCTATGCTCAGACTTATGAGATAGATTATTCGGACACATTTTCTCTGGTTGCTAAATTCACTTCCATTCGATTACTTATTTCCATGGCTGCTACTCAGCGTTGGCCTTTGCATCAACTTGACATCAAGAATGCTTTTCTCCATGGTGATCTTCAAGAGGAAGTATATATGGAGCAACCACCTAGGTTTGTTGCTCAGGGGGAGAGTGATAAAGTTTGTCGTCTTCGAAAATCATTGTATGGATTGAAACAAAGCCCACAAGCATGGTTTGGTAAGTTTAGTCAAGCACTTGAGCAATTTGGAATGAAGAAAAGTACATCTGATCATTCTGTTTTCTATCGACGATTTGAGAATGACATAACTTTGCTGGTTGTGTACGTTGATGATATCATTATCACTGGAAATGATACATTAGGTATATCTTCTTTGAAAACTTTCCTTCATAGTCAATTCCATACTAAGGATCTAGGAACATTGAAGTATTTTTTGGGTATTGAAGTGATGAGAAGCAAGAAAGGTATCTTTTTGTCGCAACGGAAATATGTACTTAATTTGTTATCTGAGATAGGAAAACTAGGAGTTAAACCATGTAGTACTCCAATGATACCTAATTTGCAACTCACCAAAGAAGGAGAATCCTTTAAAGATCCTGAGAGATACAGAAGATTGGTTGGGAAGTTGAATTATCTGACAGTGACACGACCAAACATTGCTTATTCAGTAAGTATTGTAGGTCAGTATGTCTTTACTTACCATGGATCATTGGGCTGTAGTAAAACAAATTTTATGCTACCTAAAAACTACACCTGGGCATGGAATCTTATATACAGATCATGGTTCTACACAAGTTGAATGTTTTTCAGATGCTAATTGGGCAAGGTCTAAAGAAGATAGAAGATCAACATCTGGATATTGTGTTTTTGTAGGAGGCAATTTGGTGTCATGGAAGAGTAAGAAGAAGAATGTGGTTTCACGTGTAAGTGTTGAGTCCGAGTATAAAGCTATGACACAATCTGTGTGAAATAGTGTGGATTCATCAATTTTTGACTGAGATAGGTTTCAATATTACTATGCCAGCTAAATTGTGGTGTGATAATCAAGCTGCACTTCACATTGCGTCAAATCCAATGTTTCATGAGAGGACAAAACGTATTGAAGTGGATTGTCATTTCATTCGTGAAAAAATTCAACAAGGATTGGTGCCCACAAGATATGTAAAGACTGGAGAACAATTGAGAGATATCCTTACTAAAGCCTTAAATGGAGCAAGAATAAATTATCTCTGCAACAAGCTAGACATGTTTGACATATTTGCTCCAGCTTGAGGGGGAGTGTTATGATATATATATAGTATTATTTATATATGTCCTTTATAGTAATTGTACATTTTTTAGTTAGGGTTTCCTTGTGTACCTATATATATGTTAGTCTTTCTTATGAATAATGCAATGAGTATTTTCTCTCAATACTGATTACAGAGAAGACAACATTTCACACTCACGAAGGCCACTACGAATTCCTAGTAATGCCATTCGGTCTTACGAATGCGCCTTCGACATTTCAAGCTTTGATGAACAGAGTATTCAGATCATTCTTGCGTAAGTTCATACTAGTATTTTTTGATGACATATTAATCTATAGCAAATCTTACGAGGAACACTTAAGTCACTTGGGTGTTGTTTTTAATGTGCTGAGAGATAACTAGTTGTATGCAAACAAAGGCAAATGTAAGTTTGTCAAAGATAGGATTGAATATTTGGGACACTGGATATTGGCAAAGGGAGTTAGAGACTGATCGTGAGAAAATCAGGGCTATGATTGAGTGGCCAAGACCGGGTTCAATTAGTGAGTTACGAGGATTTCTGGGATTAACGGGCTATTACTGCTGTTTCGTGAAGAATTATGGTAGTATTGCTTCACCTCTAACGCAATTATTGAAGAAAGGACCATTTGAATGGAATGATCAAGCCACCACGACATTTGAACAGTTGAAGAAGTCTATGGTTACTCTACCGGTGTTAGCGTTACTGGATTTCAGCCAGCCATTTGTAGTGGAGACCGATGCTTCAAGTATCGGACTTGGGGTTGTTCGAGCCCAAAAACATAGACCGATTGCTTATTTCGGTCAAGTTTTATCACTCCGAGCACAAGCCAAATCTATATATGAGAGGGAACTGATGACTATTGTGCTAGCAATTCAACGATGGCGGCCATATCTGCTGGGCCAAAGATTTATTGTTAAGACTGATCAGAGGGCACTCAAATTTCTGTTAGAGCAGAGAGTTATACAACCCCAGTACTAGAAATGGGTCTCCAAGTTGTTAGGTTATGATTTTGAAGTCTGATATCGCCCGGGCATGGGAAATAAAGCAGTAGATGCACTTTCACGACTTCCTCTAGTAGCACATTATGCTCAGCTTACTGTTCCAACAGTGTTAGATGTTCAAGTGGTTTGTGAAGAAGTAGCCAATGATCCCAAGTTACAAGAAATTGTTCAAAAGTTGATCCTTGATGCTGATAGTGTACCTAAGTTTACTCTTTGCCAGGGTAATTTGCTTTACAAAGGAAGGTTAGTACTCTTAAAGACATCTTCATTGATTCCTACAATTCTACATTGTTACCACGATTCAGTAATGGGAGGGCATTCGGGTTTCTTACGAACCTACAAGCGATCTAAGAAGCACGGACACGAACACGGGACACGGACACGACACGACACGGACACGGCGACACGCCAATTTTTTAAAATGTAGGACACGGACACGTTGGGGACACGTTATTTTTTTATATTTTATTAGATAATATTAAGAGATCAAACCCAAAATACTTTAGTTTTTTTTTACTAACTATTAATAATAATTACAATTAAAAACAAAAAAAAACTGAAAATTTAATTGCCAATTGAATTTAGTTTAAAATTTAAATGTACATATAATAAGTTATGTGAACCCACTTAAATCAAGTCCAACAGGGCAAAAGTGCCTGTTAAAAGCCCACAAAATAAAATTTATAAAAAAAATTTTAATTTAAAAAATTACTTTCCCTCCTCCCCAGATTCTTCTTTCCCTTCCCCCCCCCCCCCCCCCCCCCCCCCCCCCCACATTCTTCTTTCCCTCCCCCCACATTCGCCACATTCACCACCGCCGTTGAAAGGTTTGGATTTTTTAATGGCGAACACATCGACGGCGACATAGGACGCCGGTAGAGGTGGTCGTCGGCGGTGAACAAATTGTGGTCGACGGCAAGGCGAGTGGGCGAGTCGTGGCGTGGGTATGGGTTTCTTCGTGGTCGTGCGAATGGATGAGGAAGGGCAGAATCGAATGGATGAGGAGGGGCAGAATCAAAAGTTAGGTAGGGCAGACTGTGTTTTGTTTTTTTTATTATTTTTCACATAAAAAGGCTAATTTGGGCCAACTATTAAGTTGGGCCCATAAAAAACAACGGCCTCCTTTTTCTCTTTTAAACTTAGCCATGCGTGTCCATGAAGTGTCCTTTGCGTGTCCCAGCGTGTCTGAAATTAAAAAAAAAAATAGGACACGCAAAAGTGCGTGTCGGACACGTGTCCAGAGCGTGTCCGGACGTATCCGTGTCCGACACGTGTCCGACACCGACACTTAGCCAAATATGAAGTGTCCGTGCTTCATAGCAAGCGATTGACGGGAGAACTCTATTGGGAAGGCATGAAATCGGAAGTGAAATCTTATGTTGATCAATGTATAATTTGCCAAAAGAACAAATCTGCAGCTACATCTTTGGCAGGCCTACTTCAACCATTAGATATTCCACAGAAAATTTGGGAGGATATTTTCCTAGACTTTATTGAGGGATTACCCAATTCAGCTGGATATGAAGTTATTATTGTGGTGGTGGATATGTTAAGCAAAATGGTGCATTTTCTAGCTTTTAAACACCATTTTTCTACCAAATCTGTGGCTGATGTGTTTGTTAAGGAGATAGTAAGGCTGCATGGATATCCACATTCCATGGTTTCAGATAGAGATAAGATCTTTATTAGTCATTTTTGGATTGAGTTGTTCTGTCTTCAAGGAACAAAATTATACGAAGTACGGCGTAGCATCTCCAATCGGATAGCCTAACGGAAATAGTGAACACATGCGTGGAAACTTACCTAAGGTGCTTTTGCAGTGAAAGGCCGAAACAATGGTTGTGCTAGGCAGAATATTGGTATAACACGACCTACCACAACTCAATTGGCATTACACCATTCCAAGTCGTATATGGGCGCCCTCCGCCACCATTACTTTCTTATAGTGAAGTTAAAACAACTAATGTCACTTTGGACCAGCAGCTACATGATAGAGACCGAGCACTGGAGGTGTTGAAGGGGCATTTGTGTAATGCTTAGACAAGGATGAAGAAATTTGCAGATAAGAAATGGAATGAAGTGAGTTTTGAAGTGAGCGATTGTGTCTTTCTGAAGATCTGTCCATATAGGCAAATTTCCTTAGCCAAACGAAAGAATGAAAAACTGACTCCCAAGTTTTTTTTGTGCCCTATTGTGTTGAAGGGAAAATTGGGACTGTCGCCTATAGACTGAAATTGCCTAGGGAGGCTATAATTCATCCGGGATTCCATGTTTGTCAACTTAGGAAGGTTGTTGGTGATGATCCAAAAGTTCAAATTGGACCACCTATCCTCTCAGACAACTTTGAATGGATTGCTGAACCAAGGTATTGGCCTATCAGTAGAATGAGCACATGGGACAAACAAAGGCTTTGATTAACTGGAAAGGGCTACCTGCACACGAGGCCACCTGAGAATCAGTTACTGATATGATACGTCAAATTCTAGATTTCAACCTTGAGGACAAGGTTTCCGAGCAGCCCGGGAGTGATGTTAGGCCTCCAATTAGAGAGGTTTGTCAAAGGAGGGGCAGAAGAGACATTTTAGACACAACCAATTAATTAAGGGACAGGTTTTTGGTAGTGAGTATTTGGGATGGGGACCACGGACGTGTAGGGAATGTGGGGAACCATTCGGGTAGTATACATATCCTCTAGTACTATTGTTTTCATTTTATGCTTTTGGTGAATTAGCTTGAGAGCTTAGGGAGGAAGAGAGATTACCAACCCTCTTTAAGAGGTTGGGTCATTTTGTATTGCCTTAGGCTTGAATTTCTGAATATCAATACAATTGTAAGGGGTTTCCTTACCAAAGATCATTTAAGGTGGATACTTATAGACTATGGCTTAGAATATCTTCTACTTAAATAGTTGGGTAAAACAGAATTTTGACCTTGATTCTCAAGTAACAAAAGGTTCACAAATACTTCTGCAGTTTTTCACTATTTTTCCTCTTGAATGGTTATTTAAGCAAATTAACCAAATTTCTCTAACTAAAGGCTGGATATCCTATGCTATGACTATTTTTCTGGTTTCTTTACCTGTTTCCTGCATCTGAAAGGGTTTCCCCCAACATTTGTCTTGTTTACAGGTGCATCATGGAGGTGCTGGAACAACAGCTGCTGGACTAAAAGCTGCTGTAATGGCTTCACGTTGTAAAACTTGTCTTTTTAGTACCACATGGTTGATTATTAGTCTCATCCTGCTCTCTCTCTCTCTCTCTCTCTCTCTCTCTGTTCATTCTAGTGCCCAACGACAATCATTCCTTTCTTTGGAGATCAACCATTTTGGGGTGAGCGGGTACATGCTAGAGGAGTTGGTCCTGCACCCATCCCAGTTGAAGAGTTCTCACTTAACAAGTTGGTTAATGCCATAAATTTCATGCTAGATCCAAAGGTAATATTTTTGCAAGTTGAACAAGTCTTGAACATATTATGTTTATTAAAATTATTGAAAAAAAAAAAGAATAAATTATGCACCATTTCATCAAGTAATTTGGTTCAAACAAAATTAAAGACATGATGCTTATGCATAATTCCACCCCCCACCCATAAATTGGAATTTATCAAATATGACTTTGAAGATGTATTTGTTGATTCTCATTGCATCTATATTTTATTAATCAATCTAGAAATATTAGTTGGAAAATATTAGAAACGTTATTAGGATATTAGACATATATTAGTATTAGCGAAGGAGCTGGTTAAGATGTTAGAGTTGGCTAGAGGGGTTGGAGGAAAGGAGATTTTGGGATTAGTTTTTGGAGAGAACTCCCTTTCGGGTGTTTAGTAACCACTGTAATTCTCTTAATATTGTAATATAATTTTAGTCCTATGTTTTTACGTTTTAATTTCAAGATTGGGTTCCTATCAAAACCATGAGAAAAAGTTATTTAATTCAAGCAGCCAGTCTTGAAATGAAAAAGTTATTAGTCTGGTGGTAGGTGGTCCACTTTTCATCATTGGTTTGTGATTTCTTGTTTCATGGTCCCGCCTGCTCATTTCTTAGGAAAAACATTCAATGGAGTGTTTGTCCTGGCTTTTTATTTTTGTCTTTGTACCTTCAATGAAATATTTCTTCACAAGACCGAAATTCTCCAATACAGAGACTGCTCTGAAATTTGAAACATATGTTCTTTAGCATTCAATTCGTAGTACTTCTGCATTAGAGATTATGACGATTTTCTGTTTGTAATCATACTGGGAGGTTTAGGAAGTAAACTAGTATGTGCATTTGATTTACGCCCAATTGATGACCGACTGTTAGGAAAGAAGTAAACTGCGAGATTGATAACTCCTTGTTGCATGTTATGGACATACAATTACCATTACCAGATAACTATGGGTTTGAAGGAATCCAATGGTGAAAAAGAAAGAGAAATTATTACTATGGTGTTTTGTTGCCTGTAATTGATATGCAATACAAAAAGAACGGGATGTTATGAACGTATGTATCATTCCAGGTAAAGAATTCTGCTGTTGAGCTTGCCAAGTCCATGGAGAACGAGGATGGAGTAGAAGGAGCTGTAAAAGCCTTCTTCAAGCATTATCGTAGTCAAAGAAAGACTGAACTGGAGTCAGAGCCGGAGGAATCAACCGTTCTCTCTATACGTAAATGTTTTGGTTGTTCTTGATTCTATGCTGTGGGAGATATCCTCGATTCGACTTTCTATTAACAGATATGGCATGTCCCTGCTGTTAATCATGGGCAAATGTCCTGAGCGGTGATGTGTTGTGAGGTAAATGTTTATAATGTTGATAATCTCGGAATGATGCTTTACACATTTCTATTTGTTATCAGTATTCTTTTTAAGCAATTTACGTGTAGTCTTATTCATCCCTTCCTGAACTTCAAATGTATATTTTTTGAGCTCTCTGTTGATATGATTGTGAAGTAGATTTGTGCAGGTTTGTTAGGTGATTTTTTTAAAAATGTTTCCAGAACAAGGAATTGATTAATGCAGGATAACATTTGTGGGCTATATTCTGAAATTAGTTTGTTGATATGGTTATCTTTTTTACAAGTGGATAGAGAGATTTGAGTTATCTTTGGAACTCATCATATTTGTGTTTAAGTAGTTTGGTCTAGGTTTGGCAGCTGACGGAAGGAAACTTATGAAGTGGAGGTCTAATTATAGGCTAAGTTGGGGTTTTTGCATGATCTTTAATCCACGACTAAGGTTGCTAAAGTGGGGTAACGTATTCACAATGGCCTCTGCTCCATAGTTACTTTTGTCATTATGATGTGGATTTTGTGCATTCTGAGGATTAGGTCTCTTCGTTCTCCTCTTGGTATGTTTTCAGTAGATATAATTGCATGCACACCTTAATTTGAATTTGTCACTACTATTATTGAGGTGATGCTTATTTCATTCATCAATTCATCAATTAAATGGTTTCTTTTAGCAAAAAAAATTATTGAGGTGGTGCTTTCTAAATCAAAAAATTATTGAAATTTTTTCCTTTATAAAATTCTTTGTTGAATGTGGAATTCAACCATGGAAACAATTTTTTTTAGTTCAATTACGTATAGGGGTGTGTTGTGCAAAAATTCACTATGCAAGCATATGCAATCGTAGGTAGTATTTGGTAGACAAGGTCGATCTCACGAAGACTAAATAATGCAAATTTTGTAAACTTGATTACCACTAAAGCTAATTTTAAAGTCATTAAGCGACAAAATTAACAAAAAAACAAGCGACATAAGAAGTTAAAATTGATAATAAACAAGTCGAGAATCGAGTGACTAAGGTTGGAATTTATGAAATTTTACTACTAAATTTGGCTCCCAGATGTTGTGTAATGTCATAGCATTGTGCAGCATTATTGCACTGTATAGTAATGGAAAATCTTGAAAATAAATTTCGAAAATTAATTCTAATCCTCGAATTGCAATTTTAAAGCAAAGTTTAATATGTCTATGAAAATCCAACTTACAAATATATGGATAGTCCAATTTTCTTAAGTTTACAAGCTAAAAGTATATGTCTATAATTCATTCCTAATTCAAGACGTGAACCTACTTGTATTGCCTACACTATTTCTATTTATTTTAACATTTTCAGAATTAAAACATACTTGTATTCTTTCCTAAGTTGATCACTCTTAAGAACAATAAAAAAAAAAAATTCATAAGCAAACTACACTTCTATAGCATTTCATAGCAAAAAGGGCACCAAAAGTAAAGTTATGGTTTCATAAATTCCAGCCTAAGAAATTAGTTCATGGCTTTTACTAGGAAAATAAACATAAACAAGCTACTACTCATAAACACCATAGGTTTAAACTAAAATTCACAAAATAACAACTCTAGGAACAACTCAACCTAACTAAATCTTTAAGAAAGATCCAGAAGAAACTTCTTCCTACAACTGCGTTTTTTCCTTCTTCCCTTCCTTTCGCTTGTTGTGCGATAAATTCCTTCCCCCTCTCTCACGTTGGTCACATACCCCTAAATTAGGGTTTTTTCTTCCAATAATTGCTTTGAGCTTTTTATTTTTTATTTTTTATTTTTTTATTTTTTTCTATTTTCGGTCCATCAGAATGGGTTTAAAGACCAAAAGCTACTAATACATCATAAAAAATGGGTCCACATTTTCGTTTTCTGCCAAACTGCCAATGCTGGATGTTGAGTAATGTTGCACAATGTTGTAGCATCAGTACCTCAATGAACATTTACTGCAAAACAAAAGGCAAACAAAGCACACTAAACCAACTACAACAAAAGACTAAAAAGAGTAAAAGAAATAAGAAAAAGGAAAACTAAACAAAAACCCGACTCTTAATTAAACTTAACAAGAAACTTACTAAAAACAAGATAAAAGTGTGCTTTCCACTCAATTTTTACTAAGAATAAGCAAGAGATGATGCTAAACAAATTCCATTTCATGGGATTATCAGGTGGAAATTCGAACTTCTAACCTTCTAATAAGTTAAGCTAGGCTCAATTATTAAACTATTTTCTATGTTATATAATTTATTTTTAATCATTGGCTCGATAGCTCATATATTATTATTTATGATTTTTCATCATGGACTTAAATAAAAATCATCATGATTTTAATTTATTGAGTCTTGTTACATTTGGGTAATTTTTAAAAAAAAATCTCTTTTGAGTAAATTTCAAGTTATCTTAAAAAGAATTAACATTTTCTTTAAAATAATATACAAAGAAGCTTCTGTTTTTCTTTTCTAGATGAATTTTAAACCTTTGAATAAGGTAATAATTTTCAACATTTTAAACCTTCTGTTTTTCTTTTCGAGATGAATTTTAAACCTTTTGTTTTGGGGACAATTTTGATAAGAAAGAATATATTCACGAACTTTCTGTTTTGAACAACATATAATTTTATCAATATTACGTAGCTTAATTCTTCATATAATTTTCTCTTGAACTTACTGAGTATTATAACACGAAAGCTTATCATCAACTGATTTCAATATCCATTAATAAAAATTGAAAAATGTTAAAATCATGAGTTAATTATATTGTTTCAATCAAAGCCTCAAAATTTTCAGTTTAATCAATCATCCTTTTATACTTACAAAAAATTTCAATTAAACTCTTAAATATTGTAAAATGCACAAATCACTCATGAAAATGATTATTATAAGAATTACAGAGTTATCATAATTTAACCAATTTTTTTTTTAACTTTATAAAATTTGAAAACTATAATATTAACCATTTAAAATTTTTGGTATTGACATTGAATTGCCATCAGAATTTAAGAAAAAACAATTAATGTAAAATGGATTTGATTGTATCCTATATTTGGAGGGTGTAATTAAAACAAAACTTATTCAAGAGTGATTTGTGCATCTTGTGATCTTTTAAGATTTCCATTGTAACAATTTCGTAGGTTTAGAGAGTGATTGATCAAATTAAAAGTGTGATTGTTATATATTTTAGGAGTGTTTTTCGCAATTTTTCCATAGAGAGTAAATTAAAATAAAGTTAAATAAAAATGTCATGTCGAATAAAATAAAATAAAAATGTCACTTAAACCAAAATGAATAAAAATTGCCATATAAAAAGTGTCACTTCAGCCATATCATATTTTGCATTTTAACTAAAGTTTAGGAACCATTTAAAATCATTTTTAAATTTTAAGGATCAAAAGTATCATTTTGAAACTTTAGTGACCTAATAAACATCTAACTCAAATCTAGTGACAAATCTACAGTAGGCTCCATGGGACTCGAGTCCCCCTCAACTTTTAACACCTTCTATATTATTGTTCATCTAATTAATCAAGATTGGTCTTTGGTCTGTTGGTGCACATGTTCTAGCCCCTTTTGTGAGTGGTCAGGTTTAAATCCCAATTTTAGCTATTTTACTTATTGCTAATTTTTCTTTTTTGTTTATATATAGCCAGGTCTTCAATTGTGATATTTTACTATTTTTTTTTGTTTATATATATATATATATATATACGTAATTTTGTTTATTGCTTTAAAATATATAAAACAATTTTTTTTTTCTAAAAATATTTCTAAATTCTAATAAATTATTTCAAAAAAATTAATTCCATAAAAAGATTCTATATTTTTATAAAACAAAAAATTCTATTTATTATTTCAAATTTCATTAAAAAAAAACCATTCATACTTTGTATTGGACAAATTAATATCAAAATATATCAAACCTTCTTACATAAAGTTTTGGATCTGCCACCACTCAAATTTCATCGACAAAAAATATATATTTTAAAAAAATCCCAAATATTAATAAACTATGTAAGTAGGATAAATTATAAAAAATACTCATGAACTTTGCCATTTGTTTAAAAAATACCCCTATTCTTTAAAAAGTTACAATATTATCATTGGGTTTTTACAAACATTTCAAAACTACCATTGGAATAGAATTGAAGTAGAAATTTGTTAGAATGTGGAATAGAAAGTCGACATGACAGTGACTTGGAATGACATGACAATAACTTGAATACTTGATTGGATTAAGTCTAAAAGAATGACGTGATCGACTTTTCATCAAAATTTCATTTTGAAACATTTATGAAAGATATTATTTTAACTTTTAAAGAGATAAAAGCATTTTTGAAACAAATTATAAAATGTAGGAATGTTTTTTTATAATTTAGCCCATGAAAATATATATTTACTTAATTTCGGGACAATGCCTTACTTTCGTTTAGGGCCAAACGTGGCGTACGGTCAGACTACTCCAAACTCATAGTATTATTATTGCCTGTTTCGGTTTCGAGTCTTTCGACTGCGATTTTCTCAAAATTCTCATCGCTCTCTTCATCTTCATCTTCTCTCCTCTCTGTTCTTTACGGTATCTCTCTCAAATTTCCCTCACTGCTGCAACCTTACTCTCTTTCTTAGATCTTGTAATTACTGTAGATTGAGGAGAATTTTGCACCAACTGACCCTGCTTCTGGAAATTTACGGTAAGAGAAGCTTTCCGTCCTTTTGGGGTTCTTCATAAATTGAGAGGGTTTTGGCTGTTATTTGGAAAAACCCTAGAATTCTAATTGGGATTCTTTTGCGATTCTTGCTCTTTCTTGGGGTTCTGTAGGTTTTTGTTGCTGAATTAAGGGGTGGGGCAATGTCATTCGATTTGCTGCTGAAGCCGTCGTGCAGTGGATGCGGATCCACGACGGAGTTGTATGGGAGCAATTGCAAGCACATGACATTGTGCTTGACCTGTGGCAAAACTATGGCTGAGAATAAGGGCAAATGTTACGACTGTGGCGCTACTGTAACTCGCTTAATAAGAGTTCGTTCTCTACCTCGTCTTTCTTAAGGAGCATGATGATTTGAATGTGTTGAATTTGTACTCATGTGATTAGGACTGTTTTATTTATGACAGATTTAAGAATTTTCATAATAGCGTGGATTGAGTACTGTCTTGCCTTCTCTTTCTGAGAGTGCATGATGAACTATATTTTAGGAATACAATGTTCGAGCGAGTGCAAGTAGCGACAAGAACTACTTCATTGGTAGGTTCATGAGTGGGCTGCCAAACTTCTCGAAGAAGAGAAATGCTGAGAATAAATGGTCTCTTTACAAGGAAGGTCTACAAGGACGCCAGCTCACTGATGCCCTACGGGTACTGAGTTAATTCTTATTTTGCTTCCTTTCTTAAGTCTCTACTTGGATAGTTTATTGTAAGCTATGATACTGGTTGACATGATAGCTTTTTTCTTCAAGAAGTTATAACTGTTGAGAGAAAATAAGGCAAAAGAAATTGATGCTATCTTTCAGCAAAATGATAAGGGAACACACATTCTGTAACAAACGATCTCCTATGGACGACCACTTCTTGGGCCTTCTGCCACAGTACAGTACAGAAATGTTTGCTCTTGTTTTAGCTAGCACTTTTTTATTTTTTTTAACAAGAAATGAAACTTTTCATTAATAAAATGAAAAGAGACTAATGCTCAAAAGATACAAACTCTATGAGTGAACATAGAAAGCAATAAAAAGGAAGCATTCCAAATAAGACATAAATCAAAAAAGCAAAAAACTAGCACTTTATTATTATACGACTTACATATATGTTGGACCATGTAATTATATGTTTTGTATTTCAATATTTGTATATTACCTTTTGTTAATCATAATTCAGCTTTCACCTTGGAGATGCATTTGGTTGATTTCTTGTTGTATTTATTTTTTCTTCTTTCGACTTCAAGTTAGTTGTTTTGTTGCATATTGCTTTTTTTCTTTCTTTCTTTTTTTAAAAAAAAAAAAAAAAAAAAATTCTTATTTGGAGTCTTGTCCTATTTGACCCTGATTAATTATGATTCCGTTAACACAGGAAAAGTACAAGAATAGGCCCTGGCTCTTGGAAGATGAAACTGGCCAATTTCAATTCCAAGGTCATCTTGAGGGTTCACAATCAGCAACGTATTACTTGCTTGTATTGCAAGGAAAGGAATTTACTGCCATTCCTGCAGGTTCTTGGTATGGTTGATCTTTGAGTTAGTTTTTGTGAATCGAGTTATAGTCTTTTATTTGTTTGGCATAGTCTTCTTCATACATGGTTTCTACATTTTTCAATTCGTTAAGGCTTCTATATTTTATATGAGACAATAGTGTGGATGGAAAATTTCAAGCCATCCATGGTGGTAAAGGGTTGACTGACCTTAATTTACAGGTACAACTTCAACAAAGTGGCACAGTATAAGCAACTTACATTGGAGGAGGCAGAAGAGAAAATGAAGAATCGAAAGAAAACAGCAGATGGATATGAAAGATGGATGATGAAAGCTGCAAGTAATGGTCCTGCTGCATTTGGTGAAGTTGAGAAGTTTGATGACAAAGATAGTGTTGGTGCTAGTGGTAGGGGACGCAGAAAACCTACTGGTGATGAGAATGAAGGTAATGTCTCAGATAGGGGAGAAGAAGATGAAGAAGAGGAGGCAGCAAGGAAGAACAGATTGGGACTCAATAAAAAGGGTGGCGGCGATGATGATGATGAGGAAGGTCCTAGGGGAGGTGACCATGACTTGGATGATGATGATATTGAGAAAGGTCATCTTTTCCCTTTAAAGAAAAGCAATTTTTTTTTTTTTTAGGTTAAGTGCTTTACAATGTCATTGTCATCTCTAAAGAACGTCACTTGCCATCTGTTGATGGTTATTGGATAGGCCATCGTATGGGAATCAAATGCATCAAATGAATGGTTTAGAGTTGGGGATAGCAATGGATTAGCAAATTTTTTGTTCTTATCCAAGAAGATACAAAATCTTCCATGTTTTTTCAATAATGTGTTTTGGAAGGAAACACTTTCTTGTATCCATGCATGTGAAATTTCAGCTATTAATTCACATGATGAGTATTGAGGCCACTGCCATTGTTCCTTTACGTTAACGTGTCTGTCCAACTTTTCAGGAGATGATTGGGAGCACGAAGAGATTTTTACCGATGATGATGAAACTACTGCTCCAGATCGTGAAGAAAGGGAGGATTTAGCCCCTGAAGTTCCAGCACCTCCAGAGATTAAACAGGTTGTCTAGCACTTAAAAAAAAAAACTTCCGTTGATACGTATCATTTCATCCATTTACTAGAAACAATTCTATAGAGTTGAACAGTTGAAGTAACTGTATGAGGCTGTTTGGAGCGTGAGTTATAATAACATGTGTTATAATAACCTGTGGAGTATTCTGCATCCCAAACACAGACTATTATAACCCCAGATTAAACAACTTTGCATCTTAAACAATATTATATAATTCTACAGACTATTATAACTCACTCAGTGCTCCAACCAGCCCCTATATGTTTTTCTCCAAAGGTGTTGGAAAAGGTGGTAAGAAATGAAATATTAAAAGTTGTGCCAAGAAAAAAGGAAAAGAAAAAAAAATCTAATGCAGGATGGGTGATGGAAAAGAGGGAAGGTGGAGAGGAGATTATGAATGACCATAATTTTTTGCTGAAATTAAACCGTATGAGTCTATGACCACCATCTAATTATGGGGAGTGATTAAATGAAAACAGTCTGTTGGAGCATTTTCCATTGGGCTTTAATTATTTATCTGCTAATATAAGTCCAGATGTCAGATGTTTGCAATCAAGAGTAAAGTTAATAAGGAAAAAGAAAAAAAAGTAAGGTGTACAAGGATGAGAATTTATTTTGGCATGGAAGTTAGTTATTCACGAAATAGTAGTTATGGATGTTGTGTTATCATTTAATTCTTGGTTTTTAATAGAATATGTGGCTGCTAGAGTTGTCACTGTTACTATTATTTTCTTTTAACATGCACAAGACTAATGGGGATGTGTTTTCTTCGATGGCCTAGGGCTGGTCAATTTGATTTTCAATGTGAAACATCACTGACAACTTGCGATTTTGTTTAGCCGTTGCAACATGAAGCCCCCTTATAATATAACTAACACTTTCTCAATGTTTGATTTCCATTGACCAGACCTTTAAAATCACCTGGAGTTCTAGTTGACATCTTGTATTGTCTCAAGCTTTTCCTGAATATATGGTGTAACCTTTCAAGTCAAAGATATTACATATCAGATACAGATGTTTTGTTTGTATGACTAAGCTTTTTAGTTCTGTAAATTCTTCTCATTATGCAGGATGAAGATGATGAGGATGAAGAAAATGAAGGGGAAGGGGGCCTGAGCAAATCTGGGAAAGAGTTGAAGAAATTGCTAAGGCGTTCTGGAGGGCTTAATGATTCAGATGGAGAGGAGGACGACGACGATGACGATGTAATAAGCTCTTGTTATTCCTGTTAACTGAGTTTAACAGCATGATCCAAAATTTTGAATAATGACCTATGAGCAGTTGTTTGCGTGGAATCTGTGTGAATTGCACTCAATCATTTGTCATGATATTTTATGAGTTTGAAGAAGCATTATTTGATTATGTTTTATGCTGTTTGCAATGCTTTTTTTTCTATATTAATGATAGGACTTCCATTAGCAACAAAGATGATCTGTTAGCAGTGTCCATGATGCCTGGAGTTTCTTGGAATCCTTACTGACCTGATTGTATCAATATTTATATGTAGCCCTCTGCTTATTGGTATTAAGCGGCTTTGTACTTTTTATTTGTTCAGGCGGAAGAGGATAGTGGTGGCACTCCAGTTGTGCCTTCGAAGCAGAAGGATACAGTTAAAGAAGAAGCTGCAACCAACAGTCCCTCAAAACCAACACCTTCTGGATCTGCTAAGGGAACCCCTTCTACTGCAAAGTCAGCAAAGGGGAAAAGAAAAAATGGCGAGGATGTGAAACCATCCAGTGCACCTCCTAAGAAAATGAAAACAGAGACGGTATGCCACGCGCCATTTCATGGTTTAAGCTCCAAGCAAGTACTTTTATTTGTATTAGAAGGATAAGCGGCTAAGTCATTCTTTGTCATGAACAAACATTTCTTGGGATATTCAGGAATCAAAGTCAGCAGATGAAGGCGTGTCCACTTCTAAAAGTACGGCCTCAAAAGGTGCAGCAGCATCAGTCAAAACAGAATCGGCACCGGCTTCTGGACCCGTTACTGAGGAAGAAATTAGGGCTGTTTTGCGGCAAAGGACACCTGTAACTACCCAGGATCTTGTTGCAAAATTCAAAGCAAGACTACGATCTCAAGAGGTATGTTATGTCTTCATGACATGTTTTACATAAACTGTTCTTTCTTTCAATGGGCGACTGTCAATGGAACAAGTTACAGTTTTTGGTTGAGATGTGGGCGGTTTAGGGGTGTTATATCCTTCGCTTCTTTGACCAATCGCGAGTTAAACGTGGACAGCTTAAGACATGGAAGGATAATAGTTAGAAGGTTGATGGACCATAACAATTCTCTGATGCCTTATTATCCCATTATGCAGGACAAGAATGCTTTTGCAGAAATACTAAGGAGAATTTCAAGGATTCAAAAGACGAATGGAGGACCGAGTTATGTTGTATTGAGAAAACCTGAAGACTAGAAGAATTGAATTTATGTTTCATCTTTGTGATGTAGCTGGTTCAAGATTCCTAACTGGTTGGGTGGGTTATGTGGTGAAAACTGTATGCTGCAAAAGCTTGAGGGCCTCCTCTTTCACATGTGATGCACTTTTATGCGGTACTTTATCCATGCAAAGGATAGATTTGTGACTTTCAAAGAGGCATTCACGGTTGGAATTTAAGTTGTAAGAGATTGGTATAGGTTGAGAAAGAAACGAAAACTTCTACAGACCCTTTGTCAGATTGGTTGTCATATTGGTTTTGTCATTTTCTTAAAGACGTTTTTAAAATAATGTAATGAGTAAAATTAATTGTTAAAATAGAGTGCTCTTGGTTTTGTTGGTAGTATTTGCTGAAGAAATCATATATAAAATATGTATGATCCCTATCTTAGTCACGTGCTTTGATTAAAGTTTATTATATTGGTGATTTGTGAGATTAACACAGGAATGATGGGCAAATTATTTTGGTTGTAAAATCTAATCTAATGTCATATTTGCCCATAAATGGGATTTGTTACCCTCTCATAAGTATTTAGTAGTTTTTTAAATATTCAATTCTATGTCTAATAAGTCCTTAAATTTTAAAAATATTTAATAGATATTTGAACTTTCAATTTTGTGTTAAATGAATATGATATATTCACATCTTTAAAAATTAACAGATTTATTAAACATAAAAATTGAATTTTGTGCTTAATAGGAGTCTAATCTTTCTATTTTGTATACAATGCATTTGTGAATTTTAAAAAATATTAACTAGGTTGAAGACTCAACACAAAATTGAAAGTTTAAGAACCTGTTAAATATGAATTGAAAGTTTAGGGGCTCAGCTCATTTGATACAAATCTAAAAGTTAAGGAAATAAACTTGTAATGAACGAATGTCATATTAATGAGCTTATTTGTCATATCAACAAACAAATCGTCACGATGGATTTTGATTATACCAAACTAAGGAGGCACTAACAAAAGAAAGAAACAAGAATGAAACTTTTAAAGAACTTCAAAAGTACAAGGCACATAGGAACTAAAGCCCTGATTTTCATCTTTATGTTTATTAAATGAAATTTGGTTGTTTAGGTCTCGTTTGATAATCATTTGGTTTTTAGTTTTCAATTTTTGAAAATTAAGCTTATAAACACTACGTTTATGTATGAGATTCTTTGTTTGGTATCTACTTTCTACCCATGTTTTCAAAAACTGTCAAGTTTTGAAAACTAAAAAAAAATAGTTTTTAAAAACTTGTTTTTGTTTTTAGAATTTGATTAAGAACTCAAATATTTCTTTAAAAAAGGTAAAAATCATAGTAAAGAAATTGTAGGAAAACAAACATAAATTTCAAAAACCAAAAACTAAAAACTAAATGATTATCGAACGGGGTCTCAGCGTTCAAATTTTGGGGTGTGGACCTGTGGTTGAGTTTTAAAATATTGATGTGAAGAGAAAGAGAAAGAAAGGCACGTGTAAGAAGAAGATAGGAGAGACAGGGAAGAGAGTTATGCAATTGGAGGGATGATATGGGAGGTTCATATCTGCAGCATGAGCATGCAAGGAATGGGAGAAAAGTGACAAACTTGCATCAGATTGGCGGTGGGGAACACCCATTTACTTACAGCCTCTGCCCCTTTTTTACTCCCATAACCATTTATAGATAAAACCCAAAAAAAAACTTCGCATCAAACACAGCTCGGAAAAATTTCTAGTACTTCCATAGTACCTTCGACTGAACCTCACATCATTTTAAAAAAATGATGATGTGGAAAGTAGATAACGAAAGAAGTACCCATACTACTGTAGTATAGAAAATTTTTCCAAACAGCAATTTGCATGTTTAGAACACACACCACCACATTATGAAACAACAACAGCTAAAACAAAACAACTTCTCAGTTGCAGACCAAGTTGAGCCACTGACTAAAACAAACAAATCTGACTTCCACTCCCACTTTCTTTCTCTCTTTTCCCAAATCTAACTGATATCTATAATACATAACTTTATCTCCAAAATTACATTCCTTTTTCTTTTTTTTTTTTAACTGATGAAGCCAAGTTTGGACTCAAAAGACAGACAGAGAGGCAATGGATGGATTGGGAAATGGAATCTCTGCCTCTGTCTCTCTCTTATCTCTTCTGTTCCCAAGCCCATGCATCCATCTTTGCCACCAAAGCACTTTAATTAATAATTATTATGCAGGAGGGAAGAAACTTTGCACATTTTCCAACTCTCTTTTTAGAATTTAGCTTCTTAGCTGAACTCTTTTTTCTTTTCTTTTATCTCTTCTTTGTTCAGCAAAAAAGTTAGCTTCCCATACTTGTTTTCTCCTCTCTAACTCCCTCTTGCTGCAGCCTACTTATACAGTTCACACTTCCATTTCCCTTTATTCCCCATCTCTCTTTCTCTTCTTCCTTCTTTCTTTCTTTCAAGGTTGCTTTTTTAATTCACATTGCAACAAATTAATCAGTTTTGTTTTCTAATGGCAATTCATGTTTGGATTCTAAATTGCTTTTTCTTTTTGTTTCAGCCAATATGGAGGATGAGGAGAAGCATTTACATGTAGCTGAAACCAGCAGTGTTGAAATGGAAGAATCCCCATCAAGAGTCTTCCCCTGTTTGTTCTGTTCAAGGAAGTTCCAAAGCTCTCAAGCTTTAGGAGGCCATCAAAATGCTCACAAGAAAGAGAGGACTGCAGCAAGGAAGGCGAAGCGGATATCCGACTGCGCCTCGTCATCACCGCCGCCGCCATCATTAGTTTTTTCAGCCAGCCATCACCAGCATCACCATCCAACTCTATTGCCACATCCAATGTACATTGCAGCTCATGGGGCTAATCTTCATTGTTTCCCCAATAACCAACAATTGTTCTATGATGGCTTGGGAGGTCCCAAGTTTGAGAACATGGTTTATTATGGTGGGTTTTGTTCAAGCAATAGATATCAATGTGGGGAAGATGAAGAAAATGAGTTGAATTGGCAGAGAAGCATAAAGAAAGATCTTAGTAGGATAGATCATGACAAGGAAAAAGAACAAAAACTTGATCTTTCTCTTCATTTATAGAAGCTTAAGCAAGCTTACAAAGTCTTATAGTTGTGGTAGAGTGAGGGTTTTTTCTGCATTAGAGTTGGCTTTTACAAAGATTTGATGATGATGAATAATCAAGTAGTTCTTTTTTCTTTTTTTTCCTTTTACTATATTATGTTGGTCATGTTTTTGGAGGCATTTTTCAAAATTTTCTTGTTTTTGAGTTTCATAGCTGCAGATGAAGCCAATAAAAAGTTGCTCCCAAATGCATTTTCATTGCCCATGACAAGTTGTCAAACACTTCAAAGCTGAAAACACACATTTTGTCCCTATGTTTTGGCTTTGGTAGGTAATTTATTTCCCATTGTCACGTCACATCAAGACATATCAAACGTCAATAATTTATTAATGATATTATAAAAAGGAAAAAACTTGGGTGCAGCCTGAACTGCATCCAAGTCTTGTGTTGCCCAATTTATAACCACAGATTTAAATTATAAAAAAAAAAAATTCTTTTTCTGGTGCTGCTCGGGCTACACCCAAGTTGTGCTCTTATAAAAATGCACTAGGATTAAAGGACTAGTATTAAAATAAATGGACTAACTTTATAATCTCTCCTACAAGACATACTAGAGTTAGGCCAAAATATTCTATTAATACTGTAGAGGTTGAATCAAGAAAATGGATTGTGTTGTATCTCAAAGATCTCATATTGGGGAGATGAAGCCAATAAAAACTTGCTCCAGATGCATTTTCGTTTCTCTAACAAATTGTCAAACATTGCCTACTTGAGCATAGCTCAATTGTTTAAGACATTATGTCGTTCACCAAAAGATTAGAGGTTCGAATTCTCCACATGTTGTTGAACTAATTTGTTTTTTTGTCAAGCACTCCAAAGTTCAAAAACATATGATGTCCTTATGATTTGGCTATGGTAGGTCAATTGTTTGTTATTGTCTCATCACATCAATTAAGTCAATCACATGTGAGGATGGATAACTAAATACAATAACATTTAAATATCATGTCACACTCAATGCTTCATAAACGATATTAAATACAATAACATTTTAATACACCAACATTTATTTTTTAGTTTAATAAATGTGAGGATGGATAACTATATACTTTGGAGAAGGTAATAGGTGCATTACCTATCTAAGCTATACTAGAATTCACAATGTTCAAGAGTTAAATAAATAATATTAAATAAATAATTTTAATATAAGGATCAATTGGGACTTCTATTGGGTATTGGACACATTGAGAGGTTGGCCCAATTTTTTTGTTTTGAACCTTCAAGCTTAGAATCAAGAAAATGGGTTCCAAAGATCTCATATGGGGCATTGAAGTGTATGGTTAAAAGGAAGCCCATCCCTTTTCAGTCTTTGGGTTTAATCCCTTGTTCATTTTGGACTTTTCTACCCTTTATATCCTAATTCAAAATGAAAGTGAAGATACTAAGTTACCACCTTTAAGGAAAATATTAATACTTTTAATTAATTTAGGGCTATATTCAAGTTGACATATAAAAGAATTAACATATAAAAATATTCTACATGCTAGAACCTTATCATTTTTGCCTATACAAATTTGGCACTATATATAATTTAAATTTATTAAAGTCATTAAATTTACATGGTAGATTTTATGGGTGAGAAAAAGGTCTTCCACATATCTCCCTTACATTAGGCCAGTGCTTTAAAACCTCCCAAATAGGTTGAGAAGAGGTAATGAGAAGAGTTAAGCACTCCATGACCAACTTGACACATGACTCAATGACCAATTGAGTCAACCCATATGTTTACTATTGGCGAGATTCATGTTGCCATGTCGAGTATGGACTAATGGTGTGATAGAGAAGTCCCTCAAGGGACTCCTTATAAATAGTGGGACATGCGCCTCACATATACGTACGTGACTACGCTCTTGTGCAACTCAACATCACCTCAATCTAAGTACTAACTTAAACATCAGAGTGTGTTGGGTACAACACTAGACTGGTGTGCATTCTCAATGCAGTCTTTACCTCAACTGACTTAGCTTTGCCTTAAATCCCACGTTAACAAGACAAACTATTGTGTCAGAATCACAAGTCAACAATAGATATAATATAATCCAACCATTGACACTCTTTAATTAAAATCAATTTAGTCAACTATAAGTTATAATAGAGGATACATAATATCCAAACATGAACATAACTAAATTGGTTAAGAAATAGTAAATAGTTACTTTTCTTATTTGAAGGTTCAAACTTTTATCTTCACATTTGTAATATTATATATTTGAAAAAAAACATAAAAAAGAAAACAAAACTTCTCATGAAAATAAAAACATAAAAAAGAAAACAAAACTTCTCATGAAAATAATAACAAAAATAATAAATGGTATATTTAAATTAAGTCAATGAATTATTGATCATAGAAAATCATTGTTTCTTTTGGAAAAATATTACATTATAAATAAGTTGTGAATTCAATCAACAATGCATAGGAAAGGTACAAATGTCTAACTATTTTTTTCTTGAAGATATAGAGAAGAACAACCACTATCGTTTACATGTGATAGGACATCAATCATAGCAATAGAAGTCAACTACGTTCGAAAGACTTGTGATTATCTCAATGATACACTATTTTTAATAACAAGAAACAACTTTGTGCCTGAGTTTGCTGATGAACTCAAAGGGCACTACCAACAATTTGATTTCTTTAATTAAGGTTTCTCAAGGACAAAAAGAGCTTAGTCTTCCTATATTGTCTTAACTATACAAATAAATGTTTAACCACTTGAACTATATTGAGGTTGGTGTAAATTATCCATTTGGTATTAAATTATCAATTTCCTACTCCTTTTATTATCATCAAATTATTATTAATTAAATCCGGTGTGATTGAATCTTTCAACTCAAATTATCCTATCATTTTTAGGAAAAGGTAGTCGTACTCTTACCTTTACCATGTTTGACTAATTTGAATGAGAAGTCAACCACTTGCTAAGATTTAAACTTAATTAAACTAATATTTGAACATTGTAACCCATATATATATATTTTTGGGAAATTGTTCCGTGGAAGAGACGTTTTTGGCAATAAATTGCACGTACTACTTACGTACATTTTTATCAATTCAGATTAAAAATATTAATTAATTTAACCCACAAATTTCGCAAGGCGACCCGCAGCCAATCAGTTGACCGATCTCATTTTCTTCCTTTTCTTTTTCTTCATTCATTTTTTTAATTAGTTATTTTACTTTTATTTAATTTGTGAATAAATAATTTATAATTCTTTGACAATTTATTACTATCTTTTACAACTTTGACTCTTTAATTTTAATCTTGATTTATAAATGAAGTCTTCAGAATTTTTATTATAGCGATGACTCTTCTTCTTTTTTCTTCTTATGTATTTTCCAATTATTTGGTTTAGACTTGAGAGTATCAACCTGCAAGTAATATTTGAAAATTTTAACATTAAAGGACATAATAAAATTTAATATAAAGCATTGATGAGAAAAGCTTTGAGAAAAATAAAAATAATTTTTTATTAAAGTATTGATAAAAGATTAAGTTCATCATAATCTATTAGAATTTTTGAGTTGAGTGATAATTTAACATGGTGAAAAAATAGGTGTTTCTCTGTGTTCGAACATGGTGACCTATCGACTTAAGCTTTTGATACTTGTTTGAAGTTTTGAACTTCTTTTTCTTACTTTTGCTTTTAATTTGTTCCGTTCATATTGTGAGCTTTGACTATTTTTTTTTCTTTCTTATTTTGTTTTTGTCTGTCTTGCTTTGCTTGTACTTTTGTATGTTTTTTTTTTGTTTTTGCTTTTTTCTAGTATGTCTATGGTTTTCTAGTTGTGTTTTGGGTTTTATTAAGAGAATTATTTGTTTTAGAAGAAGCATCCCTTTGAACAAGAATATTCATGAAGAAGAAAAAAAAAATAAAAGAAATCAATTTTTATTAACAATTACTTAAATATTTTTTCCTGAAATTTTTGTAGATCTAAAAAATGAAAAAACTATTTTACCAACTTTTAGTACGGCTCTTAAACAACTCGAATAAATTAAAAATTAATATAATAAAATTTGGAATTAAATGCGCTATATTAATATCTCCACTTTGGGTTTAGCATTTCTTGGTTTTATAAAGAATAATAATAATCCACGTATAGAATATGTGTTTTTAATTAAGTGCCCCAATTATATTAAAAAAACTGACCAATCACTATCCGTAATTAATTAAGTACATAGCTAGGCATTAAAAATGAAATTAATTATACACGTATAATATATGGTTTAATAAAATATTTATTATTAATATAAAGTTTGGAATTGCATGGCGGTCGGTCCATGTGCAAATTATTTGTAACAACAGTGGGATAAGGGCAGCAGATTGCTTTGTCACATGCTCTTAATTAGTGCTTTGTTGCATCCTTTCACGTATCAAGATTCTTACAACATAAATATTAGCATTAAAATTTTATAATATATAGTTTTTTTAATAATTAATTTTATATTGTTTAAATTAATATTTTTTAGATGTTTAAATTATTAATTTGATTTCTATTATTTGAACTTAGTCTTAATTTGGTTGTTGTAGTTATAATTAGTTATAATTTAATTTTTATTTTCTAATGTTTGAACTTAGTTTTAATTTGATATATATAATTTGGTCAAATTTTACAAATCGTTCTTATCAGTATAGGTTGTTATTGTATTGAATACGTGATAATGTGTTTTTTAGAATGAAAATGAAAGGATGTTTTCTATTTGGCTGATTGTGATAGCTTGACTGTATAACGAACAAGGTACAAAATGGGAAAAAAAGTATTTTCTATGAAAACATATTTGGATAGCTATTTTTAAAAATCCACTTTTTTAGTTCAACAATATGGGTGGTAATTGAGGATTCAAACATTTGGCTTTTTAGTCGATGATATAGTGTTTCAACCCATTTAAACTATGCTCGGATTAACTTATTTTCAAATCAAGAGTCCACGTGAATGACGATTTGAGTGTGTATATAACAATATTAACATTTTTTTTAGTTCAACAACACATGTAGGAACGAGTTGATTTGAAACTTTGACCTTTTAGTAGAGAGTATATGTAACCAGTTGAGCTACTCAAGCTGACACAATAATATTAACTTTTACAATTCTACCCTATCACAATAGTTAGAAATAACTTTAAAAACTAACATACAAAACTATATTGAAAAACACCTTCCTAAACAAATTTTTAGATTTTTCTTTCAATGGGACATTGAACATAGAGCCTCTAGGAAAGAATGTCAAATTCTAACAACATATATCTAACCTTATTATAATTAATTTAATTATATGTTTATAATGTTTAATAACCATTTTTTTTCTTAAAATAAGAATGGGGAATGTAAAGGTACAAAAGTAGTGTTACAAGTAGGGGAGCCAATTATGGCCTTGATTATGGGGTGATATTCATTGACTAAGACAACTCTTTTATAGTTGGACCTTTTGTGAACTTTGTCCCTTTCATTTTGGCCATCTTCATTTTCAAACACTTCCAAAAGTCTTAGCTATTCATTAAATAACTTTAAATTAAAGAACCTCAACTAATTCTTTAATTACCCTATCAAATTTCATATATTATATACCCTTTTCATTATTTATTTAATTTAAATGGATAAATTTTCCATCACATTATTCCTTCTATTTAATAACGCCTTCAAAGTAGGACAAAGGAGGTTCAAACTTTTGGAATTTTTTGTACCAATTATTTGTCTTTGTCAATAGAATTTTCTCTATAAACACGTAATGTTATTTTCATTATTTATGATTTATCGATTAAATTAATTAAAATTTACATTATAGATCTTCATTTTGATATTATATGTAATTATTAGTATAAGAATTTTCTTGATGGTGGAAATTTAAGCTTTGTTTGGTCAATTGTTATTGGGATTTTAGGTGTATGTGTTTGCTTAGTATGAATATTAGACTTTTCTTTGAATTTAGCTTGTCAAAGTCAAAATTCAAAAAGGGCATTCTTTTTTTGATGTGATAATGTTATTTTATTAATTTGCATACTTTCTTAGGGTGATTTGGTATTTTTAAAAAGCACAATTGATGCTTTGATATTGGTTTGGTTTTAATGGTAACCTTTTTTTTTTTTTTTTTTTCCATCGTTATCATTCTTTTGTCACATTTAAGTTTGGAGAAGATGAAACAATCTTATCAAAATATAAATACTCAATGAAAGTTAGGATTTCAATTGATTTTTACTGTATGATCAGTTGGGATTTTTTTTAAAGGAATTTATAAGGTTAAAAAACACTATTCATCTCTAAACTTTCAAAGTAATAATTTAGTAGTCTCTAAATTTTAGTTTGTAACAAGATTTAGTCTCTGTACTTTTAAATTTGTAACAATTTTAGTTCTCTAAACTTTAGCATGTAACAAATTAGTTCTTATATACTTTCAAATTTGTAACAATTTAATCCCTATCGTGAAAAATCCCATCAAAATTAAATATAAATTTTTATTAGGTAAGACTTAGTCTCTTTAGTTTATAAACATATTTAGTGCTTAATCAATCCATCGATCTACGTATGTAAGAAATTTTATTAAAACTTAATTTTAATTCACAATAGGGACTAAATATATAATCATTTCAAATTTTAAAGTACATGGAGTAAATTATTACATATTAAAGTTTATGACTAAATTTGCACAATTGAATGTATAAAGATTAAATCATTACATATTAAAAAGTTTATGGACTTAAATTGTAACACAACTGAAAGTATAGAAACTAAATTGTTATAAATGATAGTTCACAAAATAAATTGTTACTTTTAAACAAAGTATTTTTTTAACCAATTGCTTTCCCATCTTATTAACCATCATATAGTATACAAATTGTTATTTCCTTGTTTTTAGTATTTAAAGAAATAAAATGTGTTTGGTTAGGATAAGACAAGCATTTTGGATGAAGAACTTGAGAAGCTCTTGTCTAGTTTGGATTTTTTTTTCTTCTCCTCTATATTATGGTAAAAAGAATACAAAAACAAAACTTTATCAAATGAACTGTTTATTACAATAATAATTTTTATATTATAAAAAAATGAAGTGAAATTCAATCCATCTATATTATTTTGAGAAGACAAAAATGAAGTTAATTGACCCATACATTATCTTATAGAGATTGGAGACATCACATTTTGTGTTTGGCACCATATATACATTGTGGATCCAATCATACAAATCTTTTTTAATATGAGACAATGCTACCACATCTCTATTAATTCCCAACTATGGATCAACCCCAACTTCCATATAATTAATTATCATCTCATTTTCCTTTTTTTTTATAATAAAAGTAATATTATATCAAATTTGATTCTATTGTTTGGGATCAATTTTGGAATTCTTTTTTTTTTTTCATTTATATAATTAAATAGAGAGTATATACAAATTGAGAATCTATATAATGTCAAATCAAGATATGCATAATTTTGTCTACATCTCTTAAAATTTAGTTAGGAGGCATAAATCAATAATAATTCTATTTATTATAAATAGCAATGTTAATTTGTACGATGTACATATATATTTAAATAGTGAAACTTCAAAGAATAGAACATTGCTTTTGGTGTAAGTAACAATTTTTAAATAACATCACAAACTATAACAATTACGTGTATGTCAGTTTACATTAATTCGGCCCTACATCATTGTTGTGTATATCCTTGTAACTTAATGTCATTACTACTTATTTATTTTTAGTACAACTATTACCATAAATATCTTTATATGTCAAACATTTTCAAGGATGACTTATTTTTCTTTTCTTTTTTCTTTTTTAAATAAAAAATAGCAAAAGTTACTTAAAATATCATAGTCCATAATATGTTTATAAAGTTTGGTTTTTATTATTTTAAAAGTTTTATTTAGTATTTATGATTTTATTAAATCTCTCAAAATGTCCCACTAAATGTTATCAATTTTATTACATAACACGTTTACTTTGAATGCTAGCTCACTGTCCCTCTCTGACATGGTTAAAGATGGATAACATCAAATAATGAAAGGGAAATTTTTTTTTTTGACATTCAATACTTCATTTAAAGAGGAGAATCCCACATGGATTAAAAATGTAGAAAATTTCTTCACAACTATATTAATCAATCATTTTGTTAAGTCAAAAACCCATAGAAGAACTAAAGAAGAAGATTTTGTTGCCTCCTTCACAAGTTTATAATTGGAAGACCTCCTCTCGTACGGGCAAAAAATCAAATCAAAATTACAACTTAAGAATCTTAAATTAAATATAGTACTTTCTTTACTGTTGAAACCAGAATTACAACTAATGAGTTAAACAGTGTGTATTCAAAAAAAAAAAAAAAATGCTAAACATTGTGATATGATATGGAATATTAAAAAATATAACTAAATCATAAGAATCATATATATTAAAACTAAAATCTATCATTCTCAAATTAATCCCATTCTAAATTTCTAATTACACTTATTATTTCTTTTAAAAGGAATAAAGTTCGAGTAAAACGTGGTCGTGCTGGCAAATCAAAACCTGCAAGGAAAAACGACGCCGTCTGCGGAAACTTTTATCTATTTATTAATGTACTTGTTTTCCTGGGCAGGGGCGTACGGATCCGAGATGAGGAAAAAAAACCCGAATAAATCAGGTTTGACCCGAACCGGTTTTGGGGACTTGTCTGTGCAGAACCGTCAGATCTTTGATACGGACAGTTCGGTGATTTCATCAGAAATTCTGTTACTTTTCAACATCGGTCACGTGGACACGTGGCGCAAAAACATGGCGAGTGGTTGGTACTTTCCAAACTGTGCGCGTCAATTATTGACAGTTCGGAATAAGAATTTAATATTCTGACGTGGCAAAGGTAATGGTCCCAGGGGGATGTGGTGGTCAAGCGCTTTAAAGTTGGCCGAGGTGTCAGACCTGCGAGGGGTAGGCCACGTGATTGACCGACAGACGTGACACGTAAGCAAGTTAAAAAAAGAACAATAGTTTATTTGTTAGTTGTGACGGTTACTATGGGGATTCGCGGAGTTTGTTAGTACAATTAACTGGAGTTAAGAGTGGTAAAAGAGTAATAATAAAGATTTTTACCCCATCTGCTTTTCTTTTCGTTAAATATATATATTTAATGCTCGGATACATTTTCACTTTAGACTCTCACAGGTATTAGATGTTAAAATTAATTGAATTTACACGTCATAATTATTAGTTGGAAAGAATTTAGAGAGAAACAAATGGTCATATGAGAGAAGAATACTTCAAACTTCTAGTATATTCTTAAAATTTTGGATGAGAAATTAAAAACTTTTCTCTCTTAGGTGATTATTTCCTTCCTCTAATTTTCTATCCGTATTCATTTAGTATTATGCTATGTAAGTTTATCATACGTTAATTTCAACATTTATCCATAGTAAAGGACTAAATTTAAAAAAATATTAAAATATAATTAATAAACTAAAGTAAAAATTTTTAAATAATAAAGACGAATTGAAAAAAAATTCAAAAATTCAAAAAGTATATATATTTATTTTTTTTGAGTAAAAAGAAAAACTAGAAACAAAGCTATATATTCTATATGCTTTTTGCTTAAAAAAAACTTAAAATTCTATTTCATTTTGATATAATATTTATTATATACTCTATATTTAATTTACACAATTTTGTTTTTGTCATTACCTTTAAACTTTCCTGTTGAATTTAATAAAAATATTACTTTTATAACATGTGTATTTGTATTTTAAGCCAATCAATATATATAATATATTACATTCGTCATAGTTTTTTTTTTTTCTTTTTTAAGGAGTATAGATATTGGAACTTATAATTTATTAGTATCATGACTAGTTGAATTATGCTAAAATCAAGAGACTACATTAAAAGTTGGAATTCGAAAATGGTGAAGATCAAAGATGTATACTAAAATATAATAATAGAAAGGAATTAAATGTATATTTATGAAAGTTTAATGACTAAATCTAATAATATATTACTTTTTATGAGTTCAACCATATGTTAGAAGTAGAGAATTGAACATTTGACCAGTTGAAGTATATTTAAGTTGACAAGTAGTTTAGGGCCTGTTTGGTATGTAATATGAATTATGTTTGATGTTTTCAGATTCACTTAATTCAATAGATTCAGTGAATATGCGTTTGAGACATTTGTTTCTAAATACTATTTTTGGATTATGTAATTTAAAGTAGTGAAAATTCTGAAAACAACATTTTTATGTTTTCAATGTATCTAGATTTTGAATTTGCAATTTTGGCCCTATTTGATAACTATTTGATTTTTGGTTTTTAGTTTTCTTAAAATTATGCTTGTTTTCTCACAATTTCTTTACAATGGTTTTCATATTCTTTACAATGATTTCCATCTTCCTTAAGGATACATTTGAGTTTCTAGCTAAATTCCAAAAACAAAAACAAGTTTTTGAAAACTATTTTTTTAGTTTTCAAAACTTGGCTTGGTTTTTTAAAACATATGTAAAAAGTAGATAAGAAAACATGAAAACCCATAGGTAGAAGTAATACTTATAGGCTTAATTTTCAAAAACTAAAAATTAAAAACCAAATGGTTATCAAACGGGGCCTAAAATGTAAAATTACATTTAAAAATGTAAAGACTTTTAAAAAATACAGTATTTCTTGTTATAAAATCATTTTACTTTTGTTAAATTAAAATAAGTATAATATAATATATTATAAATTATATGATATTATAAAATAATAGTTATACAAAATTTATAACATAAAATATGTTCATAAATTAATCAATAATATTTTAGATTCAACCAAATATTTAGTTGTTAACTATAACTATTTTTATGTTTATAGATGTATTATCAAATACCTTTTAAATTGGAACCTAGTTTCTAAATCTACTACCAAACACAGATTTAAAAGTACTAATAAATTCTTATTTTCATTGAATCCATTGTTTTCAAATTTTTATTTTAAGATCACCAACTAAAAGCACCCTTGCTATTTTACCCCTTCATTCTCACAAAGTTTTATTGTTTCAAATATGTCATTTTGACCATTAACAAATATCTGTACATTCAATTATAACGATTTTTTTTTTATTGCTATCAATTATATATGCATTTAATGGATTTGAATGATGTTATATAACAAATTTAATAAAATTTAATACTTTGAAATTTATTACAAGCAACTAAAATAAACACATTCAAAGAAATACGCAAACATGCATTCATATTTGGGAGTATCTAAATGCCACATTTTTTTTTCATATTTTTTATGGGTTGTTTGATAACCCTAAATTTTTTCATTTCGTTTGTATTTCTTTTTTTTTTTTCTTTTTTTTTTTTGAGGAAGAGAAACAAAAGTGCACATAACTTTTTGTTATTTAAACGATTAGAAGATTAAAAAAAGTCAAAATAAATGGTTAAACATTAAAACTTTTCGAGAAATATAGTAAATAAGCTTGGTAAAATTTTGGCGTTTCACTTAAAAATTTGATGGTAATCAGTAAAATTTTACAAAAATAGTATAATCAAAACTCAATTCAAATTTTATTTTATTCAAAATTAAAAGTTATAAATTTAAAAAATACTTATTAAATTTATGCTAGAATGAAATTTGGTTAAAATATTGTTTTGGCCTTGTACTTTAGATGTCATTCTATTTAGTCCTTATATTTATAAATGTTCAAATTTAGTCTCTATACTTTTAATAAATCTTAAAATTAGTTATTATTATTTTTAATTGAAATTGGTTATATGATAATAACAATTTTCATGAAAAAAAAAATACACAATGTGAATATGTTTCCAAAATTTATAGAGAGATAACTAATAGAGATTATTTTTTTTGAAAAAGTTAATAATAAACTAATGGTAGAGACTATTTTTAAGATTTATTATGAAAGTACGGGGAGTAAATTTAGACATTTAAAAGTAATTGGACTAAAATAGAACAAGTACTATAGTAAGTACAAAAACCAAAATAGCTAGTATTTTAACCATGAAATATCTATAAATATATAATATATTAAAATTGTACATGATCTACCCTGTCATTAAAATTTTTCTCATCTCATCACACTAATTCGACCAAAATTTACTTAATGTTCATGTTACATCAACATTTTTTAATTTGAAACTTGTAATTAATTTTTTTTTAGTTAAAGGACTAAACACAATACTCTGCGAACGAATTTATTTAGGTTAAATCACACATTTAATCTCTATGGTTTAGTTTTTTTTTTCAATTTTGTCTCTACGATTTTAAAAGCTTCAATTTGGCCTCTACTCTATAATTTTAAAAGTTTCATTTTAATCCCTATAATTTGGTCAAACTTCTTAGATCATCATTGTCATTACTCATTACCTTGCTGACACATTTTTTTTTACATAACAATGAATTGATGTTATCTACTTGTTAACTATGTTGGTTGACTATATTGAAGTAGAGTAAAAAATAGAAGAAAATAGGCTAATTTTTAGTGGATAAAAAATGATTTAGAAATGATTAATAAGATTTAACCAAACCCGAGAACCAAATTGAAACTTTTAAAATTTCACATGAACTAAATAGAAATCAAGCTGAAGCCGTATAATTTAAATTTAAAAAAATTGTCAACCTAATTAAACATATAGTTCAATAGATTAAAGGCTAAGTAATAAAAAAAATACACCCTTGAAGTTTGTCTTTCGTTTAAAAAATACCCTTATTCTTTCAAAATTTGCAATATTACTCATGACTTTTCATAAATGTTTCACAACTATCTTTGAAATATAAATCTGTCAGAATTTTGGACGACAACATGGAAGAACGCTGTTCTTTCAGACTAAATCGAGGCAAACGTCTCATTCATTGTCACATCGTTCTAGGTCACTTGAATGTCGAATTTCTCCATCCAATATTCTAATAAATTTTTACTCCAAAAGTAGTTCTGAAACATCTATAGAAGGTCAAGAATAATATTGCAACTTTTGAAAGAATATGAGTATTTTTGAAACAAAGGACAAAGTTTAGGTTTTTTTTTTTTTTTTTTTTGTTTATTATTATTATTATTATTATTTTTTAGCTTTGATTAAAACATTATATCATTTATCAAAAGTTGATAAGTTCAAATTTTCACCTCACATGTGTTATTGAACTAAAAAAAATTTAAAACCATATTAACCAAATCGAAAGTATACTCAAACCACACAAAACCAAATTTATAATTTACCATCCACCTTTAAATATTGGGAGTGTTTGATCATCTGTTTTGGAAGTGGAGAGTATGAATTAGCTTAACCAAACCCACATTTGGTTGGTAGTTTTGTAAACCCACGTTTGATCGACAATTTCGATTATTGCAAAAATCTTATCCCATTCGTTGCGATAATCTTCTCCGGCTTCAATTCGCTCGAAGAATCTTCATCATCTCCATCGATTTTACTTCCGATTAGCAGGCAGAGAATTTTCCTTGCCCGAAGATTTTGTAGAACATGAAGGTGACTTCGATGAGCCACTTCCTCTTCTCGATCTCGTTGGAATTTTCTTTTCCGTTGATGTTATTGTTGTAGTAATCGAAGCTTTTTTTGTTGAGCGGGATCTTGAAGTAATATCGGAGAGAGAGAAAGTAGAGAGAGGAAGTATAGATGATGAGAGAGGAAGAAAATGATCCAATTTTTACATTTTAGTAGGTTAGAAGGTTAAATTTTTACATTCTAAAAGTTTGATGGTTGAATTTTTTTACCATCAAACTTAAAGAGTCCAATTTTTTCACTTATAAAAGTTTGAGAGCCTAATTTATACTATTAAAAGTTTAGAGGTAAAATTGTAACGAACTCCATAGTCTCAAGGTAGTTTGTGCAATTTGCCCTATTATTTATTAAAAGTATCAAATACACTTTAATAAACTCATGTTTAATAAATTAGAATTCAAACACAAACTTAACACAATCCAAACAATAATTTAAATCCAGACCTAATAAATTTATTTTGTGTATCATCCAAACACAGATTTAAGAAATTCGGCTTTAATGAATTCATTCTAAACAAATCTCCCAACCATTATTTACTTTTTCCATTTAAAAATAATAATAAAAAAAAGGTTTCTTGAAGGCGGGGGAATAGTACTTGAACTGCAAAGTTGGGCAAAGAGAAAGTAAAAGGAAAAAAAAAAAAAATACAAAAGCTTTATAAGGGCGCCTATAAAAGGAGATGCTCCAACCCAGTTTTGCTTCCCATTCAATTCCCTCTCTTTCATTTCCTTTTCTTTCCCCCTTAGCTTCCATTTCACAACCACTCGCATTTAACTCTCTTATACAATCCCACGCATCAATTCAGAGATTCAACACGCAGTCACTTCAAAAATTAGATACATCAATAATGGCGGTTTCCGCCGCTTCTTCATTGCTCTTCCTTCTTCTCAACATCCTCTTCGTTCATTTCAGGTAAATCGCGTCCATCCTCTGCGGTTTCTGAGAATAATACCGTCACCGTCGGCCGTCGGTGCGGCGCCGACGCACGACGCCCTAAATTAGCGTAGTCTCGTTTGAGTAATCTTGAGAATGATGATTTTGATTGTTCTCATTTTTTCTCTTTTCACATTGTTGATAGTTTTGCTGGAGATGAGAGATTGCAGAGCTTCAATTCTTCATCAATGGCGGACCGGTCAGTATCGGAACTGAAGCTTTTTTTTTTTTTTTTTTCTGGGCAAGATCTTTTCTGATGGCCTATCGCGTAATTTAGACCGTCAGATGTATCAAACGGTTCAGAAAAAGGGTATTTTTAGATCGGATCTGGAAAATCTGGGCCGTTTGTTCATTTTACTGTCCGTATTAATTACTTTCTTTGACTCTTCATTTGACTAATTTGCCCTTCAACATTCCATTTCAACTCTCGCTTAATTTTGGACCTTTTGGTCAATGGCGATTTCACTTCCACGTGTACCATTTTTTTTTCTTTTTCAATTTAATAAAATTTTTTCAAGTACAACAAAAAATGTGAGTCGAAGATTTGAAATTGTGACCTTCAAAAAAGAGTTCATGTCTGAATTTCTGAGCTACATCCCATGTTTGAGAATTAAAATCTATGGAACAACCTTCCACCGACCAAGGACTTAATATTATTGTTGATATTCTTTTTTGTTTCAACGAATAAATTGAGATATTTTAATTATATAATTAAATGTTCTAATTCATTTAAATCTTTGTTTAATTGAAAATTTCAGGTATTTGAAGAATGAGCATGCTGTTGATAATCCAGAGGAAATTGCATCAATGGTTGATTCGTAAGATTCCCCTCTCTCTCATGATATTTATTTATGAGCACAAATGAAGAATTAAACAAATAATAATATTAAAAAATTGCTTTTAAGTAGCATGTGCATTTTTTTTACTGCAAAGATGTTAAGTTTTAATCTAAATTTTTTAATGAATGTTAGAATGAGGAAATTCTCATTATTTTAAGTACATTGAAAAAGACTTCTAATTGACGTTTCTTTTACTCGTAATAAATGGACTCGAAGAAAGAGATTTAATATGTAGTCGAATTTAATGAAAAATACATTTATAATTCTTTATTATTGGATTCATTATTAATTTTATTTATAACACAGTGGGTAGGATTGTATTAGTGTTGAAATTTATACTATAAATTTATAATATGATTCGGAGGGGCCCAACTACCACGTTCTTTGCTACTGAAATTTCAGTCTCTTTCACATATGCCCATGTGGCCAGATCCACCTGTCACGCTCATAATTTAATTCTTGTCTCTTCCCTTATCTAAAATTTGGAAAATAGATTTATAAATATTGTTAAAATAAAAAAAAAAAAAATTAGCCAGATTTTGGATTACCCCTCATCTCTCTGTAAAATGTGTCATTTCATATTTGCATTGCCCAAAAGCATTTCCTTTATTTCAATCTTTAAAAAAGGTTCCTTGTTGCCATTCCCTCCTCCAACTCTAGGAAAATTATTAAATCTCATCGTGATAACGTGACTGTCTTTTCATAATCGTTTTATGTGAATTCAAAAAACTGCATCTCTTTAATCATTTGATATATATTTGAAATATTTTTATGGTTTTTCATACATTTAATAGTGCAAAATTGTTAACAACATTGTAGCAGTCTATTCCAATAACTTTTTAAATAGTTTTTCTCTCATACATTCAATGATGCGAATTTTTCAGTCACATTGAAGCGGTCGTCTCCAATAATTTCTCTCCTCACCATGCATCTTTTTTAGCCCAAATAACTTTTTAGAATAGATAATGCACTTCAATCTCTCATAAAACTTAGAAAAAAGGAAAGATCATATAGGTTATATAGTGATGGATAATAAATCTTAGAGGGCTTATGTCTAAAGTGAAGAACATCATATCATTTTAGAGATATGTAAAAGACCTGTATAAGATCAAAATTAATGTACTTTCTTTCTCGTTGGGTAGGACTAATCAATCATGGTTAGTGTCATTCTCATAGATCATTTGCTTTGGAATCAAATGCATTTATATTAGCCATGAAATGCCATGTCTTTGGGTGAGTCCCACTTCACATTTAATAAAAATGACTATAGTTAAGAGAGGGAGTAATGTATGGCATATAAATGTTGATGTCCTTCTGCCTTTGAAAATCACCGGCCGCCGCGCTGGCTAACCATATTCTCAGATCTGGTGTCTCATTCTCACTAGAAATCTCGTTTTTCTTTTTTCGGTTGAATTTATTGTAGCAAAATCATGCAGGCGGCAGCTGCCTAGCATGCAGAAGTATACTAATCAATAAATGAGACCACCTTTTCATTTAAAACACACCTACACCGACACATCAAATAAAGGAAAAACAGAATGAATTTCCTCTCTGTTTCATCTGTTGCATTCAATTTTTCCAGCAAAATTTACAACTTCTTTTCTTATAATTAGCCCCAGCTTCCCGTATTAGATCCGTATTCACCAAACTCATTCAATGTGAGACTCCAAATTTAACCCCTTCTTTTATTCCAACATGTGAGCTTTTTCGTTGAGAGATTCGAATCTCAAATCTCTTGATCGAAGATACTAACTTGAGATATGTTCAAGTTGACAATTTTTTTTTTCTTCAGTTCTACAACATGTGGGGTGATTCAAATCTCTGACATTTTGATCAATAATTTAACTAATTGAATTATGTTTGGGTTGACAACAATATATAAGGTTGAATATCCAAACTTCTAAAACTTTTGATTGAATATGTAATGCTTATGCCTTGACCTGTTAAACTAGTGTGTAATACTTATGGCTTAATTAGTTAAGCGATATTAGCCAAATTTAACGCCTATTGATTCATCTGGGGTTGACGGATAAGATTTAAATTCATAGAAATAATTGATGCAGTTATTGATTTACTTGTATTTTGAAATTTCCCAGGAGCATTCGCAACAGCACAGCGAGAAGGAACTTGGGGTTCTTCTCTTGCGGAACAGGAAATCCAATTGATGATTGTTGGCGCTGTGACCCACGTTGGCAACTTCGCCGCAAGCACCTGGCAGATTGCGGCATTGGGTTCGGTCGCAACGCTGTCGGTGGCCGCGATGGGCGATACTACGTCGTTTCAGATCCCGGCGACGACGACCCTGTCAATCCCAGACCAGGAACCCTCCGCCACGCCGTGATTCAAGACAGGCCATTGTGGATCGTGTTCAAAAGAGACATGGTCATCACTCTAAAGCAAGAACTCATCATGAACAGCTTCAAGACAATCGATGCCCGTGGGGCTAATGTCCACATTGCTTACGGCGCTTGCATTACAATCCAATTCGTAACCAATGTCATTATTCATGGCTTGCACATTCATGACTGCAAGCCAACGGGTAATGCCATGGTTCGAAGCTCCCCTAGTCATTATGGATGGAGGACAATGGCGGATGGTGATGGGATTTCCATTTTTGGGTCGAGTCATATTTGGCTTGACCATAATTCTCTTTCTAGCTGTGCTGATGGGCTCATTGATGCTGTGATGGGATCAACTGCCATTACAATTTCTAACAACTACTTCACCCACCACAATGAGGTAAAGGTTCTTTTATCCAATGATCCAATGAATGTGTGTATTGCAAATTGGAGTAGTTTAGTCTGAAATTGGCTGAGAATGTTACATAACAGGTGATGCTTTTGGGACATAGCGACTCTTATGTTAGAGACAAGCAAATGCAAGTGACCATTGCTTATAACCATTTTGGTGAAGGTCTCATCCAAAGAATGCCAAGGTAGTGTTCTCTTCTCTCTCTTTCTTTGGAAAAAATTCGAGTATACTATGAAATTATGAATACTCTGCTTGTCATGTTGCCAACATGAGTATAAATCAGTGGTAATTGACATGTACTCATTTCTTTAAAGTTGTAGGTTCATTACCTGTCACATTAATATCATTCTAAAAATGACGTGGGGTCTATAAGCATTAAAAAATTATTTATGCAGAGAGAGTAGATATTCACGCAGAGCTGGAAAATTTCCTGATTGTTTGTCCAAAGCTGAAAAAAATTAACTGTTGGGACCCAATCATTAAATGTTGCAGGTGTAGACATGGGTATTTCCATGTAGTAAACAATGACTACACTCATTGGGTAATGTATGCCATTGGTGGAAGTGCTGATCCCACCATTAATAGCCAAGGCAACAGATATCTTGCCCCTGCCAATCCTTTTGCCAAAGAGGTATCTTTCCTCTCTCTAGATCTCAATCCTGTTTGAAACAGTACAGAAATACAGATCAATAAAATGTTTATAAACTCATAAGCCATGGCTGATTAGTTCTAATGGTTAATGTGTGAAGGTCACAAAGAGAGTCGACACATGGAACGGTGTATGGAAGCACTGGAATTGGAGATCAGAGGGAGATCTTATGCTAAATGGAGCCTATTTCACTCCCTCAGGAGCTGGTGCAGCAGCCAGTTATGCAAGAGCCTCAAGCTTAGGAGCCAAATCCTCTTCCTTGGTGGGCTCCATTACTTCAACTGCAGGTGCCCTTTCTTGTCGCAGGGGATACCGTTGTTAATTTCAAGTCACAGTTAAAATAAGATATATAAAAAAGAAAAGGAATGAAGAAGAAGAAAGAATCTAAACATTTAAAGGAAGAAAAAAACAATTTACTCATTTTTTTCTTCCCTATTATTGTTATAGTTATAGCATTATCTCAATGAGTTTGAGCCATCCATTCTGTTTACAACCCCCCGCCCACTTTGTACTTGTCCCAATCAAGAATTGGAAACTGTACATTTTTCTTCGGTTACATGTTAATGCCAAATGTTGTAATATCCATATCATTTTATCTCTTCTCATTGGTCCTATAACTTGAATAAGGAAAGATTATGATAATTGAACAATGAAGGTAAAGCTAAAGTGATAGACTTGTCCTTAATCTACATCAAGATTCTTTCTCACTTGAAAGCAAAGTTGCCAAAAACTTCACAAAGAAGAGACAAATAAAGCACTTTGTCAATTCTAAAAACACTTCCCAAGACAATCTTCAAACTAACCACAAGACAGGTTTGGAAATGTCATATCTAATCCTAAAGAAGCAACGTTGTTGTCCGATTTCTCTTCTTAAACCAGTTTCTCTAATGAAATACTCTGCTATTTATTACAGTCCACTCCTGTCGTCCCTTTACACTTTCATTTGTGTAAAAAGTGTGTATTTGAGGCATTTATGAACTTCAAATCATAAATGAACAGAATGAACCTGAAAAAAAGAAATTCATGAATAGATAATAAATGTTACAACCTGTACTGTGGACACATGGTGTTAGAGAGGGCCTATAGTCATGTGTCCATTTCTTATACCTACAAAACAATGTCGTTTTTCTTGCCAACTAGTTTGTTTAAACTACCCATGTTGCAATTATGAGCTTTACTTGAGTTGTCATCTTTTGCCCATGTGAACTTAGAAGAGGCACTGAGCTATAGCTGTAGCATGCTCTCATGGTCTTCATTCTGTATAATGAATGAAAGGAAAGGAATCAGGAAGATATGATATTTTGCACCTTAAAATACTTTATAATTCATTAAAAGACAAATTAGCTTGACAATAATATTAATATATGCAATAGATTGCATATGTTTCACTCTAGGAGTTATGAGTAGGCATCAAGGTTAGTGCAAGTTTTCTTCTTGGATGGTGTATATAGGAAGTCTGAGATTGAGAGCTTCAAAGTAAAGCTTCACATGAGCTACAGAAACACAACCACTAGTTAAGCTTTATTATAAGTGAGATTCTGTCTTGAAATTAAGCCTTTGCTCAAGTATGCCAATGATATTGATAGGGAAAGAAAACTTACAAGCTCACATGCCTTCAAGAGGCCTGTGTCTCTCCTCATCAAACCGAGCAACTCCTAACTCGTTTCTTGTACCTATTCTTTCTTAATACTAGTGGTATTACAGAAGAAGGTACCTCGTCCCTACCTCATGCAAAACCTCTTACTCTCGCATATGGGCACAGTTATGACACATAACTAACTCGTACATCAAATACAAGCCTACAGCTTAGGCGAAAGAAACCTTCTTCGAAACGGATTTATAACAAGGGACTACTTCATCATGAATCAAAGTCGCATAGGAACAAAATTTAAACTTCAGCAACTATATTGAAGATAAATGTAAATCTTCACTAAGCACATCAATGGACAGAGTTCAAACATCAAAATAGTTACAAACATTTGATATCTGGAGCCATTGCCTCAGCAGATAAAATGGGTGGTCATGGTGCATGACCCAGAAAAATATAGCTTTACGTCTCAAGTATACACAGAGCTGTGTGTTCGTTATGCTTGTACTCCTCAAATTCATGGTATTGACAAACCTTCAATTGGATAGGATACCAGCAAATAGCAACTCTGGCATGGTCAAGCGACCCGAAAAATTATACAGCCAACAAAACAGAGGATTGTTTGGATTTTGAAGCAGTATTAGTCATGTTGACTGATCTTAACTTCATAACCAGGGGAGGTTCACGACTAGGCCGACTACGATATTTGACAATTTATGGGGAATGATTATAGCAAATTCATATGGAGTATTTGACACTGGCTTACAGCAGGTGTTGCTACTTGTACTTCTCCATTATTCTTCTGGCTTCTTCAAGAGTCTCCTCTGTGGAGGTTGTGGAGGAGGAGGAGGAGCCTCCACCTCCTCTTGGCCCTTCATCTTTATTCAATGCTATAAATATGAAATAAATTGCTCCCATCATAGCCTGCATCCATACAGTCCTTTGCTCGTTAAGTTCATACGATTTAAATGATTGCAAGTATGAAAACTTCAATGTAGTCATTGACGAAAGAACACAGTTCCACGATTAGGCAATCAGAAAACAAGTAAAGGTATTCCTTTTCGAATCGATCAATGACACTTGCAACCAGATTTAAAACACTACTAGGCAAAATGATTCAATGTGTAAAATGCTCACTACCAATCACCATGACTTGTAAAAGATTTGATCATCCCACACTTGATAATGGAAACAAAAATTAAGTGCAGAAGACTTCTACAAATAAATGTTATATGACATGTAATATAACCACTGTATCTTTGTTCAGACCATAGAGACCCAAAATTACATTCTTAATCAAGAAGAACAATAAGGGAATTTGTGTGCAAAATTGAAGGTCCTAGTTGGGTGGTGAAGCCATGTCTATTAGGGTGTAAGAATTATCAGCATGGTGGGGCTGAAGGACAGCACAGAACCACCCCCAATCTCATTTCCATAGCGTTTGTGAAGAAACTAAAACTTTCAATTATTGAAATGAAATCCCTCCAATAAGGTTTAATTATGAATATGGAGGTAACAATCAAAGATTTGCAGTTCAAAAAACTCTAGCAAAAAGTATAAACTACAAACTAGCTCCTTGTTTTTAGGGTCCTCAAGTAGGCTGGACAAGTTGCATATAGAATAGTGCAAGGGTCAACGAACTAAAATAATATATTAATTAGTTATATATCTAAATGAGAAGGGAAAGGGGAGATACTACAAGAAAACTGGATTCTTTTCAAGAATAAGCCTAAGATGATTTGACCAATCAATAATGAATGTTCAGGGTGATTTGAAACAAAAGGAATAGGAGGATTTGTATAGATAGAAAGGGGTTGAAACGGAAGATTAGGGAAATGTCAAATGTACTTTTGCTAGCTGGGTTGACCTAAAAAATTAGTCTTTCACCACTTTTCCAGTCATGACTAGTTGATGAAGCATGGGAAATATTAGATTACTAGACAGACAATAGGGATTACAACAAAAACAACTAAATTGTTGATGAAACCAAAGGTACCTAAACAAGTTAATACAAACAACAAAAAATACCGAGACATTTTTCAATACAATAGTTATAGAACAAATGGGTCATTTTACGGGATAACTTCGCCCGCGAGCTCGCGGTTTTAATTTTTTCACAGTAGTACTTTTGTTGACTTCTGCTTTACTAATAACTAAAAAACATATATAGTGGCAGGAAAATCAACAACAGTAGTCCACAAGTAAATGATAGTAAGAGTATGTAATATACCAGCACAAATAAGGCTGTAGACAGGACTGACTTGAGCAAAAAGAGTCCAATGGTTAATGCAACTACTGCAACAGATATCCTTGCCATTGGCCTTGGTACATAGTCCTGAAAACAAGGCCACAAATATGACAATTCGAACCTTTTCTTCTTGCTACTGAAAAACCATCCCCATTTGATATTGAATGAACTGAGAATTAAGTTCTAAAAGGGGAAGATTTGGATATAAAACAGGGGAACTTACAGGTACCAGGCCTGTTCCTGCCTCAATCCCATCCTTTCCAACCTTCCAAACTGTCTGAAAGACTGTTTCATAGAATTTGTCAACAGAATTAAAACTTCACCATGTCATTGTAAAACAGAATAATGGAGTACAAAAATAACAAGTGTACAATGTCTTGGAAACTTTTGACAAGTTCTAATGGAGACCCTTTAGGTAGAAACTCAATCACTTCAATTACAGCCCACTTAACCAGTTCACAAAATGATTTGAAATAGAACAACGTTCCTGTTTCTTGTTTTCACTTCTTGAGAAATAGAAGCATTTGATATTTATTTATATTTCTTGTTTCTCATTTTGTAGAGACGTTGCAACAAAACCAAGTTTATTGTTTCTTGTTTTTAGAAACAGTTTTTTCCAAAACATAAATAAAAGCATTATTTATCATTTTTGATTTATAAAATGCATAATAAATATAATTATCTAAAAGTAGATATAACATATAAAATTTTGGATATTTAATTTAAAAAAATAGTTTTCATACAAAATTTTTATATTTTTAATTTAAAATTTCCAAAAAACAAGAAACAAGAAATGATTATCAAATATGTTCCGATTTCTTTTTTCAATAATCATTAATCAAAGAAGGAATTAGAAATAGTAGCTAAACATAGTTTTTCATTTTTATTAGAAAAACTAAAAACAATAAACAGAAAATGAGAAACTAAAGGCGGTTTGATAATAACCATTTGATTTTTGAAAATTATGTTTATTTTCCTATCATTTCTCTACAATGAGTTTCATCTTCTTAAAAAATGATTTGAATTATTAGCCAAATTCCAAAAACAAAAATAAGTGAAAAAATACTTTCTTAGTTTTCAAAACTTGGCATGGTTTTTGAAAACTTATGTAAAAAGTAGATAACAAATCAAGGAAACACTTAGTAGTATTTACCGGCTTAATTTTTAAAAACCAAAAATTAAAAACCAAACAGATATCAAATGGGACGATAGTTTTCAAAAACTTATTTTTGTTTTTAGAATTTGATCAAGGATTCAAATGTTTTCTTAATAAATTAGAAAAATGACGAGAAAATAAGAACAATTTTCAAAAACAAAAAATTATAGGCTTAAGAAGCGAAAATGTTACCAAACGAGTCTAAGCAGAAAACAGCATTGAAGCAGAATCAGAAACCAGAAAAAATCAAAGAAGAAAGAAAGAAAGAAAATGAAGCAAACCTCTGAAGAAATTGTTCTGAGCAGCATAAACAACAGGGAAAGAAGGAGACCCGCGAGCTCTTAGCTTCCCAATTTGTGAATTTGAGAGGAAAGATTGTTTTCGGAGTTTCAATGGCTTCAAAGCAAGGAACTGGGAATGGGCGCAAATGGTTGGATTTCTATGGCGTTTTAAAGGGTGCGAAGAAATTGAAGGTAAATTGTGAAATAGACACGAAGAAGAAGCCATTTAAATAAATAAGATACACTGAAACGATGGTGGAATTAAAGAGAAGAAGAACTGAGAAGAAGAAGGTGAGGCTTCGAGCTTCCTTCAGCAGAAGCTCACAGTTGACAAAGGAGAAGAACACAAATTTTCTCAGCCTCAAAAAACAAAGAAAGGGCCCACGCCAACGCCAAGTTTGGGCTTTGAAGGCATTTTTTGGGCCTCATCATTCGAACACCCAAGCCCAAATCTGCCCATTTTTTAGTGGATTTTTTTTTAATCGAAACTACATCTTATATTTATGGCAAAATATACCAAATAGTGAACCGTTAAATTATTATTTTGTTAACATATTTGTACACGTGACTATATCACTAAAAAAAAGATGGATTTAGTCTATATAGATTAACATGAATTGTCAAAAAATTCATAAGATTTTAATATCTTAAGTAGGCGACCATCATAAAGTTTGAACTCATTCTCTCAAAGTCTCTATACTTTTTTTTCATACGTCTAATGTCACTAGGCTACTCGTGGTGATTTAACTATATTAATGACAGAAAGATTTATGGGGATGTTAATGGAATCATTGATATAAAATCAATATCAACAAATTATTTGACTAAATAAGTTACAAATACCCATCTCATGTTCACCTTCATATTAACAATATTACTCTTGATATTTTTTACATTCAATCAAAATATTGTGGTATATCAAAATATCTACAAACCCTTTATATCAAATATCGAACTGCTTGATTCTTGGAAACACACGTACACGTCTAAGATATTTTATTTCAAAGGGGATATTGAATGGTAAAGAACAAGGTTCTCAAGAATCCCAACAACTAAAATAACTTAAAAGAGTTAAGAGTTTCATGAGGTTCATGTCACTCAAAACCTGAATCACGATGGACCCTATGCCACAGCATTAACTCAATTGGCTTGCCCATTCAATTTCCACAAACAGTCCACCGTCTCCTCTGCCCTTTAAAAAGCCATCAAATGAGATCATTTCACCACAAAGAGGCCTTGAAAATGAGTAATAAGCTTAATTTGATGTTGGTTATGGCTATGGCAATGGCTGCATTTGCAGGCCATGTTGCTGCAAGAACTGCCCCAAATGATGGGGCAAAAGGCCTCAATGACCAAAAGAACTTCCTCAACTATGGTGGCTTCTCTGGCATCGGTTACAGTGGACTCCCCTTTGGAGGGGCTGGTGGTGCTGTCGGGCTCGGCAGTGGCATTGGCGGGCTCGGAGGGGGCGGTGGCTTGGGCGGGCTTGCCGGTGGCATTGGTGGATACGGTGGGGGCGGTATCGGAGGCGGAGTTGGGGGTGGCGTGCTCGGCGGAATTGGTGGGATTGGTGGAATTGGAGGGATTGGTGGTGGTGGTGGATTTGTTAAAATCCCTTGAAGTAAACTTTAGAGGGGTTTATAAGTTTGGTGTGTTCGATCTGATGTTTTTTTGTAATGTTTGGGAGTTTGTTTAAGGTTATGAGAAAAACTAAATGTGTTTGTTTTTCATGATTTTAGTTACTAACTATCTTGTAAGCAAGGATGTGTGAACAAGATTTGGTTGCTACCCTTTAGGAATAATATCTCTGTTGGTTGTTGCTTATATTCTCTCTTACGGCCGTTTGGATTGCAAATATAGAATATCTAGGAGTTAAAAACCTAGGATTTAAATAAATGGGTAATAAATATATGTGTTTGGATATAGATGGAAATTAATATTTAAGAGTAATTATTATTTTTCTCTCTCTTCTCTTTTCTCCATTTCCCTAGGGAAAAAGTATCAAGTAAAAAAAACTCATCTCCTACATGGGTAATAAAATCTCATGGTTCATGGGTTATTTTTATCTATGAGTAATAATTATTTGAGTTTTAAAAAGTAAATAACAATAAAACAAACATTGATTTTCTATACCATTGCCAAAACTCATCTAAAAACCAATGAAACAAACAGGGCCTTAGCCATTTTTTCCTTTTAATTGACAAATGTCATAAAGTCACAAAAATAAAAATGTCAAACTAAAGGATGAAAATCACAAGACTTACTTTATACAAAACCCCACGCAAAGAAAGCATGCAGGTAAGTAAAAAAGAAATTTTCTTTTAGTACAACAAATTTGGGAATGAGAATTTAATATAATGGTGTGTTTGGTTAAGGATCCGAAAACATAAATTTGAAAATAAGAGATCCAATAAAATATAGGTATTCTATGTTTTTAGTATTTTTTGATATGTGTTTGTTAACCAATTTAGAAACTGGATATCAATTTAAACAATTGTTCAAGATATATGTTTAATTATATATTTATAAAGTTATAAACCATAAAAATAATTGTAGTTACATGTTAAATATTACGTTGAATCTCAATTATAATTAATTAATAAGATGTTTTATGTTATAAATTTTTTATATTTATTATTTTACAGTATCATATAATTTTTATTATATATTATATTATACATATTTCAATTTAACAAAAATAAGATGAATTTATAACATGAAATACTATATTTATCAAAGTTTTTATCTTTTTAAATATAATTTTGCAATTTAAAATCTAGATACACCGAAAAGATAAAAACTTTTTTAAAATTTTCAATATTTAGATCACAAAATTCAAAAAACATTTTTAAAAAACAAATCTAATATTCATTGAACCCATTTGATTCAAAATAAAATCTGAAAACATAAAACACTTGCCTTCAAATGAAGAAATAGGCTGAGCTATTGCGAATAAAAATGTTAAATAAAACTAGTACAAGAATCTTTCAAGTAGTTGTTAATATATCAATACAATAAACCTAAAATTCGTAAACCTAAACAATAATAGATAATACAAAAATTGCGATCGTAAAAATATCAAACCATCCCGATTTTTAGTGCTAGTTATTTTGTGAAAATTACATATATATGCTTTCATTTTTGTCTCTAAAATTGTAGTGGTAAATCACTATAAAATTCTCAAGCACATAATTATAAATTTGGACTCAATAGTTTGGAGAAAGTTAAAGTTTTGTCCTTATAGTTCTAAATGTTAGAATTTCATCATTATACCTCATAAATAGTTCCTATTATTAGAAGCACTCGAATTGAATACATGGCTATTAGAAGCCACTAACAGATTGAGTACATGACATGATAGCTAACTGCCACAAATTCAATCTGTTAGTAACTTCTAATGGATAGGACTACTTACAAGGTTTTATCAAACCAAAGAGATGAAATTCTAACTTTTAAAATTATAGTAACTAAATTCTAACTTTTTCCAAATTATAGGGACTAAATTTATAATTTAATCTAAAATATATTCTCTATAAATTAAAAAAGAAGGGCTTGGTATCCAATAATTAAAAAAAATTGACTTATATACCCATGCAATTGAAAAATACAGAAAATTTTGAGAGTTTAATTTAGTATAATTTAATTAATCTATGTATAAAAAAAATCAAGAGTATATAGTTCAGTTGGTCTTAAAGTATTTATCCTCATTAATTCTCTGAATTCTATGCACGAATCCGGCTTATAGTTAGATTTGCACAATCTCAACTAATTAAGAAAGGGATAGGGCTACCTGCAAAATCATGATCAAGAGAAGAGCATCGGTGCGGCACCTTGCCACACACACTTTGATGCCTAAGTCCGTTAGGAGAGGTGGACTTCGTGGCCGTGACTCATTCTAGGATTAATTTCACCTACAACATCTACCATCCCTTATTTATCACCTTTGTCAAAAAGAAAGTGAAGACAATAGAGAAGAAATCTTGAAATAACCTTCTACTTAAATTAATGAGTGACTCTATACTCGACTTCAATAATATATAGATCTAGTTGGTTTGGATTATTGTTAAAGTGAGCATATATAGTTCAGTGGTAATTGACATGTGCTCCTTTATTTGAGGTCAGAGGTTGAGTAATTCCAACCTTTTACCCTTAAATAATAAATTTTGTTAAAAGGAAAAAAATTGTAAAGATGATAATATTTGATAAAGATTTGGAATGGACTACAACAACATTTTTAGTTTCTGATAATCCAGCTAACTAATATTTGTTTGAAAATGAGATGGAAGAGTAAAAACATCTAGGAAAGTTAGAGATTAAAATGAAATTAAAAGAAACATCTATCAAGTAGCTTTGTCACAAACACATGATTTCTTTTTTGGGGGGGGAACAATTTTAACCCTAAATTTGGCAGACTGTATCAATTTTAACTCTGAACTTATAATTTTATTATCAATTTAAACGTCAAACTTGGTAGATTGTATCAATTTTAACTCTAAACTTTTAATTTCATCAAATTAAACCTCAAACTTGAATAAATGTATCAATTTATACCCTTAGTTAAGTTTCCGTTTCAATCACCGTTAGAAAGGTTTCCCACACATGCTCAAAGCCATGTGTTGATCTATGATATGTACTTGTTTGTTATTTTTTTTTAAAAAAATTTACAAAAAAAAAAATTAAATCATTCCATATTGGGTTGTCACCATCATGAAAACCACAAACTCGACTCTTGAAAGTAAGACCCACATGAAAATAAATAGATTCTTGTATTCTCCTTGCCTTTGGTGTTGATACCAGCGATGACGAGTGTGAAGAAGATCCAGGCGATGATGTCATTGAAGGTGGCAACGACCATGGCGGTTTCGTCGACTTCGGTGGTGAGGAGTTTGAGCTCAACCAAAATGTGGGAGAGCAGCAAAAAAGGCGGTGGTGGACATGTTGAAGATCCCACATTGGAAAAATGAATAGAGATCTCACAATTTATAAGATACATAGACTACTCTTCTCATTGCTAATTGGTTTTAAAATGGAACCCAATGTAATCTAATATGGTATCAGACTCCATAAAGCCCAAACGCGGGTATTCGATCCAAAAAAAAAAGAAAAATTGGGATCCGACCCAAGAATGGTGAACCCAAAGATGCACAATCTTGAGGAAGCATGTTGAAGATCCCACATTGAAAAAATGAAGAAGGATTTCACAATTTATAATATACATAGATTACTTCTCTCGTTGCCAATTAGTTTTGAGATGAAACCCCATGTAATCTAATAGGACAGAGTGATGCTCATGAATGCAATGAACTACCTTGTCAGCCCTGTCGATAGTCTTACGGAGGATTAAAGTGACATTGATGCTGGAGAGGAAGGGGACAAAGATTCTGACGAGGGAAATTTCGACAGCCCTACATCCGTTGCAGCTGGAGGACAAATCGAGCTCAACTCTAAATTAATGAAATAAAAAAAGTAGCAACATCAGAAAAGATGAGAAGTGAAAAAACTCCGTGCTCTAAAATTGAAAAACATTATGGGGAGTACTCCAATTTTCTTTAGCAATTTTTTTTTTAAAAAAAGTAACAAATAGGTATTTTTTTTTATAGAGTAACACGTGACTTTGAACATGTATGGAAAATCTTTTTAACGGGGATTGAAAAAGAAACTTAATCGAGGGTGTAAATTGATACACTTATTCAAGTTTGAGGTTTAAATTGGTGGAATTGAAAGTTTGAGGTTTAAATTGATGAAATTAAAAGTTCAGGGTCAAAATTGATATAACCTGTCGAATTTATGGTCAAAATTGTTCCCCCCCCCCCCCCCCCCCCCCCCCAAAAAAAAAACCATGTATTTGTGACAAAGCTACTTGATAGATGTTTCTTTTAATTTCATTTTAATCTCTAACTTTTTGAGATATTTTTACTCTTCGATCTCATTTTTAAACAAACTAGTTGGATACTTTGTGCGTTGCACGTATTTCGTAACATTAAAAATGAAATAAACACATAAAAGTTGAATGTAGGATCTTATACATATGAAAAATGAAGAATTACACTTCATTATTATTATTTATTTTGGTTAGCATCATTTGATTACCCATATAATTTTAAAGTTTAATTTAAACCAAAATATTATATATATATATTTTTTCTTTTGATTTGCATCATTTGATCACACACTTAATTTCAAACTTTAATTTAAACTAAAATATTATTTTTCTATTTTTTTTTTAAATTTGTATTATCTAATAACTGAAAAAAATCTTTTTTTTTTGCAATGAACTTTTCGAATTCAAGAGAATTATTAATTAGATAGTAGTTCTCAATTTTAGAACTCTTTGAATTTATGAAAGAAATGCATAGGAGATTTATTGGTCAATTTGTTTTTGTTTACAAAAATTCATTGAATCGAGAATATCTATTAATAAATTAATTTAAATAAAAATATTGTTTTTTATATCAAACTTTAAAAATAATAAATTAAGAAATATTGAGTTTATTTTTTATCATAAAATTGCAAGATGGAGAATCTCCCATCAAATAAAATAATTTTTAGAATCTGAATATTAACTGTTACCAAAATGTTGGAAATTGCAATGACATTATTATATTTGAATATAATAAAATAACATAAATATGAAAAAAAAAATGCAAAACTGTGATTAGACCTTCATAAATCCTAACCCAGTAAACTCCTATTTATCCGAAAAAAATGCAAAACTGTGATTAGACATTCATAAATCCTAACCTAGTAAACTCCTATTTATCCAAAATAAATAAATAAAGAAATGGCAAAAAATAAAAATAAAGAAGAAAAATAATACAATTACATCAAATTGTCTATTGTTTTCTACTTCTACTTGTACATTAATGAACCAGAGTTGCAATTATTTTCTTCTCCACACTCTTCAATGAACCAAAGTTGTAATTGTTTTCTTCGTCTCCGCCCTCTTCAAGGATCAGTAGATGAGTTGATGTGTATTTACAAATTTGAAAAGAGAAAAAGGAAAATTACAAAAACAATAATTTACATTAAATCAATCTCCTAACCATTTTCAAAAAAAAAAAAAAAAAAAAAACAAAGTACATAAGTAGTAAATTACATTAATCACTCTCTTTCAAATGGTAAATTACATTAAATCTCTCTATCTGACATTTGCAAAAACAATGAGAGAGAATTCATTTGCCGACCTCTAACATCTTAATGAAGTCTCTTCAATAATAAATTGTTTGAACTTTGAGAATTGAAAAATTAAATCATAACCATAAAAAATGAAATATGGAAAATCAAATTTTCTCTCCTACATTGTTTTTGGAATCATTTAGAAGATATGAAAGAATTAAATTGTGGGTCACACTATATATAGACAATATATGACGTTTAATTTATTCAAATATGCAGATATGATATGGTCGATTTGAATAGATTAGTGATATTAATCAATTTGTCTACATAATATAATATTTTCCTTTTTTATTTTTTGAATAAATCGTTATATTTTTTTTACAGATGGGTATTTTGTCAATCACCATTTAGAATCACTCTTTAATATATGGGTAACATATGAGTAGAGATTTTGAAACATTTAACTCAAATTTTATTTGATACAATTTTTAAATTTTTTTTGTTAACTCACCCTTTATTAATCGATTTGTGTATAAAAATTTTATATTTTCTTTTATTTATTTTTTTTAATAAATCGTGATACGTGTAGTTTTATCTTATATTTTAATATTTTAAATATGAATTTAAAAAGTTTTAAGTATTAATTTATAAAAAAATAATCTAATTAGAGATTAGTTTTAAATATTAATTTATTAAAAACAATCTTATCTTTTAATCTTTATTTTAAATATGAATTTAAGAAGTTTTAAATATTAATTTATAAATATGAGATCCGTAGAGATTTTAGGACTGTTATTCAAACTGAGAACAGAACCAAAAATCTTTTAATTAAGAAGGACATAATGGGAAGTCTTCAAATTAAGAAGGGGCAAAAATAGAAATCAAAAGTTTCTCCCCTTAAGCGTCATTTATATAATATAGATATAGATTATTTTTTTAATAAACTGTGATATGTGTAGTTTTATCTTATCTTTTAATCTTTATTTTAATATTTTAAATATGAATTTAAAAAGTTTTAAATATGAATTTATAAAAAAACAATCTAATTAGAGATCCTAGAGGTTAGTTTTAAATTTTAATTTATTAAAAATAATCTTATCTTTTAATATTTATTTTAAATATGAATTTAAGAAGTTTTAAATATTCATTTAAAAATTAGAGATCTGTAGAGATTTTAGGACCTTAATTCAAATTGAGGACAAAACCAAAAATCTTTCAATTAAGGACATAATGGGAAGTCTTCAAATTAAGAAGGGACAAAAATGAAAATCAAAAGTTTCTACCCTCAAGTGCCATTTATACAGTCGATGTTATATAATGTGTATGAATATTAAATATCAAAAAGTAAAAAACCTAAGATTTAAATGTCTAATAAATGTCTACAAGATAATTAATATATGAAGTATTAAATGACTGTGTTTGTTTTATAGTTTTGTTTATGGAAAAAATAGTTTAAATTGTTAGATTTAATAAAAAAAAAAATATTATAGTTAATTAAAATATTTATATTAGATAATTAAATAATAAATAAATAATAATTTAAAGGAATTAAAATTAGTTTAACACATTTAACTAAACAGTAATTAATGAATAATATCTCTCTCATCTTTCCTATTCATTTTCTAAAGAAAAGAAATCTCATAGTTCATGGAAAAAAAATTTCTTGGATAAAAGTTACTTAGATTTTAAAAAGTAAATTAACATCATGAAATAAACATTGGTTTTTTTTATTTCTTTGCCAAAACTCATCTCAAAACCTGTGAAATAAATCGGGTCATGGTCTCATTTCCATCCATTTTAATTTTAGATAAGATTAATCTAATTACTTTGGTTAAAAAAGTAAACAAACAGCGATACTATAACTTTGGAAAACGAATGGAACTTTGATTTCGTTTCCATAATGGATTTAAACTGCTGAGGAAAGGGGGAAAAAACTTTCAATATATACTGAGTAACCAAATAGCACCATAAGTACTGAGCTTTACATATAAAAAGCTCATACATTATTCCAAAAATCAGAAGTGAAAAAGAAAAAATTAATTAACTAGAAATATCATATAAATTTATTTCACTTCGATGCGAGGTTAGAACATTCCATGCTTCACGGAGTTGACTTTTGTTCTTCTGTACTACGAGGGTTGACAAACCTATTGATAAAGTTCAATTTAGATGTCGTATGACAAAAACACAAGTTCAGTCTGCATTCACATTTGGTTGGATCGACATCACAGTCACTAGGAGTGTTGCATGGAAAGTTCACATTCCTTGCCTCAGCTACGAACAAGAACCCTATAACCAACAGCAATTTATGTTTTAATAATAAATCACAATATAATAGTATAATTAAAAAAAAAAAAAAAGATTCACACCAGAAGCCATGAGAAACATCACAATCAAGCATGCCAACTTGGGGGAAGATTTCTCCATTATTTCTAAAGAGTTTGGTGAAAGAACTGAGGAGGTTTATATATCTAAATTTGAAAGTTCTTTAAAAAATTTTGGTCTTTGGATATGTAGATTAGACCCTAATTTATGGTAGATGGACTATGCAACTTAAAATGGTATAAGGCATATATCTTGTGCATTAAAAGGTGTGATTTTTTTTTTGAATAATTAAAAGGTGGAATATTTATTTTTTTAAAATTTTTTTTGGAATAAATTAAAAGGTGGGATTTGGTTCGAAATAAAATGAATTTCTTATGCTATTGCCAAAGTGGTAAATTTCTTACGTATAAAGAAAGGAGACATACCATGATATAAGTGACAATATACTCAGAAGAAAAGGCTAAAACTCAAAAAAGGAAAAAAAAAAAAACTAATTAGACAAAAAAGGATAGAAGTGTTTTAAAGGAAAGAATCAATCACATGGAGCTTAAATAAGGGAGGTTGCTAATCTAATTAATGCTTGATTTAGGCCAATTGCTAGAGTTGATTTGCCTGCAGATTTGATTGCTCTTCAATCTTCTTAGTTGGCTGATTCTGATGTGACTGCCACATCGGTTTGCTGAGTTGGCAGTTGGCTGATGTGGCGGAGACTGATTATTTACAGTTATTAATGCTTTAAAGAAGAATTCAAAAACAGGAATTATAAGAAAAAAAAACAAGGGTGAAGAATAGTAATTTCTTTTTTTTTTTTAGTTCAACAATTGTAGGGGTGGGAATTGAACCATAATCTTTGAGATGATAATTGGTGTCTTATCTACTAACTATGATTTTTTTTAGAAAAAATGATACTTCATTCAAGGTATGTGAGTAACATACAAGAGGGCGACTATAAGAAAGCTCTCCAGTTTAGAGCTATAGTGGAAGTATCATAATTACAAAAAAGAGTGGATTTTGAACTCCAAGATGCAGCATGAGATATAATGTCTTCCCATAGGATCATAGGATCTTTAGAGGATTCATTAAAAATTCTATCGTTGCGCTAAAGCCATAAATGCCAGAGAATAGCGCCAAAAATGTTTGACCAAAGGATCTTACGAGCAGTGTCTAAATGGGGAAGAAGACCACTTGTGATGAAATCTTTAATTCTATCAGCTTGCTGAATATGGATACTAGAATTGTGCCCAAGAAATTGCCAAAGACTATCTGCATAGGAGCAATGTATGAAGAGATGGTCAATGGTCTCTGTGCTTTTTCAGCAAAGGACACACCAATTTGGGCTTAGGTACATAGAGGTATATTTGTGTTTCAGCAGTATTTAAACCTTTATGAAGCAAACACCAAAGAAAAACCTTACATTTTTTAGGAAGCAAAGTTGCCTAAAATCTTCCATCAGCAACAAATCGAGTGGTTTGCCGAGTTTCGGCTATAATGTTTTTCATGGATTTGATCGAAAAAAATACCTTTGGCATCACTATTCCAAGAAACATGATCCTGAATGATAGATTGGATGGGGGTGCTCCATCTGGAGGAGATGGATTGCCAGCGACGAGCTTCCCTATCAAGCAAAGGCCTCCGAGGAAAAAAATTCCAAAAATTTGCATCACGATCCCAGGCTTCATGAATAGTCATCAATTTATTGGTAGCCAAAGCATAAAAACGGGGTTGGGAGAGGAACAAACAACCCTGGGACGACCAATTGTGGAACCAAAAAAAAGTATCGGCATCGTTCGAAATATCCCATTTTATGTGACTTTTAACAAAATCACCAAGCTTTGATATATAATGCCAATGGGCTTTTCCACTGCCATGTTTATGTTTTTTAGGTATATCACCAGGCAAACCTGAAGAGTACTTTGCTTTTATAAGTTGAACCCAGAGGCTTTCTTGTTCTGCATAAAACCGCCATATCCACTTGCTAAGAAGAGTTTGATTTGTGTCTCGTAACTTGCCGATACCAAGACAACCTTTCTCCTTTGGCAATGTTGCAATATCTACTAACTATGCTTGGATTCATGAAACATAATAAGTTAATTAAAACTTAAGAAGAAAAATAAAACAAATACTAAACTATGGAAAGAAATATCATAAACGGGAACATGACTCAGTGGTAATTGACATGTATCATCAACCAAGAGGTCAGAGGTTCGAATCTCCCAACTTCTAAATATTGTTGAACTCAAAAAAAAAAAAAAGTCATAAACTTAAGGAGGTGGAAATTTTAGAAAGTAAAATAATAGTTGCTAAACATATCACATATTGACTTATCACTACCATAATGGATTGATGTTGAAGATCCCACATCCAAAAGATCGAGTATTCGGTCCAAAAAAATTAGAATCCGACTTAAGAATGGTGAACCCAAACATGCATCATCTTGAAGGGACTTGTTGAACATCTCATATTAGAAAGATGAAGAGGGCCCTTATCGTCAAAAACTGACTTAACTTTACATATAAAAAAGCTCATATATTATTATTCCAAAAACAAAAAACAAAAAACAAAAGAGAAGAGAAAGCATTACTGAAAATATCATATATATATTTATTTCACTTCGATGTAAGGTTAAGAACTTCATGCTTCACGAGTTGACTTTTATTCTTCTGCACGATTGTTGACAGACTTATTGAAAAAGTTAGAGGTTGGATGATAACAAAAACATAGAGGTTCATTCTGTATTCACATTTAGTTAGATATCAACATTGCAATCACTAGGAATAATGGAATATTATTGCATAAATAGTTCACATTCCGTTCATCAACTAAGAACAACTTTTTTTTTTTTTGAGTTCAATGACGTTTGGGTGGGAGATTCGAATCTATAACATTTTGATCATAAATTCATATTTTATGCCAGTTGAACTATGTTCTTGTTGGCAAGAACAACCTTGAAATTATATATTAAAAACTTTTAGTTAGTAAGTAAAATAACGTATGTTTATCACACCATACAAAAACAAAAGAAAAGTATATATGTTGAGAGGAATTTAGATAATTTGAATTTTAAACCATAGTACATGTATAATTGAAAAAATGTATATACACACCAGAAGCAATGATAAACATCACAATCAAGCAAGCCAAAACTTAACGAAAGACTTCTTGATTATTTCCACTGAGTTTGATGAGGAGGTTATACATATAAATATGATTTTTTTAGTTTAATATAAATATGAAAAGACCCTAATTTATAGTTTGGCAAACTTAAAATAGTAAGGCATATCTCATACATTAAGAGGTGAATTTGGTTTGAAATAATATGAGAATTTCTTGGGCTATTGCCAAAGTAGTAAATTTCATGTGTATTAGGAAAGGGACATGGCATTTATGTCAATGTGATGCATATTGTATAATTGTGGGTGAAACAGGGTATATTTAAATTGACAATATAAGAAAGGGCTAGTTATATTATTGTTTTAAATAAGAATTAAAAAAGGAATTGAATTTAAAAGAAAAATGAATGGTGAAACATGCATCTTAAAAAAAGGATGGTGAAATATGGTAAATTAATTAAAACTTAAAAAGAAAAATAAAACAAATAATAACTATACAAATAAATATCATAAACTCAAAGAGGTGGACATTTAAAAAAAGTTTAAAGAATGAGAGAACTCTATTAAGTTGAAAAAAGAAATGGGATAATATACTCCTAAATAAAATAAATCATGTTCAATTATATTTTTCATTCAATATTTTAAATTTTAAAATTTAAATTTTTAGAAGTCAGTGTACTTTAATTCATTAATCTCTACGTTAAATTTGTCGTTAATGAAGGAAACATTAAATATAACTGAAAATAGATATGATGTCGCTGATGTAGCTTGACGTGACATCAACACATATAATCTAGATATAATTTAATTAATTAACACATGACGATGCTAAACTTATTAACAAATGAATAATATGTAATCCGGATGTAATAATTTAACTAATTTCTCATGTAGTTTGACGTCACACATTAATAACTTATCATTCACATGTAATTTAGCTAATTGAAAGATTTTGTTTTTAAAAAATTTTGAAAACTAATGTAACTTATATGCTATTGAAAAATTAGGTGGTTTCAAACTATCTCAAATCTTCAAATTCTATGTAAATTAAACAGTTAGTGACTTGTACAACTTAAAAATAAATCTTTATAACACTATTTTAAAAATAATAGTTCATAACAGTAGAAAACAGATCAAAGACAATATGACTAAAAATAACATAATTTCTTGAAATACAGAAAACGGGATCAACAAAATGCTTATAAGATAAACACTTAGAATAATACAATTTCTTTTCGATATTATTAGCTTTATAATTATAACTATATCCAGTAGAATGCAACCAATATCAATATAAAATGTTGTGATATTATTTCATTTTGGTCCCAAACTTTTCAATACACGACATTAAAGTTTACTCTCAAAATTCTTCTATTAGGACTAAATTATTCAAAACTTTTTAACCCAATTTTTTTTTAAATGTGTTAAATCTCTAGTTTACTTCAGATTAGGGTTTTGTCTGAGACTAAAATCACTCCATATAAATGTTAAAAAAATTCATATATTATTAGGGTTTATTACATTTATTAGTGTTCATTTTGTTAGGGCTTGTTCGTGAAATTTTCTCGATCAATCTAAACTTTTTTTTTTTGGCACTGAATCTTCACAATGCAAATTTAAGCGAAATATATAAAGGAATTTGAGGAGAAAAAAAGAACTAAATAATTTTAAAAAAAACACACAAACAAAAAGAGATTTACACAGAGCCAAATTCGAATATAATATTATTCTCTCTAATTAACATTCATTGAAAAACTTACATCTGTGTTACATGATTATTATTACACAGAAACTTAGATCAGAAAATACAAAAAAAAAAAAAGAAAAAACCCATGAATTTGATTATCATCAGAAATTATTTCAATTGGAGGACGCACGTGAGAGGCAGACGAACACGGCGGTGAGAATGACCGGAAAAATGAGCAGCAGAAGGACGGACGGCGGTTGAACGGGGCCGATCACCAGCGGCAGAAACAGAATAAATCCAACCACCACAAGCATTATTAAAACACTCCCCATCCCACACACACTATTTTCTTCCATTCCAACCCGACTCTGATCGATCCCCGCCCGACACAGTGGAGCCAAAGGTCGAATATGTCGGAGACCGAGCAAAGAAATGTATGGAATAAGAGAGAAGAAGAAGAACGTATCGTCGAGGCTGGCGAATTGTAATGTGCCCTAAGGCCGGAATGATCTTCAAGAGAAATGTTTATAGAACAATTGAATGTAAATGGTTCTCTTTAGAAATAAGATAACAAATGAAGAATGACGAGAGAAAAAAGATGGATATTTATAGATGGTGAAAAGAAACTATACTAAATGTAATGACTATTCATGAAAAGAAGCAACTATTCATGAATAAAATATAAAATTAAATAATATATATAACTATTCATAAAAGACACAACATTTCATTTGAATTTCAAAATGAGTTCGTTAGAAAAACTATTTAAATTGAATTAAAAAAAAAATTTAAATTGCGGACGTTAGAAAAGAGGGTTTCTTTGACGCTATAGTTGGCCATGCATATATATAATTTCTTTGAAGATCTTTACATTTTTTTAAAAAAAGTTATTATTATTACTATTATTTTTTGAAAAGTTAAAAATGTTATTTATTTATTTTTACAGTTGTTCCTTTAAAACGCTGTGTTATTTTGCAACTATTCTGATGAACAAAAAAATAATTCGATAAACAAAGTGAGAACTTCAACCATGATGGCTTGAAATTGTGTCCCTTCATTAATAAGATGAACATGCTTTTTCGATCATCATATTGTCAAAATTTCCATTCAATTTAAGAGTAAAAGGTAATTTATTATAATCCAAATACTACAAACAAAGAGAAAATAACTGCATGAAAACTTTATATTAATTGAATTTTATCAGTTAATTAAATAAATTTTCGTTAATGTTTTTATATGGCAAACTAGGTTAATACAATATGAAAAAACTTTTTGTTAAATACTATTATTTAAAAGCTAAACAAAAGAAGTGAATTATATTAAGAAAAAAAATATATATTTTTTGAGATTTAGAATTTTAGAAAACAAAGCATTTTTATGGGGGAGAATATGATAGATATATTAATGTCGCTTCCATGTGGTGTGAGATCCCCTCCCTTTGAATCTTCATGGAATTGCCTTAGCTTTTTATTTTTTTATTTTTATTTATTTATATATATTTTTTTGAGTTCAACAACATCTAAGAGTGGGGAGATTCAAACATTTGGCCTCTTAGGTAAAGTGTATATACACCAACTAGTTGAGCTATGCTCAGGTTAGTTTACAATTCTTGCGTTTGCTATGAACAATATTTGACACCCGAGTTCAAGAGGGGTATATGAATGAACTACGACCACATCTGAATGAGAGGGATCTTGAGGATATGCAAGCATGGTTAAGATAAACTTAACAAAATTGATAATTACTACCTACACCAACAAGGTGCACCTCCCTTTTCGGTGACTCAATCATAGGAACTCCAAAGTTAAGCGTGCTTGACTTGGAGCAATCCTATGTTAGGTGACCTCCTAGGATCCTTCGTATGAAGCATGTGAGTGAGAACAAATCACTCTGAAAGGATCTGTATTGGTCTGTGTGGGGACAATCTTCACTCTCAAAAAGCTCCTCAAGACAAGTAGGTAGCGTGGCTGGGTCACAGGAACTCCACAGTTAGCGTGCTTGACTTGGAGCAATCCTATGTTAGGTGACCTCTTGGGATCCTTCTTAGGAAGCATGTGAGTGAGGACAAAGCACGCTGAAAGGATCTGTATTGGTATGTGTGGGGACAATCTTCACTCTCAAAAAGCTCCTCAAGACAAGTAGGTAGCGTGGATAGGTCGCAGGGGAATGCTGGGGCCACTAGGTGCTAAATTCAAATTCTGAATCCTGAGCTTGGGGTGTTACATAATACCCCTGTGATCCTAAAAATTTTTACAATTATTTTCGTAATAATGATAGATATATCAATTTTTTTCTATGAGTTCAACAACATCTAGGGTTGAAAGATTCAAACATCTGACCTCTTATGTCAAGTGTATATGCACTAACCAATTCGTTATGCTCATGTTAGCAATAGATATACCAAATTGGTAATAATGTAATTGTTGTAATGTAATCTCGATGCAAAGCGACTAATATCCTCTTTTAAGGGTATTCTTTAAAGAAAAGAATTCTAGTGTCGCTACCAATTATATTGAAGGTATGATTGGACACTCAATTAAAAGATCAAAATTCATATGCATAAACCAGACTAGATTTCGGAGTAATTTGTATATAAGAAATTGTATTAACAGTATACTCTACAACACTCATTTAAAAACTGTTGCTATATTTTATCTTGTATTATCCAATTATTTTATAAAAATAGTCCTTTTTATTATGTGGGTAAGAAAGATATTAACACCTTGTAACACTCGTTTAAAAAGAGTTACTATATTTAATCTTATATTATCCAATTATTTTATTAAAAATAGTCCTTTATTTTGAAAAAAAATACTAATTTTATTTTATTTTTAAATATCTTACTTGATCTTAGTTCACCTTTAAAAATAAAGTAAGGGTTTAATATGATGAGTGCAATTATGGACATTAATATAATTATCATGTTACCACATTGAGTATAGCTCAACTGGTTAAGATATAGATCCTTGATCAAGAGGTCAAAAAGATTGGAATCTCTACTTTACATGTTGGAATTTTATGAAGATTTTGATCATACACTTGCACCAGAGTCAAAAGTCCACGAAAGGACATACTTAGCCCTCAAAATAAGTATTGAGGCAATGAGATTAATTTTGAAAATCCATTATGACTATCTCAACCCTTGGATGTTAGATAAAAAAAAAAAAATGTCTATCTCTTAAAGACGAGTGCAACGGGTGCAAAACTGCGACATCCAATGGGTGCAAAACTGCCAATCACATTGTGACGATCCTTCTTTGATTGCTCTAAATTGGGGAGCTTTCTTTTGATTCTCCCTTTTGTATTTTTTCACATACCTTCTTATCAATGAAGTATCTTTTTAAAAAAAAAGAAAAAAAGAAAAAGAGAAATATACATGATGAGATGATTTTAGACTTGTAAAAAGGAGAAAGTTCTAAACATATAGCAGTGGCACAATGAGAGGCAAGCGCAAGCCAACTTGGAAGGAGTTTCTCCATTTCTGGACAGTTTGCTGAGAAAAGAATATATATATATAAGTTCCGTAAATATGGTAGTGAAGGATTGCATCATCGTCAATTAGGGATGACAACGAGGCAGAACGGGGCCGAGATACACTCCCCATCTCCATTCTAGTGAGAATTTTTCATCCAGTCCCTGTCCGTTCCTGGTTTCGGGGAATCCTCGTGAGGAAAATTCTAACTTTTTCCTTCTTTATTTCTAATTTTTTTTTATCTTAAAAATTCATAAATACATGAAAATTATATATACTTTTATGTTAAAATTAGTATTATTATTGTTTTATTTATTTAAATAAATAAATTTTAAAAATATCTAACATTTTTATTATAAATTTAATATAAAATGTTATTATATAATAAAATTAAATATAATAAACAAATACATACTAATGGAATTAAATTAAAAAAAAGAAATATATAAACTAAAATGGTATATAGTATACAGTTAATCGTTTAAGGGTTTTAAATTATATATATAAAATGTTATTAATAATATAATATAATATGTTAATTATATTATTATATAATTTTAAAAAGTCAATAAAATAAATATTCGGGCGGGTTTAGGACGGGATACCCTCTCTGATTGGGAAATCGAAAAGGATCTCCAGTTTGGCCTCATACTTGTTACGAGACGAGGCCCCAAAAATCATCTTGATTTTTGTTTTTTGTACTCTTAGAAGTATTTTTTAGCTCTTTTTCGTTAAGAACTTGAGTCAATAACATTTTACAAGTATTTTCTCACAAAATACTTTGAGATATTTTTAGGACAAACTACTATTGCCTCTCTACGTACTTAGACTCAATAACTTTCAATAAATCTTAAAATTAGACCCACCCAATAGTTTATGATCTCAACTTTTGCTAAAACATTCTCACATTGCGCATTTTTTTGAATGAAAATTATTTAGTGGATAAAATACATATTTCATAATTTTCTTAATTACCAAGTCATGTAAAAATTAAGTTCAAACTAACAATGGAGACTAGTGTTAAGATTTATTGAAAGTACATGGACTAAATTTAGACATTTCAAGTACTAAAAAAGAACAAATTCTAAAGAAACAAATTAACTGACCAAATTAAAAATTTTAAAACAACAAAAACAAAATTGAGAGTAGGCTAAATTATAGGACCAAATCTACAATAATCTAACCTATAAAGGAAGAGATGTTATATATGTCAACAAGGATATCGTACATTGGAAAATTTGGGAAAAAGTTCTGTGGACATTGGTAATACAAGGAAAGGCTAATCAAATTGTTTCAAGTAAGAAACAAAATTCAAAGAATGAAAAGAAAAACCAAGTATCATCTGATGAGGCAAATTATATTGCAGACAAAACAGTATTTAAACACACAGACAAAATGATAGATATTCATGGTACAAGTGAACAACCGAAGTCTGTAAGAAAATCAAAAAGTCTTTCTGCTTGGTCTCGTAAGTATATTCTAATGAATTTTTTGTTTTAACATCCTTTGGTTTCTCAAAATTTTGTTTTTTGTTTGTATATTACTGTCATTTCTCTCTCTCTTTACTTATCTCATCCTTTATTGACTTGTTTTTCAATGTGTAAAGAAGCAGGGACGAAGTGAAGAAGAAAAGAGGCAGGACAATTGCCCTCTTTAGTTGCTAATAATATTCTAGAGATTATATAATGAGATTAAAATTTTACATCTAATTTGTCTCATCCTAAATTTTAGAATTGAAGAAAGACTATATATAAAAAAGTTAGAATGCAAGATTTTTTTTCCATTGGATAAAAACTTATCGCTTCACCTAGTAAAGAAGGATAAAATAAGGTAGAAAGATTCAAGTTATCATGTTTTGCTTTAAGGGAAATAAGATCTCAAATATATATATTCTTGGGAAATGAACCTCAAAGAAAATAAGTGTTTTATCCCATATGCTATGTGTGAAGAACAATACTTACACACTGGCAAGTATTGTCCATGCTGAACAATACTTGGCTGCATACTGGTGAGTTGGTATTTTCTTACACATCGATATGCAGCCTACTTATACATCAGTATGCAACCAAGTATTTTTCATGCTTGAATGATCTCAGGTATATTCAAACAGCTATATGAAATCTAAAAGTTTGTCTCCGTTTGATAATCATTTGGTTTTCGATTTTTGATTTTTGAAAATTGTGCTTGTTTTCTCATTATTTCTCTAAAATTCTCTACAATGGCTTTCATTTTTCTTAAGAAAACATTTGAATTTTTAGCCAAATTCTAAAAACAAAAGCAAGTTTTTGAAAACTCCATTTTTTAGTTTTCAAAACATGTTTTGAAAACACATATGTAAAAAGTACATAACAAAACAAGGAAACTCACAGGTGGAAGAATATTTATAGTCTTACTTTTCAAAAACCAAAACCCAAAACTCAAAAACCAAATGGTTATCAAACGGGGCTTTAAGAAGTTGATTTAAAAGTTTGACAAACTTACAGTGAAAAATTATTTAAAGTTACATAATATATTCCTTGATGCTTCATTCAATGTCATATATGGATAAAAAACGAATTCCATTTCTATAGGTTTTAATAGTACGATACATGTGGGGTATGAATATTTGAATCTCTGACCTCAAGAGAAGGAATGCATGTAAATTATCGTTGAGCTATACTTACTTTTATAATCTCATTCAATAGTTGCAACGTAACTACTATATATCCATTGAAGTTTTTTGAATATGGTTTTGAGTTATTTGTGAAACTGCAATTTACAGCTATAAGTTTCTCATGTTTGCAATATATTTAAAGTGAGGACATTGGCTTACCTCAACTGTATTAAAGCTAATTCTTAATAGTTTTCTTCCCCCTTTTTTTTTTTTGCAGAATATTATCTTGGAAAAAGAAATCCAGTGTTTTGGAACTGTGTAAGGAAAAATGACCATGCATCTAAAAAATTGCATGGCTTTAGTTTTGGTTTTGGCACTCGTCCTGGTTCCAACATGCTTTGGATCTGCACTCGAGCATTATAGTGTGCAAGTATCCAACGAAATGAAAAATGGGCAAACCTTGTTTCTTCATTGCAAGTCCAAAGACAATGATTTGGGACAACACAATTTGCGACTTTGGCAGAGATTTTCATGGAGATTTCGAGAAAATCTATGGCAAAACACACTCTTCTGGTGCTACATGCGCAACGACCACAATCATATCGCTTTAGATGTGTTTTGGCCGGAATCATTGTCTAACCAATGGCTTCGTTACAGATGTCGGGATAATGTTTGCTATTGGTCGGCAAGAAACGATGGAATCTATATTTTTAATGTTCCTGAAAATAAGTTTGAGTTTGTTGTTAAGTGGTTGTCTGGTTTGTAGAGTTATGGAGGCAAAAGGAACTGCCTTCTCAACACATAATAAAGGATTATTCTAGGACTTCTGCTAGGATCAATCACAATGTGTTTTATTTTTTCTTATTGTTGAGTATGTGTGATGTTTTATCTTCAATGATAAATCAATGACAAAGTTGTTGTTGCCCATTTAAAAATTATGTTAAATTTAATGGAACTAGGCTTAATGCCTTCCTACTTATCTTAACCTTCAACATCTGTAACAAAAACAAAAAATTGTTTAAGCTTCGTTTAATAATCATTTTATTTTTTGGTTTTCTATTTTTGAAAATTTAAGCTTATAAACATTACTTCTTTCTATGGTTTTCTTTGTTTTGTTATCTATTTTTTAAGAATATTTTCAAAATTGAAGCCAAATTTTGGGAACTAAATTTTTTTTTTTTTTTAAAACTTGATTTTGTTTATGAAATTTGGTTTAGAATTTAAATGTGTTTTTAAGAAGGTGAAAAGTTTACCAAAAAATTGTGAGAAAACACACATAATTTTAAAAAACAAAATGATTATCATACGAAGTCTTAATGATTAGATTTACCTAATTATAATTCTTGCTTGTTTACATGTCATCGAGAAGCCAGTATCTAAGTTTGAAAATTTTAATTAAATAATTTTTTCGACAATTAATCAATCAATTGAAAATTTATATAATACACACTATATTTAGCCTCGTTGAACGTCCGTTAAAACCATAATGCATGAATGATTTATTCAATTGAAGAGTCATCAAATATTATACGCCGTGTTCCTTTTTTATCTTTCAAAGATTTTGTCACAAAAGGCTCATCCAAATACAGAATAACAAATGTTTAAGTTGATTCTCTATTCACATTTGGACAGAATTGACTTAAGTTTTCTAAGTCAGTTGCTGTTATAAATCGAAGAGAATATAAACTAGCGGAACAAAATGTTTAAAACACACTCCATTTTAAAGACCGACATGAACCTAGCTCAATTGATCTAGACATTATTTATCTTCTTAAAGATGGAAGGCTCAAATTCTTCAATTAAAAAAAAGAAAAGAAACTTCATTTTAAAGAATAGAAAATGAAAATGAAAAACAAAAATTGATATTATCATTTATCCCATATATTGTGGAAGGTCTTTAGCAAATCAAATCTAGTTTTTATGTGCTGCTTAATTTAATTTAAAGGGAAATAAAATCTCATCACGTATTAATTAGAAAAGCTGTGAAATCCGAGGTTTAATAAAAAAAAATTTCCTTTAACCACTATATGCATTCTTAATATTCTTTTCTCTCACTTGTTTAAAAGAAAAGTGAAAAAAAAGTTTGACATGCAGACTTGCTTCTTTAAAGAGAAAGAACACTTCGAAGGGATGCATGAATTATATTAAGACCAATAATTTCCTTCCGAGACATTTCTCAAGTGGGGTTATCAAATTGATTACTTGGTCTAACAAAAAAAGAGAAGAAATATATATATGTATCAATTTTTTTTAAGTTTAACAATTGTATAGTGAGAGATTGAATCATCGATCTTTAAAATGGTAATTAATGTTTTATCTGCTAATTTATGCTCTGATTGACATGAGCGTACTTCATTTTTTTTTCTTTTTGAGTTGAACAACATGTAAGGGTGGGAGATTCAAATCTCTAACCTATTGGTCGAGGGTATATGTTTTAATCAATTGAACTATGTTCAAGTTGGCAGTATATCTTAGAAAACAAAAAATTAATGGCTAATGTTACACATATCTATTTCATAATTATTTAGCACATGTACGTTTTATGTTGATAAAAGAGAAAAGGCCGTTTGTGATTACTATTAATAATTATTTTTAAGTTTATTAAATATGTTTGGAGTTATTAATTGTGAAAGTAATTAATACAATACAAGAAGTTTCTCCATCTTTTACAATATAAGTACGAATTTTGAGTTGATTTCTTTCAATCTTGTACCAAAACGTAGAAAGAAATAGAGTTACTCCAAACGAGCTCGAAATGACGACTATGAAATCTTGTTTGGATTTACTTTTGGTATTGACATTGGTAATGGCTGAACCATGCTTTGCATTTCGCTTTAGTCCTTGGAGGGTGCGAGTATTTAACAACATGAAAAATGGGCAAACATTGTTGATTCACTGCAAATCCAAAGACGACGATTTGGGACGACAAAGTCTTGAAGTTGGAAAGCAACTTACATGGGGATTTAGAGAGAATATATGGTCGTCTACATTGTTTTGGTGCTACATACGCAGTCGACATGGTCATGCCTCTTTAGAAGTGTTTAATGCAGATGATCTTGACTTATACTATCGGTGCAAAGGTTTAGAGTGCGTTTGGTCAGTAAGGGATGATGGAATCTATGAGAGAAATAATTTTCGAGACAAGCAATTTGATTTCATAGCTAAATGGGAGTCTGGTTGGTAGAATTCTCAGAGTTATTTTTTCAATAAATAACACTAGTACTTGATTCTATGTCACTCACCAACTTGAGCATAGTCGAGTTGGTCAAGACATTATATCATAGATAAAAAAGTTAGAGGTTCGAATCTCCACCTCTCGTGTTGTTGTATTGAAAAAATAAAAAAGATTCTATATAACTCTTACTAGAATCAAATAAATGTTGTTTTACCTTATCTTCTCTGCGTTATAAACAATTGTTGAAGGTGGTTATAACTCACTTTATAAATGATAAATTTAAAATTGGGTAAAATTACAAAATTTGTTTGTAAAATTTTAGAATTGTTTTCAATAGTTTTTTGAATGCTAAAATGTATTTAATAGATCCTAACAAACTTTTCCTTGTTGTGTCGTTTAATAAGTGGATAAACTTTAAAATGTTTTTAATCAATTTTATAGCAGATGCAAGAATTGTTATACAAGTGGAAATATTGATAGCTATATCAAATTGTAATACAGACTCAGATAGAAATATGATGGTCAAAGTGACCTTAGGTCAACCGTATTGACAGATATATATATATATATATATATATATATATATATATATATATATATATGTATGTATGTATGTATGTATGTATGATGAGAAGAATTTAGACTTTGTGATAAGAAGGCTAAGATCAGGAGAATTATATAATTAAAAAGTAGGAAGGTTTTTTTTTTTTTTTTGAGTTCAACAATATTTGGGATTAAGAGATTCGAACTTCTGATCTCTTAGTCGATGGCACATGCCAATTATCACTAAAATATGCTCACTTTGGTAAAAAGTAGGAAGTTTTAAACATATACCAGAGGAAATCACAAATATCACAATGAGCCAAGCCAAACTTAGAAGAAGATTTTTCCATTTTTCTAGAATTTTCTTTAAACAAGTTCACTTTATACCTTATCCTTTTAATTGGAGGATTTGAATTTTATGAGGCCATGTTTTATAAATTTATTGTACATTGAAGTTAGTACTCTAAAAAAAATGAGCTTAGATTATTTTATTTGATTTTTTTTACAACAAATATGGGGTATGGAGATTTGAACTTCTGACTTTAAAAAAAGAAGTACATGCTAATTACTGTTGAACTATGCACACTTTGACGCTTTTAAGATGTCTTTAAAGTTAGTACTTTCAGCAAGAGCATTTTAATAAAAAAAATATTTGATAACAAATCATTTGAATATTTGGTTCCTATTTTAGAAGTACTTTTTAGTTAATCATTTATGCCAACAATATTCTACAAGTGATTTCTCTTCTCACAAAGTACTTCAAGATGCTTTTACCTTTTCTCAAAGAAGACCGTGGAAAGTATTTATTGCTTGTCAAAAGCACCTCCAACACATGTGTTTTTTTTTTTTTTTGAGTTCAACAACAATTGGTTGATTGAGGGTATATGTCCATTACTGCAGAACTATGTTTCCTTTGACCCCCTCAAAACATGTACTAAGAAGTTAAAATGTCAATTTGGTCTTTATAATTTGAACTCTATAGTTTGGTTAAATTTAAATCTTTACAAATTGTTTCCTGTTGTTATTGATTAAATACGTGTGATCACATCTTCTCTATCTACCTGCAATGTATTGAAATTTGTTGTTTGGTTGATTATATTTGTTGATTGTATATTAGAGTTTAAGATTGGGTACAAACTATGGAAAAGGGTGGTAAAAAATGGGTTTAAGTCTGAGGGAGGATTAATGAGATTTAATCAAAAGACCAAATGACCAAATTGAAACTTTTATAATCCTAGGGACCAAATTAAAATGATAGACCAAAATTGACAAGTTAATCTATATAAGAAGAGAAATGTATGTAACAATGGTAACCTCTGCCTCGCGAATTTTAGGAAAATCAAAAGCTCTATACTCATTTGGTAATACAAGGAAAAGGCGATTCAAATTTAATTTCAATAAAAAAAAAAGTTCAGAGAAAGAAAAGAAAAACCAAGAGTACTTAAAAACTGTGAAATACAATAGAGTTTATGAAGAAGTTGGTTAAAAAGCCAACTTGAACATAGTTCAATTGGTTAAAACATATATTTACAACCAAAAGGTTAGAAGTTTGACACTATCACATGTTAAACTAGAAAAAAAAAAGGAAATTGGTTTAACAAGTTTGACTGCTTGTAGTGAAAATGTAACATTACAAACTTACATAAAACTGTCCTTGATGCTTCATTATCAGACGTTATATGTTGATTAAAAAAAAAAAAAAAAACTGTTCTAGTTACAACAATCCACATTGAAGTCTATTGAATATGGTTTGAAGTTATTTGTGAAAATGTAAGTTATACAAAACCATGAGTTTCTATCTTTGGCATTATATATAAAGTAAGGATATTGCAGGCTTAGCTCAACGGCATCAAAGCTAATTCTGAATCGTTTCCTTCAGCTTTTTGCCGAAAAAGCGTGGAAAAAGAAATCAAGTTTTGAAACTGCTAGAAATAATGATCATGAATCTCAAATATTGCATGGTTTTAGTTTGGGTTTTGGCACTCTTCATGGTTCAAACATGCACTGCAGCTCCATTTGAGCGTTGGAGTGTGCAGGTATCCAACGAAATGCGAAATGGGGAAACCTTGTTTCTTCATTGCAAGTCCAAAGACAATGATTTGGGACAACACAATTTGGGAGTTGGGCAGCAATTTTCGTGGAAATTTAGAGAGAATTTGTGGCAGACAACGTTGTACTGGTGCTACATGCGCCATGCACACAATCATGTCGCTTTAGATGTGTTTTGGCCAGAGTCAGCATCTAATTCATGGATTGCTTACAGATGTCGAGATCATGTATGCTCTTGGTCGGCAAGAAACGATGGAATCTATATTTTTAATGTTCCTGAAAATAAGTTTGAGCTTCATGCTAAATGGGAGTCTGACTGGTAGGAATTATAAAGGAAAATAAATTAGTTTGTCAAAACACAATAAACGATTCTAGAAGTTGCTAGAATGAATTATTGATTGATAAGATGTATTTGCCTTTTTCTTATTGTCGAGTATGTTTGTTGTTCTCAAAGTTATTGTTCCTCATTTAAAAATTATGTTCAATTTATAGAACTAGCTTTAACATCATATAACAAAAGGTCGCTTAACTGGCTAAGACATACATCATATGTCAAAGGATCGAGGTTTAAATCTCCATCCTTGTTGAATTAAAAAAAAAAAGACATTGTATAACAAAATATATATATATATATATATATATATATATATATATATATATATATATATATATATATTGACATAAATATAACCTTGCTTATTTTCATGCAATAGAAAGATAAAATTAGTATCAAGTTTCAAAAATTTTAATCAGTTAATTGAAGATTCATATAACACACTGTATCAACCTTCATGAATTGGGGATTCATGATGTAACATATATACTATGGCAGTTACATGTCATAAGGATGTCAAAGGGTGTTTTATTTATGAAAAAATTGCAGAAACCACCTTCAACTATGAGGTGTATTACAATCAAACCCATGAATTTTTAATTTTATCAATTACTTCCTGTAGTTTGTTAAGTGTTGCAATCAACTCTTCTGTTAATTTTTGTTAAATTATTGTTAATTGGGCTTCACATGGTAGGGAAGGGCAAATTTATTATAGGTAGATCATATAAAAAAGAAAAAGAAAAAAAAGTTTTACGTTTTAGAAAAAAGAAGCATAGAAAGTTTTGACTTAGTGGGTGTTATATGAGCTGTGTGATTTATCGATTATTTTTGTAAAAGGTAAGTTTTATCGGTGGTTGGTAAGTTTTAAAGTTCGGAATTTTTGTAAAAGTTCTTTTAGGGCCAAGTAAGTTTTAGGAAGTTGGTTTTGATTCATTTAAGTTATTATTGAGTAATTGGAACTTTTGTGCATGCTAGAAGTGGATATTGGGGGCTGTAGATACTTGGGCACTCTCTCTTTTGCTAGGATTAAAGTTAACGTCGTCCTAAGAAGAGAAGCTTCTCGACCTTAATTCGATTGAGAAGTAAGTAGCCATTGGATTTATGTATTAAGCCAATGTTTTTAATGAATGTATGTGGCATTCTTATTTTATCGATAGGGCGAAATTGCTAGATCGTTGGTAATTGAGTATTGCTTGTATATAAATGAGACGTTGGCTAATTGAGATTAAACTAAATCTAAGCTTGAGCCATAGCTAGTTAAGTGTATTTGCGGTTGACTTTTGAGATGTTGGTTGTGATTGTAAATTCCATATTAGGAAGTGGGCGTGGCCCTGAGAGTGGTATTCTATCCCAGGGGTTTTCATGGTGGAAAATTTGATCAAGAGCCGTTGAATTAGTGCTACCTACCCTGTTTCTGTCGTTTCGTGCGAGCTTGTAAACCTAGAATGTTATATGATGTGATGAGCATAGGGGATGCGTTTCCTTATTGCTTGTGTGCTAACTTAGGAGTGATTTCCCAATGTGTTGAGCATAAGGGATGCGTTCCCTTATTGCCTGTGTGCTAGCTTAGGGGTGATTCCCCATTGTGTTGAGCGTAGGGGATGTGTTTCCCTATTACCTTTGTGCTAGCTTAGGGGTGATTCCCCATTGTGTTGAGCGTAGGGAATGCATTTCCTTATTGCTTGTGTGCTAGCTAGAGGTGATTCCCTATTATGATGAGCGTGAGAGTTATTTACCTTCACAGGTTTGGTTCTAGGATACAGGACTCGCATGTATGACACGAAGTTAGGGTCAGGGAATGGCGAAAGTTGAGGTAGGGTAAATGAGTTTATAGATAATTGGTGTAAGTACTCGATATTTGAGCACGAGTGTGAGTAAGGGCAGTTTCTTTCGTGGTATGTTTTCTTTAAACTTTGGATTCTTAAGTGGGTTGCTTACTGAGTATATTTATACTCACTCGTGCTACTTTGTTTATCTCTTTTCAGGTGACGCTCATCAGCGAGGTGGTTGACGGGACGACGACCTGACAAGGCTATGGGGATACTAGTAAACCTCTCCTAAGCTCCTTTTGTTGTGTATTATTTGGATAGGTTTCTTTTGTTTGTTAGCTTGTAAGTTCAGTTTGTAAGTTGTACTTGTGTTTTCTTGTAAATTCTGGTTCTAAGATGTCTTTCGTATTCATATCCATGGTTGTGAACTCAGCCTCTCTTGCGTAGTTTGGTGGGTGCTCAGTATTTATCTGAAATCTTTGAAGTGTTTTATGCTCATTTACAGGTTATTGATATTTGGTTTTCTCGTAGTTACGCCGCCATACTGCCAAAATTTCAGGCATGGACGAGCTAACTCAATCTTGCTTCCGTTTTTAGTATGTTCAGAGTTTAGGGTCGTTACAAATTTTGTTTGTAAAATTTTAGAGTTGTTTTTAATAGTTTTTTGAATGTTAAAATGTATTTAATAGATCCTAATCAACTTTTCATTGTTGTGTCGTTTAATAAGTGGATAAACTTTAAAATGTTTTTAATAAATTTTATAGCAGATGCAAGAATTGTTATATAAGTGGAAATATTGATAGCTATATAAAATTGTAATACAGACTCAATAGAAATATTATGGTCAAAGTGAGCATAGGTCAACCGCGTAATTGACATATATATGCATGTATGTATGTATGTATGTATGAGAAGAATTTAGACTTTGTGATAAGAAGGCTAAGAGGAGAATTATATAAAAAGTAGGATTTTTTTTTTAGTTCAACAACATTTAGGGTGAGAGATTCGAACCTCTGACCTCTTGGTCAAGGGCACATACTAATTATCACTGAACTATGCTCACTTTGGTAAAAAATAGGAAGTTTAAAACATATATACCAGAGCAAATTATCACAAATATCACAATGAGCCAAGCAAAACTTAGAAGAAGGTTTTTCCATTTAATTGGAGGATTTGAATTTTATGAGGTCACAATTTATAAATTTATTGTACGTTAAAGTTAGTACTTTAAAAAAAATGTACTTAGGTTATTTTATTTTATTATTTTATTTGATTTTTTTTACAATAAATGTGGGGTATGAAGATTTAAACTTCTAACTTTAAAGAAAGGAGTACATGCTAATTATGGTTGAGCTATGTACACTTTGACGCACTTAAGATGTTTTTAAAGTTAGTACTTCCAGAAAAAGCATTTTAATAAAAAACAAATATTTTATAACAAATCATTTGAATATTTGGTTCCTGTTTTAGAAGTACTTTTTAGTTAAGCATTTATGCCAACAATATTCTACAAGAGATTTCTCTTCTCATAAAGTACTTCAAGATGTTTTTACCTTTTCTCAAAGAAGACCGTGGAAAGTATTTATTGCTTGTCAAAAGCACCTCCAAAACATGTATTTTTTTTTTTTTTTTTTGAGTTCAACAACAATTGGTGGATTGAGGGTATATGATTACTGCTGAGCTATATTTCCTTTGGTCCCCTCAAAACATGTACTAAGAAGGTTAAAATATCAATTTGGTCTTTATAATTTGAACTCTATAGTTTGGTTAAATTAAATCCTTACAAATTGTTTCCTGTTGTTATTGATTAAATATGTGTGACATCTTCTCTATCTACGTGCAATGTATTGAAATTTGTTGTTTGGTTGATTATATTTGTTGATTGTATATTAAAGTTTAAGATTGGGTACAAACTATGGAAAGGGTGGTAAAAAATGGGTTTAAGTCTAAGGGAGGATTAATGAGATTTAATCAATTGACCAAATGACCAAATTGAAACTTTTATAATCCAAGGGACCAAACTTAAATGACTAGCTTAAACTATTAGACCAAATTGACAATTTAATCTATATAAGAAGAGAAATGTTATAAATGTAACAACGGTAACCTCTACCTTGCGAATTTAGGAAAATCAAAAGCTCTATACTCATTTGGTAATACAAGGAAAAGGGGATTCAAATTTAATTTCAATAAAAAAAAAAAGTTTAGAGAAAGAAAAGAAAAACCAAGAGTACTTAAAAACTGTGAAATACAAAAGAGTTTATGAAGAAGTTGGTTAAAAAGCCAACTTGAACATAGTTCAATTGGTTAAAATATATATTTACGACCAAAAGGTTGGTTTGAATATGTACTATCACATGTTAAACTAGAAAAAAAAAGGAAATTGGTTTAACAAGTTTGACCGCTTGTAGTGAAAATGTAACATTACAAACTTACATAAAACTGTCCTTGATGCTTCATTATCAGACGTTATATGTTGATTAAAAAAAAAAAACTGTTCTAGTTGCAACAATCCACATTGAAGTCTATTGAATATGGTTTGAAGTTATTTGTGAAAATGTAAGTTATACAAAACCATGAGTTTCTATCTTTGGCATTATATATAAAGTAAGGATATTGCAGGCTTAGCTCAACGGCATCAAAGCTAATTCTGAATCGTTTCCTTCAGCTTTTTGCCCAAAAAACGTGGAAAAAGAAATCAAGTTTTGAAACTGCTAGAAATAATGATCATGAATCTCAAATATTGCATGGTTTTAGTTTGGGTTTTGGCACTCTTCATGGTTCAAACATGCACTGCAGCTCCATTTGAGCGTTGGAGTGTGCAGGTATCCAACGAAATGCGAAATGGGGAAACCTTGTTTCTTCATTGCAAGTCCAAAGACAATGATTTGGGACAACACAATTTGGGAGTTGGGCAGCAATTTTCGTGGAAATTTAGAGAGAATTTGTGGCAGACAACGTTGTACTGGTGCTACATGCGCCATGCACACAATCATGTCGCTTTAGATGTGTTTTGGCCAGAGTCAGCATCTAATTCATGGATTGCTTACAGATGTCGAGATCATGTATGCTCTTGGTCGGCAAGAAACGATGGAATCTATATTTTTAATGTTCCTGAAAATAAGTTTGAGCTTCATGCTAAATGGGAGTCTGACTGGTAGAATTATAAAGGAAAATAAATTAGTTTGTCAAAACACAATAAACGATTCTAGAAGTTGCTAGAATGAATTAATGATTCATAAGATGTATTTACCTTTTTCTTATTGTGGAATATGTTTGTTGTTCTCAAAGTTATTGTTCCTCATTTAAAAATTATGTTCAATTTATAGACCTAGCTTTAACATCATATAACAAAAGGTCGCTTAACTGGCTAAGACATACATCATATGTCAAAGGATCGAGGTTTAAATCTCCATCCTTGTTGAATTAAAAAAAAAAAGACATTGTATAACAAAATATATATATATATATATATATATATATATATATATTGACATAAATATAACCTTGCTTATTTTCATGCAATAGAAAGATAAAATTAGTATCAAGTTTCAAAATTTTTAATTAGTCAATTGAAGATTCATATAACACTGTATCAACCTCCATGAATTGGGGATTCATGATGTAGCATATATACTATGGCAGTCACATGTCATAAGAATGTCAAAGGGTGTTTTATTTATGAAAAAATTGCAGAAACCACCTTCAACTATGAGGTGACACCCATAAATTTTTAATTTTATCAATTACTTCCTGTAGTTTGTTAAGTGTTGCAATCAACTCTTCTGTTAATTTATGTTAAATTATCGTTAATTGGGCTTCACATGTGTGACTTACATGGTAGGGAAGGGCAAATTTATAATTGGTAGATCTGAAAAAAAAGAAAAAAGAAAAAAGAAAAAAAAGTTTTACGTTTTAGAAAAAATAAGCATAGAAAGTTTTGACTTAGTGGGTGTTATATGAGCTGTGTGATTTATCGATTATTTTTGTAAAAGGTAAGTTTTATAGGTGGTTGGTAAGTTTTAAAGTTCAGAATTTTTGTAAAGGTCTTTCGAGCCCAAGTAAGTTTTAGGAAGTTGGTTTTGATTCATTTAAGTTATTATTGAGTAATTGGAACTTTTGTGCATGCTAGAAGTGGATATTGGGGGTTGTAGATACTTGTGCGCTTTCTCTTTTGCTAGGATTAAAGTTAACGTCGTTCTAAGAAGAGAAGCTTCTCGACCTTGATTCGATTGAGAAGTAAGTAGCCATTGGATTTATGTATTAAGCTGATGTTTTTAATGAATGTATGTGTCATACTTATTTTATCGATAGGGCGAAATTGCTAGATCGTTGGTAATTGAGTATTGCTTGTATATAAATGAGACGTTGGCTAAGTGAGATTAAACTAAATCTAAGCTTGAGCCATAGCTACTTAAATATTGACCAAATGACCAAATTGGGTTTAAGTCTGAGGGAGGGTTAATGAGATTTAATTAATTGACCAAATGACCAAATTGAAACTTTTATAATCCTAGGGACCAAATTGAAATGACTAGCTTAAACTATTAGACCAAATTGACAATTTAATCTATATAAGAAGAGAAATGTTATAAATGTAACAACGGTAACCTCTACCTTACGAATTTTAGGAAAATCAAAAGCTCTATACTCATTTGGTAATACAAGGAAAAGGGGATTCAAATTTAATTTCAATAAAAAAAAAGTTTAGAGAAAGAAAAGAAAAACCAAGAGTACTTAAAAACTGTGAAATACAAGAGAGTTTATGAAGAAGTTGGTTAAAAAGCCAACTTGAGCATAGTTCAATTGATTAAAATATTTATTTACGACCAAAAGGTTGGTTTGAATATGCACTATCACATGTTAAACTAGAAAAAAAAGGAAATTGGTTTAACAAGTTTGACCACTTGTAGTGAAAATGTAACATTACAAACTTACATAAGACTGTCCTTGATGCTGTTAGGGGCTGATAAAATATAATATCAATCTAAATTCACTCAACCAGATTAAGACAATATATATTTTATCTAAAAATCCCAGATCAGGTTATGTTTCCAAATACTGCGGAATGCAAAATTGGAACTCACAAGCTTAAAAGAGTAGATAAACCAACCTAAGCTTCTAAGCAACAAGAACGATAATAAAAAGATAAGGGAAGAGAAATTGACACCAAATTTATATTGGTTCACTCAATAATGTTGGCTACGTCCAGTTCTTTGCTACCGATGCATGTTCCACTAAAATGTCTGGGAGAAAATTACAAGAGTTTACAATGCTCTCTAGAATGATTTCTCTCAATTTTCTCTCAAGGAAAAGGCTCACGAATCACTCTACAATAAGCTCTAAAAACTCTTCAATGGAGAAAAAACACTCTTGCAAACAACCCGAAGAAAAACTGCTCACTGTTTTTTTTTTTTTTTTTCTTCAGTTTCTGTTTTCGTAAAACCCACATAGCAGCCGCAAAATTTTCTCTTCTTCTGGTCAATTGCACACTGCCGCCACATATGTGTATATATATATTTAGGTTAAAATAATGTGATGGTGGGCAAACAAAAATGGGCCAGTTTTGGGCTCCATTTTTCTTAACAGATGCTTCATTATCAGACGTTATATGTTGATTAAAAAAAAAAAAACTGTTCTAGTTGCAACGATCCACATTGAAGTCTATTGAATATGGTTTGAAGTTATTTGTGAAAATGTAAGTTATACAAAACCATGAGTTTCTATCTTTGGCATTATATATAAAGTAAGGATATTGCAGGCTTAGCTCAACTGCATCAAAGCTAATTCTGAATCGTTTCCTTCAACTTTTTGCCGAAAAAACTTGGAAAAAGAAATCAAGTTTTGAAACTGCTAGAAATAATGATCATGAATCTCAAATATTGCATGGTTTTAGTTTGGGTTTTGGCACTCTTCATGGTTCAAACATGCACTGCAGCTCCATTTGAGCGTTGGAGTGTGCAGGTATCCAACGAAATGCGAAATGGGGAAACCTTGTTTCTTCATTGCAAGTCCAAAGACAATGATTTGGGACAACACAATTTGGGAGTTGGGCAGCAATTTTCGTGGAAATTTAGAGAGAATTTGTGGCAGACAACGTTGTACTGGTGCTACATGCGCCATGCACATAATCATGTCGCTTTAGATGTGTTTTGGCCAGAGTCAGCATCTAATTCATGGATTGCTTACAGATGTCGAGATCATGTATGCTCTTGGTCGGCAAGAAACGATGGAGTCTATATTTTTAATGTTCCTGAAAATAAGTTTGAGCTTCATGCTAAATGGGAGTCTGACTGGTAGAATTATAAAGGAAAATAAATTAGTTTGTCAAAACACAATACACGATTCTAGAAATTGCTAGAATGAATTAATGATTGATAAGATGTATTTACCTTTTTCTTATTGTCGAGTATGTTTGTTGTTCTCAAAGTTATTGTTCCTCATTTAAAAATCATGTTCAATTTATAGAACTAGCTTTAACATCATATAACAAAAAGTCGCTTAACTGGCTAAGACATACATCATCATATGTCAAAGGATCGAAGGTTTAAATCTCCATTGTAATGCCCGGTTAGTTCAGGGGCATTACTTTCAAAATTTGGAATTTAAGTTGAGAAGTTTTTTTTTTAGTTGGGCTAATTTGAAGATTAAGTTGGTTAGAAGGGCAATTTTGGAAAGAAAGATTGGTGTAAGGGTATTTTTGTATTTTGATAAAAAAAACATCTATCCCCCATCCTTATCTCTTCTTCTTCTCCCTCATCCTTTCCCCTCTCTTCTCTTCTCGATTTTTTCCCCCTCACTCCCGAAATCTCTCTCCCTCTCTCTCTCTCTCTCCCTTTCCGTCCGATCTCTTTCTCTCTTCCGCCGAGCAACCCGCGCGCACGCCCTGCTGCAGCCCCGTCCGCAACCCAGCCCGCCGCACGCCTATTCTCGATCGTCGGTGAAGCCACGCCGCAAGTCGCTCGCCGCCGCGCTGTCTGCACTCATCCAACGCCTCCTAGCTCGTCGAACAGTAGCCGCAAGCTGCCTCTATTTCTCTCCCTCACGCGCGCATTCTGTACAGACAGCAGGAGGAGGCTGTTTCGGAGCTAAATATTCAACGAGTTTGTAGTGGTACAACGTTGTTTGGGCTCGTTTTAGCATGGGTAAGTGTTTCAAAATTGATTCGAAGTAATCTATGGATTGTAAGATAGAATTGAAGGGCTAAATTGGTGATTTGAAACTTACCCACAATACTTTGGATTGTATTTTAGAGTGCCCAATGTGATTGAAGGTCGAATTAGGCGAAATTGGAGCGCTTAAGCTGCTGTCCAGTGGACTTTGGACTTGGTTTTGTGGTAAATTCTCTTTGGGTGTTATGGTTTTCATCTTAATTGAAGTTAGGAATGAGATTGGAGATAGTTGGCACATGTTTTAGGAATTTTAATGTGTTTTAAGGATTGTTGTAGTGTTTTAAAAATTTAACCATAATGTGTAGGACCTTGTTGGCGATTCAAGACTGAACATTCGAGTTTAGGCTACCTTGAATCTTGAAGTTATTGATGTAAGTAGTCATTTGGATGTTAGCCCCTTTAAGTTTCCATTTAAATTGATGTATGTTTGATAACTTTAGAATTGTGAAAGCATGCTTGAAAACCATATTTATGAAGCATGTAGTGATTTGCTGATTGGTGTAGGTGTTGCTTGAGTTGTAAATGGTTTGTTATATGGCTATTATGGAAATTAAGGGCTTAATGTTTTCGAATGGCTTATGATTTAGCATGAGAAGCACTTTAAGAGAGTGGTTGTTTGAATTGGTGTATGTTAAGTGGTCGTGGGTGTGATTCTTTCAAGTATGAAGTATAGGTGTGACCATGTTGGTCATGGATGAGTCGCTTAGTAAATAGTTCGAAAATGAGATTTTGCCTTATTGTACCTAAACCCGGGAATCTAAAGGAAGCTGTCGACTTAAGTGGCTTTGCATAGGTTATGAGTCTTAGTGGGATGTTCACCAGAACTTGGCCTTGTGAACTAGTAAAGGGGTTTGGTTATATTAACGCTCTGGAATGCATAGTTGACTGTGATCGTGGTTCCTTATAAGGTAAGGACGTATGAGAAGTTAGTTTAGAATGCATAAACACGCATATCTGGATTGTTGTGATCTGTGGCTTGAGATGGAATTCAGAGTGGCTATAAAACCTCGAAAGTTGAGCTAAAGGACTAAATGGTCTAGTAATCCTTGTGTTTGGAGTATTTGGAATGACGAGTTGTATTTAACTTGTTTGAAACGGGCTAGGGGCCGATTTCTGAGTTAAATGGTGGATGACTTTATGCTATTAGCACGCATATGGGTTTTGATTAAGTAAAGTTTTGTTTAGAAGTGCCATTGAACTAGGACATAGGTTCTTACTCGAGATTCGTGCTTGTGTATATGGCGAAAAGTCACTATGATGAGATTGTGGTTGTTTATAAAAGGTGGGCCTGGGTCATATGCTACAAATGACTTCTTAAAAGAAAGAGAAGTGAGTTTGGCCTAGAAAGTAAGTAGTCTTTCGGATTTGTCCGTTAGGATTTGTATTCGCCTAGATATATATATATATATATATATATGAGGCGTAAGACGTTGTAAATGTTGGAAAGGCTTGAGGGTGGCTTTCCCTCTTTGCTTGTGTGAGTTAGGGAACGTTTTTCCCATTGTGTGTGCTTGTGAATTTCGGGTCGGTTTGTGATTGTGAATCAGTCTTGATGGAAGAAATTTGGTATGATAGATGACCCGAAAGGTTCCAAAATCGTTGTGAAAGTACAAGGCCCGTTAGATTGGTGCTACCCACCCGATCTCTGTCGTTTCGTGCGAGTTTGTAAGCCTAGAACGTATGTGATGTGATGAGCATAGGGGATGCGTTTCCCTAGTGCCTGTGAGCTAGCTTAGGGGTGATTCCCCACTGTGTTGAGCATAGGGAATGCGTTTCCCTATTGCCTGTATGCTAGCTGAGGGGATGTGTGTCCCTAGTTGCCTGTGTGGCTATCATGATGTGATGAGCATAAGGAATGCGTTCCTTATTGCCGATGAGCTAGCTTAGGGGTGATTCCCCACTGTTTTGAGCATAAGAATGCGTTTCCTATTGCCGTGTGCTAGCTGAGAGATAATTCCCCATTATGTTGAGCGTAGGGAATGCGTTCCCTAGCGCCTGTGTGCTAGTTTAGGGGTGATTCCCCATTATGTTGATCGTAGGGAATGCGTTCCCTAGCGCCTGTGTGCTAACCTAGAGGTGATTTATCTATTGAGATGAGTGTGAGGGTTATAGACTTTCACAGGTTTGGGTTCTAGGTTACAGGACTCGTAGGTATGACACGAAGTTAGGGTCAGGTAGTAGTGAAGGTTGTGAAAGGTTAAATGGACTCTTAAAATAGTTGAAGGAAGTATTTGGAATCTAACCACGAGTGTGAGTAAGAGTTTGGTATGGTTTCTTTAAACATTGGACCCTTAAGTGGGCTACTTACTTAGTATGTTTATACTCATCCTTGCTACTTTGTTTGTTTTGCAGACTGTGCACATTCTCGGGGTGGATGACGCAGGCAACGACTTGACGAGACTATGGAGACTCCACCAAATGTCTTTTCCCTATTTTAGTTTTTAATTTTATACCTTGTTCCTTGATGGGTGTTTGGTTTGTAAAACCTAAATATTCTTTAGTTTCGTGTGTTTGGTTAGAAGTCATTAGGTTTGGTTGTCTGATGATTGAGCTCAGCACTATATATCGTAGTTTGGTGGGTGCTGGGTCTATATTCTGAATTATAGAAGTGTTCATGTCTTTTCCAAGTCTTTGAAAAATTTGGTTTTCTTCTAGTTACGTCGTCATGCTGCCGAAATTTCGGGCATGAGCCAGGTAACTAGGTCGTGCTTCCGCTTTAGAGAGTCGTAGGAATTCGGGTTGTTACATCCATCCTCGTTGAACTAAAAAAAAAAAAAAGACATCGTATAACAAAAACAAAAAAAAAAGATTATATTGACATGAATATAACCTTAGCTTATTTTCATGCAATAGAAAGATAAAATTAGTATCAAGTTTCAAAATTTTTAATTAGTCAATTGAAAATTCATATAACACACTGTATCAACCTCATGAATTGGGGATTCATGATGTAACATAAATACTATGGCAGTCACATGTCATAAGGATGTCAAAGGGTGTTTCATTTATGAAAAAATTGCAGAAACCACCTTCAACTATGAGGTGTATTAAATTCACACACATGAATTTTTAATTTTATCAATTACTTCTTGTAGTTTGTTAAGTGTTGCAATCAACTCTTCGGTTAATTTATGTTAAATTATCGTTAATTGGGCTTCACATGTGTGACTCACATGGTAGGGAAGGGCAAATTTGTTATCGGTAGATCTGAAAATAAAAAGAAAAAAAAAGTTTTACGTTTTAGAAAAAAGAAGCATACAAAGTTTTGACTTAGTGAGTGTTACATGAAGTTTGTGATTTATTTTTCTTTTCTTTGTTTGATGGAAAAGAAGAAATCCCAAAAAATAAAGGAGATTGCAGCCGCCATAGCTGAAACTTCTATCTCCAAATTAGCCGAAACTTCTATCTCCAAATTAGCCGATGATGACATTGCCCAAATTTGTACAACCCAAAAAGAGGGGCCCTTTGTAAGGTTCTTGATGAACCACACCAACGAAAGAATAAGAAACTGCCACTGGTGCCGCCAGAAGTTGCAGAAAGACTGCCTGAGAAGAAAGCAAAAACCACCGGAGATGAGCCATTTTTTGTTTTTTAATTTCTTCTTCGATTTAGAAATTTGAAAGCCTTGAGAAAAATCTCTGATTTTTCTTTTTATGGATTTTATTCTGAATAACATTGTGGTTCGTCAATTGAATTAAAATCAAGAAAGGGAAGTGCTGAAGAAATTCCCTCTTCATCTTTCAGATGTGGGATTCTTAACAAATACACTTCTGAGTGGTTTGTGCAATTTTTATTGTATTTATTTATTTTAATCTGCCATCCCCAAAGATTTTATCACAAAAGGTAAATCCAAATACCGAATAACAAATACTTAGCCATTGAATTCTACGTTCACATTTTGAAGATATGAGTTTAGTTTGCTAGGTAATTAATTTCTATAATAAATTCAAGAGAATAAAAACAAGCCAATAAAATGTGACGAACATAGTTCATTTTAAAGAGAGGAAAATGGAAATTAAAACCTAGATTTGATTCTAAAGATCTTCCTTAATATATATATATATATATATATATATAAATATATATATATATATATATACATATATGAATGATCGGATCAAATCAAATAGGAAATAAGATTGTTGGAATACAAATTTCGACCAACCCAAAATTGCCACGTCATTACCCAACATTAATGACGAAATTATATTTAATTAGGGATTAATTAAATTTGCAAAGATTCCTATATTAAATTATGACAGGTTCAAATACACTATTGGGTTCTTTGAAATTTGGAAGACAAAAGCCCAAACTGAAGGCCCAGTCCAGATGCTAGACCCAAAGCAACTAAGCCCAGTCCAAAGAAGCTGGCCCAAAGTCAACTAGGCCCAGTCCAAATGGCTAGGCCCAAAAGTCAACCAGGCCCAAAAGGTTGGCCCAAAGTCAACAAGGCCCAGTCCAAATGGGTTGGCCCAAAATCAATTGGGCCCAGTCCAACAGGCCCAAGCCCACCTGAGGTCCATGAAGAACTCTATAAATAGAGAGCTTCCTCCTTCATTTCAGAGGTTCAGAACTGAAGAAGCTCAGAGAGAATTCAGAAACAAAGCTGTGAAGTCTCCAGAAGCTCCTGAATATCAAATACCTTCTGAACAAAGAACACTTCTTGAAGATCAAGAACGATCCAGGAAGATCAACAAGCTGAAGACCTTCAACAAGCTACAAGCCGAAGACCTTCAACAAGCTACAAGCTGAAGACCTTCAACAAGCTACAAGCTGAAGACCTTCAACAAGCTACAAGCCGAAACCCTTCAACAACAAGCTACAAGCTGAAGACTTTCAACAAACTACAAGATGAAGACCTTCCACAAGCTCAAAGCTGAAGACTTTTCCACAAGTTCAAGGTTGACGATTCAACCTCGAGAACAAACATTCCAGCCCTCGAGTCAAGTATACAACGAGAGAAAGAATCAGATGATCATACATTAGAGATTGTACTCACTATACTGAAATCAATACAAACACAAGTTCATTCCACGTGTTAAATTTCTTTATTGAAATCTCGTGTTAAATTTCTTTATTGAAATCTCGTGTGAACAAAAATCATACAATATTAATTAGCAAAATTGGGAAGTCCTTGATTTTAAGATTTTTTTTAAACAATATGTGAGGTGGGAGATTTGAATTTCTGACATCTTGGTCAAGAGTAGGAGTGTAAGAAATCGAATGAAAACGAGTTTGTTAAACGAAAGGAACCGATTCGGGTCAGTTCGGTTTCGACTGAACCGACCTATATGGTAATTTTAGGGCCTCCGAGTGTTCCTTCCTTGAAAACTTGTGCCGTTTGCACCTTGCAATCATTTTATAATTATGTTGTTTGCGTTTCTCTGTCAAAAACCAACCTTCCTCGCAAAGGTTTTCACAACAATCGTTGATTTCTCGAAGGTTTTCACAGCAATCGTTGATTTCTTGCAAGGTTTACACAATCTTTGGAAATTTTCCGTTTTTCACAATAGATTCACACAACGATTCTCGCCATTTAGCAGCCAATTTACTCATTCTTCTTTCTCTCTCAAGCGTATGATTTATCTTCTTCTTCATGTCTCTTCCGGGCTTTAATTTCTGGGTTTTAATTTCTTCTCTTTTGGGTTTTAATTATGTTTTTTTTTCTTGCCTTCTTCCTCCATTAATTATTTCCTTTTTGCTGTTTCTGCTTCTGATTTTAAATTTTCATTTCATGAATGAGTCACTTTTTCTCTTCTAGTTAATTTAACTTTCTAGAAAGAGTTTACAGAGAGTGGGGCATTAGAGAGAAAGAGAGAAAAAATCAGGAGGCGAAAAAAAAACGTAAAAAGTGACCTGACCAGAACTAAAAAGGGTCATGTCGGATTTCTACCCGTATAGAATTGGCTCTAGTAGGGTCGGGTTCAGCCAACAAAAAAAAAATGACCTGACCCGTTTTCACCCTAGTCGAGGGTACATTCTTTATGTTGGTTGAGCCATACTGATCATATTGGCAAGAAAAATTTTGAATCTCACTATATACTTTCTTATTATTTTTTTAACGAAAAAAAATCAATTTTTACTCCATAACTTAGCAAGTTGTATTAATTTTTCACCCTAAAGTTTTAGTTTCATTAAATTGAACTCTAAACTTAAACATGTGTTGAAACTTTTCCATATGCGATTTTCGTTATGTTCACCCACAAATTCTAACAAAAATAAAGTAAAAACCTCTTAAAACAATTAATTTCAAGGGTCAGTTGCAAGAATGATAAAAAAAGAAGATTCAATTGCAGGCATGTCATTCCTTTTTCCAATTTGGAGATATAGCAAAAAAAATTGACCCAGCCCAAACGTAACTTGCAAAAGGTCTAAAATAACCCTTTGCTTATTCCTGAGTATATCAGTGATATACTGTTGAAATACTAATGATATATCTAAAATGAAATATATCAATGATATACTACTGATATACTTTATTAAAGTATATCAATCAAATGACATTTCTAATACGAAGTATATCAACAATATATCAGAAATACCTAATATGAAGTATATCAAGAGTATATTAGTAATCCATATTCAATATATCAAATATACCTGAAATGAAGTATGTCAGTGATATACTACTTATATATTTTATTTAGGTATATCAATAAAATAACATTTTTAATATGAAATATATCAACAATATATTAGTAATTTTAGTTATAAGATATGAAATATATCAGTAATTCATTTTTAGTAGCCAAAGTGAGCATAGCTCAATTGACATATCAAATGTGTTAACGACCAAAAGGTCTGTGGTTTGAATCCCCGCAACCCTCATTATACTAAAAAAAATCATTTTGAATATGTCAGATATTCCTAAATGAAGTATATCAATGATATTAGTGATATACTACTAATATATATACTTTATGAAGGTATATCAATTTAGTAATTCATATTGATTAGTATATCAAATATACATAAATGAAGTATATCAATGATATACTATTGATATAGTTTATTTAGATATATCAATGCAATGATATTCTTAACATGAAGTATATCATCAATATATCATTAATTCATATTAAATATATCAGATATATCTAAAATGAAGTATATCTAGTGATATACTACTGATATAGTTTATTGTAGGTATATCTTTTCACTTATATACTTAACATTGATGTACCTAATAAGCAGGGTATAAATAAATACATAGCATAATAAAAAATATATTGTGAAACAAAAAACATAAAGTATATCAGATATACTATTGATATACTAACTGATACAGGTAAAATTGGAATGATGAAAAAAACGAAAATCAGATTTAAATTTTTTTGCTATATTTGCAAATCTCAAAAAACATTGCTAGATTTGAAAATAACCTAATATTTTTTGCTATCCATTACAGTTCCCCTAATTTCAAAAACTAAAAAATAAAAATCCTAGTACAAAATTAAGTCCCATTTAATGCACCAGATCTGACGATAAATCTTTTTTTTAGTAAACAAATTTTGAATTTGTTAATCTCTCTATGTGTGCATTAATTTGAATTTCCTTTTTCTTTTCTATTTGACCAAGTTATCAATTTGAAAGAGTAGAGAAAACATATATTATTCGACAAAAAAAAAAAATGGCAAAACATTTGATTGATTCTTGTACGTCAAACATATTGAAATCTTAACACCATGAGAGTTCTACTAGCCAGTCTCTCATTTAGATACAAGCTCCATCTTAGTGTCCCAAACGTTGTTCAAATAGATTCCACTGTCTCTTACAAACCAAATACACTCATGACTGACATCAATAGTAAAACTCATCATATATAATACACATTAATAAATATTTTAAAGCAGCATGGCTATGTTTTTTTTGTAAAGAGAATACTTTATTGATGGTATGCAAAAGACATACAAAGGAGATTATAGCAGGAAAGATCTCCAATTTAGAGCAATAGAAGAAATAGGATAGTTACTAAAGACAGTAGATTTTGTTTTCCAAGAAGCTATGAGGAGGCAAATATCTTCGTGCAAATGATTAAAAGGCCTCTCCCTGTCTTTAATGATTCTTTCTTTCCGATCTCTCCAAATTATCTAGAGGGCAGCCAGAGCCATATTTTGTCTAAGGAATGCCAGCTTGTGAATCGACCTGATGGAGAATAAGCTTCTCACAAAGCATATTGACAGTCAAGGGGAAGGCATAGCTGCAATCGAAAGCTTGGAAAAACCAATTTCAGAATCTCGAGGATGGATGGCAATGGATAAAAACATGATCCAACAATTTAGAACTTAAATGACATAGAACATATATACCAGCTCGAAGAGAGATAAAGATTCTTGTAGCAACATGGCTATGTTGATTGTGCATGTAGCGCTAGAACAACTAGAAGATTATGTTGTCCCAAGTCGTCTTCTTTGGATTTGCAAATGAAGAAAGAGTATATGTTTTCTTTTCACATAGTTGAATATTCACACTCTTTAAATATGTCGGGAGTGCAACTGAAGTCCCACATCAACTAAAAAAAAGGAGAAGATCATGGTATATGATTAAGAGATATCATCTCTATTGATATGAGGTTTCTTAGGTGGAAACCAAGAAGAAAACGATAAGGTTCAAAGTGGGTAATATCATATTATTGTAGAGATTTAGGATGGTTGGTTATCATTAACAACATGATTCAACAATTACCAATGCGAATACTAACAACCTACAATATTACGAAGTAGTGGCCATTTCTAGCATTTTGGAAATTCAAATTTCTTCCATGTTTTGTTGCAAAATTGAAGGAAATCTACTCGAATTTTGTTGTAACACAAATAAGTTAAAGTGGTATATACATACCTACTACTTGTATTGTAAAAAGATGAGAAACCCTTGGATTTGTTGGCTTTTTGGCCCTTAATCTCAAATTAATTAATTTTAATTAATTAATTAATTAATATTTTGATGATAACAAACATGATTTTGTTTATTAAGAATTTTAATGTTTTGAAGTGTCCATTGTGAAGAGCTTAGAATAACGATTCCAACGCATCTTGAATCATTTGAATCGAAGCTCAAACGAAGAAGTTATGGGCAAAACAAAATCAAAGAATAATATTACATGGCATGACACGTGGCATATATGGATGACGTGGCAGATGACGTGGATGGTCAACGGTCAACATTGATCACGTGTCAGTGACGTGGCGCCGACGTGGACGATGACGTGGCATTTCAAATGGTCATAATTGTTGACGTGGCGGATGACGTGGACGATGACGTGGCACAAGTGGACCAATAGAAACATGACACGTGAAATTTTTTGTTTTTAAATAAAAAGAAAAATAATTTAATTAAAAAAAAAAGGAATTGGTCCAACGGTCAAATTTTGATTTTAATATTACTTTAATATTATTTTATTACTATAATATTATAATATTATTTTATTATTAATTTTGAATTACTTTATTTCAGCCAATCAGAAGCTGCCACGTGGCACCCAATGGCTAGTTTTGGCTCTTCTCCTCTATTTAAGGCTCGAAAAAATTTGGAAAAAATGTGAAAAAATTCTGAAAAATACTACTTCTCTTGGAGAGCATTTCCAATATTTTTGAGCAATTTTTGAGCTTCAATTTCTTTAATTTTCATAGCCACTTGAGGGCTTTTACTTGTAAGAAATCCTTTCTTACATAGTTGTATTTGTGTATCTACTCTTTGAGAGAGTTTCTCCATCTTGTTCTTCATCTTCCAATCCATTGTAAGGGTTTCTCTTGATCCCAAAAAAGAGAGGTTGTAACGGTTTGATCCTGAACCGTGGAAAGGATCTGGTTTGTTCTTGCGCCCGGAAAAGGAACGTTGTAACGGTTAGACTCTAAGCCGTGGAAAGAGTCATTGTTCTAGTGAAATACCCAAGAGGAGCTTGGGGAGTGGAGTAGGCTGGGTTGTGCCGAACCACTATAAATTTACTGTGTCAATTTCTCTATCCCTATCTTATTTCATTTTTACAATTAATTTGTTATTATATTATATTGCATAAAATTAAGTGTTCTTGGATGTCTATCTTGGTTGGTATAATTTTACTTTTACATATTCTTTACCAATCTTGTTTTTAGAATTAAATAGGGTGTTTGAAATTGTTAATGTTAAATTTATTGTTTAATTTGAGGTGAATTTATTTGCATGATTTCTTGTTTAAATTAATTGTTGCAAAAAGTGTGTTAATTTGTTTAATTGGGCCCACATTAGGAAATTTTTTTATAAAGTTTAAATAAACTCTATTCACCCCCCCTCTAGGGTTGTCATACCGATCCTACAGGATTGTATAAAATAACTTTTCCACTACATATAACTCCAAACATATTTTATAAACTCAAATATATAGTTATATTCACAATCAACTTGCCAAACTAAATGTAACTCGCTAAAATGTTAGAGGTTCAAATTTTCACTACCACATGAAAAATTGCAATCAACGTTTTTTTTTAATAAAATCAACTTCTTTTTCTCTTATATCAACATATAATGTGTGGTAAATAATTAAGAAATAGATTTATTTAACGTTAGCCATTAATTTTCTACAGCGACCAAGTGAATTATTGTTGTTGCTCGATTTTGCAAGTACACGAATTGTTAAAAGTAATATAATAGTTGAATACCAAAATCATTCTCCACAGGAAATGAATGCTATCAATTACCAAATTCGTTAGCCTTAATTTTATCTAAGTACCAATTAATCAAAAATATGTGAAATCTAAATATCTAACTGCAAAAGAATGAAATAAAACTCTAAAATTAACAACGTGAAATAAATGCTTAAATTTAATTACAAAAGGTTCTAGAGCTATGATTTCACCGTTATCTCCTCCTACTCTTCATTCATTAATAGTTGAAGCAAATTCTATTTCTATATTGTTGGCAATTTCTACCCTATGGACTCGATATTCTCTCTCAAGCAATAATGATATTCATTAAAAAGTAAACTGCCTATATCTCTTTGACAATTCCAACAATTCAATTATGATGAATGTAAAACCTAAATTGCCACAAAACCTACAAGGATATCTCTATTTCAAGTGTAAATTAGGGAACATGCATTAAGCCTAGAATAGTTTTCACAATCACAATGAAATAGAATCATCAACTATTAACTACGAAAGAGTAGGATTCGAAAATGATTACATCAAGCTTTAGAAAGAGTGAATTAGTTCACACTAAAAATCTCAATAAAAGTCGTAACTAAAACTATTGAAGTCTTTACAACCAATAAAAGAGAAGGAAAAGGGAAAAGAAACAAATCCAGGCGATTCCACGAGTTTCCAATCGTCGCTCTCGCTCCGTTCAATTGCTCGAATCCTCCAAAATAGTGTTTAGTCGTCTTCCACTCATTCTCCCTCTCCAATCCTCTTCAAATTTCACAAAAAGATGTATTTATAAGCCAAAAAATCCTAGGCACGTGTCTTGGATTCACGCTTCAAAATTCGTAGCTCCTAGGCGCTAGCATTTTGTCCTCCTGCACTATCTATGGAGCCTAGGCACTGTTTTCGGCGCCAAGGAGTTGTCATTTTTTTTATACCCTTCAACTTGAAGATCTTCAAACTTTGGCCTTCAAAATAAAATCTTTAATCACCTATAAAAATAAAAGAAATGCATGAATTAAAACCCAAAAACTATAAAAAAAAACTAACTAAAAACAACCTAAACAAGATATAACAACTAACTATAAAATAAACTTATTAATTGTACACCATGGAAATTCTTACCTTTAGAAATTCTCTCCTAAACAAAATCTAAAGATGAAAGAAATTAATGTTTTTGACCAACATTATTGGGGTTCGAATCATGAATTTAAAGCATTAACTAATTAAGTTTTTCCAGCTTGATCACTCATATGCGTTAGCGCCAATTTCAAAATTGAAAAAAATTTGTGTGAGACCTTGATTTATATAGAGGCATGCATTTACATATACAAGTGTGATATAAATATGAAATTTAAAATGTAGAATTTTTTAAAAATTTTGAAAAATAGCATAATCAAAATACACCTCAAATTCAAATATAGTATAAAGAATTTATGCTATATCTATATTAAGAAAATTATAGCAATCTTAAAAATATATATTTAATTTATGCCATTTAGAAAATTTTCTAATTTAATATTTTATATATGTGTAATAATTTTATTACAATTATAAAATAATAAAAATCTCTATGCTCTTTTTTATACAACAAATGTGAGGGTTTAGAGATTTGAACCTCTGAACTCAAAAGAAGGAATACATGCTAATTACTACTAAGTTATGCTTATGTCAGCAAAAATCTCTTAACATTCAATAATTTATTGAACATTTTATTATTTATCATATTTTTAATAATATTAAATAAATTACTCAAATCTACTAAATGAGTAGTAGTGCATGCCTTCTTGAGCTTAACTAAACTAGTCCGGCATTTGACATTTGTCCTAAAGACAAATATTTGAATCCTCACCTCGCTTTATTGAACTCAAAAAGAGGGGGAAAAATGAGTATGGTCTATTATTATTTAGCATAAAAAATGGTTCATTTTAGGTAATCCTTCTCATCATTATTGGAAAAACAAGGTATTCAATTAATATATAGGATACCATTTAATGTGTTATATTTCTAAAATCAGGAAAAAAAATTTAATATTACATCATGGAATAAGGTGTATTATCTTAACCTTATTTTGGTTGTTTTTTTTTTTTTTTTTTTAATTATAGTAATACCACCATATATTAAAGTTGGCATATGCATAAAAAAAATCTACCCTTTAGGGTATATATTAGTAAAGTAATTTAATGTTCCAAAGCCTATATAATGGGTGGGTAAGAAAGAAACTAACCATCACGTCAAACTATTTACAGATTTACAGTAGAAGGATAATATGGCAGAGAGATCTAGTACTACTGTCAAGTTGGCTTTCATTGTTGTGATGATGTTGCTGGTTATGTCTGGCTTTCGTAAAATTCAAGCTCATTTATTTTTCCTCTTTCTGTCTTTATTTGTTTTAATCTCTTTAAAATAAACCATTTGATCATTGTTAGTTATATGTCAGGTTTTAAATGTTGATGTCCATGAAAATCTCAATGTTTCAATTTTATGAAGGTATTGATGAAAATAATGATAAAATGACGATATTGATAGATATTTTTAGAAAGATCATAGAGCCATAAAAATGATTAAAATTAACAAATAATTGAATAAGTTTAAAGTAATTTTTTTATGACTAACTATTTCTGTGATATTTTTCTTGTGTATATTTCATTGGTTATTTTATGATATAATGGAAAATGCAGATTCATCCCTAGTTTTTGATAGAATTGAAATCAATCTTGCAGTTGAAGGCAAGCCATTGGGATCAAAGGGAAGCCCTTTGGCACAAAGACACTGTAACTCCAACGCTGACTGCAAATATCTTAGCTGTATATGCTACTTCCATTCATGCTTATGTGACAAAGCAGCCAAACAATTGAGCTTCAACTCTAAAAACCTCATCAATGATATGCAACTTGAAGAGCACAAAGGAGAGGATCTCAAAAATTAAGTGTCAAGAACAAAATCAATCATTAAGATTGTTAATGTGTGTGTGGAAGTAACTTGTTCTTGGAATTCAAGATTGGTGAACAATAAAGATATGTTTTGTACTACTTTTCTTTATATATAGCTTTGTTTTTCACTTTTTTTTTTTCCAAAACTGCTTAAACTAATTAAATTTAGCTTTTAGCCTTGTTTGGAATGACTTTCTAAATACTCAAAAAAGTATCAAAAAAATATCTTGCTTTTAAGCACTTAGAAAATCATTTCAAACAAGCCCTTAAACCAATACCAAAAAGATGTGGAAAGGAAGAGGAGACCAATTCTTCTGCATTGTATTAAGATTGTTTTTCCATTAAAACTAGAAAATCACCCACGAGGCATTCTTATTCGTCTAGAACCATTCGAATTAGCATTAGAGGTAGACGAAAAGGAGGAATTAGGGTTACCAGCTCCAGTCGAAGGAGAGGAGAATCGAAAATTTCACTACTACAAATTTGGCCTATATTGACGCGTGACTTATTCGAATTGTTGACGTTTGAGACAAAAAACCGTCAATAAAAGGTTAATTTCCACTTTAAAATTAATTATTAATTAAGAAATACATATATTGACGGCTATTGAAGGTCACAAAAGGTATCTATTTAAGTTGACACAATAAACCGTCAACATTGATAGATTTATTGACAGTATTTCCGAAAAATCCCGTCAAAATTGGATGAACTCCGTGTTTTGTATTAGTTGACGGATATTACGCGTCAACTATTGATTCATTTGTTGACGCGCAGATTGAGGCCTTTGTTGACGGTCTATAGCCATCAACATATATGGCATTTGTCGACGGGCATTGACCGTCAACATAGGGGATTTATTTTGTTAATAAAATCATTTTAATAAAAACGACGTCGTTTGGTTTATTTATTATTTAAAAAATAAAAGATAAAAGCAGGAAACCCTATCGATTTCACACTTGCTTCTCCCTCAATTTCTGTCGCCGAACCCTCCCACCATCGACACCCACCTTCTTCTTCCTCTAGCCATTATCATCGTGGACTTCTTTCTTCTTCCTTTGAGCAGTGTCGTCGACTTCCTTTTATTTTCATACAAAACACCCAAAAAACTTCGCCGCCGTCGACTTCCTCTCCTCGCCTACCTCATTTGTTTCGCCGCCCTTCACCTTGCCGCCGGTGACTATCAAGCCTTTGTCGTCATTCACCTTGCCGCCCATTCGAGGTGCTCTGCTCTGGTATTTATTTTTTTTCGATTTTGCTCTGCTCTATGAATTCAATTTTTCTGATTTTGTTATTACCTTATCATAGAAGTTTTTTTTTGTTCCAAATCCACGAGTTTGTAAATAATTATGTCAATGTGCACATTAATAGTGGCCTCTATAAATCATTCAGTTACAATTACTAGAAATAATTCTGAAAAACATATATATTCTTTTCAACAATTTCTCATGTTTCGTTATCCATACTCGATAATTGTCATTTTAGGTTGTGATATATTTTGATTTCTTGTTATAGATCTTCTACATTGCAGCCTCAGGGAACAATTGATAATGGTTATTTGTGGCAGAGGGTGAATTCTTAGTTGAGGTCAAATCAGTCATATTCCTTGACAGAATCACTAGCTTAGACACAACCTTCAAGGATTGGTGCAATCGCCCAAGCACTGAGGGAGTTGCTGCACCAGTATTAAGACAAAATTGGTAATTTACATAAATACTTATTGATAATGCAAATACTTTCCTTATTGTTTTAAATTTTTATCTATGGTTGCAAATTTATCAAGGTAGATAGCAACCAATTTATTTTTGTGATTTATACATATTACTTGTACTGGTCTTTGGTTTGATTTTTCTGTAAGAATGAAGGTATTGTCATTCATTAAAAAAAAACTTATTGAATTTCTTTATTCACTGTAAACTCATTCGATACAAAACAAAGAGGCAAAATTTACCGCTTAAAGGTTCAAGAAAGTCAACTAAGATTTATTTGGTTTTGTTTTTTGTAGTTGTTTTTGCTAGAAAGTGCTACTGGGGATGTTTTTTCATTCTCAAACAAACCAAGTTTAGGTTGGTATTACTTTAATTTTTGTCAGATTATGGATTTTAAAATTGAAATTTATGTGTTATATTGTTAAAAATTTGGCATTTTGTCCTCCTGAGTATCTTAAAACAGGTGCACCCTTTAGACATTATTGAAGGCAGGGAACTTTTTCTTTATTATGAAGCACAAGTTGGAGCTAAGTTAAAACCTTTTAGGTAAGTTCAGTTCTTTGCTTTTAAATAAATAAATATATATAATAGCTCTTAAATGAAAAGATACATGACCAGATTGCAATATTTTCTTTCAATATTCAAACTTCTTTTACTTTATATGCATTTTTGTTAAATTTATTGTATCTTTTATAATGGGATGATAATCTACTCTTGAAGCTCTTTGCATATACTTTTTCTTTTAGCTTTTATAAGATCATTTACAAGATACTTTTTTCTTTACAGAGAAAGTGTATCTTTCACAAATTTCTTTAACTTTTGTTCTTAGTTAGAACTCCTTGTCAATTTCATTGACTGGTGAAACAAAAGCAGTAACAGGTAAAGAAGAGAAGTTACTAATAGAAAACATTGATGGTAGCATTGTACAATTCCATACAATGGTTCAACACATAGTGTTTCCTTGAATTTTATTCTTTTGATGGTATGATATGGTCTCTTACGATTGAAGTACATTTCTGAAGTATGACACTTAAAATTTTTGGAGTAGTCATCTTCACGTACTCACTTGGATATGCTTCTTAATGCATGTGCAAATTGGCACTGAAATGTTGGAAAAATTGCTTTTTATGCTTCTAGTTTTGATAGCTAATGATCTAGTTTTATACAGATCTGGCTCAGAATCATTATCTCGAGGATGAAGCTTTTATTGGTTACTTGAAGTACCTTCAATATTGGCAACGGCCAAAGTATATTAAGTTTATAATGTGAGTCAGATCTTTCCCTCTTGTGTTACATACGCTTTTCCTGAACTGAAGAATGAGAACTGATTGTGCTATTGGTATTGACTTCAATGTTTTCTAGATATCCTCATTGTCTTTTTTCTTTCTTGAACTTCTACAAAATGCGAACTTCCGAAATGCAACGGTTCATCCTGGCAACAAGGTTAACTTCTGTTCTTTTGTTCAACTTCCCTTAAATATTTAGTTGGATGGTGAGCTTTTTGCGTGTGTGTGCGTGTTTGTGACATCTCTGATAAATGCTCATTAGGCTTTTATATTTCATTTCTTGTTTGTCATGACTGGTATGTGTTTATTAATACAAATAGCATGAACTTGCTGATGACAAAATTTAAAATCTTCCCTATGTCCATCGATTCATGAGAGATATTTTTTTTCTTTCTGAACGGTTTTCCTTTCCTTTTTCTTAGTATTTTAACACAGTTGCATTTCTTAGAAATTGGCACATAGGCAACAATTTTACTTCTGGAAGAACTATAGGAACAATCGTTTGAAACATATTTTACCGCGACCACTTCCCGAACTTGCAGCTCTACCACCCCAAGTTTCTGCTCCACCTCAGGCACCTCCATGCCATGGCAGTTTCTCCTGCTGCTACACCTTCCCTTTCACCGATGCAGTATGGTATTTCCCCTGGGTCCGGACTTTCAAAGAACGACATAAAGAGTGTAGCAATTGATCGGCGAAAGAGAAAACGCGTAGTTTATCACATATCATTTGTTTATTTATTTGTTTCTCTTTTTAAAACTTATCAATGTTCTTTAACTTTTGTTCTTAGTTTGAATGTGATGAATGTTTGTAACATTACTTGTCTCAGATGTTAGTTTTTAAATAACTTGCTTGATATGATACGTTGTTATGATACTTCTTTGTAGATACGTTTAGCTTATTAGTTAATGGAAATCTATTGGTTCATTTATGATTCTGTATTTGGATGAAATTTATTTCTGGATGAAAATGTGGTTAAAATCCATAAACTTGTTTAAGTGATGTTGTTATCTACTCTTGTGTGAATCTATGCAACTATAACATTGAGAGCTATGTAATTGTTGGTTTGCAGTTGAATTATTAGTTAGTTTTGTGTGAAATGCAAGTTGGTAATTGCGCTAGCTAGTTGTGAAACTGCAAATTTGATAGTTTTGTACCTTTAAATACAGGTTGTAGAGGAGGGATGGAAAAGATCTGGATTTTTTTTATTTTCTCCAATTACGTATACTTGACGGTTAAAAAATGACAACAAAACTATTATAATTGACGGCTCAAATCAGTCAACAAATGTGTCAAACTTGACAGAACACAACTTCAAGTATAGTTATAGATGACGGCTAAAACACGTCACGATAGGATTATATTGACAGTCAAAAAGTATCAATAAAAGATGTATTATTGACGTTTTGGTATGAATGTTGACGGTGACAAAATGTCAACTATACCCTATATTGATGGCTCATAAACGTCAATAAATATGTTATTGTTGACGGTTGTAGGTTATAGTTGATGGTTAATACATGTCAACATTACTATTATTGATGGTCAAAACACGTCAATAAAAACATAACAGTTGATGTTTATTGACCGTCAACTAATATAGAATTGTTGACGTTTTATATATGTTGACACCGCCATTATTGACGGCCAAAAAATGTCAACAAAAGTGATAGTTGACATTTTTTAGCCGTCAATAAAGGCCAAATTTGTAGTAGTGTTTCCACTGCCAGAGTAATTCGGAGTAGAGGAATAATTTGTTCCAGAATTCCCATTGCCACGACTACGGCCACGTGGTGAGTGATTAGATCTAGGACTTCCATTACCACGACCACGTCCTCGAAACGAAGGTGCAGCTCCTTTGCCAAATGTCGCAGCCATCGGCGTAGGATTAAAAGGAGAATTGATCTTATGATGCTGTTCAATAAACTTTGCCTCGGATTTAAGCAAGGCATACAGTTCAACCAGTGACACTGGCTCACTACGAGTGCGAACTGAAGTTCGAAAGGAATTATACTCCGCTGGAAGACCATTCAGAGTGAAAAGAAGGACATCTTCATCATCAATAACCACTCCAACATTGGCCAGTTGATCAAGAATCTCCTCGATGCGAAGAAGATAGTCTTCGATAGACTCAGTAGCAATTTTTGATATATTGTGAAGAGCCGATTTGAGTTCATGGATGTGAGACCGAGTGAGAGAAGAGAAACGCTTCTCCAAGGTTATCCAAATATCGCGTGCAGATTTGCAACCAACAACAAATGAGAAAGCAGCCTTCGATAGCGTAGCATTGATCAAAGTGATCAAGGCACGATCCTGAGCAATCCATTGCATATAAGCAGGATTGATCGTAGTAGATTGAGAACCAGCTTCATCAGAAAGAAATTTGTCTGGACAGGGAATCGTTCCATCGATGATTCCAAACAACAAATGTGCTTGCAAGATAGATTCAACTTGAAATTTCCAAAACAGATAGTTAGACGAATCGAGCCTAACTGGAACAAGGTTGCAAATATTTGAGAGAAGAAAAATTGAGGAATTCATTTGAGAATTTCCAGAAAGAGATGCAGAGGATTCATTTGAAAGAGAGGAATCCATTGACGCTAGTCTGTCGTGCTCTGATACCATGTAATGACAGAGGAAATGTGAAATGATTCTGGAGTTGTATTTAAATTGAGAATTGTACAAGTCTCTATTTAAGAAGAAAATATCAAAAACAATAACTGTTCTAAGTAACAGATTTACTAACTGGACTAACAGCTTTGTAACTAATTACAAAATAATAACAATAATATTACTCAGCTAATACTTATTACAATTGATTAATTAAAATTACTTTAAATTTGGATATTAATTTAATCTCTATATTGTGATAGAGAAAAATATAGTAGGAAAATTTTAATAAAAATTTTGAAATTGATAAAGCAATGATTAACATAGATGTTGATTAACTATAACTTCAGTATGTGTTGTTTAACCTATATATTGATCAACCTTGTTTTTCTTTTTGAATTCAACAACATGTGGGAGTGGAGATTCAAGCCTAATTATACGAATGTGAATATATATCTTAACTAGTTGAGTTATACTTAGGTTGACATCAACTTCTCTTCTATTAACATATAACGTGTGCTAAAGAATTCAGAAATTAGATTAATTATTTATGTAACATTAGTCATTAATTTTTTTTCTTTTTCTTTTCTGTTTGACCAAGTTATCTAGACATTAACGTTTCTCAAGTTGAGATTTCAAATCGAAAACTTTTCTGAAAACTTAACTGATGAATAGTTTTTATAAAAAGAAAAATGTCAACATAATTTGAAAGCTCGACTTTGAGAAAAGTTCCGAAAGGAAATTCTTGTTCTTAATATAGTTCGTGGTGCATTCAAAGGATTCTTCGATTCCTTATGAAGCAAGTCCGCATGTAAAACATTTTTAACTTTTCTTGTAAACAAGTAAAAATTAAAAGAGAATTTAAGAATATATAATGATTAAAGAAAAAAAAAACTGGGATTTCACCAATATATCCCTAAATTGAAGAGTTCGACATGGATATTAACGATTAATTGATATCTCCAATATATATATATATCATCTATTAACACCAATATAAATATAAATACTAATGGCAAGATCTATAACTTAATTTGGAAGTAGAAAAAACTAAATTATTGATTTAAATAAATTTTATAATTTTTTTTTGATTTGCAAAAATATCCGTCAACATCGATATTTTATGAATATATATCCATTGATATACCTGTAAAATTGAAATTTCGATATGGATATCAACATCGATATTTTTAATCCTTAATCTTATTTCCCTTCAAAGTAGCAAATAGAAACCATTTGCTAAAGATCTTCCTTAATAAATAATATGAAATAATATTATTTTCTCTCTCTACATATACGATCATTTCTCGGTTTTTCAATTTCGAAACATATTACTTCAATTTATTATAGAAATTAAATTGGCCATCTTTCTTTTCTTTTCTTTTCTGTTTTTTTTTTATAGCAATTAATTAAATTGGCCTTCAAAACTAAAGTTATCCAATAAAAAATGTGAGCGTATAATCAACTTAAATATTTGTTATTTTGCATAGGGATTGACCTTTTGTGATAAAATCTTTGGGGATTAAATCCTTCTTCTGCAAACCAATCATTCTTGGTCTTAATATTTTTGGAGCAACTCTTTGGCATCTGTGGTTGGAAAGAAACAACATAATTTTCTCTTCTGAAAAGAGAGATCTGCAAGCTTTATGGACGTCATCATTCTGTCAGCTTGTGCTTGGTAATCAAAAAGCTCTCTCTTTTCTGACTATTCTGCTTCTTGTATTGCTCTGAATTGAGAGCTTTTCTAACTATTCTGCTTCTTGTATTACTCTAAACTGGCATTTCTTGTGACCTTTTGTTGTATATTCCTCTCATATATACATGCTTAATAAAATCGTTTCTTTTCTCAGAAAATTGGTTCAGGTATATATCATTGACAAAAAAGTTAGAGGTTCGAATCTCCACTCCCCCCTACATGTTATTGAATTGAAAAACAAAAAAACAAAAACAAAAAGGACACATGCATAATAATCACATGTGATATTGACATGGTGTGTCATATTATGAGTCTCCAATTTTTTTTTTCTTTTTTAAGTTCAACAATGTGGGAGGATTCGAACTTCAACTTTTAAGGAGGCAAGTAACGCTTTGATCAATTAAATTTATATATTCATGTTGGATATTATAAGTCTCCAATGGAACATATATCATTTCATGCATTGAGATTTAGATATTGTGTGTTATATGAATCTTCAATTGATTAATTAAATTGTTTAATTTAATCTCTATTTGGCATGTACATAAGCAAAATTATTTAATATTTAGGTCAATCTAATCATTAAACAATTTTTTTTTTTTGTTATGATGTTGAATTAGGGTTAGGATAGGTAGGAAGGAAATAAGCTAGATATAGAACATGATTTTTAAATGGGGAACAACTCTTTTATTATTATTATTATTATTATTATTAAAGAACATCACAAATACTCTAACCAATTAGAAAAAGGTAAACACATTGATTCATCCTAGCCAGTTCTAGAATCCTTTATATGTGTTGAGAAAGCAACTACCAACCAGACAGCCATTTAGTATGAAGCTCAAACTTATTTTCAGGAATATTTTTTAAATAAATTCCATCATCTCTTGCAGACCAAAAGCACCCATGACCTCGACATCTGTAGGAAAGCCACGAATGAAATGCTGATTCTGGCCAAAACACTTCTAAAGAGACATGATTGTGGTTGTTTCGCATGTAGCACCAGTACAATGTTGTTTGCCACAAATTCACTTTAAATCTCCACGAAAATTGCTGCCTATGTGGCAAATGTTGTTGTCCCAAATCATCGTCTTTGGACTTGCAATGAAGAAACAAGGTTTGCCCACTTTGCATTTCATTGGATACCTGCACAGTCCAATGCTCAAATGGAGCTGCAAAGCAGGTTTGAACCATGGTGAATGCCATTATAACCCAAGCTAAAACCATGCAATATTTGAGATTCATGATCATTTCTTGTAGTTTCAAATTGGATTTCTTTCAAAGTTTTTCTGCAAAAGAAATAAAGAAAACTATTTAGAATTAGCTTTAATACAGTTGACCTAAGCAATATCCTATCTAATTAATGTATATTGCAATGATGAGAAACTCATGGTTTTTTTCTCTTTTCCTTTTTTAGTTCAATAGGGATGGAAAGATTTGACCTTCTGACCTTTATAATAAGTAATGTCTTAACCAGTTGAGCTATGCAAATATCGACTAATTTTAGTGGATGATCTTTTGAGGATGAGAAACACATGATTATTGTATAAATTACCCTATAGCATATTCAATAGACTTCAATGTAATTGTAATTAGAACATATATATTTTAATAAACGTATATAACGTTTTTCTTTCAAAAATAAACATATAACGTTTGATAAGAATCACATCAATGTTTCACTGCAAGCTGTCAAAACTCGTTTGACCAGCTTCCTAAAACCTTGGATTTAACAGGTTTTTAATTACACACTAGCTTGAGATCTTAATTCTGTCCATCCGAACATAGTTTTATTAGAAAAGACTATCTATTACTTTTATAAAAGTTGAGAGTTTGATCTCTCACTCTCACTTTAATTGAACTAAAAAAAGATTAAAGCAACAATAGTACCTTAAATCTTTTGATTGATTTAATAGAAGTAAATTAGAGAGAAAATTTTAAAATCTTAATTTTTTTAATATTAGACAAGTGAGAGGGGACAATCAAGGTAAAACATTGAAGATAAGTTAGAGAGAAATGACAGTTATATAGAAGCATAAATACAAAATTTGAGAAACCACAAAATTAAAACAAACAATTCATTAATTAGAATACTCTTACGACCAAGCCAGAATGCCTTTAGATTTTCTTACAGTTTTTGGTTCATTCACTTGTACCATGATTAAACATTTTGTCTGTGTTTAAATACTGTTTTGCCTGCAATTTGGCCACATCAGATGATACTCGACGTTTCTTTACATTCTTTGAACATGTTTCGTACTTGAAACAATTTGATTGGCGTTTCCTTGTATTACCAATGCGCAAAGATATTTTTACCAAAATTTGCAATTACCTTCCCCATCTTGGCATTTACAGCATTTCTCTTCCTTAATAGGCTTAAATTATCAAATTTATCTTCTAGATTAGGCTAGTTATTATTAGATAAACATGAGGTTCTATCTCAAAACCAATTGGCAATGAGATGAGTAGCTCATGGATGGTGCATTTTTAGGTTCACCATTCTTGGGTCAGATCCCAATTCTTGGACCGAATACCCGTTTGAGTTCATGGACTCTGATATCATATTAGATAAACATGAGGTTCCATTTCAAAACCAATTGGCTATAAGAGGAGTAATCTCATGCATCTTATTAAGAATGTGAGGTCTCTTCATCTTTCCAATGTGGGATTCTCAGTAGTCATGCATTTGATCAATTTCAATTTGGTCATTTGGTTAAATGTTTAAAAAAATCTCAATTTAAAAAAAAAATCTCATGAATACTACCTTTGTAACGCCCCAGGCCCATGATATTGATCAGGATTTGGAATCCGGATTCGGCACCTGATGGCCCCGGCATTCCCCTACATCCCCTGCGACCTAGAAACGTCACCTTACTTCTCTTGAACTGCTTCTAAGAGTGAAGACTATCCCCACAAATCAACACGGGTCCTTTTAGCATGCTTTGTCCTCACTCACATGCTTCCTAGGAAAATTCTCAGGAGGTCACCCAACATAGGATTGCTCCAAGCCAAGCACGCTTAACTTTGGAGTTCCTATGTTTAAGCCACCGAAAAGGAAGGTGCACATTGTTGGTATAGGTAGTAACTATCAATTCTTTTAAGCTGTTCTTAACCATGTCTTGCATAGCCTCAGGATCCCTCTCATTCGGATGTGGTCTCGGTTCATTCATGTACCCCTCCTGAACTCGGGCGTTACAACCTTACAAACCTAAGCCCATAATTTATTACTACCCCTTTTTCTAGTTTTTACACAATCCTAAACCTTGGAACAATCAACAAACATAGTCGACCAAATAACAAATGTCAGCTCATTGCCACATATAAATGGAGAAGGTGTTGATAGAGATATGATTTATGAAATTTTAACCAAATTATAAGAATCAAATTAAAATTAAGTCCAAACTATAATGACTAAATTGACAATTTACCTTTTTACTACGTGTATAGAGGTGCTATTGACATGCCATAAACACTTTCCAAATGCTACGCTTTGGAAAAAAGGTCAAAAACATACCTCGAAGTCATTTGTAAGAAGAGAAAGCAGTTTTAGAATGTTGTTGGTCCAAGTGTTTGACTGAGGAAAACTAAACAATACCTTCAAGAATACAAAATCAAACATTAAACTGATTAGTTATCAAACATTTTTATTAGAGTATAGAGGCATATATTCCATACAACTTTTTAAAATTTAGAGACATATTCTATTAGACACAACTTTAAGAATTCATAAACTAAATTTATAATTTAACCAAAATTTAAATATATTCATTCTAAGCCAATTTGAGCAAAGTTCAACTAATTAAAATATATGTCCTCAATTCAGAAGTTAGTGGTTCAAATATCCACCCCACATGTTGTTATTGAACTCAAAAATGAGAAATAGGCACTTTAAAAATCCATTATTATGCAAAGAAAACATCTAACTCAAAAGTAAAACATTGGCTTGATATATCCTCTCGTAAGAGTTACATAGAATCCAGTAGTGTTTTTTTTTTTCCTCTCTTGAAAAACACAACTCCCTGAGAATATATTCTACCTGCCAGGCTCCCATTTAGCTACAAAATCAAGCTCATTGTTGTGATCATTTCTTATATAAATTCCATAGTCTCTTATCGACCAAATACACTCATAAACCCTTACATTGACTGTATATGAAATAATCCATATCCGCATTAAACACTTCTAAAGAGGCACGTGTTGATTTCGCATGAAAAATTATCGGAAATAGTTCCATATGTTTTGGGCCTTTCACAAATAGCACACCATTTTCAAAACTTCTTTTAATAGCCTCTTTGACACTTGTAACTTTAAAAAAATAATGTAAATTTACATTATTGCCTTTACTAAATAATTATTTTATCATTCTTCCCAAAAACGTGGGATAGCTTGTCCCATAAGTTTTTTCCTTGGCTTCGCTTTTGCAAAACACTCTCTACCCACACGAAAATGTTTTAACGAAAGGCACAGTCAACATTTAAGCGAGAAGGTGCGTTGTTTTGATATTTGGTGTCGTGTACTTTTGAGGGTTACTTTTTGGGGGAAAAAGACATTGTAAATCGTTGGGTCTCGAAAAAAACTCATTAAACTACCACCCCATATTCATACTTGTAATCACTGGGATCGGGATTTTTTGAGGATACCCAGGATTGGTGTGAAGAAATCTTAGGATTGTATGGAGAATTGATAAGCCAATTTAAGCATGGCAAAATAGGGTGCATTTTGGGCTAATGGTTGGCTTTTGAAGTCTTTGTTTTATTAATCTTGCTTACTTTTTGGTTGTTTATGTTTTGTCTCCTTGTAGGTTGTGTTTTGGCATTCATTTGGGTGTTTAAAGGAAGGAGGCAAGGGTTTGAAGTGGGATTTTTGGCAGCAGGATAGCGCCTAGGCGCTGCAAATGGCACCTAGGCGCTTCGACAGAAGGCAGACGCACAGCAGGACAGCGCCTAGGCGCCACTCTGGGCACCTAGGTGCTGAAGCTCGGGCAGAATCATTTTTTGACAGTGCCTAGGCGTTGTCTATGGTGCCTAGGCGCTGCATCGCAGATCTGTTTTAAATATGGGAGTCTTATAACATTAGAGGGGTCGATTTTTAGGTTTTTTTTAGGGCAGAAAGGGGCGACAAACAGAGGCAAAGAGTGAGAACGACCAAGGAGAAGAAATTTGCCCATCTTGGAGGTCTTTAACAACCAAAAAAGAGTGGAGCTAAGCTTAATTTGTTTCTATTTCTCTTCTTCTTTCTCTTTTTGCTGTTTGTAGAGACCCAAATGGTGATTGTTGTTGTTTTTGTTAAGATTTACATTATGAACTAAGTTTTTCTTTCTAGGGCTTTGATGTAATCGAATATTGAATCCTACTTCTTCTTAGTTAATAGTTGATGTCTCTATTTCATACATGGTTGTGAGAATGCTTTTGCAATTAAAGTATGTTTAGATTTGGCCATTCTTTACATTAATCCTATGTCATGATTTGAGGTTGAGAAACAAGAATCATTGATGAACTAAAGCATTTTCCCTAATTTACATTTGAGATAGAGATATCCATGTGGGTTTTGTGGCAATTTTAGGTTCTACGGGCTTAATAATTGATTTGTTTGAATTGTCATAGAGATATAGGCAATTTACACTTCAATGAACATCGTTATTGCTTGAGAAAGAATATCGAGTCTATAGGGTAGAGCTTGCCAACAATCTTGAAATAGAAGAAAACATTAGCTATTAATGAACAAAGAGTAGGAGGAAGTATTTGGTGAAATCATTGCTCTAGAGTTTTTACAAATTAATTTTTATTCCTCTATTTTTGCACTATCATTTATAGAGCTTTATCAAAGTTATTTATCAAGCAAGTTTAAATTATCCATTCACCCTTGACAGTTTGGTTCTTAGATAAAATTAAGGCTAGATAATTTGGTAATTGGTAGCTTTCAGTCCCTGAGGAGAACAAACTTTGATTTCAATCACTGTATTACTTGTAACGATTCGTGCGCTTGCGAATTCTAACAACAAGAATTTCCAGGATTTTGAGTGAATATAAACATGCACGATGTGGAAGAACAAGAAGAACAATATAAACTTGCATTTCAATTTATATAAGGTAGATGGAGGTCATACAAAAAAAACAAAAAAAAGAAAAAGAAAAACAGGTCGGCCAACACCCCAGTGAACTTACTCGAAGTCGGATGATATTATCGCCAGCGGCACCCTTTTGTCATCTCTCCTCTTCTTCCCAGTGGACGTGCGGTTGGACCCCTTTATCGGCACAACGAAATTTGTTTTTCTTCTTCTCTCGGTCGACGCTCTCCCTAGGCATGTTCACAAAACATTCTGAATAGCCGGTTGGGGTGCGGGCAGAGGGGGAAGAGGTGGCGACAATGTTGTTTGGGAAGACTCTTCTTCGTTCGACCAATTTGCTAGGAAGTCCTTCAACTCACACTCCTCCCCTGCCTGATTGGAGGAAATGGTTGTGGTGTATGGCGTGGGCGGGCTTCCTGGCTCTGAATCCCTCGATAATGGGGCTTACGAGTATTCTAAAAAACTGTCGTCAGATGAGTATTTCATTTTGGGCGAGTGAGTGTGTTTAGTGAGTAATCCATTATTTTAGGGTTTATTAATAGGCAAAAGGAATATTGATGCCAAAGGTCGCCATTAATGAATCCACGAATGGATTGACATGTAGTGCACCCATCCGTTTGCCCAACCACAAGCCGCATGCATAATCACTAACCTAGTGAACATGATTTCCTTTAAGCTCGGTGGAAATAATTCAACACGACTGTTGATAATGAAGAAAAATTTCCACCGGGCATGAGAAGTTATTTGAAAGAATCTCGGTGAAAAGGTTATCGGGTGTGAAGGTGCAAAATTTCATCGAGCATAAGGTGAAGTTGCATCTAGGTTAAAATGTTCGACATTCTCCGGGTGTGAAGATAACGAAAACACCATGAAAAAGGACAGAACTCTTAAGCCCCGGTTGCTTTCCCAACCTTCACACCTGATGACATTTTTACCCTCATATCCGGTGAATATCGACCTTTTTCACTGGAAATCTTACATTTTCACTTCAGTCACGGTGTTTTTGATCCTCATACCCAGTGGATTCCAAACAATTCATCGATTTTCAGTCAAAATTCCTACTTATAAAACTAGTACAAAGCACAACAACAATGCCTATTCTAAACGCTCAACCATGAAAAAATCGTAAACGCTCAAGGACCCTCCCTTTTCAAATAGAAATGATAAACCCTAATCGATAAAACATTGTCGTTACCTCTTTTTGTCGGAGATGATGAACGTTAATCAGATGAAATTCAGTTATCGGAAAAACACCGGTCAACATTCAAATTAAAGGGCGCTTTAGTCTTTTTCAATTACCTGGTAACATCATTAGTGCTATTAAAACAAGTTTAAGTTTTAAAAAGGGTGTGCTATTTGTGAAAGGCTCAAAACTTATTGGGTTATTTCCAACCATTTTCCATTTCGCATGTAGCACCAGAACAATGTGGACGACCATATATTTATCCCAAATGCCCATGTAAATTGTTTCCCAATTCTGAGGTAATGTTGTCCCAAATCATCGTCTTTGGATTTGCAGTAAAGAAATAGTGTCTGTCCGCTTTTCATGTTGTTGATCGCTTTGAAGCTTGGTTCAACCTTTCCCAATGCCAATACCACGAATATAGTTATTGTACTACAAAACTATTTCAAAGTAATCATAATTACCACTTTTGGAACTCAATTATTTCTTTCTATATTTTGTTGCAAAATTATTGAAGGAAATCAACTTAAAGTTGGTACTTATATTCTGAAGATGAGAAACCACTCGTCGCAAATAACTCCAAACATATTTAATGCACTTAATTGTAAGTAATTGTGTAATTACATTAGCTTCTTCTCTTCTATCAACATATAAAACGTACGTGTGCTGAGGAATAATTATGAAATACATTTATGTAATATTAGCTATTTGAAAGCCCTCCCTTTTTTTGGTTCAATTTAAAAGCCAAATTCGTTTATATACATCTAACCCACGTTGAAAAAAGTCCCAAAATGAAATTTTTGTTCTTAATATAATTCATCCATTGTTTCAAAGGGTTCTTTGATTCCTTTTAAGAAGCTAAGTCTAAAAGAAAAATATTAATTTTTACCCTAAACTTAATAATGGGTAATAATGTTTATTCTAAACTTTCAATTTCAATAAATTATACCTTATACTTTGATAATAGTTGGAATCCTTACATTAAACTTGAATAACTGTCATAATCTTTATTTTCTAATATATTTTTTATGTGCATTTAATGAATTTATAATATATAGTACAAAATTAATAAAGCTTCAAAGGAAAATGACAATATAGTTGATTTTTTTTAAAAAAAAGTTTATAAAGATTTATGGTGCTAAAGTGAACATAACTCAACGTTAATTGGCATGTACTACATCTCGTGAGGTCGGAGGTTCAAATCCTCATTCCCCAAAATTTGTTTACTAAAAAAAATGATTTATCGTTAGATCTGGTGCATTAAATGTGACTTAATTTTGTATTGGGGTTTTTATTTTTTAGTTTTTGAAATTAGGGGAATTGTAATGGATAACAAAAAATATTAAGATATTTGCAAATCTAGCAATGGTTTTTTAGATTTGCAAATATAGCAAAAAAATTTAAACATTTTTTTCATGATTCCAATTTTACCCTCATTGGTGTATCAGCTGGTATATCAGTAGTATATCTAATATACATTATATTTGGTATATCAGTAGTATATCTGATATACTTTATGTTTTTTATTTCACAATATTTTTTTTATTATGTTATGTATTTGTTTATTCCCTGCTTATTAGGTACATCAATGTTAAGTATATAAGTGAAAAGATATACCTACAATAAACTATATTAGTAGTATATCACTAGATATACTTCATTTTAGATATATCTGATATATTTAATATGAATTAATGATATATTGATGATATACTTCATGTTAAAAATATCATTTCATTGATATACCTAAATAAACTATATCAATAGTATATCAATGATATACTTCATTTATGTATATTTGATATACTAATAAATATGAATTACTAAATTGATATACCTTAATAAAGAATATATATTAGTAGTATATCACTGATATCATTGATATACTTCATTTAGGTATATCTGACATATTCAAAATGAATTTTTTTAGTACAATGGAGGTTGCGGGGATTCAAACCACGGACCTTTTGATCGTTAACGCATTTGATATGTTAGTTGAGCTATGCTCACTTTGGCTACTAAAAATGAATTACTTATATACTCTTGATATATTTCATATTAAGTATATCTTATAACTAAAATTACTAATATACTGTTGATATACTTCATATTAGGAATGTCATTTTATTGATATACCTAAATAAAATATATAAGTAGTATATCACTGACATACTTCATTTTAGGTATATTTGATATACTGAATATGGATTACTAATATACTCTTGATATACTTCATATTAGGTATTTCTGATATACTGTTGATATACTTCATATTAGAAATGTCATTTGATTGATATACTTAAATAAAGTATATCAGTAATATATCATTGATATATTTCATTTTAGGTATATTATTAGTATATCAACAGTATATCATTGATATACTCGGGAATAAGCAAAGGGTTATTTTAGACTTTTTGCAAGTTACATTTGGGCTGGGTCAATTTTTTTTTGCTATAGCTGCAATTTGGAAAAAGGACTACAATTGAATTTCTTTTTTATTTATTTATTTATTATTTGTTAGAATTGGTGGGTGAACCTAACAAAAATTGCATATGGTAAAATTTCAACACATGTTTAAGTTTAGAGTTCAATTTGATGAAACTAAAATTTTAGGGTGAAAAATTAATACAACCTACTAAGTTATGGAGTAAAAATTGATTTTTTCTTTTAAAAAAAATACTAAGAACGTAGATAGTGAGATTAAAAAATTTTCTTGCCAATTTGATCAATATGACTCAACTGACATAAAGTATGTACCTTCGACTAAGGGAATTGGTTTTTTTTTTTGTTGGCTCAACTTGATCCAACCAGAGCCAATTCCATAAGGGTAGAAATCTAACCTGACCCAACTTGGTTCGGGTCAGGTCACTTTTTACTTTTTTTTTTTCACCTCCTAATTCTTTTTATCTCTTTCCCTCTAATGCCCCACTCTTTGTAAACTCTTTCTAGAAAGTTGAATTAACTAGAAGAGAAAAAATGACTCATTCATGAAATGAAAATTTAAAATCAGAAGCAGAAGCAGCAAAAAGGAAATAATTAATGGAGGAAGAAGGCAAGAAAAAAAAACAAAATTAAAACCCAAAAGAGAAGAAATTAAAACCCAGAAATTAAAGCCCGGAAGAGACATGAAGAAGAAGATAAATCACACGCTCGAGAGAGAAAGAAGAATGAGTAAATTGGCTGCTAAATGGCGAGAATCGTTGTGTGAATCTATGGTGAAAAACGGAAAATTTCCAAAGATTGTGTAAACCTTGCAAGAAATCAACGATTACTGTGAAAACCTTCGAGAAATCAACGATTGTTGTGAAAACCTTTGCGAGGAAGGTTGGTTTTTTAGAGAGAAACGCAAACAACATAATTATAAAATGATTGCAAGGTGCAAACGGCACAAGTTTTTAAGGAAGGAACATGCAGAGGCCCTAAAATTACCCTGTAGGTCAGTTCAGTTGAAACCGACCCAAATCTTCAGTTTGAATATTTGCAAAAACTGAACCGAACCAACTCAATTTCGTTCGGTTTCTTACACCCCTACTCTTGACCAAGAGGTCAGAAGTTCAAATCTCCAACCTCACATATGGTTAAAAAAAAAAGAAAAATCTTAAAACCAAGGACTTTCACAGTCTTGCTAATTAATACTGTATGATCTTGTTTCCTATTTGATTTGAATGGATCTGATCATATATATAGAAAAAAATGATATATATTAAGGAAGATCTTTAGAATCAAATCTAGTTTTTAATTTCCATTTTCCTCTCTTTAAAATGAAGTATGTTCGTCACATTTTATTGGCTTGTTTTTATTCTCTTGAATTTATTATAGAAATTAATTACCTGGCAAACTAAACTCATATATTCAAAAATGTGAACAAATGTGAATGTAGAATTCACAATGGCTAAGTATTTGGTATTCGGTATTTGGATTTACCTTTTGTGATAAAATCTTTGGGGATGGCAGATTAAAATAAATAAATACAGTAAAAATTGCACAAATCAGTCTTGAACTATGAGGTTTGTTACAATTACACTCATAAATTTTAATTGGACTTCACACGTGTGACTCATACGGGAGTAAGGAAGGTCAAACTTGTCATTGGCAGATCTGGAAAAGAAAAAAAAAGTTTAACATTTTAGAAGAAGAAGTGTATTGAGGGAATTTCTTCAGCCCTTCCCTTTCTTGATTTTAATTCAATTGACGAACCACAATGTTATTTAGAACAAAATCCATAAAAAGAAAAATCAGAGAATTTTCTCAAGGCTTTCAAATTTCTAAATCGAAGAAGAAATAAAAAAACAAAAAATGGCTCATCTCCGGTGGTTTTTGCTTTCTTCTCAGGTAGTCTTTCTGCAAGGTTCTTATTCTTTCGTTGGTGTGTTCATCAAGAACCTTACAACGGGGGCCCTCTTTTTGGATTGTGTTAAATCACCAATCAACCCAAAAACTTAAGCTACGACTTCACAAGGGTTCGAACACAGGACCTCCTGCTCTGATACCATGTTAAATCACCAATCAACCCAAAAGCTTAAGCTGATGGATTATGGTAAATTTAATATATCAACACTCTAACAGGTTGTACAAATTTGGGCAATGCCATCATCTGCTAAATTGGAGATCAGAGTTTCAGCTATGAAGACTGCAATCTCCTCAGTTTTTTGGGATTTCTTCTTTTCCATCCATAAAAAAAAATAATAGATAAATCACACAGCACATACAACACCGACTAAGTCAAAACTTCCTATGCTTCTTTTATATAAAATGTAATTTTTTTTTCCTTTTTTTTTATCAGATCTACCAATAACAAATTTGCCCTTCTCTACCATGTGAAGCCCAATTAACGGTAATTTAACCGAAATTAATAGAAGAATTGATTGCAACACTTAACAAACTACAAGAAGTAATTAATAAAATTAAAAATTCATGGGTGTGATTGTAATACACCTCATAGTTGAAGGATGATTTCTGCAGTTTTTTCATAAATAAAATACCCTTTGACATCCTTATGACATGTGACTGTCATAGCATATATGTGACATCATGAATCCCCAATTCATGGAGGTTGATACAGTGTATTATATGAATCTTCAATTGACTAATTAAAAATTCTGAAACTTGATACTAATTTTATCTTTCTATTGCATGAAAATAAGCAAGGTTATATTCAGGTCAATATAATCTTTTTTTTTTGTTATACAATGTCTTTTTTTTTTGTTAGTTCAACGAGGATGGAGACTTAAACCTTCGATCCTTTGACAGAAAATGTATGTCTTAATCTGTTAAGCGACATTTTGTTATATGATGTTAAAGCTAGTTCTATAAATTGAACATAATTTTTAAATGAGGAACAATAACTTTGAGAACAACAAGCATACTCGACAATAAGAAAAAGGCAAATACATCTTATCAATCAATAATTCATTCTAGCAACTTCTAGAATCGTTTATTGTGTTTTGACAAACTAATTTATTTTCCTTTATAATTCCTACCAGTCAGACTCCCATTTAGCATGAAGCTCAAACTTATTTTCAGGAACATTAAAAATATAGATTCCATCGTTTCTTGCCGACCAAGAGCATACATGATCTCGACATCTGTAAGCAATCCACGAATTAGATTCTGACTCTGGCCAAAACACATCTAAAGCGACATGATTGTGTGCATGGCGCATGTAGCACCAGTACAACGTTGTCTGCCACAAATTCTGTCTAAATTTCCACGAAAATTGCTGCCCAACTCCCAAATTTTGTTGTCCCAAATCATTGTCTTTGGACTTACAATGAAGAAACAAGGTTTCCCCATTTCGCATTTCGTTGGATACCTGCACACTCCAACGCTCAAATGGAGCTGCAGTGCATGTTTGAACCATGAAGAGTGCCAAAACCCAAACTAAAACCATGCAATATTTGAGATTCATGATCATTATTTCTAACAGTTTCAAAACTTGATTTCTTTTTCCAAGTTTTTTCGGCAAAAAGTTGAAGGAAACGATTCAGAATTAGGTTTGATGCAGTTGAGCTAAGCCTGCAATATCCTTACTTTATATATAATGGCAGAGATAGAAACTCATGGTTTTGTATAACTTACATTTTCACAAATAACTTCAAACCATATTCAATAGACTTCAATGTGGATCGTTGTAACTAGAACAGTTTTTTTTTTTTAATCAACATATAACGTCTGATAATGAAGCATCAAGGACAGTTTTATGTTAAGTTTGTAATGTTACATTTTCACTACAAGCGGTCAAACTTGTTAAACCAATTTCCTTTTCTTTTTTTTTTTTTTTTAGTTTAACATGTGATAGTGCATATTCAAACCTCTAACCTTTTGGTTATAAATATATGTTTTAACCAATTGAATTATGTTTAAATTGGCTTTTTAACCAACTTCTTCATAAACTCTCTTGTATTTCACAGTTTTTAAGTACTATTGGTTTTTCTTTTCTTTCTCTGAACCTTTTTTTTATTGAAATTAAATTTGAATCGCCTTATGCCCTAGTTCAAGTATGGACTTTATGCCCTAATTCAACAACACACCTAAACAAAACTTCACTTAATCGCAACCCATACGCGTGCTAGTAGCATAAAGCCCTCAAACCATTTAAGCCAGACTTTAGCCCCCTAACACGCTAGTAATCATGGTGACCATTATCATTCCACTCACATTCGGACCCATTCAAACATGTTAAACACAAACCAGTCATCTACACCATTCTGAACACGCCAAACCTGAACACTATATGCTTCTAAGGCATTAAGTAGCTAGCTAACAATCCCAATAGAACTAATCCCATCCAACCATTCAAGAGTTTTAGGCATTCCAAAAAAATCAATAATCCATGCGTAAGGACTTTTAGAGATCTACAAATAGCTCATAAACATTGCAAACCAATCACAAACACCATTCATAAACCTCGAGCACAACTAATTCAAGGTTTTACGTACACATTGATCACAATAACCAAAACATTAGTTTGCAACTTCGAATCCTTAACATAATTAGCCATATGATTAGGCAACTTTTAGCCCATCACGATAAATCTCATATTAATTCAGCCAACCACACCATAACCCGCATACACATATTTAATGCACGAATGTTTATTCACAAATCTCCACAAGCATGAACCAAACTTGCCCAATCACATCCTTAGGCAATTCCTTAAAGTGCCACACAAGCTAACCACATTTAATTTGAAACTTAAGCCCCTTTTTTCACACTAGCTACATATTAAGGTCACTTTTAGCTCAAACGACTTTCGCACAGAACCCCTAACCGGCACATGCCTCATAAACACAAATTCAGACATGCTTAAACAAATCACAAATTTACAAACATACTTTAATTTCAAATGAGAACTTAAAGGGGCTTAAATCCAAATGACTACTTACAATTTACTCCAAGATTCAAGGTAGCCCATAAATTGAATACGTGATCCTGAAACGCCAAACAAAGTCCTACCCGTTATGGGTAAAATTTAAAACACCCAAATAGCCCCTATACTCCTCGAAAAAGTCCTAAATTATGGCTATCTAAATCCTAACTCATGCTTAGCCTTAAATGTGTTGGAAAATTTGATACCCACGAAAAACTTACATCAAAACAGTGATGAAAAATGCTGGACAACAGCTCGAATCAACTCAATCTCGCCCAAAATGGCCTTTAAGCACAATGGGTGTCCGATAATTGAATCCTATAATCAATGTGGGTCATTTTAAACAATCCTTTACTAAACAAGTCAGCCCTTAAAACTCAGTTTAACACCCATAAATCACTTCGAATCGTTGTTGGAACACTTACCCACGATCTCACCTTAGATTTTGAACTTGAATAGCCACTGAAATTGGCGCCGAATAGTTTGATTTCACGAAACCAAGACCCAAATACTCTGCGTAATCTAAAATTAAAACAAAACTTTATGGGTAAACTCCAAATCACAAACATAGCAACCAATAGTTTGAAATCAAACTTCGGAATGCTTACCCACTTCAAATTGGAACCAAACGACGCTATACAATGCCAAGCTAGCCAGAAATTTAAGTTCAAAACAACCTCCTCCTTGCTGTCTATACAGAATGCACGAGAGGGAGACAAGAGAGACGGTGGATGGAACTGGAAGGCGACGACGACGAGCTGCGGTAAGGGTGACTGTGCATGCAGTAGTGACAGACGTAGGGCAAGGGTGATTGGGCGTGCGGTGACGGCACATAAACGAGTAGGGCGTGCGGCGACGGCGCATAAACGAGCAGGGCGTGTGACGGCTCGTGGCTCTGCTTGCGATGGCTGGTCGAAAAACGATGGGGAGGAAGAGAGAGACCGGATGGAGGAAGAGAGAGAGAGAGACTAACGAAAGGGAGAGAGTGATCGGAAAGATGTGTGGGTTTTCGGTGAGGAAGAGGTATGAGGAAGAATAAAAGAATAAGAAAAAGAAGAGGGAGATAAGGATGAGGATTTTCTCTTTTTTTTCTTTTGTTTTAAAAAAAACAAAAACAAAAAGACCAAAAAGCCCTCACACCAACCTTTTCATTTCATAAATTCCCTTTTACCAAACTCTTCTTTTCCCAAATTGTCATTTTTAAAACTTCAAATTTCAAATTAACCCCAAAATTAAAAACAAAACTTAATGAGAATTATTCAAACTTGATTCCAAAATTCGAAATTAACGCCTGCGAATAAGCTGGGCGTTACATTACATTTGGGTTGGGTCAATTTTTTTTGTTATATCTCCAAATTGGAAAAAGGAATGACATGCCTGCAATTGAATTTTCTTTTTTATCATTCTTGCAACTGGCCCTTGAAATTAATTTTTTTAAGAGGTTTTTACTTTATTTTTGTTAGAATTGGTGGGTGAACATAACGAAAATCGCATATGGTAAAATTTTAACACATGTTTAAGTTTAGAGTTTAATTTGATGAAACTAAAACTTTAGGGTAAAAAATTAATACAACCTGCTAAGTTATGGAGTAAAAATTGATTTTTTTCGTTAAAAAATATTAAGAACGTATATAGTGAGATTAAAAAATTTTCTTACCAATATGATGAGTATGGCTCAACCAACATAAAGTATGTACCCTTGAGTACTAGGGGTGAAAACGGGTCAGGTCATTTTTTTTTTTTGGCTCAACCCAACCTGACCAGAGCCAAATCTATACAAGTAGAAATCCGACCTGACCCTACTTAGTTCTGGTTAGGTCACTTTTTACCCATTTTTTTCGCCTCCTAATTTTTTCTCTCTTTCTGTAATGGCCGGTTTATTTAGAAGCTTTAATTTTGAAATTTTTGGAAATCAAGTTGGATAAATTTCTTCAATAGGTATATTGATTTTGAGGCTATTTTGAAAATTTGGAGTTTTAAAATGGGCAATTTGGGAAAGAAGAATTTCGTCTAAGGGCATAATTGGTAGTTGGATTTTTTTTATATATATATATAAAATAATCTCCCTCATCCTTATCCACTATATATATATATATATATATATATATATATATTTATTTATTATTATTATTATTTTTTTATTTTTATTATTTTTTTTATTTTATTATTTTTTTTCTCTTCTTCTCCTTCCCGATAGCTCACTCCCGAAATCTCTCTCTCTCTCTCTCAAGCGAGCGCCGGCCGTCGTGCTCTCTCCCTCTTCCCGCCGTGCTCTCTCCCTCTCGTCGATCTATCTCTCTCCCTCTCTCACCGCCGATCACCCATCCATTTTTACCCTTATTCTTCCTTCTTTTCCGGCCGACCAAGCTAGCCAGCATCGATCCTCGCCGGAGAAGCTCTGAACCGAACACCCATCGCCGTTTGGCTCAGACCCACACCCCAATCACTCGAGCTCCAGCCGACTTCTCCTTCTTCTTCTTCTTCCTCTATGTGCTGCCGCTGCTCGCCAACTCTCGGGCCTCACCGGAACTCCAGCCATCAGCCGGTCGAAGAGCTCGCTGGACGTTCCCCTCACCAGAGCTCCAACCTTCCGTCGGACAGCATCATGAGCCACGCAGCCGTCTGCTCCTTCTTCGACTTCTTTCACCGGAGTTCAAGCCTCGTCGAAAATCGCTGAAAAACGACCCGACAGAATCGGATCTGTCCAAATTGGAAGCCAACGCGCCGGGTTCTTGCCTCCATGCGCTCTCACGTGTCGACCGAAGCCTTCACGCGCCGCAGTCTCCAATCCATTTTTCCAGCCCGAACATTCCGGTTTATGATCGTGTTTTGATTTAGAATAAGTAGGAGGCCAGAGTTTGGAGGAGATTCTCACTGCTAGAATAATATTAATTATTCTATTCGAGGTAAGTAGTTATTTGGATTTAAGCCTTTTAAGTTCTTAAATGAATAGTATGTGTGCTTGATATTTATATTTGGTGAATTGTATGTTGAAAGCGTTTCTAGGAAGCATGTAATGGTTAATGAATCCGTTCGGGGGTAGTTTTGAGCTCAATGGCTTAAGTCTGTGGCTATAAAGAGATTAAGGGTTTAAAGAGTCAAGTTATTGGTGTTAACACGTATTAAGATGGTAATAGGGGCTTAAAGACCCAAGCTCATTATAAATAGCAAGAGTAGTACTTTACAAAGTATGCCTATGATAGTGATTGGATTTGTAACATTGTTGTGATATTTAGAAAGGTTGCAATTAGGTATTTGTTGTTGCAAGTAAACAATGCGAGAGAACCTGTCGAGCTTGGTAATGAAGTGAAATCTTGAATTAGTTGGTGCTCGAGGTTTAGGAATGGTGATTGTGTTTGATGTTAATGTTTATGAGCTTATCGTAGTTTCTCTAAAGGTTTGCGAATAGATTATTGATTACTCAGAATGCTTGAAACTCTTAAATGATTGGTTGAGGTATAGTTTCTATGGGTGGTAATGAACTAACTGAGAGCAAGGCGTTGTAGTGGTTGGTTTGGGCTAAAGACTAATCTAGAACATCTTAAGGGTTTCAGTGGGCAGGGCTGTGGTTAGTGCTACAGGTGTTTAGAATGAGCAGATGATTGGGCATGTTTAACTTATTTCAGTTGGTCCCGAATGTGAGTAGAGGGTTACTGGTCGTCTTGATTTCTAGGGTGGTTATGGAACTGAATTCTGGATTAAAGGGATAGAAGGCTATGTGCCGGTAGCACAGGTATGTGCTTGTGAACTACGGGCCAGGTTATGAATGTGGTCCGGAAATAACAAATAATTTTGGTATGGCAGATTACCCTCGAGATTCCAAAAGTAGTGCAAAAAATGCAAGGAGCTTGATAAAATAAGAGCCACCTGATCTTATGTCTCTCCTGGGCGAGTCTGTAACTCTAGGTTGACTTAATGTGATGAGAGTGAGGGATTGTGTTCCTTCACTGTGGTGCTAGCTTAGGGGTGATTCCCCATTATGTTGAGCCTAAGGATTGCGATCCTTATGGCCTGTGTGCTAGCTTATGTGTGATTCCCCATTATGTTGAGCGTAAGGATTGCGATCCTTATGGCCTGTGGTGCTAGCTTAGGGGTGATTCCCCAATTATGTTGAGCATAAGGGATGCGTCCCTTATTGCCTGTATGCTAGCATAGAGGGGTGATGTTCTATTGTATGTAGGCGTGAGAGTTATTTTCTTTCACGGCCTTAATCAACCTAAGTTACATGGCTCGTTGGTAGTGCTCGAGACAATGCCATACCGGGATGGACTCAGGTAGAGTGTGCGAGCGGTAGTTGTATGGACGATGAGTTGAAAATTAAGAAGCAGATATGCGTGCCAGGACAACTTTTGTGTTGATGATGCTAGCATAGGGGTGTTATCCCCAAAGTAATGAGTTAGGGGGCGATTCCCCTAGATTGTTGATGATGCTAGCATAGGGGCATTATCCCCAGAGTAATGAGTTAGGGGGCGATTCCCCTAGAGTGTTGATGATGCTAGCATAGGGGCGTTATCCCCAGAGTAATGAGATAGGGGGCGATTCCCCTAGAGTGTTGATGATGCTAGCATAGGGGCGTTATCCCCAGAGTAATGAGTTAGGGGGCGATTCCCCTAGAGTATTGATGATGCTGGCGTAAGGGCGATGTCCCCAGAATGGTTCCCTAGAATGCATGAATCGCATGTATAACATGTGTAACACTAAAGGCGAGTGAGCCTGAGTTAAGGCGAGTAGGCGTTTAGCTGATTAAAGTGAATTTATTAGATTGAGCTGAGTTATGTGAGATAGGGCGATGCCCTCGTTTGTATGGATTTGGACTTTGGACCCTTAAGTGGGCTACTTATTGAGTATGTTTATACTCATCCTTGCTATTTTGTTTGTTTTGCAGACTGTGCACATTCTCGGGGTGGATGATGCAGGCAACGACTTGACGAGACTATGGAGACTCAACCAAATGTCTTTTCCCTATTTTAGTTTTTAATTTTATACCTTGTTCCTTGATGGGTGTTTGGTCTGTAAAACCTAAATATTCTTTAGTTACGTGTGCTTGGTTAGAAATCCTTAAGTTTGGTTGTCTGATGTTTGAGCTCAGCACTAAATATCGTAGTTTGGTGGGTACTGGGTCTATATTCTGAATTATAGAAGTGTTCATGTCTATTTCCAGGTCTTTGTAAATTTGGTTTCCTTCTAATTACGTCGTCATGCTGCCGAAATTTCGGGCATGAGCGAGGTAACTAGGTCGTGCTTCCGCTTTAGAGAGTCGTAGGATTTCGGGTTATTACACTTTCCCTCTAATGCCCCACTCTCTGTAAACTCTTTCCAGAAAGTTCAATTAACTAGAAGAGAAAAAGTGATTCATTCATGAAATAAAAATTTAAAATTAGAAGCAAAAGTAGCAAAAAGGAAATAATTAATGGAGGAAGTGTTGAGGTTATGATACCACTTGTTGAAGCTCTGATACCACTTGTTGAAGAAATTGGCACAAAAGGGAAGAGACAAACTCTTGGAAGAAAAGAAACTTTTATTAAGAAAGTACAAAGATGGACACTTTGAGAGAAGACTCTCTCACTCACTCTTTCTCACTTTTTCTAACTTCTTCCAAGTTCACTAACTTCACCCACACACATATGTGGGGGGACACACCTCCTATTTATAAGTATGAGATCCTTGGAGCCCAAGCATAATGATTTTTCTAGGCTTTTCTAGGATCTAACAAATTCTAGACATTTCTATAAAGCTTATCTTTATATCTAAAAGAATTCTCTAGAATTCTTTGGTGCCTAAGAATATCTAAGATATTTCTAGATCTTTCCTTTTTATTTAGAAGCTTCAACATGAATCTATAATATTCTAATATGGGTAAATATTCTAAGAAGCTTCTAGATAGTTAGTGTTGCCTTTTATTTTAACACTCCCCCTCAACACTAACTTTCTTAGCTCTTTCAATCATCCCGAGTTGTTGTCAAAACTTTGCATGCTTGGAGGTTCTCAACCTTTTGGCACACATTCCCAACTTCGATCTTTTCTTAATGTATCTTTTTCTTCTTCTTCCATGGCCTTTTTCCATTGGATGTTCTGAGATGCTTCTTCATATGTTGTTGGTTTTTCAAATGTTGCTAATGTTGCATTTACGTACCTGAGATTTGGCTTTCTTTGTCTAATTGATCTTCGTAATTGTGGCTCTTGCCTATCTACACCATTTTGCAAAGAACTCTGTGTTCTTATCTGACTTTCTTCTTCTTCATTGTTCTCTTCTGGAAGATTCTCTCCTTTTGTTGGAGCTTGTTGCACTTGGATCATCTCTTCTTTATATCCTTCTTTGAAAGACCTCATCCTTAGGTGTCTTTTCTAATTCTGGTGCCCACCATGATGATGCTTCATTGAATATAACATTTCTTGATGTGTAGCATCGTCCACTAATTAAAGATTGCTTGACTGGATCAAATACATCAGAATGCACAAGCTCCAATGGTTTCTTTGCTCTGAATTTGGACTCTTTAAATGGTAGTTGATGCGCTTTTCCATACTGGCAACCAGCACACACCATGTCTTCTCTAATATCAAGTTGTGGCAGCCCCTTGAGCATGAACTTGTTCATCATTACCTTTAATTTGTTGTAACTGACATGACCAAGTCTTGCATGCCACAAATCTGTTGTTTCATTCTTCCGTGTCTTATTCACATAGGCTGCCTCTGCTGACATGACATAGATGGAGTCCAATCTTCGTCCTTCCATCAACGGAGTACCACTAACTTTGAGATCTTGGTACACCTTGACATCGTTAGGTCCAAACACGACAAAGTTGCCTGATGATGTTAGTTGAGATACCGATACCAGATTCTTCTTCATTCCAGGTACATAAAATACATTCTCCAACTCTACTCGATTAGCATTGGAGTGAGGCATTATCATAGTTTTGCCAATGTGAGCTATTGGCAATTTTGAGTTGTTCGCAGTTACAACAACTTGACTTTCTTTATACTCTGATGTGTTTTGCAGCTTCTTTTTATCACCTGTCATGTGGTTAGAGCAACCTGAATCGACAATCCAATCATTTTCATAATTTACCTCTTCTGCATGAAGAGCCAAGTCTTCCTTCTCCATCGCATTGGATGTTGACTGTGAGTTAAGTTCTGTTGATGCAAAAAATGCCTATGCATCCCACTCTTCTTCACTAATGCTCTCAACTTGGGAGGTGACTGCATTGCTTTTTATAATGTCTTATTTAAACGACAATCTCTGGCATAATGACCTATTTTTCTATAATTATAACATTCACCTTTTTTCTTATACTCATGTTTTCTATTATTTTTACTAGCTCCCCCTACATTAGAGCCTTTTTGGGTTCCTCCATCTTCTTTTGATCCTACCTTCTTTTGATATTTTGGATGACCTTTTCTTTGGCCATTAAAGAGCGCTTCTTCGTTGTTGCTCTTTATGGCCCCTGACATTTGCTTAGCCAATGCTTCTTGACTGACAAGTAAATTTTCTAGGTCAATAAGAGAAGGTTGGACTGGCCAACCTTGAATAGCAGCAATAAAACTTCTATATTCAGGTTTAAGACCATGAATAATAATTCTCCTCATTCTCGACTCTGAAATAGTAGCAGTAGGATCTAATTCGAAGATTTCACGACAAAGAGTTTTTACCTTGTTGAAATATTGATTGATAGTCATCTCCCTTTGAGCAACTGACAGAAGCTCGTTCTCCAGAAACTGTAATCTCGCATCATTTCTCTTTGAGAAAAGTGAGGCAAAACGTGTCCCATGCCGCTTTAGGCATCCTTGCTCCCCTGATGTACTCCAACATTTTTTCATTAATCGAAGTTTTAATGGAAAACATGGCCTTACCTATCTTGACCTTCCATTTCCTCAAGGTTGTAGCATCTTCAGGTGGCATGACTTCAGTTCCTCCTACAACTTCCCATAAGTCTTGGCCTTGGAGATACGACTCCATGCACGTGGACCTAGTTTTGAGTGTTGAGCTTCTTTATTCCTCCAACAACTTGAAGATCTCCCATCATCTTGTAGTGATGACTGCACTCTAAGATTAAGCTGTGTCCCAGACAACAAGCTTCACAGTCCCAGACTATATACAATCTTCAAAAGCTCCACCACAGCAAGCTATGCTAGCTCGACTCTGATACCAATTGTTGAGGTTATGATACCACTTGTTGAAGAAATTGACACAAAAGGGAAGAGACAAACTCTTGGAAGAAAAGAAACTTTTATTAAGAAAGTACAAAGATGGACACTTTGAGAGAAGACTCTCTCACTCACTCTTTCTCACTTTTTCTAACTTCTTCCAAGTTCACTAACTTCACCCACACACATATGTGGGGGGACACCCTCCTATTTATAAGTATGAGATCCTTGGAGCCCAAGCATAAGGATATTTCTAGGCTTTTCTAGGATCTAACAAATTCTAGACATTTCTATAAAGCTTATCTTTATATCTAAAAGAATTCTCTAGAATTCTTTGGTGCCTAAGAATATCTAAGATATTTCTAGATCTTTCCTTTTTTATTTACAAGCTTCAACATGAATCTATAATATTCTAATATAGGTAAATATTCTAAGAAGCTTCTAGATAGTTAGTGTTGCCTTTTATTGTAACAGGAAGAAGGCAAGAAAACAAACAAAATTAAAACCCACAAGAGAAGAAATTAAAACCCATAAGAGAAAACTTAAAACCTAGAAGAGAAAAATTAAAACCAGCTAGAAATGAAAGCTTAAAAGCAAAAAATTAAAACCCAGAAATTAAAGCTCGGAAGAGACATGAAGAAGAAGATAAATCACACGCTTGAGAGAGAAAGAAGAATGAGTAAATTGGCTGCTAAATGGCGAGAATCGTTGTGTGAATCTATGGTGAAAAACGGAAAATTTCCAAAGATTGTGTAAACCTTGCAAGAAATCAACAATTATTGTGAAAACCTTCGAGAAATCAACGATTGTTGTGAAAACCTTTGCGAGGAAGGTTGGTATTTTAGAGAGAAACGCAAACAACATAATTATAAAATGATTGGAAGGTGCACACGGCACAAGTTTTTAAGGAACACGCGGAGGCCCTAAAATTACCCTATAGGTCGGTTTAGTCGAAACCGAACTGACCCGAATCGGTTCCTTTTGTTTAACAAACTCATTTTTGTTCGGTTTATTACATTCCTACTCTTGACCAAGAGGTCAGAGATTCGAATCTTCCACCTCTCATATTGTTAAAAAAAATTCTTAAAACCAGGGACTTCACAACTTTGCTAATTAATATTGTATGATCTTATTTCCTATTTGATTTGATCCAATCATATATATATATATATAGAAAAAAAATGATATATATTAAGGAAGATCTTTAGAATCAAATCTAGTTTTTAATTTCCATTTTCCTCTCTTTAAAATGAAGTATGTTCGTCACATTTTATTGGCTTGTTTTTATTCTCTTGAATTTATTATAGAAATTAATTACCTAGCAAACTAAACTCATATCTTCAAATTGTGAACAAATGTGAACGTAGAATTCAATGGCTAAGTATTTGTTATTCGGTATTTGGATTTACCTTTTGTGATAAAATCTTTGGGGAAGAAAGATTAAAATAAATAAATACAGTAAAAATTACACAAACTACTCATGAACTATGAAGTTTGTTACAATTACACCTATGAATTTTTAATTTGATCAATCATCCCTATTAATTGGTGTTAAATTACCGTTTAATTGGACTTCACACGTGTGATGTGACTCATATGTGAGTAAGGAAGAACAAATTTGTATTGGCAGATCTGAAAAAGAAAAGAAAACATTTTAGAAGAAATGTATTGAGGGAATTTCTTCAGCCCTTCCCTTTCTTGATTTTAATTCAATTGACGAACCACAATGTTATTCAGAATAAAATCATAAAAAGAAAAATAAGAGATTTTTCTCAAGGCTTTCAAATTTCTAAATCGAAGAAGAAATTAAAAAAAAACCAAAAAATGGCTCATCTCCGGTGGTTTTTGCTTTCTTCTCAGGCAGTCTTTCTGCAACTTCTGGCGGCGCCAGTGGCAGTTTCTTATTCTTTCGTTGGCGTGGTTCATCAAGAACCTTACAAGCAGCCCCTCTTTTTGGGTTGTACAAATTTGAGCAATGTCATCATCGGCTAATTTGGAGATCGAAGTTTCAGCTATGGCGACTGCAATTTCCTTAGTTTTTTTGGATTTCTTCTTTTCCATCCATCAAAATAAAAAATAATAGATAAATCACACAGCTCATATAACACCCACTAAGTCAAAACTTCCTAAGCTTCTTTTTTCTAAAACATAAAAAAAATTTCTTACCAATAACAAATAACAAATTTGCCCTTCCCTACTATGTGAGTCACACATGTGAAGCCCAATTAACAGTAATTTAACAGAAATTAGAAGAGTTGATTGCAACACTTAACAAATTACAAGAAGTAATTGATAAAATTAAAAATTCATAGGTGTGATTGTACACTTCATGGTTGAAGGGTGGTTTCTGCAATTTTTTAATAAATAAAACACCCTTTGACATCCTTATGACATGTGACTGCCATAGTATTTATGTTACATCATGAATCCCCAATTCATGAGGTTGATACAGTGTGTTATATGAATTTTCAATTGACTAATTAAAAATTTTGAAACTTGATACTAATTTTATCTTTCTATTGCATGAAAATAAGCTAAGGTTATATTCATGTCAATATAATCTTTTTTTTTTGTTTTTGTTATACGATGTCTTTTTTTTTTTTTAGTTCAACGAGGATGGAGATTTAAACCTTCGATCCTTTGACATATGATGATGTATGTCTTAGCCAGTTAAGCGACTTTTTGTTATATGATGTTAAAGCTAGTTCTATAAATTGAACATAAATTTTAAATGAGGAACAATAACTTTGAGAACAACAAACATACTCCACAATAAGAAAAAGGTAAATACATCTTATCAATCATTAATTCATTCTAGCAACTTCTAGAATCGTTTATTGTGTTTTGGCAAACTAATTTTTTTTCCATTATAATTCTACCAGTCAGACTCCCATTTAGCATGAAGCTCAAACTTATTTTCAGGAACATTAAAAATATAGATTCCATCGTTTCTTGCCGACCAAGAGCATACATGATCTCGACATCTGTAAGCAATTCATGAATTAGATGCTGACCCTGGCCAAAACACATCTAAAGCGACATGATTGTGTGCATGGCGCGTGTAGCACCAGTACAACGTTGTCTGCCACAAATTCTCTCTAAATTTCCACGAAAATTGTGCCCAACTCCCAAATTGTGTTGTCCCAAATCATTGTCTTTGGACTTGCAATGAAGAAACAAGGTTTCCCCATTTCGCATTTCGTTGGATACCTGCACACTCCAACGCTCAAATGGAGCTGCAGTGCATGTTTGAACCATGAAGAGTGCCAAAACCCAAACTAAAACCATGCAATATTTGAGATTCATGATCATTATTTCTAGCAGTTTCAAAACTTGATTTCTTTTTCCACGTTTTTTCGGCAAAAAGCTGAAGGAAACGATTCAGAATTAGCTTTGATGCCGTTGAGCTAAGCCTGCAATATCCTTACTTCATATATAATGCCAAAGATAGAAACTCATGGTTTTGTATAACTTACATTTTCACAAATAACTTCAAACCATATTCAATAGACTTCAATATGGATCGTTGCAACTAGAACAGTTTTTTTTTTTTTTTAAATCAACATATAACGTCTGATAATGAAGCATCAAGGACAGTTTTATGTAAGTTTGTAATGTTACATTTTCACTACAAACGGTCAAACTTGTTAAACCAATTTCTTTTGTTTTTTTTTTTTCTAGTTTAACATGTGATAGTGCATATTCAAACCAACCTTTTGGTCATAAATATATGTTTTAACCAATTGAACTATGCTCAAGTTGGCTTTTTAACCAACTTTTTCATAAACTCTCTTGTATTTCACAGTTTTTAAGTACTCTTGGTTTTTCTTTTCTTTCGACCTGTGCTCACTGTTCAAGCATCTAGATGCAAGGGATAGCCACACTACCCTGTATCCGCGCGCTCTAGACTTGCGACAGCGTCTAGACGCTTGGGACAGCGTCTCGACGTTGCCCTGCACCTTGACATTCTGTCTTTCAGCGTCGAGCAAGGGCTCCGTGGAGCGTCACGACGCTACTCCTTGAGTAACTTGGTCAATTCTTCTCCAATTATTCAATTAGGGCTTGCATGACCTCCGGATATGCGTGAATCAATCTCGAACACTCCAAAAAGATCCAAAAAGTCCAATAAACTCCAAATTGCTCATCGGACTAATTTATCTACAAAATAGGGAATTAAGCACATTAAATAAGTTAATACCACAAGATTTAGGGATAGAAAATTAGGACTTTTTGAGTCCTACCAGTGTCATGTATTTTCGAGGGTTACTTTTTGGCGGGAAAAGACATTGTAAATCGCTGGGTCCCCATAAAAACTCATTAAAATACCACCCCATATTCATACTTGTAATCACTGGGATCAGGATTTTTTTAGGATACCCAGGATTGGTGTGAAGATATCCCAAGATTATATGGAGAATTTCGAGGATTTTGAGTGAATATAAACATGCATGATGTGGAAGAACAAGAAGAACAATATAAACTTGCATTTCCATTTATATAAGGTAGAGGGAGGTCATACAAAAAAAAAAAAAGAAAAACAGGTCGGCCAACACCCTAGTGAACTTACTCGAAGTCGGATGATATTATCACCAGCGGTAGCTTTTTGTCATATCTCCTCTTCTTCTTAGCGGACGTGCGGCTGGACCTTTCATCGGCACTACAAAATTTGTCTTTCTTCTCTCCTGGTCGACACTCTCCCTAGGCATGTTCACAGAACATGCTGAAGGGCCGGTTGGGGTGTGGGCAGAGGGGGAAGGGGTGGCGACGGTGGTGTTTGGGAAGACTCTTCTTTATTCGACCAATTTGCCAGGATGTCCTCCAACTCACGCTTCTTCTCGGCCTGATTGGAGGAAATGGTTGTGGTGTTTAGCGTGGGTAAGCTTCTTGGCTCCGACTCCCCCAATAATGGGGCTGACAGATATTTTAAAAATCTGTCGTCAGATGAGTATTCCATTTTGGGCAAGTGAGTGTGTTTAGTGAGTAATCCATTTTAGGGTTTATTAATAGGAAAAAGGAATATTGATACCAAAGGTCGCCATTAATGAATCCACGAATTGAATGAGATGCCGTTCACCCTTCCATCTCCCCAATCACAAGGTGAAGTTGCATCCAGGTTAAAATGTTCAACACATCTGGTGAACATGATTTCCTTTAAGTGCGGTGGAAATAATTTTGTTGTTCTTAGCACTTAATTCTTGAAATCCCCTCCTTTGAGCTCTTCAATTTGCAAATCATTTAATCTCAGTTGTTTGGTTGCTAATTTGCCACAAAAACATAAATTGAGGTCAGCACATATACAATTAGGTCCGCAATCAGCATTTGGAGTTGCAGTGGATTTGTTTTAAAAGGCTTCCCTTTGATCCCAGTGGCTTCCCCTTCAACTGCAATAATATTAAAACAAAACGTTAACTATTTTCAGAAGTTGAGCCATCCCATTTACATATAGGATATTAACTAACAATAAGTTATCAAAATGGTCAACTTTAAAGAGATTTAAAACAAACAAAAGAAAGAGGAAAAAAATGTGGAACTCGAAATTCTACCAAAGGCAGACAAAACCAGCAACATCATCACAATAATGAGAGCAAACTTGACACTAGATTTCTCCCATATTATCCTTTCTATTGTAAAATTTGTAAATGGTTTGGTGTGTGATGGTTAGTATCTTTCTTGCCCACCCATTATATAAGCCTTGGGACATTATATTAATTTACTAATATAGCATACAAACCTTATGGGTGGATTTTGTGGATGCATATGCCAATTTTAATATCTGATTTATGGTATATACTATAATTACAAAAAAAAAAAAAAATCAATTTATGGTATTACTATAATTAAATAAATAATAATCAAGTTATGGCTAAATAAGGTTAAGATTCCTGCGCCTTATTCCTGATGTAAATTTTTTTTCCTGATCTTAGAAATGTAACACTTTTTTTTTTTTTTTGAGTTGAACAACATTTGAGAGTGGGGAGATTCAAACCTCTGACCTCTTGATCGATGGTACATGCCAATTACTGACGAACTATGCTCACTTTGACTTTTAGAAATGCAACACATTAAATGGTATCCCATTGATTGAATATCTTGTTTTTCCAATGATGATAAGAATGGTCGACTAATATGAACCCTTTTTAGTGCCGAAATGATCATGCATTGTACTCTTTCTTTATTTTTTATTTTTTCTCCTCTTTGAGTTCAATAATGTAGGGGTGATGATTCAAACATCTAACTTTTAGAACATATATGAATAATATCTTGACTAGTTGAGCTCTGCTCGAGAAGGTATACACTATTTTTTTTTTGCAAAAATCAATTTATACCCCTACACTTTGAGGGTCATATCAATAAAAATTCTAAACTAATAACTATATCAATTTAAACCTTAAACTTTCATAAATGTATCAATTTACACTCCATGTCGTCAGATTCTTTTTGAAAAACGTTAGTTTACACGTGTATAAATTTATAATTATATCAATTAAACTCGTAAACTTTCAAAAGTGAATCAATCTAGACCATCTGTTTCAAATAATTAACGATTTTTAAATGAAAGGTCTAGATTTTTTAAGAAGTTTACACATGTGTGAAAATTGATGCATGGACACGATTTTCAAATTGAGGGTCTAAATTGATTCACTTATGACAGTAGAGGTTTAATTGATAGAATTATAAGTTTGCGCACGTGTAAACTAATGTTTTTTTAAAAAGAATCTAACAGAGAATGTAAATTGATACACTTGTGAAAGTTCAAGTTTTAAATCGATACAATTAGTTTAGAGTTATTGATACAACCCCCAAAGTTTAGGAGTATTAAATTGATTTTTGTCTTGTTTTTTAGTTCAACAATTGTGGATGGGGGTCGAACCATTGACCTTTAGAATGATAATTAGTGCTTTATCCACTGAACTATGCTTAGATTAACCACTATTCATTTGGAAGGCAATTAATCTTTCAATTTTATGCCAAAGTAAGCATAGTTCAACTGTAATGGACATGTACTCTCGACCTCGGTCAGAGGTTCGAATCCCTCCACTCCCAAAATGTTGTTGTTGAACTAAAAAAAAAAAAACTTTCAATTTTATTTAATAACTACTAAAAATATGATAAGCAGTAGAATGTTCAATAAATTATTGAAAGCCAATGGATTTTTATTATTTTATAAATGCAATAAAAAAATTTACACATATATAAAATTTTAAATTAGAAAATTTACTCAATAGTATAAATTTAATATTTAATATGTATTTTAAAAATTTTCTTAAATAAATGTATCATAAATTTGACTTTTTATTATGTGCTTTTTAGTGTATTTTGACTATGCTATTTTTCAAAATTTAAAAATCTTTTCTATAATTGAAATTACACGTTTATATTACACTATTTTATGTATGTAAATGCCTCTTATGTAAATCAAAAGTCCTACATAATTTTCTTTTTTTTTCTTTTTTTTTTTTTAATTTTGAAATTGGCCCCAATGTGCAGAAAACCCGCTAATGAAGTCACTAATCAATGGAAAATTTTTTAGCACTATAAAAGTACCATACTCAGATCTTTTTGTTTATACTATGATTTGCCTTTATAAATATATTTTTTAATGTTAGTGGACACCGCATCATTTTCTAAAGGATAATGACTTGATAAATAATAAATGAAATAAGAGTATATATAGTATTATTTGAAGTTTTTTCTGATCAAGTTTGAAAAACTCAATTAGTTTATGACTTAAACTCATGATTCAAATTCCAATAATGTTAATAAAAAATATGAACTTCTTTCATGTCTTTAAACTTTTGTTTAGGAGAGAATTTCTAAATATAAGAATTTTCAGTGTGAACAATTCACTTATTTTGATTTTTGAACTTTGAATATCTTTTTGGTAGTTCGATTTTGTAATTGAGTTTGAACATTTTTGTGGCACTACAAAAAATTATGAATATAATAACTTTAAGTTAATAGCATTTATTCAAAATGTAATATAATAACTTTAAGTTAATAGCATTTATTCAAAATGCTATCAAATATTTGGGTAAAATTAAGCGCACGCTGGCATTTCACTCATACGATTTGTAAAATTTGTGAAAAGTACCACTAGATACCAACATGCCTTTGCATTTATTTGAAAGAATAGAGGAATCCAGTCTTTCTAAACTCTCATTAGACCTAACTCCCTTGAAAGTAAATTTTCTCAAATGTTCAGATAATGCTCTGGTTGTAGCTTTGATTCTCTCTTGACCTTTTCTATCAAACGAAACTCTCTTTACCATTTGAGTCAATTCTTTATTTTCTCGTTCCATATGCTTTGATGATTCTTTCATGGGTTGCTTTGCTAATAAGATTTTTTCTCTCTATGAAAGGATTCTAAAATCGAGGGTAGCGAACGATGTTGTAGAAGATGGTGGTCGAAGAACCTAGCTATGACAATGGATGAATGGTCCATATAACTTTACAACGAGTTTTGTTTATTTTCTTTCATCATTGAAACAAAATAGCGTTTTCCCTATTCTTTATATCCATTGAATTCTCATATCTAATGGCTTAACCAAGGGTCCTATTTATAGACACTAAGGGTAAATCTTTGTCAGAATTAAAATATATCTTATACTTATTTGAATCTCATTCAAATCTACTACGATATTTATTTATTTGAATTTTATTCAAATTTTATAAATATATTTTATTTAATATATCAAATATACATTAATTATTTTAATATTTAATGTATCAAATACAATAAATATATTTTTCTCTTTTATATTTAATATATATAATATATTAAATATTAATTTGAACATTTCAAATTAAATATTAAATTTGAACATTTCAAATTTTAATATTTAATGTATCAAATACAATAAATATATTTTCTTCTTTTATATTTAATATATCTAATATATTAAATATTAATTTGAACACTTCAAATTAATATTAATTTGAACATTTCAAAATTTTCTTTCAACTAAATTGATCTTTTAGTGTTACTATGAGCTAGCAAGGGGACCTTATGGACCTACAGATTATAAGTTCCAATTATACAAATTTAATTAATTAAACTCTTTAATTAATTAATTTTCATTCATTAACTATAGTTCACTCTAATATAGACTTAGAGTTGCACTCTTATATACTGTAGGATAAGTTATGTCCATAGATATAATCACTATATGCAAATCGAGCCTTCACGAGTCGTTCATAATTACAGCTGGGTCAAAAGTTCGTTTTACCCTTGTAATTACATCTTGCACCTTAAGTACCACTGATCCTCTAATGAACAATTTGTTTATAATCTAATTATAAACTAAGTCCCTCTCGGGCCAGTGAGAGGGTGGGGCCCCATTGTTCAAGTCCCGAAATCAGCACTTAAAGGAACTACTCATCTACTTACCCTATATGGGAATGAGTGAATTCCATCTTGGTGAGATTATGTTCCCAGCTCCCTATTTGGTCAAGTCCCCAAAATGGTAGGCATGCATATTGAATCGGCTACAAAAGCCACTCTCATCCATGCAGATCAAAGGACAAGCCCTCACAGGCAGGAGTTCATAACTCACTCAGGATTAAGATCGAGTTGCATATAATCATCATGATGAAATATTAATCTTCTCAATTAACTGTTTTATAAAGAGATATAAAATATTTCGTGGTTCAGTCTTACACAAGCTCTTTGTATAAGATACCCCTACTCACATGTCTCCACATAAACGATTTAGATCAAATCATTTATAACTATTACAAAGTGAGCCGTATCAATAGTGTTACCAGGATAAGGCACCAAACCTTATCTATATACTACGACCCTTTAGGTTATTTTTTGAACATGATCCTCCCGTATGTCAACCACATACTATTCAAGATTATACTAATAACTTTGAATTTTTCATATAATGGATAATATTATATTACAAATAAAATAATCAAAATTATTAAATAATTTATTAATTACGAGGCTTTAGGACATAAATTCCAACATTACATACATATACTATTCGAATTTTCAAGTTTGTTCTTTATTGATACTATTTAGAAAGTAATAGTGTGAGTATGGTACATTGCTATTGAACTGCTTTGAGATTTCTCTAATGGTGTTTTTCATCTATTAACACTTAAATTTGTTGCTCTTCAACAGGGTGAAGGTGGCCATTTCAAAACCTTTCTTGTTTAAATGTCTCTCAAGGTGCAAATTACCTCATTTTAATTTACATATTTTAGTCATCTTCTACAGTAGTTTTGCAGCCTTTATTAGATGCTAATGTTATAAATGGTCAGTTACAAGCTCATAGTTTCATGGATGGTTGAGATTGATGCAAAGGAAGATTATATAAACCTCATTGATGTATAATGCTATAATATATTGGATTGACATTTTTTAAGCTTAAAATTTTGATTGTTTTGTTAATGATTTAATTAGCTAATAAAACACTCAACTATAAATTTTGAAGGCCAACATGAGCATATGAGTATAACTCAACACATATAAAGCATGTACTCTCGACCAAGAGGTCAGAGGTTCGAATCCTCCACCTCACATATTGTTGAACTAAAAAAAAAACATAAACTTTTAAGAGAGCACGCATTAACTTTACTATTTATTCAAGTTCCCTAATTTTATAATAAAAATCATTGAATGATTAGATTGACCTAAATATAAATGTTGCTTTATGTCGCAATGTCATCGCGACATTGAGCGGCCGACGTCCTTCCCTAAGGAAGTAGGTTTGGAGTGGTCCTGAAAATCAAAAATTAGGTTCAGGAGTTGATTGAGTGTAGGGAAGGTGTTAGTACCCCTACAACACCCATTTTAGAAAAAAAATTTCTATAAGCACTTTTGAAAAAATTAAGGTTAAATTACAAGTTTAGTTCATAAACTTTCAGATTTGTGCCTATTTGGTCCCTAAACTTTAAAAAGTATCTATAGGTCCTTGAATTTTCAATTTTGTGTCTAATAGGTCCTTGGCATATTCAAATTTTTTTAAAAACTAAAAACGTCTAATAGGTCTTCAAACTTTCAACTTTGTGTCTAATAGGTCCTTAACATATTCAAATTTTTTTAAAAATAATTGATCTATTGGATATAAAATTGAAATTTATGTCTAATAAAAACTTAAACTTTCAATTTTATATCTAGTAGGTTCGTGAATTTTAAAAAATATTGGATAGGTCAAGGACCTATTAGACACAAAATTGAAAATTTAGGGACTCATTGGACACAAAATTGAAAGTTTAAGGGCCTATTAGACACTTTTTAAAATTCATGGACCAAATGGACACAAATGGACACAAATGGACACAAATTTGAAAGTTTATGGACCAACTACACACAAACCTAACTAAACTTGTAATTTAACTAAAAATTAATAATTTAAAATATGGTTAGTATAGCTTTTTGAGTGGTGTTATGTGATCAAAAGTAGTTTTTTTTTTTTAAAAAAAAAAAACTTAATAAATTGCTTCAAAAAAATTGAATTTTTTTTTTGAAGAAACATAGATGAATTATCAAAAAATGACTTTTAAAGTGATTAATAGAAAATTCTCAAAATATATAATAAAAAAAATTATACTTAATAGAATCATTTTTTAACATAGTACAACACACAAATTTGTTAATTTGTTATTCAAAATACTTTTGAAAAAAAAAACGTAAGAGATTGTAACATTTTTATTGAAAATATTTTTTTCAAAAGTGTTCAATGGAAAAGTATTCCAAATAGATCCTATGTTTTTGAAAAAAAAGTGAAAGAAAATAAAGTAATATAAAAAAGATAAAGAAACACACATATATATCATTATATATTATCATAATGTAGCTATATTTTTCATTATTGTTGAATTCCAAGGCAAGTTTTACTTCCACACACACAAAGATTAACAATCACATTATGAATAATTTTGTTCTTATTAGCACTTAATTCTTGAGATTCCCTCCTTTGAGCTCTTCAAAATGCATATCATTATTTAACCTCAGCTGTTCAGTTACTAAATTGCTACAGACGCATAAATTGAAGTCAGCACATATACAATTAGGATGTTTGCAATCAATCTTGCTGTTGCAGTGGGTTTGTGTTAAAAGGCTTCCCTTTGATCCCAATGGCTTCCCTTCAACTGCAATAATAATATTTAAACATAGCATTATTTTCAAAATTTGAGCCATCCCATTTACATTTTATATAAGATATAACTAACAATTATCAAAATAGTCAACCTTTAAGAGATTTAAAATAAAAAAAGAAGGGAAAAAGAATGAGGAACTTGAAATTTTACCAAAGCCAGACACAACCAGCAACATCATGACAACAATGAGAGCCAACTCGACACTAGATTTCTGGGCCATATTATCCTTCCATCGTAAAATTTATAAATGGTTTGATGTGATGGTTAGTTTCTTTCTTGTCCACCATTATATAAGCCTTGGGACATTAAATTAGTTTACTAATATAGCATATATACCCTAAGGATGGATTTATTTGTAGATGCATATGCCAACTTTGATATATATAATTTTACGTATTATATATAATTACAAAAAAAAAATATTAACATTCAATTTATTGCCAAATAAGGCTAAGATTCCTACCCCTTATTCATGATGCAAATTTTTTTCCTGATTTTAGAAATATAACACATTAAATGGTATCCCATTCATTGAATATATATATATATCTTGGCGTAGCTAGGCCATCCTGGACTTGAACCAGAGACCTCGCCCGTGAAGTAAATCATCGCACCAGTCCAATCAATTGGGAGAGAATCAATCGATTCCTTTTCGGGAGCGATTCATCCTTCCCAAACGCTGCATACAACTCTCCGTTGTACTGTGCTCTCCAAGTGTGCTTGGTTCCCCCCTTCTTCCTTACCATGGCAAAGTCTTTGTGAAATAACTCCGATGAGAAGAAAAAAGAAGGCGTTAAGAAACCCTCCTGGCCCAACCCGTCACACTCTAAGATCCTTTTTCAAACCAGCTCCCATTTCGAGTCAAGATCTCGATAAATAGACACATCCCGTTGCACTGATCGGGGGCGTTCGTAGTGACTGAGGGTTCGTAGAACGAAGTGAGTTATTTATCAGCCAAACATTCTTCTTACGGCTCACTACGGAAGATGATTTCACTTCTTTGCTAGACCACCTTCCGAGGAAGATCAATAGCCTTTATATATATATATATATATATATTCCCTCTTTCTCTTTTCTCTCTAATGATGATCGGATAAGAATGATTGACTACTATGAATAATTTTTAGTGCTGAAAATGATCATGCATTGAACTCGAGCTCTTTCTTTATTTTTTTTCTGTTTTCTCTTCTTTGAGTTCAATAATGTAGGAGTGAGGATTTAAATATCTAACTTTTAGGACATATGAATAATATCTTGACTAGTTCAGCTCTACTTGAGAAGGTGTGCAGTTTTTTTTTTTTTTTTTTGAGTTCAATAATTACGAGATGGAGGATCAAACCATCAATCTTTGAAATGGTAATTAGTGTCTTATCCACTGAGCTATGCTCGAATTGACATCTGCACTATTCATTTGGTAGGTTCAATTAATCATTCAATTTTATTTAATAACTACTAAAAATATGACAAGTAGTAGAATGTTCCATAAATTATTGAAAGCCAAGAGTTTTCTTCTTCTTTTTTTTTTTTTTTTTTTTTTAATTTTATAAATATAATGAAATTTATTACACATACAAAATTTTTAATTAGAAATTTTACTCAATAGTATAAATTTAATATTTAATATGCATTTTTAAAATTATTACAATTTCCTTAAAACAAATGTACCATTAATTTGACTTTTATTATTGTGCTTTATAGTGTATTTTCATTATGCTATTTTTCAAATTTTAAAAAATCTTTTCAATAATAATTGAGATTACATGTTTATATTACACTATTATATATATATATATATATAACTTCCTCTATGTAAATCAAAGTCCCACAATTTTTTTCTTTTAATTTTGAAATTTGGTCCCAACACAAAAAACCCGCTAGTGAGGTAACTGATCAATGAAAAAATTTCTAGTACTGTGGGAGTACCATGCTCGAACTTTCTGTTCATACTATAGTTTTTCCTTTATAAATATTTTTTTTATGTTGGTGGACACCACATCATTTTCAAAAGAATGATGACGTGACAAAATAAATGGAATAAGGAGTATTCAAACTCTGGTAGCATTCGAAAAAAATTTCATTGATAGCATTCGAAAAAATTTTCCTGGTCAAGTTTGAAAAGCTCAATAGTTTATGACTTTAAACTCATGATTCAAATCCCAATAATGCTAGTGAAAAGAATTAACTTCTTTCATATCTTTAAATTTTTGTTTAGGAGAGAATTTCTAAAGATACGATTTTTCATTGTGAACAATTCACTTATTTTAATTTTTGAATTTTGAATACCTTTTTTGAATACCTTTTTGGTAGTTTGATTTTGTGATTGGTTGGAAAATTTTTGTTGGTTGATATTTTTTAAGCTTAAAATTTTGAATTTTTTGTTAATGATATATTAATTAGCTAATAAATCATTCAACCATAAACTTTTAAAGCCAACATCAACATATGAGTATAGCTCAATTGGCATAAAGCATGTACCTTTGACCAAGAGGTTAGAGGTTTGAATCCCCCACCCTACATTGTTGATGTAAAAAAAAAAACAATAAACGTTTAAGAGAGAACATTATTTGTACTATTCATTCAAGTTCTTAATTTAATAAAAAAAAATTTCAATGATTAGATTATCCTAAATCTAAATGTTGCTTTTTATACATCTTTTTGTTCTTTCAATAGTTAAGAGTGTGTTTTGGTCTCCGTGATAGCACACAAAATAGTATTATTTCTATGCTTAGTTTATTGCTAGTTTTGCTATGAATGTGTGAGTTTTGATATGTTTTTATGTATATTTTGCAGAAAATGAGCAATTAAAATAAAACTGGAGCATTGTGGAGTATTTGGAGCATAATTGTGCTTTATTTGAGGATCCAAGTGTTGAAAAGAAGTAATCAAGCATTTAAGCCTGAGAGTATAACGTTCAACACTATTTGAAGCGTTGCAACGCCCTATCAGAAACCATTCAGCCTTAGAGACCAGCAGGCATAACATTGCAACGCTGTCTAGAGTGTTGCAACGCTAGCCAAATTGATTTTTTCATTTTTTTTATGAAATTTGAAGGGACAACGTTGCAACGCTGACTCAATGCCTATAGAAAGAAAGTTTGGCTTCGACAAATGGGAGCTATTTTGAGAGACCAAAAACCCTAAACTCGATTCAAGCACTGTCAAAGACCTAGAGGAGACCTTTTGGAGAGTCAATGATGAGACTCAAAGCTCAAGATCGTGGACATCACATCGAGAACGAGTGTTGGCACGCGACCTAAGTTTATTCTCTACTTCCTTTACTTTTCTTTTAGATTTAGGAGTTTTTGTGTACTGTTCATGTAATGTTTATTTATGTTTTAGACGTGTGAATGATTGTAATGTTGAACACTTGGTTGAATTGTGGTTTTAGTTTATATGTCGGTGTCTTTTATACATCTCATTTTTATTGTCTTAACCTTTGGCCATGGTTTTGCATGTTAAACTAGATTTATCTCGAGGGAGTGTAAATGTAATTAAAGAACATTAGAGTGTAAATATAGATTTATCTTGAGAGGTTAATCTATTTGCATGAGAGTGAGTATGTTAATTCTAGAAGCCTTAAGAGAATAACTTAATGTCATGCATAGTAATAGAAATAGACCGAGAGGTTGATTTGTTCCTTTGCATGAGTTGAATTGGGCTTGAGAGAGCCAATTGATTACATTAGAAATTCTTGGCTTAGAATTGTTAGTTTATAACTTAATTCATTAATCAATCAAAGCTGGGCTTAATTTAATCAATCATTCATGTTTATAAACAATTGGATTCTAAAGCATGTACATATTAGTTTGAATTTTATTTTTCCTTGATTCCAACGTTTGGTTCTCAAAATAAAATTGGGCAAAAGTAACTACGATACTTAATTAAGGTCTAAAGAATACTAATCCTTGTGAAGACAATACTCTATACTCTATCACCCATTAAAACTTGACACTGTACACTTGCGGTTATTTATGAGCACAAAAGTACACGCAACACTCCCATCCCCAAAGATTTTATCACACGTAGTCAACCTAACTACCGAATAACATATTGTTTAAGTTAGTTCAACATTATTGTCAGTTTAAAGAATAGTTTAGTTGAACAAACACTTATTACCATCCTTAATGGTATATATTCGTCATATATTGTGAGCATATGAGTCAATTTACACACACCACGATTATTCGTTCATAAGATAGATAGAAAGACCCTACAACATATATTGCTATCGAGAAATAATATTAAAACACTAGAATTTTATCATCTTAAGATCAAAGTGGCCACCATGAGATTTGAAACCCTTGCCTCCAAAGTCACTCAAATTCCTTTGCCATCTTTTTTGCCATGCTAGGCCCAACACATGATAATTATAATAAGCACATGTTATATGTTGATAAGGATTCAAATTCGTTGTTTCTTTTGGAAAAAAAGTGAAAAAAAAAAAGAAAGCAAAAAATATAATAAAAATATAAAGAAGCACACATATATGGTATATCATAATCTAGCTATATTTTTCATTATTCTGAAATTCCAAGGACAAGTTTTACTTCCACACACACAGAGATTAATAATCAAATAATGATTGATTTGTTGCGTTCTTAGCACACTTAGTTCTTGAGATCCCCTCCTTTGAGCTCTTCAAATTGTATGTCATTATTTAATCTCAGTTGTTTGGTTACTAATTTGCCACAAACGCATGATTGAAAGTCAGAACATATACAATTAGGATCTTGGCAATCAGCAGTCTTGTTGCAGTGGATTTCTACCAAAAGGCTTCCCTTTGATCCCAATGGCTTGCCTTCAACTGCAGTAATATTTAAACATTACATTATTTTTGTAAAATTTGAGCCATCCTATTTACATTTAGGGGCCGTTTGGCCCATGAGTTTGGGTTGGGATGGGTTTGGGTTCCAAACCCAAAACCATGTTTGGCACAAGGTGTTTCAAAACCCTTGGTTTTGAAACACAACCCCATGGGTTACAACAATGCAACCCCATGGGGTTTGTGCCATGTTTCCCTCTTCCATTTTCCATTTTCCATTTTCGGCGACCACTCCGACAACAACTCCGGTGACCACTCCTATGACAACTCCGGAGACCACTCCGACAACAACTCCGGCGACCACTCCGATGACAACTCCAGCGACCACTCCGACAACAACTTCGATGACCACTCCGATGACAACTCCGGCGACCACTCCGATGACAACTCCGACGACCACTCCGACAACAACTCCGGCGACACTCCGATGACAACTTCGAAGACCACATTGGCGACCCGACCACCGCTAACGATTACCTCCGACTACTTTGACAACAACTCTGATGACAACTCCGGTGACCACCCGACAACCACTGATAACGACAACTCCGACGACCACAACGGTGACCCGACCACCGCTGACGATTACCTCAAACAACCACTGCGATGAGAACTCGAGAGACCAGTTTGACGATTACCCCTACGACTCGACCACCCCAACAACTCGACACCCCGATAACCCAACCACTCAAACAACCCGACTTGCCCGAACCACCGACAACAACCACTTGACAACCACTTCACTGACACGATCACCCGACAACCATAGTTGATGATCACCTCGAAAACCTGACCATCTAGCAACCACCGTAGACAACCACCTAGTGAACACTCCGTGATCTGACCACCCTAATGACAACTTCGACGATTACCCCAACGACCTGGTAACCCAACCACCCAAAACTACTGTTGACGACCACCTGGTGACCACTCTAGCTACTCCAACAACCCAACCACTGCCACAACCACCCAGCGACCACTCCGGCGACATGACCACCCTGATGACGACTCCAGTGACCCGACAACTACTGCTGAAAACCACCCAACAACCATTCTGACGACTTGACCACCGTGCAATCACCACCGGCAACCACCTCGGCATACCCAAACACACCATCAATCCAACCACCCCAACAACCACTCCAACAATCACCCTAGCGACCCAACCACCTAGTCAATATTTTAAAAAGGCCAGAGTGGACGAGCTATATGCAAAACTAAAGGCGATCCCAAGGATGACAAGGCAAGATTGAATGGCTGTTGCAAAGACTATTCTCTCGGATAGTATGATGTTGAACTCCTTCTTTACATTCACCCCAGATTGGAAGCATGATTACTACGTGAAAATTTTGGGGAAAGCACCTAGAACCTGACTCTCTTTTCATCACTTTCATTTACCACTCTTATGACTTACATTTGTATTTGGACAACTACTTCTAGTTTCTTATCATTTCATCTGGAATGTGTGTTATGATATTTTTAGAACTAGATCTTAGTTCTAATTTTTGGTTTTACTTTACCATTGGCAACACCATTCTTACATTGCACCTATTAATTATATGTTGCTACGCATAATCTTCAATTGTATGTCATCATGAGTGGAGTGAATGAGATAGCATATAGTTATACAAACTACACATAGTATAATTCAAATTGAACTATAGTTGTAACAATTGCTCTACATAATTGGTTAAATAGTTGGTATGTAACACACCAAAAAAATTATGAAGTTAAAAAAATGGAGTAGGAAAAAAAACAGTGTAAGATTTTTTTTAAAATAATAAACAGTTTGAAAAATTATAAAAAAAAAAAACAGACTAAACAAACCCAGCCCAACCCAACCCTGCACCCCAAACACAGGTTTCAGCAAACCAGCCTAACACAACCCTGCACCCCAAACACAGGATTCAGAAACCCCAGGGTTTCTGATTCCAGCCAAGAAACCCCAGGGTTCCAGAACCCCAGGGTTTCTGATTCCAAACCAGCGCGCCAAACAGCCCCTTAATTACTAACAAATATCAAAATAGTCAACTTTAAAGAGATTAAAACAAAGAAATCTAGTTAAAAAAAAACAAACAAACAAAAAGAGGAAAAAGAATGAGATCTTGAAATTTTACCCAAACCAGACACAACCAGCAACATCATCACAACAATGAGAGCCAACTTGACACTAGATTTCTCTGCCATATTATCCTCTTGTATTGTAAATTTGTAAATGGTTTGGTGTGATGGTTTAGTTTCTTTCTTGCCCACCCATTATATAAGCATTGGGACATTAAATGATTAGTTTGCTAATATAGCATATATACCCTAAAGGTGGATTTTGTAGATGCATATGCCAATTCAATATATATGATTTGGTATACTATAATTACAAAAAAGGAAATAATAAATAATAATCATTTTTTTACCAAATAAAGTTAAGATTCCCACTTCTTATTTGTGATGTAATATTCAATTTTTTCCTATTTTAGAAATATAGCACATTAGATTGTATCATATTAATATCACATTAAATGGTATCATATTAATTGAATATCTTTTTTTTATAGCAAATTAATTGAATATCTTGTTTTTCCAAAATGAACACTTTTTAATGCTAAATGATCAATGCACTGTACTTTTTTTTTCTTTTTTCTTTTTAGGGATACTTGCACTGGCCAAAAAAATAACAAAAGTAGCAAATCTTAAACCATTTTGCAAATATGGCAAAAATTAAATCTGAGAAAAGAAGAAGAAGCTGAACTTGATCATAACTCATTAGCGATTAAAATATCTACTCTTTTCTTTGATGTCCGAGATTTAATCTCCAACCCCACTTATGTTGTACTTAACAAATAGAAAAAACTAAATTTAAGTTTATCAAATATGTTGGGTGGAGTTATATATATATATATTGAGTTCAACAACGTATGAGAGTAAGGGATTTGAACTTCTGACCTGTTGGCCTATGAAATTTACCTAAACAAGTTGAGTTAAGTTCAGGTTGGTGAAAGCAATATTAATACAAATACAAGAAACTTCTCTATCTTTAAATATAATTAGTAGAGATATTGCTTGTTATTTATACTACTAAAAATATGATAAGTAGAATGTTCAATAAATTATATTGAAAGCCAAGAGATTTTTATTATTTTATAAATGTAATAAAAGTAAATTATAAAACATATATAAAATTTTAAATTAGAAATTAGTTAATTATAACACATATATAAAATTTTAAATTAGAAATTAGTTAATTATAACACATATATAAAATTTTAAATTAGAAATTAGTTAATTATAGCACATATATAAAATTTTAAATTAGAAATTTTACTCAATAGTATAAATTTAATATTAAATATTTATTTTTAAAATTAGTATAATTTTCTTAAAATAAATGTATCATAAATTTGAATTTTATTATTGTGCTTTATAGTGTATTTTGATTATGCTATTTTTCAAATTTTAAAAATCTTTTCTATTATTTAGATTACATGTTTATATTACACTATTTTATCTATGTAAATCAAAGTCCCACAATTTTTTAATAAACGTTTAAGAGAGGACATTAATTGTACTATTCATTTTACTAATTTAATAAAAAAATTATTCAATGATTAGATTGACTTAAATATAAATGTTTCTTTATATACATCTTTTTGTTATTTCAAGTTATGGGTGTGTTTTTGATCTCCCATCCCCAAGATTTTATCACAGGTTGTCAACCTAACTGCCGAATAACATATTGTTTAAGTTAGTTCAACATTGTCAGTTTGAAGAATAGTTTAGTTGATCAAACACTTATTATCATCATTAATGGTACATATTTGTCATATATTGTGAGTGTATGAGTCAATTTACACACACCACGATTATTTGTTCACAAGATAGAGATCGAAACACCCTACAACATATATTGCTATTGAGAAATAAATACTAAAACACTAGAATTTCATCAATCTTAAGATCAAAGTGACCATCATGAGATTTGAAACCCTTGCCTCCAAAGTCCTCAAATTCCTTCCCCATCCTTTTTGCCATTGATAAGCAGGGGCGGATCTATTAAGGGGCCAGGAGGGGCACGTGCCCCCTCTCAAATTATCGATTTTTCTTTTTTCTATACACAATAGAAATTAAACATTAACTATTAGTATTATTTTGTCTACCAAAAGTAAAGACGTGGTCCTTTGGTTTAGTGGCATCAGCAGTCTCTAACATCTATTACGACCTACGTTCGAGGCTTTGCGTACTCAATTTTTGTAATTATTTTTCAATTTTTTGTAGATACACACATTATTTACAAGTTCTTTGTACGTAAATGACTTTTCATTTGTTTAATATATGTATTTCTGAATATATGTAAACTCCTTGTTATCATTTAATTATTTTTGGCATATATGTTTTTTTTTCAAAATTTTAGTTCAGGTTTTAAATTTGATAGTTTTCTTTAGTAAACCATTTTTAAAAATTTTAACTGCCTAAAGATTACAATCCAGGAAAAAAAATCTCATTTTACATAAAAATACTAAATATTTCAAATTTAATTTCATTTATGGTCATCATAAAAAAAACAATAAAATCCATTTATGGTATATTTATATAAATAATTCAATCATAATTTCTATTTAACAAACTAATACCAAGATTAAATTACAAATTTTGTCCCTATAGTTTGGAGAAAGTTAAAATTTAGTCTCTTTAGTTTTAGAAGTTAAAATTTGACCCTATTATTTGATAAAATCTCATATGGACGAAATTCTAATATTTAAAACAATAAGAACTATTTATGAGAATTTTATCAAACCATATGAGCTATTTATGAAGTTTTATCAAACTATAAGGATGAAATTACAATTTTTAAAATCATAGGGACTAAATTCTAACTTTGTTCAAACCACTAGGACCAAATTTATAATTTAACCTCAAACTAATTATTGATTATAATTTAGTATATAATATTGCTTAATTTGAATAAGTTAAATTTACAACTTTAGTAACTAAACTTTCAGGTTTGTGTCTATTTGATCCCTGAACTTTCAATATTGTGTGTAATAGGTTTTTGAATTTTAAAAATGTCTAATACATCGAACTTTCAATTTTGTAACATGGTCTCTGACATATTCGAAATTTTAAAAATGAGCAATTCTAGATATAAAATTGAATTTTTATGTCTAATAGGATCATGTTCTTTTTATTTCGAGTCTAATAGGTCCATAAATTTTAAAGTTCAAAGACCTATTGGATACAAAATTGAAAGTTCCATAATCTATTGGACACTTTTAAATTTTAGAAACCACATAGACACAAATTTGAAATTATAGTTACCAAACAGATTTGTGCCCCCTCTGATCTAAGATCCTGGATCCGCCATTGTTGATAAGTTCATTTTATATATATTTATTCTATCTTGTTAATGTTGTTTTTATTTAGTTTTCATATAGTTTTTAAATTTTAACTCTTGCATTTCTTTTATTTTTATAGGTGATTAAAGATTGTATTTTGAAGGTCAAGTTTGAGGACTTTTAGGTTGAAGACTAAAAATAAAATAAAATAAAATAAAAAATCTAGGCACCTAGGCGCCCAGGTGCTTCAAAAATGTATAACGCCTAGGCGCTTCGAAAATGTATAACGCCTTTTCTTTACAGTGCCTAGGCGCTACATCGACTGCCCTAACTTAAATTGAGTGTCTTTTATCAGAAGAGGGGTCAAAAATTAGATTTTGGGAGGCGAAAAACAAAGAACATAAGGGAGAGAACGAAAGAAAGACGACTAGACAGTATTTTGGAGCATCCGAGCAACCGAACGAAGTGAGAGCAATGATTGGAAACTCGTGGAATCACCCGAATTTGTTTCTTTTCCCTTTTTTCCTTCTCTTTTTTTGCTTGTCATGACTCCATTGATACTTTTAGCTAGTCTTGTTAAGTTTTACATTATGAACTAAGTTTTTCATTCTAGAGCCTTGATGTAATCGCTATTCGAATCCTATTTTTCCTAGTTAATAGTTGATATTTCAGTTTCGTATCTGGTTGTGAAAACTTTTCTGAGCTTAATGCATGTTTATATTTGGCCACTCTTTGCATCGATTTCATGTCATAATTCGAGGTTGAGAGACAAGAATTATTGATAGATTTGAATAGTTTTCCCTAATTTACACTTGAGATAGAGATATCCTTATGGGTTTTGTGGCAATTTAGGTTCTACGTTCGTCATAATTGAATTGTTGGAATTGTCATAAAGATATAAGCAATTTACTTTTCAATAAATATCGTTATTGCTTGAGAGAGAATATTATGTCTATAGGGTAGAACTTGCCAACAATCTAGAAATATAATTTGCTTCAACTATTAATGAATGAAGAATAGGAGAAGATAACGGTGAAGTCATAGCTCTAGAACCTATTGCAATTAAATTTAATCATTTGTTTTACGTTGTTAATTTTAGAGCCGTATTTCATTCTTTTGCTGTTAGTTTTAATTTCACCTATCATTAATTATTCGGTCCTCAGATAAAATTGAAGCTTACGAATTTGGTAATTGATAGCATTCATTCCCTGTAGAGAACGATACTAGTACTCACACTACTATATTACTTGTAACGATTCGTACACTTGCGAGCAACCGCCATGCTAGGCCCAACACATGATAATTATATTAAGCACATGTTATATGTTGATAAGGATTAAAATTCGTTTATTCTTTTGGAAAAAACAGTGGAAAAAAAAAACAAAGCAAAAAATATAATAAAAATATAAAGAAGCACACATATATGGTATATCATAATCTAGCTATATTTTTCATTATTCTTAAATTCCAAGGACAAGTTTTACTTCCACAGACACAGAGATTAACAATCACATCATGATTGATTTGTTGCGTTCTTAGCACACTTAGTTCTTGAGATCCCCTCCTTTGAGCTCTTCAAATTGCATATCATTATTTAATCTCAGTTGTTTGGTTACTAATTTGCCACAGACGCATGATTGAAAGTCAGAACATATACAATTAGGATCTTGGCAATCAGCAGTCTTGTTGCAGTGGGTTTCTACCAAAAGGCTTCCCTTTGATCCCAATGGCTTGCCTTCAACTTCAATAATATTTAATCATAGCATTATTTTTGTAACATTTGAGCCATCCTATTTACATTTAATTACTAACAATTATCAAAATAGTCAACTTTAAAGAGATTAAAACAAAGAAATCTAGTTAAAAAAAACAAACAAAAAGAGGAAAAAGAATGAGATCTTGAAATTTTACCAAAGCCATACACAACCAGCAACATCATCACAACAATGAGAGCCAACTTGACACTAGATTTCTCTGCCATATTATCCTCTTGAATTGTAAATTTGTAAATGATTTGGTGTGATGGTGTAGTTTCTTTCTTGCACACCCATTATATAAGCATTGGGACATTAAATGATTAGTTTGCTAATATAGCATATATACCCTAAGGGTGAATTTTGTTGATGCATATGCCAATTCAATATATATGATTTGGTATTACTATAATTACAAAAAAAGAAAAATAAATAATAATCAATTTATTACTGAATAAAGTTAAGATTTCTACCTCTTATTTGTGCTGTAATATTCAACTTTTTCCTATTTTAGAAATATAACACATTAAATGGTATCGTATTTATTGAATATCTTGTTTTTCCAAAGGAACAAATAAAATGAACATTTTTTCATGCTAAATGATCATGCACTATACTCTCTCTTTTTTTTTTTAAGTACGTTCAATAATGTGGAGGTGGGATTCAAACAATGGACTTTTAGAACGTATGAATAATGTCTTAAATAGTTGGGCTATGCTCAAGAAGGTATGCATTATTCATTTGGTAGATTTGATTAATCATTCAATTTATTTAATAATTACTCAAAATGTGATAATTAAATAGTAGAACGTTGAGTAAATTATTGGAAGCTAACAGATTTTTTTTATTTTATAACTGTAATAAAAGTTATTACACATATACAAAATATTAAATTATAAATTTTATTCAATAGCATTGTAACGACCCTATACTCTTGACACACTAACTGCAAAAGCAAGACTAAGTTACCTTGCTCATGCCCGAAATTTCAACAGCATGATGGCGTTATTACGAGAAAACCAAAATTTACAAAGACCTGCTAAGAATGAAAACACTTCTAAATTTCAAAGTACAGACTCAGCATCCACCAAACTACGACTAATATGCTGAGCTCAACCAACATCAGACACAAGAACTTAAGAACTTCTAACCAAATACACGGGAATGAAAGAAGTTTAAGCTTTACAGACCAGCACACTACAAGAACTAAAATACGCAACTGAAAACTAAATACATGGAAGAAACTTTGGTAGAGTCTCCATAACCTCGTCAAGTCATCGCTTTTATCACCCGCCTCGAGGTTGTGTACCACCTGCAAAATACAAACAAAGTAGAGTAAGTAGCCCACTTAAGGGTCCAAAGTCCAAAACCATAAACAGACGAGTTCGGCCCTAACTCATAGGTTCTTGCTCAAACTCAACCCAACATTCACTTCAGTTAGCTATGTACCTACTTACTTTACCCCAGGTTCACTCCCATCATGTATTATACCATGTACTATTCTTGCGAGTCATGTACCCTTGGCTGGTCTAATGCAAAGAAGGAGAACAAATCTCACTTTCATCACTCTGGGGGAATCACCCCCTAACTCATCACTCTGGGGGAATCACCCCTGCGCTAGCATCATCACCACTCTAAGGGAATTGCCCCCTATGCTAGCATCATCATCACTTTGGGGGAATTGCCTTCTATGCTAGCATCATTATCACTCTCATCACTCTGGCTCACGCTCACTACTCTGGCTCATGCTCATTACTCTGGCTCATGCTCACCACTTTTGCTCATGCTCACTGCTCTGCTCAACCTTGTAGGAATACATGCTCGCACAGAATAAGTAGGTGGCACTAATCTAACGGGATTTTGCCTAGCCATAATGCAGTTAGTTCATCAAGGGATATACCACCCAAAAGATCATAAACTTCATTTTCACATCGACTCATAAATCACAGTCACGAACTCAACACCACGCATGCTTAGGTAGACAAGGCTCAAACATAAGTTTAAAGAAAAACCCTCATCACCAAAGCCTCATACCTATTCAAGCAAAGCACAAATCACTGACTACACCTCTTGCTTATTCAAGCCAACAAGTTACCTAAGCGTTTAGGTAATCATGTCCCAATCACATTTATACCAAGGCTCTACGATTAAGTCCATCCCCCAATAAAGGAATCTCAGTCGCACCTCAACAAACAACCAAAATCACTAATAGTGGCTTTTCCACTAACGAACATTCTTGAATCTCAAGTAGAGACTCGTGTATAAGCTTATCAATCATCTTAAACAAGACCTCCACTTATCCATGGTCTCTACGCACGCTAGCGGCATATTGCCCTAAGCCGCTCCTTACAAACCCAACCCTCTAGTCACGCTAAGAACCTTAACAGTCTTTTAGAGTGTTCTAGCTTGCCAAAACCAACAAGTCAAGAAAACTAAAGCTTGACCAACCATTCAAGCTTTTTAGGCATGCTGATTAATCACCCCAACACCTCAAGCCAACATACCTCAACACTATTTTATAATAAGGATTCCAAAACAGCATATTCACTTACTGAAATGATGTCGAATTGGTCCTAACTCTACAACCCAACCTCCTAATGTAATGGGTAACCTTGAACAAAGTCCAATGCATTATGGGTAAATTTTAAATCACCAAAACAATCCCTAAACTCATAGAAAATCCTAATACATGGGCCAATTTAAATCCCACTCAAGCTTAGTCTTAATCGTGTTGCAAAATTACCAAAGTTCCAATAAATCTTACCCAAATCAATGTTCCCGCTCGCTGGACAGCAGCTCGAACAATCCAAATTCAACCAAAATGACTTTCAATCGCAATGGGTATTCTATATTAAAATCCAAAACATTGTGGGCTAGTTTCAAATCACTAAATCAATCATTCGATTCAATCTTACAACCCATAAATCACTTCGAATCATTTTCGAAACACTTACCCACACTAAAATGAGACCAAACACGGTCGTACGAATAATGGACTTGCTGGAAAATGACCTCAAACACACCACCTTGTTGTTAATTTAGATCAAGAGGAAGGAAATGGGTTGGACGAACAACCGTGGTTGCTGGAACTTCAACAGCAGTGGCTTGCGACGGAGCTGGCGGCTATGCGTGTTCTGATGGGTGGGCGAGTCGCCGATGTTCGGCGGGACCTGCTGTTTATGGTGGATGAGAGGGACAGACGGACGAGAGAGAGAGGGAGAGACGATAGAGAAAAGGAGAAAGAGGGAGGATGGGTGTTCGGGGAGAATAGGGAGGACGGGGGAGAGGGAAAGAGAGAGAGAGGTGGAAATTGGGTGGGTTTTCGGTGAGGGAGTAAGGAGAAGAAGAAGAAGAAGAGACAAAGAAGAAGAAGAAGAAAGATAAGGATGAGAAGATATTTTTATTTTTATTTTATTAAACCAAAAAAACCAAAAATGCCCTTTTAAACAAAAATAATTATTTGAGAATTAATCCAACTTAATTTCCAAAATTTTGAAATTAACGCATGTGAATAAGCATGACGTTACAAGCATAAAGTTAATATGTATTTTTAAAATGATTATAATGTTTTAATATAAATGTAGCATAAATTTGACATTTATTATTGTACATTATATACTATATTTAAATTTGAAATATAATTCAACCTTGGGCCCCTTTGAATGAACATACATCCAAGCTTTTATGGAAGTCGGTCATCCGAAGAAAATGTAAAGTTTTTATATGGTCAATTCTGCACAGAAGCATCAACACGGTGGATACAGTCCAGAGAGGATATCCAAATTTGATTTTGTTCCCTAGCTGGTGTGTGCTCTGCCAGGCCGATTCTGAGTCTTTGAATCATCTTTTTCTCCACGGCAAGACTGCTAATACACTTTGGAATTGGCTTCTCTGTTCTACTGGCTGAAGCTTTTTGATGCCACGCTTCGTTCACTCTCTAGATTCTCGACAGACAACCCAGGAAATAGGCGGACCTCATTTGGCTAAACGCTACTATGGCCATCTTTTGGGTTATTTGGAATGAGAGGAGCCATAGAATTTTCAAGAGCTCCAGTAGAAATATCTCCAAGATGAAAGAAGATATCTACTTTCTTGTTGCACAATGGTCCTAAATCAAAGCTCTTCTATAGCTACAATGTCTTTTCCATTACTCTAAATTGGAATGCTTTTCTCTTGTAGCTCCTTTGTATGTTTCTCACATACCATCAATAAAGTATCTTCTTTCTAAAAAAAATTTGAGATATATTTTCATTATGCTATTTTTCAAAATTTAAAAATTCTTTCAATATTTCAAATTTTATGTTTATGTTAGTTACAATATTTAGGTAAATGCCTCAATATACATCAAGATCCCACAAGACCTACACTAAGTCAACATGTGTTTAGCTCAACTGGTTAAGGTAGATACTCTCAATTAAGAGGTCATAGGTTTGAATCTCCACTCCTATATATTGTTGAACTCAAAAAAAAAATTCCAAACAAATTTTTTTCTAATTTTGAAATTAGCTAGTGCACAAAACTCACTAGTGATATTTGAATCCTAATAATGTCCATCCCTAAGGATTTTATCACAAAAGGTCATATTAAATATTAAATAACAAATATTTAAGTTAATTCGTAACTCAGTTAATGAAACAACTATGTTACCATTCTAGAAGTTGATGGTTCTATACCCACATAAAGTCTTTAGTTTTCTAAGTTAATTTCAATAATAAATTCATTGAGAACAAAATCAAGCCAACAGAATGTTTCGAACCAAACTCCATTTTAAATGGAGAAAATGAAAGTAAAAAACAAGAAATTATCATTTATAGAGAAAATAATGATATTATCCCATATATCAACGAAAGTCTTTAGCAAATTAAATCTGGTCATCATGTGCTGCTTTAAAGGGGCATAAGATCCCATCAAGTATTAAATAGAAAAGCTGTAAAAATCTCAGATTTTAAAATGTGTATTTTTTTTCTTTTTCCTTTTCTTTTTCCTTGTAATCACCACATTCATTCTTAATATTATTTCTTCTTTCACTTGTTTAAAAGAAACGTGAAAGAAGTTTGACTTATCATACTTGTCCCTTTAAAGAGTCGAAAACCCCTTTGAAGGCACATTCATGAATTTTATACACATACTCACACACTTATATGTTGCGAGTATACGATATCCTAGTGATTCGTATACTGGGTCCATGACCACCTTGTGAGATTTGAATCCTTGCTCTCAAAGTCTCCAAATCCCTTCCTCCATCTTTTTTGCCACTTGGCCAACCTATAAATTATGTTAAGAGCAAGAGTATATTTTCAAACATTTCTAAAATGTGGAGCGTTTATATTGATAATTTTTTCTTGTTCAACAATATAGAAGTGGAAATTTGAGCATTTAACCTTTGGGATATAGATGCATATTATCTCAATTAATCAGCTGATCAACATTTAACTTGATGACAAGGACAAATGTAAAGACAAGTACAAAAGCATGAAGTTGCTTTGGGGCGATATTTGTTATTCTACGGCACTGTGGTTGCGACTAAATCAAAGTTTTTTGCTAACTATTCGACTTCTTCTATAACCCTTAATTGACAAGTTTTCTTGTAATTTCTCATATATGTTTCTCACATACTTTTAATATAGTATCCTTCTTTCAACAAAAAAAGAACGTTTAACTTGATGGCTCGGTCAACTAGAAAATAGAGTATAGAAAAGAATATTATGGTTGTACTTTACTTGGTTGCTGTGGAAAATTAATGGCCACTGTTACATAAATCTATTTCTTAATTCTTTAGCACTCATTGTATGTTGTTAGAAGATAAGAAGCTGAGATTGTGACTATTACTATATTTAAGTGCCAACATGAGTTTTGAATCTCTACTCCCACATTTTTTGAATTACAAAAAACGTGCAAGGGGTTTCTCATCCTTTTATGAAGTAGTAGGTATATATGTTGCTTAACTCATTTGTATTACAACAAAATTTAAGTAGATTTTAATTCCTTCAATTTTGTAACAAAACAACTGACGACTACTTTGAAATATTGTATGTTGTTGGCATTGGCAATTCATGATAATTCACGACTACTTTTAACCTTACTGCTTCCAATATGAGATATATTTAACTTAGTGCCATCACCAACAACAAGAGATTCTTTACCATTATACTCAGACTTCATATTCAAATTTCCACCATCAGACGTTATGTGGCTGGTGGCACCACTATCTGCCAGCCAACTCGGATCAGTGAGGATTTCTGGAGTAGCAATAAAGGCAGAGCTCTCATCACTGCTATTACCTCTGTTAGTGTCGTTGCTTTGAGCATGTGGATTGATAGGACTAACATAGTTCTATATTTTCATACTTAAATCATGTTAGTTTGGAGGTTTTAATGTAATTAATTGATCATTTTGTAGGGATTTTAGCATAAGGCATGTTCCGAGAGATTCTACGTTGAATCACGATTCCAACACATCAAACTGGAGGTCATTCGGACACCTGAGCAGAAAGTTAGAGCACAAATAAGCAGTGTTGCGCGCTGGGTAGCGTCTAGACGACGCTGTCCAGAGCGTCTAGACGCTATCGGCAGTTCCCTGAAGCCTCCCTCGATGCTGCGGAGAGCCCCTGTGACATTGGGAGCGTCTAGACGCTCCGTCGATTCCTATATATAGATTTTTTCGTCCTCTAGGTCATTTGTCCTGTGACGTTGGGAGCGTCTAGACGCTCCGTCGATTCCTATATATAGATTTTTTTGTCCTCTAGGTCATTTGTCTCCAATTTTCAGCCGTCATGAGACCAATTTAGGCTTTCTCCTCTCTGTTTTTAAGTAGTTTAGGATAGATTAGGAGTTTTTTTTTTCATCAAACCTTGGTGTTGAATCGAGCTTGTTTGAACTCAAGGTTTTCTATGGAGATGCTCGGCTAAATATTGCAATTTCGGTTCAGAGGTCGGTTGTAATCAGTTGCGACATTGTGAGGCTTGTACTTTAACTTAGTTTTCTTTTAATTGCAAGTGTTCTTTAATTCCCATGTTAATTTTATAAGTATGTATTTTGATTAAATTGACGCCTTAATCCCTTTACATGCTTTATTGCTAATCACGATCATGATCCGTAATTGTCATGTTGAATGAACTGATAGCATTAGAATTATCACATGTGTATGTTTGTGGGTTTTCATGATACATGGCTTGCTTGTTTAATTCTAGGAATTAAAGAAGCATGTTAATTAGGTGAAAGTTATTTTACCTCATCGATTGTCTTGGTCGTTCCAAAGTTCGTAATGCCTTTACCTAGATAAATTGAAGCGGTTTCGTAAAGATTTGTTTAGGTAATTAGCATTAACTTGGCGTTCGTTAGAGTTAATGATTTTAGGGAACATGCACTTTTTGGGGTTTCCTAATAAGTTGACCGAGTACTTGCATGGTTAAGATTAAATATTTTGAATGTCTATGATAAATGTTTGCAATTGAATATAACCGCACCTCTGAACTGGAACTTGGTAAGAGTTGATTTTTATCCTTTTCAGCAATTGTTTTATTTTTGGCAATTTTTATTTCCATTTAGTTTGAAAATATTTTCCAAACCCCCCCCCTTTTTAATTGCTTTCTCATTTGCAAATTTAACTTAAGAAATTAATATTCGGTTCCCTGAGATCGACCCGGTCCACTCAATGCTACAAGTAGCTTAGGATCGGTTTATAAATTTTAATTTGACGAGCCTTGGACAAGCTCGCTTCATGGATTATTGATGTCTTCTTCAAACCGAAAGTAGCAAGCAAGAGCAGAGTGCCCATACTTACCGCATAACTGGCATGTTGGTTTAGAGCTATTACCTCTTTGGTTGCCATATCGACCTCGTCCTCTTCCTCTGTTGTTATTGTTGTAGTTCCTTAAGCCAAAACCAGAGGACTGATAATTTTGGTTGCCACGATTCTGATTTCGCTGATTATTCTGATTGGAACTTTGTTGACCTCCAGAAAAATTACCTTGCCTATTATAGGCATAATTTGCTGAATGTTCAGTAATTACCTCCCCAGCAACAAAACTAGGATTGAAATGACCTAAAGTTCCTTCAAAAGTCACAAGGATTGAATGAAGTTCTTGCCCAAGATGAGATATCTTTACCTTCAACAGTGCAGATAATAGGGATATAATCAGCATCAAGTCCGCCTAATATATAAGACACTAGGTCAGAGCAAGAAACAGGAGCGCCAGCCAACTGAAGATTTTCTGATGCTTGCTTCATAGTAGCTAAATACTCAAGCATTTTAGTAGAACCCTTTTTGGTATTGTGAAGAATTCCTCGAAGTTGATTGATTCGAGCTTTGCTGGTCACTCCATACATTTGTTCCAAAGCTTTCCATACCTCTCTTGAGATTCTGAAATTAACAACATCGGCAGCTACAGCAGGGGTCATCGATCCGAACAGCCATCCAGAGAGAGCCTGGTCGATTGTGGTCCATTCCTCGAATAGAGGATTTGGAGTGAGTTGGGATTTTCCAACTTCATTGCCTGAATCAAGATACTCAGGTGGTTGAGATTTTGTACCAAGAACATACCCATCAACCTTCTGTCCTCGAAGAATCGCAAGAACCATTCCTCTCCATAGTAGGTAATTTTTCTCGTCAAGTTTCACTGTGAGGACTGTGCTAAGAGGATGCCCAAACGAGGTGCTGATGGCATTTGTTACTGAGGATCCCATTGCTACCGGAGCTGTGGCATTGTGGCATTGCTGCTTGTGGAGGAGACATTAGTTTGAACTTCGTCACTCATGGCGTTTGCCTAGGGCTCTGATACCAACACAAAATACGAAAGATGGACGAGAATCTAGAGAGAAGGATGTAATGGGCTGTAATGAATTATCCTTTCATTTAGTGAACACAACATATAAATAATACAGAGAAGGTTGGGAAAAATAACCCACCTTATGAGAGAGCAACACGTGTAAAGGAATCAAAGAATAGCTGGCCAAAAAATAACTAAACGAACGACACCGTTTAGAACCAAAAAAGAAAAGAACTAAAACGACGCCGCTTCAATCATTAGTCTTAACACTTCATTGCAAATCCAAAACGACGATTTGCTTTAGAAGTATGTTAATGCGTATTATGATGGATTTTACTATAGATGTCACAGTCATGAGTGTGTTTGGTTTGTTAAACGCAAAAAAAAAAAAAAAAAAAAAGAAAAAGAAAAAAAAAAAAGTGCATATTAAATGATTTGATTTGTAAGAGTCGATGGAATCTATTTGAACAATGTTTGGGAAAATAAGGTTAAGCTTATAGCAAAATGGTAACTTGGCTGTTAGATCTTCAATGAGTTATGTTTGTCCAATAAATGCTACTTGATTCTATATATAACATATGCTAGAATCAATCAAAATTTTACCTTTTTTTTTGTTCGGTTGAATAATATGTTTTCCATACTCCTTCAAATTGCTAAAATGGTCAAACAGAAAAGTAAAAAAAAAAAAATCAAATTAATAGTTAAGGTTACATATATAAATATATTTTAAAATTCTTTAGCAGACATTATTATGTTGGTATAGAAGAGAAGAAGAAGTTGATCTTGATCATAACTTATTAGCAATTAAAGATATATGTTCCTTTCTTTGATGTCCTAGGTTTAAATTCTCATTTCACTTATGTCGTACTTAACAAAAAAAAGAAAACTAAATTTAAGTTTATTAAATATGTTTGGTGGAGTTATTATTAATTGTTGAAGCAATGTATCTATGTATATATATTAGTTCAATAAGATATGAGGGTGGAGGATTCGAACCTCTGACCTCTTTATCGATGGTATATGTCTAAACCAGTTAAGCTATGTTTAAGTTGGTGACGACAATATTAATACAATACAAGGAACTTCTCTCTATCTTTAAATATGAGGAGATTTCCTTCAATGTAGGGGATTGAGTTTCGACAGGTGGATTAGTGTATTAAAGCTTCTGAGAGGATTATTGGTAGCGGATTCAAATTAGTTTAACCTTTTGGAAAAAAAGTGAACAAACAAAGCAAAGTATAAAAAAGATAAAGAAACATACATATATCATAGATTATCATAATTTAGTTATATATTTTTCATTATTCTTGAATTCCAAGGACAAGTTTTACTTCCATACACATAGAGATTAACAATCACATGATCTCATGATTGATTTTGTTCTTCTTGATTAGCACTTAATTAATTCTTTAGATCTCCTCTTTTGAGCTCTTCAAATTGCATATCATTTAACCTCAGTTGTTTGGTTGCTAATTTGCCACAGATGCATAAACGGACTGCAGTACACAAACAAGTATGATCTCCGCAATCAGCAGAGGTGTTGCATGCGATTTGTTTTAAAAGGCTTCCCTTCGATACCAGCTGTGGCTTCCCTTCACCTTCAATTAACATTGTGTTTGAAAAATTAAATTTCAGCCATTTCCCATTTACCAATTTTTAACCAACAATTAAAGAGATTAATTAAAACAAACAAAGAAAGAGGATACAGAATGAGAACTTGAAATTTTACCAAAGGCAGACACAACCAGGAACATCATCACAACAATGAGAGCAAACTTGACACTGGATTTCTCTGCAGCCATATTATCCTTTCTGTTGTAAAATTTGTTAATGGTTTGGTGTGATTGTTATATTCTTTTCTTGCCCACCCATTATATAGTCCTTGGGACATTAAATTACTTTACTAATATATATCCTAGGGGTAGATTTTGTTAATGCATATGCCAAAATATGTGGTGGTATTACCATAATTACAAAAAAAAAAAAAAAAAAAAAATCAATTATTGCCGAATAAGGTCAAGATTCCTACACCTTTTCATGATGTAATATTCATTTTTTTCCTGATTTTAAAAATATATAACACTGGTATCCTATTAATTGAATATGCCTTGTTTTTCCGATAAGGATAAGAACGATTACCTAAAATGAACACTTTTTAATGCTAAAAAATAATACTTTTTTTTTCCTATCTTTGAGTTCAATAATGTGGGAGTGAGAATTCAAATAGTATGCCCTATTCATTTGGTAGATTTGATTAATCATTTAATTTTATTTAGTAATTATTAAAAATACTATAAATAGTAGAATGCTCAATTAATTATCGACAGTTAAGAGATTTTTATTTTTTATAATTGTAATAAAATTATTATTACACATACATAAAATACTAAATTAGAAAATTTTCTAAATAGCATAAATTTAATATGTATTTTTAAAATTGTTATAATTTTCTGAATATGAGATATAGCATAAATTTGACTTTTGTTATTGCCTTTATACTATATTTGAGTTTGATCCCAATGGCTTGCCTTCAATTGCAAGATTTTTTTTTCTTTCAAAATTTGAGCCATCCATTTACATATAATAGGAGTATTAAATTTTCATCGACATGTTGGAAGAATTTGTATTGATATTTCCATATGTCTATGGGTTCGAGATGAATCAGAATTTTCATTATATCGTAAATTAAATAGCTCATATGTAAGATTAATTATTTCCATATGATTATAATATATATATAGCAATTGTTATATTGCTCTAAATTGACATGCTTTCATGTAATTCTCTGTATGACTTCTCCTTGTTATTTATCACATACGCCTTATAAAGATCTTCATAACTCTTTCCAAAAAAAGAAATTATATCGTAAAAGAATCGATGAAATATATTATAAAAAAATCAAAGCTTTGTAATGGTACTAATATGGACATAATATTAATAAAAAAATTACTAATTATTCAAAGAAAGTGAAACACTTATTTGTTAATTTTAATATTTTTTTTATGAATCTCTTGATTTTTATGATTTTTTATAAAAAAAAATATCTACCGATATTGTCATTTTATTGATATTTCCATCGACACTTTCATAAAATTGAAACATCTAACATTTTTACGGACATTGACATTTAAAACTGTGCATATAACTAGCAGCAACGAAATGGTTTACTTTACAGAGATTAAAACAATTAAGACAGGTAAAGAAGAAAGAAATGAGCTTGAATTTTACTAAAGCCAGACACAGTCAGCAATAATATCATCACAACAATGAAAGCCATCTTGACACTAGATTTCTCTGCCATATTATCCTTGTATTGTAAATTTGCAAATGGTTTGGTGTGATGGTTAGTTTCTTTCTTGCCCACCCATTATATAAGCATTAGGACATTAAATTAGTTTACTAATATAGCAATATAACCATTCACTTTGTTGCCAACTAAGGTTAAGATTCTTACCTCTTATTTGTGATGTAAGATTCAACTTTTTTGCAATTTTAGAAATATAACATATTAAAAGTTTCATGTGAATTCGAGCATAGCTCAGTGAATAAAACACCACTTACCATCCTAAAGGTTGATGGATTTAATCTCTACCCTCACAATTGTTGAACTAATAAAAGGAAAAACATCAGCTAAAATGAACACTTTTTAATTCTAAATGATCATGCACTATGCTCTTTTCTTTTCTTTTTCTTTTTGAGCTAAATAATTTGAGAGTTGGAATTCAAACATACTAAGTTTTAAGATAGGTGAATAATGTCTTGACTAGTTGAGCTATGCTCAAGAAGTTATCCACTATTCATATAGGAGATTCGATTAATCATTCAATCTTATATTGTATGTGTATTTTCTTTAGTTCAACAAAAATATATTGTAAAGACCCGAACCTACTACGACACGCTAGAGCGGAAGCATGACCTAGTTACCTCGCTCATGCTCGAAATTTCGGCAACATGACGGCGTAACTAGGAGAAACCAAAATTTTACAACACCCTGATAAGAATGAAAAACACTTCTATAACTCAGATAAAACGCTCAGCATCCTACAAACTACGACAAGTATGCCGAGCTTCACATCAAACACAGGATTTTAAGAAACCCTAACCAAATACACGATAACTAAAGAATATTTGGAATTTATAGACCAAACATACATCAAGGAACAAGGAAACAAAACTAAAAGTTTAAACAGGGAAAAGAGATTTTGGTGGAGTCTCCATAGTCTCGTCAAGTCGTCGCCTGCGTCATCCACCCCGAGAATGTGCACAATCTGCAAAACAAACAAGGTAGCAAACATGAGTATAAACATACTCAGTAAGTAGCCCACTTAAGGGTCCAATGTATAAAGAAACCATACCAAGCTCTTACTCACGCTCGTATTTAGATTCCAAATACTTCCTTCAATTATTTTAAGAGTCCATTTAACCTTCCACAACATTCACTACTATTTGACCCTACTTCGAGTCATACCTGTGAGTCCTGTAACATAGAACCCAACCCTGTGAAGGTCTATAACCCTCACACTCATCTCAACAGATAAATCACCCCTAGACTAGCACACAGGCGCTAGGGAACGCATCCCTACGCTCAAAATACTGGGGAATCATCTCTCAGCTAGCACACGGCAATAGGAAACGCATCCCTATGCTCAACACAGTGGGGAATCACCCCTAAGCTAGCTCACAGGCGCTAGGGAACGCATTCCCTACGCTCAACATAAATCTCTGGGGTCCTCACCCCTATACTAGCATCCACGGCAATAAGGATCGCAACACTTATGCTCGTCACAAATCTCTGGGGACAACGCCCCTATACTAGCCTCATCAACACTCTAGAGGGATCGCCCCCTAACTCATTACTCTAGGGATAACGCCCCTTTTTGCTAGCATCATCAACACAAAAGTTGTCCTGGCACGTACATCTGCTTCTTAATCTCAACTCATCAACCATCCAACTATCACTCGCACACTCTACCTGAGTCCATCCTGGTAAGGCATTGTCTCGAGCACTACCAACGAGCCATGTAACTTAGGTTGACTAAGGCCGTGAAAGCAAATAACTCTCATGCCTACATACAATAGAACATCACCCCTCTATGCTAGCATACAGGCAATAAGGGACGCATCCCTTATGCTCAACATAATTGGGGAATCACCCCTAAGCTAGCACCACAGGCCATAAGGATCGCAATCCTTACGCTCAACACAGTGGGGAATCACACATAAGCTAGCACACAGGCGCTAAGGATCACAATCCTTACGCTCAACATAATTGGGGAATCACCCCTAAGCTAGCACCACAGTGAAGGAACACAATCCCTCACTCTCATCACATCTAGTCAACCTAGAGTTACAGACTCGCCCAGGAGAGACATAAGGTCAGGTGGCTCTTATTTTATCAAGCTCCTTGCATTTTCGCACCACTTTTGGAATCTCGAGGGTAATCTACTATACCAAAATCATTTGTTATATCCGGACCATGTTCACAATCTGGCCCATAGTTCACAAGCACATACCTGTGCTAGCGGCACATAGCCCTCCATCCCCTTTTAATTCGGAATTCAGTTCCATAACTATTCTAGAAATCAGGACGACCAGTAACCCTCTACTCACATTCGGACCCATCCAAAACTTGTTAAATCAGCCCAAACATAAGGCCATTCTGAACACATAAAATACGGTCCCCGACCCTGAGTATGGCATAACTTTAGGGTGCTCTACTACAGCCCCTAACTCAACCTGAACCCAAAAGCATTGAACCCAATCAACCAATCACTCTAAAATTCAAGTTTTCTGCACTCCACAGCTAACCAAACATCTCAAAAGTCCAAACGATTACAACTGTTTAGTTTAATACAACTATCCACACATTTATACTTACAAGGGTAAGTTATAATCAAATTCCTTTATAACCCCCGGCACATTTTCATCCATTCACTTGTAACTTTGAATCCTTTAACTAGGGTAGCAACAAGTTTCAGACAATCTTAAGCCCAGCACGATAATTCTTATATTGATTTAACCAACTACGACATCGCGCACATACTCATAATTTAGGCAAGAATGACTATTCACAAATCACCACATTCATGTCCAAACTTGTCCAATGACAACCTCGAACAATTTCTTAAAGAGGTTCATATGCTAACATACTAAACTTGAAATTTTAAGCCACTAATTCCTTTATGACCACAACTTAGGCAGTTTTAGCTCAAGATTACTTCTAAACATAACCACTAACCTTTTCATATCTCATAACCTCCGCTTTCAAGCATGCTTTCAAAATTAACAAACTATCAAACATACATTTCAATCTCAAAGGAATTTAAATGGCTTAAATCCAAATGACTACTTACATCGAATAGAATAATTAATATTATTCTAGCAGTGAGAATCTCTTCCGAACTCTGGTCTTCCTGCTTAACCTTCAATAATTCAATAAAAATAAGGATTATAAAACTTGGTCCAAGATTCTTGAAATTTCATAATTGAGCTCCATTTAGTCCTTTTTATTTCCTTAGACCGATTTTAATTTAGCACAATATCTCACTCAAATAAAAGTGACCGTGCCGAACCTTTAACCTTGCTGGAAATTTATATATTTGTCTCCAATTCCATAGTTTGATTCTCAAATCAATATCCTGAAAATTAAAGTCCTTAATTAAAAACAATTGAGTAACGAAATTACCCAAGTCCGAACACGATCGTAATCGGGACCGTTCGAGCTCAAAAATTGGAATCAGAGACGGCAGCGCGTGCGGCGGCAAACAGAGGCGCGTGCAGCGGCACGTGGCCGGCGCGTGGGATTTCCGATCGGCGCGTGAGAGCGCGTGGACCTTGGGTCTGAACAGATCCGAGCCGTGGGTTGTCTTCCGGTGAGTTTTGTGACGTTCAGACGCGAGGGAGGGACTTAAAGGTGGAGATCGGCTGAGCGCGGCGGCCGTAGCTTCTCCGGTGAGCGAATCCACGGATGGGTAAGCAAAACCGGCGAACTGAATGGCCCGCTAGCAGTGGCTTGGTCGGACGAAAGAGGAAAAAAAAGAAGACAGAAGGATGGGGGTTCGGCTGTGGCTGCAAACCGACGAGGAAGAAGAAGAAAAAGGTCGGCGGTGGGTGGGCGCTCTTCGTGAGTTGCAGCAAACGAAGAAGAAAAAAAAACGGCGGCGAGGATGGGTGCTCGGCGAGGAAGAAGAAGAAGACCGGTGGAGATGGGTGTTCGGTCAGAGAGAGAGAGAGAGAGAGAGAGAGAGAGAAAATTCGGTGAGGGGGGAAGAGAGTATCGGGAGGAAGTAGAAGAGAAAAAGAAAAAAATAAAATAAAATAATAAAAATAATAAAAATAAGAAATAAACAAATAATGAAATAATAATAAAAATAATAAAAATAATAAAAATATATATATAGTGGATAAGGATGAGGGAGATTATTATATATATAAAAAAAAATTCCAACTTCCAATTATGCCCTTAGACCAAATTCTTCTTTCCCAAATTGCCCTTTTTCTCATTCCAAATTGCAAATTAACCTTAAAATTTAAATTACCCAATGAAAATCATTCCAACTTAATTTCCATAATTTGAAATTAATGCCTGTAAATAAGTCGGGCGTTACATATATGGAGGTAGGCATTTTGGAAAAACTCAATTAGTTTATTACTAAGGCTCCGTTTGAAATTGTTGTAGCTTTTAAAATAATATAATTGCTTGTATATGTGCTTTTAAGAAAATCAACTGTCAAAAGAAGCAAATTAGTATTTGATAAATTTCAATTTTAAACATAAAAAAACAGTTCATAACGTTCGGTAAATTCAAAGAAAATTGCTATGATCCATCAAAAAAAATTTTAAAAAAAAGTTTAAACCCCATTTCTCTCCTTAAAATCTTTCGGAATAAAAAGATTTCTTTTGGGTTTTCGATTCAAAGTAGCCTATCTTATCTCTCTCTTCATTTAAAAACTTATCCTCCTCTTGATTTCAAAATCCAATATCAAGGTAAATCTAAAGGATATAGTACAAGTTTATTAAAAGAAAAAACGAGCCAAACAAGAAATAAAATTTTTTAAAAAAAATAGATAAGAAAAAAATAAGATCCTAGAAATCAAATACTGTAACATTCAACATTCAACACCTTTAATCTAAAAATATTTTGACTCAATTTTTGGTATCTTTGAGATTTGGGAAAACACCCAAGAACAATTTGGAGGGCATGAGATGGAAAAAAAAATAGTATGGTAATTGAAAGAATATGATGATGACCAAAGAAACCAAAAAAACTAGAACGTTTAAACAAAAAAAAAACCTGAATCGTTGTCGATTCAAAGAAAATTAAGAACAACCTTGATGTTTTTGCTTGAATTTGCAAGTTATAGAAGCTTCAGCACATGACAAGGCCAGAGGAATAAGTCACTTGATTATTCGAAAAGCTAAAATCAAAAGATACTATTCAAGAGACTTTGGAAATCAAAGGATTTAAAAAGTAATTTTATATAAATTTTTTAAAAAAATCAACATTACCAAACACTCAAAATGGTTAGGATTTTTTTCAAATTAATTTTCCCTACTCCCCGTTGCAATCCCAAACGGTGCCTTGAACTCATGATTCGAATCCCAATAATGTTAGTAAAAAACATTAATTTCTTTCATCGTTAATTAGATTTTGTTTTTGGAGAGAATTTCTGAAGGTAAGAATGTCATTGTGTACAATTCACTTATTTTGATTTTTGAACTTTGAATATCTTTTTGGTAGTTTGATTTTGTGATTGAGTTTTGGACATTTTTGTGGGTTTGACGTTTTTATGCTCAAAATTTTGGGTGTTTTATTATTGATTTATTAGTTAGCAATAACCCATTGAACATTAATTTTACTATTTATTCAAGTTCATAATTTAATAAAAACTAATGTAAAAAAATATAATAAAAAAAAGTATTGAATGATTAGATTGATCTAAATATAAATCTTGCTCATTTGTACATCTTTTTGTTCTTTCAATCGTTAAGGGTGCGTTGGTCTCCATTTTATCACACAAAATTAACCTAAAAACCCAATAACAAATGTTTAAGTTAGTTCTGAAACTAAAAAAAGAAGTTAGTTCAACATTGACAATTCGAGCAATCAACACGATCTTGCCACTTCAAAAGTATGTAATGCATATATTATGACAGATTTGACTATACATGTTATGGTCATTCGTGTGTTCGGTTTGTGTTAAAGAAGGATTTTACTATAGATATGTCAGTCTTTTTTATTTTTTGTTTAGTACACATAAATGTCACAATCATGAGTGTGTTTGGTGTGTAAGAGTCGATGAAATATATTTGAATAATGTTTGGGACAATAAGATTGAGCTTATAGCTAAATGGGAGCATGGCTAGTAGAACTCTCAATGAGTTAGTTGAGTTTAACAACATATGAGGGTGGAGGATTTGAACCTCTAACCTTCTGATCGAAGGTACATACCTAAACCAATTGAGTTATGTTCAAGCTGACGATAGCAATATTAATACATTCTCTATCTTTAAACATAATTAGTAGAGATATTGCTTGTTCTTATTTATATTCCATCGAATTTTGAGGAGATTTCCTTCAATTTAGGGGATTGGGTTTCGGCAGGTGGATTAGTGTATTCAAGCTTTTTGAGGATTGGCAGGGGATCAAATTAGTTTAAGCTTTTGGAAAAAAGTGAGAAAAAGAAAGCAATATAAACAAGATAAAGAAACACACACATATATATCATATATCATAATTTAGCTATCTTTTTCATTATTGTTGAATTCCAAAGGACAAGTTTACTTCCACACACAGATAAACAATCACAGCATGATGGATTTTGTTCTTATTAAGCACTTAATTCTTGAGATCCCCTCCTTTGAGCTCTCCTAATTGCATATCATTGAAGTTCAGTTGTTCAGTTGCTAATTTGTTACAGAAGCATAAATTGAAGTCAGCACATATGCAATTAGGATCTTTGCAATCAGCAGTGGTGTTGCAGTGGATTTGTGTTAAAAGGCTTCCCTTTGATCCCAATGGCTTCCCTTCAACTGCAATAATATTTAAACATGACATTATTTTCAAAATTTGTGCCATCCTATTTACATATAAGGTATAACTAACAATGATCAAAATGGTCAAACTTTAAAGAAATTTAAAATAAGCAAAGAGAGGAAAAAGAATGAGGAACTTGAAATTTTACCAAAGCCAGACACAACTAGCAACATCATCACAACAATGAGAGCCAATTTGACACTAGATTTCTCTGCCATATATATTGTCCTTGTATTGTAAAATTTGTAAATAGTTTGATGTGTGATGGTTAGTTTCTTTCTTGTCCACCATATTATATAAGCTTTGGAACATTAAATTAGTTTGCTAATATATACCCTAACGGTATATTTTGTTGATGCATATGCCAAAATATATGGTGGTATTACTATAATTACAAAAAAAAAAAAAAATCAATTATTGCCAAATAAGGTTAAGGTTATGAAATAATATTCATTTTTTTTTCCTGATTTTAGAAATATATAACACATTGAATGGTATCCTATTAATTGGATACCATGTTTTTCTGATAAGGATGAGAATGGTTACCTAAAATGAACACTTTTTAATGCTAAATAATAATATTCTTTTTTTTTTTTTCTATCTTTGAGCTCAATAATGTGGGGAGAAATTTTGAAGATCTGACTTTTCAAGACAAATATCTAATGCTTGACTAGTTTAGTTATTCTCAAGAAGTATGTCCTATTCATTTGGTAAATTTGATTAATCATTCAATTTTATTTAGTAATTATTAAAAAGACGATAAATAGTAGAATGTACAATTAATTATCGAAAGCTAAGAGATTTCTATTATTTTATAATTGTAATAAAATTATTACTACACATACATAAAATATTAAATTAAATTTTTTTCTAAATAGCATAAATTTAATATGTATTTTTAAAATTGTTAAATTGACATGCTTTCATGTAATTCTCTATGACTTCTCCTGTATAACTCAAATATGTCTAATAGAAATCTTCATAACTCTTTTCAAAATAAAAATTATATCGTAAAAGAATGGATGAAATATATATATAAAAAATCGAAGAACTGAAACAGTACTAATACATGGACATAATATTAATACAAAATAATCTTAACTTATTCAAAGAAAGTGAAACACTTAGACTCCGTTTGATAACCATTTGGTTTTTAGTTTTTGGTTTTTGAAAATTAAGCCTATAAATACCATTTCCATCTATGGATTTCCTTATTTTGTTTTCAACTTCTTACCTATGTTTTCAAAAACCAAGCCATATTTTGGAAACTAAAAAAAGTAGTTTTCAAAAAATTGTGTTTGCTTTTGGAATTTGGCTAAGAATTCAAATGTTTTCTTAAGAGAGATGAAAACCATTGTAGAGAAATTGGGAGAAAATAAGTTTAATTTTCAAAAACTAAAAACCAAAAACCAAATGGTTATCAAACAAGGCCTTAATTATTTGTTTTTTTTTTCTTATGAATCTCTTGATTTTTATGATTTTTTTTAAAAAAAATATCTATCAATATCATCATTTTATCAATATTTCCATCGACATTTTTATAAAATTGAAACATTTAACATTTTTATGGACATTGACAGTTAAAACTGTGCATATAACTAGCAACAACCATGCAAGCAAAATTGTTAAGTCATATGGCATAAAAAATGCAAGCGAAATTTAACAAGTATTGGGGTATAACTTCAAGTGAGAGAACTAATTTATTGTTGTACGTTGTTGTTATTCTTGACCCTAGATATAAGTTGAATTATGTGAGTTACTGCTTTCATGAATTTTTGGAGGAAGAAAATGCGAAAAAATGGACAGATAAGGTTGAAAAAGTATTGCGCCGACTGTGTGATGCTTATTATTTAAGAATATTAGTGGAACATGAAGGGAATAATCGAACTAAACCCACAGCGGAAGCATATGAATCGTCTTTGATTTATTTAGAATTAAACTAAAATACAAGGGTTAAGCAATAAATACCTTGAAAATATGGAGATTCTTCTGGCGGGTCTTTATCTCCTTCACAAAGTCTTCCTTGCTATGACTCTAACAAAAGATCAAGGCTTGTGGGAGCCTCTTGAAAGAAAATCCTCAAGGGATTAAAGAGGAAGAGGTTTAGAAAGAATTCTCTAATTCTCTCTTTGAGGAGATGTGTGTTGTTCAGAATGCACAATGGCTCACCCCTAGGGTCCTATTTATAGTGGTCTAGGGAAGATAATAAAATAATATATTTTAATATCTAATATATTAAAATATATTTATCTAAACAATTTGAATCATATTCAAACCTTTTAAAATTCTCCTACGACATTTGTTTCCTAATTTGAATCCAATTCAAATTTAATAAATATTTTTTCTTTAATGTATCTAATATACATTAATTATTTTCATATTTAATGTATCAAATACAATAAATATATTTTCCTCTTTTATATTTAATATATCTAATATATTAAATATTAATTTGAACACTTCAAATTAAATATTAATTTGAACATTTCAAATTTCTCTTTCAACTAAATTGATCTTTTAGTGTTACTGTGAGCTAGCAAGAGGACCTTATGGACCTACAGATTATAAGCTCCAATGATACAAAATCAATTAATTAAACTCTTTAATTAATTAATTTTCATTCATTAACTATAGGTCACTCCACTATAGACCTAGAGTTGCACTCTTATGCACTGTAGGACAAGTTGTGTCCATAGATATAATCACTACATGCAAGTCGATCATTCACGAGTTGTTCGTAATTACAACTAGGTCAAAAGTCCGTTTTACCCCTATAATTACATCTTGCACCTTAAGTACCACTGATCCTTTAATGAACAATCTGTTTATAATCTAATTATAAACTAAGTCCCTCTCGGGCCAGTGAGAGGGTGGGGCCCCATTGTTCAAGTCCCAAAATCAGCACTTAAGGGAACTACTCATCTACTTACCTTATATGGGAAGGAGTGAATTCCATCTTGTGAGATTATGTTCCCAGCTCCTTATTTGGTCAAGTACCCAAAATGGTAGGCATATTGAATCAGCTACAAAAGCCACTCTCACCCATGCAAATCAAAGGACAAGCCCTCACAGGCAGGAAGTTCATAACTCACTCAGGATTAAGATCGAGTCGCATATGATCATCCTGATGAAATATTAATCTTCTCAATTAACGGATTTATAAAGAGAGATTAAATATTTCGTGGTCCAGTCTTATACAAACTCATTGTATAAGATACCCCCACTCACATGTCTCCACATGAATGATTTGGATCAAATCATTTGTAACCATTACAAAGTGGGCCGTATCAATAGTGTTACTAGGATTAGGCACCCAACTTTATCCATATACTATGACCCTTTAGGTTATTTCTTGAACATGATCCTCTCGTATGTCAACCACATACTGTTCAAGATTACAATAATAACCTTGGATTTTTCATATAATGGATAATATTATATTACAAATAAAATAATTAAAATTATTATTAATTATTAAATAAATTATTAATTACGAGGCTTTAGGGCATAAATCCCAACAGAACAATATGCACAAACATAATCATCCACGTCTATAGAAGCATCAAGTTGTCAAAGTCAGAGTGAAATATCATCTATCTCCTCTAATGCACCGAGTGGAATTGGATCTTATAAAGTACGTGCTGCTGTCCATGATAGATATAAAGAACTAAGTAAAAAAAATATCCAGATGATGGTAAAACAGAGGTGGCTCATTATCTGGATGAGGCTTGTGCAGAAGATGAAAATTTTGATATGCTAAATTGCTGGAAGTTGAATTCAGCTTGATTTAAGATTATTAGCCAAGTAGCCAAGGACATCTATAGTATTCCTATATCTACTGTACCATCTGAATCAGCTTTTAGCACTGGAGGACGAGTGTTAGATTCTTTTCGAAGTTCATTAACTCCTCAAATTTCGGAGGCCCTCATTTGTGCTCAAAATTGGCTTCAATCTAAACCTCTGGATGATATGAGTGAAGAAATTGAAGGAGCTGGAGAAATTGATGAAGGTAATGAGCTAATTGTTTATTTCATTATTTGCATTTAATGAGTGTAACGACCCGAATTCCTATGACTCTCTAAATGCGGAAGCACAACCTAGTTACCTCGTTCATGCCCAAAATTTCGGCAGCATGACGGCGTAACTAGGAGAAAACCAAGATTTTCAAAGACCTAGAAAAGGCATGAGCACTTCTATATTTCAGGAAATATACTCAGCACCCAACAAACTACGATAAATGATGCTGAGCTCAATCAACAGACAAAAGAACCTAAGAACTTCTAACTAAATGCACGGAAACGAAAGAAATTTAAACTTTACAGACCAACAAACTACAGGGAACAAAGAAACAAAACCAAAAGCTAAACAGGGAAAAGAAATTTGGTGGAGTCTCCATAGTCTCGTCTAGTCGTCGCCTGCGTCATCCACCCCGAGAATGTGCACAATCTGCAAAACAAACAAAGTAGCAAGGATGAGTATAAACATACTCAGTAAGTAGCCCACTTAAGGGTCCAATGTTTAAAGAAACCATACCAAGAAGAAAACTGCTCTTACTCACACTCGTGCTTAGATTTCAAATACTTTCTTCTGTTATTCTAAAAGTCCATTTAACCTTCCATAACATTCACTACTACCCGAACCTAACTTCGTGTCATACCTGCGAGTCCTGTAACCTAGAACCCAATCCTGTGAAGGTCTATAACCCTCACACTCATCTCAATAGAGAAATCACCCCTAGGCTAGCATACAGGCGCTAGGGAACGCATTCCCTATGCTCAACATAATGGGGAACACCCCTAAGCTAGCACACAAGCGCTAGGGAACGCATTCCCTACGCTCAACATAATGGGGAATTATCTCTAAGCTAGCACACAACAATAGGGAACGCATCCCCTATGCTCATCATAATAGGGAAATCACCCCTAAGCTAGCCCATCGGCAATAAGGAACGCATTCCTTATGCTCATCACATCACAAATGTCATACAGGCAGCCAGGGAACGCATCCCCTGTGCTCATCACATCACATGTGTTCTAGGCTTACGAACTCGCACGAAACAACAGAATTAGGGTAGGTAGCACCAATCTAACAGGCCTTTGAACTTTCACAACAATTTTGGAACCTCTCGGGTCATTCACCATACCAAAATTCATTCATCATTCCCAAACCTCATTCACAACTTGACCCGAAGTTCACAAGCACAATCACTGGGAAAATCGCCCCCTAATTCGCCCAAGCAAAAAGGGAAAGCAATCCCTCAACTCTTTCCGTACATTTATAACACCTTGCGCCTCATATATATATATATATATATATAGGCGAACACAAATCCTAACGGACCAATTTGAAAGGCTACTTACTTTCTAGGCCAGTATCAAGACAACCCACTTCTCTTTATTTTAAGAAATTATTAGTGATGTATGACCCAGGTCCACCCTCAACAAACATCCTCAATCTCATCATAGTGACTTTTCGCCATAGATCACAAACACGAATCTCAAGTAAGAACTTACCCTAGTTCAATGGTACTTCTAAACAAGAACTACACGTAGCCATAGCCCATACATATGTCATTGACATAAAGTCCTTCAATCCTTTAGTCCAGAATTTAAATCCTCTAACCATGCTAGAACTCAAAGCAACCATCACCCTTCCACTCACATTCAAACACATCAGATTAACGTGCTCTACTTCAGCCCCTAACCAGGCCCAAACCCAAAAGCATTGAACCCGGCCAACCATCCAATCTAAAGTTCAAGTATTCTGCATTCCACAGCTAACCAAACATCTCAGAAAGCCCAAACACTTACAAATATTTAGTTTAACACAACTATCCATACAAATGCTTATAGAGAAAAACTATAATCAAATTCATTCATAACCTCAGGCACATCTTCATCCATTTATTTGTAACTTTGAATCCCTTAACGAGAATAGTAACAAGTTCAGGCAACCTTAAGCCCAACACGATAATTTTCATATTAATTTAACCAACCACGACATCTTTCACATACTCAAATTTAGGCAAGCATGATTGTTCACAATTAACCACAAACGTGTTCAAACTCATCCAAATATAACTTTGGGCAATTCTTAAGGTATTTCATATGTTAACATGATAAAATCGTAACTTTGAGCCCCAAATTTTTATTATAACCACAACTTATACCATTTTAGCTCAAAACTACCTTTGAACGTATCCATTAACCATTACATGCTTCCTAAACACTGTTTCCAAGCATATTTTCACAATTCACACATTATCAAACATAAATCCAAAACATTTAGGAATTTAAAGGGGCTTAAAGTCCAAATAACTACTTACCTTAAGCCGAATAAACAATTTACAAGTTTGATCCTTGCCCAAAATTTTACTCCAGAGCTTGCTGAAATTTTTATCAAATTAATCAAGATTCAACAATTAATTCTCCAATCACATTGGACTTCCTAAAATTACATCCAACAAATCCGATTTAATCCCAAAGGCTAGAATAATACCAAAACATACTTATAATCCAAAATAACACCTTAAATCAACACCGAAACACTTACCCACGATAAAACGAACCGAAAGCTTGCTGTTTTGACTCCGAATTAGCTCAATTTTGCAAATCCAAGACCCAAATGCTATGGGTAATCTAAAATTAAATCCAAATCTTTATGGGTTAGCTTCAAAATTACTAGAACTATCAAAACATCTTAACCAATCCAAAAATCGCTTTGAATCCATATTCGTATACTTACCCACTTCGAATCGAAACCCAATGAAGCTATACAACCATCGAGCTTGTCAAAAAATTTGGCCCCGAACCATCACCTCTTTGCTGTCTGCACAAAATCAAGAAGGAGAGAGATAGAACGACCGGCGATTGGTGGCTACTAGGGTGCAACGGGGCCGGCGACGTGTGGCTGACGAAGCTGGGCGGCGTTTGCGAGCTGAGCTGGGCGACGTGCTGCACAAGGCTATGTTCGGGTGGATCCGGTGACGAGCGTTTGGCATGCCGCGGATCCGGTGACGGCGAAAGGCCGGTCGGCGACGGGGTCTGCTCGTGCAGCATACGACGGGAGAGAGAGAGAGAGAGATTCGGGGAGGGAGAGAGCTATCGGGAGAGGGAGGGAGAAGAAGAAGAAGATGGAGAAGAAGAAGAGAAGAAAGAAGATAAGGTTAAAGAGATTTTTTTTAAAGCAAATTACTAAAATACCCTTAACCAAACTTTTCATTTCCAAATATGCCCCTTTTCTCATTTCTCCAAATCTCAAATTGACTCTAAATAAAATAAAAAAACTTAATTGAGAATTAATCCAACTTAGTTCCAAAATTCCGAAATTAACGCCCCTATTAACGCCCCTAAATAAGTCGGGCGTTACAATGAGCTAATTGTTTTTCTTTCTTATCTAGAATTTATAAACATACGAAAGGAGATGGAAGTTGCATTTGAGAATTTGAAATCCGATTCTATGGTAGATGCCATATTTTGTTAATTTTTTTTATTTCTTAGCAATGACATATTTTTTTGACTCTTTAACTCATTTACATTTATCTATATATTTTTTTTCTAGAGTTTTGAAGTCTAACAATGGGATTGATGTTATGTTCAGAATCAAGAATCGAGGAGTGACAATGAAATTCATTGAAGTTGGAGCGATAAATGCGATTGTGTTGTTTATGATTTTGTTCTTGAAAGATGGATCTAGTTTCTATTTTTTGTTGTAGAAATTATGAAACACTTCTAAGTTGGTGGTTGATCTAGTATGAACTAAGTGGGGGAAGAATGAGCTCACTCAACTTAATTAAGAAATGGTGTCGTAAATAAATCTATTAGAAAAGTCAATTACAATCACAAACTAGAGAAATGAGCATTGTAAAAACTAGAAATGAAAAATAAAAGCCTTGAATAAAATTGAAATCAAGTTCAAAATTGATTTGCTTAAAAGAAGTTCAACATAGAGAGTAAGTAAGTAAGCTTTAAAAAAAAAAAAAAACTTGGGTCGATTTGGATATATTATCAGCTAAATCAAATCGGGTCGATTTGGTTCGATTTTCTGTAGAACCAACCCGACCCACCATTTTTACACCCCTATAAGTAGGATATTACATGTCTCATTTGTATTCCACGTAGGATATTACAGGTCTCATTTGTATTCCAAGAATTTTAAGGAGATTTTTCCTTCAATGTAGGGATTCATTTTGCATGTGAATCAGTGCATTAATCCATTTGAGAACCATTTTGGTTTTTGAAAATTAAGCCTACAAACACTACTTCCACCGATAAGTTTCTTTGTTTTATTATCTACTTTTAAAACATGTATTCAAAATCCAAAACAAAAATTTGAAAACTTAAACCCCGTTTGATAACCATTTAGTTTTGGATTTTGGGTTTTTGAAGATTTTATTTGTTTTCTCACCATTTCCCTACAATGATTTTCATCTTCTTTCCTTAGTGGTTTTCATCTTTCTTAAGGAAACATTGAGTTTTTAGCTAAATTCCAAAAACAAAAACAAAATTTTGAAGATTACTTTTTTTAGTTTTCAAAACTTGGCTTGCTTAGTTTTTGAAAACATATGTAAAAAGTAAATAACAAAACAAGGAAACTCATAGAGGGAAGTAGTATTTATAAGTTTAATTTTCAAAAACCAAAAACTAAAACCCAAATAGTTATTAGATGGGGTTTAAAAAAAATAGTTTATGAAAACTTAATCATTATCAAACAGAGCCTAAATTTTTGAGGATTGGTAAGGTATTCAAATTTGTTTAAGCTTTGGGAAAAAAGAAGTGAAAAAAAAAGCATAAAAAAGATGAAGAAAGCACATATAAAATATATGTAGACCCCATATTTGGTCCGGTGGAGTTTATTTTGACGAAAATGCACTTTAGCAAAACTATATATACATGAGGAGGACTTGAACCCAAGAATTTTAAGAATAAAACTAACATGCATGTCATTGGTTTAAAGATATTACTTTCAATTCATTATATGATTAAAAAGTATTAGAGGAGCACAATTGTCATCTCTTTATTTAAAAATCTAGAACTTTCCTCACAAATATTAAAGCTATTATGGATTTTTTTAAAAAAATAAAACTCATGTCTTTTCCTCTTCCCACACAAATGCCACTCTCTTTTCAATGAAAAAAAAATCTCTCTCTTCTTTTTCATGCAAAACCTTCTCTCTCTTCTCCAAAAAAAAAAAAAAAAAATTCTCACTTTTTCCCAAAAATTTCTCTCTCTCTTCTTTCTTTTCTCCCACTTTTTGATCTCCCTTCTTCTTCTTTTTTCTCCAAAAAAAAAAAGAAAAAAAAAAAAAAAAAGATGAGGCATCATTTTTGTGGATCTCCACCATTTTCTTCATTAAGAGGCCTTCATTTTTCTCTCCCATTTTTTGATCCTTCTTCTCCATTTTTTTCTCTCCAACAACTTTCATCTCCACCATTTTTTTTTTCTCTTTATTCTTCTTCCACTCTTTTTTCCTTCAACAACCTTATCTCCATTTTTTTTCTCCCACACATTATTCAAAAGAAAGAATGTTCTTTCTTTTTCTTCCATTATCTTTTCCAGGACACCATCTTCATTTTTTTCCTCTCTCATCCTTTTCCCCATCACATTACAACAAAAACAAGTTGCATTTGGTTCCACTTTTTTTCCCTCTTTTGGCCTTACACCATTTTTCTCTCCTCCATCACATTCACCTCCAATTTCGCCCTTATCTTCTCTAATGAACCTATACTTTCGAGTGAAAAGTTGATCACTTCTTGGGACATTCATTTACCATAGTCGATCCGAAGATCAATGTGTAGGAGTTTTTGAAAGAGTCGGGGTAGATTTTTTTCACTCTCATTTTTTTTTTTTCATTTTATTAAATGTGTTCTTGGTTTCTATTTGAGTTATTATACTCTAACTTAAAATGCACAGTCACTATTCTCTTCTAGTTTTATTGATGTTTTGTTAGCCTTCTTTGTATGCTCTATTTTATGTTTGAAATTGTTGAATGAGTGAGAAGTTTTCCTTTTAGTCAAGTTTATTGTGCTTCGATTGAAATTCCTTTGTCGTAATGTGATCAAGTAGAGACTTGTAAATGCTTGAAAGTCTTAACCTAAAAAAAAGATCAAAGTATTATATTTTACAGAACTTAAGTATAAGAAAAATGATCACATAAAATTTGTTAAAATGAAATTTTATATTGAGAATAAAACTATTTTTTTTTAAATCCTTGAGTTTTTATTAAGTGAAAAAAAGTCCAAAATATTTTACTAACTATCCATACTCTTTACCAAAACAAAACTAATTTTTCTTATAAAAAACAAAGTTTTTTTAAATAAAATTATTTATAATCACAGTTCTTTCTTTTTTTTTTTAATTTACAATCCATGAAAACTCCAAAACACTTTTTAAATCGATTACTATCTTTATGAAACCGATTGAACTTCTTAAGTTCCAAAAACTTCTTTTTAAAGCAACTAAATTTATCCAACAAACTTTTCAACAGTACCTTTTTTAAAGTCTCAGCAAATAAAATAAATACATTTCAAAATGTTATTTTCATAAAAAAATATTAATAATAATAAGAGCCACATATTTTCTATTGTAAAATTGACCTTTTAAAATGGGTTGAGTAGCGTGCTTGAGATAAATTCATATTACTCTCAAAGTGCATGAAAAATCCTTCAATCAAAAGTTTTAAAATTACAAAAAAAAAAATAATAATAATAATAAAACAAGATTAAAATAAATGCAATCCTATGATGGATTTGAGAAAATTGTAAAAATTCTTAAACTTTTGAGTTGAGGAATTTTCTTATTGATTGTAATTCTAATATTGCATCAATTGAAGGCTAATAATCCCAGTCAAGTTGGTTAAATACTTGCTTCACTCTTGAAGTTTAAGATATGACTAATTGAGACACTTTAAAAATAAAATCAACAAAACCATTTTTCTTTTAATGTCAAAGGACTTTGTTTTTTTTTTTTTCTCTAATTAAAATTAATCAAGATAACATGAGATAACAAAGATTTGGTAACTGTTTTTATGGATGTTGTAGGGTGCTAATACCTTTTCTACACATAAAGACCCCAAACCTAAACTTTGTTTTTATAGACCTTTTCTTTTTAAATCGGTGACCAATCACACCCTAATAATGATTGGTGACGACTTCAAATTCGTTTCTAAAACACTTTCCTTTTTTATGAATGTCGACCGCTTTGCGTCGTGATATGGCAGCGACAATATATATCATATTATTAAAGTGTAGCTATATTTTTCATTATTCATGTATTCCAAGAACAAGTTTTACTTCCACACACACACATTAACAATCACATCATGATTGTTCTTATTAGCACTTAATTCTTGGGATCTCCTCCTTTGAGCTCTTCAAATTTCATATCATCATTTAACCTCAGTTGCTTGGTTGCCAATTTGCCACAGTAGCATAAATTGAAGTCAGCACATATACAATTAGGATCTCCGCAATCATTAGTGGCGTTGCATTTGAATGGCCGCTTGCCTTCAACTGCAATAATAATAATATTTAAACATAACATTATTTACAAAATTTGAGCCATCCCATTTAAATATATATAACTAAAAATAAATTATCATAAGGTAGCTTTCCATTAACTGCAATGTCTCTACTATAGCTCTTAACTGGAGTTCGTTTCTCTTCAAGTTTCTCTTCTAGTCTGTTTCTTACATATCATTAATAAAGTATTCCCTTTCTAAACAAATAATAAATTATCAAAATAGTCAACTTTAAAGAGATCTAAAACAAACAAATAAAGAGGAAAAAGAATGAGAACTTGAAATTTTACCAGAGCCAGACACAACCACCAACATCATCACAACGATGACAGCCAACTTGACACTAGATTTCTCTGTCATATTATCCTTGTATTGTAAAATTTGTAAATGGTTTGGTGTGATAGTTAAGTTTCTTTTTTGCCAACCCATTGTATAAGCCTTGGGACATTAAATTAATTTGCTAATATAGCGTATATATACCCTAAGGGTTGGATTTGTGGATGCATATGCCAACTTTTAATATATGATTTTGTATTACTATATCATTACCAAATAATAATAATAATAATAATGACATTCACTTTATTGGTGATTGCTACCCTTATTTGTGATATAATATTTATATTTTTCCTATTTTGGAAATATAACATATTAAATGGTATTCTATTAATAGAATATCTTGTTTTTCCCAATGATGCTAAGAATGATTAATTCCTTTTCAAAAAAAAAAAAAACAAGGTTAATTCACTAAAATGAACAATACTTTTTAATGCTAATAACTATATACTATACTATTTTTTTTTCTTTCTTTTTTTAGTTTAACAAATTTGGACGTGAGAATTGGAACATCTAAACAAGTGTAAAATACTTCAATTTGTCAAGCTAGACTCAAGAAGGCATAGACTATTCATTTGGCACATCTGATTAGTCATTCAATAAAATTTAATAAGTATTAAAAATATGACAAATAGAAGAATGTTCAATAAATTATTGAAAACTAAGAGATTTTTTTTTTAATTATTTTATAATTGTAATAGAAGTTATTACACATATATAATAATAATAAATTATAATTTTTACTAAATAGTGTACATTTAATATGTATTTTTTAATTTGTTATAAAATTTTAATATAAATATAGCATAAGTTTGACTTTTTATTATTGTGCTATCTAAATTTCAGGTGTATTTTGACTAAGCTATTTTTCTATAAATTTTAAAATTTTCTATATGTGAAAATATACAATTATATTATATTATTTATGTAAATACCTCATGGTTTACATAGATTATTTTCATTTTTTAAATTGGCCCTAATGCATTAAACTTTGCTAATTGCATAAACATTTTCTCTCAGCGGTAATTGACATATATATATGTATATATTAAATTTATCCTAACCTCAAAGTTTTAAGTTTTAAGTAATTTTAAAGTCAAAATATGATTTTGGTGCCTGTACTTTAAGATTTGTTTTATTTTAGTCCCTGCACTTTCAAATGTGTAAATTTAGTTTTCATACCTTCCGATAAATCTTAAAATTAGTCTATACCCTTAGTTTATGACTCATTTTTTTTATAAGAAAAATAATTTCTATCAACATTCATTCTTTAAATTTTGGAAGCATATCCACTTTGTGTCTTTTTCTTAAATAGAAATTAAATTATATAAATTTTTTTTGGTCAAATTAAGATTTAAAAAAATAACTTCAAACTAACAATGATGACTAATTTTAAGATTTATTTAAAGTCCATGAACTAAAATGAAATAAATCCCAAAATACAAGCCCCAAAGTACAAGGATCCAAATGATATTTAACCTAATTTTAACATAAAAATGGAATATGAGATCCTGGATTCAAAGGTCAACAATAATCAAACACAAGATATTAAACATCATAAAATAATCAAAACAACCAATTAATTATTGTGTCATAATCTTTATTCCTTTGAACTTTGTAAATCCAAATGTAGAAGTTTGTATGTGCCAACTAGCTAATGAAAAATTTATATAACATCACATCCATCAAAGTGCAAATAATGTTTAATTAATTAGTTCTTGATAGCAACTTCTTTGATCTCCTTGTTGTCTTCTGAGTGAATGTTATTACTCATCTTCTGAGAGTTGAAGTTGAAGGGCTTCTGGCCATTGCAATAGCACAGGCTAAGATCACAAATACATTTGTTAGGGTCAACGCAATCATCTGGGCTCTGGCATGTAATATGCACAAGGTAACTTGCTTTTGTACCTAATGGTTTGCTTGCCACTATACATAACAATAAGCAATCCAAATTAATAACAAAATCAACGAGCTACTTTTAAAAATATTTTAAACCAACTAAACTTTGTTGCTCGTGGATAGAAAAGTGAGAGTTTGTACCTGAACCGAACACGGTGAGAAACAAGATCATTGCAGCGAAGAAGGCGAACTTAATAGAGAACTTCTCGGCCATAACACTTCCACGATATTAATTATTGTTTTTTTGATGTTGATAATTGCTTTCTAGACAAACCCTTATCGAGGAATATTTATTGGTTTAAACTAAATAAGTTAACAAATTTCTGATAAAAGGAAAATATATGGATAATAATTGAAAATGGAAAGTTTTACCATCAAAAAATTAAAACGATGTCCACGTAACTTTTCCAAAAAAAAAAAAAAACGCGATGTTCATGTATGTAATGAATTGCGGTGAATTTTGTTTCTTAAAAAATGATATTCAATTGCGATTCATTGCCAACATAAAGTTCAACGGTGAAGGTAGATTCTTTCCTTTGAGGTTAGAAGTCCAAATCTCTACACTTACATTTTTTATATTAAAAGAAATTCTTCAAGAAATGCCAATAATTATTAATTAAGGACGGGTATATTAAAAGAAATAGTACATGTAGTTTTTCAATAATTTTTCAAAAATGAGAGGTGAGGATTTGAACATCCGTTATTTAAATTCAATACTTTTTTTTCTATGAAAGGGATTTAAATTCAAGATCCAAACCCCAATTATGTGGGTCAAAAACATTTTAATTTCTTATCAAAGGGTGGTGGCGCAGTTGGCTAGTGCGTAGGTTTCATAGCTTTTGAGTTATCCTGAGGTCGAGAGTTTGAGCCTCTCTCACCCCAATATTTTAGGCCATGTTTGATAATCATTTGGTTTTTAGTTTTTGGTTTTTAAAAATTAAGCTTATAAATACTACTTCTACTTTTTGTTTTCCTCGTTTTGTTATCAACTTTTTACCTATGTTTTCAAAAACCTACCCAAGTATTGAAAACTAAAAAGAGTAGTTTTCAAAAACTTGTTTTTGTTTCTGAAATTTGGCTAAGAATTCAAATGTTTTCTTAAGAAAGATAAAAGTCATTCTAGAGAATTGTAGAGAAATGATGAGAAAACAAGTACAATTTTCAAAAACCAAAAATAAAAAACTAAATAGTTATCAAACGAGGTCTTAATTTCTTTCATCTTTAGAATTTTTTGACGAAAAAAATTCAAACGGTAATATTTTGCATTGAGTACAATTCAATCACACTTAATGTATAATCTATAACATTTCTGTAAATGTTATTAACATGGGTAGAAAAGAACAAAAAGAAAATTGTGTATATATAAACACACTTTTTTTTTAAATGAAAACTATATCTTAATGAAAAAATAATGTTGCAACTAAAAAAAAACAATTGGTGGCTGAAAAACGAATTTTAGGTAGAAGAGTGAAGGATGAAATCCTTCACAAAAGGAGAGGATGATCATGAATATTTGCAAATACATGGATAAACAATTATAATTACTGTCCAATTTTAAAAAAAAAAATTTAAATGACCACAAGAGTATGAATAAATAATTAAACTTACGATAATCCATCTCCATAAGCTTTTGAGTTTTATTAGTGATTTAACATGATATCTGTTAGGGACAACTACCTTCAACATATCTCCACAATGGCATGATATTGTCCACTTTGGGCATAAGCCCTCATGGCTTTGCTTTTGGTTCTCCCAAAAGGCCTCATACCAATGGAGATAGTGTCCCTCACTTATAAACCCATGATCTTCCCCTTATCTAGCCGATGTGGGACTTTGGTCGCACTCCCAACAATCCTTTCCTCGAACAAAGTACCAACCGAGCCTCCCCTCAAATAGTCATCTATCCGTCTAGCTCTTATCCTGGCCAACTCCTTTACCGAAGCACACCGCCAGTCCGATAGAGCTCTCTACCACGGATCTCCACCATGACTACGCCTTCGGGGCTCGCCTCCTTTGTTCCTCAGCCGAGGATTCTACCCACCACGGCTCAAGGGCATGGCTCTGATACCACTTGTTAGGGACAACGGACCCTCGACAGATCTCCACATTTGTATGATATTGTCCACTTTGAGCATAAGCCCTCATGGCTTTGTTTTTGGTTTCACCCAAAAGGCCTCATACCAATGGAGATAGTGTCCCTCACTTATAAACCCATGATCTTCCCCTTATCTAGCCGATGTGGGACTTTGGTCGCACTCCCAACAGTATCGAAGAACCAACCTACGCATAATTTAGCTGGTTAAGACATTACATCCTCTACTTATATATAAGAATTTAAAATCTTTACCTCTACACGTTGAACTAAACAAAAAATGATGTCAAAAGTGTTCTATGGTTGAACTTCGTAATGTCATTTCCTCTCTAAGTAATATTGTTAATCACTTTATTTGAAAGTGTTTCGACCAAACCACATTATTCTAGGACAGTTCGAGTTGTCTTGACCGTAGCGCAGTTCGAGTGCATTTGGTCGGCTAGAGAGGATGGAATTTAGTTGAAGAATAAAACACATAATACCTATATATGAACTTGTGCAAAATCAGGAACCTGGTTGGTGAACGTGAAATCAAACATTTCAATCGTTTGATGTTATTTCTCGGAATAAAGTGATCAAATATTGCTCTGTTACATTTCATTAGTTATGCGGTTACAGTTATATAAAGATTATGAAATAGAACTAAACCATTAATTTAATATATTGAAGTCATAGTTAGTATAACTCAACGGTAATTGACATGCACCATTGACCAAGAGGTCAGAGGTTCGAATTCCCCACTTTCAAATGTCGTTGAACAAAAAAAATATATCATATTGAAAAATAATTGAGATTTCTATTTTACTTTTTGACGTGATCTATTTTCATGCTTTGATCTACTCAATAGTTTTTTTAGTTCAACAACAAGTGGAGGTAGAATTCAAACCTCTGTCTTCTTAATTATTCGAGGATATATGTCTTGTCCAGTTGAACTATACTCAAGTTTAGCACTCAATAATTCTATCTAATTAGATTCTCTTACTCCAATCGAAGCTAGTTAATTATATTAATATGAAATTAATAAGAGAAAGATAACATTGGAATAACTAAAACTCATAAGAGTCAGTCTAAGCATAGTTCAATGAATAAAACACCAATTAACATTCCAAAAGTCGATTTCCTACCCTACAATGGTTGAACTCAAAAGAAAAAAAAAAATCTCCCAAGAGAGGCAAGTACTACAATCGATATAGCAGTCTCATAATAGCAGCAATTGCAGTTGCAGCGCAATTATAGCAGTAATTGTATGGATATCATCTGCAACATATGATCTCCTTCAAATGAAATCTCCAATTATTCTCCTCAAATACCGAATCTCAATTACAGCTCAATATAGGTTTCCATTTAATTAGTAACGTTTGATAATCTTTTAACTTTTTATTTTTATTTTTGAGTAAATAATCTTTTAACTTGTTGAATATAATCCTAAAATATTTCTTCAAAATATATATATAATCCCAAAAACTTTAAAAGTTAAATTTATTTTATTATTTTTTTAGTTCAATAACATGTAACGGTAGATATTCAAACTTTTGACCTCTTGATCGAAGACATATGTCTTTATTAGTTAAGCTATGCTCATGTTAGTAAAGTTAAATTTATTATAATGTAAAAGTTTAAACTTTGGGGTCAATATATTTGAACATCTAGGGTTAAATAAGAAAAAGAAGAAGCCCACGATCCTTGATCCCTCTCGCCTCTCTCAATCCTTCGCTAAAATTCACACCACCATCACCACATGTCGCGATCGTTCATTCGCGATAACTAATTATACACAAACATGTATTATTATTATTATTATTATTATTTTGAGTTCAACATTTAGGAATGGAGGGATTTGAACCTTTGATATCTTGGTCGAAGGTACATGCCAATTACCATTAAACTATACTCACTTTGACAATTATACACGAACATGTAAGTCATAAAATAAGAGCAACTTTTGCAATTTAGTCTAATATATAATAATAAAAAATTACCCAATTGTATCATACTCTTATTCATTCATTTTAACTTTTAAATATAAAATAAGGGAAAAAAAAGGAAAAAGAAAAAGCTGACATGCCAACTAGCTTGGGTAAAATCTATTATCATCACTTGGATGAAGATGTAATTAACAATGGTAATTGATTAATTCTTGAAGGCCACTTCCATCTCCTCAATGTAATCGCGTGGGGTACTGTTCACGGGAGGTACTGTTCATCGACGGCACTGTTAACACCGCGATTACTGTTCACACAGCAACACTGTTCACGACGCGCAATGTTCATACCGCGATACTATTCATACCGCAAATACTGTTCATATCGCGGGGGTACTGTTCACGCGCGATTACTGTTCACGCCGCCGCCGTTCCGATCAGCCTCTTCCAGTCCGGCGAGCCTTCAATTGTGGGTAAACTATTGGTTTATACATAGTTCTTTGATGATCTTGGTAAGGTAAGATTTAATTCATGAATCTTGACTTTGTTTCAAGGATACCCATTCCGTTCCGGCATCAAAATCACGAGTGTGTCGCTGTCCAGTAAGATTTGGACTGTTGGAGCGAAATTTTCGGTAAGTCACGAAGATCCTTGAGTTTTGGGCTGTATGATAGATCAATTGAAAATAAGATTAATCCATGGATCTTATGACTTAAATTCAAATTTACCCACCAATTTGCGATTAAGTTAAATGCTATAGAATTAATTTTAATTTTGGGAATTTAGTTGGTGGAAGAAACTTTGGGCTCAATTATGGATTTTAGGGATCTTTACTAACCTTAAGGATGACTTTGATTAGGCCCTAAATCGTTTGACCGAGGTTCAAGGCAGTAGAATTTTTGGTGAGCATTTGGGTGAATTGGATTCTTGAGCTTAGTCAAGGTAAGGGATCTTACGCCGGTATGCTTAAATGCAAGTTAGGAACTAAATTGAAAAAAAAAATTAATTATTTCAAATGAAAAGTTTTATAAATGTTTTTAGTTGTGATTTCTGATAAATTTTAAAATACTTTATTTTATATGAAAATGGAGTTGCACATGTATGATTGTCATATGTTCTTATGAATGTGATGCATGTTATATGATTTATGATATGAGGAATGACATGAGAACTTTGTTTTATGTTGCATCATGAAATGAAAATTTTAAAATGCTTTGGGACCTCATGCATACATTATGTTTTCATGATAAAAATGATTTCGAAGGCTGTGGCAATTACCCCATAAAATTATTGATATACATCTATATGAAAATGAGCCTTACGAGGCTATAAGAAAAAGAACTTGAAAAGGTTAGATGAAAAGAAACCTGAAAATGTTAAATGAAAAGGAAAGGTTAGGTTGGGTTAGTGGTCCACATTAAGCCGAAGAGAAAAGTTGAAAGAGAAAAGTTTCCGCTATGAAAGGAATTTAGGTCCCACCAAAGGAAAGAAAGAAAATGTTTTCGAAAACTCATTATGTATGTGTATGCATATCCTGACCCGGTAGTGAGGTCACTTACTGAGTATTTTAAATACTCATCATTTTTCAAAATGTTTTTCTTTTCAGGTAAAGGCAAGAACATATTTTAGGCGAGTGGCAAGGTGGTTTGCTGAAAATGTCATGGGTGTCATGAGGAGTATAGCTTCCGTATCTAGTTTATGTTTTAACTCAAATTATTTTGTTAAGTAAACTTAATTGAAGTGAACTATTTCATTTGATTTAACGTTTTGATTCACATTATGTTTTGCAATGGTTTTTAAAGGGATCCCGAACTAAAAGATTTTGATTGTTTAGCAAAAAAGTTTAATTCTTTTTGTCTTTTACCAAAGATTTCTAAATTCTACTAGCATGCATGTAGTAACGTCCCTAGAAAGTCTAACAGGAAAAGTTGGGTCGTTACAAATGAGCTCACTCAACTTAATTAAGAAATGGTGTCCTAAATAAATCTATTAGAAAAGTCAATTACACAATCACAAACTAGAGAAATGAGCATTGTAAAAACTAGAAATGAAAAATAAAATCCTTGAATAAAATTGAAATCAAGTTCAAAATTGATTTGCTTAAAAGAAGTTCAACATAGAGAGTAAGTAAATAAGCTTTATGAAAAAAAAAATTAAAAAAATAAATGGGTCGATTTGGATATAGTATCAGCTAAACCGAACTGGGTCAGTTTGGTTTAGTTTTCTGTAGAACCGACCGGACCCACCATTTTTACACCCTTATAAGCAGGATATTACAGGTCTCATTTGTATTCCAACGAATTTTGAGGAGATTTTTCCTTCAATGTAGGGATTCATTTTGCATGTGAATCAATGCATTAATCCGTTTGAGAACCATTTTAGTTTTTGCAAATTAAGCCTACAAACACTACTTCCACCAATAAGTTTCTTTGTTTTGTTATCTACTTTTAAAACATGTATTCAAAATCCAAAACAAAAATTTGAAAACTTAAGCCCCGTTTGATAACCATTTAGTTTTGAATTTTGGATTTTTGAAGATTTTATTTGTTTTCTCACCATTTCCCTACCATGATTTTCATCTTCTCTCCTTAGTGGTTTTCATCATTCTTAAGGAAACATTTAGTTCTTAGCCAAATTCCAAAAACAAAAACAAAATTTTGAAGATTACTTTTTTTAGTTTTCAAAACTTGGCTTAGTTTTTTGAAAACATATGTAAAAAGTAAATAACAAAACAAGGAAACTCATAGAGGAAAGTAGTATTTATAAGCTTAATTTTCAAAAACTAAAAACTAAAAGCCAAATAGTTATCAGACGGGATTTAAAAAAATAGTTTATGAAAACTTAATCATTATCAAACAGAGCCTAAACTTTTGAGGATTGGTAAGGTATTCAAATTTGTTTAAGCTTTGGGAAAAAAGAAGTGAAAAAACAAAAAACAAATATAAAAAAGATAAAGAAAGCACATATAAAATATATGTAGACCCCATATTTGGTCCGTGGAGTTTATTTTGACGAAAATGCACTTTAGCAAAAATATATATGCATGAGGAGGACTTAAACCCAAGAATTTTAAGAATAAAAAACTATCATGCATGTCATTGGGCTAAAGATATTACTTGAAATTCATTTTATGATTAAAAAGTATTAGATGAGCACAATTATCATCTCTTTATTTAAAAATCTAGAACCCTCCTAACAAATATATAAGCTATTATGGATTTTCAAAAAAACAAAACTCACGTCTTCTCCTCTTCACACACAAATGCCACTCTCTTTTCAATGAAAAAAAAAATCTCTTTCTCTTCTTTTTCATGCAAAACCTTCTCTCTCTTCCCCCCCAAAAAAATCTCACTTTTTCCCAAAAATTTCTCTCTTTCTCTTCTTTCTTTTCTCCCACTTTTTGACCTCCTTTCTTCTTTTTTTTTTTCTCCAAAAAGAGAGATGAGGCATCATTTTTGTGGATCTCCACCATTTTCTTCATTGAGGGACCTTCATTTTTTTCTCCCATTTTTTGATCCTTCTTTTCCACTTTTCTCTCTCCAACAACTTCATCTCCACCATTTTTTTTCTCTTTATTCTTCTTCCACTCTTTTTTCCTTCAACAACCTTATCTCCATTTTTGTTCTCCCACACATTATTCAAAAGAAAGAATTTTCTTTCTTCTTCTTCCATTATTTTTTCCAGAACACCATCTTCATTTTTTTCCTCTCTCATCCTTTTCCCCATCTCATTACAACAACAACAAAAACAAGTTACATTTGGTTCTACTTTTTTTCCCTCTTTTGGCCTTACACCTTTTTTTCTCTCCTTCCATCACATTCACCTCCAATTCGGCCCTCATCTTCTCCAATGAACCTACTTTCGAGTGAAAAGTTGATCACTCCTTGGGACATTCATTTACCATAGTCGATCTGAACCATCACCATCTTGTAAGATCAATGTGTAAGAGCTTTTGAAAGAGTCAAGGTAGAATATTTTTTTTCCCTCTCATATATATTTTTTTTCATTTTATTAAATGTGTTGTTGGTATCGATTTGAGTTATTATACTCTGACTTAAAATGCACAGTCACTATTCTCTTCTAGTTTTATTGATGTTTTGTTAGCCTTCTTTGTATGCTCTATTTTATGTTTGAAATTGTTGAATGAGTGAGAAGTTTTCCTTTTAGTCAAGTTTATTGTGCTTCGATTGAAATTCCTTTGTTGTAATATGATCGAGTAGAGCTCTGTAAATGCTTGAAAGTCTTCACCTAAAAAAAAAGATCAAAGTATTATATTTTACAAAACTTAAGTATAAGAAAAATGATCACATAAAATTTGTTAAAATGAAATTTTATATTGAGAATAAAACTGTTTTTTTTTTAAATCCTTGAGTTTTTATTAAGTGAAAAAAAGTCCAAAATATTTTACAAACTATCCATACTCTTTACCAAAACAAAACTAATTCTTCTTTTAAAAAATAAAGTTTTTTCATAAAAAAGAATGAACATATAAATTTATCAAAAGCCATCTTGAATAAACTTTTTTTAACATTTTTCTTATTTGTATAAATAAAATTATTTATAATCACAGTTTTTTTTTATTTACAATCCATGAAAACTCCAAAACACTTTTTAAACCAATTACTATCTGTACCAAACCGATTGAACTTCTTAAGTTCCAAAAACTTCTTTTTAAAGCACCTAAATTTATAGTAACTTTTTTAAAGTCTCAGCAACTAAAATAAATACATTTCAAAATGTTATTTTCATAAAAAAATAATAATAATAAGAGCCACATATTTTCTATTGTAAAATTGACCTTTTAAAATGGTTTGAGTAGTGTGCTTAAGATAAATTCATTTTACTCTCAAAGTGCATGAAAAATCCTTCAATCAAAAGTTTTAAAATTACAAAAAAAAAAAAGAAAAAAAAAAGATTAAAATAAATGCAATCCTATGATGGATTTGAGAAAAATGTAAAATTTCTTAAGCTCTTGAGGTGAGGAATTTTCTTATTGATTGTAATTCCAATATTGCATCAATTGATGGCTAATAACCTTAGTCAAGTTTGTCAAATACTTGTTGCACTCTTGAAGTTTAAGATATAACTAATTGAGACAATTTAAAAATAAAATCAACAAAACAATTTTTCTTTTAATGTCAAAGGACTTTATTTTTTTATCTAATTGAAATTAATCAAGATAACATGAGATAACAAAGATTTGGTAACTGTTTTTATGGATGTTGTAGGGTGCTAATACATTCTCTACACATAAAGACCCCGAACCTAAACTTTGTTTTTATAGACAATTTCTTTTTAAATCGGTGACCAATCACACCCTAATAATGATTGGTGACAACTCCAAATTCTTTTTTAAAACACCTTCCTTTTTTATGAATGTCAACCGCTTTGCGTCACGATATGGCAGCAACAATATATATTATATTATTAAAGTGTAGCTATATTTTTCATTATTCTTGTATTCCAAGAACAAGTTATACTTCCACACACACACATTAACAATCACATCATGATTGTTCTTATTAGCATTTAATTCTTGGGATCTCCTCCTTTGAGCTCTTCAAATTTCATATCATCATTTAACCTCAGTTGTTTGGTTGCCAATTTGCCACCATTTAACCTTAGTTGTTTGGTTGCCAATTTGCCACAGTAACATAAATTGAAGTCAGCACATATACAATTAGGATCTCCACAATCATTAGTGGCGTTGCATTTGAATGGCCGCTTGCCTTCAACTGCAATAATAATAATATTTAAACATAACATTATTTACAAAATTTGAGCCATCCCATTTAAATATATATAACTAACAATAAATTATCATAAGGTAGCTTTTCATTAACTTCAATGTCTCTACTATAGCTCTTAACTGGAGCCCGTTTCTCTTCAAGTTTTTCTTCTGGTCTGTTTCTTACCTATCATTAATAAAGTATCCCCTTTCTAAAAAAATAATAAATTATCAAAATAGTCAATTTTAAAGAGATCTAAAACAAACAAAGAAAGAGGAAAAAGAATGAAAACTTGAAATTTTACCAGAGCCAGACACAACCACCAACATCATCACAACGATGAGAGCCAACTTGACACTAGATTTCTCTGCCATATTATCCTTGTATTGTAAAATTTGTAAATGGTTTGGTGTGATAGTTAAGTTTCTTTCTTGCCAACCCATTATATAAGCCTTGGGACGTTAAATTAATTTGCTAATACAGCATATATACCCTAAGGGTTGGATTTGTGGATGCATATGCCAACTTTTAATATATGATTTTGTATTACTATATCATTACCAAATAATAATAATAATAATAATCACATTCACTTTATTGGTGATTCCTACCCTTATTTGTGATATAATATTTATATTTTTCCTATTTTAGAAATATAACATATTAAATGGTATTCTATTAATAGAATATCTTGTTTTTCCCAATGATGCTAAGAATGATTAATTCCTTTTCAAAAAAAAAAAAACAAGGTTAATTCACTAAAATGAACAATACTTTTTAATGCTAATAACTATATACTATACTATTTTTTTTTCTTTCTTTTTTAGTTTAACAAATTTGGACGTGAGAATTGGAACATCTTGATAGGACCTATAAAGTCCTATTTAATTACACTTATTTCTTGTTAATTAGAAGTATTTTATGTGTTTTATTATTATTTTTTAGGGATTCAAGCAATTCACATGTTTTGAAGAGTTTGCACCATTTCGGAATTAATTCGGACTAAATTGGAGGTGATTCGAGCAACTGAATTTCTATACTAAATTTGACCGATCATATCATGATATTTTGAGATGAAAATATATTCAAATTTGGTATCAAATCGAAGCTTATTGAATTATATTTCCAACGGTATAAGACTCATTGCATTCCAATAAGTATTATGAAAGTTATGGCATTTTTAGTGATACTGCTCCTGCTGGAAAACTGCTGTACCCGAGAATATTTTGTGCCAAGTTCCGTTCCCATTATCTTGCTGCTCACGTTTGGGAATATATTCAGATTAGATATCATTTTAAAGATCTCGGAATTATCTTTCCAACCATATAAAGATCACATCGATCCAAGATTTGGAGAAGAAGTTATGCGCAAAATAATGCAGACTGTGCAATCCAGAAACTTTCCTTATTTGCAACATTCTATGTTTGTTTTGAGAATTTAGGGAAGGATTTTCGAGTTTTAGATGTATTTTCCAGTATTTTACAAGAGAGAACATTATTTAATTTATTTTATTTTATTTTAAATATTATTCCCTAATTGTTTTGGGAAAATATCTTTCTAGAATTTAGGGTTTCTTACTTGTGTAAGTTGTCTACTTGAAGGCTATTTAAGCCTTCTTATGGACAGCAAGGGGGAATTCTTTTTGGCCCTTTGGCCTAGACATTTTTAGAGAGTTTTTAGACTCTTTTTCTCTTTTCTCCTTAGACAATAATGGTATCAAATTTTATCACGATGCTCGGCTAAACTTCGCGTTCCCAATTCAGAGGTCGGTTGTAATCAATTGCAATATTGTGAGGTTTGAACCTTAACGTAGTTTTCTTTCAATTGCAAGTGTTCTTTAATTCCCGTGTTAATTTTATAAGTATGTATTTTGATTAAATTGACGCCTTAATCTCTTTACATGCTTTATTGCTAATCACAATCATGATCCGTAATTGTCATGTTGAATGAACCGGTAGCATTAGAATTATCACATGTGTATGTTTGTGGGTTTCCATGATACATGGCTTGCATGTTTAATTCTAGGAATTAAAGAAGCATGTTAATTAGGTGAAAGTTGTTTTACCTGATCGATTGTCTTGGTCGTTCCAAAGTTCGTAATGCCTTTACCTAAATAAATCGAAGCGGTTTCGTAAAAATTTGTTTAGGTAATTAGCGTTAACTTGGCGTTCGTTAGAGTTAATGATTTTAGGGAACATGCACTTTTTAGGGTTTCTTAATAAGTTTACCGAGTACTTGCATGGTTAAGATTAAATATTTTAAATGCCTATGATCAATGTTTGCAATTGAGTAGAACCGTACCTTTGGATTGAATTTTGGTAAGATTTGATCTATCTCTATCTTTATTGTTTATGTTTTATTTTATTTATAAAAATACAAAACCCCCCTTTTTAATTGCTTTCTCCTTTGCAAATTTAACTTGAGAAATTAATATTCGGTTCCCTGAGATCGACCCGGTCTACTCAATGCTACAAGTAGCTTAGGATCGATTTATAAATTGTAATTTGACGAGCCCTCGACAAGCTCGCATCACATCTAAACAAGTGTAAAATACTTCAATTTGTCAAGCTAGGTTCAAGAAGGCATACACTATTCATTTGGCACATCTTATTAGTCATTCAATAAAATTTAATAAGTATTAAAAATATGACAAATAGAAGAATGTTCAATAAATTATTGAAAACTAAGAGATTTTTTTTTTAATTATTTTATAATTGTAATAGAAGTTATTACACATATATAATAATAATAAATTATAATTTTTACTAAATAGTGTACATTTAATATGTATTTTTTAATTTGTTATAAAATTTTAATATAAATATAGCATAAGTTTGACTTTTTATTATTGTGCTATCTAAATTTCAGGTGTATTTTGACTAAGCTATTTTTCTATAAATTTTAAAATTTTCTATATGTGAAAATATACAATTATATTATATTATTTATGTAAATACCTCATGGTCCACATAGATTATTTTCATTTTTTAAATTGGCCCTAATGCATTAAACTTTGCTAATTGCATAAACATTTTCTCTCAGCGGTAATTGACATATATATATGTATATATTAAATTTATCCTAACCTCAAAGTTTTAAGTTTTAAGTAATTTTAAAGTCAAAATATGATTTTGGTGCCTGTACTTTAAGATTTGTTTTATTTTAGTCCATGCACTTTCAAATGTGTAAATTTAGTTTTCATACCTTCCGATAAATCTTAAAATTAGTCTATACCCTTAGTTTATGACTCATTTTTTTTATAAGAAAAATAATTTCTATCAACATTCATTCTTTAAATTTTGGAAGCATATCCACTTTGTGTCTTTTTCTTAAATAGAAATTAAATTATATAAATTTTTTTTGGTCAAATTAAGATTTAAAAAAATAACTTCAAACTAACAATGATGACTAATTTTAAGATTTATTTAAAGTCCATGAACTAAAATGAAATAAATCCCAAAATACAAGCCCCAAAGTACAAGGATCCAAATGATATTTAACCTAATTTTAACATAAAAATGGAATATGAGATCCTGGATTCAAAGGTCAACAATAATCAAACACAAGATATTAAACATCATAAAATAATCAAAACAACCAATTAATTATTGTGTCATAATCTTTATTCCTTTGAACTTTGTAAATCCAAATGTAGAAGTTTGTATGTGCCAACTAGCTAATGAAAAATTTATATAACATCACATCCATCAAAGTGCAAATAATGTTTAATTAATTAGTTCTTGATAGCAACTTCTTTGATCTCCTTGTTGTCTTCTGAGTGAATGTTATTACTCATCTTCTGAGAGTTGAAGTTGAAGGGCTTCTGGCCATTGCAATAGCCCAGGCTAAGATCACAAATACATATGTTAGGGTCAACGCAATCATCTGGGCTCTGGCATGTAATATGCACAAGGTAACTTGCTTTTGTACCTAATGGTTTGCTTGCCACTATACATAACAATAGGCAATCCAAATTAATAACAAAATCAACGAGCTACTTTTAAAAATATTTTAAACCAACTAAACTTTGTTGCTCGTGGATAGAAAAGTGAGAGTTTGTACCTGAACCGAACACGGTGAGAAACTGTCATGACCCGAATTCCTACGATTCTCTAGATGCGGAAGCACGACCTAGTTACCTCGCTCATGCCCGAAATTTCGACAGCATGACGGCATAACTAGGAGAAATCAAAATTTTACAACGACCTGGAAAGAGGCATAACACTTCTATGTTTCAGATAACAGACTCAGCATCCGCCAAACTACGATAAATGATGCTGAGCTCAACCAATAGACAAAGGAACCTAAGAACTTCTAATTAAATACACGGAAGCGAAAGAAATTTAAACTTTACAGACCAACAAACAACAGGGACAAAGAAACAAAACTAAAAGTTTAAACAAGGAAAAGAAATGTTGGTGGAGTCTCCATAGTCTCGTCAAGTCATCGCCTGCGTCATCCACCCCGAGAATATGCATAATCTGCAAAACAAACGAAGTAGCAAGTATGAGTACAAAATATACTCAGTAAGTAGCCCACGTAAGGGTCCAAAACTTATAGAAAACCTACCACGAAGGCAAACTTTCTTTACTTACACTCGTGCTCATACTTCAAATATTTACTTCAAATATTTACTTCAGTTATTTAAATGCTCATTCAACCAACTTCGAATTTTACCACCTCCTGACTCTAATTTCGTGTCACGTCTGCGAGTCCTGTTACCTAGAACCCAAACCTGTGAAGGTATTTAACCCTCACACACATCTCAATAGCCACACAGGCAACCAGGGAACTCATTCCCTCAGCTAGCGCACAGGCATTAGGGAAACGCATCCCCTATGCTCAACACAGTGGGGAATCACCCCTAAGCTAGCTCACAGGCAATAGGGAAACGCATCCCCTATGCTCAACACATCTCAATAGCCACACAGGCAACCAGGGAACTCATTCCCTCAGCTAGCGCACAGGCAATAGGGAAACGCATCCCCTATGCTCAACACAGTGGGGAATCACCCCTAAGCTAACTTACAGGCAATAGGGAAACACATCCCCTATGCTCAACACATCTCAATTTAACATTCTAGGCCTACAAACTTGCACGACACGACAGAACAGAATAGGTGCCACAAATCTAACAGGCCTTTATACTTTCACAACACTTTTGAAACCCTCCGGGTCATCCATCATACCAAATTCATCCATCAAGTCCGTATCCCAATCACATACTTGCCCGAAATTCGAAAGTACATACAATGGGGAAAACATCCCCTACTTTACACAAGCAAAGAGGGAAAGTAACCCTCGTGCCCATCCTATCTCACCACATCTATTCCTCATATGGGAAAAGAATTCGTGAAGTCGAGCAACTATTTCTCCCTTATTCACAATACGATTGGAACTCCAAGGGCGCCAAGCCCTTCAGCAAGTCACCAACCTTTCCCACAAATCCAATCCCATAACTCCCAAGTATAACCGAACCATGAACACAACAATAAACACACGAAGGTAGACATGGTTCAGGCACAAACTTGAAACGACCAATCACCGACTATACCTCTTGCTTATTCAAGCAAACAAATTACTAAGGCATTCAAGTAATCATGCCCCAATCATACTTGAACCAAGTCCTTACAGTTAGGATCATCTCCCAACAAAGAATTCTCGATTGCCCTTCAATTAGCAACCGAAATCACTAATCCTGACTTTACACTAACCAACATTCGTGAATCTCGAACAAGGATTCGTGTATAAACTTATCAACCATCTTAAACAAGTTCTCCACCTATCCATAGCTTCAACGCACGCTAGTGACATACATTCCTAAGCCGTTTCTTTCAAATCTAACCAAACAACTCAATAGTTTAAACATCCCATGCGCAGTTATCTCACCCAACATCTCATGAATCTAAACCTCAGCCAACCATTCAATCTAAAAGCTCAAGTATTTTGCGTTCAGTAGCTAACCAACCCCCTTAGACATTCCAACACGTACGATCATTCAATTTCAAACAAACATCCATACCTTTATGCTTATAAAGAAAATTAAAATCAAATTTATTCATTTCCTTATATCCTTGAGAACTTAAACGAGAATAGAAACAATTCTAGGCAATCACAAGCCCATCGCGATAATCCTCATATTTCTTTAGCTAACCACGCCATTCTCTCCATAACCATGTTTAGGCAAATTTGAATTTCCACAATTTACCACAAGCACGCTAAAACTTATACAATCACCACCTTAAGCAAAATTTTAAGGTTCTACACTTGCTAACTACAATATTTCGATACTTTGAGCCCCTTTCTTCAACTATAACCACAACTTATGCCATTTTAGCTCAAAAATACCTTCGAACGTATCCTTTAACCATTACTTGCTTCCTAAACACGGTTCCAAGCATAATTTCACAATACACAATTTATCAAACATACATCCAAAACATTTACGAACTTAAAGGAGCTTAAAATCCCAATAACTACTTACCAATTTAAGTAATAATAATATGCACTTCTAAAGCTTTCCAAATCACCAAATGAAGTCCCGAACAACGCCTTTGCTTGCTGAAATGATGTCGAATTAGTTAGAACTCGACAACCCGGCCTCCTAACATAATGAGCAACCTTGAGTAAGATCTCACACATTATGGGTAAATTATTAAACACTAAAACAGTCCCTAAATTCCACAAAAAGGCCCCTAAACTCCTCAAAACGGTCCTAAATCATAGCTATCTAAAACCCAACTCATGCTTAACCTTAATTGAGTTGGGAAAATGCGATACCCACATAAAATTACCTCAAAACAGTGTTGGACAGCAGTACGAAGGATTCAATTTCGTCCTAATCGGCCTTCAATCGAATTGCACAATCTATAATAAATCCAATATACTATGGGTTAATTCCAAATCATTAAATTAGCTCTTTAATTCAATCTTACAACCCATAAATCACTTTGAACCATTATTGAAACACTTACCCATTCCAAATCGAAACCAAAATTAGTTGTATGAACGCTAGGCTTGATGGAAATTAACTTCGAGACAGCCCATCCTTGATGTCTATACAGAAAACTGAGAGGGGAGACAGAACTGGCTGCGGCGTAGAGCGAACAGGGCGGCCCGCGTGCGTGCAGCAGCAACAGCAACCGGCTCGCGAACGGCGAAGGAGCTAGGCGGCAAGGGGCAGCTCGCGGAGGCGTGTGGTTGTCGACGGGAGGGAGTGATCGGAAACGGAGAGAGAGAGAGAGGAAATCGGGAGGGAGAGATCGGAAACAGAGAGAGAGAAAGGAAATCGGGAAGGAGAAAGGAAAAAATGGAGATGGGTTTTTCGGTTGAGGAAAGGAGAAGAAGAAGAATAGGATAAGGATGATATATTTTATTTTATTATTATTATTATTATTATTATTTTCCAAAAATGCCCCCAACTAACTTATTCATTTCCAAATATATCCTTTTTCTCATTCCAAATTTCAAATTAACCTTAAAATTTAAATTACCCAATGGCAATCATTCCAACTTCATTTTCATAATTTGAAATTAGTGCCTATAATTAAGTCGGGCGTTACAGAAACAAGATCATTGCAGCGAAGAAGGCGAACTTAATAGAGAACTTCTCGGCCATAACACTTCCACGATATTAATTATTGGTTTTTTGATGTTGATAATTGCTTTCTAGACAAACCCTTATCGAGGAATATTTATTGGTTTAAACTAAATAAGTTAACAAATTTCTGATACAAAGAAAATATATGGATAATAATTGAAAATGGAAAGTTTTACCATCAAAAAATTAAAACGATGTCCACGTAACTTTTCCAAAAAAAAAAAAAAAAAACGCGATGTTCATGTATGTAATGAATTGCGGTCAATTTTGTTTCTTAAAAAATGATATTCAATTGAGATTCATTACCAACATAAGTATAGTTCAACGGTGAAGGTAGATTCTTTCCTTTGAGGTTAGAAGTCCAAATCTCCACACTTACATTTTTTATACTAAAAGAAATTCTTCAAGAAATGCCAATAATTATTAATTAAGGACGGGTATATTAAAAGAAATAGTACATCTAGTTTTTCAATAATTTTTCAAAAATGAGAGGTGAGGATTTGAACATCCGTTATTTAAATTCAATATATTTTTTTCTATGAAAGGGATTTAAATTCAAGATCCAAACCCCAATTATGTGGGTCAAAAACATTTTAATTTCTTATATATCAAAGAGTGGTGGCGCAGTTGGCTAGTGCGTAGGTCTCATAGCTTTTGAGTTATCCTGAGGTCGAGAGTTTGAGCCTCTCTCACCCCAATATTTTAGGCTCTGTTTGATAATCATTTGGTTTTTAGTTTTTGGTTTTTAAAAATTAAGCTTGTAAATACTACTTCTACTTTTTGTTTTCCTTGTTTTGTTATCAACTGTTTACCTATGTTTTCAAAAACCTACCCAAGTATTGAAAACTAAAAAAAGTAGTTTTCAAAAACTTGTTTTTGTTTTTGAAATTTGGCTAAGAATTCAAATATTTTCTTAAGAAAGATAAAAGTCATTGTAGAGAATTGTAGAGAAATGATGAGAAAACAAGTACAATTTTCAAAAACCAAAAATAAAAACCTAAATAGTTATCAAACGATGTCTTAATTTCTTTCATCTTTAGAATTTTTTGACGAAAAAAATTCAAACGGTAATATTTTGCATTGAGTACAATTCAATCACACTTAATGTATAATCTATAACATTTCTTTAAATGTTATTAACATGGGTAGAAAAGAACAAAAAGAAAATTGTGTATATATAAACACACTTTTTTTTTAAATGAAAACTATATCTTAATGAAAAAATAATGTTGCAACTAAAAAAAACCATTGGTGGCTGAAAAACGAATTTTAGGTAGAAGAGTGAAGGATGAAATCCTTCACAAAAGGAGAGGATGATCATGAATATTTGCAAATACATGGATAAACAATTATAATTACTGTCCAATTTTAAAAAAAAAAATTAAATGACCACAAGAGTATGAATAAATAATTAAACTTACGATAATCCATCTCCATAAGCTTTTGAGTTTTATTAGTGATTTAACATGGTATCGAAGAACCAACCTACGCATAACTTAGCTGGTTAAGACATTACATCCTCGACTTATATATAAGAATTTAAAATCTTTACCTCTACACGTTGAACTAAACAAAAAATGATATCAAAAGTGTTCTATGGTTGAACTTCGTAATGTCATTTTCTCTCTAAGTAATATTGTTAATCACTTTACTTGAAAGTGTTTCGACCAAACCACATTATTCTAGGACAGTTCGAGTTGTCTTGACCGTAGCGCAGTTCGAGTCCATTTGGTCGGCTAGAGAGGATGGAATTTAGTTGAAGAATAAAACACATAATACCTACATATGAACTTGTGCAAAATCAGGAACCTGGTTGGTGAGCGTGAAATCAAACATTTCAATCGTTTGATGTTATTTCTCGGAATAAAGTGATCAAATATTGCTCTGTTACATTTCATTAGTTATGCGGTTACAGTTATATAAAGATTATGAAATAGAGCTAAACCATTAATTTAATATATTGAAGTCATAGTTAGCATAGCTCAGCGGTAATTGACATGTACCATTGACCAAAACGTCAGAGGTTCGAATCTCCCACTTTCAAATATCGTTGAACAAAAAAAATATATCATATTGAAAAATAATTGAGATTTCTATTTTACTTTTTGACGTGATCTATTTTCATTCTTTGATCTACTCAATAGTTTTTTTAGTTCAATAACAAGTGGAGGTAGAATTCAAACCTTTGTCTTCTTATTCGAAGATATATGTTTTAACTAGTTGAACTATACTCAAGTTTATCATTCAATAATTCTATCTAATTAGATTCTCTTGCTCCAATCGAAGCTAGTTAATTTTATTAATATGAAATTAATAAGAGAAAGATAACATTGGAATAACTAAAACTCATAAGAGTCAATCTAAGTATAGCTCAGTGGATAAAGCACCAATTACCATCCCAAAAATCGATTTCCTATCGCACAATGGTTGAACTCAAAAGAAAAAAAATCCTAAGAGAGAGGCAAGTACTACAATCGATATAGCAGTCTCATAATAGCAGCAATTGCAGTTGCAGCGCAATTATAGCAGTAATTGTATGGATATCATCTGCAACATGATCTTCTTCAAATGAAATCTCCAATTATTCTCCTCAAATACTGAATCTCAATTACAGCTCAATATAGGTTTCCATTTAATTAGTAACGTTTGATAATCTTTTAACTTTTTATTTTTATTTTTGAGTAAATAATCTTTTAACTTGTTGAATATAATCCTAAAATATTTCTTCAAAATATATATATAATCCCAAAAACTTTAAAAGTTAAATTTATTTTATTATTATTTTTTTAGTTCAATAACATGTAACGGTAGATATTCAAACTTTTGACCTCTTGATCGAAGACATATGTCTTTATTAGTTACACCCCTACTCTTGGGCATGCAATAGCACAACCCAAATTTGCAGTCACAAGGTGGATAAAGGTCCTGTTTAGGATTGTGTTTGCTGGCGTAAAAAGCAATTATGGAATAATCTTAACAGCCTATGTTTGGTAAAATAAATTATTTATTAATCTATTGACAATCACTTTTCAATTTACTATGACGTGCACAAGCTGACAAATACCAATTTTTAGATTCAACTTTCTTAAAAATCTGCCACATTCTCTAACCATTTACAAATTTCAAATTTATCCTTCCATATTTATATATTTTTCACATTTATTCTCTATTCTCTTATATCAATGAAATTTTGATTGATTTAATTTTTTATAACAATTATTTTTCTTAAACTTTTATCAAGTAATTTAGATTAACAAAATTAGATGCAATTTAAATCATATAAATTTTTAAATAATTATTCTATAAATTATAAATTAAATATCAATTATGAAAATAATTGAAATAATAAACCTACTTTAGTCATTATAACTAAATCACAACAATTTAGTATTAATTTACTAAATATGGTAACTAGCTTTTTCTAATTTAAATTTGAAATTTACCAAACACTATTTTACTTCCGTTCATAGCTGATTTTTCTAAAAGCACAGTTGCCAACAATTATTTTAAAAGCTACAACAATCCCAATGTAACGTCTGGCATTCAGGTATTAAGTTGTTAAGGACTAATAGCAAAGGAGTAAAGAATAGTGGGGGTAGTTGGGGCTTTTGCTATTTAGTTAAGAAAAAAAATAACAAAATAAAACCCACATTCTTAATCTCTTTGTTCTTTGTGGATCTCAAAACGCATAAGGGGGAGGGGGTTGCTTCATCTCTTCTTCGCGCGAGCACCATCGGCGAAACGGGGGGGTGGGATTTTAGGTGGCTTCCGGTGAGTGGTTATGATCCCTCTCTTTTCTGCTTCTCTCTCTATCGTTCTCCTCCCTCTTTTTGCGAATTCCTCTCTCTCTTCCTATCATCTCACTTATCCGTTCGTGGCAGCAAAATTGCAGTGGTCAGAGGCGGTGAATTCTAGCAAGGACAACAATGCTTGGTGGTTGTTTGGGGCAGTTCGGAGACGAAGTCAGCACGGGCAACACTTCTTTGGCCATGGGTAAGCCTATCAACTTTGATTTATGTGATAATTGTGGGTTTAGGGCTGACTTAGGCAGTATTTGGGTAATTTTTGGGCAGCTCATGGCTTAACGAACTCACTTCAGGTTACTCTTCAAGGAGGGGCTAAAATTGAGCAAGTTGAGGCGTTCCAGGTGATAAGTCAGTAGTGTTAATTGTTGTTGGGGTGCTTGAGCAAAGCTAGTGATCGGCGTTGGTTAGTGTTAATGCTTGCTGTGATTTCTTCGTTCCTGTGTAAGTCGCTAACTCTAGGAAAAATTAAGTTTGTGTCTTATGTGTTTGGTTTGTTGGATTCGAAAAAGTTGGTGTCACGATTGAATGGTGATGAGTTTGTTCTTTCAAGTAAGCACTCTAGTATGGTGGTCATTGGATGGCATGCTTAATAAACTGCACAAGTATGAGGTTCACATTTTTATATGTTGGCGATGTTTAAAAGGGTTCCACGACTGTTTGGATTAGCTAGCAATGTTCATGATTTTTAGTTTAGTGTTCAGAGGGGCTTGGTCTTGTGTTATGTTTGTATAAGTAGTTAATTGGACAACTTTTCAGGGCATTGGTTATAGAGTTGGGTTTTGTAACGCATGTATGAATATGATTGTGTTTCCTCTATTAAGCATAAGTGTATGGATAGTGGATTTTAATGGAGTAAACATAAATGTTGGGACTGTTTAAGACGTTTAGTTAGCTGTGGAATTCAAAATGCTTGAGTTACTAGTCTAAGTGATTAAGTAGTGTCTGCTTGATGGATGTTTGTCTGAGTACAGTATGTTTGAAATACTTGAATGGTTGGGTGGAGTTTAGTTCTTGAGGTGGTGGATGGGTTGATTGCGTGCAGGATGCTTAACTCGTTGGGTTGACGGGTTTGCAATTTAGAACTCCCTAAAAGAGTATAATGTTCGGGTCACTATCCACATTCCTTGTGTTAGAATGGTTCGGCACGACTTGTTATAATTAACGTGTTATAGTTGGGCGTAAACGTGAATGGGAGAAGGATGACAATTAGGGCTCCTAGCGTGTTTAGAAGGCTAGCTTTGGTAGGGGCTGCTTAGGGCTACGTAGGGGCCACGATTAAGTGAAGATCATATTTAAGAATGTTGTTGAGCTTATGCATAAGTCTATGCTCGAGATTCATAGTTAATGGTTAGTGGAAAAGTCACGATTAGGGATTTTGTTGCTTGCCGAGACGTGGCCCTAAGACTCTTTTGATGGTGGATGAACCCTATCGTAAGGCCCTAGTCGTTCTGATCTTGTCCTCGAACGATGTTTACCTAGTTTGTTCGTTGTTGAGTTCATGCTTGCGGTTGTGCTTAGGGCCAAGGGGTTGGATTTGTGGGAGAGGTTTGTGACCTATTGAGTGGCTAGGCATTGTGATATACCCCTTGGTGTTCTAAGTGTGTTGCAAGTGAGAAAAAGGTCGTTAGTTGGCATCACTTACCCTTTTCCCATATGAGCATGCTTCCTGGAATGTTGTGAGATGTGTTTGGCATGAGGGTTGCTTTCCCTCTTGCCTTCTGCTAGCTTAGGGGCAAAACCCCACTGTGTTTAGTTTGGTATGAAGGTTGTTTTCCTTCATGTTGTGTGCTAGCTTAAGGGCGAATCCCCACTGTGCTTAGTATGAAGGTTGTTTTCCTTCATGTTGTGTACCAGCTTATGGGCGAATCCCCATCATATCGGACTTGAGGGTTGCGTTCATGAATTTCCTTTAACTTAGATGGAGACGGTACCCCATGAATAGGTTGCATGACTCGTAATTATAGCAAGGGATCAAGTGAGGTACACAGGTGCTAAGTTGAGTGTGAGAGTGTTTAAGAATGACGAGGAGTTAACTAGCCGGGGTAGGATCATTCCTTGTTTAATTCGAAACTTTGGTTTTTAAAATGGGTTGGTTACTAAGTATATTTATACTCACCCTTGCTACTTTGTGATAAGACCAAAATAGTCCTATATTATAATTATTATGTCTAATTCTTGTTAGTTTATTAGTTTTTATGTGTTTAATTGCCCATTTTGTAGGTATTTGGGCAAGAGGAGTAATTTAGAGTATTTGCATCCAATTTGGGTTAAAACAATCGAAATCGGAGGTCATTTGAGCAACCGAGTAAAGATTAAAAACAAAATGACCAAGTTGCCCCAGAATGAAGCATCGAGACGCTAGACGGAGCCCCTGCTCGACGCTGAAAGACAACATGTCAAGGTGCAGGGTAGCGTCGAGATGCTGTCGCAAGTCCAGAACACGCGAATGCAGGGTAAGCGTCTCAGCACTGTAATAGTGAGCATAGGTTGATGTTGCGGTGAGCCCCCCTCAACACTGGTAAATTAAAGGTAGCACTGAGACGCTGCAGCAATTTTTATAAAAGGAAATTTTCTCCTTCTAGGTCAGGGAGTTCGATTTTGTACTGCCACCATGGGCTTCTCTCCTTCCATTCTTTATTGTTTTTCTTAGTTTTAGGATATATTAGTTTAGGAGGTCGATCCTTGGTGTTTGGAAGGCTCGGTTCAATGTCCGACTAAGCATTTGACGCTGATTTGAGTTGTAAACTATGGTATAATGTAATTTTTGTGAGATTATGCTAAATTTCCTTATGTTTTTCAATAACTTCTTGCTTCTCTTTATCCTTGCTTATTATAGTGCATGCTCATAGTTAGATTGACACTCTATATGCATCGAGTATGTGCTTTAGGCTCGTTTAAAGTAACAAGTAACTTGAATATCATTTAGCATGTTCATTATCTCTTGATTCTTGCTTTAGCAACTGTAGTATGAGCATGTCGTTGATAGTCTAACAACCTATTCGCATCGAATGTGCTTGTAATAGCTAGTTTGAGATAGCAATAAGATCGGATCGTGTTTGCATCGTAGAGGCTAGTCTCTCGTGTAGTTTGCACACCATGACTTAAGAATCAAGGGAGAAAATTAGTTAAATTAGGAATGCATGCCTAGTTTAATTAGCTTGTCTTAATTAATCCCTAGAGCTTAAGGCAATTAGCTACTTTAGTATGAAATGCTATCATGCCCCGCTAATTAGGGCTAATTAGGCTAATTAACTTGATGCTAGGTTAGGTTAACTGGGATTTAGGGAATCTAAGCTTGCTTAGAGGCTTGTCCGGCTGTACTGGCAAGTCGATTAGGTGATAAATTGCTGACTAGATATCTTCGGTTGTCTGTGATTGAAAATTGCATTGTTACCTAGTTTAACCCTGAAACTGGTGTCTGAGGTGAGACCATATTTTTTATCTTTACTGCTTTCGGTTGTTCTGTTTGTTTTCATGATTATTCTCCCTCCAATTTGTGTCAATAGGAAAACCAATTAATAGAAATTAATTTTAGTTCGGTTCCCTGTGGTTCGACCCGATCCACTATTAATTACTACAAGTAGTTAATTTTAGATCGATATTATAAATTATATTTGATAGAGCCTTCAACAAGCTCGACTTTCACTTTGTTTTGTGTCTTTTCAGGTTGTGCTCAACCATGAGGCTAATGACGGAGGCGATGATCAGGTGAGGCTATAGAGACGTCACAAGAGTTTCTCTCTAGTGTCTTAGTTTAGTTTTGTCCTGGTTTTGATGATCATGTGATAGGGTTGTGGAGTTGCAGTTTTCTTTGTTTTTCTTGCATTCAGTGGTTTCTCTTAGTGCTAGAGTTTGTTGTTTGGCTGAACTCAATTTTTATTCGTAGTTTGGTAGATACTGAGTAGTTTCTCTAAGATATAGAAGTGTTTTTGTCTCTTTCAAATCCTTATAAAAAAATTTATTTTCTTGTAAGCCTTTATGCTGCCAAAATTGCAGGCTTAGGTGGCGTTGCTCAGTTTCTGTTCACCCGTAGCCATCCAAGTTTAGGATCGTTACACTCAAACTAAGCCTAAAGCCGCAATCTTTTGGAACGTCGCTCATATTATGAATATGATTTCCTCTTGTAGGTAATGGTGTGCTTGGCTATATATAACATTAAATTATACTCACTAATAAAAAAAATCAAACGAGTTAGCTTAAAAATGTTTTTTTTTTTTTTGAGAAACGCTTTAAAAATGTTTTAAACCAACTAAACTTTGCTACTGGTGAATGGAAAAGACGAGCGTATAAGTTCTACCTGCGTTGAACATGGTGAAGAACAAGATCATTGCAGCTAAGAAAGCGAACTTGATAGAGAACTTCTTTTTTTTTAAGTAGATAGAGAATTTTTTTTTTAAGTAGATAGAGATTTCTTGTCCATAACTTCGAAGAGATTTTAGAGTTCTTTTAATGCTGATAATTTGATTTGCTATCTAGCTAGTTTCTAGCGAAACCCTTATATAATTGAGGAATATTTATTGGTTTAAACTATATAAGGTAAATTGTTTCTGGTGAAAAGAAAATATGGTATGATAATTGAAAATGGAAAGGCTACAATCAGAACATTAATGTACAGATCAGACAACGGATGTATGCAACAATTTTTTTTCTTTTCTATAGAAATGATTGTCAGTTATTACAATTCCCTAAACTGAAGAAAAAAGAATAAATCAGCCATCTGGGGTAACATCTTTTTTTTTTAGTTCAAACTTTTTTTTCCATAGAAATGGTGGTCAATGATTACAATTCTAAATGTTGTTGAACTAAAAAAAAATTTAAGAATCACCTTTAGTGATTGATTGAAAACTACTTTTTGCAATGGTAGAAGTATTTTTTGCAATGAAAAAAGTGATTATCACTTTTCACAAGGACAGAAGTGTTTTTTGCGATGGAAAAAGTGATTTTCACTTTTAACAATGGTAAAATCACTCTCAAATCTGTCATGAATTTATTACGATTAATTAATCTATTATGTGAAGAAAAATGTCTATCAAACATTTCGTAATAACACATGAAAAGGCAAGAAATATCTAAAATTAGTATGATGAGGATGAAACTCTAATTAGGTTATATATTTTAAGGAAAAATACTTTTTTGGTTTTTGAGATTTGAGTAATAAGTTACTTTGGTCTCCAAGCTTAATAATCTTACACTTCCATTCCTAAGATTTAGGAAATACTTCATTTTAGTCCATGATTGATAGGTTTCTGTTCATCACTTTAACGAAAAAATAACGTGGCATATTTCATTATAAAGTTGTTGACGTGGCCAAGTTTTAAAATTTTTAAAATAATTTTAAAAAATCTTTCTCATCTTAAAATTTCCAGATCTTTTTCTCTTCCATTTTCTTTTTCTGTTGCCCACCACCATTGTTACCTCACGTTTGCCCACCCTCCACCCAAACAATGGGAGGGGAAGGGGGAGAGGGGAGAGGAGGAGGAATCAATTCCTTAAGACCATTCTTCTGTAGATTTTCTCTCATTAATTTTATTTGCTAATGTATATTGATTGGTTTCTCTCTTCTTAATTTGATTCTCTAAATAAAATTGAGCGATTGTATTTATGGTACTTAAGTGAGCTAGAAATTTAATCCATAAAAATAATACTTGTATTCACTTACCATTGTATTAAAACTTGACCAATACACTTGTGGTATGCAATTTTTGCTGCAAATATTGCTTGTCTCATTTGTATTCCAACAAATTTTGAGGAGATTAATTTTCTTCAATAATGTAGGGGATTGGTTTTGAATGGATTATTGGTAGCGGATTCGAATGAGCTTAAGCTTTTGGGAAAAAAAGTGAACAAACAAAGCAAAGTATAAAAAGGATAAATTAGAAACTTCATAGTTTAGTTATATATTTTTCATTATTCTTTGATTCCAAGGACAAGTTTTACTTCCATACACATAGAGATTAACAATATCACATGATCTCATGATTGATTTTGTTCTTCTTGATTAGCACTTAATTAATTCTTGAGATCTCCTTTGAGCTCTTCAAATTGCATATCATTTAACCTCAGTTGTTTGGTTGCTAATTTGCCACAGATGCATAAACCGACTGCAGTACACAAACAAGTATGATCTCCGCAATCAGCAGAGGTGTTGCATGCGATTTGTTTTAAAAGGCTTCCCTTCGATACCAGCTGTGGCTTCTCTTCACCTTCAATTAACATTGTGTTTGAAAAATTAAATTTCAGCCATTTCCCATTTACCAATTTTTAACCAACAATTAAAGAGATTAACTAAAACAAACAAAGAAAGAGGAAACAGAATGAGAACTTGAAATTTTACCAAAGGCAGACACAATCAGCAACATCATCACAACAATGAGAGCCAAATTGGCACTGGATTTCTCTGCAGCCATATTATCCTTTCTGTTGTAAAATTTGTAAATGGTTTGGTGTGATTGTTACTTTCTTTGCTTGCCCACCCATTATATAGTCCTTGGGACATTAAATTAGTTTACTAATATAGCATATATACCCTAAGAGTGGATTTTGTGGATGCATATCCCAACTTTAATATCTGATTTATGATATTACTATAATTACAAAAATGCAACAATCAATTTATTGGATCAATCCGAGCATAGTTTAGTAAATAAGATATCACTTACCATTTCAAAGGTCGATAGTTCGATTCCCACCACACAATTGTTGAACTACAAAATACAATTTTTTATTGATTATCATTATCATTTCAAAGGTCATTTCAAAAGTCGATAATTCGATTCTCAACTCTTATTTGTGTTGTCATATTCATTTTTTATTTATTTCAAAAATATAACACATTAAATTGTATCCTATTATTTTTTCCAATGATGACAAAAATGATCTACTAATATGAGTACTTATTAGTGCTAAATGAGCACTGTACTTTTTTTTTTCCTCTTCTTGGAGTTCAATAATTTGAGGGTGGGAATTCAAACATCTAACTTTTAGGATATGTAAATAATATCTTGAATATTCATTTTGTAGGTTCAATAAATCCTTAAATTTTATTTAATACTAAAAATAACATGATAAGTGGTAGAATATTCAATAAATTATTAAAAACTAAGAGATTTTTATTACTTTATAATTGTAATAAAAGTTATTATACATATATAAAATATAATGTTAAAGTATTGATATAAGATTAAATTTTCCATTAACCTTTTAGATTTAATGGCGATTTAATATATAAAATTAGAAATTTTATTCAATAGCATAAATTTAATTAGTATGTGTATTTTAAAAAATTGTTATAGTTTTCTTAATATAGATATATTACAAATTAAATTTAACTTTTATTATTGGGATTTATACTATATTTAAATTTGAAGGGTTGGATTTGTGGATGCATATATGCCAAGTTTTAATATATGATTTATGGTATTACTATATAATTGCAGCCCACAAAAGTATAGTTCAACTGGTACAAAGTATGTATTATTTATGACCATGAGGTCATGAGTTTGAATCCCCCACCCCTATATGTTGTGTTGAACTCAAAAAAAAAAACTATATAATTACAAAAAATAATAATAATACTAACAATCAGTTTATGGCCAAATAAGACCATGAGGTCATGAGTTTGTACCCCTTACTCGTGGTGTGAATTTTTTTTCCTGATTTTGAAAATACAACCAATTCAATTGTATCGTAAATCATTGAATATCTTGTTTTTTCAATGATGGACTGATATGAACACTTTTTAAGTGCTAAATGATCATGCGTGGTACTTTTCTTTTTTCTCCTTTTTTTGATTTCAATAATGTGTCGTGGGAGATTAAAACATCTAACTTTTAGGACATATGAATGATATATATCTTGACAAGTTGAGTTATGCCCCAAGAAGGTATTGACTCATTTGGTAGATTTAATTAATCATTCAATTTTATTTAATAACTACAAAGAATATGATAAATAGTTTATAGTAAAATGTTGAATACATTATTGAAAGCTATGACATTTTTATTATTTTATAATTGTAAAAACGTTATTACACATATATAAAATATTAATAAGAAATTTCACTCAATATAAATTTATAATGTATTTTTAAAATTATTATAAATTTCTTAATATAGATGCATCACGTGGCTATTCTTGTTAAGAGATTTTAATGGTTGGTATATATGATTTGTGTGTAGAACCTTAGATGAGTTTGTACCTGAGGTTTATGATTGGTATTTGTGATTCGTATGTAGAACCATGGATGAGTTTGTGCCCGAGGTTTATGATTGGTATTTGTGCTTCGTGTGTAGAACCTTAGATGAGATTGTGCCCGAGGTTCATGATTGGTGTTTGTGAATCATGTGCAGAACCTTGGATGAGTTTATGCTTGAGGCTTATGAATGGTGTTTATGATTGGAGGACATGATCTGAGTAGTTATTGATGTAATTGTAAGACATGTCTATCCAGATCTTGTGTGTTGTTGGTTGTTATGGTGATATGGTTTTGAGAACCCTGTTAGAGTTAGGGTATGACTTAGGACATTTAGGCTAGTGACACCTACTACCCCACCTGGAGCATGTTTGCCTATGATGATTATATGATGTGTGATGGCATGGAGGATGTGTCCTTCATTGTAGAGACTAGCTAGTGGGTTGTGTACCCTAACGTGTAAAGGCATAGAGGATGTGTCATTCATTGCAGAGGCTAGCAAGTGGGTTGTGTACCCTGACGTGTGATGGCATGAAGGATGTGTCCTTCATTGCAAAGGCTAACTAGTGGGTTGTGTACCCTAATGTGTGATGGCATAGAAGATATGTCCTTCATTGCAGAGGTAGCTAGTGGGTTGTGTACCCTAACATGTGATGGCATAGAAGATGTGTCCTTCATTGCAAAGGCTAGCTAGTGGATTGTGTACCCTGATGTGATAGAATGGAGGGTGTGTCCTTCATTGCAGGTGCTAGCCAGTGTGGCTTGAGGGTTGCGAACCTTCTTGATGTATGCTAGCTGTGGGGGTGAAGCCCCGTAAATAGGAAACATGACTCTAGGGTATAGCAATAAGGCAATATCGTAGGGGGTAGGTTACGTGGTCACTTAACCAAGAAAGTGTAGAACTTCATGTGGGAGATCAGGGAACGTTGTAGTTTGTGGTTTGAGCGTTGTAGTTCGTGGTTTGCGTGTTGTGGTATGTTGGTTGGCTTTTGCAGTGGTGTTGTGAACCTTTGGATTAAGTGGGCTACTTACTGAGTATTTTTATACTCATTCTATGCTACACTGTTTTTCTATTTTCAAGTGGTCAGTGACTCGTGAGGTGCATGGTAGAGGTATTGACTTGGTAAGCCTATGGAGATACAGTTGTTCCCTATTTCCTATGGTAGGAGAGTTGCCTAGTTTTATGTTGTTTCTTTTCCCTCGTGTTTTAGTTATGTTTTTGGTGACGTTTAAACTCTTGCAAATTTATCTTTAGCTTGAAATGTTTTGCAAGTTTATTTTTGTTTTGAATCGGGATCCCGAAGTAAAGTGATTTTTGTGAAATATTTTGTTGTTCTCGTTTGAAATGTGTTTTAAAACCTTCCTTGTACGTAGTTGAAAACGTGTTGAGTAAACTTTAAATGGTAATCCAGGTTGGGGTAGTTACAGAAGTCCTCATGTTGCACCCCTAAAACGATAGAAATAATACTAATTTCTTTAATTTTTTTTTTAGATTTTTTTAAATGAAATTAACATATTTTTAATGGAAATTTTTGTTATAATTTGACAAATTCTCACCATTAATGAAAAGCTTTTTTATAATATTATATTTTATAGAATACATTAGAATCAACTTTTGAATAAAATTCCTAACTCCCCACTGCTTTGCCTACAATTTCTATCTCCTTTAATTCTTCATTTTTTTAGTGGTTATTTCTCCATCTTTTCCTCTTCACTCTCTAAATTTCTAGCATGCATTTATTCTCCCAAGATAATGACTATTTCAAAACTAAGTTAAATCTTCCATCTTCTCTTTTAATTGTTTCAAAACTGAATAAAACCTTTCTTCTCCTCTTTTAAAAACTGTCTAGTTTTTTAAATTCTCAATCTTAACCTTTATTCTCTTCTTTTAAAAACGGTCTAATTTTTTAAATTCCCAATCTTCTATATAAATAGGCAAATCATTTGTTCATTATTCACAGCTTCATAAGACAATTCATCCCTTATCGTACGCTTTATTATAAACACACATTTTTTTTTATTTTGTAATATAATGGACGAAAAAACTGTTACCCAGACGATGGCGGTGACAAAAATGAGAGTCAAGTTATTTTTGTTTAAAAAGTTTATGAATGGTTAGAATTCTTTAATTTAATTCTTACAAAAATTTTAATGTAGTATAAATTGGTAAATTCACAATTAATTTTAATATACAATCAAATAAAACAAGAAATATCATGTGCATGCACGTGTTAAAGACTAGTATTCCTAAAAGACAAAAAAAAAAAAAAAAAAAAAAAAAAACGACTTTAAAAGTTAAATTTATCCTATTCTAAAAGTTTAAACTTTGGGGTCAATATGATTTTGACATAATATCTCTTGAATTCAAAGTCTACCCTACAAGAAATTAGGTATTTATCGACACACAGAGACGTTTTCAAAAAACGTTGGCAAAAACAACTATTAGTGATGCAATATATTTTTAAACATCGCTGAAAGTTTAGTGTTAAATTAGAAAGAAAAAGAAAAAAACTCTCCTTTGCTAAAATTCACACCCACCATCACCAATATTTGTCCCGATCGTTCGTTCGTTTGCGATAATTATTATAGCCAAACAGGTAAAGCATAAATAAGAGTAACTTTTGCAATTTAGTTTAATACATAATAATAGAAATACTCAATTGTATATCATACTCTTACTCGTTTATTTTAACTTTAAAATATGTTATCGTCATTTGCATCAAGAAGTAAATAATGCTAAATGATCGATTATCCTTGAGGGCCACTTCTCAATCCTCAATGTTTTCACTCATCTTCTGATAATTGAAGCTGAAGGGCGGCGGCGGGCTCTTAGGTACGCAAAAGCACAGCCCAAATTTGCATTCACAAACTTTTGGATTAAAGCAATCGTTTGGAGTGTTGCAAGTAATATGAAGAAGACTTCCTTTTGTAGCCAATGGTGTGCTTGCCACTATACATAACATCAAATACTCGAATTAATAACAAAATCAGCCAACTTTAAAAACATTTTAAACCAACTAAACTTTGTTACAGGTGAATAGGAAAAGGAAGGTTTTAAATTCTACCTGAATCGAACACAGTGAAAAACAAGATCATTGCAGCTAAGAAAGCGAACTTGATAGAGAACTTCTTGTCCATGACTTTGAGAGATTTTAGAGTTCTTTTGATGCTGATAATTAATTTGGTTTACTTTCTAGTTTTTCTAGCCAAACCTTTATATAATTGAGGAATATGTATTGGTTTAAACTAAAGAAGGCAACTAATTAAAATTCTGATTTAAAAGGAAATATGGGTATGGTAACTATTGAAATTTAAAATGGGAAGATTACGAGATCACAAAATTAATGTACAGGTCATGAAACGGATATGTATGCAATAATGAGTTGGACTCAATTTTTTTCTTAAAAAAGGATGGTCAATTGTGATTCCTTCAACTGATGGAAAAAATAAAAATAAATAAATAAATATAATAAACCAGCAAACTTGCACCCAACTTTTTCTTTCACATATATAATTAAGATTAATTGTCTTGTCCCAAGATAATTTAATTTTATTCTTGCAACCTCTTATAAGGATGGTTTCGTTGAGCGGTAATTGACATGTATCCTCAATCAAGAGGTTAAAGGTTTGAATCTCCTACTCCAAATGTTGTTGAACTAAAAAATAAACCCCTTACAAGGATTGTCAATCTAAGCATAACTCAACTGGTTTTATACATATATTTTTTACTAAGAGGTCAAAAGTTTAAATTCTCCCACCCATATGTTGTTGAACACAAAAGAAGAAAAAAAAACTTTTTACGACACAATTTAACGATATGAAAGGATGATGATTATTATTAGTTTGGAAAGGGCTTGGTTTAGGATGATAGAAATTTTAAACTTAATCTTGTAGAGTCATTCTCTAAGTTGGCACAACCGCACATGGATACATAAAACACTCAAATTTTTAGTTTAATATTCATTTTTTGTGTGTGTCAGTGACGGATCCAGAACTTTATGTTGGGGGCATAAGTTCGAATTAGGTTAAATTAAAAGTTTCATCGTTAACTTTTAAATTTGTGTCTATATAGTCTTGAACTTTAAAAAGTGTCTAATATGTCATTGAATTTTCAATTTTGTTTTTAATAGACCTCTGAAGTTTCAATTTTGTATCAAATATGGTTGTTGACATATTCATTTTTTTAAAAAAATAAAATGTTATATTAAGAATAAATTTTAATTTTGTGTTTAATAAGTCCTCAATTTATTTGATATTTTTTTAATGTATTTATTAGTTACAAAATTGAAAGTTTAAGGTTGAATTAGATACAAAATTAAATTTTATGTCTAATAGAACAATTAATTATAAAAAATTTTAAATATGCCTATGACCTATTACGTACAAAATTGAAAGTTTGTGGATCTATTAAACATTTTTAAAGTTCAATGACTTATTAGCAAAATTAAAAGTTTAAATTCAGGAACTAAATACATAATATAATTTTAAATATATTGACATATAATATTTAGATTAGATAATATTAATTGCAAAATTGAAATAAACCATTGTAAAATTATCTATCTAAATATACAAGTAAAGAATGAAACTTGAAATATTTAAGTTTTTTAAAAATATAATAATAATTTTTTTTTTTTAGTTCAACAATATTTGGAGTTGGGGGATTCGAACCTACGATGATCTTTTGACTTTTAAAATATAATTAAGTCTTTATGCAATTAATTTTTCTAAAATATTTATTAAGATTATATTCTTCTATATATTTGTATATATATGTGCAAATTTTAAAAATAAACTATGCTAACCGTATTCAAGTTCAAAAACGAGTCTAAAGAGTTTTGAACCCAGTAACTCAAAATAGAAACACATATCTCGTGCCCCTTCTAAGCCAATGAACCAACAAATATTCTTGTTTCAAATGAAACATTATATAAATATATATGAACAGCACAATGTCGGGGGGGCCCATGCCTCTCCTGGCTCCAATGTGGATCCGCCCCTGTGAGTGTGTCTAGATAGGCATGTAGGACTATACTCCCAAACAATCTTAGAATTTTTCTTTTAGGTGTTAACGTAATTTGTAATATGCTGTAAATTAGGAAAATGCAATTGCAATGCAATTGCATTTTCTGCACCTATCAAGCATTACGGAAATCACGGGAAAATTGCAAAATTTACGAAGATTGCTCGATTTATGGAGAATTTACAGCCTCATGTCATGCCCCAAAGTCTACCTAATAATTAAGGAGCCCCAAGATGGAAAGAAAAGGCCTCGAAATATCTATAAAAGGGAGGAAAAACGAAGAAGAAGGAGATTGATTTCGTACTCTGTTTTCTGGTTTATTTTTCTGCTATTTTTCATTTTCGGACAACAGTTTTGTTCTTCGTTTTCTGTCAATATACAACAATTTTTCTCTTCATCTTCACTCTGTAACTTCCGAGGTTGATCCCTCCTCAACGAAAGTTAGAGGAGGTGAAGATCCAATTGCCTTTGAATGGGTATTTGGATTGATCAAAGTAAGGAATTTCTATGAGTTTTGTTACTCTGTTTTTCCATTTTGTTTTAATTTTTCATTTTCTGCTTGAGTCTAGTTATAAAGGTCATCTCTGCTTTATCCAATTTTCTTGTATGAACCATTGGACCATGGGTTTCAATTTCCTTTATCTCTAATATTAAGATTGTAATTTCTGAAATTTTCATTTCCACTTTCCCGTAGCTTCAGTTTCAAATTTTTGGCTTAATTATCACAAGCATTTACTTGGAACTTTTGTTTTACAATTCTTTTGTGATTTTTCTGCCTCTGTACTGCATTTGAAGTTTGGTGGAGATTTAGTTAAAGGGTAATGAATGTGTGTTTTTGAATGTCAATTTAAATTTCCTTTGTGAGTACTTTGGGTTATTGATTTAGATTCACAAATTCTTAGTAATTTGTAGTTTGTTTTACTCTAATTTTAGAAATTTAATTTCGGTTTTGTGGTTATTAATTATGAGATTTATAGCCATTGCATTTTGGATTTTCATTTTCTCCATAATGAGCTAATTTCTTCTTAGGGATTCAAGTTAGTGAATGCCCTAGAGGAGAGATGTAATGCTTAAAGCATATTCAATCTAGTTAACACTTGAGGCTTTGTTTGTTTTTGTTGAAATAATGCGGGTAAACCTAGCCGGCCAACTAGTGATTGCTTGTCAAGCTTGAACTTAATATCGAAAGAGTTAAGGGAAGAGTTAAGGGAAAGCCGATGTCACAAAAGCAATGGAGGAAAAGGCTTAGACATAAGTCCTGAACATCGACCCTAGACATAGGGCGAGACTCCAAAACCGCTAGAATTGTGCGCTAAATTATCTAAGTTAGATTAGCCATAGAAATATAGGTTTAATCACTTAGCCTCCTAAAGATTTTGAAACAAAATTGAATAGGAGTTGAATTCGGTTTACTTAGTTCTCTTGTGTTAACTATGATTGCAATTGCATTTTAAGTAGCATTTCTTTCCAAATGGGCATAAGCAACTTGGATCCCATTCTTTTTAATTATTAACTTTTCATTTATTTTCTTTAGCAAAAACCACCTCCCAAGCATTTTTACACCCTCGGTTACCACAATTGCAATCTGCAAACAAATTTTGTGTCGTCTCAGTAGATTTTGTTAAAACTCGTTCCCTTGGGTACGATACTCTGGAATACTCTAGTTTTTATTACTTCGATCACGTGCACTTGCGTGTAGCGATAAGCACCGATCAGGAACTCATCTTCGAAGCTTGTTCAGATCCATTCTTTTTTATCAGTCTCCGGCGTTTAGATTCGCAACTCCTTCCATGCTCAAATCCACAACCCCCACTTAGTCTGATTTGTGTTTAGATCCGCAACCTTCATCCAACTCAAGTGAAGAAGGAAACAAAAGGGTCGGTTCAGCTTATCCAAATCGATGTGGTTACCTCAGACTAGTTCGATTCGGTTTGCTCAGACCGGTTCGATTTGGTTCGCTCAAATCGATTCGGTCGTTGTTCCTTCACTGTTTTTTTAATGGCGAAAGATTCTGAGTCTCTCATCTACAAGAATTGTAAACTATATGATCATAAATTTGCTAATTTTCCTACAATTGAGTGCATGTATTGCCACAAACATGGGGATATTTTAGAAAATTGTCCTACTCGACCACTATGCCCTCCAAGTAGATCCACAAAACCAAGGAACTTATCTAAAGCTAGTTCCCCCTCATATATTGATGCATCTTCATCTGATGATTTTCCTCTTATGTTTTCAATCAATGACCTTCAGAATTTACTGAAATAGGTAATCTCCTCCAATTTCTCTGCCTTTGCGGTCACATTAGGTACTCCTAACTTCCTGATTCTGCTTGTTGCAATCACATGACCTCTGACATTTCATTTTTGTCTTCCTCAACCCTTGCACCTTCACTTCTCCCTATTCATGCTGCTAATGGAAACTATATGTCTATTTCCCATATCGGTACTGTTGCTACACCTTCCTTAACTCTTCTCAATACCTACCATGTCCCTAATCTGAATTTTAATCTTGTCTCTATTGGCCAACTATGTGACCTTGGCCTAACTGTTTGTTTCTCTCCTAATGGATGTCAGGTTCAGGATCCGCACGCGAGACAGACGATTGGAACGAATCGCAAAGTAGGAAGATTGTTTGAGCTCACGTCACTCCAACTCTCTATCTGTCCATCTATCTCTGCCCCTGTTAATGACTCTGTCATCTATCAATGGCACCTTCATCTTGGTCATGCTTCCTCTAAAAAACTTCAAAACTTAGTGTTTGTTGGTAACTTACATAATGTCTCCAGATTTGCTTCATTTGATTGCTTGAATTGTAAACTTACAAAACACCCTGCATTATCCTTCTCTACGTCATCTTGTATATATGATAGATCATTTGAATTGATTCATTCTGATATTTGGGGACCTGCTCCCACTACTACTGTCAATGGTTATTGTTACTTTGTTTTATTTATTAATGAGTACTCTTGTTTCACTTGGATATATTTTCCTAGGAAACTCTCTGCACTATCTCAAGTTTACATTGCTTTTGCTAATATGATTCAACCACAGTTCTCTCGAACCATTAAAATTCTTTACATAGACAATGTTATGAAGTGTAAAGACTCTAATCTCCTTTCCTTTCTCACACAACAAGGCACCCTGGTTCAAAGCTCATGTCCCCATACATCTCAACAAAACGAAAGAGCAGAACAGAAACACCATCATATTTTGGATTATGTTCGTGCTCAACTTCTCTCGGCGTCCTATCCGAAGAAGTTTTTTAGGGAGACTGCCCCACCTTTGTCTATGCAATCAATCACTTTCCTTCCTCAGTTTTTCCAAATATCTCCCCTTTTGAACGATTATACGATACTCCTCCTTCATTCTCTCATCTCAAAGTCTTTAGTTGTGCATGTTTTGTTCTACTTCATCCTCATGAGCATACTAAACTTGAATCATATGCTCGCATGTACTATTTTCTTGGCTATAGAACTAAACACAAAGATTTTCGCTTTTGGGATTCCACCTCAAATCGGTTACGTATCTCCTATCATGTTACTTTTTGGGAGCACACCATGTTTTCCAGTCTCTCCTCTTTCTATACCTCCCTCTCAAGTCCTCAATCCTTTTTCACTGATCTCTTTTAGGATCTATTCCCACCATCAAATTCAACACCTACTCTCAAGCTCGCTCAATCTGCTCCTGCCTATGCTCTCCCAGACCCACCTTCTATTACAAATGTTGAATATACACCTATTCATGTCGTCCGCGTTCATCGCTCTACTCCGGTAAGAGAATTCCCCTATCATCTTCAAGACTATCATTATTTTTCCACTATTATGTCTTTAGTTGAACCGTCATCTTACCATGAGGCGAGCACTAACCCTTTCTAGCAGCAAACAATGAATGAAGAACTCCAAGTTCTAGAAAAGACGCACACTTGGAATTAAATGGATCTACCTCATGTCAAAGGACCCATTGGTTGTAAGTGGATTTATAAAATCAAGACTCATTTTGATGGATCTATCAAAAGATATAAAACTCGTCTTGTTGCAAAATGTTATTCTCAGTAATATGCATTAATTATGAAGAAACCTTTGCTCCCGTCGCCCGAATGACATCTATTCGCAGTCTTTTAGCGGTTGTTGCTGCCAAACAGTGGCCTCTTCTTCAGATGGATGTCAAAAATCCATTCCTCAATGACACTTTATCTGAGGAGGTATACATGAAACCTCCACTTGGCACCTGTCATCCACTTCGGAAAGTGTGTCTTCTCCGTTATGCCTTTATGATCTGAAACAAGCTCCATGAGCCTGGTTTGATACATTCAGTTACACCATTACCTAACTGGGTTTTACTTTCAGTCCACACAATACTGCCCTGTTCACTCGTCAGACTAAGCATGGTATAGTTATGCTACTACTTTATGTTGATGACATGATTATTACAGGTGATGATCCACATGCCATCTCTGATTTGCAACGATATCTTGGGGAACACTTTGAGATAAAAGATCTGGGTGAAGGAATGAATGTTTCACTCCGGATCGAAAGCATTGGATCGTCTTTGATTTTATTTAAAATTAAACTAAAAAAAAAGATTAAGTAAACATATTTGGAGTAAATATGGAGATATTTCTGGCATATCTTTATCTCCTCCACAAAGTCTTCTTAGCAATGAATCGAACACAGGACCAAGGCTTGTGAGAGCCTCTTGAAAGAAAATCTACAAGGGATTGAAGAGGAAGAAGTCTCTAATGGCTCAACCCAAGGGTCCTATTTATAGAGACCAAGGTAAATCTTTGCCAGAATTAAAATATTATATTTTAATATCTAATATATTAAAATATCTCTTATACTTATTTGAATCTCATTCAAATCTCCTACGATATTTATTTATTTGAAAGAAAATTAATTATAGGCTACTCCACTATAGATCTAGAGTTGCACTCTTATGCACTGTAGAACAAGTTGTGTCCATAGATATAATCATTACATGCAAGTCGATCATTCACAAGTTGTTCGTAATTACAGTTGGGTCAAAAGTCCGTTTTACCCCTATAATTACATCTTGCACCTTAAGTACCACTGATCCTCTAATGAACAATCTGTTTATAATCTAATTATAAACTAAGTCCCTCTCGGGCTAGTGAGAGGGTGAGGCCCCATTGTTCAAGTCTCGAAATCATCACTTAAGGGAACTACTCATCTACTTACCCTATATGGGAATGAATGAATTTCATCTTGTGAGATTATATTCCCAACTCCCTATTTGGTCAAGTCCCCAAAATGGTAGACATATTGAATCGGCTATAAAAGTCACTCTCACCCATGCAAATCAAAAGACAAGCCGTCACAGACAGGAGTTCATAACTCACTCAAGATTAAGATCAAGTTGCATATGATCATCCTGATGAAATATTAATCTTCTCAATTAACGGATTTATAAAGAGAGATCAAATATTTCATGGTCTAGTCTTATACAAACTCATTGTATAAAATACCCCCACTCACATGTCTCCACATGAACGATTTGGATCAAATCATTTGTAACTATTACAAAGTGGGTCGTATCAATAGTGTTGTCAGGATAAGACACCCAACCTTATCCATATACTATGACCGTTTAGGTTATTTCTTGAACATGATCCTCCCGTATGTTAACCACATATTATTCAATATTATACTAATAACCTTGGATTTTTCATATAATGGATAATATTATATTACAAATAAAATAATCAAAATTATTATTAATTACGAGGCTTTAGGGCATAAATTCCAACACTGGGTCCACTCAATTACTTTCTTGGCCTGGAAGTTTCATCTCGCTCTGACGGGTACTATCTATCTCAAGCTAAATATGTTTTTGATCTTTTGGCTCGTTATGGTATTACTAACTCCATTTGATGAAGTTCCACTATCAAATCTCACTTTCTACAGGCAACTTGTCTAGTTTCTTGTTTACCTAACATAACTTAACTAGTTATAGCATACGCTCTTGACTAAAGAGGTTAAAGGTTCAAATCCTTTCCCACCTCACATGTTGTTAAACTAAAAAAAATAATAATTAATTAAGAAATATAAACAGAGTTATTTTTACCATATAAATTAAATTTTCTACCCAAAAAAGGCGATATTTTAACTCAAGACCATGGTAAGAAACAACATCAATATTACAGCCAAACCATAACTGCAATCTTTTTTTTTTTTTGATCAGGTGTTCTTCTTCTATTGTTGGGTTTATCATTTGGATGCTGATAATTATTGGGATTGCTATCTGGCCGTATTAGTTTAAGAATGACCTATCAAATGGCAAAAAAATTATGTTTAGATTGGCTTGTATGTTTTCGAATTAAAATCGATAATGTATCGCACTAATGTGATTATTTGATTCCTGTTAATCTTATCAATAATAAAGTTGAAAATCTTACTGAAATTCAGAGATTTGTACAAGAATTTCAAACCTTGGCATCTGCTTGGTTGATCGTTGATCTCCTTTGCGCATATATGTCAAAGCAGGAATACAGAGGCTGACCGATTAGCACGGCGTGCGTCGATGCTGGGTCTTGACAAGAAAAAATTATTAAGTGAGACCACCACAATGTGACTGACAGTTTTTCACTGTTAGATATAGAGAGAGAAATATCTCGAATTTATATTTAGTGGTTATTAGGAGACAAAAATTATCGAATCTATATCCAACAGTTATTACGAGACATTCAAATTATTGTGAAGGACTCATTGAATAGTTTGTCCTTATAAAAGTACTTGGTTACTGAGCCAGTCTTGGGGCTCTCTATTTTTCTTAGGCTTTAGTTCTGTTTCTCTGTATTTACTTATTCAAAAAGTAAAAAAAATTATATCGTACTAATGTGAAGAAAAGGTAATAAATATTGCTAAAAGAATGATTTATAACTGTGCCATAATGTGTTTGAGATATAATTGATGCTAGTCAATGGCCCAGTTTGTGTTTTATCTTTTATTGCTTCATTCAAAATAACACAGCTTTGTTTTACCAAATCCATTAAAAATTATAACAGATTAAAAAGATGCTATATTTATAACTATGCCTTAATATGTTTGAGTTAATTGGTCTAAATCAAGGAGAAAATACGAGAAATGGCAATAAATATGGACATCCAACCTCAAAATATTCATAAAATTAAACCTTTTGCATGGATAATTTACCTTAAATCACGCTCCTAAACAGTATTAAGAAGAGCTTGTTCAACACAAACTTTTTGGCTATATAATGAACCAAAACAAAAATAGTTGATCATTGAAAAAGGAGACTAGTGTGTCTAAAGAAAAATGAAGCCCCTAACCAACTTCTGTTTTATCTTATTGTTTGCTTTGGAATTAAGCATTATTATTAACACATGTTTTGCAGGATCCAAGAGACAAAGTGTAGGGAGCCGTTGGCAAGTGACTATTTACAATTATCAAACAAACTCGACTCTATTGGCTCATTGCAAGTCGAGAGAAGACGATTTGGGCGAGCGCGTTGTCGACATGAAAGGCCAATTCAACTGGAGGTTCAAAGTGAACTTTTGGCAAACAACGTTGTATTGGTGCAACTTTCGTAGTTTGAATGGACATGTTTCATTTGAAGTTTTTTGGCCAGAGAGAGGATATTGGCTTTCTCGACGATGTAACTACGAAAACTGCATTTGGGTAGCTTTTAATGATGGATTTTACATAGCAAATCGTCCTCTAGGGAAGTTTGAATTGATACACTCTTGGCAAAAATGAAGTAAAACCTCCCAGCTCTCCCATTTTGCTCCCACAAAAACCTCTTTATTTTTTTTTTAATGTTTGATTAATTATTAACACATGTAATAACTCATCTCAATAGAGTTGTTTGAATTTCTTTTTGGACAAAAGATGTTATGTATTTTTAGTCTAATAAAAGTGGGAGGAATCTTTTGGGATTTTAGAGTTTCTATGGGTTTCCATATTTTCTTATCTACTTTTTACATATATTTGATTTTTCCAAAACAAGTTTTGAAAACTAAAAAAAAAAAATAGTTTTCAAAACTTATTTTTGTTTTAAGAATTTGGCTACAAACTCAAATATTTTCTTAAGAAAGATGGAAACCATTATAGAGAAGATGAACACCATTGTAAATAAATTGTGAGAAACAAACACACAATTTTCAAAAACCAAAAATTAAAAACTAAGGCCCCGTTTGATAACCATTTGATTTTTGGTTTTTAGTTTTTGAAAATTATGCTTGTTTTCTCTCAATTTCTCTACAATGATTTTCATCTCCCTTAAGGAAGCATTTGAATTCTTAGCTAAATTCTAAAAACAAAAACAAGTTTTTGGAAACTACTTTTTTTAGTTTTCAAAACATGGCTTGGTTTTTTAAAACATAGGTAAAAAGGAGATAACAAAACAAGTAAATCCATAGGTGTGAGTAGCATTTATAGGCTTAATTTTTTAAAACCAAAAATCAAAAACTAAATGGTTATCAAACGGGACCTAAATGATTATCAAATGGGGCTTAATGTATGATTATTAGATTTCTTTTTTTTTTCCTCGTTAAAAATGATGGTCAATTGCGATTTTCTAATCTGAAGGAAAAAAAAAATAGACCAGCCAACTCGCACAACTTTTTCTTTTTCTTTCATATATGTAATTAAGATTACTTGTTCTCTGTCCCAAGATAATGTCATTTTATGCTGACAACCTCTTACAAGGATTTCAAAATCTTAATTAACAATATGAAAGGATGGGATTATTATTATTATGTTGGCCCCATTTCCTGCCATTGCTCGTTTGTTTACTAGGGTATAAATAACACATGAGAATGTCTGCAAAAATCAATATTTTGTACAGTTTGATATTTTAAACACATGAAAATTGATTTACAACTTCTACTCACCCCACGTTGAGTCTAAGTATAAACTCAACGCGAGCAAGTAGTACTCAGGGGTATTCTGAGGTCAAATCCTCACGAACTTGAACTGACCCAATCAATTTTTCTTACTAGCTAGCCAAATGAACGCAGTGAAAGAAAATAAATTAAGGCTTTGATTGCGAAAGAACTTAAATGTAATGCCCGGCTTATTTACGGGCATTAATTTCAAATTATGGAAATTTAGTTGGAATGATTTGCATTGGGTAATTTAAATTTGAAGATTAATTTGAAATTTGGAATGAGAAAAAGGGCAATTTTGGAAATTTTGTTTGGTCAAGGGCAATATTGGAATTTTCTTTAGGAAAAGAAAATCTCATCCTTATCCACTTCTTTAATTCTATTATTATTATTATTATTATTATTTTAATTATTTTTTATTTTTCTTTTATTTTTCTTCTTTTATTTTTCTTTTTTTTCTTCTTCCTCCCGCAGCTCCCTCGCCGAAACCCTCTCTCTCTCTCTCTCTCTCTCTCTCTCTCTCTCTCTCTCTCTCTCTTCCGATTTCTTCTTCTTCCTCGGGATGTCGCCGCCGCACGCCGAGCGCCACAGCTCCACCGTCTGGGTTGGCTTCGTCCGCGCCGCACAATCCACACCACCGCCAAACACCCATCGTCGTTGGCTCAGACCCACGCCGACTTCTCCTTCTTCTTCTTCTTCCTCTGTGTGCTGCCGCTGCCCGCAAACTCTCGGGCCTCACCGGAACTCCAGCCATCAGCCGGTCGAAGAGCTCGCTGGACTTTCCCCTCACCTGAGCTCCGAAGTTCCGCCGGACAGCATCACGAGCCACGCAGCCGTCTACTCCTTCTTCGACTTCTTTCACCGGAGTTCAAGGTTGAAAATCGCCGGAAAACAACCCGACAGGATCGGATCTGTCCAAATTCGAAGCCTACGCGTCGGGTTCTTGCCTCCACTCGCCTTTATGCGAAGTTCACGAGCAGCCGAAAGTTCTCACGCCCCGCCGCACGCGCCGCCGTGCTCCGGTCACGCTCCGCCCTATTCGGTCAGTGATTCGAGCCCCGAACAGCGTGCCGAATCGTGTTCTGTAGTGGGTATTTTCGACACTGATTTAAATTGGCTTGAAGATTTTGAAATTGGATTAATCGTTAAGTATTGGACTTAATTTCAGGATATCGATTTGAGAATCAAACTATCGAATTGAAGACAACTTGATAAATTTCCAGCAAAGCTAAAGGTTAAGCAGGAAGACCAGAGTTTGGAAGAGATTCTCACTGCTAGAATAATATTAATTATTCTATTCAATGTAAGTAGTCATTTGGATTTAAGCCATTTAAATTCCTTTTGATTGATATGTATGTTTGATAATTTGTTAAATTTCGAAAGCATGCTTGAAAGCGGTGGTTATGAGATATGAAAAGGTTAGTGGTTATGTTTAGAAGTAATCTTGAGCTAAAACGGCCTAAGTTGTGGTCATAAAGGAATTGGTGGCTTAAAGTTTCAAGTTTAATATGTTAGCATATAAACCTCTTTAAGAATTTGTTCGAGGTTGTAATTGGGCAAGCTTGGACATGAATGTAGTGATTTGTGAATAGTCATTCTTGCCTAAATTATGAGTATGTGCGCGATGTCGTAGTTGGTTAAATCAATATAAGAATTATTGTGCTGGGCTTAAGATTGCCTGAAACTTGTTGCTACTTTAGTTAAGGGATTCAAAGTTACAAATGAATGGATGAAAATGTGTCGGGGGTTATAAATGAATTTGATTATAGCTTACCCTTGTAAGTATAAATGTGTGGATAGATGTGTCAAACTAAACAGTTGTAATCGTTTGGACTTTTGAGATGTTTGGTTAGCTGTGGAGTGCAGAAAACTTGAATTTTAGGTTGATTGGTTGATTGGGTTCAATGCTTTTGGGTTCAGTTTGAGTTAGGGGCTGAAGTAGAGCACCCTAAAGTTATGTCATACTCAGGGTCGGGGACCGTATTTTATGTGTTCAGAATGGCCTTATGTTTGGGCTGATTTAACGAGTTTTGGATGGGTCCGAATGTGAGTAGAGGGGTACTGGTCGTCCTGATTTCTAGAGTGGTTATGGAACTAAATTCTGGATTAAAAGGGATGGAGGGCTATGTGCCGCTAGCACAGGTATGTGCTTGTGAACTATGGGCCAGGTTGTGAATATGGTCCAGAAATAACAAATGAATTGGGTATGGTAGATTACCCTGGAGATTCCAAAAGTAGTACGAAAATGCAAGGAGCTTGATAAATTAGAGCCACCTGATCTTATGTCTCTCCTGGGCGAGTCTGTAACTCTAGGTTGACTAGATGTGATGAGAGTGAGGGATTGTGTTCCTTCACTGTGGTGCTAGCTTAGGGGTGATTCCCTAATTATGTTGAGCGTAAGGATTGTGATCCTTAGCGCCTGTGTGCTAGCTTATGTGTGATTCCCCACTGTGTTGAGCGTAAGGATTGCGATCCTTATGGCCTGTGGTGCTAGCTTAGGGGTGATTCCCCAATTATGTTGAGCATAAGGGATGCGTCCCTTATTGCCTGTATGCTAGCATAGAGGGGTGATGTTCTATTGTATGGAGGTGTGAGAGTTACTTTCTTTCACGGCCTTAGTCAACCTAAGTTACATGGCTCGTTGGTAGTGCTCGAGACAATGCCATACCGGGATGGACTCAGGTAGGGTGTGCGAGTGGTAGTTGGATGGTTGATGAGTTGAGATTAAGAGGCAGATATACGTGCCAGGACAAGAATTGTGTTGATGAGGCTAGCATAGGGGCGTTATCCCCAGAGAGTTGTGACGAGCATAAGGGTTACGATCCTTATTGCCGTGAGTGCTAGCATAGGGGCGAGGACCCCAGAGATTTATGTTGAGCGTAAGGAATGGCTAGCATAGGGGCGTTGTCCCCAGAGATTTGTAACGAGCATAAGGGTTGCGATTCTTATTGCCGTGGGTGCTAGCATAGGGGCGAGGACCCCAGAGATTTATGTTGAGCGTAGGGAATGCATTCCCTAGCGCCTGTGAGCTAGCTTAGGGGTGATTCCCCACTGTGATGAGCATAGGGATGGGTTTCCTATTGTCGTGTGCTAGCTGAGAGATGATTCCTCAGTATGTTGAGCGTAGGGATGCGTTACCTAACGCCTGTGGGCTAGCCTAGGGGTGATTTATCTGTTGAGATAAGTGTGAGGGTTATGGACCTTCACATGTTTGGGGTCTAGGCCACAGGACTCGCAGGTATGACTCGAAGTAGAGTCAATAGTAGTGAATGTTGTGGAAGGTTAAATGAACTCTTAAAGTAATTGAAGGAAGTATTTGGAATCTAAACACGAGTATGAGTAAGAGCTTGGTATGGTTTCTTTAAACATTGGACCCTTAAGTGGGCTACTTACTGAGTATATTTATACTCACCCTTGCTACTTTGTTTGTTTTGCAGATTGTGCACATGTTCAGGAAGGATGACGCAGGCGACGACTTGACGAGACTATGGAGACTCCCCTAGTTTTCCTTTCCTTGATTGTTTACTCTTAGTTTTGTAGTTTGTTCTTTGTTGTAGTGTTGATCTGTAAATTTTAAATATTCTTTAGTTTTCGTGTACTAGATTAGAGTTCTTAGAATTCTTGTGTTTGATGTTGAAGCTCAGCATATTTGATGTAGTTTGTTGGATGCTGAGCGTTTTATCTGAGGTATAGAAGTGTCTTTCATTCTTATCAGGTTGTTGTAAAATTTTGGTTTCTCCTAGTTACACAGTCATGCTGCCGAAATTTCGGGCATGAGCAAGGTAACTAGGTCGTGCTTCCGCATCTAGAGAGTCGTAGGGATTCGGGTCCTTACATTAAACGCAAAGTAAGTAACGGCGAGTGATAAGAATGAAAATAAATAATGATTGAGAGCAAGATTCTGGCTTTAGATTCCTTTGGTATGCAATGCACTTAACTACACTAGTATGCTGGTTATATTTTTCTTAGAAGCATAGATTCCTACTTATCCTAACTCTTACTAGAAGGATATTAAGTGCATTATGTAGTCATATATGTCTATGCTCAACATATTGTTTTAAATTCCGACCCTTTCTTTCTTATAAGTGGTCATTTTATTTCCAAAATAACCTCATGAGTTATGTTCACTCTTGTTTGCCTTGAATTTTTCACACCCTCTAACCCTTTCGGTATGAAAGCATGCTTTTACCTCCCTCGGTTGATCAAATGAAGATTGGCAATAGAAAAATCACTCAACCAAGAAAACTAAGGAAAAGCAACCTGCATTCTATTGAATGTTAAGAGTTTTGCATACTAAGTTCCTCTTAAGCCATTCCCTTTAGAGATTTAGTTACTCATGACATAAATGATTTATAAGAGATGCAAGAATAGAGGTGATGAAGATGCCATTGAATTACTTTAAATAAAAATACAAAGAGTTTGATACAATAAAACTATCAATGTAATCATAAATACAAACTACAACTTAAGCAAGATGATTTAAAGAATGGAAACTAAAATAAGCTATAATCTAGTAAAACAGTAAAGATGAAAGTTGAAATCTTCAATCTTCAAGCTTCAAATCAGTTCTGCCATCAGCTCTGGAAGCTGAAGGTTGAAGAAGAAGAAAAACTGGATAATTAAACTCATGCAAAAATAATCAAAGACTAGAGAAAGATGAACCAGAGGAGTGTAATGGAACCTCAGCTTTCATTTAGGTTTAAATAGATGCGTCTAGCCAATAAGGGATTGACACGTACGTGATGTTGAATTTTTGACCCATGCCCTACTGATCGCAAGTTGACAATGTGGTCCAATGATAGTTCCTTTAAGTGAAGATCTAATGAGCGCATGCCATGTTAACTCGTTGAGCCTCGATCTATCTGATCTTAGGTAATGATTAGTTGATGTGACTGTCATACTGAATCTGGTTCACCGACATCTTACATTGAAGATTCTTTCAAATGCTCATCGCTTCACATAGGTTCCTTTACCTCAGCGCATCTCATTCCTATAACAAAAAATCTTATTAAAAACTTATGAATGGTTTTTTCAATTCTATATTTTTATCAACTTCAACACACATTTCAAGGTTCAACAAGGTTCAACACATGCATTCTTCTATCTCTCAAAGCAAATAATCTAACTTTTAAAGCTAAATAACTTGTATTTCTACAAGTTATCAGCCATCAATCATCTATGATAATTATACACAATCATGTAACCCAAAAGTATAAACGAAGAGTAATTTTGCAATTTACTCTTATAATATTTTTTTTGTTCAATTTACTCTAATATATAATAATATAAATACCCAATTGTGCCAATTGTCATAGTCATATTCTTCTGGGAAGAGATGTCATCTTCTTATTCATTCCTTTTAACTTTTAAATCCAAAAAAAGAATGAAAAAAAAATACAAGATAAAGTTGGCATACCAACTTGCATGGGAAAAATTTATTATCATCACTTGGATGAAGATGTAAATAATGTCAATTGATTAATTCTTGATGGCCACTTCTTTCTCCTTATCATCACTTATCTTCTGATGAGAGAAGCTGATGGGCGGAGGCGGGGTCTTGGGTACACAAAAGCACAGCCCAAATTTGCATTCACAAATGTTAGGATTAAAGCAATCGTTTTGAGTGTCGCATGTAATATGAAGGCTTGACACTATACATAACATCAAATACTCGAATTAGTTAATGACAAAAATCAATGAGTTAACTTTAAAAATATTTTATACCAACTAAACTTTGTTACTGGTAAATAGAAAAAGGCGAGGTTTTAAGTTTTACCAGAATCGAACACGGTGATAAGCAAGATCATTGCAGCCCAGAAAGCGAACTTGATAGAGAACTTCTTGTCCATGACGATTTCGAAGGGATTTTGTACTTCTTTTGATGCTGATAATTTGGTAATTTGCTTTCTAGTTTCCAGCCAATGAAAATTTCAGAGTTTAATGAGTTTCTCCTCATATTATTAATTGAGCACGATGGCTATATTTATACAAATACAGAGGAGATAACAAACCGAAATGAAAATGTTAAAAATATAAACTAACTTCACTAAACAACTTTAATGAATTAAACATAGCTTTAACAGACTTTAACAACTTCATTAACCTTTCTAGATATATACATTATTAGCCAAACCCTTATATAATTGAGGAACATCTATTGGGTTTAAACTAAAGAAGGTAACAAATTAAAATTCCGATTTAAAAGGAAATATGGTTATGGAATTTCTGATTTAAAAGATCAGAAAATTTTATTTTAGTGAGATGGAGGGCGAAAAATATTGTATTAGTTTGGGTTGAAATTTTAACAAACTAGATTCTATTAGATAATTAATTTGTCGAATGTCGAGCATTATATCAAGTCTGAGATTCTATAATCTTCACTAATTATAGGGATATATCATGCACTTTTTAAGAACGTGACTCTTAGGACTTGTGTAATAGGGAATAAATTAAGATAGCTTAAATCAAACATGTGTCAATCTAAGCATACAATTGGTTAATGCACTACATTTAACGCAAAGGTCAGATGTTTTGAATCCCCACACCCCCAAATTATTGTTCTCAAAATATCACAAGTACAACCTCATCCTATATACCGATTTAGAAAGAGACTATAAACAAAATCCTTCTTATAAAGTAGATTAATATTTTAAAGATGTTGGATTATACTTGAAATAAGAACCACTTTGATGTTTACTCATCTAAACATTACTCTTTTTCAAGATTTAATAAATCAAATATCAATATAAGTGCAACACTTATATACTTCATATTTTTTGGAGAATCATACCTATATACTTCATATTAGATGTATCAATTAATGACATATAGTTTATTACGGCTCGTTTGGGTTGTGAGTTTTATTTTATGGGTATAGATATTAAATATCTGAAAGTTAAAAACTTGAGATTTAAATGTCTCAAGATAATTAAATATATGTGTTTGGATAATTAGTATAATTAATATCTAAAAATTAAATGTCGTTGTTTTCTTTGCATGTTTTGTTCTTGAGATTTAAATAGTATGTTTATCAACTAACTAAAATTTTAAAAAAAAATGGCTAGAAAAGTTGTCAAAAATCTTATTTGAACGGAAGTTTTTATTTTTCTTCTTATAACCAAATAAAATCAAAATTATACAAAATTATTATATGCGCATTGTATACAAATAAAAGTATTAAAATTAAATCGTGTTTCAAAATAAAAGTTTCTACTATGAATTTTTTACCTAATTTTAATTCCTTCTTTTTTTTATCTTTACCTTTTGTTATTTAACATAATTTACATAACCACAATTAAAGTAATCAATTAGTTTTTGAATCTTTGATCCGTCACTTAGAAAAAATGTAGCTTAAAAACTCAAATCCCATCCCGATCCTCCTCCCAAACCCAAAAAGAATTAATAAAATAAGACAAAATAAAAAGAGATTTGCAAAAATATGAACATATGGAGTGTCTACCAACAAAATGCTAGAAAAAATATAAAATAAAAACAAAAAATAAAAAAAGAATGCAATAGCCAAGTAAATCACATTCTTTCACTCTATCTCATGCCTACTTTATAACTTTCTCTTTCCTAATAATATCCCATGGAAAATGTCTCTTCTAGAGGAGTAACAAAATCTCATGTTCCAAGGTACTTTTTTACCCACCGACAATTAATGCCTGAGTTTTAAATTTTCAAAACTCATGTACCAAACATAAATAATTTTTATCCATGTCAAAACCTCAAATCCAACTCCTATGAAACAAAGAGGCTTGATATCTATTTCATTGATATATGAATTTTTTTTGGAGATAATTTTGTTGATATATTTAATAGAAAGTATCAATGATATATTTTGTATTAGGTATACCCACTAATTTACTGTAAGATATCTAATGATTTACTAAATCAACTTCTTTTTATTTATGTAGTTTTTAGTCGTCTCTCTTGTGCCTACCGTCAATCATCTGTCTACAAGTTACTTTCAAGTTTTTATTAAAAAAAATCTATGGAGGGCATGGAAGATATTGTTGAACATAGTATATGAATTATATCATTTATATATTTAATGTGACTGATATACTTCATATTAGATATATATATCAGTTATATCAACGATATACTTCATTTTAGATATATCAGTTATATCAGTGATATACATATACCTAATACAAAATATAAGAAAAAACTTAGGTGCATCCTGAGCTGCACTTATCTTTTTGCAGTCCATTCAGTTGTCCAACGACAGTTTGTCACATGGTAAACTCTTTTTTCTTTTTTTAAATATTTTTAAATTTGTTATGTTGTGTGGTTGGAGTCGACTGTAAAAAGATAAGTGCAACCTAGGATCCACCCAAGTATTGCTCCAAAATATATTGCAATATAAAAGATAAAAGAGCTACAAGGTAAACCAAGTAATTTGAGGTACTTGGACTCCCTTTCTTTTAAGATCACTCAAGCCCTAAATCAACTAAAATAATGCCTATGTCTCTCCTTTCCCACCCTTCTATTTATAACAGTTTTTTTTTTTTTTGTTCAACAATATGTGGAGTAAGAGATTCGAACATTTGATCTCTTGGTCGATGTTACATACTTTACGTCAGTTGAGCTATGGTCACATGTTGGCATTTATAACAAATTACCATAATATCTTCTCTAACTAATCTCCCTTATAAATGAAAAAAATGCATTTATAACAAATTACCATAATATCTTCTCTAACTAATCCCCCTTATAAATGAAAAAATATATCTGAGACTCAATGAATCCAATTTATTGGTCACAACTATCCCATAGCATAAGCTTCACCTTTCCAAATTCTGTGATTGATTTTTACTTAGAAGTGTATATCCTGGAGAATGTTATGGATTATCATGATGTGTTACTGATTTTTTTTCTTTTCAATTATATTTTTATATTTTATAAAATTGTCTACCATGATCCAGCTTCCTATCACGTTTATTTCTCAAGATTGAACAAAAGTAGGGGACAAATGATTACTTTATAGCTTTCATAGTCCATATTGGCAAGTGCACTAAATATTAATATCTAGGAGCCATGGTTCCTTAAAGTCGAGAAAATTTCATTTCCTTGTCCTCTGTCTCTGCTCAATCTTGCTGTTTCTTCGGAGAAATTATTGGAGGAGGCAGCCGCAATGTGTCCAATATGAGCACTATCCATCACTTTCTGCGTAATTGGAATTTGCATGGAAAGGAAGGCAATGTTTCGTATAGCTAATGTGCACATTCGATGTTACGTCTTCCTTATTCATTACTAGTGCATATAAGGCATTTAAGACAGGTTTTTGTTTTATAAGGCTTCCCTTCGATACCAGTGGCTTCCCTTCAACTGCAACAATATTTAAACAGTAATTAACATTATGTTTCAAAAATTAAATTTCAGCCATTTCCCATTTACCAATTTTTAACCAACAATTAAAGAGATTAATTAAAACAAACAAAGAAAGAGGAAACAAAATGAGAACTTCAAATTCTACCAAAGCCAGACACAACCAGCAACATCATCACAACAATTAATGAGAGCTTTAAAAAAATCCAAGCAATCTATCATATCCAATCAATGCATCGAAAACCCTTTTTGAGTTTGCAAAAACCACAACTTAAAAACCCATCAACAATTTTTGAAACCTAGAAACAAATTAGAAAAGGCAACAAAATAGAAAAAAATACGGGGGGAAATCTAATTGTTGCTTCAGCGATTCCAATCAAACCATTGCAAATTGGGTAATTCGCTAAGCCTCTAGAACTTTCTCTCTCTAAAAGTTTCACCAGTCTGTCTGTCTTATCTCTCTAGCATGACTCTCTAAAATCAGAAAACTAGAATTGTGCTTATTTGGGATTAAAATAACGATAAATCATCCAAAGCCAAGAAGAAAAATAATGAAAAAAAACTACAGATGCATAGAGTTAGAAATCCCGTCGGAGAAGTGGAAGAGAATGAGGAAGGAGAAGAAGAAAAAAAAAAGGAGGGGAGAGAGAAGAAGGGAAGAGAGTTAAAAAAGAAAAGAAGCCATGTAATTTTAAACAAATAATATAATTTTCTTTGTTTATAACAAGGATACTTGATATTTTCAAATCTCTATAGCTCACATTTGTGAAGAATATAGAATTATATATAAAGTCAAAGTGAGTATAACTCAGCGGTAATTGACATGTACTTCTTTTGTTGAAGTTAGAAGTTCAAATTCTCATATCCCACATTTGTTGTACTAAAATATATATCTATATTATAGAATCACAAACTTGATATACTGCTCGAAAAATAATTTTCTAATACAATATATCTAGTTTGTTAAGTTTTCAACCCAAACTAATACAATATTTTTCATCCTCCATCTCACTAAAATAAAATTTGTTTATCTACATACAAATTTGTCACATCAAATTTTTTTTTAATTTAACAATGTGAGATGTTGTGAGTTCTCTTAAAATTTGTATGATTATATATATCTCAAAAAAAAATTGTATGATTATAACGAAATATAAAGAAGTTAATAAAAAAATTTTCAAATATGAATATAAATATTAATGATGAAAATTATATATGTTATGGAACAAGCATGAGTTTTTAAATAAATTTCATAAATATGACATCCATAAAATTGAGTTCAACAAAAATAAATAAATAAAATTGAGTTTAAAAAAAAAAAAAAAAAAACTATTGTGAGTTCACAACAGCATGTGAGGTGGATATTGGATCCTCTAACCTTTTGATCCAGAAAATCATACCTTAATTATTGCTGCATCTTTTTTTAGCTCAATAAAATGTAGAAGTAGAGATTTGAACCTCTGACTTGTTTTGCTCAAGTTTGCATTTTGTTCTCAAGAGTTACACTTTATATTAGTTAGCATATATATCCAGCCAATTACTTATCTAATTATGAATCCCTTCCATTTTCATCCAGATAATTGATCCTAATGAATAAGGAGAAAATATGGAAAACGCAATGGTCCTAGTTTGTGTTTTCTTTTATTGTCTTTTTTAAAATAACACAGCTTTGTTTTACCAACTCCATTAAAAACAACAGATTAAAAAGATATGATATTTATAACTATGCCTTAATGCGTTTTGGATGATTGATCCAAATTAAGGAGAAAATACGAGAAATGCAATATATATGGATATCCAACCTTAAAAAATTCATAAAATTAAACCCTTTTGCATGGACATTTAATTTTGGGCTTCTTTTTTTTTCATGATATAATGAATCAAAACAAAATGTTTGATCATTGACTAAAGAGATTTTTGTGTCTAAAGTGACCAAATTAAACTCCCAGAAAAATGAAGCCTTTAACCAACTTCTGTTTTATCTTATTGTTTGCTTTGGAATCAAGCATTATTATTAACACATGTTTTGCAGGATCCAAGAAACAAGGTGTAGGGAGCCGTTGGCAAGTTACTATTTACAATCATCAAACGAACTCGAGTCTATTGGCTCATTGCAAGTCGAAAGACGACGATTTGGGCGTGCACATCATCGACATCCGAGGCCTATACTCCTGGAAGTTCAAAGAAAACTTTTGGCAAACAACGTTGTATTGGTGCTATTTTAATAGTTTGAATGGACATGCTTCATTTGAGGTTTTTTGGCCAGAGAGAGGAAATTGGCTTGCTCAACGATGTTTCTACGAAAACTGCATTTGGGCAGCTTTTAATGATGGATTTTACTTGACAAACCTTCCTCTAAGGCAGTTTGAATTGATACACCCTTGGGAAAAATGAAGTAAAATCTCCCTCTCCCATTTTTCTCCCACAAAAACCTCTTCTTCTTTTTTTTTTCTTTTTTGTAATGTTTGATTGTTTACACATGTAATAACTCAACTCAATTAGAGAGTTGTTGGGTTTCTTTTTGGACCAAATATGTTGTATTGTTAGTTTAGTAAATAAAAGTGGGAGGATTATTTTGGTTCTAGAATCTTTCTGTGGGTAATTGGGAGAACAAAAGATTATCAAAGGAATCCTCTTATTTGCAACCTCACATAAAACCCTAGATATTGGGATTCAGATTCTAGAACTACAACTCTTCTCTGTTTTAATCAATAAGAATATGGATAGGAATCATCATAGTTATTAGGAAAAAAAAACCTAACTTATTAATATCTAAATTTGCCACAATATACATATAAAAAAGAATGGTATGTGTGTGATTAAGCTTTCCATATACAAACTTCATAATGATTATATATAAATGGTTCAACCTGCAGGATCAAAAATGAAACACAAACAAATTCTAAGTCGATCCAGAAATGAAGGCCATGAATAGTCTCTGTGTGATATTGCTGTTTGTTTTTGCATCAACTTTTAATGTCTTCACTTGTTTTGCCGAACAAGTTCCAGGGTCGACTTGGAAAGTGACGATTCTTAACTATCAGAGAACTGAACCTCTAACGGTTCATTGCAAGTCCGGAGACAACGATTTAGGTAAGGGACAAATTATTCAATGAAGTCATAGACCCGTCTTTTTTTAAATATACATCTAAATCTATGGAATTGATTTTTTTTTTTTTAAGTTAAACAGGTGGGGGTGGGGTTTCAAATTAACTCTAATTTTTTAGTCAATAATATATGTCTTAACTTAGTCGAGCTACATCCATATTGGCAAAAAGATTGTATTTAATCATTTAGTATTTTATAGATAATATTAACTCTCAAATTATGGAACGGTTACAATTTAACCTTTTTTTTAACTATATAAAATTTGAAAAGTATAATATCCAGCATTAAAAAAATAGTTTCTAGATCGATATTGAGCTTCCATCTCAATTTAAGAAAACAAAAAATAAAAATTGATGTAAAGAATTTGAATTTGGTTATAAAAATTTTATAGTTCAGAGGTTTAATTAAAGTATAATACTTTTAGTTCAAGGGTCGTCGTACATTTTGTAATATTTAAGGGTTTAAAAGCAACTTAGTATGTTTATGGTTTTTTTTAGCTCATCAACATGTGGGGTGGAGAGATTCGAACTCCTGACCTCTTGATCGACCCATATGTCATCTTAACCAATTGAGCTAATCTCAAATTGGCATTTAAAGGTTTGATTTATTAAATTGAAAATTTGACGGTGTTATTTGTAACAACTCTTATAGTTCAGGAGAAGTTTTTGCAATTTTTTGTTAAATTGAATTTGAGCCCATCTGACATAAATTTCTTCTGAGTTAGGGGTGCATGTCCTTCAGTTCAAAGGGGTATACGACTGGCAATTCAAGGAGAATGTGTTGCGGTCAACATTGTTTTGGTGCGACTTTCAAAGCAAATTTGGGCATGCTTCGTTCGAAGTTTTTTGGCCAGAGAAAGGAACTTGGCTTTCCGAGCGATGCAACTATTCAAACTGCATTTGGGCTGTTGATGATAAGGGGTTTTCCTTGTTTAATATTCAAACACAGACATTCGAGTTAATTCATGGATGGTAGTTCTTAGAGAAAACTATCGCCTTTGCTTTACTCCACATGAAATCTTTCCCTCTCTTTAGAAGTTGTGTGCTTTCTATAATACTATAATAAAAGCAAGTCTATTAAACGTTGAGTTTTTTTTTTTTTTTTTAATTCAACAATATTTGGGGTGGAGGATTCGAACACATATCCTCTTGATCATAAGTACATATTTCATGCCAGTTGAGTTATGCTTTTGTTGGCATTAAACGTCGAGTTCTCAATTATGTGGAAATTATTTTTAATATAAAAATGCCAATAGACGTGACAATAAAATATCCAAGTTGATATTGAGGTTTAAAATATTGACGTCAACATGAATATCAAAGTCTCAATTTTATGGGAATGTATCGACATTCGTGGATATTTTTAGAAAAAGTATGAAAATAAAATGTATTAAAAATATTTAAACTAACAAATAACTATTTCACTTTATTTAAATAAGTTGAAAACTCTTCTAATTAGTATTTTGTATATATTAGTGATATTTTGTTGGTATTTTTTTGTTCATCAACTTTTTACATATTAGCTCTTTATGTTGATGTCAAATTGTTAGACAGATAGAAATGTCGATGGAAATGTTGATGGCAATATGGACATGTCAATGGAGATATAATATCTTGGTTGATAATATTACTAGAAAAATCATGGGGGATAAAAAGGTAATAAAAATTATTTAAATTAATTTACAAGTGAAAAAATATTAATTAATCAATTTGGATGGAAGATTAAATATTTAGAGGTTAAATGTCTAAGAAAATAAATGTATGTGTTTGGATATGTAGGATAATTAATATCTTAAGAGTACGTTAGAATGTATGCCTTTGTTTTATATGTTGTGCTTATGGAAAAAAATAATTAAGTTTAATCAAAAAAATATTTTAGTTGACTATAATATTTATATTAATTAATTAATTAATAGTATTTTAAAGCAATTAAAATTGATATAGGCATTAACCATAAATTAAGTAATGAGTATATTCTCTCCTTCCCCTTCTTATTCATTTTTCAAGAATAAACAATTCATATCTAAGATGATAATAAAATCTCGTAGTTCATGACATATTTTTATCGTGATATAATAATTACCTTAATTTTAAAAAATGAATATCCATAAAACAAATGGTTTTGTATATTAAAAATTAATTGTTATTTATATATTAACAATATTCTATATACTTCATCTCGCAGTGAAAATTTTTTAGACAACTATACATGTTTGGAGAAGCATGCAACTAATTTAAAAATTGAGAAAATCGTGTTTAAAAGAAAAAGATAATATCTTCTCTATACTACCTTTTAAATCTTTAATCTTTTAGTCGAAAATACAATGCACTAACTTGGCCAGTTGAGCTGCTTACCATTTTATTAATGTGAAGATAATTAATGAAAAAATTCTACAATGTGGCGCAACTTTTGCAACATGCATGGGACTATATCATGCTTTGTTTGGGTTGCTGGAAATAATGGATTTTAGATGAACATATTCCTCAAACTCTCAAAGACTGTTTAAGTTTATATGCATTAGTGGGAAAATGGTTCTTAGATATATAAAGATCATGTAAATTAAAATCTCCTTCTACTTCCACCTTGCTCCTCCATAAAAATTCTTCCTTGGATAAATTATTAAAGGAAGCTACTACATATGGATGACAATATCATATATAAGAGAGAAAATAAAAAAGTACTTCGAATATGTATCTAATGCTTATTAGGAGACATGTAAATAATTTTTTAATCCACATCTAACGGTTATTAAAAAGTAGCTACATTATGACAACCTCTTATTGAATAATTTTTCTTCATTCTGTCAAGTGGTTTTTATTTTACACATAACTCAACAAAGCATAGAGTTGTTGTGTTTTCTTTTTGGGACCAAAGATGATGTTGTGTATTAGGACATGTTCATAAGTGATTTTTAAATGGTTAAAATAACTTTTGTCATGTTCAAGATTACTCCAAAACATGTTTTTAATCATTTAAAAATCAATTTTGATTGTATGAAAATCATGTTTAAAAGTATAAAACCAAAACTTTAAATTCATTTTGAATTATTAAAGACATGTGTTGGAATAGAAATTTCGACCAACCCAAAATTGTCACGTCATTACCCAACATTGATGACAAAATTATATTTAATTAGGGATTAATTAAATTTGCAAAGATTCCTAAATTAAATTATGGAAAATCCAAATACACAATTGGGTTATTTGAAATTTGGAAGACAAAAGCCAAAATTGAAGGCCTCAATTAGCAAAGTCCAAGCTCAGTCCAAAAGGGCTGGCCCAAATTCAACCAGGCCCAGTCTAGGGGTTAGGCCCAAAGTCAACCAGACTCAGTCCAAAAAGGCTAGCCCAAAGTCAACTAGCAGTCCAAATGGTTAGGCCCAAAGTCAACTAGGTCCAATCCAAAAGGGCTGACCCAAAGTCAACCAAGCCCAATCCAAATGGTTGGTCCAAAATCAACTGGACTCAGTCCAACAAGCCCAAGCCCAAGCCCACCTGAAGCCTTTGAGGAACTCTATAAATAGAGAGCTTCATCCTTCATTTCAGATGTTTAGAACTGAAGAAGCTTAGAGAAAATTCATAAACAAAGCTCAGAAGACTTCAGAAGCTCCTGATGATCAAATACCGTCTGAACGAAGAACATGTTACAAAGATCAAGAATGTTCCAAGAATCCATCAAAGTTTCAACCTCAAGAACAAGCTCTTCAGCCCTCGAGCAAAGCATACAAGTAGAAGAGATAATCAAATGATCAAATACTAGAGATTATATACTCAATATACTGAAATTAATACAATACAAGTTATTTACACGTGCTAAATTTCTTTGTCGAAATCTCGTGTGAACAACATATTTCGGAGTTGATTTTAAAACATTATGTGATTTGGAGTTGATTTTATATAGAATCAAGTGAAAATAATAATAAATCAACAATATACTACAAAAAAATTTACAAAATAAATGTTGCAATCTCACACAAAGCCTACATCCTTTGATTTTGAAAACTTAGAACTCCTAGAACTCCAGCCACCCTAACACATCACTATAACTTTTCTAATATGTGGAAGGTTTAAATTTTGCCCACACAATAATTACAATGCTATATTTTAAAGAAAATTTGTCGCCCATCAAAATTTTCCCAAATATGGATAAGAATGACAATAATTATTAGAAGAAAAAAAACCTTACTAATAAATATTCATTAATTAGTTTCTAATTTGTCAAAATGTATTAAAAAATTGGTATGTGTGGTTGGATCGACATTCCATATACAAATTCATATTGATTATATATAAATGGATAAGTCCTACAGGATAAAAATGAAACATAAAAAATTCTAAACCAACCCAAAAATGAAGACTGGGAACAGTTTCTGTGTGGTTTTGCTGTTTGCTTTTGCATTAACCATTAACGTTGTCACTTGTTTTGCAGCATCCAAGGCTGAACTTCCATTGACGTCATGGAAAGTGACGATTTCGAACTTTCAAACAAATGATACTCTGTCGGCTCATTGCAAGTCCAAAGAAAATGATTTAGGTCAACAATTTAGAAAATGTTATTTATTCTTTTTTTTTTTCATTTTTTTCTAAAAAATATATATATGGTTAAATTACATATTTAGTCTCGAAACTTTGAGGTTTGTATCTATTTAATCCCTAAACTTTAAAAATTATAAATTTAGTCCTTGAACTTTCGAATTTTTTAAAATTCACGAGTCTAATAGACACAAAATCAAAATTTTAGTATTCTATTAAACATAAAATTTAACTTTATATCTAATATATCAATTAATTTTTAAAAATTCCAAATTTGACAGAGATTCTATTAAACACAAAATGGAAAGTTACATATTAGACACAAAATTGAAAGTTTATGGACCTATTAGACACTTTTGAAAGTTTAGGGACCAAATAAACACAAATCTCAAAGTTCAGGAACTAAACTTGTAATTGAACCTATATATATGGATAAAAACTCTTTTCTTTTTTTATTGAAATTGCAAACCGTATATTTTTTTATATAAATTTAAATTTATTGAATTATTGAAAAATAGATAGCATTTAAATATTTAATTTGTAGATAATATTTATTAGTATTATGATTTTGTTTCTATTTATTCTTTAAATTTGATTTTTTTTGTTTAATTCTCATTTTGGTCTATTAACTTTCAAGTTTGTTTCAACTTTTACTCTTAGACTTTCAAAATGTCAATTTTGGTCTCTTAACTTTGAATTTATTTATATTTTGGTACCAAAATTTTCAAAATGTTATTGTAGTCTTGAAATTTTAAAAAGTAATTATTTTTTGTGGTCTTTGCTATATTATTTTTCCTTCTAATACTCGCTTATCCAATGCTCATATCTATCCTATATGGCTTGAAATTTTTCTCATATTAACATGCTAGAACACATACTCGAAGCTACATCATTAATTTGTTAAAATTGGAATAAAGGTAAGAACCCAAAAAAAGTTTAGGTACTAAAATGGACATTTTAGAAGTTCAAATACTAAAATGGAACAAACCTGAATGTTCGAGGACCAAAATTGGATATTTCGTAAGTTTAAGCCCAATTTGATAACAATTTTGTTTTTTTAAGTTTTCTGTTTTTGAAAATTATGTTTGTTTTCTTACTATTTCTTTAACATAGTTTTCACCTTTCTTAAGGGATCATAAATAAAATAGTTATCAAACGGGATATTAGAAACTAAAATATAACAAATTTCAAAATTCAAGAACTAAAATGAAATTTAAACCTATTTTTTTTAATCGAATTTAAGCGTGATGTCTGACATAAAATTCTGGATCTACACCTGATTTAGGTGAGCACGTCATCGGCATCGGAAAGACATACGAGTGGGAATTCAAGGAGAATTTTTCTCGAACGACGTTGTTTTGGTGCAACTTTCGCAACAAAGTAGAACATGCTTCGTTTCAAGTTTTTTGGCCAGAGAAAGGATCATGGCTTTCAGATCGATGCACTGATTCAAACTGTATCTGGACTGCTAAAAATGATGGTTTTTACTTGTTTAATGGTGCTAAAATGCAATTAGAGTTAGTTCATCCATGGGAACGTGATAGTTCGTAGAGAAAATTATCATCTTTGCTTTACACCACATAAAATATTTTCAATACAGTTACATTTCTATAAGTAATTGTGTGGTTTCTATATTACTACTCTATCTAAAATGTGGAGTTCTCACCTATATGGAAATTTTTAATATAAAAATGCCAATGGCCGTGTCAATAAAATATCCTGGTTTCATTCAAAAATAAATAAAATAATATAAAATAAAGTATCTCAATTATTAGATGAACATGGGATTCCATCTCAAAATTAATTGATAATGAGATGAGTAACTCATGTATCTTATAAAGATGATGTTTCTTTGAGTTCATCATTCTTTGGTTGGATCTCAATTTTTTGACCGAATACCCATTTGAGTTTCATGAACTCTAATACCATATTAGATAAACATGGAGTTCCATCTCTTGATATCAAGTTTTAAAATATAGAGGTCAACATGAATACTAAAGTCTCAATTTTATGGAAATATCAATAAAATGTTGATGTTGATGAATATTGTTTAGAAAAATGATAAAAATTAAAAAAAATATATTAACAATTTAACTCCTTTTAAATAAGTTGAAAATTCTTATCATTAATATTTTGTCTATATTAGTAATATTTTGTTGATAGGTTTTTTATAGTTCATCAAATTTTTACGTAATTGTGGAAATATTGATTCACTTCTCATGCTGATGTCAAATAATTGGATATATACAAATGTTGATGGCAATATGGACATGTCAACAGAAATATAGTTTCTTGGGTTTGATATTGGTGGGAAAATCTTAGGGGATAAAAAGGTAATAAAATTTATTTCAATTAATTAACAAGTGGAAAAATATTAATTGACCCGAGTATGACGATTAAATATATGGAAGTTAAATGTCTAGGATTTAAATGTCTGAAATGATAAACGTCTGGATACTTTAGGTAATAATATCTAGGAATGTTTCCATTTGTTTTATAGATTTTTGCCTCAGGGAAAAAAATTGAATATTAAATTTAATCAAAAATATTTTAATTAGCTAAAATTATTTAATTAATAGTAATTTAAAGCAATTAAAATTAATATAGACATTAATCATAAATTAATTAATGAGTATATTTCTCTCCTTTTCTTTTCTATTTATTTTCCAAGAATAAAAATTTCATAGCCAAGAAGATTAGAAGAATAATAAAATCTCATGGTTCATAGAATATTTTTATCCTTGCATAATAATTACCTGAATTTTAAAAAATGAATATCTATAAAACAAATGTTTTGTATGTTAAAAATTAATTTTTATTTATATATTAACAATGTTCAATACCTCACCTCACAGTGAAAGTTTTGTAGACAACCATACATGCCTGTTTTAAGAAGAGTGCAACTAATTTAGAAAATCGTGCTTAAAAGAAAAGGATAATACCTCTACTCTGCTTTTTGAACCTCTAACCTTTTTGATTGAACGTACAATGCATTAACTATATGAATTAACATACATTAACTATTTGAATTATGTTAAGGTTGGCGGATAGTATCATGTTAATCGAAAGGTAATTTTTACAAAGTGGTGCAACTTTCGCAACATGCATGACGACAATATCATGCTTTTGTTTGGGTTGCTGCAAACATTGGATTTTACATGAAAATATTCTCCAAACTCTCAAAGGCAGTTTAAGTTTATGCATATGTGGGAAAATGTTGTTTAGATATATAAAGATGATGTAAATTAAAATCCCCTTCTAGCTTCCACCTTGTTCCTCCATAAAAATCTTCATTTTAGAGAAATTATTAGACAAGGTCGTCACACTGTGGATAGATATATGAGAGAAAGTATAAAAATACTTCAAATATATATGTATGCAATGGTTATTAGAAGATATGTAGATTTTTTAACCCATACATCAATAGTTATTAAGAGGTAGTCATATTGTGACAAATTTATTGAATAAATTTTCCTTATTCTGTTGAGTGTTTTCTTTTTACACATATAACTCAACTCAGCAGAGAGTTGTTGTGTTTTCTTTTTGGGACCAAAGATGATGTTGTGTGTTAGGACATGTTCGGGAGTAATTGTTTTAAATGGTTAAAATCACTTTTATCATATTCAAAATCATTCAAAAACATGCTTTTAATTATTCAAAATCAATTCTGATTGTGTGCAATTCACATTTAAAAGTGCAAAAATAAAACATAATTAGCTTTTGTTGGGCTATTTGAGGGTCGATTTGTAGCATGAGTGAGGGGCTTTTTGTAATCTCCATTATAGTAGAATTTGCAGTTGCATAAGGTTGGATGTAGTCCAGAGTTTGGGCGCGACCTAGTATCTTTTCAATGTTGTTCTCTTTTTCTCTATCTCTTTTATTTGTCATTTGTGATTCCCTAACTTGTTTGCTCAAAACTAATGAAGGGGAGAATAATTGTAGTATTTTGAGTTCCACCTTAATACTATTTCTATTTGCTTCTCCCAACAAATCATTTCAAATTCATTCTCAAACATACTCATAGTTTAGTGAAAGAGCTAATGAAAGTGGGAGGATTATTAACCATCATGGGTTAGGCCTAGTGGTCATAAGGGCCTTGGGGAAATAAGAGGAAATAGGTTTAATCTATGGTGGCCACCTACTTAGGATTTAATATCTTACGTATTTTCTTGTCAATCAAATATAGTAGGGTCAGGCAATTGTCCAATAAGATTAGTCGAGGTGCACGCAAGCTGGTCTAAACACTCATCGATATCAAAATGAAAAAGTAAAAGTGGGAGGATTATATTATGGTTGTAGAATCTCCCTCTGTTAATAGCAAGATTAAAAAAACCATTGGCAAAGGAAATTAAAAAATAAATTAATTAATAAAAAATAAATAAAAACACACACATTCTAAACAGGAATCTTCATCCACCTTGGGGAAAAATCAAGTTACAGTACTCTAAAACTTTTGAGGTTGAATTAATTAAAACTCTAAATTAATAATTGTATTAATTAAGATTTTAAACTTAATCAATTTAGATCCTCGATTATAATTTCGTTTTAAAATCATTAACGCATAATTCTTATACATGTATAAGATTTCTGTAAATGCAAGGATTAACGTAATATTAGAAGGAAATATGCTAGAATCAAATGGATATAATAGTAGCTTTCATTAATATGAGTGTTTTTCATCTTCTCTTCTTCTTTTATTTTTTCCTACTTATTTAGAAGAAAAAAATTGTGACAATTTTTCTTGATACTTTGCTAGAATTTTGGGAGAAGAATAATTTTATGTAGATGATTTTGAGTACTTAATTTTAAATTAAAGAATTAAAGTGAAAATAATAATAAATCAACCATATACTACAAAATTTTCTTTGAAAAAAATGTTGCAACCTCTCACAAACATACGTCCTTGGATTTAGAACTTAAAACTTTTAGAACTCCAACCACTTTTTCAAGACAGGCAAGAGTTAGGACATATCAACAACTTTCCTAATAAGTTAATTAGAGGGCGGTTTAAATTTTGCCCACACAATTATGATGCTATATTCTAAAGAAAATGTGCCGTTATCAAAATTTGTCCAAATATGGATAAGAAAGACAATAATTATTAGAAGAAAAAAAAAACTAACTTATTAATATTCATTAATTAATATCTAAGTTTGTCAAAACGTATTAAAAAGATGGTATGTGTGATTGGATCTTTCCATATACAAACTTCATATTGATTTTATTTCAAAAAATTAAGAAAAACTTCATATTGATTATATATAAATGGTTCATCCTACGGGATCGAAAATGAAACATAGAAAATTCAAAACCAATCCAAAAATGAAGGCTGGGAATAGTTTCTGTGTGGTTTTGCTGTTTGCTTTTGCATTATCTATTAACGTTGTCACTTGTTTTGCAGCATCCAAGATTGTGCTTCCATTGACGCCCTGGAAAGTGACGATTATGAACCTTCAAACAAATGATACTCTGTTGGCTCATTGCAAGTCCAAAAACAATGACTTAGGTCAACGATTTATAAAATCTTATTCATTCATTTCTTTTTTCATTTTTTCTAAGATATATATATATAAACTCTTTTTTTATTGATATTGCAAACCGTATTTTTTTTTATAAATTTAAATTTATATATATATATATATATATATATATAAACTCTTTTTTTATTGATATTGCAAACCGTATTTTTTTTTATAAATTTAAATTTACTGAATTGTTGAAAAATAGATAGTATTTGATTATTTAATTTGTAGATAATACTTATTAGTATTATGGGTTTTTTTATTTATTCTTTAAATTTGATGTTTTTTTTTGTTTAATTCTCATTTTGATCTCTGAATTTTTTGTTTGTTTCAGTTTTTACTATGAAGTTTCAAAATGTCAATTTTGGTCTCCCAAACTTTGAATTTAGTTCTATTTCGGTCAAAATATCTATTTTAGTTCTTGAACTTTAAAAAATAAATATTTTTGTGGTCTTTATTATATTAGTGTTCCTTCTAACATTCGCTAATCCAATGCTCATCTCTATCTGGGTTGAAATTTTGCTAAGATTAACATGCTAGTACACAACTCAAAGCTACATCATTAATTTGTTAAAATCGAAATAAAGGTAAGAACCAAAAATAGTTTTTTTTTTATATTAAAAAAAATCCATGAGCTAGAATATACATTTTAAAAGTTCAAATACCAAGAGAGAACAAACAGAGTTCAAGGACCAAAATGTATATTTTGAAAGTTCATAAACTAAAATAGAACAAACTTAAAAACTAGGCCCCGTTTGATAACCATTTGATTTTTAATTTTTGGTTTTTGAAAATTAAGCTTGTTTTCTCTTAATTTCTCTACAATGATTTTCATTTCCCTTAAGGAAGCATTTGAATTCTTAGCTAAATTCTAAAAACAAAAACTACTTTTTGAAAACTACTTTTTTTAGTTTTCAAAACATGACTTGGTTTTTGAAAACATAGGTAAAAGGTAGATAACAAAACAAGTAAATCCAAGGGTGGGAGTAGTTTTTATAGGCTTAATTTTCAAAAATCAAAAATCAAATTGTTATCAAACGGGGCCTTAGGAACTAAAATGGAATTTAAACCTTTTTTTTGTCTTTGAATTTGAGTCTGACATAAAATTCTGGATCTGCACTTGATTTAGGCGAGCACATCATCGACATCAGAAAGAGCTATGATTGGCAATTCAAGGTGAATTTTTTTCGATCAACGTTGTTTTGGTGCAACTTTGGCAATAAAGTAGAACATGCTTCGTTTGAAGTTTTTTGGGCGCAAGAGACAGGTTCATGGCTTGCAGATCGATGCACTGATTCAAACTGTATCTGGGCTGCTCAAAATAACGGTTTTTACTTGTTTAATGGTATTCAAAAGCAATACGAGTTCGTTCATCCATGGGAACATTGAACATGGTAGTTCTTAGCTAGAGAAAACCATCACCTTTTTGCTACACTCCACATGAAATCCCTTTTTTTTTTCCTTTTCGTTACACAGTTACATTTTTAGAAGTTGTGTGGTTTCTTTCTCTACGAAAAGCAACTCTAAAATGTGGAGTTCTCAATTATATGAAAATTTGAAATATAAAAATGCCAATGAGCGTGTCAAGTCAATAAAATTTCCTAGTTTTATTCGAACATATATAAATAGAATAAAATGAAGTATCCTGGTTGATATTAAGGTTTAAAATATTGACGTCTAAGTTTCGATTTTATGGTAATATCAATAAAATGTCGATGTTGATGAATATTTTTAGAAAAAATATTTAAACAAACAAATAACCATTTAACTCTTTTTAAATAAGTTGAAAAATCTTATCATTAATATTTTGTCTATATGAGGAGAGGTTTCGAAGAACATGTTTTGGCCATCTGTGGGATTTTTTCTTTAAAATTAAAACATTCTCCCAACTCCTGCTGCAAACTCCCCAACTCCTCCTCTGTCCAATCTTTTTTTTTTTTCCGTCCATAAAAAAACCCCAATTTCATTTATCTTCCTCTCTTTTCGCAAGCAAGGGCTTCAAATTTTTCCGGATAATTTCCGAAAAAAAAACCATCATGAAGAAGGGGTTGGAGGTTTGTCAATGCAAATCGCTAACGAGTCATTGGAAGTCAAGTTTAAGATTGGAGGAAAGCTTCTAAAATTTAGTTGGAGAGAATTTGCTTTTTTCCCCACAAAAAACAACAAAATTTATTTTTTGATGAATAATCGAGCTTTCATTGAGAAAAAATGAAAGAAAACAAGGGCATACAAAAAAGAAGCCCACAAAAAAAGGGGGAGCCAACTAAAAGAAGGGACTCCAGTCAAGCAAAATAAGACTTAAAGAATAGTTACAAAAAATCTTCGATACCGAAGCCCAACTCTAACAAGGGACCACAATAAAAGAACTCTCTCCCCCAAAAGATTCTATTATTTCTCTCCTGCCACAGGCTCCACAAAATAGCACATACCCCGACCTACCACAAAAATAACCCTTTCTCACGAAAAGGCGAACTAAGGAGAAGTTCCGTGAACCTTTCTCTACTATCCTGTTGACCAACAAAGCTGAAGTTGAACTGTCGAAAGAACAGTTCCACACATCTCAGGCAAAAACAACAAAATTTGTTTCAAAACATTAGGCGATTTGTTTTTAGAAGATTTTGCGGTTGAATTGGGTTGAATGTAGATAACGATATATTTCAGGGGTAGGATGGACAATTACTTTTATTCACATTCTTTCCTCTAAAACAAGTAGACATAATCCCAAATATGAAACTTTTTTATCTTTTTTCATTATAGTTATTTATTCGTAGACATTACTCACAATTTCTCAAAAAAAAATCAGGTTGATGAATATCACATGATCTTTTCTTTCTTCATTTTTTTTTTTTTTTTGGGTAATCTTTCTCAATATGCTAATTCATGAATCTAAAATAAAAACATATCGATTGTCAATGAATATTTTAGGTAAAAAAAGTTAATTGTTCATCAAAACACTCTCAAACAGTACCCTATATAAACCCTTGTATATGCATGTGAGAGAAAGAGAGAATCTCAAACAGCCTGTATAACTTTCCTTACATAATCACTAATTTCATTATATATACACACACACATATATATATATATAAAAGAGTGCTTTTTAACCAAAAAAAAATCCCAGTATTGCTAGTTTATTTCAAGATTTTCATAACTTCTACACGTTAATTCACCACTAGACCTTCTAATAATAAAAATGATGCTTACCTCAAAAAAAAAAAAATGATGCTGATCAATATGATGATTGAATTTACCACCATTAGTAATCCTGCTCAAATTGCTAATTCATAAGCGCTAATTATCCTTTCTAAAAAAATTAAACTTTAAGATACTGCATCAATATGAGCATAACTTAATTGGGTTAAGACATATATCCTTGATCAAAATAGCAGAGGTTCAAATCTTCACGCAAAAATTGACGACGTTGCCCAATATGCTTTAAAAAAAAAATCAGATTGATGAATATGACTATTTGAATTACCAACATTGGTAATCTTTCTCAATATGCTTAATTCTTTCTTTCTTCCTTTTTTTTTTTTTAGTACACTCAATATGCTAATTCATGAATCTAAAATATAAACAAATCGATTGTCAATGAATATTTTAGGTAAAAAAAGTTCATCGTTTTCCAAAACACTCAAACACCCTCTAAACTTTCCATACATAAACCCTTATATATGCGTGTGAGAGAATGAGATAATCTCAAACAACCTGTATAAATTCCCTTACATAATCACAAATTTAATTTCATTATAAATATGCATACAAGATTGCTTTTTAACAAAAAAAAAAAAAAAAAAAAAAAAAAGATTGCTTTAACAAATTAGAAGTTAAGAGTGGTGAGAACAAAGAAGATGAAAGGCCTAAACGCTTTGAGTTTGGCTTTGTGGGTTGTTTTTTCTTTAAGCTTGATGAAGCCATGTTATTCATGGAGGGTGATCATTTTAAATTACCAATCAACTTCTCTTCTTCAGGCTCATTGTAAGTCTCGTGATGATGATTTAGGAGTGCACATTCTAAGAGTTGGAGACAACTACAATTGGAAATTCAAAGAGAATTTTGGCAATCCACTCGTTTTTGGTGCACTTTTCTTAGCCAAAATGGCCGCTTGACCTTTGATGTGTTTTGGCCTGAGGGGCGCAGCTCTTGGCTTGTAGACAGATGTGTCTTTGGTGATTGCACTTGGATTGCAAGAGACGATGGATTTTACTTGAAGAATGACTCTCTAAATACCTATGAGCTCGTGCATAGGTCGTCTGGCTAACTAATTTAGAGATATTTCAACCAATAATCTTATGAATTATTGCTCCTAAAATTCTTCCTCCAAATTTCTACACATGAATATGAATAAGATTCGAGTGAATATTGTATGCGTTTCTCGCTTACTAGCAATAAAGTATCCTCTTTCTAAAATAAAATTCAAGTGAATATATCTACTAATGTGACAACGCTCTTATTAAACATGATGATATATATCTAGTATCTCACTTTCAATTAATTACGTGGACAACTATATGTTATTTAAAGTCAACTTGTACATAACTCAATTAATTAAGACATTATGACCTGGAGCAAAAGGTTAAAGGTACAAATTTCCATCCCCACTTATTATTGAACTAAAAAAAAACTAGGTATTAGGTCAATGTGATTATTCTAACTGCATTTGGGCTGCCACAGACCAAGGCTTTTCATTGAAAATATCCCTGAAAATTAAGTACCTTTGAGTTTCAGCATTAGTGGGAGTTTGGTAATGCATGATTATGGTAATATGAGATGATGATCAATGTAAAAGAGGGAGGTTATGTTCTTGTGATGGCCATATATTATTATCTAAATGATGTGTAATTGTTGTGATCTCAAACTTGTTTAATCTTTGGATAAAGATGAAAGGAAATGTTGTTGGTTGATGTTTTAGTATCATCTTTTTTATCTTAACATGAAAAAATTATTGTATGAAACTGCCACAATGTGATGTGGATGCCCCCTTATCAAGATTACACGGGGTTCCATCTCAAAACCAATTGGCAATGAGAGGAGTAGCCCATGTATCTTATAAATTGTGAGGTATCTCTACATTTTTCCAATGTGGGATCCTCAACACCCTTAATGACCATTAAATATAGATTCGAAAAGTTGTGCACCCTTTAATAACTATTGGATACAAATTCAAAATATTTTTGTAGTTTCTCTCTCATACAACAAACAACGTAAAACTGCAAACTAAATTTTGGTAACCCCCTCCCCAATAGTTTCTCCTCAACTCGGTGTTGAATAAGACATTAGCTTTTTTGACATATTGCTAGCATGGTTGTCTAGATCTAAGAAATATTGAATTATGATGTAGGTAGAAGCTTTTGAGGATAATATGCATAACCTTGGCTTTGCATTTCTAGAATGTTTGACATATGGTTTACATCTTCTCTTTGAAAAACGTTTAATCTTCATAAGCTTAAGTGGATTGATATTCAAAATTAGGTCAAATAAATGTATGTGCATTGAACTTTTTAAAGAAATTATAGAATCTCAAAATTATATAAAGATTATAGGAGGCAGTGATGATTGGCAGAGATGGTGACCAGATTATGGTGGCTATTTAGATACCATGTGTGCCTCTTTCATTGTTGACAAAGTCCATATCATCATTCGGTTATTTAGAACCATTCATGAATTGTATCTCTAATATACAATTGTTTTGTAATCCGCAACCGACTCCTATAACACAACTATGTTAGGATTTATAAATACTTATGTAAAGGCCAAAGCCCATAACAATAGTCATCCTCAACTTGAGCGTAGCTCAATTGATTAAAGCATTACATTCTCGACCAAAAAGTCAAAAATTCAAATCTCTGACTGTACATTTTGTTGAACTCGGAAAAAAAGAAAAAAAAAAAAAAAAAACAAGAGTCGTTCTTTTCTTGCTGCTCTACCAAACGAATTCAATTACAAGCCCAATTTGGTATTAGGCAAATGCCCAAGCCCTGAACGAATAAAGATGAGATATAGGAAAAGGCCCAAGCCCATAGCCCATTTCTTGTTACTCTAGACAAGGCCCAAATGAGTTCATTTAAGAGCCCAATTTAAGGTGATATGCTGAAACAAGGCCCAAATTAGTCCAAATGGAAGCATGTAAAGGCCCCCGAGCCCATACTAACAGTAACACTGCCAGCCCAAATCAGCGATCACAAGCCTGATTTAAGGTGAAGGCCCAAATGAGTTCAATTACAAGCCCAATTATCGAGATATTTAGTAAAGGCCCAAGCCCATATCAACACCAGCGATTCTTTTCTTGTTCAATGGGTCACCAGGACTGAATATTAACTTCAATCGGGAGCCATTTCTCACAATCCCTCTCTTTTCTCTCTTTCGGATTGTTAAAAATGGGTCAAGGAACTCCAGGTGGTCTGAACCGGCAAGCTCCCGGCGACCGAAAGTCCGACGGCGATAAAAAGAAAGACAAGAAGTATGAACCGGCGGCGCCGCCTACCCGAGTTGGTCGGAAACAGCGGAAGCAGAAAGGTCCGGAGGCGGCGGCTCGGCTGCCGACGGTGACGCCTCTCACGAAGTGCAGGCTGAGGCTTCTGAAGCTCGAGCGTGTGAAGGATTACCTGCTAATGGAGGAGGAATTTGTCACTAATCAAGAGCGCCTTAAGCCTCAGGAGGAGAAGGCGGAGGAGGATCGCTCTAAGGTCGATGATCTGAGAGGATCTCCGATGAGTGTTGGGAATTTGGAGGAGTTGATTGATGAGAATCATGCGATCGTTTCCTCTTCTGTTGGACCGGAGTATTACGTTGGTATTATGTCTTTTGTTGATAAAGATCAGCTTGAGCCTGGGTGTGCAATTTTGATGCATAATAAGGTATAGGGCTTTTAGATTTTTTTGAAGATTTTGGTGAATTCTCTCTTGTTAACTGCTTTTTGGCGTTTCATTTTGTGTTGGAGTTGATTCCATTTCCTTTTGATGTATTAGATTGTATAATTCTGTTAGTATTCACTTGGATAGTTTGATGCTGCAATTTTGGGACTTGCTTCTAGTTTGAATGGGGACATAATGTGGTTGGCATTTGACTAGTGGGAATAGCTTCAAATATAGATGATATTCTAAGTCTAGTAATCCGAATTCAGTTCATGTAATGCTTCACTACTGTGATTTAGGTATTACCACTTAGCCAACTGTTATGAAATCTAAAATGCTGGTTTTTTGTTTGAGGTATTACTTTTTTGTCAGAAATGTGTATCGTGATTGGCAATTAGGAAGTTTTATTACAAAATTTATCCAGAGAACTTATGTTCAGGTCTTAATCATTTCCACTTTTCTGTCGAGCACTTTTGTGAACTGTGAAGCTTATCTTTGAAGTGTTGTAATCGGAAACCACATTGCTAGTTGGCGCTTTATATGATCTTATGCACATGTTTTTTAGTTTTTTTTTTTTTTTTTTTGGAGTATTCAAGACATTGGTTGATCATTACCTATTGCCAGGTACTATCTGTTGTCGGACTTCTCCAAGATGAGGTCGATCCTATGGTGTCTGTGATGAAAGTTGAGAAGGCCCCTTTAGAGTCATATGCAGATATTGGTGGATTGGATGCTCAAATACAAGAGATTAAAGAAGCTGTTGAGTTGCCATTAACTCATCCTGAGTTATATGAAGACATAGGTATTAAGCCTCCTAAAGGTGTGATACTCTATGGGGAGCCTGGAACAGGCAAGACTTTGCTTGCAAAGGTGAGTGTTTATTCTTCTCCCCCCCCCCCCCCCCCCCCCCCCCCCCCCTTCAAAACTTTGCTGTCCACTCGTTCAATAGATTTGTAACTTATCCTGTTAGAAGTGAAAGTCTCGTTTATGTAAACTTTTAATCATTCAGACTAGCTTTTTTAGGTAATTTCTTCAACTTTAACATCAATTTTTAACTTGGATGCTGTCTAGAAATATAGTGGTATAAGTTAAATTCATACTCTGTCAATAAATAACAATTCTTTGTCAGAACTACTATGAATAGTTAAAAAAATTTCTTTGACTTTGTAAACCATATTTTTCCCTCTTTTAGGCAGTGGCGAACTCAACTTCAGCCACTTTCTTGCGTGTGGTTGGAAGTGAACTCATTCAGAAATATTTGGGAGATGGTCCCAAATTAGTGAGGGAACTCTTCAGGGTTGCTGATGATCTCTCACCTTCCATTGTTTTTATTGATGAAATCGATGCTGTTGGCACAAAAAGGTCAGTTGTCTAATATATGTATTCTAAAAGAAGATTGTGTTGTTCTGATTCATATTGCCTGCAGGTATGATGCTCACTCTGGAGGTGAACGTGAGATCCAAAGAACAATGTTGGAATTACTGAACCAATTGGATGGTTTTGATTCAAGAGGAGATGTTAAAGTGATACTTGCTACAAACAGAATCGAAAGTCTCGATCCAGCTTTGCTTCGACCAGGCCGAATAGATAGGAAGATTGAGTTTCCCTTGCCTGACATAAAAACCAGGAGACGCATTTTTCAGGTCTAGAGTTGTCAATTGAAAGCATGTTAATTTGGAAGCTGCACATTAACTATACCATTCTATAGTTCTGGTTGATTAAATCTTTAAAAGTGTTTCTTGTATATCTAACAACCCGAAAACTCTGATTTGCAGATACACACATCAAGGATGACATTAGCAGACGATGTCAACTTAGAGGAATTTGTTATGACCAAAGATGAATTCTCTGGTGCTGATATAAAGGCCATATGTACTGAAGCTGGGTTGCTGGCTTTGAGAGAACGGCGCATGAAGGTAACAGTTGCCTCAGATTCTAAGTGAACTATGACACAAGAAAACTTTTCCACTTCTAATGCTTGATTAACTTAGCTCTGTTTAATAACGATTTTGTTTTTAGTTTTTTATTTTTGGAAGTTGTGTTTGTTCTCCGTCAATTTTGTTAAATATGATTTTTTCTTAAAGAAACGTTGGAATTCTTAGCCAAGTTTCGAAAATTAAAAAATATTTTTAAAAAGTAGATAACAAAACAAAGGAACTTGTGGTAGAAGAAGTATTTATAAGCTTTATTATTTTCAAAAACCAAATGGTTATCAAATGGATCTTTATCAAAAACTTAATTTAAAGGGTCGGTTGTCTAGTAGGGTTTTAAAAAACTTCACATCTTTAGACTTCGGTGATTAAGCTCCTAAGTTTTTTGACTACCAAACGTCGTGAACTATTGGACCTACAATGTCAATACCTCAAGTTGTTTTGTACATGGTTCGTCTTGGAGTTGATTGAATGACAGGGAAGTGTAGCTTAAGCTGTTCTTTTGATGATGTTTTTCACTTCAGGTCACACATACCGACTTCAAAAAGGCAAAGGAGAAAGTTATGTACAAGAAGAAAGAAGGCGTCCCAGAAGGCTTATATATGTAATGAAGCTCATTGATAGTTTGCTTGAAACTGTTCGAAGAAATGTCTTCTTTCACATTTTGGAGTTAGAAATACTTTCTGTTCTCAAATTTTAATCAATATACATGTGCTTTTTCATTCTGAAGTTAAATTTGAAAACATCAAATTTTGGAGATAATCATAAATTTCACCTTTATAATTTTTATAACCTTTAATTAAATCATATGTTTTGAAAATGGTTATATTTCATATATTATTTTTTTATCTTATCCAAACAAATATATCATATTTTTCTAATATTGTCGTGTTATTCTTCATTCGAGTAGATTTACCGTTCTTGAAACCCAAAATTGAGTGGCAAAATCATATCTGAAATTCAATACAACCCTTTCGACTCAAAATTCTAGCGATACAATCCATTCTCTTTCCCTTTTGTTGGTTGGTTCTTATAATGGAAGGCCATACATTGCTTGGCCAGTTGGAATTAGTCTGCTTCACTGGTGATAGGAGGGATGCTACTCCTGTGATCTAAAATATTCTAACTTTCAATTTGTTTATTCCATTGCGATTGTCAATTTGAGTATGGCTCAATTGGTTAAGATATATATCTTCAATTAAGTGTTTAAAGATTCAAATTCTCGTCTTGTGTTGAACTCAAAAAATTGCTCTCTTTTAGGCAAAAACGTGTCCTTATGCAAACTAATAAGCCTAGAAAGCATTAAACACACGAGAGTTTGATTGATCCTCTCAAAGGGACATTTTCCCATGTAGAGTTGTATCACTGGTTGTTCATTAAAAGGAATCTGCTGGGAGAAAAAAAAAGGAGAAAATCATATATCATTGCTAAAACAGCTGAGCTCTTGGATGGTCAATCCCAGCATACTTCATTCTGTGAACCGTCACTTCCTCGTCGTTGATTTCAGCATCTGCTGAGCCGAGCACTCATGGCAAGGGGCAGAAATGTCCCATTGATTATATATATATATATATATATATATCTTGGACAATTTTTTCCCTCCTCCATCTTTGACCACCAGGGCTAGGAGCCGATGATCGATGATATCTAACCAACAAAGAAAGTAAATGCTTAAAGCAAATGAAACTATTTGTCTGACATACTCATAGCGACTGCATCGTAAGTCACAGGCGAACATAAATATTTGACAACACTTTGACCGAAAATAGTACCTTGCTGCTTAAAATACGAAATGCCTCATCTTCCATAGCTTTATCGAGTTCCTAATAAGAGCAACAACCAACTTAAACCAACATTTTTAACTACTGATACTCACATTCACAATGATTTGTTGGTGACCATAATGGGGCAAAAACTTGTTAAAGAGTAATATTTCTCACGTAAACGAAGATGCAGACTACTCACAGTTTCTGGATCTGGTGAGCTATCAATAGCGTAGATGAGCTTCCGAAGTCTTTCATCATTCAAACTATTGTGTATTTCTGAGGAAGAAGCTGTATGAAAGATGCATGAGGATATAACAAGTGGGAGAAACCTAGATTGTAAGTTCATTAATGGTCCTAACAACTAGCGACAAAGTTGTTCTTGACGCATAAATAAAAATGTGATAAACATAGTTTCCCTGCCTAGCTTCTCATTGACATAGAAATTGTCCACTGTTCAAACTTTAAACCTTAAACCCCTCTTCAAATAATATTTTACTGTCCAAAGTTTCAGCAGTTCAACCACAAATTCTTTGGAAGGTTACCATATTCTAGTTTTTTTGAGTTGTACGGATGGGGATTCGAACTTCTAACCTTTTAGTCAAAGTTATTATGTCTTAACCTGTTCGGTTGGTCCCTATTCTAGATTTTTCATTTGTCCTAATCTTGTAACATTTCTCACTTTGAGATTCGAAGATATTTGTCTCCCATAATCATCCAGAAATTTTTTTAATCTTTCTTAGAAGGAATTAGGAATGCATGTCAAGTGGTTCTTGGGGCCAAATGAACCCATGCATAAATTGAGGTAATAAAACCAGTAGTTATGAATCGTACCAATTGCCTCTAGCTGCGACTTATCTAGTATTTCATTCTGGTCTCCAACAAATATTGGCCTATCTACAAGTGATCCATTAGGAGTAGCTGTATGCAGAAAGAATAAAAAAACCATCAGTGAGTACGAAGAATACTAGAAGAATGAATGAGGAAAAGAAAGTTCATTGACTTTCACGGCATCCAAAAGGCTCGAATCAGGAAGTAACTCCATAGACAATTATTGGGCTGTTTTACGAATATGCATTCAGCATTTACAGCAGATAAACGACGCAAGTGAATAAGTGAAACATGAGAATAGATTTAGTCTTACTTGATTGGTCCACTGCAGAAATAGGCTTAACACAGGACACTTCTGCACAAGTTGCACATGACTTAAGTTATACTAATAGAATACAATACTAATCACAGAAGGTGAGTGAAACGTAAAAGAAAACCCTATGAACTATTTATTGGACATTCAAGAGTAACACAAAAATGTAACTAACAAATATTCAACCCTTTAGAACAATTATCTGCTTTGAACATAGGCAGTGAGTTCAAATTCATAACAGGCATATACGTAGCATCAACCTAGAGGACTAGAGATTTTGCCACATCATGAAACTACCCCAAAATAAAAAGCTTAGTTCTAGTTGTTCTTGAACTATGGACCCCACCTGAACATGAAACTGCTTACAAAATATAGAACATAAATAGCACAAGAAATCCCAAGTCTAAAAGAACAGTACCTTTGTGTTTCTTGAAACAAACCAGAGAGCAGCTTCAAGCAAAGTGAAAGGGAGAAGCCAGCACAAAAATGAATGAAGGTCAGAGAGTTTTCAATAAAAGCTACACGAAAACAACCCAAAAGAAATCCTTTTGTTTGTCTTACTAAGGTGCAAGGCATAGAGGGCATTTGTATTTGGATGGTGCTTCATTGCAGACCTGACATTGCCGAGGACCCATAGAATGTTCAATTTCTTAATCTCAAATGCTGCAACGTAATACGGATAAATTAGAAGGCCTATTAAAAGTTTTGAGATTAGATATCCACATATCCACGTCGAGCCACATTATAAACATTTTTTCATAACATATTATAAACATATTGATATAAACACACACACATTTCATAAATAAATTTTCAGAAAAAGAGTAGAGCTATCAAGCTGAAAGTGATGACAACTTTATGTTTCTATCCCTCAACCAAGAGGTCAAAACTTCGAATCTCCACCCCACATGTTGATTGAACTCTCAAAAAAAAACTTCATACTTCTATCATAAATAATAAGTTTAAATTCTGTCCGGAGGTTTAAGAATTCACCAGAATAAGTAATGCTAGAGCTGTTACTTCAACTTCAACTTGATCATTCAACAATTATAGGCACATTAGCAAAACAGATTGATATAAATCACTGCAAAGAGACATAAATTCCGAAAGCAGAACAAAAGAACGAATTCAGAATGTTTTAAGATTAACCAGACAATCGGATTTTCTGAAGACGGATTCGGAAGAGAAAGGCAGCGATAACAGAAGCAGAAGAAAAGAAGAGGTCTCACTGGAGGAAGAGATTGTCGAGTTCTCAGCCCAATCAAAAGCGAGTTTGGCGCCGGGCTTCACCGTCCAACGAGAGGGTTTTGACAGAACCGAAATTACCCCAAAAGAAATTCTTAATAAATTGCAAGAACAAGATTTTCGCCCTATAACATAACGACTGCCCCACATAAAAAAAAATTAATAGAATTAATAAATAAAAATTATATGTATTGAGTTTTTTTTTCCATAAAAAAAAATATGATTTTTTTAAAAAAAATAGACTTATATATGAATTTAAAAATAATAGTTTTTGTAGATCAATTTTCTATAACAACTAACAATTTCAGGTCAAATAAATTATTGCGTACTAAGTTGTATGAAATGAGTAAGGTTTAAATTTTATGGATGAATATTATGTCTATTTTATCAAATTAAAATATTGTATTTTTAACTCAATATTTTTTAAATAATTTTTAACTCATTTATTAAAGTGTGTTTTGATAATATATCATCATTTTGTTAATTAGTTTTAATGGTTGTGACAATAAGAACTTAATTGAAAAAAATTCAATACATTACAGATAAAATTGAAACATTAAAAAGATTAGAGACCAATTTGGAAAACCACTCAAATATTAGAGACCAAAATATAAATTTAGCATATTGAATAAATAGAAATTCCTTTTTATTGTTTTTTTTATAATTCAACAATTGTCGAAGTGGAGGATTGAACCATGACTTTTGAGATGGTAGTTGGTGTCTTATCGCTCAGTTATACTCGAATTGACTTGAAATTTATATCCATATTGGTAAAATTTTGTCAAAATTATTTTATGTACTTTTTTTTTAATGTTTCATTGCGCTTTTATGATTGGATAGAAATGTCAATTGATCTTTTAATATTGGATGTTCAAATTTCAACCCAATTTATAGAGATATCGAGGTATTGATGAGTGTTTTACTCTATAATATGGCTGAGCAAGAGGATATTAGTCGACTCCCATGTCTCCTTCGCCAAAATGATTATTATTAGATTCGATAGAAAACTTGGAAAAAAAAATGGCTGTTCAAATTATTATAGCCGACTTGAGTTATATTTATATATAATGTTACATATTAATATTATTACTCATTAGTGATAGACTTGAAGTTGAAATATTCTATCTCTTGCCCTTACTCTCAAAAAATCTTGATATTGTCCATTTTGTATGTAAAATGATAGCTATTGATGAAAGAAATAAGATAATACATTAACAAGTTGCATGTTAAAATAACAAGAAAATATATGAAGCCTTAAAGTAATTCATCTATTCTTTACAGATGATAGCTTAATTTTTCTAAAGGCAAATGCTTTGGAGTTCAGATTTTTTAAGACTCTTTTTCCATTGTATGAAAATGCATCTAGACAATGCATATAATGTAGAAGAAGTCTGCTATGTACTTTTCTCCAAATGTTAATGTGGATTGTAAGGAATATTTACATCAAATTCCATCCATGAAAATTGTGACAAATTTAGAAGCGTATTTGGGGCTTCCATTATCTTTTATAAGATGCAAAGGGGTTGATTTTAAACGATTGAAGGATAGATTCTAGAGGTGGAAGAGTCGTTTATTTTTAGGAGGGGTAAGGAGATTGTAATCAAAAGTGTAGCTTAAGCTATTTCCACATATGCAATGAGTTGTTTTTGACTGCCAAAGAACTTTTGTTCTCATTTGACAAACATGATGGTTGGGTTTTGATGGGGTTCGACTAAAAAGAAATGGAGAATTCATTGGATGAATTGGGACAAATTATGCAAACTGAAGGAGATTGGGGGGGTTAAATTTTAGGGATCTTGAAGGGTTTAATCAAGCATTGTTAGCAAAACAAACTTGGAAGATTTTTAATAAGCCTAATCTAACGATTTCTAAGATTTTGAAAGGCCACTATTTTCTTGATAGCAACTTGTTACAAATCACTTCTACCCCTTTGTCATCTTTATTTTTGTGGGAGAGTTTTACTTGGGATTTAGATCTTTTGAAAAAAGGATTACAAATGCAGGTAGGAAATGGGTCTACGATTCGCATTTTTAAAGATCTTTGGCTACCTAGGCCTTGGTCCTTTAAAGTAATAATCAGAAGACAAGGGATATGTTAGTTATTGATTTTATAATGTTTTCTTTGTTGTGGGATGTTATAAAATTGTGTGATTTTTTTTGTCAAGATGATGTGCAAGACATTGCTAACCAACCCATTTCTTCCTCAGGAGTACAGGATAGAGGAATCTAGCATTTTGATTAGCAAGGAAGATATTCAATTAAAAGTGGTTATAAAACTTTTATGTTTTTGCAGGATATGGAAACTTTCAGAAGTGAAAATGGCTATAGGATGTGGTAGAAGACATTAAGGAAGGCAAAAATTCCAACAAAAATTAAACATTTTGTTTGGCAATATTTTCATAATTGTTTTCCTACAATGGTGAACCTATTCAATAGGGAAATGAAGGTTTCTGTGATTTGTCCTTTATGTAAGGAAAAACCCGAAACTTCGGACCATGCTATTTCCAGATGTCAAAGAGCCAAAGCAATTTAGAGGACCTTATTGCCAATGTGGAACATGGGAGAAGGAAATTGTGCTCTTATACAAGACAGATGGGTGGATTTGCTGGTCAGAATATCTTTGGATCAGTTTGATGTTCTATGTGTGAATGCATGGGCTATTTGGAATGATCGTAATGATATGTGTTTTAATCGACCTATACAAAATATTGATATGAAATGTGATTAGAATATGAATTATATATAGGAGTTCCAAAAAGTCAATGGAGGAGTTCAAAGTTCAACCTTGAACAATAACGTTCATTTGACACTACATGAGGATGTAGGTTGGGTGAATTTATTTATTGATGCGGTGCTATCAAATAGTCCTTTATTTAGTGTTAGCTCTGTTATTTTCATGCTGTTATTTGTCCATTTGTAGGGATCAAGCAATTTGGAGCTAACCAGAACGTTATGAAAGAAGCGCAATCAAAAAGGAGTTATTTGGACTTAAATTGAGCAACCGAGTCGAGAGAAAATAAAGTCCAAGCCAAGATTCCTGAGCAAGTAGCTAAATGGCGCCATTTTTTTTATGGACAAGAAAATAAAGAACACTTTGTATTAGAAAAAGAATAACTAAATAGTCCACACCCTCACAAAATTACAATCGGGATTGAACCAAACCAACCCTTAAATTAGAAACGAAAAACTTAAGCCCCGTTTGATAACCATTTGGTTTTTAAAAATTAAGCCTATAAATACTACTCCCACATATGGTTTTACTTGTTTTGCCATATACTCTTTGCCTATGTTTTCAAAAATCAAGTCATGTTTTGAAAACTAAAAAAAATAGTTTTCAAAAACTTGTTTTTGTTTTTAGAATTTGGCTAAGAATTCAAATACTTTCTTAAGGGAGATGAAAACCATTGTAGAGAAATTGGGAGAAAACAAGCTTAATTTTCAAAAACCAAAAACCAAAAACCAAATGGTTATCAAACGGGGCCTTAGCCACTCATTGTGGTCTTCAAATTTGATCTCCCAAGTTGAATTGAACTGAATGATTGAATGATGTCTTCGAATGAAGAGAATCAGTGTATTTATAGTAGGCATCAAATCCTAAACTAATTGGGAACTCTAAAATCTTTTGGGATTTGGAATCCAAAACCATTTGGGAAAATCTTCAAAAATTGTCTAATTGAGAATGGCTATCATCACAGCATCGAGACGCTAGGGACAATGTCTCGACGCTACCCTCCAAAACCTGCATTCATTAAAATTTTGATGTAGCGTACAGCGTCTCGACGATACGGACATAGAAGGTTGCACTCTGGCGTTGAGACGCTAGAAAATAGCGTCTCAATGCTACCTACTCGAGAAAAACGATTTGGACTTTATCTTCTCTTGACTCGGTTGCTCAATTTAAGTCCAAATAGCTCTTTTTTTATCATGATTCTTTCATAACACTCTGGTTAGCTCCAAATTGTTTGATCCCTACAAAATGGACATATATCAACATGAAAGTAACGAAACTAACACTAAATAAAAGACTATAAATAGCACATTTTAGGTTCTATTATGGGCTTGCAACGTACCATACAGAAAAATTGGTCTGGGAGCAGTTTATAAGGTATCCAGATGGAAGTTTAGTGGCAACAATGAAAAATTTTAATGCTTTTTTCATGTCTCCTACAAGTGTTGAAGCATGTGCAGTTTTAGAAGGTCTTCGTTTGTCACAAAAAATGGACTTTACAAAGGCACATGTTTTTTTAGATTTGTTAGCCGTTGTTTCCATGCTAAATGGATTGTGGGATTCGATAGTGAAGTACAAACTATTTTACAAGACATTGCAACTATTCAGAAGAAGTTTCAACAAGTCAATTTCACTCATGTTCGGCGTGAATTTAATGATTTGACCGATAGTTTATCTAGATCTAGATTATCATGTCAACTTGTTTTCAAGACAAAGGATTTTTCGGAATGGATTTTGGATTTTGTTTCGAGTGAAATTTCTAATTTTGTAGCCCAACCGTCGTAATTTTTTGTTAAATGAAGTTTACTTCCTAGATTTTTTTTTTTTTTTTTTTTAAAGTTGCATGTTAAAATAAGATGATATATTCCCCGAAATAAGATAATATTTGATGATGAATGACCATCACAAACATGAATGGCAGCATAGGCAAAATATTGTTGTTTTCAATTATCGACATTTTAATGGGAATTAATGGGGGAGTTATCCCTCTTTGCTGCTAGCTCTAGCTCCTATAAATCAATCATCCATAAACATAATACAAGTGATTATAACAACTTTTCTTTGTTGCCATCTCCTATGAATCAGTGAATTACTATTAAGAAGTTAACTGCTCAATAATTCATATAAATCATTTGACAAACATTTGATAAAGTTTTAAGTCCAACAATACCCATACTAGAAAAGGTTCAAAGTCGGACTAAAGAGAACGACTAATACTTGAAAAAAAAAAAAACACAAAACTAATCTTATTAGTATATATGTTGAGGGAAAAACTAACCTATAAAATCAAGAAGGTATAAAAAAATAAATTCAAATAGGGTTGACTCATTTTTCCTTTGTCTAAGCTGTGAAGCAAATCTAGTAAAATTCATAGGGAGAAGGTTATAATTATTGGTACACAAACAAATATCAAGATTGAGATTGAATATGCAAACAAATATCAAAATTTAGATTGAATATGTTAAAAGCCTATAGCTTGGTCACTCCAAATTAAATTTCTTGGTTCACCTTAGTCTTCTCTTCACCAGCCTTGTCTTCTTCCTCTTCCCCTTTCCTCTTTAATACTCTAACCAAAAAAAAAAAAGAAAAAAGAAAAACCAAGTGAGATTAGATAATATAATCCACTTAAAAGAGTTCCAAACAGGTCATTGCAAATGCAGAAAATTCCATCAAGAGAGAATTTTCCTATAGGTCAGGAATAAAGGTTCGATCAAACCTGCTCACCTTTCTTTTAAGAAACTCACCATCAACACAAATGTTTCAATGTTTATAAAATACACTCAAGGAGGGAAAAAATGTAAAAGGAGCTGTTGTTCTCATTTGATAATGGTAAGAAGTAAGAACTATGCATAATTACATGTTAACCTGTGTTATGTTGTAATCAAAGTATACCTACTAACAAAACTCGACCGAAACGATATACTGCCTCTTACACTACAAAATTTTCCAGGCATGTAGCCTGTCTGAGAAATTCCTTGCTTCCTCCAATTTCAGCCTGCAATCATACAAAGTTAAGATTAGAGTAGCTTAACCTCCTCCACGACACTCACATTGAATAAATAAATAGAGGTTCGAAATTTCAAGAGATGAGGTTCCTATCTATTTAGTACGGTGATCCAGTTCGACATTTCAAGAGATGAGGCTCCTATCTATTTCGCTACTGTGATCCTGCTGAGCAGCAAAATAAAACAAGAAAAACAATGCGACAAAAGCTCACATGGATCCATGGTGGGGCTCCCTGGTTCGTGATTGTCAATGCTTTCAAGTCCCCGACTAGTATGTTGATTGTGGGATCTGGGTGGGGCGGCTGGTTGATTCTGCGAAAGAATTTGAGTATGAAAAATAGCACTTATGAGATATAATGATGCATACAATTGGTTGTAACAAAGATGGAAACAGTTTCGGTAACTGTTTGAGGACTGACAGAAATTAGGGGCTAGATACCTGTGCGGAAGGCTGTGATGCTGCTTCTGGCACCTGCATCTGTTGGGAACCAAGAAACTGCTGATAACCATCAAGTGAACTTGAGACCCTTGGCTGGTTTATATTTTGCATTCCTGATGAGCTGTGCATACGATCCGACTGATTTGTTCCTTGGATTCTTGATGGATCAGTATTAGGAACATGTGCCATATGAAAGGCTGGAAAAGTGAAAGTTGGTCCAAGTTGAGCAGCTCCAGCTGGCCTCGGAAACATCGATCCAGCTAACATATTAGGATATGGCATCATGGGACGGTTCACACTTGTTTCCATGCCCATGCCCATTCCAAGTCCCATTCCCATTGGTGGCATAAATTGTTGGACACCAGGAAACATCATAGGCACCATACCACATCCCATGGACATCATCTGCATAGAAACTGGTCAATATTTGTATTACTTATCGTGCATACTGCATCACGTTCGTCATACTACAACCATTCCCATTTCCCAATTCATTTCGAGAACAAGAAGGGGTGGGAGGATTTAAAAAACTCTGTTTCACGTAAATAAATTTCCATTAAATATCTTTCAAGGAGAGCATTGATGCCAGATTAAGGGACCATGCAAAGAAAAGAAATAGTAGAATGTTCCAACAGTGAGGAAGGTTTGCATTTCTTTGGTTTTTGGAAGTTCCAGAATAGCAGGGTCCACAGTTTTTGTTAGCATGAACAAGTCTTCGTTAGTTAGTTGGGTTGTTGAATAATCAAGTTCAAGCTGAGTGAGTGTAGGGGAGATTACCAATCCAAGCTCACCAGTGCAAACAGAAAATAACGCTAGAGGCAAAAAGGTAGAATAATTGAAAACATAGTTTGGAGTAGTTTGGCAATTAGCCCACATCCACATGTGGCAGCCGTTCTTACCATCTTTAAGGTTTTCTATAGAGAGCTTACAAAATCAACAGAAGAAAGAAAGATCAAAATTCCTCTCTCAAGTCACTCACCACCCCCGTACACACTTCTAAACTAACCAATGCCTTTTGTCAACCATTGAGAACCACCTCCAACTAACACAACAACAGGCATAGTTGGGCAGTTCTAACTGAATACCTAGCTGGACCTTTCAAAAGTGACATACATTAAGAAGCTATATAGAGAGAAAGGGGTGCAGGGTAGAATTTAACCAAGGATTGTTTTGATTAGGCAATCATTGAGTATTTAGAAGAGAATTCCAACATCGGTGGATAGGCAGTCTCGGTGAAACCTCATCAATTTTCTTCCTTGAACTTCGTATTCGTATTATTGATTGAAAATAATAATAAGTCACCATCAGAAATTCGGTCTCAAACCTGACAAATTGCAGAGCTAGTAAAGCAACATGTGACTCTTTAGACACATGTTGGCTATACTATTTTGATGTTTAGAAAACTTATGCCTAGGTCGAGAACTTTTATGTGATCCTTAAACATGGATGCTGTAAAATCAGTGGAGTTACACTTTAAACCTTCATGGAGAAAGGAGATGAAATCACAACAGACAAAGTTGGGATATCGTAGACAACCAAACCTTATTGAATCCAACACTTTAAACTCGATCTCAACTATCAAATTTGAAAATCCTCCCATTGTACATCTTGATTCAAACTGCAACCTATATCCATTTGAGCACAAAAACTTTTGGTTAAAATGCAACAACCTACATCCACTCCTAATCTCATAATATTCTCATCCTAATGCGTTCTAGTTTTCTATAAGAAACTACATGTCCCCTAAATTTTAACAACAGAGAAACAAGTACTTCTAAATGTACGTGCACAGGGGACAAGAGAATCAAAATCATATTTCGCACCAATAGAAGGGAGAATGAGATAGGCCAATCTGCTTTCCCAGTTTATAATTGGGTTATGAAATGAAGTTCGTCAGATTCTATGGGGAAATCATCACGCGGATGAAAGTCCCACCCCCACAATGTTGTATTACAATTATGCAAACTGAGTAACTTCCAAAAGGAAGGTAGAAGACTTGTCTAGAAGTGGTTAGGATTTCTTTTGATATATTGAAGAGTCCCCCTTGTTTGAGAAAATCCAGCTGCTTCAAAATTCCAATCCCAGCAGGATTTCATCCCCACACCTACCATGATTGGTTATATAATGCATTCTCCCTTCCTAAAAATTAAAAACCTAAAATTTTTGTATTCCGACCCTAGGAAAGATGGGCAACAGTAGCAGAGAAGAGGCACAAACCCTGAGAAATGGCAACCATTAAAAGAAAAAAAATCTATAAAGTTCACAAGTGTTCCACCCAATTTTTAAGAAAAAATAGAACTGGAATGTTAAATATAGCCTGAAAAAATGCAAATATAGTGAACTCCATTCCAAGTATTAAGTTCATACTTAAAATTAAGAACATGAGCATAGCCTGAATGGTCAAGTGTTTGTACCCTCACAACTGGTAGGAGGTTCAACCACCCTCTACCCTTATTTGTACATACTTCTCTTCAGACAACAATATGAAAAAGAAATGAGAAAGCATTGGTAGTGAACAGTGCAAAATGCAGGAACAGTGCAACATTGAGTAAACAACATGCTGAAGGGAAACTATGCATCTAAAGTAGCATGAAAATGTATGCCCAATGTGATTTTTGAGTAAACATGATAGAGATAATAAACCTGCACTTGCAACTGAAGTGACTTTAAGTATTCAATTGCCTCGTCCAACATTGAAGCTTTATCGACCTGAAATTTGAGAAAATATTGATCAAATTACAGTGAACAAAGAAAAATGGGAGGAAATAATTTGATCTACGATCTTATTTCAGAGGAGGAAATTATCTCGCTGATTGTATATGCACCTTATTACACCGAGGTATTAGCTCCTGCAAAGCCTTCATCTTTTCATTTATCCGATCTCTTCTTTTCTGCAATGAAGGGATGAATATTCTATGAATAGATGGATAACAACAACACAGAAGAAGCCACACTGTACTTTATGATTAAACGAAGTGCTAACAGTAGCAAATTACTCACTCGCTCTGAGAGATTATGGACCTCAGCAGCACGAGATCTTTTTGTAGAGGTTGATCCACGACCTTGCTTCTTCGCATCAGTAGATTCGAATTCAACATCCTTTGGAAAATGTTTATAAAGTTAAAATTTTTAATGAGACCTTGAAAAGCTGGAAAGTGGCACAACGTAATATCCCCTTCAGGCATCAGCATCAGAATTTACATACGCAGAAGCATGCAAGAATCCACTCAAAGCACAATATTTCAGAACCACTATAGAACCTGGAACCAAAATACAAAGCATGGACACCTACGTATGCACACCCAGTTACCTTTCCATTCGGTTTTTAAGGTATATTTATCACAAATGCCTGAAAATTAAGGATGATCGTCTCGTAGGATTTGTCTGCAAAATTCTGAACATATTTTAACTAATTGGACTTGTTTTACAGGTTTTATGTACAAGAATATAATAAAGTAATCCTTTTTTCAAAATTGCCCGTATTGATTTCATCTAAATTAATTATATATCAAATATATGGGTACTGTTCCTTCATATGTACAACACATATCTTCGTAGTAAAGCTAGCTCTTCCAAAAAAATCACTCATCTAGCACACAACAATTTCGAGTTAGGTGTTTGCACTTGCGTAAAAGACTCTCCAAGGCATGGCTCTAGTCAACACACGTCCAAACCAAGTATTCTTGTCAAATATAGCAGCATACCTTAGACCTTGCGACCATCTGAGCGGAGAGCCTGCTCTATTCAATAGTCCCTTCAGCTTAGGACACTAACTTTAAGAGTCCTTACTTGTCTCAAATTTTTTCTGAGTTTTATTTTTATCACCATTCCACGGTATCCTAAGAGAATCCAGCAACCATCAAATTATCTACCCTATAAATGAAAACCTTCACCAGCTATCTAGAATGCTCTCATGCGATTGTCATTTTTACTACTCACATTGCCACCATTTCTAATTTATTTATAATTTAATTGTCAAAGTCACTACCACATATACCACACCCATGTTAGCTATATTTCTTGGACATTTTCTAGGCTGTCACCTTAAAATTTTTAGCATATACATCAATCTTAGTATTTTATGCTGTATTTGATATATTAATTCATACCAAAAATTAGTATGGACTTATTAACTCAATTTTTAGTGACATTAATTCAATGTATAAATTTCATCTAGAATAATTTTATTTATCAAATTGATTTGAATTGATTTGCTATCAATTTCTGACGTAAATTAAGTTTTTTTTTTGTTAGTTCAGCAATATGTGGGGTTGGAGATTCGAACGAGACCTCTTGGTTGAGGTCACAAACTTTATGTTAGTTAAGCTATGCTTTTTTTGGCGATGTAAATTAAGTCAATATGGAAATATAATCTACCAAGTAAACAACAAAAAAATCCATAATTATAACAAACCATACTGTAATCTTAAATAAATAATAATAGTAATAAAACAAAAAAAAAAACAAACAAATCGCACTTGGTTATACTTGTTTTATTACTATTTTTGAAAAGGTTGACTAAAATCAAACTTGATTATTGGCAAATCCTACCCCATTTCATGAGAGTGTAAACTACGAACTACGAACATCTAAATATGGAATAAGAAGATTATGAGATGTAAATCCTCAAAATCCACCCCTCATCTCACGGAAATCATCATATCAAGACTCAAGAGGCAATTTCCATCCCACCCATTGAAAGATAAGATGCACGAAGGATGATGATCCAAATACCAAACATCCGATTTCAATCTCAGTTAGTCAGTCTTCCTCTAGTGTTCTACTGTTCTATCATCCTCTAAAGTCTCTGCGATAAGGACAAGATTAACCATGACCCAGAGGCCAGAGCATCATCCACTCCACGACACTATGCCACCCAAGTGGTGCGGAAACCAGTAAAGCACCAATTACTGCAGCTAAATACTAAACACATGGTGTGTCTAAAAGGAAGAAAAAAAAAAGTACTAAAGACTTGGGGGAGATTGTAGATTCCATGGAATGGAGAAAACGGGCCCATGCTCATACCTCAGTTATGCCGTCCTCGCAGCTCACTTTAGTAAAAAATATGTATACATTTAATGTGGTCTGGTTATTTTCATAAGGTATATGATTAATCATAAATTCTATCAATCATGAGTAATAAATCAAAGGGACATAAAAATAAAACAAGAAACTGATTAACTCCAGAATAACCGAGTTCGTAGCAAGACTTACCGTGCTATGGCATTGGTAATCGGAATCATCCGTTTCTTTCCCTTTCCGCTTCCGATCCTCAAGACTCGTCATCCTTTGAATTGCCGATTCTGTTTCAGCCCCTGTCATATTCACCAGCCCTCCACCGCTGCCACTCGACGTAGCCGCTAATCCACCACCGCTCATAACCCTGCAGGCTAAATCACGGGTTGATGCGTCGGCTACAGCCGCACTCTGTAATTCCGAAGCCGTAGATTCGGGCGTCAACCACGTTGTGTCGTCCGAAGTCGAACTGACGACTGGAGATTCCCTTACCACGCTCTTCGAATTGGACGGACCAGATTCGACCCTCCGTGTGTGCCTCGAGAAGAGCCCGAAACTATTCGCCTTCGTTTCCGGTTCCGCTCTTCTCGTCGGTGCTATTGGCGGCCGAGCAGTCATCGTTGAGGTCTCCGTCGTTGCCATCGACGTCAACGGCCGGAACTCCATGCCATGACTAGTACGAACTTGCGAAGAAACGCCGGCGTTTTGCTCAATACTCTGAGGCTGCGAAGGATAGAGGAGTTCATCGCAGAAACTATTCTCCAAGGTAGAATCGTCAACAAGAGGATAATGAAGCCACGAACTCATTTCGTCCTCCTGCATGAAGAGCTGTGGTTCTTCCTCTTGATTCAAAGGTCGAATATCTCTGTTCGTGATTTGCTCGGCGGTTGTTGACGGTGGTGATTTCGTCCTGGATTTCTGATTCTGACTTTGCATTACCACCTGTCCGTTCTTCCACAGCAGTTCCAGAACCTCGCCGTCCGACCTGTTTTCTCAATCAAATAAATCCGGCTTCGTATCCGTAAAACTAATCTCGAATCAAGAAACAATAAAGAAATAAAGAAACAAACACTCACATGGAAGATGTCTTGGAGCGCGATGGCACGGAAGAAGAAGTAGGAAGCGAGAAATCTTCGTCCGTCTCGAAATCAGGAACGCAGTGATTCATCCTCTTTTCTAGACAAATCAAGTAATTATTGACAAATAAGAAAAGAACAAAACCAAATTCCAGTCGGTTTAGTCCGTTCAATTAATCATTTAGCTGAAAAGATGAAACCAACGGAATCAGAAAGAACTCGGAAGCCGTTGAACAGTTAATTACGTCTCCTGACGCTCTGAAACCCCATTAAACAAAAAACAGAACAAAATTGATCATCATCGAACGTCGGTGGAAGTTAATTCCAGAATCAAGAAAACATTTCCAATTCCTTGGAACTCTCTGTCCAAATTGCTCTCGAGAAAGTTATTATTTCGTCTGTTTCCCAACCCGCACTAGGCTTTTCCCAATGGCCGCTCCAATTGTCGATTGTCTTTCATGGAAGCTCAAAGTTGCTTTACACGATGAACTCTAATGGCAAGAGAATGCAGAAATGAACCAGAGCTCTCTCTCTCCTCTCTCTTCTCTTTTTCTTTTTTTCTCTCTCTCTTCTGTACTGAGAAAGAGAACGGAAAAGGACGAGTTGGGGTTTTGACGGTTATGTGCCCAAATCAATGTACTTCTCTTTCCCGAAGTTGAGCTTTAATATTATTATTATTGATTATTATTTTCTTTATTCATTTTAAATTGGGAAATCATTATCAGCTAACAGCGCATCAGCAACTACCAGATAAGCTAAGTTTGAGGCTTGAGCATCCAATAAATTTATTTTTTTAAATATTAAGTATATAATATACTTTAGATTTTCTTTTAATTTTTTTAAAAAATTAATTTATACCCTAAAGTTATATTATTTAAAATCTTAAACTAATGGTTCTATCAATTTAAACCCTACAAAATCAATTTAGATCCATTCCATTTTAAACATTAAATTCATAATTTTTATTTATGTGTAAGACTTCTTAAATACAGCAATTAACATAATATTAGAAATGTATGTTAGAATCAAATAGATGACATCAATTTTTCATTAATATGAGTGTTTTTTTATCTTCTCATTTTTCTCTATTTAGGAAGAATTATGTAATAATTTTTTTTTCAGATTTTTTAAGAAAAGTAATTTTATTTAAGTGATTTTAAGCTAATTTTAAATGAAATCAGGTGAAAATAGTTACAAATCACTACCATCTAAATTGATTCACCTATAAAAGTTTAAAATTTAAATTGATATAATTATTTGTTTGAATTTAATTAACACAACCCAAAATTGAGGGGTATTGATTGAATTTTTGCCTTTAATTTTTAATCTTGCCTGTTTGTTGTATTGTACTCTAAATTATTGTTTTTATTTTTTCTAATTATATAAAATAAAATAAATAAGTTTGCTTAAACCTTATATTGGACACTCCAAATATAGCAAAAATAACTTTTTTATAAAGTTTATGGGCTAAAATAAAATATTTAAATACCAAAACAAAATAATGTTCATTGTCCAATGACCAAATTAGATTGTGAATCTTTGTCATTCTAATTGCATGTTCCATTTTCTTTTCAAAAAAAAAAAAAAATTGTATGTTCCATATGTCAACCTTGCTCTCTCTTAGAGAGAGCTTAAATATATTCCTTTCTAAGATTTTCGTGGGTTTCCATCTTTAAATGGAGAATGAAATGACCAAACGGGACTAGATCGAGGGTACATAGGCCATGATGGACCAAGGCAAGGCCCAAAGGTAGGCATTGCCATGTGGTCGACCTCAGTCGATCGGGCCGACCACGAGCTTGGGCTTTGGCCCAAGTCCATTTTATTCGTCCCTTTGTGTTCTACGTCAGTCCTCTTTTGGTTTCAGCCCGTTTTGACTTTATATTGAGCTTCTTTCTTCGTTTGGCCCTTTAATGTAGTCTTTTAGTCATCTCATTTTTGTTAGTCCAATTTCACCCCTAACACACTCAATACTCGTTACAATCAATTTTGGTGACTTTAATACATACACATCAATCATATTGTTCCAATGGTTGATGACTAAATAATGAAGAAGAAAAAAAAATATTTATTTTATTTATTTAATGAATTAAAACAATCATTTTGCAAGTGAAAAATACCAAAATTAAACAAATTTAGAAATTTATTAATTGACCATATTGACACATTTTAAAGGTGGTGAACCAAAATAGAACAATTTTAAAAGTTTTGGGATTTAAATCATTTTATCCATTATTGTTTTAGTGATTTGTAATTAAGGGCCTGTTTGAATTACCTTTTAAAGTGTTTTTTTTTTTAATGTCATTTTAATAAAATTTTTAGTGTTTGGCAATACTCAAAATGAATTTGAGAAATAAGTCATTTTCAGTAAAACACTTGAAACTAAATTTTAGAAAAGAGTTTTTTGGTGTTTAACTTGAAATCCCTCCCAAAATTTCATGATATATAAAAAAAAATGACCATAACACCCACACACTACCCCTCCCAAATCTCTCTCATCTTTTCCTATACTCCCACCTCACTTCCACCACACCTGCCGCCACCCACCGCCAATGACCACTCCCCTTCGGCTGTGGTCGTTAACCAATTATAGTGTTTTAAATACAAATTTGAACTTATTAGTTCATAGTATTTAATGTTCATCCTTCATAGTAATTTCACATTGGTAGAAACATTTTAAGTGTAAAGCAAACCAAACAAACATGTATATAAAAACACTTTTGACAAATATAACCAAACATACGAGTGTTTTAATTCTAAACAGTTTTTATAAAAAAATGCTTTAAAAAAGCATTTTTTTAAAACACTTAAAGATAATCCAAACGGGCCCTAAATGAAGGGAAAGAATTCTAATACTACCATAGTATAGAAAATTTTTCATACTACTCTCATTTATTTCTTACACGTCACCATTCGTTTAAATTATGTGGGGTCCACCAAAAATGATGTGAGGTCCACCAACATTAAAAAACTATTTAAAACCCAAAAATATAGTGTGAACAGAGAGAGTATGGTACTTCCGTAGTACTAAAAAAAATTTCGGAATATGAATGGTCCACGACGAAGTAAATGAGGCCATGTTTACATCCCTTGCGAAATTGTGATTCTCACTTTACTATGAATGTGTTTACTACATTTTGCAATGAGAATTAACCGTGGACCCCACTCTGAAATTAGTCTCATTATGCCCAAGGGATACTCGATCTTATTCTCATTGATTATTACGTTACCCACACCATCTTTTTTATTTACTTTCCACCATTTGTCATTTCTCTCTCCTTTCACCTCTTATTTTTTATTTAGTCTTCCTCCTCCTTCCTTTTCCTTTCTTCTTCTTTTTTCCTTCTTTTTTTTTTTTTTGGGAATTTCTTCATGTTGATAAAGAGCATTAAAACTCATAATTATTTTTATGGTTTTATTAAAATTATTCTTATATGTTCTACGTAATTCTCCTTAATATCCTATTTTTCATTTGTTTCTTTTGATAAGATGCAATAATAATGTCTGCCATTATTTTGGCCAATGGCCATGGCAGAAAGCCATATTTATTGGTTTTGGAATTGGAAGCCGATTCTCAATTTTTGTCTATGATTTTCGCCATATTTGTGACAACGAAAATCAAGATCCATATCTAGATCGAGAGCTAGCTCTTTTATCATGATTTTTGGACTTTTTGTCATGAAATAAATTAAATAATACTATCTTATTAAATCAAATAACTGTGGATTTTGTTTTAAAATTTGTGATTTTTTTAAGTATTTATATTAAGATTACCTATTTTGAAAAAACAAAATCTACAACTAAATTGAAATTTGAATTAGATGATTGAAATTTAAGATAGTTACTATTTTATCTTTTAAAATACTACAATTTTTTTTAATTTTAATATAGGTATTAAAATTTTAAAGTATAAAAATGTAAACAAGTAAATAAAAATAAAAATTTGAATAAGTAAATAAATATAGAAAAATGGCATTTTAATTCTGATAATATATTATTGTATTTTAATTAATTAAAAATATAAAAAGACATTCTAATAATCATATATATTTCATTCTTAATCCAGATGTAAGTAAACAATACTAATGAGTCTAACGAAACAGCTCAAAAAAATCTTATTTGATTAAATTCATTATGATTGGAGCACATTTTTATTACGAGTACGTAAACATAGCCTAAGTGATAGTGGATATTAAATGGGACCAACAGCAGACGCATGTGGTCCCAGAATGAGATCGACGCAGAGGATAATTATGAAAAAATGTATTGGAAAAAAACCTGCTACAGACCGCATAAGATAGGGAATTGGGGAGAGAGGTCCCAAATAAAATCCAGCATTCCCTTGCCGCCATTTCTGACCAATCATATAACTGTCACAAAACCTAGCTACTTGCTTCAATGTACTTTCTCTAATTTAATAATTTAATAATTTAATAATTTGTGTTTAAATTTGTTGTCTAAAAAGACTTTACACTTATCTTTCAATAATATTAGTGTGGTGTCAACTTGAACATGACGTTTAATATAAAAATTAGAGTTCTAAATTCTTCATCTCATGTATTGTTAAACTCAATATGTGTATACATATATTTAGTGTCACTTTTTTTTTTTAGTTCAACAACTTTTGGAACTGAGGGGATTCGAACCTCTGACCTTTTGATCAAACCTCTGACCTTTGGAACTGAGGGGATTCGAAACTCTGACTTTTTGATCAAAGGTACATGTCAATTACCGTTGAGTTATGTTCACTTTGACTATAGTGTCATGTCTTTAGAATGATTGACTCGTCTGTTTGTATAGTTGAATTTGTATAACTTATACTTGAATATATGTAAGAATGAGCTTTAGAAGGTTGACTTTATTAAACTCTAGGTTTTTTTTTTCCTGAACAAATTAAACTCGTCCGTTTGTATTGTTAAATAAATAAATAAATATGTATATATATATATATATATATATATATATGAGTTTTAGAAGTCTGAATTTATTAGACTTGTAATTTTTTTTTTTTGAGTTCAACAACATTTGAGAGGATTCGAACCTATGACCTCTTGATCATAAGTTCATACTTTATGCCAGTTGAACTATGCTCTTGTTGGCTATTAAACTTGTAATTGATTTATGCGTTTAAGAATTCATAAAATTTATTATGTAACATACGATATGGGTTCTAAAAGCTTGAGTTTATAGTCTATTGCATTGACAACTCTATAAATTGAGATAATCAGACCGAGATAATAAAGTAAACACTCTTTTTTAAATGATTTTTTAATTTTAGGGAAAAAAATCAAATTTGACCATAAATTTGTGAGGTTATATCAATTTGGACCCTGAATTTTTAATTTCATCAAATTGGACCCTAAACTTAAATAAGTGTTGCAATTTTTATACTCGATTTAAATTCCGCTAATTCATCCACTAATTTTAACCCACAAAAACAATGTAAAAATCTTCATAAACTCATTAATTTCAATAAAATAAAGTTTTGCACAAAAATAAGTTTGACAAATGCACAAATTAACCATTAAATAACTTTGCCAAAAATTTTTTTTTTTTTTAAAAAAGAGCTCTAACGTCGTTTTTCTCTAAAATTTTATCAATTTCGTATTGTATGTATATTTTATAATTTATTAAACGCATATGAGAAAACATATTTTAACGATATTTGGAGTGAGAATTTATTAGAAGGTTGAAATTGCAACACTTTTTAAAGTTTGAGGTTAAGATTGCAACATTCATCTAAGTTTGAGGTTCAATTTGATAAAATTGAAAGTTTAGAGTTAGAATTGATTCAACTTGATAAATTTAAAGGTTAAAATTGATTTTTTTTTCCCCTTAATTTTATCATTGACGTTCCTTAGTTATTTTATGGATATACTATACAAATAATTATTTATGACATCCACATGACATGAGTACTTAAAACTACATGATCAAGTCATGAAGTGACGTCTAATTATAATATAACTTTTGTAATTGTGATAATATTCTTTATTCTAAACAATCATTTTCTAAACCATAAATTTGATATTTGATACAGCATCAAATGATAGGAGTATCTCCTAAAAAAAATGATAAGGAGTATATTTCGCATTCATTCTCAATCAATTAAGTGTTATATAGATGTCCAAAAAAAATTAATGTGTTATATAATACTTAAAAAAATAAATAAGTGTTATATAATTTTAAGAATAATATGGGTAAATTATTTCAAAAGTAAATTTGGAAGTAACATTTACTGTAAATATTACCGATCGATATTATCATTATTATTATTATATAAAGGAAAGAAGGCAAAAGATTTAATTGATTTTTTATTTTTTAAGAAATGAAAAAAAAAGTAACAAATAAATTTGCTTTTGTCTAGTCTACTCTTAAAATAATCATAACCTTTAATGGATAAATATCACCAATCAGACATATGTATAATTCAACTCGTCAAGTCGATGTATACCTCTCGCTAGAAGTCAAAAGATTTAAATTCTCTCACTCATGTTATTAAAAAAAATATCATTAATTTGTTCCAAAAAAAAAATATCATTAATCATTCTTTAATTTGCTCCAATATCATTTGTGTTACACTTTAAGTGTAGGATGACAACCCATAGAAATTGATGGAAGACAAAAAAATATCTACCTATGATTGATTTGATTAGCCATCTAAAAGGTACACAATATATTAAAAGTCACAATTGTACTTTTATTTAGAAGTGCTTAATTAGTCCGTGATCCATATATTAAATTTCTATAATTTGAAATTTAAAAAAAAAAAATAGTACAACAAATGAGAGAAGTGAGGGTATTCAACTTTCAATTTCAAGAAATGTAACATATACCTTTATCCATTAAACTATACTTGAATTGACTCGAAATTAAAAAGTTGAGCCTATATTTTGATACATAAATTTATTTGAATCAACCTTGCTAATTTGTTGATCCTATACAGTACTATAAAAGTTTAAATTTCTCAAACCTCAAAACATATAGGGGTTGTTTGGGGTGTTGAGTAGATTATAATAACATGAGTTACAATAGTCTGTGGGTTATAATAGTCTGTAGAGTTATATAATATTGTTTAAAATGCAGAGTTGTTTAGTATGAGTTATAATATAATAGTTTGTGTTTAAGGTACAAAATACGCCCCAAATAGTCCCATAAACAAAAACTTATTTAAAACGTGAGCCAATTATTTCATTTATTTTTTAGTAAACTCAATTTTAGCTATAATTAACAATATTAACTCTTATGTTCTTCTCTTGATAATTTAGTTTTTAAACTTTTAAAATTACAATAGTTAACTTTTCTACGTTCAAAATTTAGCTATAGTCAATCTAGCCATAATTTATATGATTAATCCATTTTTTTTACAGTACAACCAAAATGCTATAATAACTAAAATACAATAATCATTATGTACGTTAGTAAAATTTACATCTAAAGACAATAGTATTTTCAACTTGTGGTGTTATTTCTTTATCTCCATCATCAAAAGAATTATATTCCCTCAATTTGGAAGTCAACCCCACAACCCCGGAAAGAGAACAAATAAAAAGAGAAGGAAAAGGAGAAAGGAGAGAGATCAATAATTTTTTTTTTTTACACTAGAGATAAATAACCATTGATATTTTTTGGATGGTTGATATAATGAAGATTTTGGATAGCACAAGTTGCAACCTTTTTCAATGTATATCTATCCATTTTTTCTTTTTTTGTTCTGAGTTAAAATTTATATTTCCAACTAAAAATATTTTTGAACGGTTGGCATTCAAATACGTAGTGTCATGTATCTGAAGTTAAAAAATAGAAAGAATCGGTAGATATAGCAAAATGCAAATCATATTGACGTTATGGTTACATGTTCCATTGAAAAACTAGTCAAGAATATAGAATTGATCGAAGTATGAAACGTATATTTATGTTCATTCCAATAAATGTGGAGGGAAATAATTATTCCTTGCTTTTTTTTTTTCCTATGCAATACTATGATGAAAGATTCAAATTCGGATTCTTTTATTGAGAAGAATCTAAATATAAAGGTATTATGTGTTAAATTGGACCATAAGGACGGACCAAAAAAGGAACAACAGTTATGGGCCAAACAAAGTTGAAAAATCCAAAACGAGTCAGGACCGATCAGAACCGAGCAAAAGAGCATACGAGAGTGAAGGAAGAAACAAATGGTCTTGGGCCAAGACCCAAGCCCATGCTCGGCTTGGTTGAGGCCGACCAACCATGCAAGGCCCAATGATGGGCCTTGCCTCAAGTCCCTTGGCTCGTGTAGCCCAATTCCAGCTTGATCTGGTCCTTTCTAATCCTAATTCGATAAGGAAGCTCCCCAAAAATTCTAGGAATGAAGTGTTTAAACTCTCCCTCAAGGAAAGAGAAGTTAAGTTCATTCAAGTTGTTAATGTAATTTGTAGTCTTGCCTTAAATTATGCATAATTAGGCTAATCTTAGGCTAATATTTCCTTATTTAGTTTTACCTCTTTTGTGTATAAGTAAGTTGTAATCCCTTTGTACAATGTGGAATATATAATACAAGATATAGAAATTAAACATGGTATCAGAGCCCTAATTATTTTTAGGGTTTCATATTGTCTTCTCTGCTGCCTACCGCCACCACCGCAGCCTCGAATCTTTGTTCGTCTCCCTCAAGTTTCGCCCAGTTTTCCCGATGTCTACATCTATTTCACTCAGCGTTCTGGCCATCCGTATCTTCATTCGTTTCGCTCAGGTTTCGCTCGCGTTCTCAAGTCCACGCTCACCATCGTTGTTCCTCTCGTCCCTCCACCTTGGGTCGTTCGATTCAGACTCGCTCATCATCATTCAGATCTGTTGAATCACTTCAGATCAGTTCCTATCCATTTAAATCAGATCCAACATTCAGTTACTCTTTGTTCATCTCCCTCATTTCAGATCCGTCCCCTGCCGTTGGTTGCTCAGATACGTTGACTTAAGCTCCCTCACCGATTGGTTCACCATCATTGATTCATGTTCACTACCGTTTGGTTGCTCATATCCATGCGTTTCATTCTCTCGGTTATCCCTTTTGATTTGCCTGAAGAAGGAAACAAAAGAGGTCGGTTCGGTTCATCCAACCCATATCAATTCGGTTCACTAAGCCCATACCGAGTCGGTTCACTTAGCCCATATCAGTTCGATTCAGTTCTATTTGTTTACTTAGCATAGTTCATTACGATCCTAAGTTTGGTTGATTCAACTCATCTGGTTCGCTTTGGTTTAGTGCAGCTACTTTGGTTCAACTGTTTATTCAAATTCAGTTGTTCCTTCATTATTCTTAATGGCGAAAATTTATTAATCTCTCGTCTGCACAAATTGTAAACTACATGATCATACATTTGCTAATTGTTCTACAATTGAGTACAAGTATTGCCACAAACATGGTCATATTTTAGAAAATTGTTCTATTCGACCACATTGTCTTCCAGGTAAATCCACTAAACCAAGGAACTTATCTAAAGTTGGTTCCTCCCCATCTATTGTTGGGCCTTCCTCCGATGATTCTCCTCCTTGTAGGTTTTCAATCAGTGACCTTCAGAATTTACTGAAATAAGTAATCTCCTCTAATTCCTTTGCCCTTGCGATCACATCATGTAACTCTTGGCTTCTTAATTATGCTTGTTGCAATCACATGACCTCTGACATTTTAATTTTATCTTCTTCAACCCCTGCTACTTCACTTCCTTCTATTCATGTTGCTAATGGAAATTATATGCCTATTTCTTATATCGGCACTATTGACACATCTTCCTTAACTCTTCCCAATACCTACCATGTCCCTAATATGAATTTTCATCTTGTCTCTGTTGGTCAACTATGTGACCTTAGCCTAATTGTTTGTTTCTTTTTTAGTGAATGTCAAGTTCAGGATCCACACACAGGATAGACGATTGGAACGGGTCGCAAAATAGGAAGATTGTTTGAGCTCACATCCCTCCAGCTCCCTATCTATCCATATATCTCTGCTCCTGTCACTGACTCTACCATTTATCAGTGGCACCTTCGAGGTCATGCTTCCTCTTAGAAACTTCAAAATTTAGTGTTTGTCGGTAACTTACATAATGTTTCCAAATTTACTCCATTTGATTGTTTGAATTGTACACTTGCAAAACAACCTGCATATCCTTCTCTACGTCATCTTCTATATGTGATAGACCGTTTGACTTAATTCATTCTGATATTTAGGGACCTGCTCCCACTACTACTGTCAATAGTTATCGTTACTTTATTTTATTCATTGATGACCACTCTCGTTTCACTTGGATGTATTTTCTTAAGAATCGCTCCACACTATCTCAAGTTTACATTGCATTTGCTAATATGATCCAAACTCAGTTCTCTCGATCCATTAAAATTCTCCGCACAGACAATGTTATGGAGTATAAAGACTCTAGTCTCTTTTCCTTTCTCACTCAATAGGGCACCTTGGTTCAATGCCCATGTCCCCATACATCTCAACAAAATGGAAGAGCAAAACGGAAACATTGTCATATTTTGGATTCTATTCGTGCCCAACTTCTCTCGGCATTCTGTCCGGAGAAGTTTTGGGGGAGGCTACCCTCACTTCTGTCCATGCGATCAATCGTCTTTCTTCCTCAGTACTTCAAAATATCTCTCCTTATGAACGATTATACGGTACTCCTCCTTCATACTCCCATCTTAAAGTTTATGGTTGTGCTTATTTTGTTCTCCTCCAACCTCATGAGCATACTAAACTTGAGCCTCATGCCCGCATGTGATGTTTTCTTGGCTATGGAATCGAACACAAAGGTTTTTATTGTTGGGATCCCATATCAAATTGATTACATATCTCTCGTCATGTTACCTTTTGGGAGCACACCATGTTTTCCAGTCTCTTCTCTTTCCATACCTATCTTTCCAGTCCTCAACCCTTTTTCACTGATCGCTCTCATGATCTATTTCCACCATCAAATTCATCACCCACTTCTGAGCTCGATCAATTTACTCATGTCTCTACTCTCCCGGATCTGCCCTCTGTCACGGTTGCTGAATCTAAACCTGCTCTTGTCATCCCCATCCGTCGCTCCACTCGAGTAAGAGAACCTTCTCATCATCTTTAGGACTATCATTGTTTTTATACTATTATGTCTTTAGTTGAACCGTCTTCTTACCATGAGACCGGCACTAACCCTCTCTGGCAGCAAGTATTGAATGAGGAACTCCAAGCTCTAAAAAAGACGCACACTTGGGATTATGTGGATCTACCTCTTGGTAAAAGACTTATTGGCTGTAAGTAGATTTATAAAATCAAGATTTGTTCTGATGGATCTATCGAAAGATATAAAGCTTGTTTTATTGCAAAAGGCTATTCTCAAGAATATGAATTTGATTATGAAGAAACATTTGCTCCTGTTGCTCTAATGACATCTGTTCGTAGTCTTTTAGTAGTTGTCGCTGCAAACAGTGGCCATTTCTTCAGATGGATGTCAAAAATGCATTCCTCAATGGCATTTTATCTGAGGAGGTATACATGAAACCTCCACTTGGCACCTCTCATCCACCTCATAAAGTATGTCTACTTCGTCGTGCTTTATATGGTCTGAAACAAACTCCACGAGCCTGCTTTGCCACATTCAGCTCCACCATAACCCAACTGGACTTTAGTTCCAGTCCGCACGATACAACACTATTCACTCGTTAGATTACGCATGGTGTAGTTCTGCTTATTCTTTATGTTGATGGCATGATTATTATAAGTGATGATCCACAAGCCATCTCTAACTTGCAACGATATCTTGGAAACATTTTGAGATGAAAGATCTAGGTCCACTCAGTTATTTTCTTGGTCTTGAAGTCTCATCTCACTCTGACAGGTATTATCTATCTCAAGCTAAATATGCTTCAGATCTGTTAGCTCGTTCTGGTATTACAAACTTTGCCACTTCAACAACACTACTCGATCTGAATGCCTGCTTAACTCCATTTGATGGAGTTCCTCTATCATATCTCACTCTCTACAAGCAACTTGTCAGCAGTCTTATTTATCTAATTGTGGCAATCTCAAGCATTGCTTATGCAATTTATATTGTCAGTCAGTTCATGGCTGCTCCTCGAGCTATACATTTCATTGTTGTTCTCTGTATCCTTCACTATGTTAAGGGCACTCTTGGCCATCGCCTTCAATTTTCATCACAGTCATCTCTGGTGTTATATAGCTACTCTGATACGAATTGGGCTGGTGATCTCACTAATCGACGTTCCACTATTGGTTATTGCTTCTATCTAGGTGATTCCCTTATTTCTTGGTGAAGCAAGAAACAATCTGTTGTTTCACGTTTCAGCACATAATCTGAATATCGTGCCCTTGCTGATGCTACATTTGAGTTACTATGGCTACGCTGGCTTCTTACTGATATGAGTGTTCCTCAACAATCTACTATGATACTTCATTGTAACAATCGCAGTGTCATCCAAATTGCTCACAATGATGTATTCCATGAACGTACCAAACACATTGAGAATGATTGTCACTTTGTTTGTCACCATCTCTAGAGCAACACTATTCTTGTACGACCTATCTCCACTATAGATCAACCAACTAACATCTTCACCAAAGCATTGCCACCCAATCATTTCACTCAGCTACTTCACAAACTCAAGTTGGTTGCTACTCTACCACCTTGAGTTTGAGAGATGGTGTTAATGTAATTTGTAATCTTGCCTTAAGGTATGCTTAATTAGGCTAATCTTTCCTTATTTAGCTTTACCTCTTTTGTGTATAAATAAATGTAATCCCTTTGTACAATGTGGAATATATAATACAAGATACAAAAATTGAACACTAGCCACCAAAATACTCCCAAAAAATCTTAATTTTCTCTTAATACTCTTTACTAACTTAAATATCGGACCCTATGTGGCCTACAACACATAAGTCATAAGTATGCATGTTTTTCTTGTCTTGCGGGTCACATTCTTCCCTTTTCAAACAAATTTACCGCTATTGTCACATAAAAGTCAAGTGAGTTGCTCCTATCCAAATTTTGGCAACAACAAAAGGTATTGTATTAAATATTTTATTTTATTTTTTCATTTTGGAAAAAAGAGAAGGGAACATATGGGGTAAGTAATTTCTATTTTTAGGAGCTAACGTAACCCTTTCTAGTTCTTGTCTCACTTCTAGTGTAGGGAGATTGGTTTAATTAATTTTGATAGTATTTTGAAAATTATTATAGGTTTAAAATAAAACAAAATAATACAAATTGTATACTAGAGTAGTGTTACATCTAGGGGTGATATCGGTTCGGTTTTCATTAGTTTTAGGCCAAACCGAGAACCGAACCGATCCAATCGATTTTAGCAAAAGATGAACTGAACCAATGTCCAATAAAGGACAAAACCATCGGTTCGGTTGTCCATCGGTTCGGTTTCTCTTTGGTTCGGTTCTCGGTTTTTTTGTCTTTTTTTGTTACAATTTTTTTGCTATTTTACTTCCTAGTTCGAGCCCCTATTTTAGTATTTCTTTTGCCCTAAAATTTCTCAACACCTCAATAAGAATTCATAGAGTTAACAATCTCATTTTGTTACTTTAAAATTAATTGAAAGAAAACGGATGAAACGACACAAGAATGGAGTAGGATTCGATTTATGGATTTTTTGAGGTATATATATTGGTTCGGTTTGGTTCAGTTTTTTAATGGTTTTTCTAGACAAAAACCGAACCGAACCAATATTTTTTGGTTTTGCCAAAACAAAAATCAATATGTCCAATTTTCTTCTAAAAAATCGAACCAAACCATTGGATCAGTTTGATTCAATTCGGTTTGGTCGATTTTTGGTTAAGACTATCACCCCTTGTTACATTAGTGACTCACTATTATTTTCTTATGACTTTTTGTAGAAAAATGGGGAGAATGAGATCTAAAATCAGGGAAGAATTAGGAAATTAAAAAAAAATGTAAACGAAAATTGGAGGACGAAAAAAAAAAAAAGAAACAACGTGTTATTTTTTCTTCCCCACATTAATGCATCTAGCCGAATACATGTGAAAATATTTATGCAACTAATATAATATGTGCAAAATATGGGACTAAAAAACAAGATATTATTTAATAAAACAACCCATGCATCCATTTGCTCAAAGTAATTGAAAAAAAAAAAAAAAAAAAAAAAAAAAAAGGACGTTGCAGATTCAATATTTTTAATTGAATATATGACGTTTTGCTAATAATTATTTTGATTCATAATATTGTACAAGTATTTGTAATAAACTATTTAAATTCTAAGAGTCCGTTCAAAAGGACCCTTTAAAATAGTTTAAAATAATAAAATAGTAAAATACAACAGTTTAAAAAAAATCTTTTTAATTCCATCTATAAAATGTATAGAGAAAATTAGATTAGATGAGTATAATTAGTTTCATCGAATATTTACTTGATTTAAAAACACAATAATCCATTTAAACTAATAAAATGCAAGAACTTTTTTTTTTAAAAAAAATAATTATAAAATTTAACCTTTTTTTTTTACAATAATAATAAAATTTAACATTAAAAAACGCAAAATCTAACAAAAATTTGTGGGTGGATTTTGCATCACATGTTATATACAGATGCAATGTCTCCCAATATTGCAGCATCATGGTATGACCCTTATTTTTTATTATTTCGAATATTATCATTTTCCAAATTATCCACATCATGAGGTATAAATTACGGTTGGAGGAGGTAGAATTATTAACGGTGGAGATCGCGAGACTAGATAAATGTAATAGATCGGGAGCAGGGGATAAAAAGAATGCAGACTTTGGAAATCGTGCAGACGTGGCAAGTAAAGAGCATGCCATGTTGGCCAGTTAAGAGACAATAAGTGAGCTCCACGTTGGTCTGAGCGAGTGAGACCCCACTAATCGTCCAGGTGGCCGAGTTATTAATGGGCAATGATTGGGTAGGATCAAGTGCAGGGGAAAATTTTGTACCTAGGGATAATTCCATACCTCTTCCATTGAATGCATGCCAAGTGTCTATTCCTTTAAATTAATTTTTATGAGGTCCACCCGTTTAAATGATATCTATTTTTTTTTATTTTCATTTTATTTTTTTCAATGAACTTCTCTTTCTCTCTCTAAAATCGATCGTTGATGTTTGCCGCCATGGTCGAAGAAGTAGTTTAGGACTATTTTTTTTCATTTTGTAGTTCGATAAAAGATTGCTACAGAGTATTGCAGAGTAGAAGCTTCAACTCCACTCACACTGCCAAAGAGAAGAACTAATCTAGAGAAAGAAAAAGAATGAGAAATAAAGAGAGAGATACATTGCGAGGGAATCCAGAGAGATAAAATAAATAAAAAATAGATGTCATTTAAACAAATGGGGCCCACATAAAAAATTAGTTTAAAAGAATGGACACTTGGCATGCATTTAATGGGGTAGGCATGAAACTTTTCCTACTACCGTAGGATTAGAAATTTTCTCCATTCACCTCACCGATAATACTTAAAATAATGGCTAAATTATAGAAAAATACCCCTAACTTTTTTTTTATTTTAAAAATACGTTTATATTTTCATAAGTTATAATATTATCCTTGATCCTTCATAACCGTTGGAAAACTACTGTTGAAGTAGAAATTTGTTAGAATGTTAGCAAAAAAATTAACGTGGCGATGACCTGAAATGTCACGGCGGTGATTAAGATATTTGTCTGGATTAAGTCTGAAAGAATGACATTTAAACTGTTGACTTTTCGTTCAACATTCTAACGATTTTTCTATTAGCCTAAAATAATCTAACTTACTAAATTAAGTACTAGATTATAATATGAATTTTGATAAATATGGCCCCGTTTGATAACCATTTGGTTTTTGAAAATTAAGCCTATAAATACTACTTTCACTCATGAGTTTCCTTGTTTTGTTATCTACTTTTTACGTATGTTTTCAAAAATTAAGTCAAGTTTTGAAAACTAAAAAAATTAGTTTCCAAAAACTTGTTTTTAGAATTTGGAATTTTGCTAAGAATTTAAATGTTTTTTTAAAAAATCATGAAACCCATTGTAGAGAAGTGATGAAAAAACAAGCACAATTTTCAAAAATCAAAAACCAAAAACCAAAAACGTTTGATAACTATTTGGTTTTTGAAAATTAAGCCTACAAATACTACTTCCACCTTTGGGTTTTCATGTTTTCTTATCTACTTTTTACATATGTTTTAAAAAACGAAGCCAAGTTTTGAAAACTAAAAATAAAAATAGTTTTCAAAAACTTATTTTTGTTTTTGGAATTTGACTAGTAACTCAAATGTTTCCTTAAGAAAGATAGAAATCATTATAATATGTAAATGAATGACCGAAAAGATGACGAGAAAAACCACAAGATGAACACCAAGCTCAACCAGCTCAGTCTAGCTCAATCAAAGCTCATATTCAAAGTCAATGGAAATCAACTCAAACTCCAACCAATGATGAGCCAATCATTATGCTACAAAGTCCAATGATTAGAGCTAAAGGACTACAAGGAGCTTTAAATGCTCACTCCAAGCTAAGGTGTCTACACATTATGAAGAGTTGCATCCTTTCAAGCTTGAAGAGACACCTATTCATCCAAGAGACATAATGAATCTAAAAATCCAGATACATTCATATATTTAATACATTATGTACCTATTTAATTCATGTATTTACATTTAATATGTTCATGTATGGATTTCAAGGGTTAGGGATTGAATTTAGACCACATTAGTGAAGGGTTGTGTCCATTCATGGTGTCTAAACAAGTAGTATAAATAGGCATGCCATTTTGTCATTTGTAGATAAGTTGAAGTTGAATGAAATCTCATATTTGAGTTTAGTATCTCTCAAGCTTTATGCTTTCTTTGTATTCTTGTGTTTAGAATGCATGTCTAGAACTTTCAATCTAGTTTGATCCATTAGATTGTGGAGAGTTCGAAATCTAGAAGATAGGAACAAGTTCTCATTTGTTCTTGATCATCGATCACCTTTTCCAAGTAAAAATCTGTTTAATTTTCTTGAGGTTGGTTATCATCTTGTTAATGGGATTTTCTTATTATTGTTGTGGGGGTTCACCTTGAATAAGGGGAGTTCTTAAGTGTAATTGAGATAATTCTTTTTATCATTTGGTATCAGAGCTTCTTTGTTTCCTTTATCATTTTTAATACAAGACAGGCACCACAAATCTCTGTTTCTCTTCACTCTCATGCCCAACTTTGATTGCCAAACAACCCTTTGGGACCCCTAATTTGGAACTCCCTTGGCTTGATCTCTCGCCACTCCCCATTTTTTAACTTTCTTTTCTTTCTTTTTTTCTGCAAGAAGATTGAGAAATTCCCACCCCAAAAATGAAAATTAGAGAGAAAATTAGATGGGAATTGGGGAAAGAGAGAAAGAATTAGAGGCATGAATGGGTGGAGAAATTGAAAGAATTTTGGAGTGTTTGTGTATAGAGGTGGTGCTTTGTGCGTTTTTTGCCATGGCTTTTAATTTTCTAATTTTCAGCTGAAACGTAAAACAATCCACACAGGATTTGGATATATAGAGGAGAGAGAAAGAGAGAGAATCTGCGAAAGTTGGCTTTGTTTGTTTCTTTTCTTTTTTTTTTTTTATCCTTCCCTCCCTCTTGATGTTACTTTTTTTTTCTATAGAAAAAAATTAATTTTGACTATAAACTTGGTAGGTTGTATCAATTTTAACTCTGATAAGCAACCCCAAGAAAGTTAAACAGATTTTTACTTGGAAAAGGTGATCGATGATCAAGAAGAAAGAAGAACTTGTTCCTATCTTCTAGATTTCGAACTCTCCACAATCTAATGGATCAAACTAGATTGAAAGTTCTAGACATGCATTCTAAACACAAGAATACAAAGAAAGCATAAAGCTTGAGAGATACTAAACTCAAATATGAGAGTTCATTCAACTTCAACTTGTTTACAAATGACAAAATGACATGCTTATTTATACTACTTGTTTAGACACTATGAAAGGACACAACCCTTCACTAATGTGGTCTAAATTCAATTCCTAACCCTTGAAATCCATATATGAACCATATTAAATGTAAATACATGAATTAAATAGGTACATAATGTATTAAATATGTGAATGAATCTAGATTTTTAGATTCATTATGTCTCTTGGATGAATAGGTGTCTCTTCAAGTTTGAAAGGATGCAACTCTTCATAATGTGTAGACATTTTTGTTGGGTTTTGTGTCCTAAAACTCGTGGTTTTGTAAACTGAATGTATATTCTATTTTACTATAAATATGTTATTGAGGTTTATTCAATAAATGTGTTATTGAATAAAGTGAATTGTGTATTCTATAACCCAAATCTAATGAACAAAGAACCCTTGGCTATAGTATGTATACTTGAACTTTATGTATGACATAAAAGTGGATCAAGTTCGAGTAATAGCCAAAATGGTCTATAGTATAAGAATAAGGCTGGGTACCTTATTCTGGGGACACTATGGACGCGGCCCACTTTGTATAATACTAACGATGTGATCCTGAATCGTTCATGTGGAGACATGCGAGTGGGGGCGTCCTATGCAATGAGTTTGCATAAGACCGGACCGCGAAATAGTCACTTAGACTTTATAACTCCGTTTACTGTTTTAACTGACTATATTCATACGATGACCTAGGTAACTCGATCTTAATCCTGAGCGTGCTATGAACTCCTGTTTATTTGGGATTATCCTTAGATTTGCATGGGTGAGAGTGGCCCGAGATCGCCGACTCAATAAGCCTCCCATTTTGGGGATAAGACCGGATAGATAGTTGGGAACATAGTCATGCAAGATGGAATTCACTCCTACCTGCTTTAAGGATTAGTAGAGAGGTTGTTCCCTTAAGTGCTGACTCCGGGTCTTGAACAATGGGCCCACCCTCTCATTGGCCCGAGAGGGATTCGGTTTGTTGGTTGGACCACAAACCAATTGTTCATTAGAGGATCAGTGGGACTTAAGGAACAAGAAGTAATTACAGGGGTAAAACGGTTTATTTGACCCAGCTGTAATTACGAACGACCTGTGAAGGATCGACTTACTAATCATGGTTATATCGAGTGGACAGAAATATATCTACAGTGAGGAGAGTGCAGCCACTGGGCTTTAGTGGAGTGTCCCGGTGGTTAACGAATGTTGATTAGCTAGGCTAAAGAGTTTGGCCGGTTAATCTTGTATCGTTGGAGCTCATGATCTGTAGGTCCATGAGGTCCCCTTACTAGCTCAGACTAAGCCTTGGAATATTTTGAGAGAAAAGAATTTGAATTGTTCAAATTCGGTTTTGGGAGTAAACGTTAATTATATGCGATATACTTAACGTACTATAATTTAATTATGAATTAAACCACAAGAAAGAGAGAGGAACATATTTAAATGTGATTTAAATATTTGTTCGGTTTAATACGTGAATAGGGATTCATGTACAAACGATTGGTCATAAAAGAGAGGGATTGGTCTAATTATTTAATTAATATTTGATATTAAATTAAATAATTAAATTAATTAAATGGTTTAATTAATTAATCAAGTTTTTAATTTAATTTTGATTTAAATGAAACTTGACTAATCCTATATATCCAACCTAGTGTTGTCTTCCATGGGAAGACAAGTGTTGTCTTCCATGGGAAGACAATTGTTGTCTTCCATGGGAAGACAATTGTTGTCTTCCATGGGAAGACAAATGTTGTCTTCCATGGGAAGACAAATGTTGTCTTCCATGGGAAGCCTAATGAGGTTTCATTAGTTTCTATAAATAGAGAAGCAACACAATGGAGATGAGAGATTAGAAAAACAAGAGATTTTTGTAGAAAACTCTCTAGTTTTTTTGAGATCTTTACTCATTCTTCTCCCAATTTCTCTCAATCAAAGATCCCACAATCCATTCCAAGGGCTGAGAATAGTAGGGAAGACTCTAGTGGTGGTCCAAGTATTGTTGGTGATCCAAGATTTGCAAAGAATTTGGAGAATTTGAGCTACAAAGGTATGTGTTCATACTTTCTGGTTTTTTCCAGTTTTGAGCATGTTTTTGTTTGGTTAAATTGATGTACTTTGAGTGCTCGAGATCCGAAATTGCTTCCGCTTTCTTAATATTAACTCCATCAATTGGTATCAGAGCTGGTTAGTTATCCTGTAGAGACAGGGTCGCTGCGTGATTGGGGGTTCTCGAGTTGTGAGAGCTCGGAAGCGAGTGCACAATCGAAGCAACTGCTCTTACCCCAACACGTCCTATGAGGTTGGCGAGGGTCGAGAGGCCTGCCGTAAAATCTGCTCTGAGGGATCATTGGATGATTGTAGACCGCTCCTTCAATTGGTATCAGAGCAATTTTGAGCACTCAATTTGCATCGGTTTAAGCTCGGTGGGTATCATTTAGAAATTCAATTTTCTGGGCGTCTAAAGTGGTACTTTCGGTTTTGGCATTTTTTTTTGAGCTTTAATTTGTAGTCCGTTTTGTAATTGCTCAAGAGTGTTTGAGCTTTAATGTGTGAAGAAGAGTCTGTAAAATTTTCGAGTCGATCGGAGTCCGGGAAGGCCTTCAATTTGAAGAAACAAGCTCGAAAGGTCAAGCTGGAAAACAGAACAGAAGCTGCTGTTTTTTTTCAGCACAATCCGGTTCTGCTGTATTGAAGCTCGGTTCAAGTTTTTCAAGCTGGTTCGGGGCGTTTCGAAGTGTTCGGAAGCGTCTCAACCTAGTTATTAAATTATTCTTGTAATAATTTAGTTGTATGCTTGTTTATGATGCCAAAACCGGTCCACTTTAGTGTGTTTAATTATTTATGCATTATGAATGTATGTTTTAATTAAATCCATATTTGTATGTGCATAAAGTATGCCATATAGATTTAAAATCCCACCATAGGAAGCATGCTCCATGCATTGAAAGTATGTTATAAGTGTTATAATGTATAGTATGCATGTTTAGCATTTCATAAGTATTAATATAAGAGTTGTATTAATTTTATGAAATAGATGTTGTATGTTTTAAGTATAATTAATATAAATGTTATATTAATTAAAAATAAAGCATACAACATATAGTTGCCTTAGTATAATATAATTGTTATATTAAATGCATCAAAGCATTTCCATGCATAATTCATGTGATGAATTTTTACTCTATGTTTATTTAATTGTTCATGTGATGAATGATCAAGCACTCAAACATAGAAATGCATACAAACCTAGGGTTTAATTATTTAGTTTTAAAATGGTTTTAGAATTAAAATAATTAGACCATAGGTTATCTAGTTCTAATAAGATTAGAATTAGGCAACCAATAATTTATAAACTATGATTAAAGAGGGACTCTGTCTAAGGAAGGTTCTGGCTAGGCTGGGGTATTTAAGATGACGGAAACGGAACACCCCTACCTGGGAACCGACCTGGGAGTGAATTTAATCCAGAGGTTTATAAATTATTCCTCGTGAGCGACGTTAATTAAAAGGTTTAATTAAACTCATAGACCTAAGTTTACTAAAAGGTTAATAGACTTAGGTAAATTCCAGTATAATCGTTATATTGGTAGACTTAGGCGATATTGACTTAGCCGGAATATGCCTAAGTAAAAGTATACCCATTCCGTCTAAAATACTTAGTGGGAGTGAAAATGTATATATGATATATCCATTTCTTCTTACGCTCTCTGCGAAGTTCACACCGTGAGATTTATGCTCGGCCTCGTGATGTCAATAGGGCATCCCCATACGGGTGGTATTTGCATAAATCAAGAGCAAGGTGAATGGAGAAAGTATTTATAGTAAGTGGGAGAAGGAAGTGTGTCAACACATCCTACGGTCTCCTCCATTAGTTTGGACCGTGAGATTCCCATGTTGCGCCTGCAGGTTGCCCGTAGTAGCACCATCCAAACGGAGGGTCGTAACATGGGATTCGGAACAACTCGAACTCCAGAAATGGATAGGGTCTCCTAGGTCCATTCCCAACTTTGAAATTCCAACACGGTAGCATTGTTGGGGCCGATCTCTGAGGTCCGAAAATGGCGGGTCACACTTACAAGAATTACTAAGTGTTAGTGAATTCTTGACCAAAGTAGCGATAACTAGAATGCTATAGGAATAAGAGTTATTCTGGTATTAGCATTTAGTCAAGAATGTCTTGGTTCGGTGAAGGAGTGATTGACTGCCCCACGGTAGCAGTTGCTTTGACTCACTGAAGTATCGTTGCAAATTAATAATGAGATTATGGGTACATTATTACGTTTGCTAAATTCTTGATTGGATGCATGAAAAGGGTTAGAAGCAATTCACTAATGGAATATGTTCTGTTTTTTCAGCATGACAAGCTCTTTATTTCAAAAACTCACCTTCGATAAATTAAACGGCGATAACTACGCGACCTGAAAATCGAACCTGAATACGATTCTTGTTCTTGATGATCTAAGGTTTGTCTTAACGGAGGAATGTCCTCCCCCTCCCAGCTTGTCTGCAAACCAAATTGTTTGGGATGCATATGACAAATGGACTAGGGCAAATAATAAAACCCGAGTCTATATCTTTGCCAGCATATCTGATATGTTAGCAAAGAAACATGAGGGTATGATCACCGCTATGGAGATCATGGAATCATTACAGGCGATGTTTGGGCAACTGTCCTCATCAGTCTGTCATGATACCCTCAAGTATGCTTATAACTCCCATATGATGGAGAGTAAAGCTAAGAAGACAAAACAAGGTAAATATGATTTACTAGTTGTTGAAACATGTTTAGTGGAAAATGCTTATTCAGCCTGGATACTTGATTCAGGAGCCACTAACCATGTGTGTTCTTCAAGTCAGGAAATTAGTTCCTGGCAACAGCTTGCTAAAGGCGAGATAACTCTCAGAGTTGGAACAGGAGAGATTGTCTCGGCTAAAGCAGTGGGAGCGGTGAAGTTGTTGTTTAGAGATAGATTCATTTTACTAGAAAATGTACTTTTGGTTCCTGGAATCAAAAGGAATCTTATATCTATCTCTTGTTTACTTGAACATCAGTATAAAGTATCTTTTGATGTAAATGAAGTGTTCATTAGCAAAAGAGGTGTACGAATATGTTCTGCAAAACTAGAAAACAACTTATATGTGTTAAGACCAACAGAGGTAAAAGCTATTTTGAACACTGAGATGTTTAAAACAGCTGAAACTCAAAACAAAAAGCAGAAACTTTCTCCAAGTACCTATCTTTGGCACTTGAGACTAGGTCACATTAATCTCAATAGGATTGGGAGATTGGTTAAGAGTGGTATCCTAAGTCAGTTAGAGGACAACTCCTTACCACCATGTGAGTCTTGTCTTGAGGGAAAAATGACCAAACGACCTTTTTCTGAAAAAGGTTATAGGGCCAAAGAACCCTTAGAACTCGTACATTCGGATCTCTGTGGTCCAATGAATGTCAAAGCTCGAGGAGGGTATGAATACTTCATCAGTTTCATTGATGATTATTCAAGGTACGACTATCTTTACCTAATACATCATAAGTCTGAAACCCTTGAAAAGTTCAAGGAGTATAAGACAGAGGTTGAGAACACATTAGGTAAGACGATTAAAACACTTCGATCAGATCGAGGTGGAGAGTATATGGATTTGAGATTCCAGGACTATATGATAGAACATGGAATCAAATCCCAACTCTCAGCGCTCGGTACACCTCAGCAGAACGGTGTGTCCGGGAGGAGAAATAGAACCCTGTTAGACATGGTTCGATCTATGATGAGCTATGCTCAACTGCCTAGTTCGTTTTGGGGATATGCAGTAGAGGCTGCTGCATATATTTTGAATGCAGTTCCCTCTAAGAGTGTTTCAGTAACACCCTATGAGTTATGGAAAGGGCGTAAAGTGAGTTTACGTCACTTCCGTATTTGGGGATGTCCGGCACATGTGCTGGTGTCCAATCCAAAGAAACTGGAACGCCGTTCAAAATTATGCCTATTCGTAGGATACCCCAAGGAAACGAAAGGTGGTCTATTTTATGATCCTCAAGAGGACAAGGTGCTTGTATCGACAAACGCCACGTTCTTAGAGGAAGACCACATGAGAGATCATCAACCTCGCAGCAAAATTGTTTTGAGCGAACTTTCCAGGGAAGCTACAGATAAATCAACAAAAGTTGTTGATCAAGCTGGTCCTTCTCAAGAGTTGAGAATGCCTCGACGTAGTGGGAGGGATGTTAGACAACCCGACCGTTACATGGGTTTGACTGAAACCCAGGTCGTCATACCTGATGATGGCATTGAGGATCCATTGACCTATAAACAGGCAATGAATGACATAGATAAGGACCAGTGGATTAAAGCCATGAACCTCGAAATGGAGTCAATGTACTTCAATTCAGTTTGGGAACTTGTAGACCAACCAGATGGTGAAAGACCTATCGGTTGTAAGTGGATCTACAAGAGGAAACGAGACCAAGCCGGTAAGGTGCAAACCTTTAAAGCTCGACTTGTGGCAAAGGGTTATTCCCAACGGGAAGGGGTGGACTATGAAGAAACCTTCTCCCCTGTTGCCATGCTTAAGTCGATTAGAATACTTTTGTCCATTGCCACGTTTTATGATTATGAAATTTGGCAAATGGATGTCAAGACAGCCTTTCTGAATGGCAATCTTGAAGAGAGTATCTATTTGGTTCAACCAGAAGGGTTCATAATTCAGGGTCAAGAGCAAAAGGTTTGCAAGCTTAAAAGATCCATCTATGGATTGAAGCAAGCATCTAGATCCTGGAATATAAGATTTAATATTGCGATTAAATCTTATGGCTTTGAACAGAATATTGACGAACCTTGTGTTTACAAGAAAATAGTCAATACTACTGTAGCTTTCTTAGTCTTGTACGTAGATGATATCCTACTAATTGGGAATGATGTAGGATTCCTGACTGACGTAAAGCAATGGCTAGCGACCCAATTCCAAATGAAAGATTTGGGAGAGGCTCAGTTTGTCCTTGGAATCCAAATTGTTCGGAATCGCAAGAACAAAACGCTAGCATTGTCTCAGGCATCTTATATTGACAAAATGTTGGTTAGATATAAGATGCAGAATTCCAAGAAGGGTTCATTACCTTTCAGACATGGAATTCATTTGTCGAAGGAACAGTGTCCTAAGACACCTCAAGAAGTTGAGGATATGAGATACATTCCCTATGCATCAGCTGTCGGTAGTCTGATGTATGCCATGCTGTGTACTCGACCTGACATATGCTATGCAGTGGGAATTGTCAGCAGGTATCAGTCTAATCCAGGATATGATCATTGGACTGCCGTTAAAAACATCCTCAAGTATCTTAGGAGAACGAGGGACTATATGCTTGTGTATGGTGCGAAGGATCTGATCCTTGCAGGATACACTGACTCTGATTTTCAGACCGATGTAGATTCGAGGAAATCCACATCGGGATCAGTATTCACTCTTAATGGAGGAGCAATAGTTTGGAGGAGTATAAAGCAAGGTTGTATTGCTGACTCCACCATGGAGGCTGAGTATGTCGCAGCTTGCGAAGCAGCGAAGGAGGCTGTATGGCTTAGGAAATTCTTTACTGATTTGGAAGTTGTTCCAAATATGAATTTGCCTATCATCCTTTATTGTGATAATAGTGGTGTAGTGGCAAATTCTAAAGAACCTAGAAGCCATAAGCGCGGAAAGCATATAGAGCGCAAATATCATCTCATCAGGGAGATTGTGCAACGAGGAGACGTGATCGTCACGCAGATCCCTTCGGAGCACAACATTGCTGATCCGTTTACAAAGCCCCTCACGGCTAAAGTGTTTGAGGGACACCTAGAGAGTCTAGGACTACGGGTTGTACAGTAGGGCATTTTTTTACCTCAGCATGTTTGACTCCACTGACGTTTTAGTCCAAGTGGGAGTTTGTTGGGTTTTGTGTCCTAAAACTCGTGGTTTTGTAAACTGAATGTATATTCTATTTTACTATAAATATGTTATTGAAGTTTATTCAATAAATGTGTTATTGAATAAAGTGAATTGTGTATTCTATAACCCAAATCCAATGAACAAAGAACCCTTGGCTATAGTATGTATACTTGAACTTTATGTATGACATAAAAGTGGATCAAGTTCGAGTAATAGCCAAAATGGTCTATAGTATAAGAATAAGGCTGGGTACCTTATTCTGGGGACACTATGGACGCGGCCCACTTTGTATAATACTAACGATGTGATCCTGAATCGTTCATGTGGAGACATGCGAGTGGGGGCGTCCTATGCAATGAGTTTGCATAAGACCGGACCGCGAAATAGTCACTTAGACTTTATAACTCCGTTTACTGTTTTAACTGACTATATTCATACGATGACCTAGGTAACTCGATCTTAATCCTGAGCGTGCTATGAACTCCTGTTTATTTGGGATTATCCTTAGATTTGCATGGGTGAGAGTGGCCCGAGATCGCCGACTCAATAAGCCTCCCATTTTGGGGATAAGACCGGATAGATAGTTGGGAACATAGTCATGCAAGATGGAATTCACTCCTACCTGCTTTAAGGATTAGTAGAGAGGTTGTTCCCTTAAGTGCTGACTCCGGGTCTTGAACAATGGGCCCACCCTCTCATTGGCCCGAGAGGGATTCGGTTTGTTGGTTGGACCACAAACCAATTGTTCATTAGAGGATCAGTGGGACTTAAGGAACAAGAAGTAATTACAGGGGTAAAACGGTTTATTTGACCCAGCTGTAATTACGAACGACCTGTGAAGGATCGACTTACTAATCATGGTTATATCGAGTGGACAGAAATATATCTACAGTGAGGAGAGTGCAGCCACTGGGCTTTAGTGGAGTGTCCCGGTGGTTAACGAATGTTGATTAGCTAGGCTAAAGAGTTTGGCCGGTTAATCTTGTATCGTTGGAGCTCATGATCTGTAGGTCCATGAGGTCCCCTTACTAGCTCAGACTAAGCCTTGGAATATTTTGAGAGAAAAGAATTTGAATTGTTCAAATTCGGTTTTGGGAGTAAACGTTAATTATATGCGATATACTTAACGTACTATAATTTAATTATGAATTAAACCACAAGAAAGAGAGAGGAACATATTTAAATGTGATTTAAATATTTGTTCGGTTTAATACGTGAATAGGGATTCATGTACAAACGATTGGTCATAAAAGAGAGGGATTGGTCTAATTATTTAATTAATATTTGATATTAAATTAAATAATTAAATTAATTAAATGGTTTAATTAATTAATCAAGTTTTTAATTTAATTTTGATTTAAATGAAACTTGACTAATCCTATATATCCAACCTAGTGTTGTCTTCCATGGGAAGACAAGTGTTGTCTTCCATGGGAAGACAAATGTTGTCTTCCATGGGAAGCCTAATGAGGTTTCATTAGTTTCTATAAATAGAGAAGCAACACAATGGAAATGAGAGATTAGAAAAACAAGAGATTTTTGTAGAAAACTCTCTAGTTTTTTTGAGATCTTTACTCATTCTTCTCCCAATTTCTCTCAATCAAAGATCCCACAATCCATTCCAAGGGCTGAGAATAGTAGGGAAGACTCTAGTGGTGGTCCAAGTATTGTTGGTGATCCAAGATTTGCAAAGAATTTGGAGAATTTGAGCTACAAAGGTATGTGTTCATACTTTCTGGTTTTTTCCAGTTTTGAGCATGTTTTTGTTTGGTTAAATTGATGTACTTTGAGTGCTCGAGATCCGAAATTGCTTCCGCTTTCTTAATATTAACTCCATCAATTTTAGCTTAGAGTGAGCATTTAAGGCTCCTTGTAGTCCTTTAGCTCTAATGATTGGACTTTGTAGCATAATGATTGGCTCATCATTGGTTGGAATTTGAGTTGATTTCTATTGACTTTGAGTATGAACTTTGATTGAGCTAGATTGAGCTGGTTGAGCTTGGTGTTCATCTTATGGGCTTCTCTCGTCATCTCTTCGATCATTCATTTTCAACATTATAGAGAAGATAAAACCATCTTAGAGAAATTGTGCGAAAATAAGCACATAATTTTCAAAAACTAAAAACTAAAAACCAAATAGTTATTAAATTGAGCTACACTTTCTACTTTTTCTTTTGTCGACTCTATGGCTTTTAAGAAAGATTATTATTGTCGAAACCTTAAAAAAATAAAAAATAAAAAGAAAGAAAGATTATCCATATAAGTTTACATGAATATATGTTCTATTGATGTAGAATAGTCGCATATTATTATAATATTAGTATTTTTTTAATAATCGTTTGGTAACGTTCTCGTTTTTTGTTTATTGTTTTTCTTTTTTTGTTTCTATTAAAAACACAATCAAATTTAATATCGTTTCTTTTTTTTCTTTTTTTTTTCTCTAAAATTTTATATTGAAAGTGTAAAATTTTTACATGAAAAATAGTTTTTTTTTTTTTTAATGAATACATGAAAATTAGTTTTGAAAATAAAATATTAAAAAAATTGTATTATATTTTATTTTTAGATATTTATTATGCATTTTATAAGTTAATAATGATAACATAATGCATTTATTTATGTTTGGAAAAAAACTCAAAACTTGAAGAAGAAACAATAAACTTGATTTTGTTGTTTCAAAAAATTCTACATAATTTTAGAAATGTTTTTTAAAAAATGAGAAACAAAAAATAGAAACGAATACCAAGCACTTTTGTTTCTAAAAAACTATAAACAATAAATAGGAAACTAGAAACTAACGATGTCAAATGACCCTCATTGTCCTACTTCTTCTTTTTTAAAAAAAAAAAAAAAAGAAAACGATTTATTGTCTTACTTTTAATTTTTTATATCGTATATTATTAGGCCCGTAGCGTAAACCCCTCCTTCCTAAATCGTCTCCTCCTCTACCTTTGGTTGCCAAAACTTTCCTCCACCGAATGTCGTCTACAGTAGCTTTAATTTCTTCGATCCTGAACTAAAATCATCCATTTTTCTAGTGAAGGTTGCCATTGACGTCAAGTGCTCTCCTAGAAAATTACCTCTTTGCCCTCATACACGATCTCCTCTTTGGAAATCATGGTTTGAAGAGCAGGAAACACAAAAACGACCCCCATGGATGCAATCAACATTTAGGAGAATGATGTACCTATTTTGAGGATAGATAGAAACTCCAATAATGAAACCCTAGGATACCTATAATCTAGAAACCTAAAACTCGACAGAAAATTGAGAGTAAACAATGGAGGTGATATTGTAAATAGCCAAAGAAATGTCGTGAAGGTTGCCAAAACGAAAAATAATACATTTAGATTTTAAAATTGAAAAGAAATAAACCATAAGAGTTTTGAATCAAAATTATGATATACAATAAAGATTATCAGATTTGGAAAGATAATGCTAAATTTGAAAATAAAAAACACAGGATCGTGAAATTGAAATTTGAAAATCAGGATTTTAGGAAATGTATCTTGGTTACTTGCACTCTCACTAAGATTAGGGGTGTATACGGGTCGGATTGGATTGGGTTGGAGGGTTTTTTGGAACCAACTGAAAAATTCAGGTTGGTCGGGTTGGCTACTCGAATGACCCGATCAAGGGTTGCAACCCAACCCAACTCTATATTTTTCGGGTTGGGTTGAGTTAGGTCGTCGGGTTGATTTTTTTGCTATAATTTTCTTAATTATTTAAAATAATTTTTACTTAAATTAATAACTAAAATGACATAAAATTCTAATAGTTCAAAGTTCAAAACATCTTAATATTCATTACAATCCTAGATGAAAAACATTAAAAGTTCATAAATAGTTCATATATATATATATATATATATAAACAAAAAAAATCAAATTTTGGGTTGGGTTGGGTCGGGTCAACCCGAGCCTAAAAAGGCCAACCCGAAAATTCAATTCTTTCACATTTAAACCGAAAAAAAAACCTAACCCAACCCAACCCTTACAATTTGGGTTGGGTAGTCTGGGTTGCTCGGGTTACTGGGTTATTTGTACACTCCTAACTAAGATAGCTTGGACTCTCACTAAGTCAAGAAGCGCCAATTTATGAGGGTAAAAATGGAAAGAAAATATGAGTAGAAGTGCTCCTAAAAACATGGTGGCCATTTTTCATTAAAAAATTCTTGGCCATTTTTCAGAAGGACGCTATATTTATAGCCACTTCTTCCAATTTTCCAATTTTATATCCTTTCCATTTCATTTAACTTCCATAGAGTTAATATTAGCCCAGTAGAGTTATTTCGTAGTTCTGGTATCTTTCCAATTTCTTTAGGGAATTTATATATAGATCATTTTTAGGGGGAAGAGGACTGAGGGTTTTTTTTTTTCTTCTTCTTCTTCTTTCTGACAACATACGAATGGGAGATTCTACCTCTTGATCAGTGGCGGATCCATAATTTTTGTCCAGGGAGGGCTTAATATAAAATTCAACCAAACTAATTTACATGTAAATAATTCCAAAATTTTAATAAAATTCATAAATGCATTGCACTATTAATTTCGTACATCGCAATTGTCCTCTACGAACTTTGTCTAGAATTAGAATTCTAATTCTTAGACCAGAATTTTATGGTAAATCTTCTAAATTTACTTCTGTGAAATATTTATCAAAACTACTATTACTTTTCTTCAATGGAGATGATAACTCCATTGATTTTCTTTTGTAATACCTCTTCATTTAGATTTCAAATTAAACCTACAATACAGAAAACGAAATATATACGAGTAATTGAAACATGAAAACTAAATATATACGAGTAGTTGAAACATGAAAACTAAATGTACATGAGTAATTAAAACATGAAAATTAAACTAGTAATTGAAATATGAAAACTAAGTGTATCTTAGAAAATTATTCTCCAAATTCTCGACTTCTTAGAATTGCAGGCAACAATTAGATTTGAGAGATGACAAATGTATATGTGTGTAATTGAAAAAGTTTCTTTTGGGTTTAAAACATTATAGGTGGTGGTTACACCATTAAAAAGTGGTGGAAAACAATATTAAGTTTAGAGAATTAGGGTTTGAATATCTCACCAATATATTTTCTTCTCTTTTTTCTTTTCTTAGATTGACATATTTATATAAAGTAATTTTTAAAAAATAAAACTTGAACATATATTACAAAAGAGATATGATTCCAATCTAAAAGGAAAAAACAACATTTGAACTTATTATATATAAAGAAATTTAAAAAAATTAAAATAAAGAAGGATGCTAATTTACACTAAATAAGGAAAATTAAATACTTTCAATTAAAAAGAAAAATAAGGCAGCAGATTTATTTATTTATTTGTTTAATTGAGCCTCGCTTGTAATGTATATGAAACAAACTGCAAAAAAAAAAATATAAAACGAATTGAAGGACTTGGGCTCGTACTTGAGAAGTCAGGGGGCTGAAATTATGAAACAAACTGTAAATATATATATATATATATACAAAATGAATTGAAGGACCTGAGGTTTGAACTTGGGAAGTCAGAGGTGCTAAAAATTCAGAGGGGGCTGAAGGCACCAAAACCACTAAGCCATGTAGATTTTTTGGAAATTATTTGGTTTTTCTTTACAGATATTAAAGTGAAAAAAAAAAATTGAGGGGGGCTCAAGCCCTCTCTAGGCCTTAATTGACTCCGCCCCTGATCACGGACATATGACATAAACCAATTGAGTTATACTTAGGTTGATCGTAAAATGAGAGTTTGAAAATTATATATGGTAAAATAGTATTTTCTTTTCAGGAATTTTTTTTTTGTACTCCTAATCTTGACAATTGACAACTACATCAATTTTATGCTAAATTTTATTTCTTCTCTTTCTTTTTTTTAAGTATTTTTTTTATTATAGATTTTCAATTTATCAAATTGCACTTTTTTTTGAAAAGATAAAATTGCACATTAAACTTTGAAAGGTTGTATCAAATTGCAATTTATCAAATATAGATTTTCAATTATATATGGTAAAGTTGTAATCTTTACTATAAACTTCAATATTCAAAATTTATACCATGCTTCATTTTATAGATATTCGTAAGTTTTGAAAGGTTTTTACTTTTTTTTTTTTAAATAATTAGTTGGTGAATCTAGCAAAAATTGAAACACTAGTTTTAAGTCTAAAATTTAAATTGATGAAATCGAAAGTTTAGTGTAAATGGATACATTATGCCAAATTTAGAATATAATTTTTTTTTATTCTTTCTTTCCTAATATATATATATATAAGTCGATTTCATAACCTTAAACAAAATTAAAATTGAAAGTATAACATTAAAACTTCAAAGATTTTAACAAACATAACCACAAGATATCAAGATTTTTTAGTTCAACATGTGGGGTAGAATTTGAACCTATGACTTATTAGTTGAAGCCGAAGTATATGCCTTGGTTAAATTGGCCACAAAATATTAGAGTGTTTTTTTTTTTTGGAGAGACCACAAAATATTAGAGTTGAAATTTGAGTTTCTGCCTTGTAACATAATCACAAAACTTTAAGTTTCTGCCAACTTAAGCATAGTTTCTGCCAATACATATATATTCAATTAAAAGGTTCAAATCTTCGCCCCCATATTGAATTTCTATTATTTGAACTGAATTTTAAAAAACAATAATTTATTTTTGGATTTAATCTACAATAACATAAAAAAAAAATTGACTCCCTTCTTCCTTATAAATAGTTGCTTGTTCTTCGTTTTTTCACAGAGCAATACCGTAATAATGTAAAAAAACTCATTAAAAATCAGAGAGAGAGAAAGGGATGGGGGGAATTTCTGTTTTTTTGAATGTTTCGTAATACAACCTTGATTCGACCTAAGCCATTAATTCGATTACAGAATCAAAAGGGTTCTCGAGGCCATACGATTTGTTGCCATTAATCCTCTCGACCCTTTTTCTTTTTCTCCCTTTACAAATAGTTTTCTTTTGCTCATTCACTGAAAGTCTGAAAGTTTCCCATTTTTTTCCCCAAACCAAAAAAAGGGTAAGCCTCAAACCATCGTCATTTGAACCCGACGTCGTGAATCCGGAGTAGGGTTCGAATTCCCAGACCTTCAAATTCCTTTCAGACCAAGACCCACAAAAATCAAATGGCTCGCACTTGTTGTCATGTTTCTCTCGCTTTCATCCTTAAATGCTTCAATTTTCTTCAAGCTTTTGTTGGGATCTCGATTATTGTTTATTCCGCATGGATGCTCGATCGGTGGAATCATCAAGTCCCTGTATCTCCTCCGCCTCCTCCTGTACCGGCGTTGGCTCCTTCTCCGGCTTCTTCTGTTTCGTTCTATATGAATTCTGAATCAGTTTCTGTTGACGATCGGATCACCGCAATGAATTTAGCTGCCAATTTGATTCCCGAGTTCGAGACGGGATTACAGCTTGATTTGAACGCCTTTAAGCTTCCAGCTCCTTGGTGAGATTTATTTGAATTTGTGTGATCGGGAATTCATGCGAAGTTTTCGATTCCTTGTTTTTCTTGTGACTCTTAATTAGGGCAGGTTTGGAAATCCGTGTAGCGCATTTATGAATTGGGAAAGTTGTCGTAATCAACGATCGAAGTCCGGATTGGGATTTCGTACTCAAAATTAAATGAAACTTTGTTTTAATTTTCCTTAGATACTCTCTTACTGTCGTTGCCTTTTCTTTTCTTTATTCCCCAACAATCATTCGATACTGTTTGAAATTTAGTTCTGGATGCGTTTGAAGGATATTTAGACTTCAATGGCGTCAATCTTACTCTTAATTATTTGGTAGTTCTTTTAAGATATGAAGCTCTCAATTTTATGCTGAATTATCATTATGATCATTGTTGCATATTGGGTATGCTCATAATATTGTTAATTTGATGCTTTTTCTTGGTGGCAGGTTCATCTACTCGTTCATGGGATTGGGCATCTTGTTGTGTTGTATTACTTTAGTTGGCTGTATTGCAGCTGAAGCAATAAGTGGCTGCTGCCTCTGTTTCGTATCCTACTATTTTTAGTCTATTACAGCTTGTTTTTCAGTTCTAGATATTGCCTTTTTTTGTCCTGAGAAGTTACTTTTGAGCATTCGAAATACTTTGATACTGAATTTAACTTTGTTCGAGTTTAAATAGTAGGACTGATAGAAACATGCTATAGGGACGCATGTGTTGGTGTGGAACTTACTGATCCTAATTCCTAACAAATGTTTGAAAGAATTGCATTTTTTTTCCTGAGAAGTTACTATTTTGGGCATTCAAACTACTTCGATGCTGAATTTAACTTTCTTTGAGTTCAAACGGTAAAAGCCGTACCTCGCGTAGTTGAATTCCTGAGGATTGATAGAAACATGCTATAGGGACGGATGTCTTCGTGTGGAACATACCAATCCTAAGTTCAAAGAATTGTATTCCAATGGTTTAATTCAAATAAAATGGACGAGGAAAGAGAATGTACTTCTTTTCATTGTACACTTCTCCACCTTAGAACTCAAGGACACAGTAGTACAACCTATAGAACAAATCTTGTTCAAGTAAGGTGTATTTTACACTTCTCCACCCTATTTCAACTACTTTAGGAACTCTTGATCCTTTCTAATAGGAGAGCATTTACTCCTCTCGGCTCTTTTTAACTGTCTTCCTTTGAAATGGGAAGTACTTTGTTTCTTGAAGAGTGAACATTTCTATTTAGCATCTCTTTCCCTTAACCTAACAATACTAGTACAACATGCTTATAATGCTATTTATTCTCGTTGAAGTGGCTTTGGTATCATTTATTGCAATTGATCGCAGGTGGGAAAAGGTATTCTTCTACACTTGAAAGCAAATTTACATGTGCATATGCCTCTATCGAAATATATTTACCTGAAAACAATGATGCAGGATCTTCCATTTGACCCAACGGGTGAATTGGATGGACTTAGGCAATTCATTGAAGACAACGTCGATCTATGCAAGTGGATTGGTATCATTGTGATTTCAACCCAGGTAGAATTGATGGCAATTAATCATATATCCCTTCGCTTGTTTCTGAATCCATTTTGTGGTCGAATATTAATATTCATATGAAGTGTGTTTAGAGGTGTGGAGCAGTCTAGGGAGGAAGTTTGGATTCTTGTTAGGTTCCTTACCTCCTCCTTGGCTTCGGTGTGCAAGGACTTCTATAATTGTCCGTTAGATTTCATCTTGCTTGATTGGAATCATTTTCTTTAGTTTGGCTCCTTTTGGGGGTTGGTTTTTTCGTATGCCCCTTATATTCTTTCATTTTTTATCAATGAAAGCTTGGTTTTATGACCAAATGAATATATTTATTTGGTCGTTCATGTTTCTTCTGATGTCAGGAGTTTTTTTTTTTTTTTGAAGGACTCCAAATTGTATGCTCTTAGAGCAGTTAGTATAGATGCCAAAAGTTTCGTGTCTTCCAATCCCATTTTAGGCATAAATTTTCCATAGGACAAGTTGGAGGGTGCTTCTGTTTTCATTTATCTGCCATGAGCAACACACCTAAACTTTCGGTTCTTTGCCCTGGTAGTTTAAATGGGCAGATGGACAATCCTCAAGATAAATCTCATTTTAGTTTTTCCTTCCCAGATGCAACCTGGACCTATTTTGGATGACTTAATCATCCCCATGCACGATATGTGTTCTAATTTTTTTCTTTTTAAGTCATTTTTTTTCAGCAAACGCGCAAAGTAGCAGCCATAAGTATGATATGTTTTAGAAAGTTATGAATCATCAGTATACTTGCTCGGGTAAGCTGATTCGAGGCTTCCCCTCTGGATGTGTGATCTCTTTTATCTATTGCAATGGTGGCTTATGTTGCTTGTTTTATGCAGTTTACTCGAAGTTTGTTGTGTTACCTCTCAGGCACTATTTGATTATACTTGTTATTGTTATGGCCATTCACTTGAGTCTTTCATGCAACCTCTCAGGCATTGTCTCTACTGCTAGCAATTATTCTAAGATCCATGGTTTCAACCCGTAAAACTGAGGATGATACTGAAGAGGAGATCGGTGCTCGAGACAGAACTCGGGAACCATTGCTTAATCCACCTGCAAATCAAGCTTCTGGTGCTCATTTTGACCTTTGGGGCGCACGCATGAGAGAGAAGGTATCATGTTCTACCTTGCACTATTCTTCTTGTTAGGAAAGGGGAGGAGTGTCGTCTCCATATGAAATCTGTTTCTAAAGTAGTTTCCATCCTTCTCATTGCAGTATGGATTGAACAACAGCGACAGATACAATTCATCAAACCAAAGTTCGTAAATCAACACGAAAAAACCCAAGCAATCGAAACAGAAAGTCTTCCTTGCGCAGGTCATAGGAACCCGAACACTACCAGATTCTCTCATTGTTACATTGTTATTATAACCTCGGACTTCAACTGAAGGTTGCAAGGTGAATTCGTCATTGGTGTCTGTAAGTTTCTGTTCTGCTGTGTCGTGTGCTTTGATTTGGGTTGGTCTGATAGGATAGATTGCAATCAGCTTTGCAAAAGAACGGAGGTTCTGGTGCGTATGATGAGATGTGAATATCATCAAGTTGAGGAATTTGAATGAGTTCTATTCTTCCTTTCTAATCTTGTAAATTTGATGTGATGTTAACTAAACGAGTGAGGTCTAATCTATTCTAATGGATTATTTGTAGAAACCTTCTTTTAATGGTCATAACTATGGCGGCTACTTTAAATGCACTGTTCAGAGAAACAGGTACCTAACTAGATATATACGGAATAAAAAGGACGTTGTGAAACGCTGCCGCAGCTGATCCATAGCAAAATAATGGATCATAATAAAAGCAAGACTGTAATTATTATTATCATTACTATCATCAAATAATAAATATTTAAATTTTATACTTCAGGTAATCACATGTCTGCCTTGAAACCCAATATGGATAGAGACGAGACGAGTGTCCCAAAGAATGAGTCCACTGTCACAATCATTGGACCATGGATAAAGTCGAACCCCTTTTTTTAAGGCCCTGGATTCCAAATATCAACTACAGGCTGTCACAGGATAATGTGCTATTTTTAGACCTCATTACCAAATTATAAGCTTCTTTGACTTCTTGTGCCCCTCCTCATATCAATCCTTTATTTTATTGTGATCCGTAAGTGTCCGAACCATGTACACGTTGTAAGTGTCTGAACCATGTACATGCCTTGACTTGACAATCTTTAAGAGACAACTGTCTGACGTACCACGACTTAAACCTATTCTCTCTAAATTTTTTATTATTTACATAACTTACCACCAGACCAACCCAAAGTGATTTATTTCAATCTTTTATTTAAAATTTCATTCTCTCTAAGGATGTGTTTGGTTCCCAAGTTTCAAGGAGAAAGTTTGGATTTAATTACCCTAACTCATGTTTGATTCCCAGTTTTACAAACCCATAGACCCAAGTAATTAACCCCCCATTTTCTCTTCTCATTTTGTTAAACCCCCTTATCTTTTACCTACTTTCTCTTCTCCCAAATTTTCTTCCCTCTTTCTCTCTCCTCTCTCTTATGCACATTACCCATGTTATCCACTTTTTCCTCTCCCAATTTTCCTTCCCGCTTTCTCTCTCCTCTATCTTCCATTCTCATGATTTCTCTTCCTTTCACTCATCACAATTTCCTTTCTCTCTCCTCTCAAGATTTGTTCTCTCTCTTCTCCATTTCCATTGACCCCAAGATGTTCTTCACCTTCACAATCGACGATATGACTTCATATCATACAGTATTATTGTTAAATTTTTGGAGCGATTAGAGAAATTGGTGCTCTGTGTTTCCATATTTGAAGAGAAAGATATGGTGTACGAGGTATTCATCATATTATTATATTTTAAAATTTTTATTAACGTATAAATTACAATAAAAATTATTTTATTATAAATTCCAAACCATACACGTTATATAAACCTAAATTTAATATGTCAATTTCCATTTCATAAAATAAAATCCATTTTTCTAAATCCACAACTTTCCTAAACTTATTTTCTTATGAAAATGTAAAAATCATGTTATCATAGTCAACTAAAAACATAATATTTGTAAAATTAATTAATTAAACTATTTTGGTTAGTGTATCTTGAAGTTAATAGCTTTTAAAATAATATTATTTAAAATATTTTAACTTTATAACCTTACGTATTAGTTAATATAGAAAGTTAAGTTCAATAGTAATTTTGATGATAAGTAGTAAATAACTTTTGTTAGTACAACAAGTTATAAATCATTAAATAAACAATTGATAACATTTTCTTTATAATTAATTTTATGTTGGATATATTTACATAAAAAAAATTTGTTTATATTTATTCACACTTTGGTACATAGTCTGAAAATATTTTTATGAACAATTAAATATTTATTCTATAAAATAATTATTTGAAGAAAATTAAGTTGACAAATATATTAAAAATATTTTATTTATTATTAAAATAATACTCTCTAATTTCATAATAAAGTTACATTTTAAATATAATTTAATATATAATTTTTATTACTTTAATTAAATAATTTATATTATTTATTACAAATTTTAAATTTACCAATCAAAAACATTTTCAATAAACTTAGGTTTAACAAATTAGAATTCAAACACAGACTTAACAAACCAAGACTTGTCACCATCCAATCATTGGTTTAACAAACCCAGACTTAACAAACCTATTTTCTGTACCATCCAAACACAGACTTAACAAACCCAGACTTAACAACCCCAGACTTAATAAACCCAGACTTAACAAACCACCCAAACCTGCGAACCAAATGCCCCCTAAATTTTTTATTATTTACATGACCTACCATCAGACCAACCCAAAGTGGTTCATTTCAATCTTTTATTTAAAATCTTATTTTCCTTAATCTAGTCTAATCCTCTAAGAAAATGGCAAGAATCAAATAAAAAAGTTCAAAGTTCAAGGATCTGCGCTTTTGCTTCTATTATACGCCATGGATTTTCACAAAATGAATATTAGAGGAAGTAGGCAGACTTAGCTGAACATACACAAAATAAATCAGGGACCATCATTATTGAATATCAGATACAAAGGTGGGAGGTAATGAATCAATTTGAAATAAAACAGAATAACAAAGTCTAATCACACTTTACCTGTTAATTCAACTACAGCCTCTTCCAAAAGCTCTTCCAGCAATCTCCTTTCTACTTCCTTTCCCAAATTATCCATTTCCATTATAAGATGATCATCCCAAAATTTCCCCCCAACCTCTTTTCTGACTACCCTTTCCACCACCAGGCTGTTGCTGTCCCCAATGTCTCCTGTAACACATCTAGATTCATCACAAACCCAATCCTTCATTTTGCCCATAACACAGTCCAATAATGGTAGTGATGGGTCTGCAAAGCTGCTGTCATGGGCTCCGCCAGATATTTTCGCTCTTCGTCTGTGGTTGAGTGCCTGACTTGTCATATCAACCAGGGCAGCATTCACACAGTCAAATACAAGCTTCCTACTTGATCGCAGCTGCCTTCGCTTGGCCTCGAGCATCGGTTCTTTGTTGCTTACATTGGCGTATTTGTCTCTTAGAGATGGATCTAGTGGATTTACAAGCGAATGCCATCTGGTAAACAAAAAGCCACATTGTTGTACTTCACTACTGAGACCAGACATTGTAAGAAGGGCTTCAACGAGGCAATGCCAGTTTTGTTCTTCCTCCAGACATGTGGAAACTGATGAAGATTTGAGTGCATAAGGAGCAGATGAATCTGAACGAGAATCACCCCAGAATATACTCCTAGCAACTGATTCTATGGGCGGCGATTTGTCAATAAGGCTATTCTTGAATGGCATACAGAACTCTGTTCCAGTTAAGATTTATTTATGAGATGCAGTTAGATATAGATAAGTCAAAACAATATGTTCTAGCCTACGTATATTCACTACGTGTGTGCATTTTTCCTTGTTTCTTGTTACTTAATTTGTTCGTGGGTGTGGTGTGGGATGGTTACCATGATTTCCTGGCTTTAAATAGCTGGACAACTCTAGATGTGTGTTATCATCTTCAAAAAATGGGGGTTCCAGAACGGATATTGGACTCGGCTGCTCCTGATTTTCACCGATGTTTCCAATCATGAAAGGTCTTTTCATAGACAAACCCACCTGCAAATCATAACAAACGACCTGTTCAATTACTCCTCACAATCAAACGGTTCAATTTATTTGGAAAAGAAGAATATTCATGGAACTAATGAAACAGACACAAATCAACTGCATTCGATTTGTTCTGCCGAGCATCTAATGCAACTCCAACTCCCCATGTGTGTAAAAGCATACAAAAGTTAATAGGAAAAATCATCAATCATTGTAATCTGTGGGTGGGTGCTCAGCAAAGCAGCTTCAAACATAATCCCATTTTCCTTGTCAAAAACTAAATTTTGTCACAACTTAGGCCAAAACATTCAAGAAATGCGTCGCCTATGATATGTGAATGAGATTTGAAGATGAACACAAGGTAAAAGAACTTGTTGGGATATCTTTTCTCCAGCTAATTCTTAAAATTCCATACGAACAAATAACTATATCTAATCACAATAACAAACAAGAATACACCTTTAAAAAGAAAAACCCTACATTTCTATGATTATGTTATGTATAATGTATACATGTGATATTTAACATCAAATAGATTAGCATGCAACTACTACAACCACAGAAGGAAAGATTTACCTCCTGATGAACTGCACCTCCTCTTGCAACCATATTGGTTAAATACAGAGATGTGCCTGATGAGCACCCTTCACCATCATTAGAATGAGATGCAGCATTGCTCAAACCTCTAGAATGATGAATGAAAGCTAGGGATGAGGGTGTGTCAGCACTGGAAGATTGGGATTCATCTTTTGTTTGAGACCCACTACATTTTTCTTTACTCATTTTCTTATTCCTAGAGAAAAATAAACTTGAAACTTTCTCGTTAAATGATGACTTAACACCCTTTGGCTTTGATAGCAACTTTGGATCATCAGTTTTGACAGCCTCAAGATCTGATGCTTCAAGATTAAGCACACCAAACAATGCAGAAGATCCTGGAACAGATTTCAACCTTACTAGCGTTGTGGGAGAATCATCCAGACATTCAATATTTTCATCACTATTAAAACAGGGATCTAACTCACTTGTTTCGTGTTCATTAACTTCATTATTCGTTGTTATTGATTTCTTTGCATCTGAAAGTGCAAGCATCTCGCCCAATGTACTCGAGTGTCTCCTAACATGCCTGTGCTCTTGATAGTTCCCATGTGACGTCATCATGGCCCATCTTTCCGACAGTCGCTTCTTGGCTTCTCTGCACACTGATGACTCTGGAGAACATGATATCCGGCTGAATGATGAGGACGAAAATGGGCTACTATATCTGTTAACATATTCCCAAGAATGGCGCGAAGAGGAAGACATGACTTCCAAATCACTCAGATTTTCTACTGCATAGTCATTGTCTGATTTTTCAAACGAACTCTCGTCACCAGTATAGCCATTTGAAAACACGGAAGAAAGTAAAGTTTCATCCCTTCGATGACCCAAAAGATTGTCACACATTTTCTGAGTAATATTCCTTGCAAATTTTCTTGATTCCTTCACATCATCATCTTCAAATCCCTCATGAAAACTTTCACCCTGCACCACTCTAGGCAATGAGCCAGGTGATGAGACTATAGGCTTAATATCATGATTCCTCCCAGGACTAGGCTTCAAAACTACTATTCTAGTTGGTTCAGCAGCTACAGCATATTCATTGGTCCTATTAATAGCTGGAGTAGGAGAAAGTCTCGAATCACTTTTGTCTAAAATAGCTGACGTCCTCTGAGCTGGTAGCCTTAACTGTCTATAGTTTTTTTTCTCGAATTCAGTGAATCTTTCATCCCTAGAAACCTTTGAAGGTCTAAGAACAGTGATACGCTTTGTCTCAGGAGATGGAGGAATGGACTGGAGCTCATTCAGATGCTGAGTAAACAAAGAATTTGGCTCCTGCAGAAACTTGACAAACAAATCCTTATTGGAACTTAAGACTTCTAGTGCATCTTGAAATTCCTTGGATTGGCGTAGTTTCTCGTCTGTGGCCAGACGTTTTGCTTCTAGAAACTTTTGGCGAACAAGAGCCATCTTTCTATTATTCATAATTTCACTTTCCATTCCCTTCTTTGGCAGTTTTTCTCTAATATAATTCGTCTGTGGAGATTGCTGCCATATTTCATAAACATCTTTATATTCTTTCTGCTCTGTAGGTTGATCGACTTTGCATTTCATTCCCTCTTCCAAGAAGTCACTCCGTTCCCTACATCCTAATGGCATTCCATGGTTTGCAACTCTCCTCTTTGGATAACTTCTTACGTTATTTCTTTGAACAGATGAACCAGGAAGCTGATGAGGGAGAGTTTCAAGCCCCATAAGCTTTGCAACCACATTGGGTGGATTTTGTGTACACTCCATTTCAGACATCTCTTGATCTATGAGCATCTTCACAGGTGTTCCATTTGCTCTCTTATTCCACGCTCTCTGCAATTCAGGCACTGTCTGATCAATCCACACAAATGCAAAATATCAAGATAACGAATTGTGAATAACATAACTAAACCAGAAAAATGCAGTGGTTCTGGACCTCCAGCTCTATATGAACAGATTACGTAATTAAGTATTTATAAGGATTAGTGGAGTGCAACATTTACCAGATTATCTTCAGTCTGATTTGTGGAGTGATTAAACATCCTTACCACATCTGCCTGATTCCTTGAGAGAGTAGAACCTGTCAAATACACATCTCTGTCATCCCGTTCACAATCAAAAGAAAGATAATGAAAAGAATGAGCACACCCGAAATATAAGCACCAGAGGAAGTGTCTGTACGTGTGGGTCCCACAAAAAAAAAACATAAAGTTCACTAAAAAGCAGTTTTTTTTTTTTTTTTTTGGGGAGTTCAACAGCATTTGGGAGTGGGGTATTCGAACTTTTGACCTCATGGTCGAGGGTACATGCTAATTACCGTTGAGTTATGCAAAGAAATGAATAATTGAGAATAAAGAAATGAGAGATTTACACTAAATGGCCAATGTCCTCTGTGAGGGGAGGAAAAATAGATTGGAATGAATCTAGTAGTAGAGAGATTAGTCTAGAGATCCTAGGTGGAAAAATGAGCCCAGGTGGTTAATCTTCTTATTTTATAATTATGAAGACTTCAGGTTTCCTGAGTTTCCTCCTTTTCATTTTTCTTCTCCCTTCAATCCACCATCTTCCTCTCTACAGGTTACAGCTAGTTAAGGCCACAAACAGACAGTAAGAATAATAGCCCAACCATGTGAATCGACATTGCCAATAGTTTCAATTAAGTCACCTTTGCTAATCAAATTTTTATTCCCCCATCAAATCCAAACAAAAAGAAAGACTTCCTTTTCCCTATTCTATGTTGTGCCTGAATCATGGAGGACTTTGACCCAACCTAAAACAATTGATAATTAAGGGAGAAAGGGAAATAGAATAGATAGGACGAGATTGGAAATTAGACTTAGTCTAAGGAAATAACGCACTAAATTCCAGCAAGAACAAAATAATAATGACAGTTTGATAAGATTAACAAAAGTCACCTTCACGATGCGGTGCATCAGTAAGAAGCTTGTTCCTAGAGACACCCGTACTCAGATCGAAGAGGTTCACCATTCTTCCCAAACAGCCAGGGAAAGGCTTTTCATTATTACCCACTTTTCTTCTCTGAATCCCATTCATCTCAGTACCTTTAATCCCTTGGCTGCAATAATGCTAAACTTTCAATGGAACAAGAAATAAAACATCTAAGTTGAAGAACAATAAAGTTTTGTTGCATAAAAATGAGATATGAGTTACAGAATCCCAACCTGAATATTACGGATCTGTTCCCGAGAAGTTAACCAAGAATAGTTAGGTTTAAGATCACCTTCAACGAGGTAAACAGCTATGGAATCTCATGGTGGATGGAGGTTTCAAGGAGCAAAACAGGTCAGAATAAAAATCAGAGTCTAAAGGGACCTACATTGAACTTGACTGGTAACCACAAGATAAACATTCTGAAAAAATAACTTAAGAGATAATTAAAATTAGAAATGAATCCCTAATAGGTGACCCAAAAGCAGATAAAGCAACTTTTTACAGATTCAAAATCGGTCTAAGCAGCGACAAGGAGAAAGGGGCAAAAGAAAGAAAGAGATAAAAAGGGAAGAATCTAGCTTCAAAAGTTGCCTGAGAAAAAAAAAATGGAAAGAAAAAGGTAAGAAAGAGAGAGTGAGAGTGAAGTCAGATTCAATTAGCAGCAAAGAAAGACAAAGGAAAATTGGGGAAAGCGCTTTGAAAGAACGAGATCGACGAGAAAGCAAAAGAAAATTATGGTACACAGCTGCAAATGGAGCCAATTTTCACACAGCTTTTCTAAGCAAAAGAATCAAGATTCTGACATTTTGAACGAGAAGGTGCATTGTGACCTAGAAATGGAGAGAGAAATGGAACTGAAAATGAAGCAATTGCGGCCGGAAAAAATGGCCGGAAAGTGACATTCCGGTGGAGGACCACCGTGAAATCCACCGGAGCTCCGCCGTTAGACGTTACAACTGCAAGTGGGTAGAGAGAGAAAAAGTTTCTTCGCAGTGAGCTTTTAGAGAGAGAAAGAAGTCTGTGAGAGTGGACTCTATACCCTCCACAGACCCTGTGTCGGACTTGAAGTGATTGTCAATTCTAATTTATTCGTAACGTTCGATTCCGGAGAAAAATATTAGTAATACGATAAACGAAAGTATGAAAGCCCGAAAGTACCCCTTTCCGTTTTACTATTGTATTTACCCTTTTGGGATAAATAACCAAGGAGGCCTATCCTCTGGCTCTAATGCAATTATGAATCACGGTACGCAAAAACTTCGGTTTTAAGATTTTTTACGTATTCAAAAGCTCTTTGGTATTATTATTATTTTTCTTAAATTACAAATTTGATTCCTATAATTTTAAAAAAATTATAATTTAGTTTCTATGATTTAGTTAAAATTTAGTTTCAAAGTGAGCATAGCTCAACAGTAATTGACATGTATCCTTGATCAAGAGATTACAGGTTCGAATCTCCCACTCCCAAAGGTCAGAGGTTCAAATCCCCCATCCAAAAATCTTGTTGAACTAAAAAAAATGTTAAAATTAGTTTTTATGATTTAATAAAATCTTCATAAATAATCCCTACTCATAAATTGTCCTTATGGTTCAAACCATTTGAACCGTAGGAAACTATTTGTGAGGTTTTATTAAATGATAAGGATGAATTTCTAACTTATAAAATCATATGGACTAAATTCTAATTTTTTCTAAATATAATAACTAAATTTATAATTTAACCTTCATTTTTTTTACAAGTTTTATATGTGCAACAAATAGATAGAGGGGTATTAAAAAAAACACAAACAAAAGGCCAAATGGATAGAGGGACTTCAACTTTTATCATTTTATTATTTTACTATATATATTTTTTATTCAATAAATATGGGATTGAAACTTGAATCTCAAATCCCAATCATAAAAGTAAGTTTTTTTTTTAGCAGAACAACATGTGAAGGTATAGGTTCAAAGCTCTAACATTTTGGTCAACGATATATGTTTTAACTAGTCAAGTAATGTTTATGTTAACAAAAAATCAATGTTTTAATCATTGAGCTATATCAATGTGCATAAATCCTACTACATTTAATTGCTTAGGAAACTCATGGTAGGATATTAGGATCCCTAAGTATACTTAAACAAAAATCTTAATAGTTTGTTATTGTGACTTAAACTTGTTCCTTCTAAACCTTTTATTATTTATATTGGTCCTTATTATCTACCAGACAAACTCATGCTGATTTCTTTAATGAGTTTTTTTTATATCAACCTAGTAATATTTGTCAATTGGATTATTTTTATTGGACAAAATATTTTATATAATTTTATAAAGAAATTATGTGGTTGTCTTTCTTTTAACCTCTGACATTTTGGTTAAAGATACATGACTTATTCAGTTAAGTTATGCTTGGCAAATTTGTGTGATTGTTTTGGTTTCAGATATGATTAAATATCTATAAAAAAAAATAATCTGTGTTTGTGGTGTATAAAATATATATATATTTTTGTACTCGATGTTGGGGAGAGGAAATTCTAACATACCTCTGAAGCCTAAACACTCTAAACCTTAACATGTGGATGATTTTGATAGTAAAATTGAATAATGATATGAATAGAAATAATAAAAATATGTCTGGTTATATATGTGTGCAATAATGAGGAATGTGAAGGAGACATGAGTAGTGTTGATCTGTCTTCAATAGAAAATTTTGTAAGAAAAATAACATGTCGGTGGCAAGTCAATGGACAAGAACGACCAAAATTTTCAATCTATCAAAATTTCACCACTCTCCCACATGTCAAGTGGCTAACAGAATTATATGATAAATTGTATGCCCCCCTTTTATTGATCAAAATAAGCTCTTAAAAAAATTAGCAATTATGGATCTTATGCATGATTTTGATCCACAATGTCAACATGAGTCTCCATCTGTTTGAAATCTAGAGAATTATTCGGCACACAGTTAGGTTTCACCATACTCTGATGCCGACTAATAATGACTACGACTCTCTACAATAGTATAATATTTGTCTACTTTGGACATAAACCCTCAATGGCTTTACTTTTGGTTCCCCTCAAATAATTGTCCTTACTTATATACCATGGATCTCTTACTTCTCTAGTTAATGTGGGACTTTGTTAGCACTCCTAATAGATTTGACATTCAATTTTATAAATACTGTCAGTTATATTATTATTTAAAAATAAATATATTTTTAAAAAAGGTTTAAAACACCAATTAGGTCCTCGTACTTTAGGACTTGTTCAGTTTCAATCCCCATACTTCAAAATGTTTTAGTTTCGTCATTGTACTTTCATTTCAACAAATCCTAAAATTAGTCTTTTTTTTTAGTTCAACAATATGTGGAGTGTAGGAAATTCAAACCTTTTGGTCAAGAGTATATGTTTTATGCCAATTGAGTTATACTCGAATTATCATCCTAAAATTAGTCTATGGTATTAGTTTTTTGCCAACTTTTCCAAAAGAAAAAAACAATCTTTGTTAGTTTTATCTCTATAAAATTTAGAAACATATCTACATCGTGTCATTTTTTTTAATGAAAATTATTATTATTAGTTTACTAAGTTGAATAAAATTAACTTCAAACCAACTCTAAGAACTAATATTAAGATATTGAAAGTACACAAAGTAAATTTGGACATTTGAAAATACGGAAACTAAAATAGAATGAGACTTAAAATACATTGATCAAAATAGTACTTTTAATCTAAAAATAACTAGTGGATGGATGTGAATTTCTTTGAATGTCTGAATTTACAATAAATTTTTAGGATTCCTTTAACATATATATATATATATATATATATAGGATTCATAAATGTATCATTGCTATTCAACAAATGAAGTAAAGTTATTAACGACCGTTTTTTTTTTAAATGAAACAAATAGTAAAAATAGTTCTATTTTTGTTTATTTCTTTTATGATTTCAACGGGCATCTCCCTTTTTACTTTATGGTATTATTTGTCAAATCAATGAATATGATAAAATCATAATTAAAAGTGACTATGAACATGATAAAATCATAATTAAAAGTGAAAAAGAAATCAACGAAACTCACCATGCTCAATAATTCCATGCACCACCAATTACCAATTTTACTCACCTAAAGTTTTCTCTTTTCTTTTCTTTTAATTATATTAATGAAATCGACTTCACTATTTCGCTCACCTTGTTCTCTTTTTATGCCCTTTTTGCCTTTTGGATTTACCATAATTTTTAGCTAATTATTTATTATTTTTTAAAGTGCATTAAACAAATAGATGTTCCATATTTTGAAATTTAAGAGAAGGTGACAAGGTATGATTGTTGAGTTTTTTTTTTCTTTTTATTTTTTTTAGGTACAAATTAAGTAAAAACAAATTTCATAATCATGACTATTTTTTTAAATGTATAGCTTATCGTTTTCTTTAGTTTTATTTTACATATGATGTGAGTTATTAAAAGCTTTACTTCTTTATGTATTTTAACATTCAAACGGAAACAAGTGTGATTAATCCAACACAATCCTTTAGGGGTCGTTTGTTTTTAGGGAATCATGATGTCTGACATCTTTAGATGCCCAGAATCTTAGATGTATGAAATTTTAAATGTCCGACATCTTTAAATTACCATGTTTGTTTTGCAGGAAAATTTATAAGGATGTCTGAGAATATTTAGATAGTCATGTTTATTTTGCATGATTTATACATTTTGGCAAACAATCTCAATGCCATGAATTAAAAAAAAAAAATGGTAGCGTAGTTGGTTTTAAATGCTATATATATATATATATATATATATATATATATATAAAGAAGGAAAATCCACCAAATAACCATGCTAATATATTTATGACAATAGTACACAAAGCTTCCAACTATAAGGGAAGTGCAAGGAGCTCGAATGACATCAAGTTCCCTACCGTATGAGCAACAGAAAAAAAAAAGGTGAAAGATTTCTCAATAGCAAAGATAATGGGAGATGACAAGTTGTAGAGGTTCTTGACATTTCAAACAGTGAAAAATTAAAAATTTTAAAGTGATAAGAATGCTCATCACAATAACACACATTCTTACCACTTTAAAATTTTTAATTTTTTATGTTTTTAATGAGATTCAATAAAAATACTTGCCTTATTTAGATTATTTAGTTGGATATCTTGAATAGCCAAAATTGATAAGAAAAACAAAGGTAAAGATGAACTTGAGGACCAATTTTTCGAATGATCAAAGGCTAAAAAAACAAAAGATCTAAAAGATCTTTGTGATTATAAAGGCAAAAAAAAAAAAAAAAAATGAAGAGTATTCATCATCAATAGAGATGAAGAAAATAAACAAATAAATAAAATGTGGAAGAAAACATGATGTGATAGGCACAATTAAAGGTGAACAAAAGTTATTTATGTGAAGATTGATTGAAATTAACCAAAAAAAAAAAAAAAAAGTCATGAAAAAAATGGCAACAAAATCTTTGGTCTATACCATAGATCCAAATAGGGTGCACATGGAAATGAAAGGGACCCCTCTCCTTTTGGGTGGTCAGTTCATTTCAAGACTATTGTAACAACTACTTTATAATATAATTGGAAAAAAAAAAGTGAGCAACCTCAACTTGTTTGAGAATGTTTGTTTGGATGCCTGCTAACAAACTTTTTTTAAATAAACAATCTGTCACTATTTTGCCACATTATCAAATGTATGTGTTTTTATTTAATGCATATGATTTATATGATAAAATGTTATTTTGAATAAAATGTTGAAATTGTGTAAATATTTATTATCGGTATTATTAATTTATCTGTTTAGACAAATTTTTAGAATTATTTTTTTCTTTTTTTAGTTCATATGCATGGATTAAGATTCGAACTTCTGACATTTTGGAAGAGATTATAATGTTTTAACAAATCGAGACATGCTCAAGTTGACATTTTAATTTTCAATTATCAAGTCATAAAGTTATATTTTAAATAAGGTTATCTAGTTGAGGCATGTTGAGATTAACATTTTTTTTATTTAATCATATAAAGTTAACTTTTAATTAAGGTTACGTTAATAAATGGGTTGTGTTTTTTATTTTATTTTTTTTACGTGTTGTTTTATATCTATTTATTTCAATTATTTATGCATACAATTATCAATCTAAGTGTTGTTAAATCTAAAACAATGATTTTTATTTTTCATTTTAGTTCAACAATATGTGAGTTGAGGATCTGAACCTCTATTTGGTCAAGGATATAATATCTTAACCAATTGAATTATGTTAAGGTTGGCAACATAATGATGTTAAATGATAAATTGGCCTGGAGCTTTTAATGTTATGTCTGATAGATCATTGAACTTCAAATAGTGTTTTATAGGTCCTTAAATTTTCGGCACTATCTAATAGGTGTATGGAATTTTAATTTTGTGTTTCACTTATTAAATAATTTTTAAAGTTTAGAGATGAATTTCTAATAGGTCAATAACTTTCAGAGTCATGTATAATAAATATTTGAACTTTCATAATCTAACAAGTGCTTGATTTATTGGACACTTTTTAGAGTTGAAGAATTTGTTAGCATAAAATTGAAAGTAAAAAAAACACTATAAAATACATTTTAAATTTATAAAATTGAAAGTTTAAAAATTTATTAGACGCTTTAAAAAGTTTAAGGATGTATTAGAAATTTAGACATGATACTAAAAAATTCAAATACCAAACTTGTAATTTAATAAATATTGAATGAAATTTGAATTTTTTTTGGTAAAAATCTCTTTTAGTCTCTGAACTTTCATGGAACTTACAATATTTAGTCCTTATACTTTCATTTTTGTAACAATTTAGTCCATATACTTTAAAATTTGTAATGATTTAGTTCCTATCATGAAAATTGTGGTTAAGATTTAATGATATTTCTTAGGTAAATCAATGAACTAATTAGTGATGCAATATGTTTATAAGTTACAAAGTCTAAATCGTTAAATTATAAAATTGACATTTAATTTTGATGGTTTTTAAAAATTTTATTTTTATGGTAGAGATTAAATTGTTAGGACTAAATTGCTACAAATATGAAAGTACATGGACTAGATTGTTACAAATTTAAAAGTAGAGGGACTAAATTGTTACAAAATAAAATCCAGAGACTAAATTATTACTTTTACGAAAGTTTAGAGATCAAAAATATTTTTCAGTCTTTTTTTTTTTTTTTTTCTAAGTTTAACAATGTATAGAGTGATGATTAGATTCAAAAGTTATTTAACATTTTGATTTCATTTATAATGTCTTAATCAATTGAATTAAGTTGGAGTCGGCATGAATGAAATTTGATGAATGTGCAAAGCAAAATTCTAGGTTCTCATGAATGCGTTGAGAGGAAACGGTAAACAGAGGGAAAACGTGTGAAGAGAGTGAAAAGGACGAGACACTTACAGAAGTAAGCGAAGCGGCTTACATAATTGGGGCGTTGCCGACTTGGGAAACCGCTCCTCTTTCGCTCGAGACCCTCTTTTCTTTTCTTTTCTTTTCTTTTTTTTTTCTTTCCCATGTGGTCCATTTTAATGGTCTCAATGTTTCAGATTCTTATTCTCTTTCTCCCTCCTCTTTTCTCTCACATGATGACTTGAACAACTTAGGGGTACAAGTGAGTCGGTTCAACCGGTTAAGCGACTGTAGTCTTGATTTTTTTAGGTTGAAGTTTAAATTCTCACCTCTACATATTGTTGAGTTGAGAATAAAAATTTCTATTTTTTTTTTTTTTTTTTTTTTGAGTACAAGAATTTCTAAATTAACCGTAGTTGATAGAATTGATAATTATTTTTAACTTTTTACATTATGATACCTAACCGAGTACCAAGTGACATTTATTGTTCAAATGATTCAACTAATTTGATTTGACTCATTTTGACTTGTACTCCAAGCCAAAGAACAATATGTGAACATTTACAACCATAGTACCGAATGTAAATTTTTGTTGTTTTGTGGACATTGGTGTAAGTAGTTTTGGAGGAAAATTCTAGTAGTTTTGTAGTATGAACATTTTTCCATATTACCTCTATTCATTGCTTGCTATAATAGTAGTATTTAAGAATAGCGTAGAATCCATGAAATAAATTAATATATCATTTAATGACGTGTCAAATTTGAAATGAAAGGAGTAGGTACGGTACTATAACAGTTTCTAGTTTTTTTTTTTTTTTTTGAGTAAATATAGTTTCGAGTTATGGATTTAAGAAAAAAGTAAAAAGCTTTTTTAGAAAAAGAAGAAAAAGGGGCAAAAATCAATTGTGGCCATCTACCTTGGAAAATCCTACGTGTTTTCTTGTCAACTAAATGTAGGGCATGTTTGGGAATGATTTAGAAATAGTGATTTTAGAATAATTGATTTGTTTATAATTTATTTATAAAAAGTGATTTTCATATAATCATTTTAATGTTTTGTTCTACACTTTTAATAGTGATTTTCATACAATTAAAAGTGACTCTCAATGATTAAGGACATTTTTGAGAATGACTTTAAAATAAGTATTTTAAGCGAAGTGATTTAATTATAATTAATTTTGTAAAAGTTTTAGTTATAAATCATTTTAATATTTGGTTCCACTCTTGTAAAAATGATTTAAATTTAATTAAAAGTATTTTTTAAAATTATTAATGTTTATTTTCAAAGGTGATTTTAGAATCATCAAATTACTAAAAAGAGTATTACATTTGAAATTAAAAAAAAAAAAATAGAAGGTGGTAGAAAAAAGTTATACCGAGAGAACTAAAAAATTAAGAGAGAAAAAAATAAAGCTAGAGAAAATTAAAGTTTCAAAGAGAAAAACATGTTAAAGACATGGAGGGATAGAAATTTTAGAGATATGGACAAAAAATTTAGAGAGAAAATTTAATAGAGAGCAAAAAAATTGAAAGATAGAGAAATAAATTTAGAGAGATATACAAAATTTTTTTGAAGAGAATGATAAAAAATTTAGGGAGAAAAACTTTAATGAGAACAAAAAAAATTCAAAGTCAGGGACAAAAAATCTCAATAGCAAAAAGTTATGGCAAGAGGTCAAAGATAAGAAAGAAAAAAAAGTTAAAGAGATACAAAAATTATAGAGAGATGAACGAAAAAAATTAGAAATGAAAAAAAGGTAGAGAGAGTTAAAACCATTGGAGAGAAAAAAAAGTGAGAAAATGAATAAAAATGTTAAAAAGAGAATAAAATAAGAGATAAACATTATAAAAACTTTAGAGAGAGAAAAATTGGCATTTTTTAAATAATGATGGATGACCTCAATGGTGACGGTTTTGAGAATACATGCTTTTTGATGGAAATTAATGAATTTTTATAAAAGATAAACGGTTTTTACCCGTCACAAAAAGTAAGATTGTTTTAAAATATGAAATAATAGTCATTTTAAAGACAAAATTACTTGGGAATCACCTCCCAAGTGATTGATCGGGAATAACTTAAAGTGATTTTGGATGTTTCAAAATCACTTTCTTATCATTGTCAAACATCACAATTTTGAAGGAGAATTGATTTTGGGCATGTCAAAAGTGATTTTGGGCATTCCAAAATCACTCCCAAACATGTCCGTAGTAGGGTTAGGTGGTTGTCCGATAAGATTAGTTGAGGTACGCACAAGATGGCCTGGGGTTGTATTAATAAAAATCATAAACTAATAATTGTATCAATTTAAATCACCTCTCAGATTCATTTGAAAAATGTTAGTTCACACTCGTGGAAACTTATAATTCTATTAACTAGACTCTCATTTGATACACTTATGAAAGTTGAAGATTTTAATTGATACATTTATTAATTTAAAATTTAGAGATATAAATTGATTTTTACTCCCAAAAAGGAAAACAAACGTACTCAATGAAACTTACAAACCTGAATGGACAAACCAATTAAAACTGAAATAGTTTTGATCAAAATTTGGCTGACTTAATTTAATATTATAGGATTTAATATCATGAGAAGCATGTAGTTGTCTAGTAAAGTTAGTTGAGTTGTTTGGACACCCATGGATATAAAAATAATAATAATAAATAAAAAGTTTGTGTGACCAACTACACTTTTTTTTTGGAAAAAAATCATTTTTGACCCCTAAACTTTGCATGTTGTATCAATTTTAACCTTAAACTTTCAATTTCATCAATTTAAACCTCAAACTTTACAAATTGTATCAATTTTAACCTTAAACTTTTAATTTCATCAATTTAAACCTCAAACTTGTATAAGTGTATCAATTTACACCATCAGTTAAGTTTTCAGTTCAATCCTTATTAGAAAAGTTTTCCACACATATCCAAAGTCACGTGTTGCTCTATAATAGGTACGTATTTGTTATTTGCTGAAGAAAATTGGAGTAGACTCTCCATAATGTTTTTCAATTTAGAGTACGACTTTTTTTCACTTTTTTTTACTTATTATCTTATCTGATTCTGCTTTTTTTTTTTTTTCCATTTAATTAATTGAGGGTATTTCAATTGTAAGACATGATTCTACTCAATCCACCGGCTTTTAGTAGAAACAAAGCTTATTTGCACTATATTTTTTCTCAATGGAGTACTCTCATTTTTGAATCGTTTGCCAATATTTTTTTTTTTAAATTTCTCATCGGCCTTTAGCTTGATTTGTCCTCCATCCACTACAATAGACGTGGAACTTTCAGAATCATCACACTTGTTAGAATTTTTGTCTTTTTTCTCTCTGACATCGATGTCACTTTAATCCCCCGTAAGATTGACGACGGGGCCGACAAGATCGGCTAGACCAGTTCATTGTGTTCATGGGCGTCATTTTGTTTGTCATTACCTTTCTTGTTCTCTCCCGCATTTTAGTTGAGCTCAATCTTCTTTATATTTGTTGTCATTGGTATCGACACCAATAGCGAGGGAGACACACAAGTGTTCATTTTGTGTGAGTCATACTTTTGAAATTCGAGTTCGTGGTTTTCATGACGGTGGCGATTCGATCTAGAATTATTTAATTATTCTTTTAGTAAATTTATTTTTTTAAAAATAACAAATAAGTACCTATCATAGAGCAAAATGTGGCTTTGGACATATGTGGGAAATCTTTCTAATGATGATGGAAACGAAAACTTAAACGAATGTGTAAATTGATACACTTATTCAAGTTTGAAGTTTAAATTGATGAAATCAAAAGTTTAGGGCTAAAATTGATATAATTTACAAAGTTTGAGGTTTAAATTGATGAAATTAAAAGTTTAGGGTTAAAATTGATACAATTTGTAAAGTTTGAGGTTTAAATTGATGAAATTAAAAGTTTAAGGTTAAAATTGATACAACATGCAAAATTTATGGGTCAAAATTTTTTTTTTCTTTTTTTTTATTTTACACTTCAGAAAATCGAATCAATCGAAAAGTATGATTCAATCCGATGAGTTGACATGGTTCGGTCAATTTTGTCAGCTTTTTTCGATTTTGGTTTCCACTTGTATGCGTAAGAATCGAGAATGTCCAATTCATGAAGGTTCGTATTTTTTATTATTTTTTTCCCATTCATTTTGAGAGATTTAAAGATATCTAGAGTGATTCTAGTGAGATTTTAAGATCGATATCTAGAGAGATTCGAGGACTAAAAGGTCAAATTTGATATCCATGAAGATCGATGGGTTTGGAAATTTTGAGCATCAAGTAAAAATATTGAGTCTCTAACGGTCTATTTGGTAGACAATCTAGATTATATTTTATATTTTCATATTCATTGAGTTTAGTGAATATGCATTTGACAGACGTGTTTTTGAAAATTATTTCTAGATTAAAATTATGAAAACAACATCTTGATATTTTTATTGTATCCAAATTTTGAATTTGAAAATTTAAAATGCAGACTTACATTATAAAAGACTAAAACTTTAATAAATATAGTATTTCATGTTATAAACTCAATTTATTTTTGTTAAATTAAAATATGTATAATATAATATATTATAAATATAAGAGGCACTAGATTTATAATTTAACCAAGTTTATAAATCAAGCATTTTAGAAACTCCACAATGAAAAAAAAAACTTTAATGCCACTAATTCATTAGAAAACATAGTTATTACGTTCTGCTCCTATACCATATTGATCTTTTTTTTGAGTTCAACAACAACATTTTGAGGTGGGGATTCGAAATCTAACATCTTGGTCAAGGGTACATAAGCTATGCTCACTTTGGCCTCCAGTACCATATTGATCAACAAGTATTATTGAATGAACATGTGCAATCGCTTTATTACCATTTCCTGAGGGCACTTAAATACACATTCAACTAACAATTAACAAATTTCAGCTATACAATATAATTACTGAGAAATAATAACACTAATAACTAAGAATGTTGGATTCTAGATCAAAAATGAAATTCATGAGTTGAAATAAGCTAAATCTATCCTTTTATCTCTTTATAAAAACCTGTACTTCTGCTGTCCTGAGATTCAGTTCCATTTCTTAGGCAGTCCAGCACGACGGACAACAATGTTGGAGCTTTTACAGATACAGCGTCCTCCATGGTAAAGGTTTTGAGAAGCTCCATTGCGGAGTATCTGTTTAAGCAGAAGGTTGAAAACAAGAAAAAATCAATACAATGTTCCTGTTTGTAGCAGGAAACTTAGCAACGGTTGAATTATACGACATGATTCTGCCGTATAGTTTGACATTAAGTTTTAATTTTAAAAAAAGCCAAAACTACTGACGTGACAACATTATTGACCTTATTTCTTAAAAAGGCTGATTCTGTGTATATACATTTTGGTAATAGATTCTGTAGTTCCTTGAAAGTTGAAACTAAATAGGACATGAATTAGATACCGGAAGTATGGTGCCAGCTCAAAAGAATATCACACAGAGAATTTTAAGGCTGAAGAACTATTTTAGTATCTATACTTTCAAATGTCTAAATTTAGTTTCCGTAGTTTCAGTAAATCTTAAAATTAGTTTATACTGTTAGTTTATTGTTAACTTTTTTCAAAAACATTTAGTCTCTATTAACCTACCCTTTATAAAGTTGGAAAACATATTCACATTGCGTCTTTTATTGAATGAAAATTATTATAATTATTTTACCAATTTTGATAAAAATTAACTTCAAACTAATAATAAGGACTAATTTTAAGATTTATCGAAAGTAAGGACTGGATTTAGACATTTGAAAGCATAAGAACTAAAATGAAATGAGACCCAAAGTAGAAGGACCAAAATGGTGTTTAACCCAATTTTAACTTCAGTCTCAATCAGTAAAATGGCAGATATATGACCACGAGAAGCAGGTCCTATGGTTTCAAATGAATAATAAAAGCGTGCAATGGCAACAGGTTGGGTTAAAAGAGTACTAACTTCGAAGAAGAGCAAGTGTTTTTCTTCAAAGAACTCTCCCATCCATTCCATCTAGAAGACCTGACCATAGTCCTTTTACAGGTGGTAATTGTGCAACAAGAGCGTTCCATGGAGGATAGCCAACACCGCTACCACAAACACGGCCATCCATTCGCAGAGAAAGATACCTGCAAGAACAAATATTAACATAACCAGCTACGAACGGTTAAAATTCATCGATTAACTTCTGTACGGTGAACTATTTTTGGCATGGATTCTGCAAAAAAGTTTATTGTCTTTCTTTTTCTTTTTCTCTGTGCAGCTTTAGATGATACATATACCAACTATGGGGGATTCAAATTGGATAACTTATGATTAAAGGAAGGTTAAATTATAAATTTAGTCCCTGAACTTTCAAGTTTATAATAGGTCATTGAACTTTCAATTTTTTGCCTAATAGCTCCCTGAGTGTCTAATAAATTCATAAACTTTTAATTTAGTGTCTAATAGGTCCTTAACCTTTCAATTTTGTGAATTTTAAAAGATGCTGAATATGTCATGGACCTATTAGACACAAAATTGAAAGTTTAGAGATATATTAAACACTTTTAAAGTTTAAGGACCCATTAGACACAAAATTGAAAGTTCAAGAACTTATTAAAACTTTTTAAAGTTCAAGTACCTATTAGACACAAACCTAAAAGTTCAAAGGCTAAACTTGTAATTTAACCTCAAAGAAACCATATATTTCATTAAAAGAACTAAATAAGAAAAAAATTATTACCACAACCTGATTGGGAGTTTTAAGCATAAAAAGACAACCTTTTTACTTCATCAATTTGAATTCAAAGTTTAACAAGGAGGAGGACTTACACAGGAGAATCAGAGGAGACTCCAGCCAACTTCTTTTGTTCATCTAACCACCTATTGTCCACAAGAAAAGACAAATGAGAAGGGGGAAAAGGAGGGCAACAATGTGAAAATGGATGGTAATTATAATTACTTACGCCGACCACTCAGGCATGTAAACTGGAGTCAAGCGCCACAGTCTTTTTCTTTTGGTGGTTATATCCTTCACCTCTTCACGTTCATCAAACTCAAAATTCAGGGAACTGACATCCGTGGCAAAGGGTACGACTAACACGCCCCGTTCAAGAAGTCGTTCAGTGAAGGGTTCACTTGATTTAAAAGCTTCCATGACAAAGGATTCAGGGCCAGCACAAATAACCAGACGAGCAATCCCACGCAGAGTGCTGATAGGTATAACTTTGTTTTGGTCCACTCGAAGCTTTAAATTCGAAAGGTTTTCTTCTCTTGACAGTCTTGCCAACTGAGCATTTTTTGCATTGTTCTCTCTGAAATAAAGAAATGCAAAAAGAGCTACGGCTCCAAAGTCTATCCCAAGTCCTTTTAGAATATCAGGAACTTCTTCAGCTCTTGATGAATTTGCCAATGCAGCAAGCAATTGAGTGGTTGCTATCAGTCCTCCCATTGTACCACTGGCAATGAAAGCGAGATAAAAGAACATTCGAACCGACCGAAAAGGAGAGAGGACTTCACTTCTTATCTTGGCTGTGGAACTAAGAAAAAACCAGATACAGTTACACAAAGCCTCATTTCAGGTTGAATAACAGGTGTACTGAAAAAAAAACACTACGTTAGAAGACAACCAATAGCACCACACCAGCCCCCCTCCCCCCTAGAGTCTCAACCCCCCCAAAACCAAACACAACATTAGAAGAATGCAAATACCATTGTTTGTAATCAGAAAGAAAACTAGGATAATGTTTCAAAAAAAGAAAAAAAACGAAAGGAAGACTAGGATAAATTATTCTCCTAATTAAACATTTCAATGCATTTTATAATGTAATGGGTACTCTTTTGGTTTAATTAGTTCATAAACAGTTCATCCTAGGTCAAATTAAAACTTCTTTTTTGTTGATATCTATGAGTGTCTGGACCAACTTAAGCGTACCTCAACTATTCTCACGGGACAACTACTTGACCCTACTTATATTTGGTTGTCAAGTTAACTCGTAGGATATTAAATCCTAAATGGTCACTGTGGCTTAAACCCATTCCCTCGTAAGTCCCTTATTATTTTCATGGTCCTTATCGACCTCTAGGCCAATGTATGGTGGTTCAAATTGGAACCTCTAAACGTTGATCAAACAACTTGACTATCTATAAATTAGTGCATGCAAATCAGGTTGTGATCAGATAACATATATGAGAAACGCAGACAAGCTTTGTAGCGCAAGGCATATAACATGAAGAAGTCACCAAATATGATATTCAATTGGAATAGAGGGAAACACTCAAATGAAAAATTTATACACTGTGTTGGCTAATAGGATTAGAAAGATTCTCCCGCGACGATTTTTGATTTTCAAGGAGCGTTTTTAGCTGGTAGACAGATTTTGGATCATGCTTTAATTGCTAATGAGGCTATTGAGGATTATAAATCCATGAAGCAAGAGGGATTCTGTTTAAGATAGACTTTGAAAAAGCCTATGATCATGTTGATTGGGTCTTCTTGGATAAGGTCTTGGCGAAAAAAGCTTTTGGTTTTAAATGGCAGTCATGGATTTGGAGTTGCATCAGGACAGTTAGGTATTCTATCCTGGTTAATGGTAAGCCCAAGGGCAGGATTCTTGCTTCTAGCGGCCTCAGACAAGGTGACCCTCTCTCTCCTTTCCTTTTTCTCTTGGTGGTGGATATCCTAAGTAGGATTATTTCAAAAGGGGTAGAGGATAATATTTTTGAAGGGTTATGGGTTGGGAGGAATAATGTGGCCTTGTCTCACCTCCAGTTCGCGGACGATACAATCTTTTTCTGTTCCAATAAGGAAGATTCCTTCCATAATATGAATAAGATTCTTACGTTTTTTGAGGCCATGTCGGGGCTTCGAATTAACAAAGGCAAATGTCAGATCTTGGGCCTCAACTGTGACCCTTCTAAGTTGGATAGGTGGGTGTCTTATGTGGGGTGTGAGGTTGGTGCTTTCCCTTCCTCTTACCTTGGTCTTCCCCTAGGTCATAACCCTAGAAGTATCTCGTTTTGGGACTCGGTCTTCGACAAGATCCGCAAGAGGTTGGCGTCCTGGAGGAAGAGTTTTTTTTCAAAAGGTGGGAGACTTATCCTTATTTAGTCTGTTTTGAGTGGCATCTCGACTTACTTCTTGTCCCTCTTTAGAATCCCTAGTTCTATCAGTAAGGGGGTTAAGAAGCTTATGAAGGACTTCCAGTGGGAAGGGGTGGGTGAAGGTAAAGGCTTGCACCTGGTGAGTTGGGAGGCCTCTAGGCCACTCGACTTGGGAGGTTTAGGGATTGGTAATGTGAGAAACAAGGCCCTATTGGCTAAATGGATCTGGTGATTCCATCATGAACCTGATACTTTATGGCACAAGGTTATTGTACACAAATATGGACCTAACCCTTTTGAGTGGATCGTTGGTGGGGTTCTCGACACTTCCAGAAACCCATGGAAAGATATTTCGTCTGAGCTTCCTGTCCTTTCTCAGTTTGTTCATCGTGTGGTGGGGGATGGGACACTTACTTTTGGGAGGATCGGTGTTTGGGGGATAGGCCCCTTTGCTCCTTGTTTCCTCGGTTATATCACTTGTCCTCTTTGAAGAACCAGTCGATGGCTTCGAACCTTTCTTTCTCTTCCTCTTCTCATGAAGCCATTCCTTCTCCCTCCCTCGGGTTCTGTCATGCATTGACCAATAGGGAAGCGACAGAAGTTATCTCTTTGTTGTCCCTGATCAATCAGTTTCGGTTCTGTCCTCATAGGAGGGATGCCCGCCTTTGGATTCCTTCTCCTTCCAAAGGCTTCTCGTGCAGTTCTTTCTTTCTTAGTTTGCCTTTTCGTGAGAAATGATTGTTTTTGTGGTAGGCTGGGGTTTGTGCTATTTTGTGGAGTCTGTGGCGGTAGAGAAATAATAGAATCTTTAGAGGGAGAGAGAGTTCTTTTATGGACGTGTGGTCCCTTGTTAGATTCTATGTTTCTCTTTGGGCTTCGGTGTCAAGGCTTTTTTGTAATTATTCTTTAAGTCTTATCTTGCTGACTCCCCTTTTTTTTTGTGGGCTTCTTCTTTTGTATGGCTGTGTATTCTTTCATTTTTTCTCAATGAAAGCTCGGTGTTTTATAAAAAAAAATAAAAATAAAAAATAAAAAATTTATACACGAAGCCACGCATGATCAAAGCTCGTAGATTCCAAAAGTTTATATCGATTCTTGGAAGTCCAAACATACAGTCACTCTGATGTACAAAAGAAAAATAACATCAATGTACGAAAATAAAATGCAGCCACAAATTAGTTGCATTACAGTTCTTTCCTCTGAGAGGCGAATGGAAGAAAATCAATTAATGAACCAAATTTCAAGTGCTTAGACATAGAATTCACAATAGCATTAAAATCATCAGCCATTGATGTTCCATCCAACACCACCACAACAGAGAGAGAAAACAACCTGATTTCCGGTTTATCAGCAGCGGAGCAAGTGAAGTTAGCTAAATTCCGTCTCGTGTGCTGAAGAGAACGAAGCGACTCTGCTAGATTGGGGCCAAAAGTAAACGAGACCGTCTTCCGATGAACATGGCAGCAGATACGGCGATAGAATTTGAAATTGTGAGCGTTATGGCTGCGAGAGCCAGGAAAATGTGGAGGCCGAGCGATGTTGTTGCAGGAGGAAACCACCATGATTGACCACTCGAGAAACTGACACTTGACATCTGCGGTAGTTTCTAAGTTTGTCAATCAATGGAAGCGTATTTCGAGGGATGGTCTTGATGGCGCCACGATACCCAGAATTTGCCGCACCATAAAGCTCAGATGACGATTGACAAGGTCGAAGTGCCTGTGGGCCGTAGGGTAAGGAGAAAAATGAAAAAAAGGAAAAATATCAATTTTAACATTTAATTTGATTAATTGTATCAATTTTCATATAAACTTGCAATTTAAAATTTCATCAACTTTCACTTTTTATAAAACCTCATCAAATTACACCTTAAACTTTAATGAGTGTTACAGTTTTTTTTAGTACAACTTACCAACCTAGCCTTAAACAAGTGTTGTTGTATTTACTAACTTTTATTGAATAAATTCTCAATGAAATTTTTTTGTGCATTTAATAAACATAAAATATATGTCTAGTGCAAAGTTAGTGAAGCTTCAAAGAAAATTAACACTAGAGTTAAATTTTTGTGAATTTTGAAAAATTTATTCAATTTTCGATCTTGTGCATGCATCATGTTTAATTTTGTATGAAGTTTGATTTTGGTTGATAGTGAGTTTTAAGAAAATTTTAATTTAAATTTGTTAAAATTTTAGGTTAATTTAAAGTTTTATGGTGAAAAATTGAAAATGAATTTTTTTCGAAAAGAAAAGAGGAGGATTGGGCTCAAAGCCCGATACTTGATTTCGGGCCTTGAGCCCAATACTCAAAAGCCTCTTACAATGATCCAGTCTACTGACCGTCATATAAAACGCTGCCGTTTTAAGGATCTAATGCAAAACAGACGCAGGCCGAAACTCTTTTTATCATTTTCTCCTCCGTAAACAAAACGCAACCGTTCTCGTAACTCTCCTCCGTACCAACGCAAAGAGCGGGAACTTGGAAGCGAGTTGAACGCAATAAAATTTGCGCGCGTTTTTGTTTTTTGAGATTGCTCCGACGAGAAGTGCGATGAGAATCGAGATTATGGTTCGAAATTATTGGTGGCTCACGAATCACGATATCGTAGACAAACAGGTAGATCGGATGAATGATATTTTGTCGGTTCATTGAACGATTCAGTGATTTGTCTTTCAGAAAACGAAATTGTTTCTTCTTTGATCAAAAATCGCGATTGCTAAGTCTCGTAATTCCTTTCTTCTTCAATCAGTAATTGTGATTGCTAGGTCTCATGATAGCGCGATTTTGATTATCGACGAGGACATCAAAGTTTTTTTTAAATTAATGATCGTGATTGCTAGCTCTCATAATTCCGAATTTGTGTATGATTTTGATTAGTATTAGTTGACGAGGAAATCGTACAGTTTAGTAAATAAACAATCGTGATTGCTCAAGATCAAAAGTTAAAAAAGTTTTTCATTCGTCGATCAGATAGTTTAGGTGCTTTAGTTTTTAGTTGATCGATTTGATTTGATTCATCCGTTGCCGACTAGTGTCAAGTGTGTTGTTTTAGAATATCTCGATTTGATTAATCTCTCTCGATATTTTTATCTGTAGTCATTGTTATCACGAGTTCAAATTAAAACCCTTCCACGGCGTGCTTCAGGTCTTCATTTCCTTGTTTCAGAATTTTGAATACGAATTTGTGTCAGCGGTGGTTTCTGCTGATGCGTGAATAGAATAGTTAGCAACAATATTGATCGGTATTTGTTAGGTGTAATCCGTTTTACTTATGTTTTCTTTTATTAAGTTCAACATGCGAATCAATATGTTAAATAATTATATATCGAACCTCTTGTTCTTTTCCGAATCTCATACTTCCTAGTTTCTTTCAATTTTTTGTGAAATATAATTGCGATATTTCTGGATTTATAGAATTTTTTGCCTTGTTAATGGTATTACTATTAAAGGCTAACACATTCAGAAACTGAGTTGCTTCAGCTTTACAAACACTGTGTTCTGAATTTGGATTTTATTATTAGAAGCACTTCGGTGTTAATATTATCTAAATTTAAAAAAAAAAATTATTTTCCTAAATTATATGTTGTAATCTTTCTTATTAATTTTGTCAAATTTTAACATTCATTATTTTCAATACTCCGATATCTTACTATATTAGAGAAAAGGAATCCGAGATTAGCAATTGAGAATAGAACCTCATCTTTTTAGCTTTTGGGAGATTTTGGCATCTGCTGAATGTAGATGAAAGCCTTCTAATAAAGTGAAGTGATTCCTTTTATTGCAGAGAAGCCATGACCTGAGGAAGCGAATTAGTATGCTTCATTTATTTCAATCTATCAGAAGTAAACATGAATTACATTTATTTCCTTGAAACAACTAATTTTTAATCCATGTACCTCTTTTTGGAGTTCCTCTGGAGGACGTAAATTTTGTTTAAGCTATTTGGTTCGATAAACAGGTGTGAGTTTGTTGCTCATGAAGATCAAATCATAAAATAATGTGGAAGCTACAGAAGTTTTGGGTAGAGCAGTTAGGGTCTGACTTGTTTAGCTGTGCACGAAGTTCAGACAAGGAGAGCTTCCTATCAGGTACATGTTATTCAACAGACAAAACTTAGAGACTTTTTCTGGTTTACTGACTACTGACTATAGTTTCTAAGCTAGATTTCAACTCTCCCACAATTGTCTAATTTTGATCGAACTGCATAGTTTTCTCTACCTTATAACTCAATGAAGTGAGAGCGCATTTAATTTCTTTTGCCTCTACAAAAGTGGTTTTACTTTCATCAGTGGTCAAACTCACATTCCTATGCCACATGTTTCGGGTTATCATTATAATCCATCAAAATTTGCGCTGAGCATCAAATTTTCCTTTACTTCACTGCCTTCTGAAAGCAAATTTACTTTCTGAATCAAAGAATTTTCCATGCTACATAGACTTCTTCTAGAGACGGTGGCTTCTGTGATGACACTATCCTGAATTGAGGCATCAGCTTTTTATACCTGTAGACTTCTTTTTCTGCCTTAATAACTAAGCAGACATCTTTACTTGTAATTGGGGGAGTCTGGAAGAAAACCGTCGAAGAAGTTGGTATCCAGATAATGGTTGGCTTTGCGAATGATACTTCTAATTGTCTCACCAAAGATGAACCAAGATACCTATATTCTGAGAAGCCATTTAGTTGTATGTTCTCCCATGCATTTCTTCCTTGCTTCAGCCGTACTGCAAAAGGGATCATATAAATTTCCTGCCTCATTTTGTTTTCTAAACTTTTTGAAAGGTCGTTGTCAGAGTTGAACCTTCCGAATATCGGTTTTGCCTTTCACATCTTGTGCTCTGGCTAATCCAAAAGTTATATATAGTCTATGGAGCTGTAATTTTCATTGTCTCATCGAAGACAACATGATATTTCATCTTTTATGTGGGGCTTCAATCTTGTAACTTTCCATGGTCTCAATCTGCTGATTGAATATATTCCTAATGAAGCCTCTGTATATACCATCTGAAATCAGGATCTCGAGTTCCCAACAACTCAAATCCAAAATCCAGAAAGTTGCATGCTTCTACATTTTTGGGCTGCATTTTATTTTGGCTAATGAGAGGCTTGAGATCCTGTAACTTCATTCCAAGGAAATTTACTTCTCTTTCCTTCTCGCTTCTGCTGCCAAATGCTCCTGGAAATCCCTCGTAAATCCCAAATTAGATTTTATGACCTTTCCAATGTTTGATTTTAGTTGCTGCAACTGCAATGCACCCATCTCGGAAAAGAGAATTGCATTCTGCATGTTTTCAAAAATAATGTCCAAAGTTTCTTTCAAAATATCAATGTCAGATCCCATCTCTTCAACTTTTACTTCGTTGATTCTTTGATTCCATTTCTTTTCATAAATTTATAATCATCAAATTTCGAGTTTTTCTCTGATCTTTCAAACCTGTCTATCCACTGATTTTTTTTTTTTAATTCAATAGATTCTCTATATCTATTGCTAAGAATGGAACCTTCAACCCTCCTCGTTCTTGCAATCACAAGATTTTTCGTCAAAGAAATCAATTCTTTCCATAATTTTCCAAAGCCTGCCTTCACACCAAAAATTTCATCCATGTTTCTTCTGAAAGTCAAAGCTCAGACAAGAAAAATAATTTAAGTATGGATTTCATTTTAGTCCAAGGAAATCGATCCCTTCGTCCGGTGCAAGTATCATGTATCTTTTATCTCTTGTTTAATATAAGGACTGCAGCCGCATTGGTGAGTTCTTAGAATAGGCGAATCAGAAGGATCGCGATCCCTGAAATTGTTCTCGGATTGGCACTTCTTGTTGAAAATGAAAAGAATCGCGGTGAGGAGTTAGTTTTGGATATACATATTTGGGGACAAAAATCAATTTATACCTCTAAATTTTGGAGGTGGTATCTAAACTAATAATTGTATCAATTTAGTATGAGAGTTTAGGAGTTTAATTGAAACACTTATAAAAATTCAGGTTTTAAATTAATCTAACATCCAAAGTTTAAGGGTATAAATTGATTTTTTCCCTTTTCTTTTCAAAGATACATGCTTACCTTACTATTTGTTGCCTTATTATTCTCTCTTTCTTTTTTTTTTTAATGGTTAAAAAAAAAAAAAAAAAGCGCTGTTTCTTGTTATCCAGAAAAAAAAAATTAATTTTTTAAATTATTATAACAAAACCTAGGATTTTGAGTTAGAAAATAACTATTTAAAATAAAATATTCAAACTTCCGTTTCAAAAAGAAAAGTAGAACTTCTAAGTTCTAACTTTGTTTTACTTTGATAGTTATTACGCATTTTAAGTAATACAAAAATAATTTAGTAATATTTTTAAAATTGAAAAGAAGAAACAAGAACAAAAAATTAAGACCCCGTTTGATAACCATTTGATTTTTGATTTTTGGTTTTTAAAAATTAAGCCTATAAATACTATTTCCACCTATGATTTTACTTGTTTTGTCATATTTTTTTTGCCTATGTTTTTAAAAACCAAGTAATGTTTTGAAAACTAAAAAAAATAGTTTTCAAAAACTTGTTTTTGTTTTTAAAATTTGGCTAAGAATTCAAATACTTCCTTAAGGGAGATGAAAATTATTGTAGAGAAATTGGGAGAAAATAAACTTAATTTTCAAAAACCAAAAACCAAAAATCAAATGGTTATCAAACGGGGCCTAAAATTTTTATTCATAGAATTTGTATAAAAGTTTGGATATGAATATTACCAAGTGCATATGTTGAAAATATGACTGTTTATTTATTTATTAAATGAAGTAAATATTGAACTTGGTATATTTCTGCTTGTTAGTTAAAGTGATTCATGTTGTAGAGCAAATCTCATCCGTCCATCTAATAGGATCATTCATTTGGTACAAGCTTTTCATATAATATCATAGTGTTGGATGCTCTATGTCTATGTTTTGTCTTCAACACTTTTTTTACTTTAATAAATAAAGAGTAAGTGATGGAACATTCAATCTTAAGGAAAGTGATTGGTCCTTATAAATTGAATTATGCAAGCATTTTTTAGTACAAATGTAAGGTATGGAGATTTGAACCTCTATGGGTATTAGTCAAACACTTGAATCTTGTTCGATAACCATTTAATTTTGTAAAAATTAAGTGTATGAACACTACTTCCACTTCAAGTTTTTTTTGTTTGTTTTGTCTTGTTATCTACTTTTTACAAATGTTTTCAAAATCTAAGCCAAGTTTAGAAAACTAAGTCTCTATATGATAACCATTTAATTTCTAGTTTTTGAAAATTGTGATTGTTTTCTCATAATTTCTTTACCATGAGCTTTATTTATATAATAAAACATTTAAATTTTTAACCAAATTTTAAAAACTAAATGATTATCAAACGATGCCTTAATTTTCAAAATTTTGCTTGTTTTTGAAAAGATAACAAAACAAAAAAATTCATATAGGCTTAATTTTAAAAAATAAAAAATCAAATAGTTATTAAACAAGACTTAAAAATAGTAGTTTTTAAAACTTGCTTTGTTTTGAAATTTAACTGAGAATTCAAATCTTTTCTTAAGAAAGATGAAAATCATTTTAAAGAAAGGGTGAGAAAACAATCTAGTTATCAAACAAGACCTTAAAAGATATTATATCTTTTGCAAGTGAGATAATATATTTTTACATTTACAATTTGATGCCGTAAAGATGTCGGTTTAATCAATCCTCTCCCCTTTTCAACGATCTTGAAACAAATCGATGGTTCCAATAGCCAGTCCGAGTAAATTACTGTTGACAGTACCAAACTTAAGTGCACGGTGAAAATTTTCGGTCGACATGTCGTCAGGGAGAGATGTCGTTTCCCCCCATTTCGACGACATGTCGTCCATATTTCAAATTTTTTTTTTTTTTTACAAACATGAGAAACTTTAAGGCACAGTTTAATCTTCTCTTTGTTATATTATTATTATATATATATATTTCGAATATATATATATATATATTTGAATTTAATCTTTTCTTTGTTACCTCCACAGGTAGAGAGAGAGAGAATTTTATTATCTTGAGGAGAAATTGAGTACAAAATACAGCGAGACCCCCGTACTTGGTCATTCGAAGCGCTAGATAATAGGTTCAAAGCATTTCTACACTCCAATTCCAATTATCTTAATTTCCCTCCAAGTCTCTCAATTTTTCTTTAATTCTCTTAAATTCATTTCAATTCTCTCAAATTTCCTTCATAGCTGTCTAATTGAATATAAATATTACATATATTTAGATATATGATGTTAAGACTTAAGAGTAATCAATTATACTATAATTGAGTCACGACCCACAATTAAGGTTTCATGAAATAATTTTAATAATTTAAATCAATTTCCATATATTTTTTTTAAATTTTCTACTTGCATCGACATTTCAAATTTTCAATTGACATTCATATCTAAATATTATCTTAATTTTTAGATGTGATGCTTAAAAATAGTCTATTATAGTCTAATTAAGTCAAAATCTAAGTTTCATTGACTAATTCAAACAATTTCCATCAATTTCCACGATTTTCGTAAATTTCCATCGACATTTCCATAAATTTTGGACCTCAACATTTCCATCGACATCGACATTTCGAACCTTGCTTAAGTGGAGATAAGGAAATACGATTACTACTGTGAACTTGAATAATAATAAATTTCTAGCATAAATTTAAAAATTTGGATGGGTGGGAAGAAAGAACTTTGTCCTTTAGAAACGTAAGATTAGTTTTCTTTGGATAAATTACTAGTTTAATTCATAAACTTTTATGTTTGTATCAAATAGATCCTTAAATGTAAAAAAACATATAATAGAGCTTTGAACTTTAAATTTCGTATCTAATAAGTCTTCGACGTATTCCAAATTAACTAGTCTATTAGACAAAAAAATTGAATTGTCTAATAAAAAATTTAAATTTTGTATTCAATAGATTCTTAAATTTTAAAAAATATCGAATAGGTCAAAGATTTATTAGATACAAAATTGAAAACTTTGGATATTATTAGACACTTTTTAAAACCTAAGAATTTACTGAAAACAAAATTGAAAGTTAGAAACTATTAGACATTTTTTTATAGTTCGACACAAATTTGAAAGTTCAAGAAGTGAATCTATAATTGAACTTTGTACTTTTTATATTTTCTATTTAGTCCATGTGGTTATATAAGGTAAGATGGAGAAAATTTTAGAGGGGCAGAGAGCAAAATGGTTTAATTTTGAATTTTGAATTTTTTTTTACTTTTAAAATTAACTTACAATTTCAAAATCATTATTCAAAATTTTAAATTAAAAACTAAATAAAGAATCATGTTTATCAAAAGTTAAAAAATATAAATCAGAGAGTAAAATGGTAACCGAGGCACTTAAAAGACTTGGATCTGATCAATGTTAAGAGTACTACCTTGTCTCGGGTATTTTCCTTCTGACTTTTGTGGATCTGCAAGGAAAGAAGAGACGTGAATAGAGGGAAGAGGATGATTCAAATAAAACGCTGGAACAGCATTGTGCAGCACTACCTCGATTCCATGCTATGTAAAAATCTAACAGTTGATATATGAATGTAAAGTTTAGGGTCAAAGGAGGATTCGAGCTGAGAGTGTTTGACAAAGATTTCCAATTGCTTTTAAAGGACTAACCATGTATTTTAAAAATATATATACTGTATTGATAATAAGTAAAAAACACTTCTCCCATTAAAAAAAAAAAAAAAAACACTTCTAAAGAACCAATTCTCTAAAATTGATTTTCTAGAGTGAGAGAAAATAATTTAAAAATGTATAGTGAGGGGAAAAAACTCATAATCAGTAAGTAAATTCACTTTTGAATTTAGTACAAGTAAACAAATTTGTGATTAAGAGCTCATAAAAAAAGCCATCAAACACATAAGTTTTTTAATTAAAAATCTTCCCAACAAAATCTTGGTTTGAAAAAAAATAAAATTATATGCGTCCAAAATCTTAAATAGAAAGAAAAGAAAAAAAAAAATTGGATAGAATGTCAGCAAAATTTTGGAGAGAAAAAAATAAACAAAAATGGCTAGTAATATGGCTAACCAGCCACGTGTGGCTTTATTGGAGGGAAAATTTTACTATGATAGTATGAAAAATTTTCCATACTACTCCCATTTATTGCTTGATTGGCAACCACTGTTGGCGACTGTCGAACTTCTGACAACTACCACCAATGATAATTCCCAACGACCGACAACACTCAAGCTATCCTTTTGGTTGTGGTCGGCCGATCATAGTGTTTTAATAAGAGTCGTCATTTATGGTAATTTGACATTATTACAAGCATTTTGAGTATAAAGCAAACCTAAGAAACTTGGAATAAAAACACTTATGAAAAAATATAACCAAACATATGAGTGTTTTAATTTTAAACTATTTTTATAAAAAAAATGTTTAAAATACAATGTATTTTTGAAAAACACTTTTTTAGAGTTCAACCAATCAAACTTTGTTGCTGTTTGTTGAGATTGTTTGATTGGGAGAAAAAGTAGATAGAGCGGTGGAGAAGAGTTAGACTGAATTTAAAAAAAATTATTCATGTAGCCAACACTTGTGGCTAAAATATCTATCTAACTCTTTGTTTGAATCAACCTTTTTTATGGATATTATATGGAACATAGATGTGGCCCTTTATTGGGCATTCATTTTTTTTTTGTAAACCATATATTTAGGCCCTTGTTGGCCTACTTATTTTTTGTGCATATTTCACTCACATATTCCACTAATGTAAAAGAATATTGTAATTTTGTTGTTGGTATGAAACAAAACTATTTTGTCTACCTCAAAAGTACAAATGTTAGATGTAGAAATTGTAAAATATTTGTGAAATTTTTAAGTTGACATCTCAATTGAATGTTAAAAATTTGGGCAAATATATGTCTAATTGAATGGTAGAACAAAAGGTTAAGAAAACAAAAACAGCCAGCAAAAAATTAGACTTTCAGAACTTCAAGTTAAAAATATATGCACCAAAAACCCTTGAACCAAGACTTTTATAATATTTTTGGAATATTATGTGTCTCATTTATGTATTTTTTAAATCAAATCTAAAAAAGAACAAATCTTATGTGTCTCTTCATTTATGTATTTTTTAAATCAAATCTTTTATAATTTGCTTATGTGTAATCATTCATCAATCGTTAATGTATTCTACAGCCTACAAAACAATTTGCTTATGTGTCTCTTCATTTATGTATTTTTTTAAATCAAATCTAAAAAAGAACAAATCTTTAAGATACTATCAATCAATAGCTTCAAAAAAAAAAAAAAAAAAGATTTCATCAAGAAACTCATTCCATTTTGCATAAATACGTTTCTTTAAAAGACAAATTCAATTGAATGTGGTTTTCAAAGAAATGCACTCCAATAAGGACTAAAAAAAATCACTGACTTTTTCTAAATAGTTTCAAATCTACCTATTTCTCCCAATTTTTTTTTTTTAAATAACAATATCCACCTAATTTACCTCAATTTAAGATTTGTTCCCTAAAATTTTTCAATCCTTCAATGAAAAACGTACCGTAGATCGGGGTTGTTAAATGCTTTTTCTAGGTATTTTGATGAAAAAGAACCAAAGAAAGATGGGATTAAGTTTAGTAATCCCCTCGGCTTTGAATTGATTTCTTATCAGTCTTTTGTATTCTGTTTAATCTAATGAAAGTTTCCTTCGTTTCTAGTTTCCTTATAGAATAAACTAAGCCAACTTCATCAGCACAAACCATTCATAGAAAGCTTACTCTGGAAGCACAGGAGTAGAAGAGTAATAATCCAAAGAAGGCTGATAACTAACTTTTACTCATTTCTATCCTTAATTTTACTGGTTTTTCATCTAGTATGGGTGGTATCTTCAACAAAACCTATTATTCCAAAAATATCATAATGCATAAACTAAACAGAATACATTGCAATTGAGTGACAACTAATGATAATTCTACAAATGATGGAAAAAATATTAAAGAATAACTTAAACATACAAGAAAAGAAAACTCCTAAGAAACAGTAACATATCGAACTATTGAAAATAATCTCCTAAAATTTTGACAAGATTAATAAGAAAATTAGCATGCACGAAAAAAAAAACTCCTTTTAGGAAAATTATTTTGTATAAGATATTTTAGAGAATATTACAACCAGAGCAGTCCTAATCGCATGCAACAATCTGTAAATGAACAAATTCCAAATTCAGATCATAATGTTCTTAGGCGGAAGCAACTTGATTCTTGAATGTATATTATTTAGCAAGGCATAGTATTCATTAAATCCAAATGTATCACTAACTATAATACATAAAAACGAAAGAAATTAGGAAGTATTAAATTATGAGAAGAATAAATTCGTGGAATAGTTGTTTAACAAATTGATTCACAAGTTGAACTTAGTAAAAGGTTATAAAAGTGTAACAGTGTAAAAGTAATCAAAATACATACCGATAAATATCGTTCAGGTAGATATTCAGTTCATGCATCAAATTAAACCGCCGCTTACACGAAATCGTCTTCAGAATTCTGAAAACAAGAAAAAAGAAGATGGCAGCAATTCGTACAAAATCTGAAATAAGAAGTATTGAGAGATTCTGTTAATTATCGGACCGTGCATAATTAGATAAGAGCTAAATGGATGAATGAATCAAATCGATCCACTAAAACACCTAATCTAATCTGATCGGCGAACAAAAAACTCTTGATACTTCCGGATATTACGAGACTGACCGATCCGATCCTTAGTTTAACTAACAATTTGATTTCCTATTCGACTAATCAAAATCGTGAAGTAATTAGGATTAATGAGACTGAGAAATGGCAATCATTAGTTTAACGAACGATTTGGTTTCCTCTTCGACTAATCAAAATCGTCAAGTAATTAGGATTTATGAGACCGAGCGACAATCACGATAATTAATTTGATAAACTATTAGGTTTCGTCTTTGAGTAATCAAAATTGTAAAGTAATTATGATTGATGAGACTGAGCAATCACACGATCATTAGTTTAAAAAATAATCGGTTTCCTCTTCGACTGATCAAAATCTTAAAGTAATTAGGATTAATTTGACCTAACAATCGCGATGGTTGATCAAAGAAACAAAAAGGTTTTCCGAAAGGAAAATCACTGAAACGTACCTGTGTTTGCTTATAACATCGTGAACCACTGATAACTTCGAACCCTAATATCATCATACTTCTCCTCAGAGCGATTTCGAGAATCAAACTCTCGCGCGCAAATTTTGTAGCACTCGGCTCCACTTCGTCATTATATAGTGGGCAATTTCATTTTACAAAAATACCCCCATTACACAAATATTTTCCCGAAAAAACTAGTGGGCCGGCTTTTGTCTGCAAATGAAATTGGGGGCCCAAAGTTGGAAAATTGGTGGGCTCTAGTCCAATTAGATTAGGGCTTAGGAGATCATTGTTAAGCGTTGTAATGCCCAAGCCCAATCATCGCCAAGGCCTTTTAGGCCCAATATATAATTACGGCCCAGCCCATCAAGCCGTCCACTACGACAAGCCCACCAAAAGGATGCAGTACTTGCACATGGCTGTTTCCATCAACCCTTTGTTAGATGAAGACATCTGGGAATAAGAAATGGATTCAATTATGAGAACAGGAGCATACTCAATTTTTTTTTTAAATTATACTATATTTTCAGTTTTTTTAAATATAATTTTTGTTTTTGTTTTCATTCTCAAGACTTTGTAATCATTCATCAATCGTTATTACTATTGATTCAGTAAAAAAAGCCAAGATATTAATACATCAATCATAAATGTTAGATGTTCTCCATATATATTTTTTAACTTAAAAAATAAAAAATATTAATAAAAAATTATCATATCCATTTTTCTGACTAATTAGCATGACCATTAAATATTATTATCCATGTAGTATAAGTTTCATATTTCACAAAGATTATCTCCATTATTGAAAATTTTCTCAAGCTTGATATATAAATTTATTCAACTGGTTAAGTATTATAACTTTGATAAAGGTTTGAACCTCTATATCCTCACACCTTTATTTATATACATATATATAAAAGATAAAAAAAAAAGGTTTTTAATAATTTATCAAATGTTACCATTGTATTGCAAAAAACAACTATATACATCAAACAGTCATGCAAATGTCAACTTGAGAATAACTCAATTGGTTAGGGTATATACCTTCCACCAAGAGGTCAAATGTTCGAATTTTCCACCCCACATGTTGTTGAACTAAAAAAAATGTCATACAAGTAATGTTAAGTGACTATAATTAACAAATCAATGTCTTGGCAACTTTTTAGACAGTGTAAAATCTATTAACGATTGACTGAAGCTCATGCTATTTTGTTTCTTTTTGTTCAAAAACATAAGGGGTGGGGGTTGAATCTCCAACCACTTGGTCATATATATATATATCTTAACCAGTTGAACTAAGACAAAGTAATCGATAAAGAACCTATTTTCAATATGCTTTCATGATTAACTTACATTTCAAAATTTATGCATAGTTTATTGAAACGCTTAAAACGAAACCTCCCACTTTTTTTACCGTGTACTAACCAACTTGCTAACCAAATACAACCATTTATTTCCCTCCCGTTGACATTTCTACGATTCGAATCCAAACAAAAGAAGTTGACTTAAAAAAGCGATAGATCAAGAGCAAGGGGAGAACATCTAAAAAACATATCACAATGAATGTTTTGCTGTCATAGATGGGATTAATTAATTATCACATTTCAACATTGACATGCAAATAAAAGAACAATATAGAACTATAGGTTATTATTTAACATATGGGAAAAATAAAAAAGTTATTCTAAGAAGAAAAAAAAGCTAAATATTTGAGAATTCCCCATGTTGCCATTAAGCTTAAATAAAAATTCTCACAACACAACAACCACACAGTAAACTCCCATGAGAGAGCTCTATAATCTTTAAGTTTGGTAGAAGAATAATTATATAAGTTGGCTGCCATTTCAACGAAGGAGAGAAATAAAAAAGCAAGCTTTAAAGACATGGCGGTATAATATTATAATTGCTGTTTCTTCTCTACAATGATAGAGGCTAAACAGTGGAATTTTTTTAAAAGAACAGTGACCCATCTGTTTTGTTGTGCAAAAATTTCTTGTTGAAAACTGACAGAACAAATCGTTGAGAGAGAGCCCTAGAACTCTTTCGAAATAATAATAATAACAATAATAACACTAGCTGGGGTTTTTTGGTTTTATTTTGTCAAGTGAAGTTGATAATTAATTATTCAATTGGAAGGAAGTGTGTCAGAATTTGGACAAGAAAAAAACAAAAGAACAGGCTGACAACCAAACATGCCAGATTAGAGGTTGCAGAGTTGCCTGAAGGGGTTTTGAGTTTGTCTGTCAGAATATATGGGTCATAAATTCCATCTTTATCACATGTGGGTGATCCCATTCTTAGACATTACTTCAATTTTTTTTGGTCTGTCTCAGATTGACACTCTGTCATTTTCAAGATTATGGGAATTATTATTACCCCCTATCAGAATCATTATTTGCCCAATTAAGCATATGAATTGAAGTCCCCTGTTCAGATGAAGGTTCCTTATTATTTCTCTTTTGCATGAAAAGTTTTGATGATATATCACTTCATACCTTCTATGAAGGAACGAAGAAGATTGAACTATGACGGGTCGTATTGTGTTAGGATAATGGGATCTTCTATATCTTTATTTTGATTTGTCAAAATTGAGAAGATGGATATCTAAGTTGGCAATAAAGTTGAATGATAAGAAATTTAAGACGAGTGATATGTTAGGGCTAATGAGACTTTCTATATTTTTAATCTCGTATGTCAAAATTGAGAAGATGGACAATTTCACCCACCTAAGTCCCAATGAAATCGAATGATAAGAAAATGTGACAAGTAATATGTTGGGACAATGCGACTTCCTATATCTTTAGATTGGTATGCCAAAATGGAGAAGATTGACAATCTCACCACCTAAGTTGATCCCAATAAAGTTGAATTATAAGAAATTGAGACGAGTGACATGTTAAGACAACGAGACCTTCTCTATCTAGCTTGATATGTCAAAATTGAGAAGACGTACAAACCCACCACCTAAATTCGACGTTGATAAATTTGAATGATAAAAAATTGGGACAAATGATATGTTAGGACAACGAGACCTTCTATATCTTTATACTATTGGTACGTCAAAATCTCACTTGTCTCGAAGAAAATTTCCTAACACCTGTTAATGAGAAGATGGACCAGTTCACCTAAGACCCGACAAATTTGTTGAAGGTTGCGCCTTGATTGATAAGAAATTAAGACTGATGATGTGTTACGACAATGAGACCTTTCTATATCTTTTGAAATCTCGATAGTAATAGAAAATATATTTTTTTTATCTCTCTTTATTCATGTTTAACATCGATGGAAGAGGAGATGGATCAACCCACCTAAAACCCAAGTGGGTTTTAGACTCTAATGATCAAGGATTTCTGAGTCATCAATAGAAAAAACATGGTGAATTAAGGAATAAACAATGATATGATGAAGAAAGCAAAAGTTAGGTAAACAAATCCAAGGCTCCTACCAACAAAACTGTACCCTTTTTGAGTACCTTAATTGGAGCACTAGGGTTTTGAAAAGAGAGAGATACCCCAGTACAATATTTATACTTGAAGCATATTGTTTAATAAAGTATAAATCAAGTAAGATGGGGCCACATAGAATAAAATCATTTTTAAAATCTCTACAATTTTGCATTTCAAATGTACTCAATCTTGTAGATCATGTTTATCTAATGAAAAGATTAAGATATCCAAGTCCTAGGTATTGTGTAGCACTTATATATATATAAATATTTATAATGTAATAATACATTTATATGATAAGATAATTCGTAAAAAGATAGATCATATAGAGTTGCATGAATAGCAGACATATAACATGTGAAGGAACAATCTTCTGAACTACATCTTCAATTGTTTGTCAAGCACTAGAAATTTGGGCCCTTTTGATAGGGTTATGACATTGAAGATTATTGAGTATCCCATGTGTTACATTTATTCTTTTTTTGCACCCAGTCTCCTTCAAGTAGATAATGCTGGGAAAACTTGAGAAATGTGGGTGGGGAAATTCAGCTGATGGTTTCAGAATGTGGGGTGCTGAAAGCAAAAAAAAGGAGAATAGAATCACAATGGATGGGTCACTAACTTCAAAACCCATGTCTCTTTCTTTTTTTTTTTTTCTTCACTTTTTTCGAGAAACAATGTACTACATTGATAAATAAGAGTTTCTACTTACGTTATGATAATAGTATCGACGAATTATTTGATGCATTTGTTGAGGATCTCACATTGAAAAAATGTAGAGATACCTCACAATTTATAATATACATGAGCTACTTCTCTCATTGCCAATTGGTTTTGAGATGGAACCCCATGTAATCTAATATGGTATCGGAGCCTATTAAACCCAAACGAGTATTCGGTCCAAAAATTAAAATTGGGATCCGATCCAAGAATGGTGAATCCAAAGTGGCACCATCTTGACGGGGCATGTTGAGGATCCCATATTGGAAAAATGTAGAGATACCTCACAATTTATAATATACATGGGCTACTCCTCACATTGCCAATTGGTTTTGAGATGGAACCCCATGTAATCTAATAGCATTTATTAAATATAAGATTTAAATTACAAGTTTAGTCTTTTAATTTATATGTTTGTGTTTTTTTGGTTTCTGAAATTTTAAAAAATGTATGGTAAGTTTCTAAAATTTTAGTTTTATGTTGAATAGGTTACTGAATTTTCAATTTTGTGTCCAATAGGTCATTGGTATATTCACTATTTTTTAAAGTTCACATATATTACTAGACAAAACATTAAAAGGTTAGAGTCATATTACACATAAAATTTAATTTTAAATATAATAGATCAATTAATATTTAAAATTAAAATTTCGAATATGTCAGGGTCTATTAGACACAAAAATTAAAGTTCAAAGATTTATTGGACATTTTTAAAGTTCAGAAATTTATTAGAGATAAAATTGAAAGTTTGGAGACTTATTAGACAATTTTTAAAATTTAGGAACTTTTTTTTTATATAAATTTAAAAGTTTATGATTAAACTTGTAATTTAGTCTAAATATATTATAAATGGATTGATAGAAAAAGATGAGTTCGTATACAAAGTTATGAGTAATGTTCATAACTTATTGGTGTGTAGTCGAGTTTTGTTTTTTTCTTCTATTTTCAAAATCATTAGGTTAAGTATTCATGTGGGCTGTTCTCAAGAAAAAGTGTAGGAGACAAACAAGGCCATACCATGTAGTTTCTATTTGTGGGCTTTACTTCTACCAATCCTCTACTTGCTACTCTCATTTAAGCAACGGAATGCCCAAATTTAATTGCACATGACAAAGAAAAGCACTAGTGAAATTGTTTGTCAATTTCACTATAAATCTTTCTCAATTTTGAGAAAAATATCTCTAATGAATTTCTTTGGCTTTATTGGATAACTATTTAGTTTTTTATTTTTAATTTTTAAAAATTAAGATTATAAAACAACTTCTACTTATGAGTTTTTCTTTGTTTTGTTATCTATTTTTTTTTTTATAAATGTTTTCAAAATTCAAGCCAAATTTTGAAAATAGTTTTTAAAAATGGCTTAGTTTTTGTTTTTTTAAATTTGGCTAAGAATTCAAATGATTCTTTAAGAAAGATGAAACATCGTAAAAAAACAATCGCAATCTTTAAAAATAAAAAACCACATAGTTTATCAAGCATACCTAATAAATGATTCTATTACGCTTGAAATGGAGATGAAATTACTTTTTCTTTTTGAGTTCTGAAATTACATTTTTTTGAGCTTGAAATCAGGACTTCCTCCATGTTATCGAATTAAAAAAAAGGAAAAAAAATCTCCACTAAGCCATAAATTAAAACTTTATAATTTGGAAAATTTTAATCTTTCAAATATATATATTCTTAGCAAATTGTTTTTGTTTTCTAAGGAAAAACGTTCTCAACCTTCAATATGATTTTGAGGTACTGTGATTAAGTAGAAAACATTAGTAGGTTTCGATATAATGATGCAAGTCATAGCTCATAATGACATGTTTTTCCATAATAAATGATCCAACTGTTCCATATCTACTACATGACATCCCCTTATTGACAATTTTATTGTTATAAATTTCCTTCTAGCTTTATGTATGTATTATACACATACTAATTACCTTATATTTTCATAAAAATGTTCATGATTGTGACACACCCACAATCTATCATATAATTTTCGGCGTGATAAATCTTAACGATCACGAACACTATTCAATGACATTTATCTTCTACACAATAAGGTTGCTTTCAAAACTAAGCAGTTTTTCTAGCCTGCCTGACATAATCTTGCCTAACTCAAGTCTTAGTATTGCTTCAAAACATTTTAAATATAATTAAGATTATATCTATATATCTATATTTATGTTGTTTGAGTTAACAATTGGTGTTGTGGTGTAGTTGGTTATCACGTCAGTCTAACACACTGAAGGTCTCCGGTTCAAGTCCGGGCAACGCCATTTTTTAAAATATCTTTTTTGACGATACTATTTTTCAATAGTAATTTTCTGCTTTACGAAAGGAACCCGAAGTTTCCAACTTCGACGATTTGAAGTAATTTTGATATATTTCTTATTAAAGAAACGAGAGGTGGTATTTGACAGTTTGACACTAATAACCATTATTTTTCTGCTTTGTGAACTGAGCCCGGAAGTTTCCAATTTTGAAAAATTTCAAAATTCGAAGTAATTTTGATATCTGTAATTAAATTGGAGGAAATGGATTTTTGATGTACGAGAAAGAAATTGTAAAATTAGTTGAATTTGTATCATATTACAAGGTAAGTAACATGTAGACTCGTTTGATAACTATTTGATTTTTTATTTTTAATTTTTGAAAATTAATCCTATAAATACTACTTCTATTATAGATTTCCTTGTTTTGCTATTTACTTTTTTACTTATATTTTCAAAAATTAAACTAAGTTTTGAAAAAAAAAAAAAAAGTTTTCAAATGCTTGCTTTGTTTTTTAAATTTAGTTAAGAATTCAAATATTTTTTTAAAGAAAGATGAAACTAATTGTAGATAAATGATAAGAAAACGAACACAATTTCTAAAAATCATTATTTTTCTGCTTTGTGAACTGAGCCTGGAAGTTTCCAATTTTGAAAATTTTCAAAATTCAAAGTAATTTTGATATCTGTAATTAAATTGGAGGAAACGGATTTTTGATGTATGAGAAAGAAATTGTAAAATTAGTTGAATTTGTATCATATTACTAGGTCAGTAACATGTAGACTCGTTTGATAACTATTTGATTTTTGATTTTTAGTTTTTGAAAATTAATCCTATAAATACTACTTCTAGTATAGATTTCCTTGTTTTGCTATTTACTTTTTACTTATATTTTCAAAAATCAAGCCAAGTTTTGAAAAAAAAAAAAAATAGCTTTCAAATGTTTGCTTTGTTTTTTAAAGAAAGATGAAACCAATTGTAGATAAATGATAAGAAAACAAACACAATTTCCAAAAACTAAATGGTTATCAAAAGTAAGAGACATCCATATCATGTGGCCTCCTTGAATATTTTTTTTAGAAAGGAGAGGCTATATTTGGAGGAACTTATTCGAATAGGCTGTTACAATATGACCTGTAGTTTTGCAACGTTTAATGTATGAGAGATAAATTGCAAAAGTATTTAGAATCTGTATCTTGTGATTATTAAAGACATGCACATTTATAAATCTAAATTTGACGATTATTAAGAGACAGTCATGTTTTGACATCTTCGTTAAATAATTTTTCATATATTTAACAACAATAACCATTATTATTCTGCTTTGTGAACTGTACCCAAGTTCCAATTTTGCTTTACAGGTGAGATTTGACTGTATTTCTCTCTCACTCTCTCTTTTGGGTTAGATGGTCAAACTCAGAGTAATAACACTTCTTCATGTACAGTTGAGATAAGAGAAGAGAGAGAAAAAAATGGTTTGTGAAGTTGAGTTCCATAGAGAGCTTGATTTATCCATGGTCCTACCTCTATCTGCTGATACTTGATAGAAACCTGTGAGCAACTTGGCAATCTGAGACATTGAATCTTGTGGGGTTTTTCCTTAAATCAGCACTCTGATAGATTGGAGCTGAAAATAATGCAAAACTCATCCATCACCCAATCACTTATTTACACGTTGCTCTCATCCCGAAAAATGAGAGAAGAGAGAAAAGATAGAGCTTTTCTAGAGAAATTTGTTGGAGAAGCTGACATAATATTGTTGGCACTTTTGCACCGTTGGAAATATAAAAAAGAAATGGTAAAATATCTCGATTTTGTATCGAGTAGTTATTAAGAAATTGCAGATTCTCGAATCAACATGTAAGGTTTATTAAGAGACAATCACATTGTAACAACTTTCTTAAGAATTTTTAGCTTTTTTGTGTTTAGTCAATAGATAATGACCATCCATTGGAGACCCTGTTTGAGGAACTGTGTGTATTGAAGCCAAAAAAAAAAAAATGTTCTCTTATCAACTATCATCATTTGGGAAAACTGTAGAATGAAACAATGACACCCCAACAAAGTTGCTCAATAGGGGAGACAGCAGCAAGTGAGGAAATAAAAAACAAAGATGAATCTGTGGCTTTTGATTAGATTAATGAAATGAAATTAGGTACCCAAAAAAAAAAAAAACTTGAATATTTTTTTTCTTTTGAATTAACCTCAAACCAAAGAGCCTAGCCTCATATTCCCACAAAAATGCCCAAAAAAACAAGTCAAAACTTGGGCTTTTTTCCTTCTTTGGAGAGGGCTTTTTTTTTTTTTTTTTCTCTCTCACTATCTCTAACCCTTTTTGTTATTTTTTACATCCTTTTTTTTACAGTGCCATTACAATTTACACCAAAAGAATGAATCAAGATTTTTGTTTGTTTGTTTAGGTTTTGTTTGGAGGTGGGTTTTGCTTTAGAACTGAGAAATGCATCTTCTTAAGCAAGCAATTGGCCTTTTCTTCTGCTTTATTTCTTCTCTCCAAACACTGCCTATATCTTGTGCAATTTTAATGGCATCTGAGGCTGCTCCAGAAAGCCCTCTCCTTGTGAATCCAACTGAATAAAGCCCAGATTTCCCTTTCCAACCATTTGGGAATGGAGTTTTTGGGAATCCATTTTGGGAGAAGAATTCCTTTTCCTGTAACAAAAAAATTTCCCAAAACAAGATTAGATTTTTTCTGATTTGATTACCCCTTTTTTTCCCTCTCCCAAAAAACAGAAAAAACCAAATTGTTTTTTTAAAAAAAGGGTCAAGTCAATGCCATTTTCAGTCAGACAAACAACATAGTATTATACAAACAGAGGATTCCAATATTTCTCTCTCTCACCTGAAGCCAAAACGGAACGTTGCTTCTGTATCCAGTTGCCAAAAGAATTGAATCGATGTCCATTTTTTCGCCATTGATGAACTCAACTTGATTCTCTCTGAATCTTTTGATCCCTGGAACAACCTTAATGTCTCCGGATCTGATTTTGCTCAGTGCTCCAATGTCCAAAACAGGGGTTTTTCCTGTCGTGTTCTTGAGCTCCAATGGCCCCATTAATGGCCGCTTTAGCCCATATTTCTCAATATTTCCAAGCACAAACCAAGCCAAAATCAGCATCAATTTGTCCACAAGCCAAAGTGGAAGCCATTTCATCAGCAAAACAGCCAATTCGAAAGTCGATTTTCCAAGAATCTCCCTCGGTAAAACATGAACCTATAAAATCACCAAAAATAAAAAAAAGAAGTCAGAAAATTAAAATAAAAAAACCCATTTGAAATCTGAGCTTAAAACACTCAAAAAAATAAAGATCAATTTTTTTTTCTTACCGAGCTTCGAACCACCATTGATGGAGAAGCTTCATAATTGCAAAGGTCAAGAGAAACTTCCATACCGGAATTCCCACAACCCACAACAAGAACTTTCTTCCCTTTAAACCTCTCGCCGGATTTATAATCGGAAACATGCAAAACCTCGCCGGAAAATTCGTTGAGACCCTCAATTTCCGGCATGACACACTCTGCATTCTCGCCGGTGGCGACGACAAGCCACCGGCAAATGTACTCAACCTCGCCGGAGCTGGACTCAGTTTTGACTCGCCAAAGGCCACTGGTTTCATCGTAGCGAGCCAATTGAACGCACTCATTAAACTGTGGCTTAATTTCGAATTTCTCTGTGTAGCTTTCGAGGTACTGAATGAATTGCTTCCTCGAAGGGTATTCTGGGAATTCTCCGGGAAATGGAAGCCGAGGAAGCTGGCAAAATTGCTTTGGAAGATGAAGTTTAAGCCTATCGTAAGTTCGTTTTTGCCATAACGAAGCTATGCAATCGGCTCTTTCGATGACCACAAACGGAACGCCTTGTTCTCTCAAACAAGCCGCCGTCGCCAGCCCCGACGGTCCGGCGCCGACGATTACCGGACCGTTAACCCAAACGCACCGTTGTTGAGAGAACAAATAGCCTTCATGATCGACTGGATGAAGCAAATTGAACTCCATTTTTTTTCTTCTTTGTTAAAAAATGTGTTTGTTTTGTGGATTTGGAAAAAGGGTATGAAGTATTAGAACAAGTTTTCTTTTTTTTTTTTGGATCGAGAGAGAGAGAGAGAGAAAGAGAGAGTGAGAGATTGATTTTGTAGTGAGAAATTTAGAGAAAGAGAAGAGAGAGTTTGATTTGGAGTGAGGGAAGGAGCTTGAGAAGGGCTATAAATAGAGAATTGGTTGCATGTGGTGGTCATTCTCAATAAATCATAAAACTTTGGATCTCTTTTATTATTTAATCATATGATATGCTTTTCTTATTATTTTAATAGATGATCTTAGTGGCCAAAGAAAGCGTAGCTCAATTGGCATATTGAATGTGTTAACGACTGCGAGGTCTGTGGTTCGAATCTTCCCCACCCCTATTTTACTAAAAAAAAAAAAATGATCTTTGTGCACTCTATACTATGCTTTACAAAAAATAATAATATAGTTAACATTATATATATATATATAAAGGAATTGGTCATTCTCTAGCTAATTTTTAATTATTCATTCACACCATGTTAAAATTTTAAGGTATACTTGAAATTATATACTTGTTTTCAATTTCATTCTTCAAGTTTTGAAGGAGTTTCAATAATGTAAATTTTTTTGATTGTATGTAAAATATTATTCATAGTAGTCTAGATTTTTTTAAAAAATAAATGGTAAGTATATGATGTGACATATTTTGGTTGGTTGATAATGAATCTTCAACGTTTTACATTGTTTATAAAATTTATGATGAAGATGTATACTAGATAAAGATTCATGTATTTTCTATATGTTATATTGTGAGATTCATGTAGCTAGTTAGATGTCTAAGATGTCATTGTTTTTAATATGTTAGGCTAAGCATGTTGCACTGTATCATATAACTAATCATTTCTTACATTAAGATTAGAGACATGTTTAAAACAACAGATAATTAGTGTTCACATTATTGAAACTTTTGTAACTATTTGGATCAAATTGAAAACAAACTTATAGTTTAAGTTAACGACCAAAAATATTTTCAACCTTTATTAATATACTAAAATATAATATTTAAACTATTCAAGGGTCGATGAACATTTCATCCACAATTTTTACTTATACAACTAAACTTTATATGCATCTTATGTATGGTTTTATTTACTAAACACTATACAACATTTGTTAACTTTACGGGTTGTGTAGATCTAGATCACATAAATTTTATTTTTTAAAGATGAAGATCACAAACTTTAAACTTATAAAATTCATTTCTCAAACTACATATTTATCTTACAAACCATCAAACCTACAAATGGACTAACAAATTTCAAAAACTATGTTTTATAACTCATTTCTTTACAAAATCTATACACACATGATCCACAAACTCAAGCTTATACTATAAAGTTACAAGAAAAAAATGGAAGACGAAAAAAGTTGAACTGATTTTAACCGGATTGAACTTTTATCAGTTCAAATATATAGTTGCTAATAGATTTGAAAGTTGGAATTGGGGGAGCAATTGGAAGTGATAAAGTCTCATCCTCTTCTGATTCTATTGGGACCCAAAAAGGATTTTGAGATCCCACGGTGAATTCATAAATTATTAATATATAAGTCTATTTGGAAAAAAAAAAACAATGAAAAAAGAAAATAGCCACGTGGGCAGGATGCCAAGTTGTAAAAGTAAGGGCCCCACATGTGTCCAGCGTGGACCCAACGAAGCCTTTCACCGCATTGGGATTGCATATTTGCAATCCAATAAAGCTGTTGTAGTTCTCAGAGCCGAAAAAAACTTTTTTTTTTTTTTTTTTACTGTAAAGTGGGCTGCATCCTGCATGACACTTAATTGTAGTCCAAATTGCAACCAAGTTGTGCTCCTCAGAGCCACCATTCTACCAATGAGCAAAACTTATGTAGAGGCCAGGTTCAACGTAAGTTTTGCAGCCCAGCCTCATTGTGCCACGTTGATTTTTTTTTTTAACTTCTTCAATATATTTACATATTTTTACTATGGAAAAAGTTAAACTTGAGTGTATCCTAGCCTGTACTTATCTTTGTGCAGCCCACTCAAGTGTCCATTTACCTACATGACAAACTATTTTTTAATAAATATTTCAGAATTTCTTTTAGCTTTGTTATTGAGTTAGATGCACAAATATGGGTGTAGTCCCAAGTTCTGGTTTTTTTTTTTTACCATTATTGTAAAAAGCCAAATCTAGCAACAATTATTTAAAATCTAACGTCAATTGACCACACACCCTAAATTTTCATAACTAATCAATTGAAAATTGAAGGCTTAAAATGACAATAATAATATTTTTTAATTGAAAAAAAATAATCATTTGAATAACTAAATATATTTAGTTTGAAATTCATAAATATAGATATAGTTCCTAATTTCAATTGACTAGTTTTGAATTTTTTTGTAATTTAAGATGTGTAAATTCAAACTTCTGATTTTTGTAGAGTGGAGTAGGACGTTAGATTTTGAATAATTGTGGCTAGATTTGACTTTTGATGATAATAGTAAAAATATATAAATATATGTAATTAGGTATACAATTGATAAAATTCATGAATAAAATAATTGCACAAAATATATAATTATATGTAATTGGGTGTGTAATTAAGTGTACGATTGATTGAAAAAATAATTCTAGACTGATCTCATGCACAAGTTATAAATCTGAAAGAAAATAAAATTAATAAAAAAAATTCAAAAAATAGAAAGAAGTTAAGAAAAAACGTAAAAAATACGTGGCATAATGAGCTTGTGCAACCTGGCTGGGCTCAGCCTGCTAAGTTTTGCTCTTCTGCCAACTGTTTTGTGCTTAGAGCCACGTGGTCATCCCACTGTGCTTTGAATAAAGTGAAATAATTTTTGTTTATATCTTTTTTTATTTTTGAACCATGATTTTTATTTTATTTATTTTTAGTCCTTTAGCTTGTGAATATTATATTTATATCTATAAATTTTCAATTAAAAATTCATTTTGCTTTTATAGCTAATTTCTTTTTAACAAAAACTTACCTGATACTATATGATCAACTTATTTTCCAATGTTTTCTAGTCTCATATCAAATTAGGATGCAATGAATGTGAAAATTCATGAAAATAAAGAAGATTTAAATCAATATATTAACATCCACTATTGTTTTAATAATATGTTAATGTACACTAATAAAAACTTTCTCATGACTTTCTTTAGAAAGTAATACTATATTGAATGTGTTAACGACCACGAGGTCTGTGGTTCGAATCCCCCCAACCCCTATTGTACTCAAAAAAAAAAAAAGTAATACTATATATTTAATGAAATATTGATGCATCATGTCCATTAGTTTATTTAGTTGTCTATCACATCATATTAACTCAACCAAAATTTATATAATGAATAATATCTTAATGATATTAATGGTAGACATTAAATAGAGTACAATCCAAATTTGGGAATGTAATTGTAATTTTGAATACTCTAAAGACTAGATAGACACAATATACAAAGTTGGGAGATAAATTATAATTTTAACCTTATAATTTTTTGAGGTATTTTCAAATTACTAAAAAATGATTGAATTATTATTAAAAGCTAGGGAATTGTTGGGGGATACTTGCAAATTACTCAAAGTATAGATTCAAGTAACTTTGGAAACTATTTCAACTATTTAAATTTGAAAAATCATTAATTTTTTTTTTCAGATTACTTAATAATTTAATGTGTTTAAATTACTTTTTTTCATTATTATTTACAATTATTCAAAAAATAAAAAGCAAAAAGAGTATCCAGAGACAACGAAATATCATTAGATATTAAACTGTTGTATTTATTTGCATATTTTAAAGAAATGCGTCAAACCAATAATTTTAATCAGATTTGATTTTCTGTTTAAAAAATAATAATTTTTAAACACGATATGCATGGATGCGTACGTGGAAGGCCCTGAAATAAAACCTTCTATCTTATTCCACCACGTGTTCTTAAGTGGACACGTGTCCTCCATATAGCACTTATGATTGGTTTTTAACTTTTCTTTGACTTAATATGTACTATTTATTTTCTTTTATTTATGTATCTGCGCGGAACACCAAGCATGATTAGTTTTTTTTTTCTTTGGTAAAATACCATTTTGGTCCATATAGTTTAGATTTTATTTCATTTTTGTCTATACACTTTCATGAGTTCAATTTTAGTTTTTATACTTTTAATAAATCTTAAAATTAGTCTCTACCGTTAGTTTGAAATTAATTTTTATTAAAATTGATTAAATAATAACAACAATTTTCATGCAAGAAAAAACATAGTTTGAACATATTTTCAAATTTTATAAAAAGAAGGTTAGTAGAGACTAATCTTTTTTTAGAAAAATTAACAATAAACTAACAATATAACCAATTTTAAGCATTAGTGAAAGTATAGATCAAAATGATATTTTAACTTTTTTTTCCTTACTAATAATTTATTTACTAGTAAAAAAAGGATAAAAAGTTACTCGAAGGACTAGTCATTATTTATTGGTTACCAAAATAGTTACAAATTTGATTAATGTGAAATTACAAAATGTGAGGTGGAGATTTAGTTTATTAATGTTCTTACTAATTATATTTAAACTGATTCAAATTCTATTTCTATGTAGAAGCAGAGAAGGTTCAACTTGATTTTTAACGAAGTCAGTATCAAATCGACTTGTCAACCTATACAAATTTAAAAATGATGTTGAGACTAGCTATTTCCTCGAAAAGTAAACTGATAAAGTGACTTCATTAACATCAATTAGTGTTCAACTAAAATAACTAAAATTGAACCAAGTTGACCAGATTATAACTTTGAACATTATGAAATCAAACCCAACCAATATATGGTGCAAAAATCGACCATGGCAAGTAAGTTTGATTGATTAGATTATTTTTTTTACTGACTTTGATTCTACTTTTTCATAATTACTTTTTTTTTTTAATTTTAAAAAAATAATTTTATTTATAACTACTTTATGTTTTGTTTTAAAAACTACATCCTCACAAATTTAGGGTAGTCTTGAGATGACTTTTTAAATACTTAAAAATATTTTTTTAATACTTAAAAATTCTTTTTGAAATACTTAAAAAGTCATTCCAAACATACACTTAGCCAAATTTTAACAATTAAAGACTATTGACAAAAAATTGAAGTAATTTTAACGTAAAAGCAATATAGAACTTTATATGCAAACAAGAAAACTGAAAAAAATATATATATGCCATTAAAATATATATATATATATATATACACACACACAATACTAAGAAATGCCATTTTTCATTTAAAAAAAAAGTTTCAGTAATTCAAGCATTACTCAATATATAAGAACATATTCATTTGGTCAATTGAAATTATATGGTAAAAGAATCACCAAAAAGATAAAGACCTTACAAACAAAAGATGATGAATAAGCTCTAACCTCTATGCTTTCAATCAAATTATTTTTGGAAAAATTTAACTTTCATACATATTCTTACCTTAGAGCACCAATTTCAACCTTAAACTTCAATTTCATCAAATTAAAATTAAAATTTGAATAAATGTTTAAACCTAATACATCCTAAAATAAAGTTCGAAATAGGCCTATAAACTAACCAATAATCTATACAAATTTCAACCAAAGAACACTCAAAATCAAGTAAACAAAATTTTAAAACCTAAAGTCAAGCAAATCAAATTAAATTGTTGATAAAAATTTTAAACAAACTCATCAACATGGGGTGAAGATTCGAACCTCTGACCTCTTGATCAATGATATATGTCTTAACCAATTGAATTGTGCTCATATTAGCTTCCAACCAAATTGAAAAGCATCCAACGCAATCGAAAGAATTAATAATACCAAAAAAAATCATCTAATCATAAAAAAATATAGAGAAATATAAAATGCAAGGTACAATGAGTACATGAAAGAAATGGAGTTGGAAAAATCATGGAATGACCCACACACCACTTAAGGGGGCCCAAGAGTTATATTAAAATATCAAAAAAAAAAAGAAGAAGAAGAAGAAAATAGTATTTAAAAACAGGTAGAAAAGGAAAGGCATGGGAAGAGGAAAGGGAAGGCATGTGCATGGAACCTTGAAATGCAATGAGAGACTCTCCTTTTGATGAAAAGATTTGTATATATGCATTTAGGAGCTTTGTGTGAGTTATTGGCCTTTCCAAAATGGCTTCCCTTTATGAATCATTGGTTCTCTTCTTCACAGTAATTCTATAATTAATCTACAAAACTCCAAGTGAAAACCTACAAAAGGACTGATGTTTTAATTAATAAAGTTATCATGGTATTATTTGAGGGGCTCCAATATCACTTTGCACACTTGAGCTAACTTCCAAATCACAACCTTACAAAAACCCTAGTTTTTCAAATTCTTTTAATATATATTTATAGCTTTATGAGAATGTGGCTTGTATTATCTTAAATAATATTTTATTCCAATAAATTTAGGCTCAAAAGCCTCAAACTTCACACAAAAAATCTATTTTAAGTGCTGGCAAGAAATGCATTTCAACAAAAATTTGGTATAGTAATTTGTTGTATTTATGTCTTAAAATTAATGGATCTTATTCACATGTATTAAATATGCTTTATTAAACTTGAAAATAGGTGACTTGAAATTTGTGAAAGGTGAGAGATCAAAATGAAATAAGTACAAATAGCTTAAAGACCATAATATGATTTAAACTTATTCTCTCTTTTGTTTTTTTTTTTTGATATATATATATCAAATATGAATCTTACTTTCTCAATAAAGATTTCAACAAATTATTTAGATTAAAAAAAAAGATTATATATTTTACGTCATCTAACATAATTGATAAGACTTATCAAGAAAGACATCCATATACATATATAATTCATATATCCATTTTCACAAAATGACGGAGAAATTATTGGGGGTAGCTATCACTAATATGGCCGACTTCCCAAAACCCGTTAAAAGAAAAAGATATCGATCGAATAATTTCCTCAAGACGATAAAAAGATACAATATATCTTTGAACTTGGGTTGAAACTAATTGAAACCCCTAGCTAGGTCACCCTACCAGCCTTGCATTCCCCCACAGCCAGCTTTGTCAAAAACATCTCTCTCAAACTCAATAAGCCACTCTCTTAACTATTACATTCAAACTTACATAAAAACTTAACAGAATCGGCCAAAATAATTCAAACTTACATAAAAACTTAACAGAATCGGCCAAAATAGTTCACCTGATGAAGACATATATCATCCATTATTCTTCCACTCAAAACTTAAAATCTCAATGTCCTTTCTTGGTCTTCTCTAGGGTTTTTAATCGTCGGCGCTATACCTAATGAGAAGCTACAAAGAAGCTAAGGCCTTTAATTTTAGGGGAGACTGACCTCTAACTCAGAGGGTCAGTGGGAAAGAGTATTATAAAAATGAATTAACACAATAAGGCCGAGCATTAAAAAATGGATTTAGAAATGAATCACGCGTAAACTAAAAAGAAAGAAGAAAAAGGGATCAGTCGGCGGCGGCATTGATTCTTTGCTTTGCATTGCATGGTTTTATAAATTCGGGTTTTTTGAGATACAATTTTTTTTTTCTGCAGTTGATGCCAACTTTTCTTTTGATCTTAGTTTTTTAGCAGAAATTAAAGTTCAAAGTCATTAGCCATTGGCGGTGTGCAATTTGGCGGTGCCACTATTACATTATACTATACTATATGTTCTTTCTTGTTGATGTGTATTGATTTTATTAATGTTGAGTTTGAAAATAGCTCTAGATTATTAACTCGATGTTTGAATTATAGGTTGAATTTGTAAAGTTTAAGTCCTATCTTTTTTCTTTATTTTAAATAGAGGCTTTTTAATCTCCACCGACGATATAAATTTTAGTTTTTAATTAAAATACACTTTCTAAGGTTATAAGACGGTGAGTCTATACAAACTCAAATTTATTATAATTGTGAGCCAAACATTCTCAAAATATAAATATGTTAGTTTGATTTTTTTATTTTTGGAATAGGATTGATATCAAACGGACCAAAACACAAACTATAAAAAATATTCACTCAAAATTGGTATAAAATCTTATCAACATGAATATATTAGGTAAACTCATGAATGTTTGAATTTCCTTTAATTATGTTTCTTTTTTCAGATTTGATTTTGATTTAGACCCTTGATTTTAAGAAACCTTTTGATATTGAAATAATTCACAACTAAAATGTCATGAAACCCATTCCTTTTTTTTTTTTAGTTTTCTTGATATATATGTCACTAAAATTATTATAGAAAGCAGAAAATTGATATATTTATGTATAGGAAAAAAGTTTCTCCTAAAATGATTAGAAAGAGAACAATTAATATCATATGTAACTAATGAAAAGGGAGTTATTAAGTAATTACAATGTGGGGTATTAGGTCACTTCACAATTGAAAAAAAGGACCCATTAGATTAGATTGTTAGAGTCTTTCTTGGTTAAGGAGATGACTTTTAACTCTCTCTCCCTTTGTGGCTTTTCAATATTAAATAAGGCTACTTAATATTTATTTCTCAAATTGCACCTATCACTTCATACATTTTTTAGCCCTTAAATCATTATTTCACATTCTAAGCACTTTTCAATGTAATCATTGAGATTATTTAAAATGATTAGTTCTTATTCTAACTCAATATTTTAAACTTTTGCAAATTATTAAAAAATTTATCGTACTAGAATAATAATAAGTGTGTTGAGTTCAAATTCCCTTTTGACACTAATACTTCATGGTATTGGGTTCTAATGGAGGAAAAAGTTAAAAGATAAATAAATAAATAAAAATGCTCGAATCCCAGGTGAAGAATTGAATCCTTTATTTTTATTTATTTTCTTCCTATTTTAAAAATGAATACATAGTTTTAACAATGGTAAAGTTTGAATTCAAACATAAAAGAAAAACCACTAATATTATAAGAAACTGTTTAATTAGGACCCACCATTTCGATTTTAATTTTATATTTTAAAAAAATAAGATTTCTTATATAATAATTTATATGCATCTTAAATTACAAATTTAGCTTTTAAACTTTGATGGCTTGGAATCTATTTACTCTATAAATCTAAATATTTTAATTATGTCTATAAATTTTGATTTGTAATTTTATGTAGTGTTTGTTGTTAATACATCTATATTGAATAAATATTGATTAATTTAAATGATGTGATGAATAAAGGATAAAAATAAAGGATAATTAAACTATACAAAAATTATATTTACTTAAAAAAAAAGTTATGTGGTACATACCACCTTATTTTTTTTCGAACGTGTCTACTTTCTTGGGTTATCTACATACCAATGGTTGATTAAATTTTTTGAATTTCAAAAGTGAAAGCTTAATTCCTCATTAATTATTCGATAAAAAAATGGATTTCATTTTAATAATAATAGGGGCCATATAACCTAAACTTGGAGGGCTACCCTACCTACCTTTTAGATCCACTTCAAGCCATGATTGGTTTTTTTTTTCAAAAAGGGATTCCTAAAATATCATAAAATTTAATTATGACAAATTTTTACTTTTTCCGAACTCAGAAAATACCTAACTCGATAGCCTATGATCTATTTAACATGCCTTTAGAATATTAGAAGAAAACAAAGCAACACTTGAAGAATTTAAATAATAAATGGGACGATTAATTTAATTAGAATCTTTGGAAAGATTTAGAGATCTTATTCCATTGATGATAACTTCTCAATTATTCAAAATTGAAGTCAAAATTACCTAATTCTATTTGATAAAATAATGAGTATTTATTAATTAATTTAAGATGGAATATTTTCCATTATGTGTTTAGATTTGTTCTAATCTTAATTGGGGCTTCAAGATACATAGGAAATTTAGCTCAATTAAACTAGTTCAATATATTTCGAAGTGTTTTTTTTTAATTTTTTTTAATCCACCAAATAAGAGAACCTTCTTTTCTAAAAGAAAAAAAAAACTCGTTTTAAGAGGATAACTTTTTTCTTTATTATTTAACTAAATATATTTGGCTTACCATCTCAAATGTAAATAATGTTTACATGAATTCATTAAAGAGAAATTTTGAAGATAAAATAATAAAATTATGGAGTTGGTTCTTTCTCAACTAATGCTTCAAATTTTGATGACCACTTTTGTTATTCTATGGGTATTGATAAAACGACTAATAGACTCTTAATGTAGGAAGACAATAATCTTGTTTAGAGTTTCCATTATCTCTATTGATTTAATGAACCTATATTTATAATGGCGGATCACACTTTAACGTACAGCAAAGTTTATAGACCTATATATTTTATATAATTTAATATGTGAAATAAATAATCTCAATTTAATTACCTTTTAATATGCTATAATTAATTAATCAAATAGTTAGTTCCAATGACCAATAGTTTTCACTTTTGGAATTTAAAGTGTAAAAAATAATGAGTAGAATTAAAATGTATCAGAAGTAAGAGAGTTTCTAATTATCATGCTAAGAGAGAATTAAATTTCAATTATAATAACGAAAAAAAAATTTCATGTCAGTCACTAAGAAAAGCACTTTGGATTCCATTGTACTTCTGATAATAGCCATATATATTTTAATAGATCAAATAATACTTTATATTATAATATTCATTACTCAACTAGCTAATGCCATTAACAATCTAGTTGCCTATTTACTTTATGGTAGGTTAATTAATTTGTCAAACCACATGGTTGAGACCATAAGTGGTCTAAATATTATGTGGGTGCTTTAAAATATGTATATTATTTGGTGAAGTCAACTCTAGAAATTTACATAATTGACCATTCAAGTAGTTTATTGAAACTGTTTTTTACATGGCATGTTCAAGTAACTACTGCTTTTGTTTTATGCATTCTTATGGGTTTTTTCCCTTTTAAAAAATATCATATATTCATGAATAGTGATTTTGATATGTACAATAAAATAAAAGTTTACTTATTATATTCAATTAAAATTCTAACTGTTTTCAAAGCAAAAACAGAATTTTATCCTTGTAAATCAGTAATTGATGTACAATTCCAATATATAGATTTAAATCCTATTTAAATCTTGAATTTTTTAAATATAACTTTTAGTCACTATTTTTTTTTTTAAAAATTGATATCATTATTTTGTTGTCAGTTGTATAATTACTTTAAATAGAGAAATTTCACTAGGTGACATAAATTCAATATATATAGTAAAAATGTTTCAAGTTTTTTTCTTTTTTCAAAATATATCTCATAAATGTGACTTTTTTTTTTTAATTTAATGATTGTAAGGGTAAATGATCAAACCATCGATCTTTGAGAAGGTAATTAGTGTCTTTATCTACTAAGCTAAGCTCGAATTGGTAGCATGAGTGTGACTTTTTTATTATGTTTTATATTACACTTAAATTTGAGTTTGATTTGGATTTCAAACTTTTTACTACATTTGAAAGTAGATATTTGTTTTATGCCATTGATGTAAATGTCTCTCTCTCTCTCTTTTTTTTTCTTTTTAGTTCGGCAACATGTGAGATGGGGATTTGAATCTTTAACATTTTGATTGATGGTATATTTTTTAACGAGTTGAGTTATTTTCAGGTTGACATGCAAATGTCTCTTTTAAATGTGTGTAACATGCTAAAGTTAACATGTGTTGTAGCCACATAGGCTACCCATAAGGAATAATATTTAGATTGGAGAAAATATTCATAATTAAACTAATGACAATGATAAAAAAAAAAAAAACGATTGTATTATTTTGAAAGTTCAAATATCAAAATGGGAGGCCAATTTGAGCCTAACTCAACTGGCTAAGACATATATTCTTGACCAAATGATTAGCGGTTCGAATTGTTCTACTCTACATATTGTTTCTTTAGTACAACAAATGTGTGATGTAGGAATTTGAACCTTCAACCATAAGAAAAGAAGTACGTGCCAATTACCTTGAGCAATGTTCATGTTAGCCCCACTTCACATGTTGTTGAATTAAAAAAAAAATTAAAAGGAGAAAAAAGAATACTAAAACTTTAATAACTAAAAGAAAATTTAAAATTTATATGATTTTTTTTGGGGAGGGGGATAGGACACCTGGCGCATTCTAAGAGCGACATGTGGCAATTGGGATTGATTTTTAGTAAAGTTTAATGGGATCTTCAACCATATGAATTTGAAGTGAATGCATATATATAATATGTTCAATTTTTTTTTTATAAAAATGCATATAATTCTCAAAAACCTAGGTGCCGCCCCCTCCCATGAAAGAAGGGGTCCCGAACCTAAAAAGGAAAATTGGGATATAAACAAACGTGTTATGACTCAAATCCAAAGGCAGATTAAATGTAAGCGTGTGAGACTGAAAACGAGATTATATCTTAAGAAGGCAAAACCCACCTGCTCCAGCTGTGTAACGCACTTTGTTCTTCCCTCGCCGCGTTCATAATATTATTCTTTTTTTCTTATTTAATACTTCAAATTCAAATTAAAAGTCCCTCCTCTTCTTAAAAAATAAAATAAATAAAAGTCCTTCCGCGTTCACACATTTTCCCTCCCACTTTCCTTCTATTTTCCTTTTCTTTCTTTTTCCAATTATTATTTTATATATGTAGTGTTATTCTAAGGTTGAGCAAGCATTTAGATTTGCCGACCTAAATATAGTTTAATTGGTCCGACGTTAATATATATATATATTTTTTTTATGGGATATAGATTAAAAATTCTCTTCCCTTCTTCTTGTTTGTAAAGTAATATTGTAAGAAAATTTTTATTGGTATAAAGATGATCAAATTGTCGATTTTAAGAAAGATTTAAAATTTTATTGAGTAATTAGTAAAAAAAAATAAACTAATGAAAATAACTAAAATTACTTTGCAAAAAAAAAAAAAAAGGAACTAAAACATAATGATATTTGAAAATTGAGGGACTTGAAATAAATATTTGAAAGTTAGAGAATAAAAAAGAGATCAATTCTCAATTCCATAAAAAAAATAAAGACTTTAAATTAAATTTCTATTACGGTTTTTAAATTTCTACTTCACCTATTATATTTTGACATTATACTTCACATATTTTATTTTGGTTCTCAAACCTTCATAAACATTCGTCTGATTTTTGTCGTTGAATTTTCAGATATATTCAATGATATTAGACTCCCACATCATATAGCTTAGAATCACAATTTTACATGTTATAAGATTTTTGTTAAATGTAATACAAAAATTTATTGATAATGATTCAAATAAATTGTCATAGAAAATTTGGACATCAAAATAAAATTAATAGGAAGGAACTAAATTTGGGTTTAGACCAAAATCTTATATGATGTATTCTCCACAAATATTTCAATCTTGAAGTACTGCAGGGCTTGTCCCAAAATAATAATAATAATAATAATAATAATAAATTGTGTATATTTTTATATTTATTTTTCTTTTCATACGTCACTATTTTATTAAGAAATAAAATTAATGAATTAAATTAGATGATATAAAATGACAACTAATTTCTATATAGGGGACTTATAATTTAATAATTGATATTTATTTTATAGGGACAATAAATGTAGAGAAACATTCTTCAACAACCCTTCTCGAAAAATCTTTATAATAACAAAAAAAAAAGAAGTTAAAATAAGCTAGAAATTAATCTATGTACGTGTCTCCATCAGACCGTCTATTTTTACGAAACTAGAAAATGAAAAACGCACTAACAATTTATCAAGAGAAAAAAAAATTACCAACAATTTATCAAGTAGTGACGAATATATATATATTTTTTAAAACTGATAAAATTGTATTCAAAATTTTGGAATTAGGATGGGATATGCATTGAGAAAAATGCCACATATACAAATACGAGATAGGGGGAGTTTATGAGGTAGTAATATATATCAATCAAGCTACTATTGCAATAAGATCTTTGATTTTTGGTATAAAGAAGAAACCAGAGATTTGATCAACTTCATTATATGGTTAGGGTTAATTTAAATCGATATTTTCATATAATTCTTTTTTTCTTTTTTCTTTTTAAAAAAAGGGTCAAGAAATTCGGCCCTATAAATCATTGTTGTTGAATTGTCATTTTCATTTCATTAAATATCAAAGATCTAGTTAGGAATACTCACTTCACCCACCATTTTTTTTTTCTTTTTGGGATTTTGACCCATTTCTGTGAAATTATAAAATTAATTAATTCAGAAGTATTTTATTGGGCCAAGTAGGATGAAAGAGACAAGTGAGAACTGACCAATTGGAAGCTGCCACATCAGGTTCATAGCTAGCCAAGTAAGACAATTTCAGAGTATATGTGGAAAATGACACATCTATAAATTATGACGTCTTTGTGAAATATTTATTTGATGTTTTATGTGATAATTGACTCCTTTATTATTTTGTATGCAAGGCTCTATTGTCGGCCATCCCAATTTATCTATTTATGACAATTTTAAGAGGAAATGTCAATTTACTTTTAAAAATAGTTATAAATAAACATACTTAATTCTTTCCAAAAACAGTAATTTGCAGTTTTTTTAAAAAGAAATTGTAATTTTAAATTTATTTGTGATCCCAAACAAAACATATTTAGATGATAGGATGAGAGTTTCATTAAATGCTACTTTAACCAATCAAGCTCCAACCATTTAACAATCGAATGACTTTGTTTTTAATTGAATTATGATTACATTGTTCTCAAGGGAAACAGTAAAAATTTAAAGATAATTATAAAGGAAAAACAATTAATATATCTTGGTAAAAAAAACAATTATATTCACATAAGATTTGAAATTTACTTCCAAAGATATGGTTAATGCACTATTAATCTTAAATTCGTATGGTTTTTGGTTCAATTATAGTTTATATAAAATGGTTGAAGTGAAAAAGAATAATAATCTAATTTTTTCCCACAAAATAATGGTATGGAGGTAGTTTGAAAAAAAATTTCAAAATGAGAATACTTGCGTGTCCATGTGATGATGACATACCCACGTTGTAATGTGAAAAACCAATAACTCCAAATAAAAGGTCAATAGAGCGCATCTCTCCTCTACTAGAGATAATTCTCATCTTTCATAAATGAGTGTCAACATGGGTAGAAACATTTTCCTTCATTTCAATTCATTCATTGCAAGTGTCCATCATTTGAGAAGAAAGATTTTTTTTTCTCCTCCATCAAATGTCAATTCGACTCATTTATCATGTAATATAACCAAAACTTCATTAAGTAGAAAAATGACAAACTAAATATCTATTTTTTTTTAAATAGTCCTTAATATTATCTTGAGCATAGTTCAATTGGTTAAGATATATATTTTCGATTGAGAAGTCAGAAGTTTAAATCCACTCACCCAACTATTGTTGAACTAAAAAAAAAAAGTCTAATCCTTAATATTACAAGTTTGTAATTTTCATTTTTATTTTTTGCACCTTCCAACATTGCCACCAACCACATCAATTATTTCAAAATGTCCTTAATCAAACTTTAATGAAAATAAACCATAATATAACACGGCTTGTTATGCCTTATTAATACACTAAAGGAAAACATCTTGATGATTGATGGTGAATTTTGAATTGCTTACGAAAATTTTTGTACAAAGGCAGAGATCAGTTCACCTATATTACTAAGAAGACGAAATTAGAAGTTGATGGAGTTGACTTTAATTAAATTCTAGAATTAAATGATACCAACCGACTTTGATTTAGGATAAGTTTGAAGGAGGTTTGAAGGAGAAGATTCATAGGGGACCGCTACTGTGGTGTGTGTATATATATATATATATATAGATATCATGCTTTTTTGAGTTTTTTTTTTCATAAGTTCAACAATATTATGTGAAGATGGCATATTCAAACTTCTAACCTTTTAGTTAAAGGTATATGTCTGGTTGGATTATGCTCATTTTATCTTTTTGAGTTAAATAAAAATCAAAGAGATTTAAACCTCAAATCATTAGGAAAGTAGATTAATGCCTTGATCAATTAACCGATGCCTACAACAACATAGAAGAAGGCTTAATCCAGAACCAGAAAGGCCAAAGTGAGCATAGCTCAGCAGTAATTGACATATACCCTCAACTAAAAAGTCAGAAATTTGAATCATTCAACCCCCAAATGGCGTTGAACTCAAAAAAAAAAAAAAAAATCCAAAACCAGAAAGTTAGCCTGGTTGAATGCAAATTGGATTTGTTAATAATAATTATCAAAATGAGAAAATTGATGATATTCAATAAAAATTACATTTTTTCTTTTTGTATAGAGAAATGAAATACTTTTAAATAAAATAGTAGAACTACAAATTTTCAAATGAAAGTAGCTCATTGACAAAAATAAGTAAAATTCATTCTCATTTAGTAACCATGTCTTATTAGTTTTTATATATTAAAATATAGAAGAGTGAAAACTAGCCTCAAATAATTGATTATAATAATAATTTTAATTGCAATAATATTAGTATTTTTAAATCAATCGAGCAACATTAAAAAAATTTAATTAAAGTAGAAAAAGAAACAAGCAAGGGAAGAAAAAACAAATTGAATGATTAAAATAGCCACCGAAAAATAGTTATATAATAATGAAGTAAATAATTAGTAGATATGATAAACATGTAATGAAGTTTTCATATTTATATTTTAATAATATTATAATTTTCAATGATTCATTATTCATAAGAATTGGTGGTTCATTATTCATATTTAGAAACCTAGAATTTCGAAGGGCCATCACTTCTTAGTCCCCATAATGGTGTGCTCAAAAATTATATGAATATGAAATGTACACATAAATATATACAAAACCATCTTATAAACAAAAACATAATACAAAAAGTCAAAACTAATAGTCTATCATTATAGTTAAATATTTAGAGGATGGTTGGCTCATAATTTAATTACCTTACTTTACAAAGCATGGATTAGAAAACCTGAATTTGAATCCTTTGCATTTAAATTGTTCAAAATAATAGATTATAATATATCTAAACCTGCGTAACCTATGTTTGGTGGTAGGATTTATAAAAAGTGAGTATTATAAGCTCAAGTTTATGTAGCTCATTTTAACAACACATCCATAGCTTAGAACTAATGAATCTATGTCCCAACACATATTTAACTTCTTAACCTTAGACCTTAGATTACATGAACTAACCTCATAAGTCAAACACTTCCTTAATATCTCTCTTCAAACACATCAACAAGATGACTTTTACATTATTTTTTGAACAATAATAAATGTTTTTAGTCCATTAAAAATACTTTTTAAAAAAAATCAGAGTTTGATTACATTATTAAAAATTATTTTGAAAATTCTAAAAGCACTTTGAAGTTCATATATATATATATATATAAATAAAGATGGTACGCCTTCCAAAGCTACTTCCAAAAAAAAGGTATAACTACACTTAACTAAAAGAATTACTCTAAAAAAAATCATCCCAAACTCCCTAGAAGAAAATTCGAAACTTCAAGGAAAAAAATTGGAAACATTAAGATAATATATGGGGAAAAAAACATGGGAAATAAGCATGGAATGGAGGTAGATCAAATTCTATGAACCTAAGCCAAAGCTATTCAAATAAATCTAGTCGATGATAATTTTTTCATATTTAACTTTAAAAAAGAAAATGAAAATAAAGGGAAATAAAAAATAATAATTAATTAATTAAAAATAAAATAAAATAATTTTAGAAAAAAAAAAAAAAAGATCCAGAAGGAATCGAGTCATGCGTGCGTTTCATTACTATTGCTACAACTGGACCAGCTCTTTCTGCTTTTACGTACGCAGATTTAAATGTTATAGTTGGATTTACACATAGTTTTCATTCCTCCCTCAGACTTTGTCTGCTTTTGAAAATTTCTACACGCGTCCATGTAAATATACTAATATAGCTACATATTAACATTACTATATTAGACATGTCATATGCTTAAAACTCAAAACCTCTTTTTTCAAAAAAATAAAAATAAATAAATAAACAACTCAAAACCTCATAAATCTGAGTTCAACAATTGTGGTGTGAAAATCAAACCATCAATTTTTAAAATAATAATTATTGTTTTATCTATTAAACTATGTTCAAATTGACAAACTTCAAAATTCTACTCCTTATTAACTCAGTCTTGCTTTGAAACTCCCTTTAAATTAGTTTTTCTTTATCTTTTAAATGATAACAATAATTAGTTCAAAACAAACTTTTTTTTTCAAGTAAACAATAGTTCATTCATAACAATTTTTAAAATACAAAAAGTCATTTTTCAAAAAATAGTTCTTAAACTGCTACAATAATGTGAAACATAATAGGCTATTTGACTTTCGAGCCCATTGTAAAAAATTTGAGGTCGGCCATGCAAATTCTTATTCCGTACAAACTGTTAAAATTGTGGTTGAGCAATAAAAATGAAGTTTTAATTGGATCAATTATGCTGACTTATCGGTCTCCTCTTCTGACTTGTGGGTTTGAATCTCACTTCCTCTTTTGTAATGGTAATATCATAAAATAAATAAGGTTAAAATACTATTTTGATCCCTGTATTTTAGACTTTATTCTATTTTGGTCTCTATACTTTCAAATATCCAATTTTAGTCACAATACTTTCAATAAAGCTTAAAATTGATCCATATTAATTTTCTTTAAAAAAATATTAGTCTCTATTAGCTTTCTTTCTATAATTTTGAAAGTGTTCACATTGTCTTTTTTTGAATTAAAATTTTTATTATTATTTAACCAATTTTGATAAAAATCAACTTTAAACTTATCATAGAGACCAATTTTAATCTTTATTCTTTATTGAAAGTACATGAACTAAAATTGGACATTTGAAAATACATGAACCAAAATAGAACAAAACCCAAAATATAGGGACTAAAATGGTATTTTAGGCAATAAATAAATAAATAATTTCATTGAATTGACACAACATAATTAATGAGTCCATACCAAAAGAAGTTAATGAAAATGGGGTCTCGAACACAAAATTGTAATCGTACAAAACTATATTTTATATTCATGACTTCACTCATGCAAAAAAGCAGCATAATTTAAATAAATAAATAAAATAAATAAATTTATTAAAAAATTACAATAAATCCAAAAAAAAATCTCAAGATAAAGAGCCAGTCGTTCTTTCTTTCTTTCATTCTTTTTTTTTTTTGTTTTTTTTTTGTTTTTTTTACTAAAATTAGTATATAGATATCACAAAAATATTTAATATCAAATGGCTTACATTTACAAATAAGATAACGAAATTTAAACGTACACGCAGAAAGGGAAACATTGATTACGTGATTACTTGAACTATACTCGAATTAAGTTGGATAGTCAACTATTATGTCGGCTAATGTTATTACTGATAGTGCAACTTAGATGTCGGCTAATGTTATTACTGATAGTGCAACTTAGATGTGAACACGAATATTTATCAAAGTTTGGAGGATGAAAGGTAAAACTTTCAACGCAAAATGAAGAAGAGAGTATAATAAAAGCTTTGGGACCAAAACTAGTAGAAAAATAGACAAATAGGGAAGCTTTTCATTCATAGCCATGGGTGATAGGGTACATGGTACATGTGAAGAAGTTAGGTATTTAGCGATTTCCCAAGTGGCAATAATGCAAGAAGGAAGAAGGTGGGTGGCATGGAGGAGATTGGAGGGGACCTTATTTGCTAATTCCATGGACCAATTCCAGGATGTTGAGGTGACTCAGTCAGGTGAACCTTCAAGACTAATAAAAGTAGAAACTATTAAATTGGAACCCAAAAGGAAGGAGGAAAAGGAAAACTACTTCTCCTAAGCCCCTACTCTACCCTACATCAATATATACTACTAAATCATACCCAAAGTAGCGTCGAATAAATCACTTATCGTTCAATACATCAAATATGAACATAAATTGCACACGTTTCCAATACGGGTCATATATCGATTTAGTTTTCATTAGTTACACGATTTTCCACTTGGACTAAATTATACTTTTCTTCCCTATACTAAAAATAAATAAATAAATAAAAACTTAAAGTTTAAAAGAACAATATTTCAAAATTACCTATTATGCTAACTCTATTTTTTTAAAAGAAAAGGTATAGAAATATAAAGTTTAAGGACCAAACCTGAAACTCAATTTTGATTATCAAGAACAATTTTGCATCGTCAGGGATAAAGAAACTATTTTTTTTTAAATTAAGCTTAGAAAAATTAAAAATCCATATATAGTATAAGGAAAAAGATTATGTACAGCCTCTTTTTGGTTATAGTGTGATCTAAGCAATGAAGAAAAGTGAGTCGCAAAAATTCAAAAACTTATCCAAAATTTGCCGATTTGATAGAGTTGCTCGATCCATATCCAAAAAGACAAAGAAAGAGAGAGGAAAGGGAAAGGCAAAATGAAGCAAGTGAATGGGTTGAAAGATTGAAGGTGGTCCTATTGGGCAAAGAGGTCCTTGTTAGCTTATGGTCCCGAGCCACAAAGAAGAGAAGGGAAGACCTGTGATTTGGAAGCACTTTGAGGCAGCTTATTGGAAGGAGCATTTTGGGCAGTGTCAAAATGGCATGTGAAGTTCTCATGGGTGGCCAAATACTGTTTCATTCATTCTCTTGCCCTTAGTGAATCCAACTATGTGACCTGATTTCTGTAGGTACTTGTCACTGTTCATTTATTAAGTGCATGAGTATATTGTACAGGTCACCTTCGCTCATTTTTCCTCAGAGTTCTTAAATTTTTTTTTTATTTCCATTTTGTTGTCAATTCAATCCTATAAATTTTTGGGGGAAAAATCAAACACATTTAAATTGAGTTGTTATTACAGCCCAAGCAAAGCCTAATACGATATTTAGATGGAACAGCTAGCTTATGATCAGTGCAATCATTTAATTGAACAGGGAAAGTATTTAGCTCGTTTTTTACTGATAATAAATATCCCACGTTCCAATTAGACCTTTAAACTTGGCATTCTGTTCAGTAGTTTTCATTATCGTGTTTTGGACTGATATTTGCAAAGATTAATGTAATCACTAGTCATTTAAAGGCCCCTTTTCAACTCTGATTAGTCTGATATTTTTCTTCCTTTTACAGAAGCTTTCTTGATGGGTTTTAATCACCCACCAAACTTTGAAACTGGCAGTCTTTCGTTCTTGATACATTTTAAGTCGGATCTAATATGTAACATGGTCCTACAAAATAAAGACTGTTGAGATTTTCGTATGGATTCTGGAATGATCTTTTTTCAGGATAAGCACTATTTTCATAGGATTCTAAGGTACATATGTCCAACGTCCAATCGACTTGGTTTTAGACTCCATAGTCTGAAGATCGGATGCTACAGCATGACATAGATGGGCTAAGACATCAGTTAAAAGGCCCATGTTCAGATGGATTCTAGCCATGTAGCCCATATCATGGGCCCAAATTGGCTTCCACGACAACGTGAACGTGGTTTATTTGTGCCGATTCGGCAATCATGAAACATACTTGATGACAATGCAAGTAAACAATCAAAGTTTAGTAGTACCTGGAAATGATAGAAGAAGCTCACTGCATGGCTTGTGAAGTATCCAGGTTTACTTCGACGATGCCTCAAAACCACCATCCCGGGGAAGCTTTTCTACTACAATTGTTGGATAAAAGAGTAAGAAAACAACGTGGATTATGCCAAGTAAATATTTTCCTGCGGCGCACTAAAATTTTGATCAAGCATTTAAAGACACCAACTTATGTGGGCTGTAGTTTAAAATACTCTTACTTCTAGATGGTTTAGCATATTCGAAAAAAGAAAATTGCTATTTTTCTTCCTCCAGATAGAAAAGTATATTTCAAGCCACAATATGAGCCATTTAAAACATCTTTGATTCCAATACAGAATGTAACAGAATAGAAGATCAATTTCTATATACAAACGATACTTTGTAATTTGTATCAGTATAAAAAAATTGTATTTCATAATTGACGGATGAAATCTAGAGCAGGAAATGTAGGGTTGTTCAAGTTTTGTTCGGTTTTGCAACTCCCTCCCTATCTTTCATTTATAACATCTCAGAAATCTCACTCTCGATCCTCGAAGAATGGCAAACCAAATGTCAATTACGAAGAATTGAGACCACAAAAAATGGTGTAATATGTATCGTGTAGTTTAAAAAATCTGATAAATATGACACCACTATCTGATTTTGTTTATGGGATGCCTTATAATTTCATCAAAAAAATTTACAACTCAAAATTTTAAATGCAAAAAGCAAAAGGAATATAGAGTCATAATACTTCGAAGCACAGACGCAAAGATTAGTTTATTAAGAATGGACAATCGTTTGCGTACCCATAATAACTGTTTCACTTGAAGAAAGCATCAAATCTCGCATTGAAACTCGTTTTCCCCACTTTTTTGGCTGTGAAACCTGTTGAAGAAATTCAAAAGAAAGAGGCATGGAACCAAACTCAAAGGTGCTGCTACTAAATCAAAATTTTTGCTTTGGGCTGAAATACATTTCACATAAGGTAACACCATAAAATCGAGTTAATGAAGTGGGCTGAGAATATAGATTCTCGTGTGAGTTAATGATGATCCATTGGGAATATTTAATGTAAGAAAGATGCTAGGCATGGATCTGTACGATGTGGAAGACCGCTTCGAGCACCCAAAGCCCGACAACATCCAGCAGCCTGCAATGTAACACATAACGGTGAGCAAATTCTCTCTAGCACTTTCTAAACAATAAATAAGATATTTACCATAGACTTCCCAAACAGCACATTAGACAAAGAACTTACCACCTGGGCGGAAAATGGCAACAACTTCTCTGGTGGCATGTTTGCACATAAGGCTGGAATTGAAATGAAAAACGTGAATTTCTACTAATAGCAACCGTATTAAGCAAGTAAAAATGTAAAAAAAAATACATAAACAATTCTTGAATGAACTATGCCATGAGATGCATTGTTAAATAGTTCGCAAATTTTCTGCATAAAGGCTTGGACAAATAAAATTGCAAGCTGAGCTCTAAAGGAAAAAACAGTCGCTAGAAAATACAAGGATAACAAAGTTACCAGATAAAATTATTCATATTATACGAACCATAAAGAACTGCTCCAATGAATGCATCTCCAGCACCAGTCGTATCAACAATCTCAGACTTTGGTATTTTTTCAGCCGTTCCAAGCAACAGCCTGCCACAAACTGTCCCTATCCCCTCAGCTCTCAACTTGGCCACTGGCTGAAAAAAATGACGGAATATAACTGAATCTCATTCATATCCTCATATGTAAAAGGATGTAATCTCTTGGGACTCATAAGAGCTATGACTCAACCACAGACACTACTGAACTCCTTAGGCTTCACTTGTATACAAACTCCAAATTTATCATAGTCCTCTCTGACGATTCCTATGCTCAACCCAAATTTCATACTGCTCGATCAATATTTTAATAGCATAGATACATACTAAAGCTTCCATACATCCCTCAGATAATTTGTTTAAAATTAGTCATCATTTTTAACACGAGAAAAAGAAATTGTTCCGTCTGTCAACTATTCATCTTTCTTAAAATTGTTACAAACAAGTTTCATCTTCAATACCAACGTAACAACATCAGTAGCCTCGCTACATCCAAAACTGCAATGCCAAGGCACCGCGTGGTGGACAGTCCAAAATTCTCTTCTCCTAGATGTCAAGTACAAACATCCACCCAGCAAACAATGGCAATTGGCAAGTACTTCCCATTTCCTTTCTCTACACCACTATTTCTTGATGACCTTGATAGACATTAATCTACTGGTAACAGCACAGAAGGTAAACAGCCAATCATTTTCTCGAGGACTATAGTAGGGTGGAGAGCAAACGCCAAAATAATAAAAAAATTTACCGATGAAACATAAGTTGGAACATTTATATTCTCATCCTTTCTGCCCTTGATCACTTTAAGTAAGCTATCTACTTCAAACTCTTCCATCTGTTCAGCTGTTTCTGCCAGAAACACAGAAAATACCTGTAAATTTTAAATATAAATTAAATTCACAAAGTTTTATACCTAAACGATATCCACCCTTTGAGGATGAATATCATCATATGATGATAACGGAATAGTAGAAAGTTGATCATCAAAACTTACCACTAGTACTTCTTTCGAGCATTATGCATCCATTTTCACCCAAGGTGACAATCACAAACCTGAGTTTTGGAAGTCGCAGAAGCATGGAAACAAGTGCAGATGGAATCGATGGTGCCTCTGTCCATTCCTGTTTCATCAAATAACGTTTTTATAATTTAGTAACAACAGAAAACATGAGCACATATACATAAGAATTAACACAATAAACAACTTCAGATAAAAAGACGAATAGAAACAATGAAAAAAGAACAGAAATTTAATATAAATTCAAACATACTACACGGTATAATAATTCTATAAACTAGTAGATGAAAAAAAATCAATGTCATCCTGCTTGCACGTGGCATAAAAAATTCTTCAAACAAACATACAAGTTACATGAGGATCTACAAGTATGCAAGATAATTAATAAAGACTGGGGGATCAAAAATACAACTTTAGATCCAAGATAACAAATTTAAAAATTAAAAAGATATTCAGAGTAACAAGTACTGTTGGAGTTCAATTTCCAAACAGGAAAATTTGAAAAGAGGAACGAAGAAAGAACGCTTGCCTGTGGAAATCTTGCTGAGCAGACAACATAACTGGCAAATGCTAGGAGATCATCCAGACCTTCCCTTTTCTTTTCTGCATCGATCAAGATAGGTATATTCTGCCGGGCTGCCTGTACTGTAAAAGTAAAATTAATATCCCTTACAACAATGATCAAAAAGGAGTTGGTTAAGGACACACAGCCAGTTCATAGATATTTGAAAAGTGAAAACCAAAGCTGAAAGAAGACAAGTGTTAAGTTTCTTTCAAATTTACAATCCAGGAGGGAACACAGAAGTCTGGCTCTTAAAAATCTACTTGAAAGAGTAAGCTCAACACATGACTGCAGCATGTGAAGCATCAAAGCAACTAATGATATTTTTACCTCTTGTGCAACAACCAAAGCAGTTTCATGCAATCTTACGTCAAAATATACAATTTTAGCACCATCCAAAGCAGACAACAAGCTTGGTCGTGAAAGGTCATCTGGCACCATGGGAGGAGATCCTGGGGTGTGGATGCATGTACGAGTGTGCCTAAAAGAGTTCACCACAGTAAATGAATTGTGAGATGATTATGTACATTCATTATAATTTTCTTTTGTGCATTCCATCTCAGAATTATAAACATCAGAAGATTTCCCTCTGAAAGATCAAAATAAATAAACTCCTCAATACTAAGAATTAAGACTATAACAAGAATGTAAATCCACCAAAAATCATTTTAAACTCGATGCATGACATTGTTTTAAAAGGCTTATGCTTGCTTGCCTTAGGACAAGCTCAAATTTTTAGCCTTGAATCTTACCCTTCTTTGGATTACAAGTGACTTACACCTCCATGAAAGGCACTCATACTTTTTCTTTTTTTTTAGTTCAACAATTGTGGGGTGGGAGGATTGAACCATTGACCTCTAGGATGGTTATTGGTGCCTTATCCACTAAGCTATGCTCAGATGGGCGGAAAAGGCACTCATACTAATCCTACTGCCTCACTAAGTGACTATAAGAATAATACCAGTTTTCCATATTCTTCAGAAATATAAAATTTCAGTTAAGTACTAGGCCAATATACCAGAGTCTTGTAATTTAGCACATTACTAATTTTACCACCATGGCTTAAAAAAACATTGATGAAAAAAGTTACATAACATGCAGATCCTATCGGTGATAAAGATGATGTTAAAAATGATCTCTAGAATATTTATTTGATTTATTATTTTAATTGTTATCAAGTTTAGTATTTTGATTTACATTTTTATATCTTTTATGAATACTATTTATTTAAATTGAGGCCTACACCTCACCCTCTTCAAGATCACCTTTAGCCTCTTAAAACATGAGACATGAAAGCAACTAGAGATTGAAAGTAGACATAAAAGGTGCACAGAAAGTTCTCTCCTTTCTGAATGCAGTGGGCAGGCCTAGTCCTTTTGCTGGAAATCTAGTTAATCGATAATCTGCAGTTTACCGCTCAGCAAATGGACAAAGTAGAGGAGCATAGAAACGCAAATGCTTACGTTTTATTATCCACAATAATATAGGTAAATGGTGAAATACCCCCTTCAGAAACCTGAGAAAACACATAAAATCACAAATGTAGTAACTCATAGGAAATAACTAAATATCCCAACATGAAAAGAGAGCAGATAGTCTTTCAAATAGCAAATAGTAGGAAAAGACGAAATATTTATAGCAACACATTTATATTGAACAGAAAATGTTACATTTTATTTTGGTTAGAACAAATGTGGGGGTATTCGAACTTCCGACCTTTGGGGAAATAGATGCAAAATTTACATTTTACTAAAAAGAGAATTAAATGATAATTAAATATTTTACAAGTAGTAGGTGACCAGCTTTTATAAGGTAGACAGCTATTAATGAAAAATGCATACCGAAGAGAACTTCGCAATTTGGAAAATTCTCGTTGTCATTCAAAATATCAAACTTCAACAGATCAGCGTGGAAAATCAAAGCTACGTCACAATATTCAGTGGCAGACAGTAATGCAATTCAATAGGAAGAAGTAACTAATTGACACTTCAACCAGTAAATGCAATTAATGCAGGTTTCATCATACAAAATTTAAATTTATGTCATTTAATGTTTTCTGTCATCCTTAGACCCTCAACGTCCCATTACGCTCTTGCTTCACTTCTCCATACAACCATATAATCATATATTGGAATTAGAATTCAAGACCACAGAACATGATTTGCCTGTTTCTTGATAACTCACAAACACCAAATCATGCACTAAGCATGAGAGCATTCAATCCCTTATATTCCAAAAGATGACCATGAACATGCATCACCACCATTACACTTGCATCAAGAAAAAAACATAGCAATAAACATGTCTTTCTGAACTCTCGTGTACACTTACACTAAGAGCAAAATACAGTAAAACGAGGGCAGTATTGGCAAGATAATGCAAAAGACAATTATGATAGTGTAAATCACAAATATTTGAAATTGTGCATTATGAAGAGCTTACTACAAGAAAAGATGTATCTATGCCATCAGCTTCTAGCTCCTCAACTATACTCCTTCCTTGACTATCAGATGCAACCTACAATTTTATCGTGCATGAATATGTTACAAACTTTATTCAAAGGAGACAAAACCAGCAATATATATATATATATATATATATATATATATATATATATATATATATATATATATATATATATATATATATATATATATATATTCCAGTTCCATTTAATACCCAGAAGCTGGATAAAGAAAACATGCTAAGGATAAAGAGCAACCTTGGAAATTATCCTTGGTGTTAAACCCAACCGAGCTGCAGAAGTTAAGGCATTCCCTACATTTCCCCCACCTTGTACCTAAGAAGAAGTCATCAGCCACGTCAAGCTACCGGTTCTCCAAATGGTTACAGTATATAGAAACTATAATCTTGTCATTGTAAGAACATATTTCATTTATAATACAAGAGGATTTACAAATCCAAACATATATTAAACTTATTACAAAGAGGAAAATGATTGCCATAGATTTCTTTCAAGTTAGCTAAATTCATACGAAGAACAATGTCTAGAATTCAATATGGTTGAAGCCAAGACAACTCAGAAAATTTGAAGGAGACAAAATAGGGATAAAGAAATAACACGCCAAAGTTCATACTGGTTCGCCCCAAGCTATATTCAATCTTCTACACCTGCAGATTCTACTAAAATTGACAAAGATTACAATGAGGATTCAATCTCACAAGTGTTTATCTCTATTTTTCTCTCGAAAAATTAAACTTGAACACTCTCACAGTCGCCGCTCCCTTTCCTCACAAATAAAGGGGAAAAATATCATTTAAATAGAAGAATCATAGGACTTTGTTGGTTGCACGCACCAACGCCATGATACTCTAAGAATTCTACTTCTTCAAGTCTAGTGACATGGCACTCTAGGATAGTGATATGGTGCTTTGACAATTCTATTTTTCATTGGTCTAGCACCATGTCGCTCTAGGGTAGCACCATGGCAGTTCCTTGTTGAATTCTTTGCGTTGTGTTGTGCTGCAATGTAGTGCTCCTTTGCTCCCTTTCTCCATTTCCTTTAATCTGGGCTTTGAACAGATCTTTCAATGGGTCTCTAACTAAGTCTTTTTGATGATTAGACTCCACAAATCTCAACTGTTATAGGCTAACTTCTACTCACTTCCTAAGGCTCTATTAGTCCAGATATTATATGTATATGTTCCCACTATCCACTAAATTAACATTGAATTATTCGTGGGGAGTATATGAATTAACAAAAGGTATGCTGAGTAGTTCAGAACAATATTTCAGCAAAAAGCGACCTTAAAAGTGCAATAAAGACACTTGACATCTATCAAAACTTGAGGAATTTCACAGGGCAAAAAATAATAAGAATCTGAACTGAAAACAGTTCAGTTTTCAATGTCGAAAACTTGACATAACAAATTGGACAAAAAATGGCTCTTTCAGGTAAATGCTCATCCGAGGCGCTTCAGTCAACGCTGAATCTTTCATCACAGGATAAAGCCAAGTTCAAGCAAGTCAGCATATCATATACAACACAAATTTTACCAATGCCTAATACATAGCAAGGCAACCACAAAAACTAATGTCTCGATCGTATCGCTAACAGAAGAGAGCATACCTTTAAGCTTGTGGTTCTAATTTTGTCGTCAGGATTTGGATAAGAAGCCACTGCCGCCAAAAAATCAACAGACGTACCACCAACACCAAGCTGCAAAAACACACCCGACCATTCAATTACTTTCAATGATCCAAAAAGGATACATACTCTTCAAACAATGAAACTAAAAGCACAAAAATAGTTATGTCAGTAATCAGAGCCTAATCAAAGCCAGACCAGTCAAGCATTGTAAGGAGAGAGGAAGAGAAGAAAACTCACAACCACACGATTTTCAGGAAGAGGAATCGCAACCGAGGGCGAGGTTGACGAGGACATTCTCGGCCTGAAATCAGAATATGCACAAAGAAACCGCTGAAATGTAAACAATTAGTTTCGTTTTGATCGGAAAAGGCCGAGTGAAGTTACAAATTGCAGGTAAGAGAAAGCAGGCCTGGTTAATTTGGAGAGGAGAAAAAAGCTTGGAGGAGAATGAATAGGCGTAATGCTTGAAATGAAAGCCGGCAATGGCATCTTGCTTATGGAGTAGGAGAACTGGACGCCGAGGTGACGCCTAATTGTTATTTTTTTAATGGATTATTTCCTTTTTCGGTTTTCGCCACCCGTCTCTTCCGTTTTGTTCCCTCCCTCGTTTTTTGTTTTTTTCCCCTCTCGAATAAATTTAAAATCAACGATATTATCCTATATAAATAAATTCAGACCAGTGGGCAAAAATATTATCTTACAAATGAAAATAAAAAAAAAAATCAATACTTTTAGCAGTTCATATTATATTATATTATTTTTATATTTTCATTAATCACTAAAATAAGAAAAGATAAAGAAAAGAGTCTTTAATTAATCATACATCCTTTTCAAAAAAAAAAAAAAAAAAAAAAAAAAACCTAACTAATCATACATCAAAACAATTAAAATTGGTCGGCGTAGTACCAACTGCAGAAATTGCAAAAAAAAATAATTTGCAAAGTATATTAAAATCTTTAATTGTTAAAAGCAATAAAGAGTACTAACTTCATAAAATAAAAACATTTATTAATTTCAATTTTTAAAAATTAGTTGGATTAACATAATTTCCTTTCTATGTAATTTACAATTTAAAATCCCACCCCCCCCCCCCAAATTAAAAAAAAAAAAAGAAAAAAAGAAAAAAAAAAAGAGTAATTTACAATTTAAAATGATTATAAAAGCTAAGTAAATTTTCCAAATTTTAGGACCCATCTAATAATGATTTGGCCTCATAGTTTTTTTTAATAATTATTTTTATTTACTAATGACTTCTCCATCTTGTAATCTGATTTTAAAATTATGATCAAGCACTGAAAACTAACAAAAAAAAATCAATAATATTTTCAATGTTTGAAGTTTATTTAAAATTTCAAAAGTATGTTAAAAAAGTATATATTTGAACAAAAAAAAAAAAACAGTAAACAAGCTTTATTTTTAAAAATAAAAGTATTATCGTTTGGCCCATTTTATAAAATAATTTTAAATTTTTGGCCAAAAATATCTTTGGAATGTGTCAGATATTTACTTTCTTTTAATTTATTCTCATAAATGATTTTAGAAGAAAATAACTGAAATTATTCTTCTATCAAAAACTAAAAAAAAAATAGTGAATTATAATTTCTAGAGTACGTTAAATTCAATGTTTTCTGACTATTCAATCGCGTTTCTAAAAATCATTGTTCACAAATTTCTGTTTTTCTCCCAAAAAAGTATAATCATATTAATGAGCAAAGTCTTGTCAAGTGACAAGTGAACATCACGTCCTTCCAATTTTGCTTATATCAGATATTGACCTTTTTTATCACATCTAATTGGTAAGCCATAATCGCCAAAAAGAAATAGATTTTAAGAGTTACAATTACCAAAAAGAAAAGGACACATTTATCATAAAACATACCTTCAGGCTTCATTAGACATGGAAGAAAAACTTCCAATTGCTGGCTGGATATATGCTTTAACAAATTTGATTGGGAATGGAATTGCAATCTGCACCCATTCTTCTTCTTCTGCGTTCTTTATGTCCTCCTCCATCACCTTTTCCACTTGATTTTGTGGAGCAAGGTGTAGGGTGTAAGATTTTTTCTCTCTTGAAGTTTTCTATTTTGCTTCTTTCTACCATATACTTTTAGCTCAGAAATCAGACCTATTTAAAAATTAATTTTAATCAGTTGAAAGTATTTTATTTTACTCAAATTTATTCTTTAATATAATGAAAAAATTGGTCAATCTAAGTATAGATCATCAATTCTTTTTTTTTAGTTCAATAACATTTGAGCGTGAGGGGGATTTGTACTTGCGACTTCTTGGTCGAGGTACATGTCAATTACTCCTGAACTAAACTCAGCTAAAATATTATATTCTTGACTAAGAGTTCACCGTTTCAAATGATGGGCCCAATAGACATGGTTGATTGCACATGCTAGACTCATTAATAGAAATTTTCTTTTAATTTTCTACTTAAAAAAAATACGATTTATTTACTAATAGTAGTTCTATTTTAACTACAAAAATGCCTTTAAAATCTAATCAAATTAAAAACAAAAACAAAAAAGACACCAAACAAGTTTATGAAAAAATTAATTTTTCGTCACAAAAAGAAAAAATAACATTTGACTAAAGATTTTAACAAGTCACAATATGATGTTCATAAACATGTATGGTGCCATTTTCAAAAAAAATAAATAAATATGTGTGGTTTCAAAAGCCAAGTAATTCTTAAAAATCTCTTTTGAACTCAGATATTTTTCTCTGAAACACCTTCATGGTCTACTGAGGTGGAATCGCCAATATAGTTTTTTTTTTTTTTTTTTCATTTAAGATTAGATTAGACCAAAGTTGTAGCATAGTTGGTTGGAATCCAATAAAACCAAGAGAAAAATAACAAGTTTGATCGTATTTATAGTAAACAGAGTTTGATACCTTGAAGAGGCAGAAGAATTGCTCCGCATGGTCATGAAGCATCCACGTCAACTTTGGCGTCGTTTCTTGCCACCACCACAGGCTCTACAACTCCATTTAATAGCTTCGGTCAACTTAGACTTCCCCAGCTCAATCTCAGGGAGGAAGGCAACAATGCAACGGCAAACCTGTGAACGTTTTCTCCTAGATCTGATAGACAAAAGAGCAAGAAAACCAAGTGGTTCAGTGGAAACTGGAAAGGCAGTAAAAAATTTCTACTGGCCACAAATACATTGACTAAGCAGTTGAATTAACTTATAATAATTCAGAATTGCTGGGTGAAATCTAAACGAAAAGAGCCAGTGCTGATACTAGTTTTGATCAATTTGGCAAGTCTCTATTGTCATATATAACATCTCCAGAAATGTCATTGCCGATCCAAAGAATAGTTCAGTAAAACTCAATACCATGTCAATTACCATTACCATACAGAACTGAATGGTATCATCATGTAATGCATTATAATTTCCTTCATCAGGAGTTCAACAATTTAAATCCTCAAATGCAAAATGTACAGGAAAGAAACTCTATATACTTCGAAGTTTGAAGCACAAAAATGTATTAGTCAAGAAAGTTGTTACTATATCACCAAGGAAGAAAGCTTCAGATGATCCCGCCCTGAGTTTTTCTTCTTTCTCTTTTTCATTTTTCTGACCGTAAAACCTGTTAAACAGCAAAATTCTTGGTTTGGAGTTGGACTGCAATAAAATTTACTTAAGATAGCATGACAAAGTAGAAAAAGCTGAGATTGTAAGCTGATAATAGATTTCTTATGCAAGTTGATGATTCACTGAGAATATATCATGTAAGAAATATTCTAGGCATGGATCCTCGAATGTGGAAGACCACTTCGCACCCAAAGCCCAGCAACATGCAGCTGCCTGCAATCTAATACATAATGGTGATATTTTTGAAGCGCTTCCAAAACCATAAATAGGCTGTTTACATCAGATTTTTCATAGTGCAAATTGTGTAACTTACCACCAGGGTGGCAAATGGCAAGATCTTCTCTGGTGGCATATTAGGACAAATGGCTACAATGGCAAGAGAAAAAAATAATCCATCAGCTCCCATATTAAACAAACAAATAAATAAATAGACTGCAAAGACTATTCTCGGGGTTGTTGATTGAACTAAAATCCATTCCAAGTGAATTTGTACATCAACAATTTTTAAATGGCAAATGAACATAACCATGCTTCAGATTCCTTGTGAAATAGTACACAAAACTTTCTGCAGAGAACATTGGAAAAATACAATTTGCATACCAGACTTCTCAAGAAAATAACAGTCACCAGGAAATTAAAGGATCACAAAGTTATCAAATAAAATACTCGTTTCAAGAAAACATGTACAACCATTCCAATGAATGCATCTCCACCTGCAGTAGTATCAACAATTTCAGAGACGTACATTTTTTTCAGCCGTTCCCACTACCAGCTGTCCACACATTATACCTATACCATCATCTCTCAACTTGGCCACTGGCTGAAAAAAATATAAGGAGAATGAAATGTAACTAAATATCATTCATATCATCAAATTCAAAAAAAGTAATACTTAGTTGAGCTTTTTCTTAAGAAATTGAACAAAAGATCTTAGTTATGTCTAGTTACTATTCTGCTCCTTAAAGCTTTTACAATCGAGTTCTATCTTCAAAGCCAACTTAAAGCAACATCAGTAGCTCTGCCGCAGTGCTCCAGTGGCATACATCTCCAAGAAAAATCCTTTTACATCCTGTAGTTAGCACAGAGCAAAGAGCTTTCAAATTCTATTCCCTTGGATGATTAGACACAAACATCTGCCTCATATGCACCTAGCTCTATTTTCAACTTTCTTTCTCTATATTCCTATTCACTATTTAGTAATGAATTTGACAAACATTAGTCGGCAATGATTATGCTGTACGACAACATTTTAACCAGACAATAGCTGAAAAAGGTTAAATAGCCAAACTATTTCTTCTCCGGGCCTAATCCGAAGGCGGAAGTATTAAACGTGAAGATGATGAGGAATTTTACCGATGAAACATACGTCGGAATGTTTGTAATTCTTATCCGTCGCTGCACTCGATCATTTCCAATAAGCTGACAATCTCAACTCTGGACGAACTCACAATGACGCGGTTAAAAATTGCAAGAACAGAAAGGAACAAACTCACACAACGATGCAGTTTTCAGGAAGAGGAATCGCAACCGAGGACGAAGACGTTCATGGCCTGAAATGAAATGAAATCACTGAAGAATAAAAGATCAGCCGCATTTTGATTGAAAAAACGAAATTGTAAATAGAGAGAGAGACTAAACAGACCTGGTTGATTCTGAGGAGAATGGAGAATCGTAGCATTTGAATTGAAAGACGGCAAGAGGAAGAAGAGCACAGCACCTTGTTGAATGTTTATACTTATTATAGAGGCGAAGAGAACGTTTGGCAGAGCCGCAGAGTTGGCTTGCGCGCGTAATTTTTTATATTTTATAATATGATTTTAGTTCTAAAACTTTTTTTATCAATTCTTTATTAAAGTCTTCAATTTTTTTAAATTGATTTTGGCCTTTTATCATTTTTCTATCATGTTGCTATTTTAATATTTAATATCTCATAATTAGTCCTCAAACTTTTATTAAATTTTAAACTCAATCTCTACCATAAACATAATTATATAAAATCACAAATAGATTATTAATAAAAAAATATATATCACATTTTGAATAAATTAGACATAAAATTTTTACAATAAAAATTAAATGTAGAGTTCAATCAGAGTTAATAGAGGACTTGAATTGATATTTTAAAAGTAATTTGCTGAAATTTTAAAACATTAAAAAAACAATGGCGGGCATGGTGAGATGAGATCTGTCATTTGATGCAAGCACAGAGCCTTAAGAATGCAAAGATTGTCAGAAAGAAAATATGATACAAGAGAGTATTCAAATTACATTCCTAACTCGTATGGTAATGAATCAATAATTCCAAAATTAGAACCCAATACTTTGCGCTCTCTTTTTTTCCTTCTCTCTTTCACACATAAAAGACAACTTTTAACTTCCAAGCCTGAAAGCACCTTATGAACCAGAGAGTTAAAACTGTACATTTTAAAGAGTCGCAGAAAGGAATCCACAAGGATCAGCACCAATGTCCCCTTGAGATCTCCACACAGCACAAAACGATCAAGAGTGGAGCTGTCAAGGGGAGGCATCAATGGCGGCTGATCCACTTCTTTTGCTCTCCCAAGCATTCTTGTTTTTCGAAGATTTAAAACGAAACTCAAACCCAAAACCCATTGTTCCAAGAAGGCCTTGAAAGAAGTCCTCCATGCTCGCTCCTACTTCCTGAAAATCTATAGAAGGCAGGCTTGCTTCGAGCGGTTCGTAAGGGACCTGACCTGTTTCCATGCCGAATGGGCAAAGATATCTCGTCACCTACCAAGCTTGAAGTTGAAAACGGTCGGTTTTCCATATCTTCAAGGGGGCCAGAGCTGTATTCCATGGTGATGAAGGAAGAGGCTTGGCCGTATGTCAGTCGAGGTGTGAGGCCACCGGCATTCCACCAACTGCTATCTGATGGCACAAGATCACCTTTGAAATCCGAGTCCCGAGCTGAGGACTCCTTTTGACTGCAGTAGTCTGCGCACGTCTCGTCTGTGTCGTTGTATATCAGCTTTAGAGCCTGCACAACTTCTCCCATAAATGGCCTCTGGGTCACCTCTGGATGAACGCACATGGAAGCAATGGCAGCCACCTTGGCCATGTCATCGAAGTCGTAACTACCAGCTAGAGAAGGATCTACTAGTTGCTCCAAACCTTCTCTGCTGGTCAGGAGAGGCCGAGCCCATGTTACGAGGTTCTCCTCACCATGTGGTTGGGACATATCCACCGGTTTTCTTCCTGAAAGAAGCTCAAGTAGCACAACTCCATAACTGTAAACATCACTCTTGACGAGCAGGTGCCCTGTCATTGCATATTCAGGGGCTACATACCTGCAAATTTATTGATTCGGTCAAGAACAAAAGATGATAACTGATACATGGCACCAATAGTCATGTGAAAGTAGAGACAGACTCGAGATTCATGTTCTTATTTTCTGTAGTAAGTTAATCAACAACGTTCCAGAAAAAAGTTTGTCCTTCTAATGATTATGGAATAATTGAGGTCAAAGGCTGCTGCCAACTTATTCGGTTCTGAAACCAATTTCTTGAATCCCATGATCCACTGACTAAATAAAGAAGTTGAAATAGACAATTATGGATTAGTAAGCAGATCGATGCAATAAGAAACATAGACACGCGCAACACCAGAATTACCCGAAAGTTCCCATCACCCTTGTTGAGATATGTTCACTTCCTTCAGTTGCTTCCCTAGCCAATCCGAAATCCGAAACCTTGGGGGTGAAGTCAACTTCCAAAAGAACATTACTTGCTTTGAAATCACGGTGAATTACACGGGGATTAGAATCTTCATGAAGATATGCCAAACCTCTTGCTGCTCCAAGAGCGATCTTTAATCGTGCATCCCAGTCAAGAGGACCTTTTCTCTTGTCAATGCCTACACAATGCAGGTGAAGAGCCTCTTTTAAATAAAACCAATTGCAATTAGATTGACACAAAAGATGGATAGTCAAACTTCTATTTATAGAAGTATACAGAACTCTACAGAATGATCAATCAAGAACAAAGTGAAAGGAACTTCTGAAACTACATAAATGGTAATGTAATAACAAGAGAAACCTAAAGAGCTCTTTCTTCTTCTTTTTTTCTTTTTTTTTTTCTTGTTGTCAATTCATTATACATGTTGAAGAGCCATCGATTTGGTTTTTTCATTAAAACCAAATGTTTTTTAATTGATTCTAATGGTTAATTCAAACCATATCTCTAAAAGGATATAGGAATTCTTGTTTCTATTACCAAAGGAAAGCTAGAATTCTTTGACCTTATACCCTACAAGACCATTGTTTGGCTCCTTTGGAAGGAAAGAAAGGATGAAGTGTTCAAAAATACGTTGAATTCTTTGAGGTCTTTTGTTTGATCCCTCATGCCTGGCATGAGTACGCCTCGTCCCTATGGCCTTTAGATGTCATTTTGGTGTTGGTTGGTTAAAGAAATTTTTACTGTTTCCTATGAACAAATCATCCCCTTTTCTTCATCCTTCTAGCTTTGAGAAATCCTTCATCTCTCAGGTGGACTAACAATTAAGAAAAAGGTAGACTAACTTTTTTAAATATAACAAGTTTAAATGTACCGAAATATATCTAAATGAAGATACACAGAGAAGTCCCTAGGCCGAAAAAGCAGATAAGGAATCTTTAGTTTGATGTTATCTACGAGATCAAATATCACCACGTTTAATGATCAAGGAAAGCGGGGAATGAAACATTTTTGTTCTAAGATTGAATGAATGAGAAAATTTTACCAAAGTTCATCAAACAAATCATGTATAGAAAATGGACACATCTAACAATAGTAAATAGAAGAAAGGTCAACAAACACCTAAAAGGATTAATCATAGGTGATATGAAAAACATACCATGCAAGTGAGACTCAACACTGCCATTATGGACGATCTCATAAACTAAGCATCGAGTTCGCCCTTCAATGCATATCCCAATCAGTTTCACAAGATTCCGATGATGCAGTCTACTCAACATCTCAACTTCTGCAATAAATTCACGGTCTCTATTCTGATTATCCCGTGTGAGCAACTTAACTGCAACTTCATTTCCATCTTCCAAAAGACCACAGTAAACTCGGCCAAATCCCCCTTCGCCTAAAATCCTTTTCGAACTAAATTTATCTGTTGCTTTCTCAAGTTCCGAAAGTGCAAATGTTTTGACCGATTGAATACTGGTTGGCATTGTGGAAATTAGGGAAACAGATGTGGAGCTTGCAATGCTGCTTGATAAGGCTGATCCTAGACCTGCATTAATTCAAAATGCAATCATCTCAAGCAATATTACAAGTAAATTCAACAGGACTTTCCAGATAGCTCATAGAATGGACAGCTCGTACTCAAACAATACTTCTGGAAAGATCCTTGTGATAGTTATCAGATCAGGATCTACAGACTCACCAGATCTTTTGTTAATTGACGACGTGAAGACAGGGCCAACAGCACTAGAAGGTCTGCCGACTTTTCTCCATTTTAAAAAGACGGAAAGAGCTCCAATGAACACCAATAACACAACAAATGCAGAAAGTGCTATGATGGCAGTTGTTTTGACATTCATCTTCTGGCTCTTATTAACGAAATTTGCAGTAATGGGAAGATCTCCAGCACTTCCACTAGGAGCACTTCCCATGTACCCTCCATATGGCGGTGAAGAAGGAATCCCTGATCATGGCTTATTTATTCTCAATATTTACTGTGGGGGGAGGTTAACAGAAGCGAAGAAAAGAAAATGTTGAAGTTATTACCTGGATAGCTGATGTAGACAACTTCATAATCACCAAAAAGCGTCATATTTAGATGCACTTTTTTATCCCAAAACCTTCTGTAAGTAAGTACTGCAGTGGTATTATCAAACTTCTCTCCCAGAGGTACTAAATTTATATCCACCATAGTTCTTCCTTGATTTTGACTATCTGCACTTGCACCCATGATTTTCACTTGGCTTTGCTCCAAGTAAGTGCCCTCTGCAATCTCAATTTCGAGCTCGTTCATCACAGGAAAAACAGCATATGGAGCTATATCCAGAAGAAGTCTGACTTTCATGGGAAACACACAACCACAAGGTGAACCAAATGGAGCTGCAGTAAGGGGCTCCATGCATATTTGATCACAACCTTCCAAGTTTATAGTAAAAAATATTTAGTACAAAGAATTTCATAAAAGAAGATTTACAACTTGAAGGCTAATCATTAGTCTAGACAATGAAAGATGAAAATTTACAAAACTCCTTCGCTAAGGAGGGCACAAGTTTTTATGGATCACCATCACTTAGCAAAGTCGAAGGCACGAATTATAACATCAAATATTACAAAGCCATTCAAAGGTAGCATGATATCGAATTAAAACAATTTGATTCCACAACGACTGAAATTCAGCTCTGAAGTATCTCATATGCAAGCAATGCTTAACAGAGGGGAATGGCTCTATAAACCTGTTTTTTTAGCAGGAAACGGGATGGACGGGGCAATTTATCAAGCAAAAGGAGCAAGCATTTCAGCAGCCTAGAAACAATAACAAAAAATGTGGAGCAGGTGCCTAGAATCAAAGAACCGTCACTTAGCAATCATGTACTATGAGGTTATACAGGTTTCCTGTTTGGATGAATAATTGACAGCTGAATAAGTCAATCCCCGACTTTACCTTGGTCTTTTGATGGGGTAGGAGCAACCACATGGGGTCGTATTCGACGCCGTCGATGATGTCGGATAGGTAAGGGTGCACTCCTAGGACCTACAAGAGGGTAGTGTCAGTAAGCAATAGCAACACAGAGGACAGTGAAGAATTTATTACATTGCCTTCATAACCTGGAGAAAGTGCAGGAGCAGTGGATGGTCCTGAGGACGACTTAAACATCCAGTTACCATGTAATTTTGAAGGCACGAATGAAAAACTCATCAACTCTGACCCTGCTGCAATGAGGGAGCCATGTACATGCCATAGAAAAAGGGAAGACCATGAATGGTTGAACAATTAAAATGAGATGAAAAAAGGATGACCACCGTAGAAATTTCACTATTTCACCTTAGTTTCTTTTCTACTAACAGTAATCCCAGAAAAATAATAATAATTAGCCTGAATTTGAGAACAATCCCCATCAAGGGTAAATTACACACTCAAAAAGAACCACCAAATGATCAGATAAACCCTGCCCACTGCCCTTGCGTGAATTCCACCCTAGTTCATAATTTATATTTGTCTTGTACTCAATCCAAAGTTAATTAATGATTTATTCAATTACAATCCAAACTCAAGGCAACGTTAATGCTACCAACTGCATTTGACTAAGTTAGTTCAACATGTTCTTTAAGTTGTTGAAAACCAACTTCAGACGCAAGAAACTGAAGCTAAAAACAGAAGAATTTAGGTTTGTTGGCAGAGTTAATAAGATAAGCTCCTCGACATAACAACAAATTACAAAACATATTACATTCTAATCATTAACATGAAAGATTTTGCTTCACTTTTTATTTTCTAACAGAAGTTCCTTCGATTAAATATACATCATAATCAAAGTTAATAAAATGCATAAAATATTCCAAATTATGAGAAGTTTGGACAATTGATGGGTATGATTAGTTCTTAAGAAGCACGGATACAGATACAAGACACGAACACGGTGACATGACATTTCTAAAAAGTCTAGGACACAGACACGAAAATGAAACGTTTAGTAAAATATACATTTTTAAAAATATATAGCATTTTTATACAAGGAAATTCAAAGTTAATAAGTTTATGCATTTATATACTTAAAAAAATGAGTTTGATGTATTTCACTCTCAAAATTTATTATTTTTGTCCTATATTATTATGTGTCTATTTCGTATACTTGCAAGTGTTTGATACATGTCTAACAAATGTTAAACCTATATTCACTTTGTACAACTAATGTTTAACACATATCTATTGTGCTAACAAGTGTCCGGTACGTGTCCAAGTGCCCAACACGTGTCGGACACGGACACACTAGCTAAACTAAAGTGTTCGTGCTTCTTAGATTAGTTCAAACACATGCTACATGTAGTGTGTTATCAATTTCTGTATGCTCCATGACTTTACAATCGAATACATTTTGGGCACTTATCATATATTTATACTGAACTTGGAATATGAATATATATTAATCAAACAAGACACACGTTGATTCCAAGTGGAAATCACTATACCATGCTCTGTTGACATTTCTGTCATTGTTGTTTCCAGGTTTGGCTGTAAAGAAGGAGATAAGTATATGTGTGGTGAAGATTGTCCTGAAACCGGAGACAATGGGTAAGTCTCAGTACGTTCTACATTCTAATACAGGGACAGGATTCAGATAATAATGACAATAAAGCTCAACGACAAGAGATTTAAATGTTGTATTCAGCAAAATGTATCAAAGATCAGAAACAGATTAAATGTCATGTTTACTGTTGGAATAAAGATATAGCTAAAAACAAACACTGTGGAGCAAATTAACTGTTTTCCCGCTGAGAGTTAACAAAATCACTCTCCAATTGTTTGCTCAGGATTCAGGACTAATAATCATACGAATGACTCTTTAACACAGAAACAGAACCGCATACAGAGACTAAAAATAAAAAAGGCGAAAAGCAGCAAAGCAACCAACAGAACCTTACGTACTTTGTTCGACAAAATCAAGTCGAAAAGGTAAATGTAAAGTACCTGAGCAAGAGAAAAGCAAATTGACCGCATGAAGAACCAGAAGAAGGTGCGTAATCGAGAAAGGCATTTTGCGTCCACGAAGCAAATTTCAGAGGAAAGAATCATCATCAGTAGCCATCGCCACCAGCAAGCTCAACCACCTCCACATAAATCTGCCAAAGAAAACACTCACAAGGGTTACGGTGAAGCACTCGCCGGCAACAATCTTCCACGACGCAATGCAAGCTCCAAATCCCCCCACCACATGGCTCAACACCACTCAAAGAAAAACCCCCACTGATTCCCTCACTTCACCTCAAAGACACAACCAAAACAGGATAACAAGAAACCCTAGGAGAGAGAAAACGAAACGGCAGAAGCAGGACGAAGCAATGCAGGTATGTGGGCTTACAGATCCAAGAAATGCGATCGAGGATCTAGAAAAAAAGAGTACAAAAACATCACTTTACAAGGAGAAAAAAAAGAGCGAGGGGCTTTTAGGGATAGAAAAATGGCGGAAAAAGGAAAGCGAGATCTTGAGAAAGTGTAGAGAGAGAAACAGAGAGTTCGAACCAGAGGAGAGAGAGAAGAGATGGAGCTAGGTGAGGAACTTTATTACATGGCAACAACACTCTACTGTTGCTGCTACAAAGCCACTGATTTTCTTTTTTTTGCAAAAAGGCGATCAATGGATGTGTCTCTCTGGTCCACGCGCTGCGGACATTCCGTGTTCCAAAAACTGTGTGAATGAAACGACAATTTAGAGACTCGTTTGACTACGTCATATATTTTATTTTTGTTTTTTCATGGCAAAAGTACATAAGAGGAGACTGGCACTTGGGCTAGCCCTAGAATATAATACTAACAAAATTTTGTGTTTTTTTTTTCTAAAATATTAGATTATATTAAATTACAAGTTTAGCATATGAATGTCTACTTTGTCCATCAACTTTCAAAGGTGTCTAATAAGTTTCAAAACTTTTAATTTGTGTCTAAGTTCTTAAACTTTCAATTCTGTATCTAATAGATTCCTAACAAATTTGAAAACTTTAAAAATTAATTGATCTATTAGATATAAATTTGAATTTTATGTCTAATAAAATTCTAAAATTTCAATTTTGTATCTAGTAGATTAATGAATTTTAAAAAATTGAAAGTCAAGGGACCAAATAAATCCAAACCTCAAAGTTCAGAGACTAAATTTGTAATTTAACCTATTAAATTATAAATATAAGATAGGGATTAGAAATGTCAATTTTTCCTAGAATGCGAGGAATGGATGAGGATTTTTTTTTTTTAGTACAATAAATGTAGGATATGGAGATTTGAACTTCCAACTTCATGAGAAGAAGTACATGTCAATTAACCTTGAGTAATGCTCACTTTGGTAATTTCTTTTTTCTTTAATTAATTTTGGAGAGAGAGATGTATTTCCTACCACCATGTTCCATTTTGTTGATGGGAAGAAATGCAAATATCACCTCCGAAATATAGAGGTTCTTATAATCACATTCTCCAACTTTGATTTGATCAAGCACCTCTCAATACTTACAAAGTTTGACAATTAAATTTTTAAATATTGTAAAATGTACAAACCACCCATAAACTATAAGGATGGTTGTTATCAAACCCTCAAATTGTATAATTTTTACAATTTAACCTTTTTTTTTAACTCTATAACATTTAAAAAGTATAAATACTAACTATTAAAAAAAATTATTTTTAGAACAATGTTGAGCTATCATCTCAATTTAAGAAGATAAAAAAAAATTGATGTAAATAGTTTTGGTTTGATTGTAATAATATTATAGTTTGAGGTTTTGATTAGAACAACAATTATTTTGGGGTGATTTGTGTATTTTGCAACCTTTAAAGATTCAATTGCAATGCCAACATAAGCATAGCTTAACTGATATAAAGCATATACCCTCGATCAATAGGTCAGAGATTCAAATCCCCCACTCCACATATTGTTGTACTAAAAAAAGGTTCAATCGCAACATTTTCAAAAGTCTATGAGGTTGGTTTATCAAATTGAAAATTGTATAACGTGATTGTAAAAAACTCTATAGTTTATAGGTGGTTTTTGAAAATTTTCCTTGATAGCATTTCTTGTTATATATTATTTTTATGCAATATTTGTATAAATTTAATTATTAACCATTGTTATGGGTAGAATTAGATTCAGAAAAACACACACTATAGACCCGATAAGGGAAAAAGTCGTGAGCTAAAGGCTCCAGGCTCGATCAAGCCCAAGGCTGACCACCCCACAGGTTGATCAGCCTATTGGGCCAACCAAGCCTAAAGCTTAGACTTTAAGCCACAAAGTTGAGAGCCAAATGGGCCATGGGCCGACCACACACAAGTCGAAGCCAAGGTGATCTAACGATTCAAGAGATATGAGAGGAAGACCAATCCATGTAAGTCTCAACTCTTCTTCTGAGAAATAGGCTAAGAAATCGAGGTCAATTCCATAACAACCCCAAGGAATCTGACTATCTTGTTCGTACGTCCCATTGACATCTATATAGAGGATTCGACAAAACCATGGGAAGAACATCAATATTTAGCCACTTCAACTGTACTTGAATGACATCTAATTTTACTTTAAGAAAATAGTTCAAAATTTGATAAATTGTAAAAATCACCACTATAGTAATAATGATTGTTGCAATTGCATCTCTAAATGTTCAATTGTAAAAATTAAACTTTCAAATTTACAAAATAATAAAAATTGGACCCTCAATTTTTAATCGTAAAAATGAAACTCCTCAACTTACATATAATTGTAAAAGGTGGCCTTTCAAACTCTTAATTTAATTTTAAAATTTGAACCCCTTTATCTTACATAAATGTAAAAATTTGGTCATTTACGTTAAAAATTTTAATTTTGCTCCCCATTCTCCTTCCATTATCATAAATGTTGGGTTCCTTTAAATTGTAAAAATTATGTTCATGTATATAAAGATATTCTTCGACCCACCTCCGATGATCGACTATTGTCACCACCATAAGGATAAAAAGACGAAGGCCAAGAGAAGATCGATAACAAGCATCCACTAACCCCATATTAGAGCCAAGTGATAGTTCCACTCTAAACTTGCAAATTAGTGGCAAAGGTGAAGCTTTGTATGTAAAACTAAAAGATGAGAATGGTGAGTGGATGGTGCATTGTGTTAAATCACCACTCAATCCAAAAGTTGAAGTTTGTGAGTTATTAGTAAATTTAATTATATCAAGACTCCAACACTTTCTCTTACTTGTGAACTTGAAGATCTATAGAAGGCCAACAAGTGAAAATCAATATTAATTTGGGAGGAAATTGTTGAAGATCCCACATTGAAAAAATGAAAAGAGACCTCATACTTTTTAAGATGCATGAGTTACTCCTTAATTGATTTTGAGATAGAACCTCATATAACTTAATATGGCATCAAAGTTCATAAAATTCAAACGGGCATTCAGTTTAAAAATTAAAAATTGGAATCTGACCGCACCAAGATGCATGAGTTACTCCTCTCATTATCAATTGAAACCTCATGTAATCTAATAGAAATGACATTAATTCAAACGTGTAAACTAGCGTTTTTTCAAACAGAATCTAACAAAATGTGTAAATTGATATACTTATGAAAGTTCAGAATTTAAATTAATATAGTTATTAGTTTATATTTTTTTTTTATTGAAACTTGAGGGGTTTATATTGATTTTTGCCAAATTATTTTTCACCTAAATAATTCAAATATGTAAAATTATTCTTTCCCTTCACAATTCAAGTTCAATCCTTAAACTACACGAATTTAAACGGTATCAGACATACTTCAAAAAAAAAAAAAAAAAAGCCTGTATCAGACAAATCTCTTCCGTTTGTTTCAACATGAGGTTATACTCATGTTTCTCGCTTTTGTGTTTCTTGTATCGAGTTTTTGAGGAACATGAGCATTTGGTAAATATTTATGTTTCTCGTTTCCATTTGTAAGAAACGTTCTCAGAAAAGGAAAAAAAATGGTTCAAATTTCTTATTTTGTTTCTAGTTCTAGCTTTTTCCAAAACATAAATAAAAACACTATTATATTATTATTTACTTATAAATTGCACTATAAATATAAAAAAAATAATTATAACTCAACATTCTGAATATTTATTTTTAATTTTTAATTTTCATATAAAAGTTTCACATTTTTTATTTTAAATTTTTAGAGAACATGAAAGCTACCAAAAATGCTTTTATTTCATTTTTTAATAAAAACAAAAAATATTCCTAGAAACAAAACGTTGCCAAACACAATTGTACTAATATTTATTCAAAAAGAGAAAAGGAAAAATAAAAAATAAGTTTCTAAGAACACCTTGACAACTTTTTCCTTTAAAGAATGACATCATACGAAAAAAATTAACTTCATACGAAAAAATTAACCTCTTTATAATGTTGTAGGTCATGAATGAAAAAAAATCTTCATATCTCTAATAATCGTTAAATTATGGATACAAAATTAAAGTATTTTGACAGTTTTTCTCTCTTACTTCTGACGGTTCAAAATTACACCACAGTATGGTGGCTTCCCTCGAATTTGCTCCGCCGCAACGTACTCGTGCTTCTTTGGCAGTGATTTGCTCCGCCGCACGCCGGCACGGCAATCGGCGTAAGAAGAAGACGGTGTAGTCGAAGCACGGAGAAATTTATTGGGACTCTGCTGATATAGAGCTTTGAAGCATGGACTTTAACCCTTCGAATGCTGACATGGACGTCCAGGTGGCAAATTAAGTTGACTGGTCAAAAATGACAATAACACAAAATCTGCCCCTCGATTTAAAAAATAATTATTGATTGTATCGTAAATTTGTAGTAGTTTCCAGACATGGTCCGCCAGCCGGTAAAATAAGTTGTCTGGTAAGACAGATTCTTAGAGCTCAAGTCACATTTATATGTGGTGTTTGCCCATCGATGAGCAAAAATTCAACTCTAACTCTATTGCTAGAATTTTGCTACCTCATAAATTATAACAAAACTATCATATTGATTTAGAAAAATTATCACCTTGATTCTCAAATCGGAAAAGAATCAATGAATCATAATGAAAGATAAAATACTATATTGTACAATGCTCGAAGCCGCAAGTAATGAAATACTCAAATCAAATCAATTTTCATTTTCTCATTCTTATACTAATTGAAAAGTCCATTCAAAAGTCCCTCAAAAGGGGTCCTACAACTATTAAGATATTCACTAGAAAATAAGGAAAGAAAAACAAAAACTGCACAACCCGAGTTCAGAACACTGCACTCCAAACACAACTTTCTAATTTTCAACTTTTCAAACATTGTACCCCAAACACTGTTTTATGATTTCCTGGATTCATAACACTGTACCCAAACACTGTTTTCTGTTTTCCTGGCTTTCAAATCCCCATAACAAACCGTCTAGGGTTTCGAATTCAAGGGTTCTGATTTTGAAACGATGGGCAAAACCCCCCTTAATTGTTTCTTTTTTCTACGGGACATTTTTTATTTTTTATACTAAACCAAAAAAAATTCATCATCTCGGCTGCAATAAGTCGTAATGTTATTATATATATATATAAAGTTAAAAATTACGTTTGGTCTTTACACTTTCGTAAAAGTATCAATTTAGTCCATGTACTTTCAAAGTTGTAACAATTTAGTCCCTATTGTAAAAAAATTCATCAAAATTAAATGTCGATTTTTATTATTTAACGATTAATACTTTGTAGCTTATAAACATACTGGGTCGTAATTAGTTTATTGATCTACTCATATATGAAATTTCATTAAATTTTAACAATAATTTTCACAATAGGGACTAATGGTTACAAATTTTAAAGTATAAAGACTAAATTGTTACATATTAAAATTTAGGGACTAAATTGTTAAAAATTTGAAAAGTACATAGACTAAATCGTTACAAATCAAAGTTCATAAACTAAATTGTTACTTCCATGAAAGTTGAGCAACCAAAAATAATTTTTAACCCTTTTTTTTAAAGAAAAACAAAACAAAACGCAAGGTCATTTAATTAAAAATATAAGATTTGAACCATGCTCGTTGATGAGTTTTGCTTCCTCTGTATATTCACTATTTGCACCAGGTGACAGTCCATCCAAATCAGGACATTGCTACAATCATACTCTTTAGCAAGAGTCGCTCATTAAGTATGGAGAGTGTTTAAGTATTTAGTTTCATATGAATGGATCATTTTGGCTTGTTTTTGTTGTTTGTTTTATCTTTGATAATGATACTCAAATATCTACTATTTAACACTTTCTAGAATTCAAGTTGGGTCTACCACTTGTTCGTATTCTCCAAATATTTTTAGGTCCATCTTATACATTGTGAATGTAAGGGATTCACAAGTCGCACTTATACAATTCTCTATATAAGTTTTGCCCCACATATGTATAAAAAATCTCATTTTTGCGTGTTTTTTGTGTAATACATTATTTCACGAGTACAACTTGGGTGCAGCTTAAGTCTTGTGCAGGTCATTTAACAACTATAGAAAAAAAAATTATTATTATTTTTTTAAATTATGTGGTGTAAAAGTGGGTTACACCCTTATTATTATTTTTTTAAATTATGTGGTGTAAAAGTGAGTTGCACAGTACCTGGGTGTAGCCCAAGCTACATCCAAATTTTTTCCTTATTTCGCACAACCAAACAATCAAATATAAGATAAGAAAGAAGATAAAGCTCTAAATGTGAGTATTTAAAATACTAGAAACTAGATATCCCACCAATAGTTGAAATGTAGGTAGATTCTCTAAAAAGAGGACCACGCTTCTCTAATTCACTATTACTTTTTTGTCCTTATTGACCAATGTATATTTATGCAATATGTTTACAAAATATTTTGATTTTTTCCGATAATCTAACTTTGTATCCCAAGTTAATTATTTATTTCCTACCCACACTTGTTCTCACTTTTTTTTTTGTTTTTTGTTTATCTTCTATTCTTTGTTACACTAAACATACATTTTTTAATACTTAAACAAACAACAAAATAATTTAAGAAAAAAAAATTAATTTATACCTCTAAATTTTGGTGTTGTATTAGTTAAAACTTTAAACTAATAATTATATCAATTTAAACTCTTAACTTTTATAAGTGGACTTGGGTGCAGCCTAAGTCTTGTGCAGGTCATTTAACAACTATAGAAAAAAAAATTATTTTTTTTTTTAAATTATGTGGTGTAAAAGTGGGCTACACCCTTATTATTATTTTTTTAAATTATGTGGTGTAAAAGTGAGTTGCACAGTACCTGGGTGTAGCCCAAGCTACATCCAAATTTTTTCCTTATTTCGCACAACCAAACAATCAAATATAAGATAAGAAAGAAGATAAAGCTCTAAATGTGAGTATTTAAAATACTAGAAACTAGATATCCCACCAATAGTTGAAATGTAGGTAGATTCTCTAAAAAGAGGACCACGCTTCTCTAATTCACTATTACTTTTTTGTCCTTATTGACCAATGTATATTTATGCAATATGTTTACAAAATATTTTGATTTTTTCCGATAATCTAACTTTGTATCCCAAGTTAATTATTTATTTCCTACCCACACTTGTTCTCACTTTTTTTTTTGTTTTTTGTTTATCTTCTATTCTTTGTTACACTAAACATACATTTTTTTAATACTTAAACAAACAACAAAATAATTTAAGAAAAAAAAAATTAATTTATACCTCTAAATTTTGGTGTTGTATTAGTTAAAACTTCAAACTAATAATTATATCAATTTAAACTCTTAACTTTTATAAGTGGACCAATTTAAATCATCTATTAGTGCTTTGTAACTATTTTCACTTGATTCTATTTAAAATTAACTCAAAATCACCTAAATAAAATTATTTTCTCCCAACATCCAATTGTAATAGCAAGAAAAATGATCACATAATTTTTTTTTAATAAGTAGAGAAAAATAGACGAAGACAAGGGATGAAAAACCACTCATATTAATGAAAAATTGTTACTATCTATTTAATCTCAACATTTCTGTCTTAATATTTCATTAATCTATGAACTTAAAGGATCTTATACACATTTTCAAATTATACATTAATGGTTCTAAAACAGAATCTTAATGAAGTGGCAATTTAGTTTCTAATTTAGGGATCATGACCTCAGAAAATAAATTGTCACTTTTGAAACTTCCAAGATCTTAATACTAAACTTGTAATTTAATCGATAATAATATAAATCAATTTTGATAAAAAGAAACATGATCATAAATACAAAGCACCCATCGAATATTATCATCTAAAGAAAAAGGAAGGGGAAAAAAAGTTAACCACAGTGATGATATTTTGAAAACGACCACTCACACTCAACGAGTGAGAATTGGCAACCCTCAATGTTGTTCAACTAAAAAAAAAAACGAAGGCAATTATGAAATTATTTTAAATTATTAGCGAAGGGATGGCCCTGAGTGGATGAGCCATCTCCACCGTGACGCCAAATTTATCATCCATGTTCACCTCAAACCCATCTTCAACCAACCAATCGAAGAAATTAATGAGCGAACCCAAAATTAAATGCAGCATTCTCATCGCCAATGGCAATCCAGGGCAAATCCTCCTCCCTCCGCCGAACGGAATCACCTCGAAGCTCCGCCCTCTGACGTCAATTTCCGATCCCAAAAACCTCTCCGGTTCGAACGATTCCGGATTCTCCCAGCTCCTCGGATTTCTTCCAATAGCCCATGCATTTACCAGAACCTGTGCATCTTTAGGGATTGTGAAACCTGCAATTTCCACTTCTTGTTGCGCCTTACGAGGTAGCAACAATGGAACCGCTGGATGCAATCGGAAAGCTTCCTTCACCACAGCTTGCAGATATGGCAGCCTCCGAATGTCTGCTTCCTCCACTGGTCTGTTCTTCCCTAAAACTTGCCTGATTTCTTCTTTAGCTTTCGCCAATTTCTCTGGATTCCTCAATAGCTCCGCCATTGCCCATTGTAATGTCGTTGCAGTTGTATCCGAGCCTGCTACGAATAGTACCTAGGGTTTTTTTTTGCACAAATTAAAAAAACGACGCATCAGAGGGCTTTTTCAATTTCATTATGATTTCAGAATCGAACGAAATTTTAGGGGGGGGGGGATTATTACGAGTAGTAAATGTTCCAATTGATGTTGGTCGATTTTGGCGTCACTATCTTCGTTCTTGAGAAGATAATACAACATGTCGTTTTTTGGAACAGAATCGGGATTCAGTTCTTGCTGCTTCATCCTCTGTTGGACCATCGAGTGTAGAAGATTCAAGATATTTCCCATGTGAATTTTCATCCTCCCCCTTATCCCTTGAATGTCGAGCTTCCTCAACAAGGGGAAATAATCGCTCAAATTTGGTTTTCCGGCTTCTTCCATCATTCCCCATACATATTTCTTGAAGTCTCTCGCTAATTCAGAATTCGGATCTACTAAATCAACCGAGAAAACTGTGTTCGAGAGTAGATTCACCGTCGTCGTGAACACTAATCTCCCTACATCCACCGCCTCGCCCTTCGACGCGCTTTTCCGAACAATCTCCACGAGTTCGTCCACTTTCTTCCGGCGAAGATTCTCGTTCGCGTCCAGAATTTTTCCGGCGAACAGCGTGTTGTTGCATATTTTGCGATAGTTCCTCCAGAGAGGAGAAACAGAAATCCATGGAAATCCGACCTCGTCGTGGTCGTGAGCTGTGAGCGCATCTGGAATGATTCTGTTACACAAAAACTGGTCGTTCATTTGAAGGACCTCTTTAGCCATGGCGGAAGAAGAAACCACCACAGCGGTTACTTGTCCGAGTTTCAGACTCATAACAGGGCCATGTACCTTGGCCATGGCGGCGAGCGATTTGTGAGTCTTCTCGCCAAGATCCAAGAGATTTCCGATGACCGGCAGAGGCTTTGGCCCCGGAGGTAGCATCGGCGTATTTCTCGTCTTCGATTTTAGCCTCGAAATGAAGAAGTAGGCAACACAGAGACAGAGGATGCTGGTCCAAAAAACCATCGCCGGTAGCGTTCTGATACTGTAGCCGTTTCCACACATTGGCTCTCGTTAAGTGTACGTACTTCATTAATGGCTCCGAACGCGACCAAATAATTATTCACTTTCCTCTTATTTTCAAAAAAATAAAATAAAATAATTCACTTCCATCTTTAAAAATAATAATAATAATAAAAATAATCCACTCCTCTATCAAGAGTCAAGACTCAAGAGATGAGATTTTTTTAAAAATAATATTGTAGCTTTTTCAAATTTATTATAAAAATATTATATTTTTCAAACTATTTATATTAATATTGGTGTTTTAATGACGTGGAGGAGAGACGATCATATCGTCTGGATTTTTTCAAAAAAAAAAATTGGTGGATGGTAAGACGACGACCATCACAAATTTTTTAATAATTATATCAGTTGGTATATTGGTCAGTAGATCACAACTTCCGTTTTTTTAATATTTGAAGTAAATTGAATATTCTATTGTAATATTTTTTTTTTCTAATAAATTAAATTTTATTTAAGTATTAATTATTTAAATATTTTCTTTTCTAATATGAGTGATTTTTCATTCTCTCATATTTCTGTATTTTTCTTTATTTATTTAAAAAGAATTACATGATAATTTTGAATCACGTGATCATTTTATTTAAAATCAACTCAAAATGACGAGAATTAAGTTGTGCTTCTCCCAAAATCGTTTGCAATATAATATTTAAATAGTTAATACTTAAAATAAATTTCAATTTCTTAAAAAAAGAATAAATTACAATAGAATATTCAATTTACTTCAAATATTAAAAAAAAAAAAAGAAGATATCTTATTTGATTTAAATAAAACAAATAAAATAAAATAAAAAAGAGAAAGAAAGAAAAAAACGGAAGGAAAAAAAAAAGAGAGAGAGAGAAAGTGAAGGAAAAAAAATAGTTGAAAACTGCGTTCTACAATGCTCGAACCTATACCCCTTACATTTTAAAGTGATCAACTAACCAATATGCCATCAAGCCACGTATAGATGGTTGTCTCTTCAAGAGACGACCATCCTCCGCTCATAGACAACCATCTTTCACGCCATTAAAATAACAATATTAATATAAATAGTTTGGAAAATACAATATTTTTATAATAAGTTTGAAAATCTACAATATTAATAAAAAAAAAATCCCAAGAGATGCCCTTTAATATTTTCAAAAAAAAAAAAAAAAAAAAAGAGATGCCCTTTAATTACCAATTGATATAAATTTGAAGTATTTTTCTCTCTTTCCAACAAAAAATAATTACGGATATATTGAAATAGAACAAATTAACGCGCATGCATGTTAAAATTAGATGAATAAGTAGGTAAAATATTAAAATGTGTTGTTGCAAAATGAAAATATAACTTTTTAAGGAGCTGTTTGAGACAATGAGTTGCAGAGAATAGGAGTTAGTAAGTATGGGGAGTTAAGAAGTCTAGAGAGTTAAAAGTCTGTGTTTTGGGATATAAAGTTGTTTAGTCTGGAGTTAGGAAGTCTATGTTTGGTACACGGAATTGTTTATTATGGAGTAATGTGTTTGAAGTGTAGATTTGTTAAACATGTAGTTTGTCTGAGTTGATTTTAGTTTTTTTTTTTTTTTTTTTTTATAACTTTGTTATATAATTTTTCAAAATTTCATTATTAGAGATTTGTTCCCATGAATTTTAAGATTGAGAAGTACTTCAAATTTATATCAAATAATTATAATTTTTCAACTTTGTTATGTATATTTTACAAATTTTTTTAAAGAAAACAAAATTGAACAAATATCACATGTTCCTTTTTTCAATATCTCTCACATTAATTATTCATTTGCTTTGAATAATTTTCAAGTAAAATAAAGTCTTATAATAATTTTTTAAATATTACATGTGATTTGGAAAGATTTCAACCCATTAATTCAAAGGGATTGAAATAAACTTCAAAATTTTTAAGTTTTGATTCTCTTAATTCTAGATATAATATAGATTTTTTTCCGTCAATTATAAAATTAAGATTTTAAATTATATTATTTTATGAATATTATACAATTTTGTTAAATACTTGTTTTCGTCAATTTTAAAATTTTAATTTAAGATTTGTTTTCTAAGCTTAATAAAAGTTATAATTTTTTTTGCATAATTTAATATTATATTTTTCAAACTAATCAATGTAATGAATTATTGATTAATTTAAAAATAATATATATTTTTTGAAGTTTTAAAATAGCTAAGTTAAAAATAAAATATCAAATATTTATGTTATTTTAAAATAATTATGTTCAAAATGAATATATATTTTTTAACACCATTCAAAATGAATATCATACATACATTTGTTCAAAATATTGTATATTTATGTTATTTATTGTAATAGCTCTATTTTATTAAGCTTTTTTTTAAAAAAATTAATAGCTTTTTTTTAATACGTTAACCTTTTTAAATACTAATTTTTTAAATGAGCTATTAATTTTTTTTTAAAAAAAAACTTTAAAAAAAGATAAGATTGTTATCTTCAAATCATAAAGTAATTTTAGTTCAAACTTAAAAAAAAAATTATAAATGACATATAGATGAAGTGAGATAGAGAGATTTATATCAATTAAAAAAATTGATACGTAGTACTCTAATTTACATTGAAAATTCAATTTAAATAATAGTATCATATCTAAAACATTCTTATATAATTTATATTTACAAAAAATAAAATTATAGAATAACAAGAAAAATATTTTTGTTTAAAAATTTATTAAAATTATAGGATAAAAATATAAAAGTTAAAATACCATTTTGGTCACTGTACTTTGTTTCATTTTGGTCACTGTACTTTGTTTCATTTTGGTCTATGTACTTTCAAATGTTCAATTTTAGTTCATGTATTTTCAATAAAGCTTAAAATTTGTCTCTACTATTAGTTTATTGTTAGTTTTTCTTTATAAAAAAAGTCTCTATTAGTTTTTCTTCTATAAATTTTAGAAGTATGTTTACATTGTGTCTTTTCTTTTATTAAAATTATTATTATTATTTAACCAATTTTTATTTAAAAAAATTAACTTCAAACTTATCATGGGACCAATTTTAAGCTTTTATTAAAAGTTTAGAGACTCAAATTGAACATTTGAAAGTACATGGACTAGAATGAAACAAAACTCAAAGTACATGGACCAAAATGGTATTTTAACCAAATAAAAATATTCTTTTAAATTATTAATTAGTAATAATGATGAAAAAATTTATATAAAAATTTTTTAAAAAAATTGTAAATTGAAAAAATATATGTTAAAGAAATGGTGAGAGAGGGGGGAGAGAAAAGGAGGTAGGAATGAGATGAGATGAAGAAAAAAAAAAGATAAGAAAGTTGTGGGGCCCAAAATGGAGAGTTGAAGGGGAAATTTTCTAGTACTACGGGAGTACCATACTCCCTTTGTTCACACTGTGTTTTTGGGTTCATAAATGGTTTTTAAATGCTGGTGGTCCCCACATAATTTTCAAATAGATGCTGATGTGGCAAACAATCAATGGAGGTAATATGAAAAATTTTCCATACTACGGTAGTACTAGAGTTTTTCCCGAGTTGAAGTTGGAGTTAATAAATTGTGGGCTCACAATTGGAGAGTTAGAGTAAGAGTTAATAAATTTGTGGGGCTCACAATTGGAGATAAAATATCATTGGGCCAAACAAGGAGTTGGGGGAGTTATTAACTTATACTCCCCAACTTCTCAATCCAAACACAACCTAAATACTAACAAATGAAACTAATATTTCATAACATGAAATTAAACATTCCTACTCCCATCATTATCTTTGAAACGTAGTCAACGTAAATGTCTCTTTCGTTCCGTGGTCCACCATTAAGCATTCGTACGAGAATCAAATTGGTACCTAAAATTCAGATGTAAATATTAAATATATATCATAATAACTAGAGAATGATTTAATAAATATCATGTATAAATCCTATTAAATTCGATATATATCATAATATGATTCAATTTGATAAATGTAACGAAAATGATTTAATAAATATAATGTATATATCCTATTAAACATAATACATTTGATGCAATCCAAAAAATGTAACAAAAATGTAGTAACAAATATCAGGTATATATCCTATGAAACAAAATAATTATGATATGCAATTCGATAAATGTAACAATCATAATTTGTAATTCTATACACATCGGCTAAAAATAAAATAGAAAATGGAAAATGGAAAATGAAAATGTTTACAAAAAAAAATACATAAAAAAGTACATAGAATGAATATTTATTGGATATCGAACAATAAAAATATAGAGAAAAATAAAAAAGCTAAAAAAATAAACGAAAGTAAAAAAAGAATGGAAAAGCATAGTACTCATGTTGCATGATGAGGCGGCAAAAAGACACTCAAAGTTGGAATGAAATGAAAAACGAAGAAAAAAAGTACGACACAATAATGAAAGATGGAGAAAATGGCATTGTGATGGTGGCACAAAGGTGGAGGAGACAACAAAATGAAAGAAATGGAAAAGAAAAATGCAACTGTGCAAATATGGAATAATTGATAATAATATAGTTAATTAAAAAAATCATCCCACCAATTTTTCTTAAATGAATAACGTGTATTCAAACAATTATTTAAATAAAATGAAAGACAAAATTGAATTTATTAATTTCATGGAGGGGTATTTTTATAAGAGAAAAAATCTAATAAATGTCAAAAGAAATAAATATTAAAAATTTATTGATAATGGGTATTTGTGAAATGTAGCTACGACGACAACCCGTTCACCACAATTTCTATAATTTTCTTCCCAACAATCTCTCTTTATCTCCGTCTCTTGCTTTTATATATATATTTGAACAATTTGAAACTATATTGGAATATTTAAATTTAAAGCTTTTTTTCTTTAATGACTTATATATTTTACATGTTTGAACTTTGAACCATACAATATAATTGAACATTTGAACCATACAATATAATTGAACATTTAAACTATGTTTTTGGATAATTTTCTTAATTTGATATACATGTAGAATTTAATTTTGTTTTTATTAAGGAATGTTAAATGAGGAATTTTGGTCATTCTCAAATTGCCATGTCATTATTCTAAATTAATGACAAAGTTACAAATAATTAAATTTGAGACCAATTATAAATGACATGTGTCCCAAATTTAATTCGAAGATAAATATTGACAAATTCTAAAATTAAAAGGTCATGTGTCTTCATTTGACCAAATGATTAAAGTTAATTTGGTCTAATTAGGTCATTTGAAATTTAGGTCAAGGTTAAATAAAACCCAAATTCAAATGGTTAGGCCCAAATCCAACAAAACCCCAAGTCCAATGGTTGGGTCCAAAGGCCATTAAAGGCTAAGCCCACATGCCTATGGAAAAGTTCTATAAATAGAAGAGTTATCCTTCATTTGCAGGGTTCATAAATTGAATTCTCTTGAAAACTCATAGAGAATTCAAAACAAAGTCCTTAGGTGCTAAACGCTCCCTGAAGTCTTTAGGTACTGAACGCTCCTTGAAGCCTTTAGGTGTTGAATACTCTTGGAAGACCAATAACCCTCCAAGACAAGTCCTTAGGTGATGAACACTCTTTGAAGACCAAAATACTCTCCAAAGACAAGTTCTTACGTGCTGAACACTTTTTGAGCACTCTTTGAATACCAAAACACTTTTTGAAGACCAAAAGACTCTTCTTAAAGCCCTTAAGTGCTGAACACTTTTGGAAGACCAAAAATCCTCTAAGACAAGTTCTTAGGTGTTGAACACTCTTTGAAGACCAAAAGACCCTCCAAGACAAGTCTTTACGTATTGAACACTTTTTGAACACTCTTTGAAAACCAAAAGACTTTCCTTGGAGCCCCTTTGGTTTTGAACACTCTTGAAAGACCAAAGACCCTCCAAGACAATGTTGGGTTTTATGTCCTAAAACTCGTGGTTTTGTAAACTGAATGTATATTCTATTTTACTATAAAGATGTTATTGAGGTTTATTTAGTATATGTGTTATTGAATAAAGTGAATTGTGTATTCTATAACCCAAATCCAATGAACAAAGTACCCTTGGCTATAGTATGTATACTTGAACTTTATGTATGACATAAAAGTGGATCAAGTTCGAGTTATAGCCAGAACGGTCTATAGTATAGGGATAGGGCTGGGTACCTTATCCTGGGGACACTATGGACGCGGCCCACTTTGTATAGTACTAACGATGTGATCCTGAATCGTTCATGTGGAGACATGCGAGTGGGGGCGTCCTATGCAAAGAGTTTGTATAAGACCGGACCGCGAAATAGTCACTTAGACTTTATAACTTCGTTTACTGTTTTAATTGACTATATTCATACGATGACCTAGGTAACTCGATCTTAATCCTGAGCGTGCTATGAACTCCTGTTTATTCGGGATTATCCTTAGATTTGCATGGGTGAGAGTGGCCCGAGATCGCCGACTCAATAAGCCTCCCATTTTGGGGATAAGACCAGATAGATAGTTGGGAACATAGTCATGCGAGATGGAATTCACTCCTACCTACTTTAAAGATTAGTAGAGAGGTTGTTCCCTTAAGTGCTGACTCCGGGTCTTGAACAATGGGCCCACCCTCTCATTGGCCCGAGAGGGATTCGGTTTGTTGGTTGGACCACAAACCAAATTGTTCATTAGAGGATCAGTGGGACTTAAGGAACAAGAAGTAATTACAGGGGTAAAACGGTTTATTTGACCCAGCTGTAATTACGAACGACCTGTGAAGGATCGACTTACTAATCATGGTTATATCGAGTGGACAGAAATATATCTACAGTGAGGAGAGTGCAGCCACTGGGCTTTAGTGGAGTGTCCCGGTGGTTAACGAATGTTGATTAGCTAGGCTAAAGAGTTTGGCCGGTTAATCTCGTATCGTTGGAGCTCATGATCTGTAGGTCCATTAGGTCCCCTTAATAGCTCAGACTAAGCCTTGGAATAATTTGAGAGAAAAGAATTTGAATTGTTCAAATTCGGTTTTGGGAGTAAACGTTAATTATATGCGATATACTTAACGTACTATAATTTAATTATGAATTAAAACTACAAGGAAAAGAGAGGGACTGGTCTAATTATTTAATTAATATTTGATATTAAATTAAATAATTAAATTAATTAATTAAATGGTTTAATTAATTAATCAAGTTTTTTTTTTAATTAATTTTGATTTAAACTTGACTAATTCCAACCAAGTGTTGTCTTCCAAAAGAAGACAAATGTTGTCTTCCATAGGAAGACAAGTGTTGTCTTCCATAGGAAGCATAATGAAGTTTCATTAGTGCCTATAAATGGGATGAAACACAAAAGGATTGGTAGAATTTCTTTGATTTTTTTTTTTTTAAAAACTGTCTTGAGCTCTCTTCCTTCTCTCTAAAAATTCTCTTAACAAAGGATCCCACAATCCATTCCAAGGGCTGAGAATAGTAGGGAAGACTCTAGTGGTGGTCCAAGTAGTGTTGGTGATCCAAGATTTGCAAAGAATTTGGAGAATTTAAGCTACAAAGGTATGTGTTCATACTTTCTGGTTTTTTCCAGTTTTGAGCATGTTTTTTGTTTGGTTAAATTGATGTACTTTGAGTGCTCGAGATCCGAAATTGCTTCCGCTTTCTTAATATTAACTCTATCAGACAAGTCATTAGGTGTGGAACACTCTTTGAAGACCAAAAGACTTCAAGACCTTAAAGATTGATTGAAGCTTCAACCACAAGAACAAGTTGTAAAGCTCTCGAGACAAATCCACATTCGAGAACAAGTTGCAAAGCCCTCGAGATAAGTTTACGTTCGAGAATAAGTTGCAAAGTCCTCAAACATTTGTACATGCGAGAAAGAATCCAATTAACAAATTAGAGATTGTACCACACCTACATAAATTAATACAAATATAAGTTCATTCCATGTGTCTCATTTTTTTTTGTTGGAAATACGTGTGAACTAGGAGGTTAAAGCTTTTTCTCTTTAAATGGAGACTCTCCGATACGGGAAACTATCAATGAAGATTTTTTTTTTAAAGAGAATTCATTTTATTTAATTGAGATTAAAAGAAAAATCAATTGTATAATAATTTTCCTTTGATCCATGCAAAATTTAACGAAGAATTTCATGAGAATGAAGAATTAAATGTGGGGTAGGGACATGGAAGTCATCTCTCCCCCGTCCCACCCCGTGAACATCTCTATTCTTAAGTGAATTTTCAAAGTTGTTTGCAATAAGTGTTTGCTATTTAATACATTTTTAACAAATTATTTTAACTTTAAATGTTGTGTTTATTTGGTTCCACTACTTCACAAAGTTTTTAATAAGCCATTTAACTGTCAATTTTGTGTTCCCAACATATATTGATTGCATTATTTAAAAATTATGTGATAAGTTGATTTCATTTAGGTTTAAGCATTTGGTAGGAGAAGTATTAAATTGATAAGAGTTTTTTTTAGTGTAACAAACTTGGGGAATGAGGATTTGAACTTAGATTTCGATAACTAGAAACAAAATCAACATAAATGTCAAGAGTATAAGAAGAAAATGTATAAGACTGTTTGGTATGCAATTTAGATTATGTTTTATGCTTTCATATGGTTAAAAATCACTTTTAATCATTGAACTTTTATGGAGGTAACAATTTAGTCACTTAACTTTGATTTATAACGATTTAGTCCATGTACTTTCAATTTTGTAACAATTTAGTCATTGAACTTTAATATGTAACGATTTAGTCTCTTATAATTTCAAATTTATAACAATTTAATCCTATCGCAAAAAAGTTCATCAAAATTAAATGTTGATTTTTATTATTTAACGATTTAGACTTTGTAGCCTATAAACATGTTGGGTCCCTCATTTATTGATCAACCTATGTAATAAATTCAATTAAATATTAACAATAATTTTTACCATAGGGACTAAATCATTACAAATTTTAAAGTACATGGACTAAATTATTACATACTAAAGTTTAGTTTAAATTGTTACTTTCATAAAAGTTTAGGGACCAAAAGTATTTTTATGTCTCGTTTGATAACTATTTAGTTTTTAGTTTTTAAAAATTAAGTCTATAAAGGTTACTTTTACATATGACTTTTCATGTTTTCTTATCTACTTTTTACATATGTTTTCAAAAACCAAATCAAGTTTTAAAAACTAAAAAAAATGGTTTTCAAAAACTTGTTATTGTTTTTGAAATTTGGCTAAAAACTCAAATGTTTTCTTTTTCTTATGAAAGATGAAAACTATTGTAGAAAATATAAAAATCATGTTAGAAAAATTATGAGAAAATAAACCTAATTTTTAAAAACAAAAAAACCAAATCTTATTGAATGGGCATAAACTTTGCAGATTCACTATATCCCAAAAAAATATTCGCATCTAAAAAAAAAAGTCCAACAAGAGTAATAGTATTTAGCCACATGCAATAATATCTGAATGTGTCAACGTGGACATACTTCGATGCTAGAGATTCGGATCACCCCTCCCCATTATGTTCTAATTGAAAAAAAAAAAAAAAAAAAAATCACTCATCTCACGGCAATTATGAAATTATTCTAAATTATTGTGGAAGGGGTGGCTATCAATGGATGAGCCATCTCCACCGTAACACCAAATTTATCTTCCATGTTCACCTCAAATCCATCTTCAACCTTCCAATCGAAGAAATTAATGAGCGAACCCAAAATCAAATGCAGCATTCTCATCGCCAATGGCAATCCAGGGCAAATCCTCCTCCCTCCGCCGAACGGAATCACCTCGAAGCTCCGCCCTCTGACGTCAATTTCTGATCCCAAGAATCTCTCCGGTTCGAACGATTCCGGATTCTCCCAGCTCCTCGGATCTCTTCCGATCGCCCATGCATTTACCAGAACCTGTGCATCTTTAGGGATTGTGAAACCTGCAATTTCCACTTCTTGTTGCGCCTTACGAGGTAGCAACAATGGAACCACTGGATGCAATCGGAAAGCTTCCTGCACCACTGCTTGCAGATATGGCAGCCTCGGAACGTCCGCTTCCTCCACTGGTTTGTTCTTCCCCAAAACTTGCCTGATTTCCTCTTGAGCCTTCGCTAATTTCTCTGGATTCTTCAATAGCTCCGCCATTGCCCATTGTACTGTCCCTGAAGTTGTATCCGAGCCTGCTACGAACAGTACCTACGGTTTTTTGGCACAAATTAGAAAAACGAAGCATCAGAGGGCTTTTTCAATTTCATTATCGATTTAAGAATCGAACGATTTTTTAGGGGGGGATTATTACGAGTAGTAAATGTTCCAGCTGATTTTCGTCAATTTTGGTGTCACTGTCCTCGTTCTTGAGAAGGTAATGCAACATATCGCTGTTGGGAACAGAGTCGGGATTCAGTTCTTGCTGCGTGATCCTCTGTTTGATCATTGAATCTAGAAGATTCAAGACGTTTCCCATGTGAATCTTCATTCTCCTCCTCATCCCTTGAATGTCGAGCTTCCTCAACCCGGGGAAATAATCGCTCAAATTTGGTTTTCCGGCTTCTTCCAATATTCCCCATACGTAGTTCTTGAAATCTCTTGCTAATTCGGAATTCGGATCTGCTAAATCAACCGAGAAAACCGTGTTCGAGATTAGATTCAGAGTCGTCGTGAACACTAATCTCCCTACATCCACTGCCTCGCCCTTCGACGCGCTTTTACGGACAATTTCAACGAGCTCTTCCACTTTCCTCCGGCGAAGATTCTCGTTAGCGTCCAGAATTTTTCCGGCGAATAGAGTGTTGTTGCATATTTTGCGATAGTTCCTCCAGAGAGGAGAAACAGAAATCCATGGAAATCCGACCTCGTCGTGGCCGTGAGCTTTGAGCGCATCTGGAATTGCTCTGTTACACAAAAACTGGTCGTTCGTTTGTAGGACCTCTTTAGCCATGGCGGAAGAAGAAACCACCACGGCTGTAACTCGTCCGAGTTTCAGACTCAGAACAGGGCCATGTACCTTGGCCAGGGCGGCGAGCGATTTGTGAGGCTTCTCGCCAAGATCCAAGAGATTTCCGATGACCGGCAGAGGCTTTGGTCCCGGAGGTAGCTTCGACGTATTTCTTGTCTTCGCTTTAAGCCTCGAAATGAAGAAGGCGGCAACATAGAGACAGAGGATGCAGATCCAAAACTCCATTGCCGGCGACGTTCTGGTTCTGTAACCGTTTTCACTCATCGGCTCTGTTTAGGGTGCGTACTCTCCCTCTATAGTTCTGAACGCGACAACTAAGAAGCAGAACAGAACAAGAAAAAAAAAAAAAAAAAATCAAGTCGAAAGAGGAAGAAAAATCGATTTGCATGATTGTTTGGCAATGAGCTAGATATAAAAATGATAATATTATCCCTGGCGGATATTGCTCCTTTTTTAAATTATTAAAATCCCACGCGGTCATCGGGCTCGTCGTTTATTTCATTAGATGAATTACATTATATTTAAATAATGATAAAAAATAATAACAAAAAACAAAAAGTCAAACTGAGTTTTAGACGATGGGGTCAGGGGAGTTTATTATTATTATTATTTATTTTATTTTTTATTAATATTGTAGTTTTGTAAAGTTATTATAAAAATATTGTTATTTTGACAGTATTTATAAGAATATTGTAGTTTTAAATAGTTAACGGATGGTCGTTTTTTCAAGAGACGACCATGTGCATGTGTTTGAGATAGTCATCTTTTGAAGAGACGACCAAGTGTACGCGGCAGATGGTCGTCTCTTGAAGAGACGACCATCATGAAATTTGTTTTAAAAAAAAAGATGTGTAGATGGTCGTCTATTGAAGTTCGACCATCTATTGCATATTTAAAAAAAAAGGCACGAATAGGCAGATGATCGTCTCTTCAATAGACGATCATCTGATGGATTAGACATGGTCGTCTCTTGAATATACGACCATAACAGAGAACATGTCACAACCCGCCCCAGATTAACTCTACCAAACCTAGGATGAGCTATGATGGATTAGACATGGTCGTCTCTTGAAGATACAACCATAACAGAGAACATGTCACAACCCGCCCCAGATTAACTCTACCAAACCTCGGATGAGCTGTGATGGCAGTAGACCCCAAATGTGCAATGGAATCTATTGTCAAGTCTTTATCTCTTCTTTCATTATCTAATTTTATCTATGGATATCCCAATAACAGCACAGTAAAAAAATTTGCCCTTTACTTACACTAGATTATATGCAATGACTTGATAAGACTGGTGGCAGATTCTGATTAGCAATCTCTGATTGAAACTCAAGAGCAACCTGGTGGAAAAATTAAAAACAAAAGAATGAGCTAAAAAGCCCAATAAGTGGTGATTCATAAGAAAATACATTTTCAAGAAAATTATTCTCTTACTAAACAGAAGTTCATAACTCTGTGAAATAATGTAAATCACGATCAGTTTAGAAACCTTCTAGATCATTTAAAGACATTAAAATATGTAAATAAACAACTCTTGAAACAACACCTCTTAAGTCAACAATTCTTGAAAACATAAGCACAAGTTCGTAAAAACATAGATAGGGAAATTCATAATTATAGATCTGGAAAGCATAAACATAACTAGTGAAATTCATCACCAAATCTGTACCCAAATCTCTATCATACTATGTACCGAATAATCTCCAGATACATAGCAGAACAAACTCTAACATCTGTAATGCATTAGGTCCAAGATTTGGACCAGGATTTGGAATCCGGATTCGGCACCTAATGGCCCCGGCATTCCCTTGCATCCCCTGCGGCCTGAGCATGCGAGTATACTATGGAAACACATTTTCATAGCATATCGGGTAATCACCAAGGGTACAAAGATCTAGTGGTTTGAAAACCACTTCCAGCATAAACCTCTTAACTTCTCAAACTCTTTCTGAAAATCATGCTTTCTCTTTAAACATGTCATAAACTTGAGAGATTTTCAAATAACACTAAACATGTATAAATTCTCAAATAATAATCAAATCTCTCAAATAATATAAAACATTTCCAAAGTCATATTTTCTCTTAAACTACATCTCATGGAATTCATACATTTCTCAACAAACATTTAAACTCTTCAAACATCTCAATAATCATAAAATATCTCAGATATTTCTCAAATAATAATTTATGCTAAAAGCATAAAATATTGGAATTTCAATACCATTTTTGGAAATTCATAACAATTCTCTAAAAATCTCTTTGCAATTTCTCTAAATTCACACATAATTATAGAATTCTTAAAAATCTATAATAATAATCAAATAATGAAAACAATTCGTAAAATAAACCACTCACAAAACCATTGTTGTTGCCACCTTGAAACGTTGGCTATTTCAATTCTCTGTTCAACCTAGAATTCCAATAATCATACCAGAGCTTATGAATTATTTCCAAAGGAAATAAACGTGCTTCACATTAGTCGATTAAACTAATTTTTCAAGTTCATTCTCTTAATTAATAACCAATTGTCCAAATTCCTACTTAATATCCCATTTTCTCTTTCATCCTTTTATGACCATGGTATATTTGTCTCCACTCCAATGAAAATATATTTAATCAATTCCAACTCTTCTTAATTATTTTGTCTTTTACCTCTAAATAAACAATTCTTTTCATACAAATGGACCAACCTCACTCATCAAAAACTCATTGACCAAGTTCTCTTCACTTTCTCCTCTTCCAATTTAAGTAAATGTATTATTTTATTATTTTATTTTTTTCTATTTCTCCTCCCCTCCTCACGTAAGGTGAGGTGAGCCTTACCCTCAAAGTCCCTTCCTCTCTCTTCATTACAAACAAATTGTACAACACCACTTTTTTTTTTTATAAATTTATTTACACTTTTACTTTAATTTTCTCTCTCTTCTCTTCAATCATCTTCTTCCTCATTTTCTCAACTTCTTGCACAACACTCTGTTTTTCTTCCTTCCAACCCATACATTTACTTTTTCTTACAATTTTCTAATCTTTTAAGCTTTCTTAAATTAAGTTTCTAGTAATTTCTCTTGGCATGACAAACTTTTCTCTTAACTAATTTATCTTTCCTTCCCTAAAATTAAAACAATCTCCCAACAAAATTGAACATTTCAAATACCCAAATTCCATTTCTTAACTTTCAACCTACCCAAATAATAACATAAGCAAACTACAAACATCATCCTCCTATTTCAAAGTAACCATAAGAAATTCACAAGCAAAAGAAGAAAAATCCATAAAACACTCTTTAAAGGCCACCTATTTTCATGGTTTCCCTAAAAAAAAACTTACCAATCTAAATCTTCTAGCTTGAGCCTCTCAACACCACTTTCAATTTCATGCTTGCCATGCTTAAGCTCCTCAATTTCATTTATGTGTTGTTTCTCTCTCTCAAAGCAAAGTTTCTTTTTCTCTTTGGTTTCTCATTTCTTCTCCATCCTTCCCAAACACTCATTTCTTTCCCTTTCTCTCTCTCTCTCTCTCTTTTTTTTATTTAAAATCAAAAGCTTCCCCTATAAGTTTCTTTTATTTTTATTTATTTTTTTTTATAAAAAATATATATATTTTCTTTTCCAACTTCTTTCCAATATAATACCAATACAAACACCCATTTTCCTTTCTTTTCTAATATATATATATATATATATATATATTTACTACATACAATTTGTATTCCATTTTCAAGGTTTCAAATTTCTTGTATTTCTATTTTGTCTCAAACTATAATCTCTCCATTAACAATTTCAAAATTAAATAATCCATATATCAAATACATATATCCAATTGCTAGAAGACCAAAATTAGGTCTTACAAATTATTACTCCCTTTTGATAATTTCGTCCTCGAAATTCAATTAAGGAATGCATTGGAAATCCAATATATCTTCATTTTTATTGCACGTTTTCTTTTTCTAAGTTCTTAAAGACATAAGAGGGTGTTACAGAACAAATACACTCATTCTTCTTCAAAATAAACATAACCGCCACACTTGACTTTTCAAAGCCAAAAACCAGCTCCACACCTCTACAACCCCATTTTTCTCTCTCGTTTTCTACTTATTATTGACCCCACTTGAATTTTTGTCGTCATCTCAGTAAACAAAGTTGATCTTTGTCAGCATTGGAGTAAATAGGAGAATTTGTGGGTATTGAAAGGTCTAAACAACAAAAACGTCAACCATTTCGAAGGAGTACAAAATCTGTCTGATTCGTGAGTTTTATTAAATCTTTCTTACTATTTTATTATACTTTCATATATTTTTATTGTAGATCTGTTGAATGAATGTGAATTTGGTTATATATATTATAAGATTTGTTAGTTTCATATATATTTTTTAAGATATATTGGATTTAATTTTTTAAAAATGGTAGGATTGAGTTTTGTTTTAACATTTCGTTGGATTTATTTTTTTTTTCAAATATGTATGTTATTTTTAGGGTTTAGGGTTTCGAAATTAGGTAGTTAAATTTTAGAAATTGAATTTATTATAATTTTTTTTAAACTGAAAATTAAGTTAGATAATTTTTTGTTTGATTATAAAATGTTGTAGATTTAATAAATTTTATAAATTTAATTTAATACAGGAAGAAATTAGTTTTCTTTTGATTTTTAAACTATAAATTGAGTTAGATAATTTTTAAATTAATATTCAAATTTTGATTTAATTTTAGAAATTGAATTTAATATAAGAAGAATTTAATATAATTTTTTGTAACTGATGATTAGAAAATGTTCTAGACTTTGATTAGAATTAAGAAACTATTGAAGCATATATTAGTTAGATTAGCTCTAATTGATAACTTGTTTACTTCCTTATAGAAGATGGGAGACAAATGTTTGGGATTTGTTTTGCATACAAATGGATCTATGATTGATGGGGTAGATGGAGTTGATTATGACCAACCGGTATATGGAGGTTTTTCTATAAATGTGAATAGTGGGGTCATCTTTGAACAATTTGTTGAAATAGTAAGATTATCACTTGGTGTAAATGTGAGGACAAATCAGTTAGAGATAGTATATAGACATCCTGAGTTAACACTATCTGGATCGGTAATATATACACCAATACTAATTCCTAACCAACAAACAATGAACTTAATGTTTTCAATTGCGCTGCCAATTCCGACTTTAGTGCATTTATATATTAGTGTGAGAAAGGTCGACATGAATGTACAAAACTTGATATCTTTGTCGGCATTCTAGTTTAAACAAAATAAATAATTTCTTTCTATATTAAATTCAATTTTTAAAATTTAACCACCGAATTTCTAAACCCTAAAACTAACATAAGTCCAATAAATATTTGCCAATAATTAAATCCAACGAATTATTAAAACAAAATTCAATCCTACCATTTTTAAAAAATCAAATCTAATATATCTTACAAAAATATGTAAAATTGACAAATCTTATAATATATATATATATATATATATATAAAACAATGATCAAATTCAACCATTCTAACAAATTCATTCAATAGATCTACAATAAAATAAGTGAAAGTATAACTAAATATTGAGAAGGATTTAATAAAACTCACGAATCAGACAGATTTTGTACTCCTTCGTGGTGGTGGACGTTTTTGCTGTTTAGATCTTTCTCCACAAAATGCTCTTCTTTACTCTAATGCCGACAAAGATCAATTTTGTTTATTGAGATGACGACAAAAATTTCAAGTGGGGTCGATAGAATGAGTAGAAAATGAGAGAAGAATGGAGGGTGGGGTCGAGAGAATGAGTAGAAAACGAGAGGGAGAAGAATTGTGGGGCTTGTTTTCAAATTGAAAAGAAGAAAGGTGGGGCTGGTTTTTAACTTGAATGCCTCGGGTATGGTCATCTCTTCAAGAGACGACCATGTCTCAACTCGCGCAACGTGAGAGACGACCATCTCCGTGTCTTTTTTTTTTTTTTTTTTAAACAAATCCCATGAGACGACCATCTACGCATTTTTTTTAAAAACGAAAAGGCGGGAGATGATCGTCTCTTCAAGAGACGACCATCTGCCGCATACACTTGGTCAAGAGACGACCATCTCAAACGCGTGTACATGGTCGTCTCTTCAAGAGACGACCATCCGCCAACTATTTAAAACTACAATATTCTTATAAATACTTTCAAAACAACAATATTTTTATAATAACTTTACAAAACTACAATATTAATAAAAAAAAACTCCGGGATCAGGAGCTATAAAGTATTAACAATTTTTTTTTACATTAAATATTAACGAGTTACAAAATTACAAGTTACGAGTTACAAATTAATTAAGCTATGTATTGTGTATGTATAGTTTTTATTTTTTAATAAAATGCTATTTTTAACATGATGGTCGAGTTTTTTTTTTTTTTTTTTCAACAACATTTGGGCTGGGAGATTCAAACATATAACCTTTTGGATATATGCTCATACCTTATCTAGTTGAGCTATGCTCTTGTTGACAACATGATAGGCGAGTTGATTTATTCTTTTATTTTCTTTTCTGTTTTTTTCCATTTATTATTTTTATAAGTTCGAATTAAGCTACTGTAATTACGACATATTACCGTTATTATTATGTTGTTTTTATAGTTTTCTGAACACATAGCATGAATCATAGACATCAAAAAAGCCAAATTTATCATAAAAAATAAACATCATGAATAAATTAGAAACAATAATGTCATGTTTAATAACCATTTAGTTTTTAAAAATTGTGTTCATTTTCTCCATTTTCATCTTTCTTAAAAAAATATATATTTGAATTCTTAGTTAAGTTCCAAAAAAAAAAAAGTTTTTAAAAACTATATATATATATATATTTTAATTTTCAAAACTTGGTTTGGATTTTGAAAACATCTAAAAATAGATAATAAAACAAAGAAACTATAGGTGGAAGTAGTGATTATAAGCTTAATTTTCAAAAATAAAAAACCAAATGATTATCAAATCGGGACCTAAGCAATGCATTTCTATCTCCCATTATGTAATAATTGTAACGCCCTAGGCCCAGGATTTCGACTACTTCTAACACAAACCAACACGAGTCCTTTTAATATGCTTTGTCCTCACTTATATGGGTCGCAGAAAAAATTTCCAAGAAGTCACCCGACATAGGATTGCTCCAAACCAAACATGCTTAACTTTGGAATTCCTACCATTGAGCTGCCAAAAAGGAAGATACACTTTGTTGGTATAAATAATAACTATAAATTCTTTTAAGCTTATCTTAACCATGTTTGCATATCCTCAGGATCTCTCTCAGTCGGATGTGGTTATGATTAATTCATATACCCCTCCTAAACTTGAGCGTTACAATAATTATTATAATGCATTTCTATTGAATTACGTATTTTCCCGCAACAATTATGCTATAAATATTTTTTTTTATGAAACCAATTATGCTATAAATATTTCGACATAAATTATAGCATGATATTAATATGTTCAATTGCTAGAACATTTTATTACGTTTATTATTAAAGTGAGTAATAGTTCAGCGATAATTGACATGTACCTTCGATCAAGATGTTAGATGTTCGAATCCCTCATCCCAAATGTTATTGAACTATTACAGTTATTGACATGTCATAGCGGTTTTGCATTGAACTACACAATAAATACAATACTGAAATGTCTTTTAAATTTTAAATTAATGCATTTAGAAAATGATAAATTAAGATGGTATCATAGCATGATTAATAAACCAATCAAACGGTATAATGTAAATAGTTGTGCATTTGATATGAGCATGGATTAGTTAAAATTGAGTGAATTGATTTTTTTTCACCGTTTTTTGGGGAAAAAAACAAATCTATATCTCTAAATATTGGGTTTGAAGTGTATCAATTTAGACAATATGCTAGTGATTTATAACAATTTTCATTGATTCCATTTAAAATGAACTGAAAATCACTTAAATAAAATCATTCTTCTTTCAAAATCCTACTAATTACTATTAATTAGTTTAATAAGGTTTTTTTTTTCAACTTTGTGTTTAATTACAATTAATTAGTTTAATTTGGATATAGCTAGTTTTCACTCCCCAAAATTACAAGTTTAGTTCTTAAGGGCCCGTTTGATAACCATTTGGTTTTTGGTTTTTGGTTTTTAAAAATTAAGCCTATAAATACTACTCTCACATATGTATATACTTGTTTTGTTATCTACTTTTTACCTAAGTTTTCAAAAACCAAGCCATGTTTTGAAAACTAAAAAAAGTAGTTTGCAAAAACTTGTTTTTGTTTTTAGTTTTTGGCTAAGAATTCAAATGCTTCCTTAAGGGAGATGAAAATCATTTTAGAGAAATTGGGAGAAAACAAGCTTAATTTTCAAAAACCAAAACCCAAAAACCAAATGATTATCAAACGGGGCCTAAACTTTGAAAATTATGTTTAATAGGTCATTAACTTTCAATAACCTCAAAACCAAGCTCCAAGGAACAACTTAAAGTCAATATCTTCATGTTAAGATATTAAAATTTTCCACTTTTCTAAAAACTCATTGAAATAAAAATAACAAATTTAGTTTGTAAACTTTCAAGGTTATGTTTAATAGGGTATTTTTCAACTTTGTGTCTAATTATTATTAATTAGTTTAACTTAGATATAGCTAGTGTTCACTCCCCAAAATTGCAAGTTTAGTTCTTAAACTTTGAAGGTTATGTTTAATAAGTCATTAACTTTCAATAACCTCAAAACCAAGCTCTGAGTAAATCTCAATGTATAGTCAATATCTTCATGTTAAGATATTAAAATTTTCCACTTTTCTAAAAACTCATTGAAATAAAAATTACAAATTTAGTTTTTAAACTTTCAAGGTTATATGTTTAATAGGGTCTTTTTCAACTGTGTCTAATTACTATTAATTAGTTTAATTTGGATATAGCTAGTTTTCACTCCCCAAAATTACAAGTTTAGTTCTTAAACTTTGAAGTTATGTTTAATAGGTCATTAACTTTCAATAACCTCAATACTAAGCTCCAAGTAAATCTCAATTTAAAGTCAATATCTTCATGTTAAGATATTAAAATTTTCCACTTTTCTAAAAACTCATTGAAATAAAAAGTCTACTTTACATTTTGTTGACAAATTTTAAAATGTCAAAGTAGTAAACATGCTTTCAAGAATTGAGTAACAACTTTACAACGTATCCTAAAAAACTTATCATGAAAATGAATTCTAACACATTAAATTAAAAAAAAAAATGAATATAACAACTTTACAACATTTCCAATTTTATAAACATAACAACCAAACTAAACTATCTTTTAAAAACTAATAGCTTGACATAAAAACATGAATCCAAGAACTAAATTAGCGAACCCACGTTTCATACTTCTACATCTCTTACCACACATCCACTTACACTCAAAACAATCGAAACCATACTTTAATCATACAAATACACTTCAAATGAAATTTGCACACACAGTACACTCAAAATCACAATTTAATTATACAAATAGACTCAAATGTGAATGCTAGATATCCAACATTCTTAAATGAAATTCTCAACCATTAAGAGAAAGCCACCTACTTTTAGCCCAATAACCTAAGTATAAAAAAGTCATAATGTTAACAAATTATTTTAAAAAGAAGTCTAAGCTTGTTGGTATAAAAAAGGGTAACAAAGGAGAAACATGTTTAAGTTTGTTGGTATAAAGTTCTCCCGTTAAAGCTTTGTCACCGAATAAAGAAATGGCTTCTTTGACAGAACGAAATGGCTTTTTTGTATCAATCTCTGACCTTTTAACTTTCACACCTCCATTTTCAAACTAACAAACCAAAAAAAAAAAAAAAAAACAAACAAACAAAGGACCAACCTTTAATTTTGTTCAAACAAAGAAATGATTGGATTTGCCTCATTTACGAAATTTGAAGAATTAAAATTATATGTTGAATTTAGTTTGAAAGTAGGTTCTAAGAAGGTCCCTCTAAAGAATTAAAACAAATGAATTTAGTCTTGGTAGGTTCTAAGAAAATAGCATTTATACATCTAACCCATCTAGACCAATGAGAAAGAGCAACAAAGAGGAAATGTAAACAATAAGAAAATGTAATAGCTCAAAAAAGTTTTAATTTTCTAAAAATTTTAAGAAGTTTAGAACTACATTCTTATACACTTAATTTTCTAATTTAACCTCTAAGACTTTTGATTTTAAGAATTTTAGAACTCCATTCATCAAATTTAAAATTGAAATAGCTAAAAAAAAAAAACTCACCAGCGGAAGCGACGACGGCGGTGAGGATTGGATGACGAGGTGGTGGCGGCGACGCTAGAATAGAGGCGCGGCGGACGACTGGAAAAGGAGTGGCGACAGGAACCCACGACGAGGGAAGATTTACGCTTGGTGGGGAGCTTCTGAACGGCAATGGAATCGACGGTGAATCTATGACAGCAGCAACCCACGGGACGGTGAGCTTCTAGATGGTGATGTTCGACGAGGGAAACTGAAGAACAGGGAGGGGCAGCACACAAGAGAAAGAAATGGGGAGGGTTTTTGTTTTTTTGTTTTTTTTTTTTCCGTAAAATGAGGGAGAAGATTGTTGTTTTAAACAGACTTTTTCCGACGTTGTAAGAGGTGCGTCGAGAAAGGTCACATTTTCCGATGCGTAGAGAAACCGTGTCAGCACATACCCATATATCCCGACGCGGACTAGGGTGAGTCGGGAGAGTCTCGAAAATTCAAAAACTATCCCGAAGTATTATGTGTCAGGAAAGGCTGTCTATGCCGACGCTTTTTTCATGCGTCGAGATAGACTCTTTTTCTTGTAGTGTCAGGTATGATTTTCATAATTAGAGGCAATCAATTCTAACAACGAGCTTTGAGGTATAAACAATATGCTGCTAACATGTTTTGGTGGCTACAGAAAGATAAAGTTAGAAATCAGCGGGAACATTTGATCCTTCTGCTTGCTAATTCTCATATTAGACTTCACCCGAAGCCTAAACCTCTCAACAAGGTATAAAACATACTCTTACATGCAAATTATGCCATTTTTAAGGACATGTATATCCAATACATTTGTTGATTTGAACACAGAGTTCACAAATTATAGAGTTCAATATGTCGATATCGAGCTTTATATTAGTGTTGTTTATATGTTTTTCTTTCTGGTGCATAGAGAATCTCCTCATTTATCAGATTATGGGATTGCTTTTCTTTCCCCCTATGTACTGAGCATATTCTTGGGTTCTATAAATGCAGCTTGACGAACGAGCTGTGGATGCGGTAATGAACAAACTGTTTAAGAATTACAAAACATGGTGTAAATTTTTGGGATGGAAACATAGTCTAATTGTTTACAGAAGTTTGAATCCTTGTCGGGGTTACATGCGAATCCTAGTAAGAGCAGTGGCGGATCCAGAATTTTTGGTTGGGAGGGTTTGACTTAAAATTCAGTAAAAATATTTTACAAGTATGCAATTCCAAAAATTCATAAATGAACTAAATTTCTTCAACGGAAAAGTATGATTTCAAGGCTAGCAAGGTCATTTCTGTAAATACGTTTTGCAAACTTGGTCTTGAATACTATAAAAGAATTCTAGTTCTCAGATCGAGATATGCTAGTAAAAAAATATGAAATATTTATCAGAACTATTACATCTTTTCTTCAATAGAGACGATGACCTCATCGATTTTCTTTTATAGTATCTTTCCATTTAGATTTCAAATTAAATCTACAATACATTAATAAAAATATGTAAAACAAAGAAACATAAACATAAACATAAAATAAAAACGATGAAAACTAAATGTGTACAAAAATAATTGAGACATGAAAACTAAATGTATAAAATTAATTGAAACGTGAAAATTAAATGTACCTTTGAAAAATAATCTCCACATTTTCAACTTCTTGAAATTTCCGGCAACAATCAAGACTGGAGAGATGACAAATGTACGTGAATAAATTGAAAGGAATTTCTTTTAGGTTCAGAACGTTATAGTGGTGGGCACACAATTTTAAAGTGGTGAAAAATAATGTTATTTTTAGAAAATTAGGGTTTCAACATCCCCCAAAAAATTTCTTCTTTTTTTTTTTTTTAAGTTGACATATTAATGTAAGGCAATTTTATAAAAATAAAATTTCAACATACAAGGAAAAAAATTGAATATATTATAAGAGAGAGATAATCCCAACCCAAAAGAAAAAAGAAAAATTGAAAATATTATATATAAAGAAATTTAGAAATTTTAGAATAAAAGATGAACATTAATTTACATAAAAAAGGGTATTAAGGGGCAACAGATTTTTTACTATTTTTTTTCGAAATTGAGGTGTATGAAATTAAAATAATCCAAAAAGGGGCTTCGCAAGACTCGAACCTGAGTGTGTGTGTGTGTGTGTGGGGGGGGGGGGGGGGGGGGGCTAGAGGCAACTAAAACAACCATGACAACACCTACTTAATATTAATTTTTGCAGGTGCTTTATTGATATTATGTAAACACAAAAATTCAGGGGGGCTCAAGCCCCTCCGGCCTTGACTGAATCCACCCATGAGTAAGAGTTCGCCTTTCTGTGCGGGTGTTCATTTTCAGGTTGCTCTTGGTCTAGCTGAGTTATTAAGGGTCCTTCTAACGTCTCTTCCAATGCGTTATCTTGGGCTTCCTCTTATCTCAGGCGGTTTGATATATTAGGACTGTACGCCTTTGCTAGATCGTATTATTGCTCGAGTGACTAGCTGGTTTGCACGGTCACTGTCTTATGCAGGTCATTTACAGCTAATTCAGTCTGTACTTCAAAGTTTTTAAGTGTACTGGGCTAGTGTTTTTATGCTTCTAGCACGTATTGTTCATAAGGTTGATCAAGCTATGCGGGCTTATCTTTGGCGAGGAGATCCCTCTACTACAGGTAGTGCTAAGGTGGCTGGGCGGGTGTTTGTCTCCCACAAAGGGAGGGTGGTCTTGATCTTAGACACCTTTGGTCTTGGAAGCTTCATTTGGTATGTTAGGCCTTCTACTAGGGGTTGTTGGTGTTGGAAGTCGATCCTTGATCTTCGAGACCAATTTAAGCTTTTAGTTCGTTACTCTATTGGCAATGGTCAGAGATGTTGGTTCTGGTTAGATCCTTGGCTCCCTAGGGGTTCCCTTATTCCAAATTATTATGAGTGGGTAGTGAATGTTGTTGGTAATACTCTTCTTGCTCATGTTGCTGATTTTTTACTCCCTGATGGGTTTTGAGTTTGGTCGTGTGTATTGCAGAAGCTTTTACCTTTAGTTCATGAGGTTCAACCTTGTATGGATAATGAGGATAGTCCTATTTGGTGTCCTGATCGTTCGGTTCAATTTACCATAGCCAGTGCTTGGGATGTTATTAGACCACGTAAATCGGACGTGCTGTGGGATAAGCTCCTATAGTTTGAAGGGAATATTTCTAAGCATTCCTTTATCTCTTGGTTAGCAGTGAGGAATAGATTGGTCATTAGGGATCGTCTTCACAAGTGAGATGTGGCTACTCCAACTGAGTGCTTACTCTGTATCTTCTGAGGAGTCCCGAAACCATATTTTTTTCGATTGCCCTCTTAGCCGAACTATCTGGGATAGTATGCTTTCTTGGAGAGGTTCTACTCATCGTTCTTTGTCTTGGGACTTTGAGTTAGAATGGATTTGTCATGTGAGTAAAGGTAACAGTTATAGAAGTCGATTTTTTAGGCTTGCATGGTGTGCTTCGATTTATCATATTTAGAGGGAGCGTAATCTTTGTCTTCATGGTTCGGCAGATCGATCTTCCTAGGCGGTCCTTTTTGCAATTAAGGCGGATCTAATTGCTAAATGATCCTCTTGGCTTGGTGGTTTTTATTGTGTTTCCTATTTTTTCTTGACAGTTGGTGCTCTTGGTTGTTTTTCCTTTGTTTTTCTGTTGCTACTTGTGTTTGTCTTTCAGTTTTTGTTGTGTTCTTTGATTGTTTAGTGTTCTTTTTTTTTTTTTTTTTTTGCCTTGACCTCAAGCTTGAAGTTGCCATTTTGCAGTAAATACTTAATCTTTGCAATAATAATAATAATAATAATAATAATCAAATGTTGTACAACCTTCAAAATCAAACAAAAATTTCAACGTTCGGAATAAATCACAAGTAGTTCAATATTTTAATATATCAATTAATAGAAAACCAGTACTAAGGAATTATTATCATTAATTCAAATATAAATGTGAAGGCAAGGATTCAAACATCTAATCTTTGGTTGAGAGAATAATGCTCTAACTAATTGAGTTAGGCTTAGATTGGCCAGTACTAAGAAATTAAGCCATATATAAAATTTGTTGCCAAACTAATGCAAAAATATTATATCAATTGTTAAAAAAAAGGGGGGGGGGGGTTAAATTACAAATTTGGTGCCTATGGTTTGAAAAAAACTAGAATTTAGTCCCTATAATTTTAAAAGTTAGAATTCGTCCTTATGATTTGATAAAATCTTCATAAATAGTTCATACGAACAAAGTTTTAACTTTCTCCAAACCACAAGAAAAATTCTTAAAAAAAAAACTAACGGCTGAGATAAAAATGAGACAAACTGTACTAAAAAAAAAAGACAAACTAATAACTATTTGTTATGGGTAAATTTGGACAATAGAATCAAGCTCAACGGGACAAAGGCCAAATCACATGACCTAGGGTTGGATTGGGTCTAGATGGAGAAGTTACTGGGCCTAAGCCCACCTTGGACCGAGCTGCGTCGAGTCGAGATTGGCCGAGCACATGTGAGCATGCATCGCACGCCTACAACCCAATGAAATTCAGAGGTGCTCGATTCAACATTGACCTAATCATATTCGAAATAAGGGAAGGAACACTCTAGGTCAACTCTCATATAAATAGATTATGAAAACTCTATTGAAGGTAACTCAAACCTCACTTTTAAACTCTTAGGTTGTACACTTTTATCTATTTGACATAAGTATCAGACTGTGTGTAACAAGCACCGCACTGGTGTACAATTTTTTTGTTTTGTTTTACAAGCCACCTCTTTCTCCTAAATTATAAATTCACTGTTGAATCACATTCAAATTAGGCACGTTTCCCTTAAGTGAAGTTGTGTATTAACACCATTATAAGTATTTTTTTTTCTTTTAAAAGCATTTCAACTTTTCTCCCAACAAAGGAATAAAATGAGGCTTTTTAAAAATAAAAATAATCAAATGAGTGTGAAACGGCACAATTGAATTTATTGTTTTCTTATCTTCCTTTTCAAGGAAATGATAAGCTCAATTTGCATATTACGTGCCCCCGTAAGGGGTAGGCACTAGGTAGACTCGGCACCGGCACATGGTAATGTAATGTACGTAATTCCCTTTTTTTTTTGAAAGGTAAATGTACGTAATTTAGATGCCTCTTTTGGAGTTCAAATTCTAAAAACAAAAATAAATTTTTGAAAACTACTTTTTTTAGTTTTCAAAATAAGGCTTGATTTTTTAAAATATAGGTAAAAAGTATATGACAAAACAAGTAAAACCACAAGTGAGAATAGTATTTATAGGTTTAATTTTCAAAAATCAAAAATCAAAAACCAAATAGTTATCAAACTGGGCCTTAAATGCCTCTTTTGGAGTTCAAACCGCAAGTGAGATAAATTACACAAATTATTTGAAAATATTCTTTTTTTTTAATTATAGAAAATTATCCTTTTAATCCCTAAATCTTATGCAATAGATTCATTTGGTCCAACTATCTTTTTAGTTCTTGAATTTTGAGAAATAAGTTTAAAAGTTCTCTAAAGTTAATGCTGACATGAAAAATTAAAAAATTATAAAAATGATAAAAATAAAAACCCTCTCTCTCTTCTCTCATAAGCAGATGAGTTTGTCATTATTTGAATCGTTATATATATATATATATATATATATATATATATATATATATATATATATATATATATATATATATATATATATATATATAAGTAAAAAAAAAATTGGACATTTTTGTCTCTTCTTTAATTTATTAATTTACAAAATATGTCATTATTGATTAATTATAAATAGTAAATTAATTAACTACTAATTAATTATCGATGATAAATGTATAGAATTTAAAAAGTTGGAATGTAAAAAGTTTTTCCTACAACTTAAATATTTTCTGTTTTTTAATTATAATTTAGAATTCAAAAAGTTTTGTAACTTTTCATCATTTTTGTTTAATTCAACAACATTTGGGGGTGGAGAGATTCGAACCTATGAGTTTTTCAAGTGGTGATTTTGGAGCTTATTTCTTTCTTTTTTTGTTGTTTTGTGGACTTGAATTGTTGATCGTGCTTGTTCTTTGATTTGTTGTGGTTTGTTTGTTCTAGAAATTTGTTTGTTTTCGGCTTTTGAGTATTTTGGTTGGAATTTGTTGGGAATCGAACTCAATTTAATTACTCCTTTTCGAAATTAGAATGCATGTTAGTTGTATAATGGGTGCTGCGTTTTTGAGTTCATAAATGCATCTTTTCTTTTCCTTATTCTTGATCTTTTTCGTTATTTCTTGGAAACAAGAATGAAATATTGTGCCGGAATGTTCTTTCGGAATTTAGCTTTTGATTTGCCTGGTATAATGGTTATTGTGCTCATAGACTATCAAGCTTAAAAATGAAATTGAATCAGTAAAAGATGAGCACCAATAAGTTTTTTGGTCTTGAATGTGAACAAAGCAAGATGCTCTCGAGTTCATAACTTCTTCGCATATTACTTGAGAGACGGGAAAAGAATTCTTCCCCACTTGTTTTTGAATGACAAAAAACACTTCAAACTTCAAAGTGATGCGACTAGAGGAGTCTAGCTCAAGTCTAGGACCAAGGAGATTACAGGAAGACTCTCCTTCAATTGACTTAAATTATAAATAACGGACGAGTTGCTAAACTCTCTCTTATCAATGGAATACCTGAAGGAACTCTTTCCTAGCAAATTTTCTCACCCCTAACATTTAAAAAGATTTCTGTGCCTAAAGAACCATATGTCCCATAAAATGAACAATATAGAACTGATTGGTAGGATCTTGGTCTAAAGCAATACTTCACGTATCTAGGAGCTAATTAAGTCCACCATTTCTCGTAAAGAAGTCTCGTCAAATGATAATGGACGGAAAATGATTTGGATCTCAATTCTATATAATTCACACAGCTCACATATCTAGGGGTTAAGAAAATTAAAAAAGAAAAAAGAAAATCTCCCTTTCTAATTTACCTTTAGCGCTGTCTTCTAAAGGAAGAGCTTGACTCTCTAGGATTCTTCGATTTTTCTAGAGAAAGGATGCTTGATCGACCAACTGAAGTGTTACTAATTGATTTACTGGGGAAAGACCCCTAGGATCTAGATGTCAAACTCTTGTTTCCAGTGCTCATGGTTTTCAAGGGAATTCTCCAAGGAAAAAGAGAGCACCATTCTTTTTTGGAGAAACAAACCACTTTTCATTGAAGATGTGGAAAGTTACAATTTACCAAAAAAAGAGGAGAACGAGAAACGCCCCTCGAGATTCCAAAAAAAAAAAAAAAAAAAAAAAAGCTCTAGCTGGTAGCAATATAAAAAGGAGTATTTCAAAAGTTACAGGAGTAAACCGAGTAAAACTGAACAGTGCTGTCAGCAAATTGAAGATGGGTCAAGGTAGCTCTATCTTTACCAACGTGGAATTCTTCTCTAGAGCTGTCTGTCTCTGATTCTATCTAAAGACCGACCCAACATATCCACTGCAACATAAAAAGAAAATAAGTTTGTTGCCTTTGCATATGCTCCAACTAGGTAAAAGAATTGTTGGTATAATTTATAAATAATGAGTTTTTCACCATTTTTAAACTAACCTTAGAGTCTCATTTTTTCTTTATTTTTATTATCTTTATCCATTGCTCTCAAATTCTCTTTAATCTCTAAGACTCTTCAATCTTGAAAGCATCTAAAGTTGAAATGAAGATGTTGGTGGTACATTCAAGTTGCAAATAATGCATGTGTTGAGTCGATATCTCGGATCCTAGGCTTGGAACATTGCAACTCCACATAGATGAAGTTGAATAATAGTGTTTGTTTAGCAATTATTAAGTAGACAAATTTATTTTAGGGAATAAGTGTATATAGGTAGAGTCTTGGATTTTCTGTTACTATTTATTTATTTTTAAATATTTTTTTTTATTGTTCTCTTATAAATAGTGTGTTCTTATTTTATTTAAAATGTTTGTTAAAAAAATAAAAAATATATTGATCAATTACAAGCTTAAATTTCATTTGTTGAAGAAAAAAAAATCATGTAACTTTATGTCTCACAAAAATTTTGAACAATTATAAATAGTAAATTCATTCAGTCATTCATTATCAATAATAAATAAAATATTAAAATGTTGAAACACAAAAAATGTTGTCATCCATCCCAAAGATTTAAAAAAAATTATTAATTACAATTAATAACATTAATTATAATATGAAATCAAATTCGTAAACTAATTTTATCTTCGTTGAGTTTGAAAAGTTGATTGTATTGTGTATTTTTTTTTAGAGAACATTATGTTGTATCTTAAATTGTGGCTAATGGAGAGAATCATTTTTTTTCACTATTTTGTCCAAATATTAATTTTGTAACTTTAATCGTATCCCTTAATTAATTATTATTTAAATATTTATTTTATTTCACCCTTCCAATTTAACTCTTGACATTCTCTCTCCCACCATCTATTCAATAAATAAACTTAATATATATATATATATATATATATATATATAAACTTCACACACTCAAAGTATTAAACATAAATATTAAACTAAAAATAAAAAATTACAAAAAAAATAATGTTCTTATTTTGTAATAATATAATGTTTTATTAATGGGTTAAAATATCATTTTGGGACTTGTTATATTTTAATTAGCCCCTATACTTTTAAATGTCCAAATTTAATATTGGTACATTCAATAAATCATAAAATTAGTTCACACTGTTAGTTTATGGTTAAAAAAATATAGTCTCTATTAACTTTTCGTCTAAAAATATAATTTTGCAAACATATTCACATTGTATCTTTTTCTTAAATGAAATTATTATTATTATTTTACCAAGTTTGATAAATACTAACTCCAATACTAACAATAATGACTAATTTTAATATTTTTTTAAAGTACCGAGATTAATTGAAAACGAAATGGGTAGTTTAATATGAATATGATGCATTAATTAAAGAAAAATAAATAAAAAGAGGTAAATTGTGTACATGGTAGTTAAATCGTGTACCATGTACACGAGTTCCACGTAAAACACATAAGTTCCACGTCGCAAAACCAACGTGTCACTACATGGAAGTCATGTACCATGTACACAATTTAGCTACCCTATTTTAAACAATAGTTTTCATGATTACCCTAGATTTGTAATTTTTTTTTTATATTTTATAAATTATTATTTTGAAAACTATCCAATTTTGTCATTGTTTATTTAAATTCCATTATCTATAAAATTACCCCCATACCCTATAGCATAATATTTAACTTAAAAAACCATAATACATAACACAATATTTAAATTAGTTAAATCATTTTTTAACAAATGAATATATGAGAATACCTATTTAAAAGAAAAAGAAATAAAGATGTTGAAAGTAATAAAAATAAATAAATAAATTGACAATTTATTAAATATCATGTTAGATAAGTGAATACTTTTTTAGAAAAAATGAATGGAGATTTAAATGTGCTTATCATTATTAATAAAGGAAGGGAATGTAGAGAGGTAGAATATGAAAAATTTTCCATTCATCTATAATTAAGATGTTGAGAATAATAAAAATTAACTTGATAATTTAGAATTAAAAAAATGATAATTTATTTATCGCTATTTATAATTTATAATATATTAAAAAAATCTTTGAAAATCTTTTAATTTTTTTTATCATCAACAATAGATATAATTTATGTTAATTTTAAATATTTAACTTTAATATAATACAATACAAAAAAACTATTTTTTTAAAAAAAAAATTAAAAAATGTTCCATATAATTTAATTTGTTGTTTGAATTTTAAATATTTTATTCATTGGGTTGTAACAAATGTAAAATTTGTACTCTATTTAATTGTTTTTTAAACAATAAAATAATATTTAAATTATTTTTATTCAATGTAATTAATTATCTTTTCAATGGTATTGCAAACCATGATGCACGATTACATATTTAAGTTTTATTGTCATCATCAATGAAATAAAACGATTAACTATTAAATTATCTAAAAAAATATTTCACCATTAAAATTTCAACCACCTATCAACAAATGAAATACATTAATGTAGTAGTATGAATTGAGAAACTAAGTACTGTAGAGTGATAACAATAGAGAGATTGAATATATGAGAAATGTTTAGACGCACAAGCACAGAGGAAAAGACTCATATTATCTAAAGTTTCAACAAAATATAGAAGATGAGGCCATTTGTTGAATAATAAATTTTGACCAATTACAAATTGTCACGTCATTAATTTAAATTAGTGATAAAATAAATTTGGAACCAATTACAAATTTACATGTGTTCTCAAATTAAATTAAGAGACATGAAAAATTGGCAAATCAAATAATGCCACATGTCTAGTATTGATCCATTTGATGACTTAAGTCAGTCCAATCAAATTATGACACATGGTAGTTGAATTGGACCCGATGGTAGTTTAGTCCGAGACCATTAAAAAGGGAATTGGGCCAAATTTAAATAATTCAAGTTTATTGAAAATGATTGAATTAAACTCAAATAAGCCCGTTCACACGATATTTCCGAGGAAATTTGATGTCGTGGAAATGAACTTGATTTTATTGAATTTGGAGTAGTGTTACAGTCTCTAATATATGTAATCATCTGATGCTTTCTCTCGGAATGTAGACTCTAATATGAGGGCTGACGAGCTTGTTATCAAATGGAAGGAGATTGAATCTTCGATCTGTAGTAGGTGAAGAGACGATCAACTTGTTGAAGCCTTCCCGTCGTTGAATCTTCTGAATACTGAATCTTGAATATTCCGAATTCTCTGACTGAACTTGAAGCTTATGAATTCTAATTCTTGAAGCTTCTAAATTCTAATTCTTGAAGACTATGAACTCTCTGGCTGAATGCTTTGGATTATGACTCTTCTGAATGTCCTCAAATGAAGAGTGGTCTCCTTTATTTATAGAGTTTGGTGGACCTTGTATGGGCTTGAACTTGGTTGACTTTAGACCCAACTTTGACTTGGGCTTATTTGAGTTTAATTCAATCATTTTCAATAAACTTGAATTATTTAAATTTGGCCCAATTCCCTTTTTAATGGTCTCGGACTAAACTACCATCGGGTCCAACTGCCATGTGTCATAATTTGATTGGACTGGCTTAAGTCATCAAATGGATCAATACTAGACATGTGGCATTATTTGATTTGCCAAATTTTCATATCTTTTAATTTAATTTGAGGACACGTGTAAATTTGTAATTGGTCCCAAATTTATTTTATCACTAATTTAAATTAATGACGTGACAATTTGTGATTGGTCAAAATTTATTATTCAACACCATTATCTCAGTAAAGATTTTTTCTTTTATTAGTTTTAGCTTTGTTTATTCTAAGAGAAGTAATTCAAAGTCTTAAGCCAAAATGTCATTTCATGGGTTTGCACAATAAGAAAGTGACAACAAACAACATAATTATCAAAAGTTAATTTAGTACTAAAAAAGGCTTAATTTAAAATAAATAAAAATTATACATGTATCTGCATATGGTAATACACTAATATATATAAATGCACTTATCAATGTAAACTTTTTTCTAAAATTAAATACTAAAACAAAACATATCAAAATACAACCCCAATAAATTTAAACCTAATAAATGTTATAATAGAAAGCAAAGGAAGTGCTAGAATGATAATTATGTATTAAAAAAAAAACCAACTATAAATATTTGCCAAATATATTAAATACCATACTTATCCGTTATCCAAAGGAATAAAGGAAATAAAAAGACAAATATAACACTTGTTTTAATACGCCGTACTTTTCCAAACAAGGGTTAAAAAGGAAATTGACAATTCGATATTTTGCTACACAAAAAAAAAAGAAAAAAAAGAAAAAAGAATTAAGCCGCATTTTGTTCTTACTCTTTTCTCAAAGCTTGCTTCCTTCGAACAACCTGCGGTTCCTTCCCGACTCCAAGTCATTTCCATTTCTTTCCTCGGCAATCGCATCGAGTAGCTCTTCAATCTCTGCGATACATTCTCTACTGGTTAGCAATCATTCTTTAATCTGTAATCTTATTCGTTTCTTGTTATTTGTAGACTTGGCATTTTGATTCGTTTTTGTTCTGTAAATCATGTAATAGTTTCGCTCTGTGTCATATTCAGCTCGTAATTGTTCTCCGGTGTTTCCAATTTTCGTGTACTTATACTCTAAGCGTCTTGGTTGGAGCCTCTCAGGTCTATTGTCTTCTGCGATTCAAGAACTGTTTTGTTGTTCTGGGTAATTATAAGCTTGTTGGGTTTCTGGAAATTAATAATTTGTGTTGTGTGAATCTGTGAGTGGATATTATAGGCTAGTTATAATTCGGTTAATGGTTCTAGACTTTATTTTAGTATCTGATCAATTTATTAGTTTCCTTTGCTTACTATGGTCTAGATAGAAGGGAAATTTTGAGCATATGGCCGTCATGAGAATTGAATTTATCAGTGTTCGTGGTTATGGTGTATCTGGGCTATAATAGTCCATCCTAGGAGTAGTTTGAAGTTTTTAAATCTTAGTTTTTACTTTGTTATAAGATCAAGACTGGATAGTCGTTATCCAAAGATTTTAATGTAATTCCTCGCTCATCAGAGTACTGGGACGCCGTTGAACCTCTATCTCTATCTCTCTCTTGTATGTAATTCTTTTGGCACTCACTTTGAATTCTCAGGTTTTTGGGTTCATTCTTCAAATGAGTACATCTTTGTTGAATTCCAGAATTTTGTAACTGCAAGAAAATAGCTTTGGTCTATCTGCAAATAACAGTGCCATGGCTGGTTGAAACATTGGTCTTTTCCAAGCATTGAAGGGGAATAAGATTTTCTCAAAAGTTGTACATCCATGGAGAGTTCATCTGTGTTGCTTGGATCCAAGGGCTTAATAAGGAAACATGAGTTTGTTAGAGTCATAATTCAATGCTTATATTCATTTGGTTACCAAAAGTCTGCACTATGTTTGGAGGCCGAGTCTGGAATTTCATACAGATCTAGTGATTTCAAGTTACTGGAGTCACAAATTTTTAGTGGTAATTGGTATGGTTGCATAGACACAATAAATGGAATCAAGGATTTAACTGATGATGTGAGAGTTTCCGCTCTGTTTCTTGTACTAAAACATTGTTTGCTTGAGTATTCTAATTGTGGGGATGATGCATCAGCACTAGCTATGCTGCGTAAAGAGGCTCCAATATTCCATTTTAGTAGAGACAAAATCCACAAGCTTGCTTACAGCATATTTACGTCTAAGAACATGAATTTGGATTATTCGGATGACAATGTCATTCATGAATTACGGAAAAAGTTATTGAGAGATTTGGAAAAAACTCTTCCTCCGCCATGTTGTTTGCCAGATAGAAGGTTGGAGCAACTGGTTGAAACCACTGTAATGGCGCAGATTGATTCATGCATGTATCATAATTTTTCTGGTGCAGTTTCAATCTATGAGGATCACTGCTGTGGCAGGGATCAAATACCAACAGAGACAATTCAGGTGCATTTTATTATGCTCATATTTCTTGTTTATATTCTTGATCTCCATGCATAATTTTAGATGACTTCGGGAAAAAAGGATTTCTATGTGTAAAATATCACGATGAAATATAAATATTTTTACAATTGTATTGGGTTCTCTCAAATTCATGTAAGATATGAATATTATTTTTACAATCAAGTCCATCACGGAATAAACTAAGTAGTCATGGTTTCATAGAGGCATAGGATTACCTACTTGGACTACTAAGTATTTACTTGTTTTTGAACGACGAAATATCGTAGGATGAATCCAGTATCCTAGTTTTGGATGAACATTTGGTTTTCTGGATTAAAAGAAGATGGTTGATTTTTGTCATATATTTTTTGAGCGAGTGATATTTGTGCTAGTTGGATTGTTTTTGGGTAAATGCATTTGTCTCTTTGGGATTTTGCCCCTTCTGTATTTTTCTACTTGCTTAGAGTTCATTGCATGAATATGATTGAATGATCCTTGATCTCAGCCTTTTATACTCCATTCTCAGTTTGTGGGGAAAGAAGAAAAAAGAAAAGTAGAAAGAGCATTGATACTCAGTGCACACATTGGATTGCTCAATATCTTGTTGGATGCTTCAATTTTTATTAAAAAAAATGTTATCGCTTTGCAGATTTTGACCGAACATAAGAATGAAGTTTGGTTTGTTCAATTTTCTAATAATGGAGAATACTTGGCCTCTTCATCCAGTGATTGCTCAGCTATTATTTGGAAGGTACCCTTAAGATCTTCTCTTTAATTTAATAGTATTAGAGTTATCATTATTATTACTATGTATGAAACAGAGACAAAGATTCATTAGTAATCCAAAGGAGGTCAAAAGGCACAAACTGAAAGGAAGGGAGGTGAATCATCTCCCCAGCTAGGGACCTAAATAAAACCTCCCCAATCAAGATTTAATTAAAGTCATCGTTTGAATGTTGCCTATCTTATAAACTTTTGCATATGGAATTGGAATAACAAATAGACACTAGATCAGATTTGCCTATTCGGCCCTCAAATATGGTCCATTTTCAATTTAACCTTAAAGATTGGATTGCAAACATTGGGTCTTCGAAGTATAGATCTACCTTCTATTACCATGTCACGAGGAATTAGTATGCTTAATTGGTTGCCTGTTAAGAAAGATCAAATATTTTTTCTGCTATTCATTATGGAGTCTATGCCTACTTTGTGTCATCAAATAAGGAAGTGGTTGGACATGCCCACAGGAAACTCTCTCATGGGTTACCTGATAATTTACTTTTTACAATTTTCATATTTCACCCCTACATTGTCTAATTTCAAATGAGGCATTGGACTCATGGGTTAGATTTGTATATTTTGGAATTATGAAGTCAAGTTAGAGTCATAGTCTTTATATGTGGCCATGTGCATAGTTTTACGCATTAACAATTATATATGCATGGATTGTGTTCTTCATGTCATAACCCGTACAGGATTTGATATTCTTTAAATTGTTAGGTGGCTTTGTAGTTAGGCTTAGGACAGCAACATGCAAAAACTACTTTTCTTAGACTAGTCAGAAGACATATGCTGTTGAAGTTTTTTGCTTTTTTGGTTCATGATTCAATGCAATCTGAGATAAAGCCTGGAGCCACTGCAGAAACTATTTTTACCCAAAACCTTGAACTTTTGTTTCATTTTGGTTTTTGTAGATCTGGGTTTAAGAATTGATATCGTCAGACATCATTGTTGTTTCATTGTCTTAATAGCCATGGTGTTTTTTTCCAACCAAAAAAGTTTCTCATCATAACAATAATAAACAGAAAAAGATTCTTACCCAAAACATTAAAAACGTGCAGTACCTTTGTTGCTTTCTTTTAGAGAATGTTTGGCTTACCAGTTGAGTTCATGTAGATGGGTGAGGTGGAACAAAGAAAGGTGATATATGAAAGAAGTTAGAATGTAAAATTTTGCCCATCTCTATAAATTCTTTTTGGCTCCAACCCTGTTTATGGCTACATAAATTTAAACTTATAAAGCACACTTAAGGCTATTTATTGACTAGTTTAACAAATCACAATCCCACAAGCTAAATACATGTTTTACAAACCAAAATTAATATAATCCATTATTCTAGTTAATTTAAACTTGAGCTAAATAAATCCAAACTTTCCAAACGCCAGCTTATTAAAACTCCTTCCTCACCCTTTTACTCTCTTTCAGCCATGGATGGAGTTATTTTTAGGCGTTCGGTTCTGTTGGAAGTCCTAGAAAATGTAATCTGTTACTAAGTGTTTCATACAAAAGAAAATTTTAATAATCAACTTAGAAGGTAAGAAAGATGGTTACGAAGTTAAGCTAGTCGAAAGAATTAAAGAAATTTTCTATGAGCTCAAGTTGGAGAGGGATTTTGGGGAATGGTTGGATAAAGTTTTGGATGACCAGACTACCCCTTCTAACCGTAAATTCTTCAGGCAAATCAAATCAAATGATGGAGTGCTCAGGCTTTAGAAAATAAGGAGGGGGGGGGGGGGGGGGGGGGGGGGTGGGTGGTCCTAGAAATTTCAACTGTCTCTAGGAATGCAGAAGGCAGAACTTAGTGGTGCCGACAGGAGTTGACATTTAATTCAAAGGGGTGGAAGTCCTTCTGGTTAATTTTTGGAATTAAAGTAATTTAAAAATAATTTTTAAGTTATAGTTGTTTTGGAACTAGGGCAAAAATAGGCCGTTTTGGCCCAAGTTACAGATTTAAACTTTAGGTGAGGTGAGTTTACGCCGTTTCGTCATTAGTTCCAAAGCCTCTTAGGATGGGCTGTTTGAAAGCGTTTATGGAGGAGGCTGATGGAGATAGTTCTTCTGGAGGCCTTGGGAGAGAACAGTTATTATTTATAGGAGATGCTTCTATGATGATGAGCAAAGATCATTGATGAAATAAATGAGAGAGTGGGCTCTAAAGGCATCGTTAACCCCTCCCAACCGGACAAAGGCTTGCTGCAATGCCCTTGAAGAACTAAAGCTAAATTCTTGGAAGTTGGTGTATCGTAGGAAATTTCGGTGAGATTCGAAAATGAGATGCAACTATAGAAGGCATCAAGAAAGAACAAATGCCAACAGTGATTTCAAACTGGGGAGTGGGCCAAAAATTTGAAACTCTGTGAATGTGGAAGTTTACGGTGCTGACATTGGTAGTATTGGAGATTAGTGGGGTGGACTGGTGGGTTTACAAAATGTTTCCAGATAACTCTCTCTCTTACCGTTGGTAAGGAAGCGATTCTAAAAGTGGAGAAGAATTATTATGGATAGAAGAACTGCCGAAATTGATGTTGAAGTCGAAAACTATGAAAAGTTTGTCGTGTAAATGGTCTCTTTTGACGATGCTAGGTTGTTGATGATGAAAAAGGTGGAGGTCCATGGAAGGTTTTTTCGAGAAGCTCTGTCTCGGTTCTTAGGGCATGTGAATGATGCTTGTTTGGTGGATAGAGAAAGCAGAAAGAAGGAACTTTCGTCTTGCCTGGTTATTTAAACGAACTCTGATCTGATTGATCTGAAGGACAAAAGTAAGAGGGAGAGTTGGATAAGTCAGAGAAGTACAAATCCCAACAAACAATAAAATTTAGATTTTATCTTCCAAGGTGGGGCATGCCAAAATGGGCCAAATGGATAGGGAAAGTGGTCCTGTGGGACGGCCCTGTGGAAGCGAAGAACTTATGAGTGGCCAAAAATAGATGTGGACAAAAGAAAAAAAGGAGTCTCCTTCAGTCATCAAAATTTAGTCTATGTTTTTCAGAGCAGCCATTCTTCCCCAACAAATCTTGACTCAGTCCCTCGATGGAAAGTCCCTTCTCTCTGAATATTCCTACGGCAGTGTTAGCAGCCCTAAGAGAAGTCACTACGATTTAGAGGAGGAAGCTCACGTTAGTGAAGAGTGTGTTCAGGACAAGGCCTCTCCGGTGAGGAATTAGTAGCCTCATTTGATAATCAGTAATGAAAACTGTCAATAAATCCAGTCTAGCAATCTCAAGCTACAATGAGGTCTCCTTTGGGAGTTGCAGGGGTTGCTGATACCTCTCAATAGCAATTTCAATATATTAGAGGACAAGCTGTGGGATGGTCTTGATGAACACCTCGAAATTGTGGACCTTATTGTCGTATTTATTCACTTTTCTTTTGGCATTATTACTTTTTAATACGGCTATCTGGGATTGGAATATAGTTAAGAGATGTGTAAGTTTTTAGTATTCTTTTTCTTTCTTCTTTTTTTAATATCATGTGGTAGGTATTGGAAGATGGTAAACTGACATTGAGACACATACTTAGAAGCCACCAAAGTCAAGTCTCCTTTGTAGCGTGGAGCCCCGATGATACAAAGTTGCTCACATGTGGACACGCGGAGGTCCTCAAGCTATGGGACGTTGAAACAGGTACCTGCAAGCACACATTTGACGATCATGGCTTTATTGTGAGCTCGTGCGCATGGTTTCCAGACTCAAAGAGACTTGTTTGTGGCAGTGCTGACCCTGAGAAGGGTATCCACTTGTGGGACTGTGATGGAAACGAGATAAAGGCCTGGAGAGGTACAAGGATGCCTAAGATATTGGATCTTGCGGTGACCCCCGATGGAGAAAATCTTATAAGCATTTTTTTGGATAAAGAAATCCGTATTCTTAATCTGGAGACAAATGCTGAAAGAGTCATATCAGAGGAGCACTCCATCTCATCATTATCAATCTCAGGAGATGGCAAGTTTTTCATTGTCAACCTCAACAACCAGGAGATACACATGTGGGATGTTGCAGGGGAATGGCAGCAACCGCTGAAGTACACCGGGCACCAACAGAATAAATACGTAATACGATCCTGCTTTGGTGGGGTAAATAGTGCATTTATTGCGAGTGGCAGTGAAAATTCAGAGGTGAGAATCTGTGCTGGTGTGTCATCTTTCCTTATCTTAGAAAATCTCACTTCTCCCTTGGAAAAAAAGGAAAAAAGTTAAAATCTTACTTTTGAACTTTCATTTTAATAAACCCAGAAGGATTACTCGTCCAATTAAACCTCACGAGTTCTTATTATGCAGGTCTACATCTGGAGCAGGCAAAGTAGTAAGCCAATTGAGGTTTTATCTGGACATTCAACGACTGTCAACTGTGTCAGCTGGAACCCGAAAAGGCCTAAAATGTTAGCATCGGCGAGTGATGATCAGACAATACGTATATGGGGACCGGCATCGTCGAAGAATCACAAGCCTGGAAAAAGTTAATGAAACAACTGGGTAAAAATCTACATTCGTGCAGTTAAAATATCCATTTCCATAGCTTATTTTCTTTCTTGAATTGTATTATCACTTGTGATGCTTTCATATATCTGTATATTTCTGTTGTCATCCTTCAAAATTTCGGCATTTAAGCCTCTTGTAAAATCCATCTGATCTTCTCTGTTACTCTTAATCCATTTTTGAGGAAGTTAGACCACTATAGAATTTGTTCGATTAGTGATGGAGATCTGGCACGCCTTTGCTGCTGCCATTTCTTCATCTTTATGAGCTTCTTTAGACTCTTGCGTCAATATCATCATCCTCTTTTGAAGAGGCAAAAGCAAAAGAATGCTCTACAGAAATGAAAGGCTCCTGTATTTTTTGTAGGAGGTACCGCCAGAATTGATATCAATTTAAAGAATCTCTAGCAAATGAATGATTAGCATTTCCGCTCGATGAAATTCTTGTCTTGATAATTACATTCGTAGTTTCATGTTATTCTTTATCTTTCTTTAAAATTAATCAAAACTTGAAGTTTTAATCTTCCAAACAATAGTCTGTTGTCGATTTCTTGCTGGTGGAATACTTCATCTGTTTATGGCATTCTGGAATCCACGGACTAAAAACAAGTGAATAGCTTGCGAATAGAAAAGCATGAGAACTAAAATAGAAACAATTGAAATTATAATGACCCAACCCACGTGGTTATGAAAGTGATGACGTATGAGGACTGAAACTATTATTGACCTTTAAATAGCCACAATACTATTATATCTAAATCTTTATTTAAAGAAGAACGAATATTTTCTCACAGAATTGTTGTTGGTCTTGGTTCATCCTATAACCAGGCAAAGGCGAGCGTGAATGCTGGTCTAATAAGCGAGGTATTCGTTGATCTTAAAAATAGTGACGATACAATGAATATTCACGTGCTTTATGGGGTTCGTCATCAAGCAACTTTTTCTCAAACTAGGGGTTTGGGGGGAGGGCAATAGCACAAATTTCTTGGTGAAATTATTGGTTTGCTAAGGTAATTGACCATTTACCTATAACGATCATAACGTAAACACCTATAACTTTTTTTTAGTACCCAACTTGTGCCTTTTGGTCAATGATAGTCTTAACTATGTTTATGTTGGCATGTGATTGATACATTGAGGTTTGAGCATAATGTGTTTTACTAATTGATTATCTTTGAAGTCATATATGTGTATGTATACATACATACATATACATATGATGAGCTTAGCTATTAAATAAGTTGACTTGACTTCCTATCAACCATACCTCTAACTCCACCATATATCAGCTTAGCTACTAAATAAGTTGATTTGGCTTCCTATCAACCAATGTATTAAAACACTCATAGAATTCAACATGGAATAACAATTTAAAAAAAAAAAAAAGAAAAGGAAAAACACATCTATTATTCATATACAACTCATAGAATTCAACATGGACTAAAAAAAAGAGAGAAAAAACAGCTTTTTTTTTTTGAAAAAAAAAACACACAGCTATCAATATAAAACTAAACGCTACCATTACAACCCTATTTATTTTTTAAAAAATGGCCAAATCCTAATATTAAACCAAATCTAGAAAGAATTAAGGAACTAAATTACTCCTCATCCAAAATTAACAAACTACCTCCTAAAACAAAGGAATCTTAAATCAAATCAAAAGATGATATGACTAAATCTATCTAAATTTTAAAACCATAAAATTGGGAGATAATATCTCGTGATTCAATATTAGATAAACCTACAAAATAATCTAAAATTACTGAATAACAAATGCAAAAAAAAAAAAAAAAAAAAAAAAAAAAAGGAAGTTAATATAACATCAAAAGAACATTTTGTGATTTGGCTACCAAAATATGGTGTATTTGGATGAAGAAAAAGAAGAAACTCTAACTTGATGCACCTTTTTTTGTCATAAATTGAAAACTTGTGAAGTATTATGCAAGCATTCTTCTCCTACAACATATCAAATCGAAACTCTAAATTCTAATTTTATACACCCAAAATACCTTGAATCATATTCATCTATCTTTTATGATTTTGTACTTTGTCTATGTCTATCAATCAAATATAATGTATTTGTGTGACCAATATTGAGAACTCCAGCAAACCGACTGCATTTCAGTGTAAATACAAAATATTTGTATTTTTGCATTTTCACTTCCACATCATAGTCTAAAAGAAAACTAAATGCACACTATATTTCAGAGCACTAAGAGATTTTCCAACTAACCAATTACTAACTCAAATCAAAAGCAAATGACTAGAAATTAGCCAAAAAGAAGAGCTCTATATATATTCAGAACCAACCCAAATCACCATGCCTCATTGTCCTTCTATCTTTACAATCTGCTATCAAAACCCAAATAACAAAAAATTATCTAAAAAGTAGAGCTTCAAAACACAAATAACCAAAAAATTAGCCAAAAAGTAGAGCTTCATGTTCAAAACAATCACCACCTCCATGATCGTCTCCATTATCTTTATAGTTCGCAGTCAAAACTTTCCTACCATTTCCATTTTCTATCTCTCGCCAACAATGTTTTATCATCAAACCATTTCTATACTTAACTCGACTATAGTTTTTTTTAGTTTTGGCCGATGTAAATTGGGGTTGATAACTTCTTGTTTGATTATTTTGTTTAGCTTAGGCTAAACAATAAAAATTGATGTTTAAAAATAGAAAATCTAAATGTTTTTTTAAAAATTAGAAAATCTAAATGTTTTTTAAAATAATACAGATTAATTTTTAAAGATTTAAAAGATAAAAGTTAATAATTTAGATTTGAATGTTGAAAATTAAATGAGATAACAACTACCTACCTAGGAAGAATTTAAAAAAGGTTTAGTTGGATTTTTTTTAATAAGAAAGGGAATGGGCACAACACCAAAGATAAAAGGGAAAAAAGTGTCAACTAAATTTAAACGTTGAATCTCGGTTTAGCCTATTTCATTAGTTCTTTGTTTTGGACATTTTTCAAGGGGGTGTATATGGTCATTCTTCCAATTCCCCATAGAAAAACAACCAAATTATTTACAAACCTCCAAACCTGAACAAATCAACCTCCAAACAACCATTACAATTTTTTTTTTTTGAAACTTCAACCATTACAATTAAAACTTAAAACCAAAGAAATTAAATAAACATCTACAACACAATCTAAGCCACAAATCAAAGAGAATTCTTCATTGTCCCCTCAAACATAAGGCTTCTCTTCATCATTATACACATAAGCCAATCCACCGTGGCTCGTCAAGTCCATTCCGGCCATCTCCTCCTCCGCCGTGATCCTCAGCAACTGAAACTTATGCAACAGCCAAAAAACCAACCCCATCGTCACACTAACCCAACCAACAATCGACAAAATTTGAACCAAATGAGCAGCCAGCAGCCTTCCGCCGCCGCCCATCAGCAGCCCGTACGGCCGCTCCGGCAACCCCGGATAAATCTCGTTAACATAAGCCTGTTTTGCAAACAAGCCTGTGAACAAAATCCCCCAAGCCCCACAGCCGCCGTGCAATTGCGCCGCCTCTAACGGATCGTCGTACTTCACTTTCTCCGCTAGTCTGTTGAATCCGATCAAACCCCATGCGGCGAAAAACCCGCAAACGATCGCGGCCCATGGATCCACCACTGCGCAGCCGGAAGTTATGGCGGCGAATCCGCCTAACAGGCCGTTGCAGACGTCGGTGACATTCCAGTGGCCGACAAGGAGGCGTTTGCCGAAGAGGGTGGTTAGCGCAGCCGTGCAGCCGGCGAGGGTGGTGGTGACGGCGGTGCGGCCGATGGCGCTCCATTGGCCGTAAAAGGGGGCGGCGGTGGTGGTGCCGTAGGCTTTGAGGATGTTGAGAAATGAACCGGGGTTGAAGCCGTACCAGCCGAACCAGAGGAGGAAAGTGCCGAGAACGACTAATGTGCCACTGTGACCACGGAGGGCGACGGATCGGCCGGCGTGGTCGAACCGGCCGATTCGAGGGCCTTCTATGACGGCACCCCATAAACCGGCGATGCCGCCGACCATGTGGACCACGCCGGAGCCGGCGAAGTCGATCACTCCTGAGCCAAACAGGAGATTGTCCGACCGAGCTGCGCTACCCCACCCGTCGGAAGACCAAAACCAATGAGACACGATCGGATAAACCAAACCTGAAAAAGGAAATTATCTCATTCACTTTCTTGTTCATATCATGATTATCATACTCATTAGGAGAAAAATATTTCCGTTTCATCAAATTCAATCCTTTTAAGAATGTTAGCAATTTTCATATGAACGAGTAAAATTTTATATTTTAACTTTTTATATATACAAACTAAAAAAATCGTATAAATCTTCATTTAAAAAGCTGAGAGGGAGGCAAACTCTTAAAAAAACCTCATTAATTCAATGAAATTAGGTTTGGCATAAAATTAAATTTGTTGAATGCACAACATTGCCAGTCAAATAAATCATCAAAACTCAAATTTTGACAAAAATATAGCTTTCCAAATTTTCACATATGTAATCTCATCGTCATTTTCCCTTGATATCAAGATCAAGAGACCCATTAGGAGAAGAGAATCTACAATTCACAATAAACTTTCAATTTCATCGAATCCAACCTTAGGTTTAAACAATGTTGCAAAGTTAACTTTAGTTAATTTAAACTCTCTAAATTGAGAATTGGTTCATCCACTAATTTTAACAAAAAGCAACATAAAACTTTAAAAAAAAAAATCAATTCAAAAAAATTAGGGTGGACATAAAATTAAACTTAAAATTGCTGGATAATTATCTCAAAAACTCAAATTTAATTAACAAAAGTAAAGATTTGTGATGTTCCATCAATTTCATAGGAAGACATGTTTTATAATTCATAGTCACTGAAAATAGTTTATTTTACCCTTGCAACACTTATCTCACTCTAAAATCCAAAAAAGAAAAAAAAAATCAGAATAAAAATCGATAAATCTCACCACAAATTTCATACATAACAAAAACTACGAAAATATCTATAGAAATTTAGATACGGTTCAATGTTGAAATTATGATATTAAAAAAAATCTTATTGTAAGTTTTTTTTCTGACAAAAAAAAAAGAACAAAAGGAAATCAAATCATGCAAATGATCAGAAATAACAAATTTCAGAGAAAAAAAAATGAAAAACTTCCAATGCAAATAAAACGATGATGAATCAGACTCACCAGTCAAGACAGAGGAATAGATCAAATAAGCAACAAACTGGGTCCGTTCAGCAATGGAGCCACTGGTAATCCCAGCAGCAGCAATGGCGAAAGCCCATTGAAACAGAAAAAACCCATAATCAAACGAAGAAGAAGGAAACTGAGAGAGGCCAAAATAATGGTGGCCAATGAAGCCATTAGAAGGAGTTCCAAAGGCCAAAGCAAAGCCAAAGACATAATAAAAAATGCCACCAGTGGTAGCATCAAGAACATTAGTAAGCATAATATTCATTGTATTTTTGGCTCTAACAGAGCCAGCACAAAGCATTGCAAATCCAAGCTGCATTGCAAAAACAAGGTAGGCGGAAAACAGAAGGTAAGTGTTGTCAACAGCATAAGTTGTATCCACAAATTTGGTCGAAACGGCGTCGAATCGGCCGCAAATGTATTCAGCAACAGCAGTGGCGTTGGCTGAGCCGCCGAGGAGGTGGCGGAGGTCGGCGGCGGAGCAGGCCATTTCTGCCATGGTCGACGGCGGAGGAGGAGAGGACAAATTGGAAGCGGAGAAAATGGGAGGCTTATATAAGAGGTTGAGATTCTAAAGGGTGTGGAATGAGTGTGGTTGAGAGATTCTTGTGGATGCCAAAGATGGGAGAGAGGTGCCAAATGTAGGAAGAGGCTTTTAGGTAGATCCTTAATAATCGGAGGTACCAGCAAAACAAACAACTCTAGAATCCCATCTTTGAAGCTGTCATCAATTGGTAGAATTGCATTGGCACGAAATTTGGGCAGGAAAGTTTCTCAAAATGTGGTAAATTTTGTAATGGTTAAATTACAAGTTTCGAATTTTTAAGTAGGGCACAACTTGGGTGCAGGGCTGCACCCAAGTGTGGTGTTGTTCACTTTACAATCACATAATTTTCAAAAAAAAAAAAAAACCAAAAATTAGATTTGTGTGGTTGTAAAGTGGGCAGCACCACATATTTTTTAAAATTCATGAACATATTGGACACAGTACAAAATTTAATGTCTTATTAGACACAAAATTTAATTTTGTCTAATAGATTTGTTCATTTTAACAAATATTGAATATGTCAATTATCTATTAGATACAAAATTGAAAGTTTAAGAACTTATTTAATATTTTTTTAAAGTTTAGAAATCTATTAGACACAAAATTAAAAATTTAGAGGCCGGTTAGACACAAACATGTAAATTCTTTAAAATATTTGCAACAAACATTACATTTGTCTTGGTTTTGGGGTTCATTGTACAAAATTCTCCCAGCTTTTGCGAAACACACAAGAATTTTGCTAGTAAATGCATTAGAAATTTTTCTATTTGATTTAATTTGTTACTTCAAATTATAATGGTCCAAATGATTAAAACATAATAAAGACACCAATGCTCTTCTAATTGTGAAAGGAATTTCTTTTATTAGATCTTATCATAATATACATCGAGTGACAGAATAAGGTGACACTCGTTTTATGTTAATTAACGTTATTATACAGGCTTTGAGCTTTCCATTTGAGCTTCTTAGATGCTGAGAAAAATGGTAGACCATCACTGGCGTACAAGTAACTTTTCAGCTCCCAATTCTCTTCACTTGGCTTCTTCAAGCCGAGCACGTACGATTTTGGCACTCGACAATTTATCGATGCTGCAACAAAATCAAACAAGATTTAAGTAAATGCCTCGTCACGAAATCATCTTTATGTATTCTTTTGCCCATATCTAATGGATGATTTTCCAAAACTATATTTAATTTAGTATAAGAGTGTAAAAACGCTCACCATACTAGCACATCACCACTGGCTGCCAACTTCTCAGAAATCCATTCAGGAACCAGTTCTAGCAACAAATCTAGCTGTTCTTCAATTTCTCCTATAAGTAAAACAAAAGAAATGAATCAGCTCAAAAACAAGCTAAAATAAATTAGAATCTATTTATAAAAATAGGGGCATTATTTGCTTACTTCTGTCAACAATATCCGCATTGCCAACGATTATTTTATATATTAGCTCCTCCTTTGTAATAACTGTACGCTTGTGGAATAAGAAATAGATAGCATTGAAGAGTTTGGGCAGGTTGGCAATCATCTTCTTTCGTCTCTTAGCTTGTGATATTGCTGGCGATTGCTCTTCTTTAGCCTTCATTTCTTTCTCTCTAATCTGCAAATTGAGAGCACGAGAAATTCTTAATATTGCCATGCTACAAAATAAAATTTTAGAAACCAAATTCTGAAAATATCATAACAGATTAAAAGAGTTTTCTTAAATGGTAGTTTCAGTCTTGCATATAAAGCAAATAATGGTCATACCGATTGCAGAAGGCTCGGAGATAGAACATCTAAAAGATCATCGTCAAGTGATGCCGTCCTTGTACCATCTATTTCATCCTCATTTTTATCTTCCTTTGTAGGAGTGTCAAATATAAGTGATCTAGAACGGGATGGACGCCTAACGAACTTGTTTGAATCATCGCCGTCGCGGTCGGGACTCATGGAACTTCTTTTTGGTGGAGCTATTGCAGGTGTGGAAGCCATTAGCCTAGCTGGGGTCGAAACAAGTTTTGTTGGAGTGGAATCAATATCATTAGTTTTTGCAGATTCTTCATCTTCTTTTGCCATATTACTGGGAGTTGTGGCTTGGTCAGTTTTCTCTGTTTCTCTGTTAACAACTTCTTGAGAGAAACGCCGGCTAAAAGAAGGTGAAAAATGAGATGCCCCTATAAATCCCTTCTGTTTACTCGGACCAGTAACAGTTATAGGCACCATAGATTTAATTGTACGGAAGCCTTGACTTTCTTCTGAATGATGATTAAAGGGAATTTCCTCTGTGACGTTTGCTGATGATATTGCCGGTTGCTCAATTGATGTCTTGACAGAAGATGAAGAGTTGGTTTTGGGAAAAAGATCTTGGCTTGGGCAATTGAATGGCTTCGGCAGCAAAGCCTTTGGAACGTCATCAATCTGAAAACAAAACAGAAGCAAGTTTATCGATCTAATTAGATGAAATCGAAAGTTTAAAAATTGAGGGTTAAAAATTAATTATTTTTTCCTTTAAGGATCTAATTCTTTATTTTTTAAATTTAAATTTAAATTTTTATATGGCTATATGGTTCCATCTATCAAAATTTACTTTTTACAAAACATTTTAATTTTAATAATATTTACACTAATTGTAATTAAGTTAATTATAACAATTAGTTTCTAAATATTCTAATTTTATTCTCTAACGTTTTAAAAAAAATTATAATACATAATCCTCAGATGAAAGGGTTTTTTTTAATTCTTTAATCATTTTTTTAAAAAATTAAACAATAAACATTTTCAATTTTAATACTGTCAAATATTAAATAATAAAATATTCAATTTTAGTAATGTTATATATATAAATTTTATAGAATATTATTGATTTTTTAAAATATTTAATTTTTATTAATGTTTATTTTCACCCCAACATTGTTTTACCTCTAGATCTGCCACTGATTTAAACCCTTTTGAAAAAAATATTTTCAATAATAATGTTAAAAAACGTATTTGTTTGGTTACATTATATTCAAAGTGATTCTATTAATTATAAATTTATTTTTATTTTCTCTAACATATTTTGAGGATTTTCAATTAATCATTTCAAAAGCCATTTTTAGATAATTCATCTATCAACGTGTTTATTAAAGAAGAAGTTTTTAAATTAATCCAAATTTTTAGAGCACTTTTTATTTATTAAGATTTTTTCAAAAACCATTTTGATCACATAAAATCACTCGATAAACTATACTAAACACAATTTAAATTATTAATTTTTTCAAACATGCTTATAGAAAAATCAACTTTGTTGAAAAATAATTTTTTTCACAAGTTATTCCAAACACACTACTCATTCCTACACTATACAATTTGTGAAAAACAACATCCAGAAAGCATCTATCCATTTTGTTTTAAGACATTCTATACCAACTTGAAAACAGGACAAGTACTAGCAACAATATAGAAGAACCTCAAGTTTTCACATATAAGACCAGTGTCTATCTTATAGAGAGAACCAACATACTAGGATTTATGACCACAAATACGAATAAATACTATTATTTACAAATCACAGAAGAAAAATGTTGCATATACCTCTGGATGGGAACTCGCAAATTCTGAAAGTCGTGCCTTAAACAATTTCATCAATTGGTTGCCTCTATCAAAGTCGTATTGATTATCTAGCAAAGATATGTGAAGATGTGGCTTAAAACAATCGGTTCGCTCGTCAAAGAGCTGGACCTCCTTAAACTCTATTGCTTCAGGTAAAATAAACTTCAATTGGGCCAAATGACCATATGAAAACCTCCTGCACTCATAGCCATCAAATCCAGAATTAGAAAACACAACACAGAGTCTAAAGATGCTCCCCCGAGTCATAAAAGAAGTCTTAAGAAGTACCTATCAGTGAGGAACTCTATCTTGGTGCATACGTTAGAAAAATTGGATGCTAAACCTTTACGTTGTAACAACTGCATTACATAGACCAAGGTGTCAAAGAACTTTGTCAAAATCTGAAATCTGCAAATACCAAAGTAACGAGACAAGATTCATTCACCAAATATTTGAAGTAGATCTAATAAGCCAAAATCAAGATGAAGAAACAAAAGACTTACTTCTCCTTCTGAGGAAATTTCTTAGATGGAGTTCCATTCTGCCACGAATCTATCTGCCTTCTGACCGATTTACTCCCTTCGGTACTACGCTGGCTCTCGGCAGCTCGCCGGACCTCTTTGATCGAAAGCGCAGCCTTACGGTTCCGAATTCTGCTAGATAGCTGGGCCGGCTTCTCCGGCGTCTTGGAACTCAAAGATTGTTGATCCTCGTGTAAGGATTTAGAGTTTGAGCGCAAAATTTTCTTCGATTTGAAGGGTAAAGATGGTGAAGAAGTCTTGGCGTCCATTGTTAACGATCGTAAGGAAGGGGAAAGGGCAGAGAAAAAAATAAAATCTGAGGATTTTATATGCTCTATGTATTTGGCGGGAATGATGAGCCTGCAACGTCTATTCCCTCCAAAACTAGACGTTTGTTCCCGCAAACACACTAATTTATAGTATTTGTTGGTTATTTCCCTTTTAAAATAGGAATTTCTTTGTAATTTCTTTTTTAAATAGGAATGTCTTTCCATTTCCTTGTTTTTTTAAAGAAAAAAAAAAGGAATCTCTTTCTATTTCCTTGTATTTTCTTTTTTAAATAGGAATCTCGTTGCAAATATGGAAACATGAGTATTTTATAGTCATAATTCAATGCTTATATTCATTTGGTTACCAAAAGTCCGCACTATGTTTGGATACAAATCTAGTGATTTCAAGTTGCTGGAATCACAAATTTTTAGTGCTAATCGGTATGCTCGACCAAAGTCTCGCATCAACATATTTAGTTGATTTTAAAAAATATTGAATATACCAATGATCTATTATACACAAAATTGAAAGTTCAAGAATTTATTAGATACATTTTAAAGTTCAAGAACTTATTAAATATTTTTTAAAGTTTAAGGACTTATTAGACAAACATGAAAGTTAAGGGACCAATTTGAAGTTTAACCTTTTGTAAATATATTGTTGAAACAAAATTGAAAGATGATTCAAGAAGGCTAGAACTATATGGGTGGTAGTTTTATGTCGTTAGATCTAAAATGTTAGAAACAAAAAATTATGATTTAACCATGATGACTATTGCATTTGAATAATTTTTCCATAAATTGTAGTTGAGAAGGATCCTAGAGAAATAAAAAAAAATAGAGTGTTTCGTTTTTTAGAATATTACATTATATTTTTTTTTAAAAGTAAACATTACAAATTAGGGTTAAAGAATTCAAACTTATATTCTACAGAGGGTTACATATATGGTTATTGTGTACCACCATCAGTTTTAGGAGAAATTATTCAAAGAGGTTGGTATTGATATGATATATCGTTGAATGTAAGAAAGAGAAACTAAAAATTCTAATTTTAGATGTATACTGAAGGAGCGCAATTGTAGACAATTGTCCCACCCTTACTCCTTGACTCTGCCTCTGGTTAGTTTGAAATATTAATATTAATCACGTGATTTTAACTTTGTGAAGTTGCAATTTTTTCTCATTCACTAGGTAGAATCTATTTGTTATCATTATGTTAGTAAAAAAAAACGTAAAATAATTAAGATTCATTAAGATTCCAGATTGACTGATTGAGGCCGTCATAATTCTTGAGATTCTCCCATTGGTATGCAATTTTTTCTTTTTTCAAATTTTAATAACAGAGGCAATGCTCTGTCAAAAAAAAAAAAACAGAGGTAAATGCAATTATCAGTTACCATACTGCCTTTTTTATTTCCTTCAGGCGATTAAAGAATAGCTAGAATTTTACTTCTTTTTTTTTTTTTTTTCTTTTTGGAGTTAAAAGTATATGGAGTTGGAGATCCGAACCTCTCAATCAAAGAAGGTTACAATGCCCCAACTAATTTTATCTCTTATGTGAACATTTTCTATTGATATATTTATACTATATTAAATAAATAATTTCTACTAATATTTTGATTCAATAAAAATAAACGGAACTCTCCTAATAAATTTTTGACCGCATTATAATTTTCTGCCCAAATATTTCAATCATGAGTAGAATGGATACAGAATTTAATTGAATATTAACAACTTAGAAACGAGAAAACTTTGGGAAAATAAATAAATAATAATAATGGTAACATATTTTACGTTGCACACTGGAACGAGTATTGTTAACCTATCCCAGTCAACCATGAAAACAAAATTTGAAAAATCACAAAACTCTAATTGACAGAAGCAGCATAAACCTGAGAAAAAGGTGGCTATGGAGACTACATTGTCTATACTACTTGATCCAATAGACTCATGAAGGAGGAACCCATCTCCCAGCTTTGAAATCCTTGTAAAATTTTGAGTTCCTTGAAACAACATAAAAGACTGCATCCAAAAGAAATAAATAGAGATAATGAGGGAAGGAATGAAATCGTAAGGGAGAGATCATAAAGTCATTTTCATTAGGTTTGCTGCAAAATAGTTATGATGTTCGCAAATGATTAATGTAACAGCGCACCTGGTATTCCTGGTATAAGGTAGTTCGGCTCCTTTAGAACGTTGTGAAGCGTTCGCTTTTCATGAACTTTGATCCATTTAGAAGAGCCTTTATCTAGAAAAGTGGTGCATAGAAATCAGATGACATTCTTAAGAGTATAATCAGCACACTCCGAGTATTGACCTTGTTGAAGTGTGAACTATAATGTTTATGGAAGCATATGAAATAATTAACCATCACCTAAATGCTACTGCAGGCAACTTGAATTACAAAGGAAAGAAAATAAAACGAAGTGATTGCAGAAACATAAATATCGATCCCAACATATCTCCTCTCTTTGATATTCTTTCTTTCTTTCCTTACAATTGTACTAATGTTTATAAGGCAGTTGCAAAGGTTCGAGTGCTTAAAGATAAATGAGCAAAAAGATTGAGAAGATTTTTCATGGTCTTTATGTCTCCGCCCAAATGCACATATGCGATAGTGTTCTCTAGGTAGGCTATAAATAAGGTAAATAATAGGACATCGAAAGGAAAATGATGAGCAGACAATTCAAGGCAAGCCAGTTCATTTTTTTTTATTAAGAAACCAACTTTCATTGAGAAAAATGAAAGAATACAAGGGCATAAAACAAGCCTTCAAAAGGAAGTCCCATTAAAAGAAGGGGCTCCAGCCCAGTAAAATTAGACCTAACAAATAATTACAAAACAACTTCTTCACTGACGCTCAAAGAGAAACATAGAACCTAGTGAGGGACCAAACATCACAAGGGCCCCTCTCAACTCCCTTAGGGGCTGTTTGGGGCAAGGAGTTGCAGGGAGTAGGAGTTAATATGTCTGGGGAGTTAGGAAGTCTGGGGAGTTAGAAAGTCTGTGTTTGGGGTGCAGAGTTGTTTAGTCTGGAGTTAGGAAATCTGTGTTTGGGGCAAGGAGTTGCAGGGAGTAGGAGTTCTGAAATCTGTGTTTGGAGTGCATATTTATTAAACATGGAGTTATGAAGTCTGAGTTGATTTTAGCTCTTTTTTTTGTACAATTTTTTTCTAAAATTTCTAAAATTTTCATTATTAAGAATTTGTTCCCATAAATTCTAAGATTGAGATTTTTTGTTTTTATTAATTTATATATTCTTTACAAATTTCTTTAAAGATTTTTTTTTAACAAAATACCTCATATTCTTTTTTCAATATCTCTCACATTAATTATTCATTTGCCTTGGATAGTTTCAAATAAAAGAAATTCTTACAAATTTTTTAAATATTACATGTGAGTCGGAAAGATTTCAATTTATTAATTTTACGGGATTCAAATAAACTTGAAGATTTTTATGTTTTTATTCTCTCAATTCTAGAAATAATATAGATTTATTTCCGTCAATCCTAAAATTGAGATTTTAAATTATATTATTTTATGAATATTTTATACTTTTATTAAAGACTTGTTTTCGTCAATTTTAAATTTTAATTTAAGATTTGTTTTTCAAGCTTAATAAAATAATTTGTTTTATATAATTTAAGAATTTATTTTTCTAACTAATCAATGTAATGGATTATTTAAAGTTTGATTAATTTGTAAATAATATATTCTTTGAAGTAAATATCAAATATTTATGCTATTTTAAAATAATTAAGTTCAAAATGAATATATATTTTTTAACACCATTCAAAATGAATATTATATATAGTACTTTTGTTCATATTACTATATATTTATGTTATTTATTGTAATTATTTTATTTTATTAAGTTTGGAAGGAGAAATCGTTTATCTTTTTACTTTGAATATGATTAATTTGAAAACCAATTTTTTTAATACGTTAACATTTTTAAACACTAATTTCTTAAATAGTAATACGGATTAGTTTAAAATATGTTTTTCTTATCTTCAAATCATAAAATTATATATGTTTTTTAGCTATTAATAAAAAAATAAGCCAAAAAAAGATAAGATTGTTATTTGTTATAAGTAATTTTTGTTTAAACTTACGAAAAAATTGTATATGACATGTGGAAGAAGTGAGATAGGGATGTTTTTATCAATTAAAAAAATGGTTATGTAGTACTCTAATTTACACTAAGAATTTCAATTTAAATAATAGTATCATATCTAAAACATTCTTATATAATTTATATTTAAAAAAGAAAATTATAGAATAAAAAGAAAAATATTTTTGTTAAAATTTTATTAAAATTATAGGATAAAAATAAAATTATTTTTTAATAATTAGTTATATTTAATTATTAATTAGTAATAATGACGAGAAATTTATATAAAAAAATAAAGATTTTTTTTTTAAAATTAAGAAATTAAAAAAAAATTATGTAAAAAATAGAGAGAGAAATGAAAGGAGAGAAGAGAGGGGTAGGAGTGAGGTGAGGTAAAAAAAGGAGATAGTAAAGTTGTGGGGAGTTGTGGGGAGTTGGAAAAAGAGTTTATAAGTTTGTGGGACCCACACTTAGGAGTTAGAGGGGGAGTTAATAAATCTGTGGGGCCCACAATAGGAGTTAAAATACCCTTGGGCCAAACAAGGAGTTGGGAACTCCTCCCAACTCCACTCCCCCCAACTCCTCAATCCAAACACCCCCTTAAAGATTATATTGTTTCCCTCCTCCCAAGACCCCACAACATCGCACGCACTCCAACTTGCCACAAAAACCTCTCATTCTCTCGAAACGATGAATGGAGAAGGAACTTCTCAATCATCTCTCAGTAATCTCTATGCCTAGCAAACTAAATACCAAACACCTCCAAGAAGAAGCTCCAAACAAACCGGGCAAATTCGCAACCCCAAAAGGTATGATTCAGGTCTTCCTCTGCCCTCCGACAAAGGATGCAACAAAATGGCCCAACAGAGAAGGCATCTTTCTCAAAAGCCTATCAGGAGTATTAACTTTTTCGTGGATAACTTGCCAAACAAAGAATTTGATCTTCTTTGGAATTCTCACCTTCCACAGATAAGAAAAAATGAACGCACTAAAGGGAGAAGGGTTCAACAACCAATGAAAGAAAGAGCTACACGAAAAATTCTCAATAGGACCGGGGCTCTAGGTCTTCCTCTGCCCTCCAACAAAGGATGATAGCCAGTTCATGAACGCCTTACGTTCTTGAAAAACAAATCTTGAAAATTTGGCCCAACCACTCTACTCTCCCTACTATTCAGCCAGCTGACTTGTTTTACTGCACAAATGATAACACCTTAACGACTGTCTAACAAACTATTAGCTTGACTATCTTAACCCTCCATGATTCCTATCAGTATGGCTACAAGAAACTGTTGTGCAAGTGTTCTTGCATAGAAGGGATGCAACAGCAAAATGTACCCTGTACATTGTTGAGCTCAATAAAAAGCTCCAATTCCCCTCCAAACAAATTCAACTAAAGAACTTACGCAGACCATTCACAACTTAAAAACCTTTTTAATTTTTGGCATATTACAATCAAGATCAGCAGCAAGTTATAGATTTTATATCCCATAAGACCATTGATACGAACCAATAAAATTTGCAGCCAATCCAGAAGTTAAAAGCTTACTTGTAGAAGTGAAATGATTTGAATCTTCAACTGCATCTTCCTCTTCAAGTGCAATGCTCTCTGCATTAGAAGCAGCAGTTCCCTCTAGAAGATTCCGTATAATTTTTTCTTTTGATAAACAAATTCCTGAACCAACCTGATGCAACCAGCATTTAAAGATCAATATTTTGGACAAAACTAATTGATTGAAAGGATCTTAAATCTTAAACCAAAAAACAACAATCAAAACCTACCCCCTATGAGAAGTACATAAACTAGCTAAGCTCGCATAAACCAACACCAGTAATCAGTGTTGAGGATCCCACATCGAAAAGATGAAGAGGTCTCACAATCTTAATAAGATACATGAGTTACTCCTCTCATCATCAATTGATTTTGAGATAAAACTCCATGTTTATCTAATATGGTATTAAAGCCTACGAAGCCCAAATGGGTATTCGGTCCAAAAAAATTGAGATTTGACCAAGAATGGTGAACCCAAAGAGGCACTATCTTGAAAGGGCATGTTGAGGATTCCACATCGGAAAGATGAAGAGACCTCAAAATCTTAATATGATACATGAGCTAATTCTCTCATCACAAATTGATTTTGAGATGGAAACTCATGTGTATCTAATAATCAAAACTCACTCCATTCACAATAGCTTGCAGTTCAGAAGAAAACAGACATAATTTATGTCCATGAAAACAACTGGGAAACTCCCAAGGTAGGTTCAATTTGACGAGTTATCAAAAAGAGAAAATATATACTTGGATAAGAAAAATAGAGAAAATATTTCTATGTAGGATAACTACATGTAATAGATACCTCATAGTATAGTTCAACTGTGTCGCGGGTATATTTGTTCTCTGCATCCCATGGCAAAGGTGGACAACCTTCTGAAAACATGTTTGAAAGTTAAGGATTCCAATGCCCAGTAGAAAAAAGAAATACTTGATACTTGAGAGCTTTTCCAACTTCACAAATTTGTCAACTCAAACAAAATCACTATACAAGTTCTCAATTTAAAAAATAATAAATAAATAAAAAAGGATATCATATCCAGATGAGCTGAAAACATATCAGTCTCACAGAAATCCTCGATGAAGTCACTGGACGTAACCTCTGCATACAGTAGAAGAACTGGCCAATGGAGAATATTATTTTTGTCTAATACAGGCTTTCTTAATCCGGTTAGTTCTTGATACGTAGCCTTCCCAATCTTCAAACCCCTATGCACGATTGCAGAAACAAGCTTCTGCATAATTTATAATAAAACAAGAATTGAGCAGCTAAATGATAAAACAAAAGTATGTTCACATATTGTACGTTACTATGTTCACATATTGTACATAACGAAACCTTTGCCTCTGCAATAGCCTTTGTGACTTGAGCCTCATGTTGTTCCTGCTCGAATTTCAGTGAATCAATCTGTTTCTCAATTTTTTTGATCTCAGCATTACTTGGGTCGCACTTGATCCCACTTACACAGTAGGACTTTGCTTCATCTAATAAATTCAGGGAAAGAGATGCTTTAGCAGCTCGATAAATTGCCTACATTGCAATCACATCATTTCATTAAACTATATAGTTCTAACCTAAAACAAGCAAGAGAGAAAACATTATATTAGAGAAACTAGTAACTTGTTAAAGTGAAAGATTACCACATTGATAGGTCTTTTTCCCTTCTTAACTTAAATAAAGAAATAACAATTATAAAGTTGCAAGAATATAAGGAAAACACATGTATTTGGAAAGAAAAAAGTAAAAAAAAAAAACTACCTTGATGTTTGTGGGACACAAATTGATTGCCTCTTCAGCATCATTAAGGGCTCGTCTATAGTTTCCAAGTAGTAAATTTACATGAGCTCGATTTGCAAAAAGAACAGAGTTCTCAGAGTTGCTTAGAGCTTTTTGATTTATTGCCCTAGTGTAACAATCAATAGCATCAGCATAGTGCTTTCTACCCAACCTGACGAACTCATTCCCCTTTTCCTGCAAAGAGAAAATAATAGGAAACTTGAAAGATAAAACCAGATCCACCCGCACAGAGAATAAGATTGATAGGTCTAAAGTTCATATAAACTCAAAACCCGAAACTTGTTTATTAAATGATACGACACTGAAAATTAAAGACTATCGTTTCAATAGCACACCAGTTTCAAGTTCAAAGAAAAACTACAATAGATTACGGGATTCAGAAACTTAATTTTCCTAACATAGAGAACAGTCTTTAACAATTCTTCAACGGCATACATATATTTTGTTTTGGTAAGAAACTAAACTTCCATTGAGAAATATGAAAGAATGTACACAAGAGTATAACAAAAAAAGCCCACAAAAGGAACCCCACAACTAACTACAAGAAGGGATTCCAATCCAAAAGAATAACACCAAGCTGATAATTACAAAAAGCCCAATGGACGAACGCTCACATGGAGGCATTAAACCTAATAACCTCCCAAGATCTCTCCACCCCTCTTGGAGCACCTCCTCTATCATAGGACCTAACCCTCTGCTCCAAGCTAAGCGAAGACCAAAAGAACTAAAGCAGTAACTCCAAAGGGAATAAGCAAACTAGCACTCCCACAACAGATGTCCAAATCATACATATGTAAAGCCACCACTACCAGATTCTTACCCTTATCATACTCGTACTGAAGAATGAAACAGCACAAGACGACTGAACAAAGATGAGGACAAAAAGAACGGAAGAAGAATCAATAATCACGTCAAGATTTTCAAGTGATTGCCTTCTAAAGTACATTTAAGCATTGGCATAACCCATCTTCAAAACAAAACAGAGAGGGAGATAGTAAGGAAAAGCTACATTTCATCACTTTTACTTATGTGCAACTTCTAGTAACAAAATTTATACAGCCGAACTCGTATGAATTTAGAGCAATCAAGCAAGCCATATAAATTTAATAATCCGTGGTTAACAAATAAAGCTACAGAACGATGGAGTCCTCCGCAACAGCAATAACATCAACTTCCAATCATTTGAAGTCGTCAGAAAGAATAATTTTTATTCAGAACATGCCAAAACGTATAAACGATAGAGAGAGAGAGAGACCTTGAACTCGAGGGCAGAAGATTCTTTAAGGGCAGCTATGGCATCAAGGTCGGCTTTCTCCTTTTCTGTTAAGGGATCCGAACCATCTTCCATCCACAGCGCCATGTTTTCGTTGAACCTTTAGCAGACAAAGCGAAGAGAAAGCTCAACTAGACTCGACTCGACTCAGCTTGAGCTTGGCGCTTCGACGTCTTACCTCGAGGGAGAAACTAAACAAGAATACAGAGGGAGGAGGGAAAGATGGGAAGCACAGTTTTGAGAATTAACGGCGGGACCAGGATTAAAATATTTTAGTCCGTTTCATTAGGACTTTTTTCTATTAATATTGTAAAAATTTAAACTTATTGCATATTTCAAACTATTTAAACTATTTAGAGAAATATTATAGTTTTAATTAATTGGAACAAGGAGATGACCTTGTTGTCGTGGAAGCCGGTCATCTCTTGAAGAGACGACTTGCACAAGCATAGACGAATGTCGTCTCTTGAATGGTGTTTATTTAATGGTGTTTATTTAAAAAAGTAAATAACTATTTGACATGACTTTCACAATTTAAAAAAAAAAAAAATAACGCAGTTTTAAATGAAAGTAAATTAATTAAAACTACAATATTTCTTTAAATAGTTTGAAATATGAAATATTTTTGTAATAAGTTTAGATTTTTACAATATTAATAAAAAAAAGTCCCGTTTCATAACTATTATTTTTTGGTTTTTTAAATTAAGTGTATAAATACTAGTTTCAATTGATAAATAAATTCTCTTCACTCCCTATAAATCTTATTATTAATATTTTATATTTATATTGATAACTAATTGATGATATATTTTAAGCTAAAATATTATTTTTGTCCACGTGCTTTAGTTTAATTCTATATTAGTCTATGTATTTTTAAATGTTCAAATTTAGTCATGTACTTTCAATAAATCTGAAAATTAGTCCTTACTGCTAGTTTAAAGTTGATTTCTTTTTAAAAAACTATAGTCTCTATTAATTTTTCCTTTATAAATTTTGGAAACATATTCACATCTTATCTTTTATTGTATGAAAATTATTAATATTATTTAATCAATTTCGATAAAACATTAACTTCAAATGTCTAATTTTAAGATTCTTTGTACAAAGACTAAATTTAGACATTTGAAAGTATATGGAATAAAATAGAATGAAACCCAAAGTACAAAGATTAAAATGGTATATTAACCTATATTTTATGTTTTATGGATGTTTATATGAGATATCTTCAATATCTACTAATTTATTAATGTCGAATAGTCAACCTGAACATAGCTTAAATGCTTTAGGCATTTTATCATTGACCTAAAGATTATATATTTGAATCTCATCCCCACTTACTTAACTAAAAAAAAAAATTGTTGATGTCGAACCCTCTGATTTATGAATATATCGACAACTTCACCTATGTTTATAGGTTCATAGACTTTAAAAAATTGTCTAATAAGTCCAAAAACTATTATAATAGAACATTAAACTTTAAAACGTCTAATAAATTATAAATCTATTAGACACAAAACTAAAAGATTAAATACAGCATTGAAATTTTGTAGATCTATTGAACATTTTAATAAAATGCAGACACCTCCTAGACATAAATTGAAAAGTTAACCAAACTTGTAATTTAACCTAAAAGTGACTATTCTTGTGCTAGAATTAGCCATTTTGGTTATTTAGGAAGTTATTTTTTATACAGAGCTTAATTTAATTTATATTTATATTTTTGAACATCTTACATTTAAGACGAGTGACTAATATATATATTTAGTTAAACAACATTTAAGGAATGGAGAAGATTCAAACTTTTAACCTCTTCTTAGAGAGTGCATGTCAATTACCACTAAGCTATGCTCACTTTGAGCGAATGACTATTAAATGACTATTACCCAAATGATCTATAAGACGACCAAGGTTCAAAATAGAAGTATATATGTAATGTATTAAAATCAAAACAGAATCAAAGAGATCTCTCACGATAACTAGTGGTTTTAAGTAGAACACTTCTTTTAGGAGAAGCACTCATTGAGCGTTTTAAAATTATTTTTAGAATTTCCAACCTCACTTTTTGATAATTTGACCAAAGACCCAACAGTAAGAAAATTTTCACAAATACTTTTAATTAACTAAAGACCCCATCACCATTCCAAAATCATTTCAGACTTGTATTGTTACTGTCAGCTCTCAGAAGAATAAATAATAAACTATATTCCAAGTTACCAACCGTATATTTAGCTACGAATATGGTATTGAAATGTACACAAGGGAATACTCTTTCTGCAGTTCATTTCTTACAAAAATGATACAAATTGAATACAGGCTACAGCTATATCCCTTTCAAACCTAAATTCCTACTGGTTGTTATCAGTAGGCTGTTATATCAAATCGAACCTGGGACTGGCAAAACTCCGACCCCAGCATGAGCTGAAGGATCTGCAGCAGTCAACCATCTTCAATTTTTCATCTCCCAACAGCTGCCAAGCAAAGCCAAACAGAAGAACCATAGTAACTAATCATTTATCTTCCTCCTCAGAATCGGACTTCGCAAAAACAGGTTCTGGCTGAGTATGTGAATACGCCGGTGCAATGTATTTTGGATCCTTTGCTGCAACATCAGCATACTTCAGAATGGCTTCTCTTGGATCTTCCTCCATCCATGTCTCCTTAATCATACCTCCTTGCTGTAATGATGCAAAACGATTTTCATTCCCAGTTCCAACATCAAACAGAGCATAAAAAGTTGTTTTTCGAGTTTGAGAGAGACAGTTACCTTCATGAGATACTGGGTTAATAAGCTTCCTTGGCTTGCACCAACCCTTCCACCAAAGCCTGGTCCTGTAATCGGGAGTTCGGGTTTATGAGACTTGAGTGGGTCCTTGAGTATCTTCTCTCGCTGGCGCTTTCGGCTTGGTGCATCTCTAAATAATGGTAGGGCATGTGGGTTGTGAATAACAGGTTTGGCCTCAAAATCATCAACAGATTTTTTCCTTGGTGCACGAGCAACACAAACTAGAGCTCCTCTCTCACTTAGTGTTGGATCATACAGTATGTGAGTTCCTCCCTGGCTTTTATCTCCAGAAGTAGCAAATATCTTGAGGAAAAAAATGTAGAACACTTTATAAGCCACTAGCATCATTACGACTTGCATGACTTCAAAATAAATAATATGACATCCTATTGACATCAACCTAGCACGAGAACACCATAAATACAAAGTGCAAAAGTTAACATGTTTATGTACATGTGAATAGAAAATTTTCCATAACACACCCATCCATGCATAGGAAAATGTTTTGGGGCTATATTGGGGATGGTAACATGGCAGTTCACCAGGGACGAGTGTCGATGTTCAGCAAATATTGAGGTTAAATGCATCTTGAAATCATGAATGAATGCAATTTCACGATATAGAAATCAATCACAAGCTTCAATGACATCATATATAGTGTGCTCAAAAGATGACATGTCTGTATCTTCCAGATCTAGTAAGCTCTTCCATGCTTCATAACAAGGTTCTTAATATGAATATTTCATGACCAACCCAACATAGCTCGATTGGTTAAAACATATATCTTCGATCAATCAAAAGATCAGAGTGTCAAATCCTCACTCCCACGTGGTCAAACTAGAGAAAGCTTGGTTGCAAATTCGAGAATAAGTAGAGGAAGCTCGGTTGCAGATTCGAGAAGCTCGCGTTAAATGGGAAAGGGAAAACCAACCACGAGAAATAGAAGAATAGTCTCTCTAAGGACAAAGAGAAATGCGACTCCGCATGAGACCTAACCGCATTAGACAAGAAACAGAAGAAAGCCAAAGATGAGATCGAAGGACGACTAGATATCGAATCACAAACCACCAAACCATGAGGAGGTACAAAAAGTTTTTGAAAATTTATTTAAATTCAAACCTCAAATATAGGGACAATTGAGTATCATGTCCTTAGCATGGAATGCTTAGTTAATACTTCGTTTCGTTGGAAAATTTAGTTCCCTATCTTCTCAAAATATTTAGAATACCTGAGGAAGAGGGAAAGGAGTAGGAGCATAAAAATTACCCTCATATAGCAATATTTATATTCTTTGCCGTTCTAATAATCTCACCAATGTTATGGTCGATGTCTCATTCGGGGCATGCATTCTATGATAAGTATGATAAGAAATCAAGGGAAAACGAGTCTAAGGAGACCAAATCATCTAACGAAACCAAGCCATGTTGGGCAAAGAGGTTGTTTAAGTTATGAGTACAAATTATAGTCATTCTAGCTTGCTATTTTGTATCCCAAAACTTAGACGATAAGGATTTAAACTCACTAGTGTGGCTCTAAAGTTTGTGTTTCACACCTATATGCTTAGCACGGTTTTTTGAGACCTATACTGATTATGGAGTCTTTGATTTCATAGTTAGCTTTGCATGTACAGTACGTTTTCAACTCAAATTCGGTACTTTTTGGAGATGTATTTGTCAGCTAGCTATTGCTCTCTTAATCCTTTTTAAGAATTTTATATGAGTGTGAATTTTATGAGTTGAATGTAGCAATGAACTTTTTGAATTTTATGAGTTGAATGCAAACTTTTCTCTTGTTCTCTTGTTATTAATACAATCAGTATGGGTCTCAAAAAACTGTGCTAAGCATATACGTGTGAAACACAAACTTAAGAGGCACACCAGTGAGTTTTAATCCTTATCGTCCAAGTTTTGGGATACAAAATAGCAAGCTAGAATGACTATAATTTGTACTCATGACTTAAATAGCCTCTTTGCCCAACATGGTTTGGTTTGGTTAGATGGTTTGGTTTGGTTGGAATGACCATAATTCCCTTGATTTCTTATCATATTGATCATAGAATGCATGCTCTAAATGAGACATGAACCATAACATTGGTGAGATTATTAGAACTAAAAAGAATAGAATATTGCTATCTGAAGGTAATTTTTATGCTCTTGGTCATTTCCTACAAAATGAAGTATTAACTACGGATGAAGCATTCCATGCTAAGGACATGATACTCAACCCTCCCCATATTTAAGGTTTGAATTTAAAATAAATTTTCAAAAACCTTTTTGTACCTCCTCGTGGTATGGTGGTTTGTGATTCGATATCTAGCAATCTTCAATCTCTCCAGTCATTCTACACCATCTTTGGCTTTCTTTTATTTATTGTCTAATGCGGTTAGGTCCGATGTGAAGTTGCCTTTCTCTTTGTCCTTCAAGAGACCATTCTTCTATTTCTCGTGGTCGGTTTCCCTTTCCCAATCAACGCAGGCTTCTTGAATATGCAACCGAGCTTCCTCTACTTCTTCTCGAATTTGCAACCGACTTTCTCCAGTTCAACCATATGTGGGATGGAGATTCAAACCTCTGACCTTTTGGTCGAGGGCACAATGCTTTAACTAGTTGAGCTACACTCAAGTTGGTGCTCACCCTAGATGTTGTTGAACTAACAAATAATAAGGGGGGAAATGAATAACTGTACCTGATTTAGCTTTGGGTGCCAAGCACACTGCACGACACTACAAGTAGGGGATATTCCTACCCTAGAAACAAGTTCCAACTTTGTCCTGTCATAGATGCAGAGCAGACCTCCCGTTAGGCTCTCTTTCTCGACAGATGTTCCAGTCAGAAAGAGTTGCTCATCAGGACTGAATGCAATATTTGTTTGGGCATAGTTATTTGGGAGATCATCAAACACCTTGAGAGGTTTTTTCATCTGGCGCAAATCCCAAACCTGAGAAACGGAATATAATTATAAGTTGGAAGGAAGGAAGCTGAATGAACAACAATAAACGAGTGAAAGTGAACTCTCTAAATGCATCACCGAATGTACCTTCAGTGAACCATCAAAGCTTCTTGACAGTAAAATTTTCCCATCACTTGAAAACTTAACAGCAGTGATATCATCTGAATGACTATTTTCAACGTGTATGTCTGGCCTGCTTCCCCATCCAGGCTTAAGGTTCCATATCTGCAAAAACATGAAGCAAGGATGATAATGCATATGATGGCAAAGTGAATTTAAATTGAGCTGAACTAAACTAATGAGAATGCAGAGAAGCTCCATATGGGGGAAGTGAGAATTAAAAATTAGTTTGAAGCATTGAAGTAAACTGCTAAGAGAAATGAATCAGGATGACAACGATACCTGAATAGAACCATCACCTATGCCACCTGCGATGCTTTTTCCTTCACGATCCCAAGCACATGTTGTCACTGGAATCCTTCCAGGCCTAGCCAACTTTGGTTTGATAACCTACACATTGAATTACCGCAGGCATTAATGGAAGGCCTTGATCCATTCCACACCTTCAGTAGCATACATTACAATTTGGTAATGGCAAGTTGTGCCGTGGTAGTAAAAACCAGGAACAACTAAATAATAGCATTTGGCAGAAAAAGAAGGAAGAATGAAACAGATGAACATTTTAAGATGTCCATGTCTCATTCTCTATCAAGTTAAGAACACAGTAACTGATATAAAAGGAAAAATATCGTTTCAGTCTCCCATAAATCCCACTTTAGCATTTTACATGACATGACACACATAACAGATGCAAACATTTCTTTTCCAGCACCTCCTACAAGTCACTGTAACAAAATAAGGAATAATGGAACAGGGGAAAAAACTTGAGGTTGAACAATTATATGAAGACACTGCAGGATAACTGGTACACATTGAAAAAACATTATGTTATTTAACTGTGATAAAGTTAGAGAAAAATGAAAACCTGCTTTTGACTCTTGAAGTCATTTACATCCCATATTCGCAGAGATCCATCTTCTGATGATGTCAAAATTGTCTCTTTAGTTTTAGGATGCCACTCTCCACAAGTCAGTCCAGATATGTGCCCTTTAGTGTTCTTTAGATCACGTATATACATATCTCCCTTCATAAACTCTCCTAGAGTAAGTCCATCACGGTCATAAATCTGAAATGCCAATAAAATGAACGTTAGTTAAATACTAGAAACTACCATAAGCTACAGGCTCATACAACAATTGAAAATCTTCATTCTGCACCTTGGCTTGAGCTGAGCCCGTCACACACAAAAAGCGGTCAGCCGTTGGGCTCCAGCTAAGATTACGAATTTGATGACCTTCAAATGGTTCCAGCTGTCTGAAGGATTGCAAACGAGAATTCATCCCTTGAAAGTCATACATTCGTACTGTATAGTCATAACTACCAGAAAGAACTCTAGACCCAGTGTGGTCAACAGCAAGAGCAGAAACTACCTGCCAAAAATCATGCAAAATTAATATACAAGTTTATGACTTTTCAGTTTCAGTTACTACCATAAAGTCAAGCCTCATGTTAAAAAGTAAATATGCATGAAAATCTAGGCTTCGTTTGATAACTATTTGGTTTTTACAAAATTGTTTTTGCTTTCTCATCATTTTTCTACAATGGATTTCATCTTTCTCAAGAAAACATTCGAATTCTTAGCCAAACTCCAAAAACAAAACAAGTCCTTGAAAACTATTTTTTTAGTTTTCAAAACTAAAAACTTAGATTGGTTTTTTAAAACATATGTAAAAAGTAGATAACAAAATAAGGAAACCCATAAGTTGAAAGTAGTATTTATAGGCTTAATTTTCAAAAACCAAATGGTTATCAAGCGGGGGGCCCTAGTAACTAGTAACTCTAAATGTCAACTATTGCTAACTATTTGGTCTGAAAATAATTTGCTGGGACATCAATATTGAAAAACAATAATTTTTTGAATTTCATTTTCTAATCTTTTTGAGTTTAATAAACTGTGGGAGGTAGGGATTCGAACCTTTGACCTCTTGATCAATGGTATATGCCTTAACCAGTTGAGCTATGCTCAAGTTTTAATCTTTCCAAAATAAATCATTAACTATCTACACTTCTAGATGAAGTATACTGCTGTCACTCTCCCAGAATCTTTTGCACTATCGCCCTATTAAAAAACAATAGGAGATACTGAAAAGAACAACTTAAAACTCCTCAGCTTCTGAACATAATGTAAGTCCTTGAGGAATTATTCTTGAAAATTCACTCTCCTGGGAGAGCAATAAGAATGAAACCCCCCTTTTTTTTTAGTTCAACAATGAAACCCCTTGCTAAAACTATATAAAACAAAAGAGTTATATGGCCAACGATATCTATTCACTGTTCTCAATGCTTCATACATCTTGTTTCCATGTTCGAGATAAGCTAACCTAATGATGTTAAAATTCAGATTGACATGGGGTGGGAAAGAAAACAATCTTTAATTTACACTCATACTTTCACCATAAACAGCGCAAAATGGCTCATTAAATACATCCAGAAGTCAAGCAGAGCTAGTGAATGTGAACGATAGTTAGAGAACAAAATTATTTCAGCAAAACCCAACTTCAGCAGCTTGGCTAATTCAAGCTACTTTGATATCCACTGCTTGAAAACAAGCCAAGTCTACACACTTTGAGACGCCAAAACTAGAGGCACTAACTAAAATGCACGATAAGTTCATTCTTTCCTGGTTTTTGGGCATTGAACAAATTAACAAAAAGATGAATAGGGTGAAATTAGGGTAATTCAAACCTTCGTATGTCCCTTGAGCACAATCTCGTTGCTCTGCGGAATTCGATACCGATTCTCCTCGTACTCCTCCTCTGCATCTGAATCCTCCAAATTCGAGCTCGGCGGTGGAGGTGGTGGTCCAATCATTTCACCGTCGTAGTCCTCATCATCATCTGAATCCTCGCCACGCGGCGGCGGCGGCGGTGGCCCAACCATTATATCATCATCATCGTTTTCATTCAATTTAGACTCCATGGGCGGGCGAGGCGGACCAATCTTCGGACCATCATCAGCGTCAATGTCACGCGTGATCCCACTAGGCCCAGAATCGCTCATAACAGGTGGGTTGGGGGTTTTAGAAGTGCGTAGTGAGTTGAGCCAGGCTTTGGAGGAGGAAGAGATAGAAGGGATACCATTGTTATTCTGAGAGGAAGAAGATTTTTCTAAAACACTCGCTGGAGTGTTACGACGAGTGCTGTTATGGATGGCTTCGAGAGACGTCTGAGCTTTCGATTGCTTCCCGAATGAGAGAGGGAATTGAGCTCTGATGCCATCGTATATCTCCGCCTCGTCCTCCATATTCTTCCGAAGAAGCTTTTTCTTGTTCGCCCTAAAGACGATATCAGTTCGAAAGCGAAATCGTGTGACTTACCTTCGCCATTAACTGAAAATTGCACTGCTCTCGCATTGAGGAAGATGGCGAAGAGGACAGGCTAGCTTAATTTGGGCCTCTCTTTTGGGCCTGGGCCCTTGGGCCAGTATACATACAGTAACCTGGGGGGAAAACGAGTCCAACATTGATACGTGGAATTGATAGATCACTGTAAATTTTTTATTATTTATTATTTTTATGTTTTTTTTTTACTGTTTTAGTTCCACGATTGTAGGGTGGGGGATTGAATCATCAACAATATGGTAATTGGTGTCTTATCCACTAAATTGTGCTAAGATTGACAATTTTATTTTTCAATCAACACAAGTGAAGATTTGAACGTTTAATATTTTAGTCGAACATATATGTTGAGTTACGTTCAGGTTAGCAGATCACTGTACGTTTTAAAAACTAAAAAAATGTCAAATTCTTGAAATTTATAACATATATTAGAATCCAATCAATCTAAATATAGTTCAAGTGGTAGATGTGTGAGTAACTTCTTTTGAAATTTGAGGGGTTTTATATCCCCACCTATAGCTTCAAACAACAAGTAACGTATATTGACTGCTAAAGAAAATTATTGTGGATGATGTCTACTACATTCTCTAAAGTTGAATGATACATCTATTAGGCCAAAGAGAGCATAGCTCAACTGGCATATTGAAAGTGTTAACGACCACTAGGTCTGTGGTTCGAATCCCCCCAACCCCTATTGTACTAAAAAAAAAAATTAAATAAAAAAAAATAATAAATAAATAAAAAATGATACATCTATTAGAGTACATAAACAAAATGTAAAATATCAGTATTTCCCTAGGTTTTAAGGACCGCCCCTTATATGTGATAGTAATATTCTAAAGTAAAATAATAATAGTAATAATAAAATAAATAATACAAATGCAAACTTTTGTTATGTATGGTAAATTAGACTTCTGCCTCGTAAAGTTTGAGTATTTGTATTTATTTGGTCTCAAATAGTTAAAAAAGAAACATTTTAATTTCTATTTGATAACTATTTGGTTTTAGTTTTTAAAATTAAGCTTATAAATACTATTTTTACCTATGAATTTTCATGTTTTCTTATCTACTTTTTACCTATATTTTCAAAAACCAAGTCAAGTTTTGAAAATTAAAAAAAAAAAAAGTAGTTGTCAAATTAAAACTTGTTTTTGTTTTTGGAATTTTGTTAGAATCTCAAATCTTTGGATGAAAACTATTGTAGAGAAGATGAGAAACCATTATAGAGAAATTGTGAGAAAACAAATACAACTTTCAAAAATAAAAAACCAAATAGTTATCAAACGGTGCCTTATTTTGTAGTTTTTAGTTTTTGAAAACTGTGCTTATTTTTTCATCATTTATCTACAATGAGTTTCATATTTTAATTCTTAACCAAATTCCAAAAATAAAAACAAAATTTTTGAAAACTATTTTTTTTAGTTTTCAAATTTTAGCTTAGTTTTTGAAGACATGACTAAAAAGTGGATAACAAAACAAAAAAATTCATAGGTATAAGTAGTTTTTATAAGCTTAATTTTTAAAATAACAAAATTAAAAATCAAATAATTATCAAAGAGTCTTAGTTATTAAGATTTGGAAAATAGTTTACAGATGGTCTATGACTAAAAAATGGCATGTCAATTACTTGTTCTTGGGCTTGCTGACTTGACAAATTGATCAAATTATATAAAGTTTATATTAATTTGTGGTGATTAGACTATATGAGTTGGCACATCCTTCATTTGTTTTTCTTTCTTCTTATCATTTTATGGAGAACTTCGTTCGCGTCGCCGCCCTACCGCCCTTGTGGTTGTCAATTGTTGTCGTCTTTTTTGCCGCCATATTCCCTCGTTATTGTTGATTGTCGTATTCTCCGCATCATAATAAAAACGATACATTGGTATTTGAAGATTTGGGTTTCTAAAAACCCATATATGGAAGTTGAATGGTAGTGGAGGCAGTGACGGGCGACAGTATACGTGAGCATGGAAGATGGCGGCAACTTCCATCGCTATTTATTTTGATGGAGAATATTAATTTTTAATTAATTATTGCCACCTCCATCTCAACTTGCATTACTTGATTTATTTGATTACTGTTGAACTATGTAACTATGTTTAGTATGGTATCACTATTTTATTTCTAATTGAATCGTAGGTAGGATAAATATTCGAAACTAACTAAGTTATAATACTTTAACCAATTAATCAATGTTCACATGTTCAAACTTGCATGACTAGAGCATGGTTGGATTTTGTTTGGTTTCATCACCGCAAAGTCCTAGGCGCGCAACAATATCATACCACTCTATCCACATTTTGCAAACCTTCCAAGATGCTCTAGTATATGAACCCACTTCCCAGCCCAAAATCTTTCCATGTGGGACAATACCCACACTTTTTGTTATAAAGACTTGTAATGGACCAAATGTCCATTGTAGTCATTCCCAACAATCCCCCACGAATGACTAACTAGATAAAAGAAAATAAGGAAAACATATTTTGAGCAAAAAAATGAGAATAAACTTAAGCATCAATATCTTACGATTTGAATTGATGCATAGTGAAGTAGGACAACAACCTAATTAAATAAAGTGAGTTACCTCTTCAACTTTCATTAGTTATGGTTGAGACCCCCACAACACGTTTTAGTCCTTGTGTTTAGTTTGATTCTGCGATACAAATGTAATCCAAGTGCTATTAATTGTCATGCACATACAACCTCGGGTCATCGTGAGAGCTTTAGAAAGAGACCCTTTAAACTCTTTCATAGAAGGCGACAACAACTTCACATTCACGTTACTTGCTTCATCAAGTTTGTCAAGGACAAACACTCAAAACTGAGCTATGAAGACTTTAAAACTGCCCATTAAGTCTATATTTAGACCACTCAAATAAAGGGCTATGGATCCACTATAAAGGTTTGAGTCCCATACTTGTTGAAGACTCTATAATTACTCTCCTTATTAGGCCTTTCGTGAGAGGGTATGTTTTTTCATGAACATTGCCTTTTAATTTGCAAAATTCTTTAAGAAAAGTTATCACTATATTCACCACCTCTATTAGATCTTAATCTTTTTATCTTTTTATCTTTTTATCCAGTTGGTTTTCTACTTCAGCCTTGAATTTTACAAACATACTACATGTTTCATCCTTTGATTTTAGAAGGTAAATTTTTGTATATCTTGAGCAATCATCAACAAAAGATATATAATATTTTTTTACCACATTTACTTGTGGTGTTTCTAAAACCAGCTAAGTCCAAATGAATTGATTCAAGTAATTCCGTACTTCTTGTTGTGATTGATTTAATAGGCTTTTTAGCAAATGTGGCTTATACACAAATTGAACATCTATTATTTTCACGTGATTCTAATACACATGTCACACATCAATTGATTCAACAATATAAGCAAAACGAGAGGTACTTTCATTCATTGTAGCATAAATGTAAACAATATTTAAAACAAACAAACTATCAGCTAGATACATGAGGGAACATACAATACATCACAGAGTCAAAAGTAACTTTTAATAGAATTTTCCCTTTTCCAAGAAAGGTGGAAAATTTGTAATTTTTCAATATTTTTTTCAACCGAAGGGACGGTAGCATGATGTGTGGGGATAAATTTTGGGTTTTTTAGAGAAATAAGGGTATTTTTTAAACATATTACAAAAAACGAGTTTAAAAGCAAACGTTTTACAAGAAACATGCATTTTTTTTGTTTTTATTGGAATGCGTCTCTACAAGAGACGCATTCCATATAGAACACGTAAGTGGAAGAGACGCATTCCTGTCCAATGCGTCAGTGGAAGACACGTATTCAAGCCCACCTTTGACTGCCCTTCCATTTTGTTTCAATTCAAACGAAATTTTAATATTGAACGAAATTTTAATATTTTAGATTAAAAATAATTATTTAATAAACAATCAAATCTACCAAATCATTATTTAACAACCCATCAAATCTCACCAATCATTTATTTATCTATTTTTCTTTAAAAAAAATATTTAACAAACATTTCATTCCTATCCAATCATTCACCAATTATTTTTTTATCATTATTTTTCACTAATCATTTTCTTAATTATTTCTCAAAAAAAAAATTATAATTTGCTAAAATATAATTATCAATCAATTTTTTATTATGTTTTTTAAAAAATATTTATTTTTTCCTTTTTTTTTTTTAAATTTTGGTTATTATTTTTTTAAATACATTAACCAAACATTTCATTTTTTTAAAACTAAGAATCCCCTCTTTTAAATGTAAACAATGATTAAAGTTAGACACATTCAACAATTTATCTATCTATAATCTATAATATATAATTAATATTAAAAGGCCAAAATCTTTGAAAACCTTTCTTGGATTATTTTATCCTTTTACCAAATCTTAAATTTACAAATCATTACACTGATAATTATTTTCTAATAATTATAAAATTCATATGTTAAATTTAACTCACTAAGTAATATTATAGTATCCTAATTCAAAAATATAAATGATTTATAATCAAACTAATTAATACCCATCTAAAATAAATTAATAAAATAAAACAGTTATAAATATAAAGAGGCATGGTAAATATCATTATGAATAGACGAGCGAGTTATAATTTTAGTTTTAAATAGCATTGTGAATCATTATGAGTGAAGATGTTTATAAATTTAGTTGCAATTATCATTATTAATCAAATTATAAAACAATCACTATTAAAATTCCAACCATCAACAACAAACGAAATATATATATATAAATACCACAGTATGGTATTGAAAGCTAAGTATTATAGAGTGATGTCATAGAGACTAACCATGCAAAGAAGGGGTTTGTAAATGACGTTCATGATGGAGAGAGTAGCAACAAAAAGTATGTCACTATGAAAAATTGCTCGCTCTAACGTTGAACGATGGTCATTAGGGATTACAACTCTTTCGTCCATCAACACCATTGATCTGTTATATAATTTTAATTTTCTCATTGGTATTATTCTTTCAAATTCTCAAATTTGCTCATTAATGATCCTACTATAGTAACCAAGAATATCTTTCTTAGCCCTATGGTGGTTTCCCATATTTCTCTCATGCCAATGTAGCTTGAGCATCTAGATCTAGGTCACTACAGGTAAAAAAAGACAAGCACTACTATCCTACTCGGGTATTTTTTCCTTTTTTTTTTTTCTTTTATGAATTTTGGTTCATCTCTATTGGCATAGGAGTATTATTCAGTATGACCTCAAGTAAAAACTATCAATTTCGTGGATTTGCATGATGGATGACATTGACAAACAAAACCGACAAACTACAAAGATGAAAGAGACTCACAAGAAGAAGGTTGTCAATGGTGGCGTATGGAGAGGATGGAGATGAATTGTGATTTCAAAAGGTGGCCGTTTTTAAAACAATTTAGTTCAAATTTACAAAAATGTCATTAAATATAGCTTATTTTGGCTTTCTTTCTTTCCCTTTTTATTCATAATTGCTTTTAATTTTTGTTAAGAAAGCTCATCAAAATTATTCATTTTTTGTCAAATAAAATGAATTTCATTTATATATTTATATATTTAAAATAATAAATAATTTTATTGATCCTATCAACAAAATATATTTTAAAATCTATAACCGAATAATCCATTAACCAACATAGATAATTAGCACGAGTTTTTTAAAATGCGTCATTAAAAAAATATATTAACGAACATAATCTTTTCGTATGAAAACTTTCAAAACTACCCCTTATAAAGAAAATATGAATTTTATAAACTAACCGAAGGGATGCTTGGTTTCGAGGTGAATGCGTCTTTCCTAAAGACGCATTCTGACCGAATCTCTGACCGCGACGCGAAATGCGTCTTTACTAATAACGCATTCAGACTTCAACAGGCGGCGTGTGTTGGCGGGTTTTGAATGCGTCTTTACTAATGACGCATTCTGACTAGTGTTGACCGAAGGTTTGACCGAATTGCATGGAATGCGTCTGTTGTACAGACGCATTCCAATAAAAACAAAAAAAGTACTCGTTTTTTGTAAAATGTTTCAGTCTTCCCACGTTTTCTGTAATAAGTTTACAAAAGAACCCTATTTTTCTAAAAAATCCATAAATTTTACGTCCACTCTGTCCACATTTTTACAAACCTTCCACTCTATCCACATTTTTACAACCCTTCCAATATGCTTTAGTATATAAACCCACTTCTCAACTGAAAATCTTTCCCTGCGGGACAACGTCCACACTTTTTCTTGTAAAGATTCCCAACAATCCGCACATCCATTTCACTTTCCGGACTCACTTTGGATAATTCTGAGCATAGAAAATGTAGGTCACGAACTGTAACATTGCCTTTTCCATTCTTCGCTTTCTCTTTGACGGCAGTATAGGGATTTCGGCCATTGATTCTTGTTTTTGTTTTTCTGTGATTGATTTTTGAGTCGACAGGGATAATGAACTGAAGCCGATGGACGCTGAGCAACTCAGGGAGCATGCTCATAAAATGGTGGATTTCATCGCTGATTACTACAAAAGCATCGAGGATTTCCCCGTGCTCAGCCAAGTAGAGGTTGCATGGCCTTTTCGTTCCTCCTTTTGCTGTTCTACATATCGATTGCTTTTAGTTTTACTTGTTAATTTCTGAATGAAAACTATGTATGGCTCCTGCAAGCATGTGAGTGTGAATTAGACGTTTCTCAAAGTGGTAGAAGATAATTTTATCTATTACCTGGTTTGATTCTCGTTAAAATGTATTCGGAATTTGATTCATGACCTAGTTTCATCCTTGTTGAGTGTTATTTCACTTATTTTTTCTTTTTTGTGTTTTGTATTATAATTATGTAACCAATCTAAATTTAACATTTATCTTTTCTTTATTAGATTTAGAAGATGAAGTTTGTTAATATTTTTGTTTTCTATTTATTGTCTTTTGCACTCGATTTTTGAAGAAAAGGTGTTTATCATTTCCCCCCTCACTTTTTAAATTTTATTTCTTAAAATTGCGAACAGAATGAAAAAGAAAAAAAATACGGCCCAACAATTATTTTATTTTCTATTTTCATTTTTAGAGTAATTTTATTTACTCTGTTATGTATATTTTAAACGTGTTCTCAAAAGTCAAAACTAATACAAAGTTTAAAGTTATATTCTATTGTATAAATTTGGCTAAATCTGTAAAGTGGTTTAAAAAAGTAATGAAGCACATTAAAAATAAAACTGTTATTAAAATGGACCATAATTTAATCATCTTATCTTTAGTTTTACAAAAAAAAAATGTTGATTATCAAGAGCTTGCATTTTTATCATTTTTCTAAAATTAAAAAGCAAGAAATAAGAAATAAACATCGCATTTTTTTTTTCTTAAAAAAAATTGGAATCAGTAGATCAGGGAGGCAACTTTTCTTTTCTTCCCCCCAAAGGAGTTACTATTTAAATTTTTTCCCCTTCCTTTTGGTCTTTTCATGCAGCCCGGTTATCTTCGAAATATTCTACCAGAATCCGCACCTCATAATCCGGAATCTTTACAAAGTGTTCTTGATGGTAAAGTTTCTTAATCTTGTTGTGTAAGGATAGAATTATACTTAATACTCAAAACGTTTGGACTCCTTAAGGACAGGCTCAAAAGTAATTTTATCTGGTTCAAGGCATATAACGGTATTTAAGTGTAACAGAATCTGACATTATTGGTTAATAGTTTAAACAATGGCTTTTTATTATAAAAAAGAAAGTAAAGTCAATAAAATGTAGAAAGGAAACTCCCTAGATTTTTCTACTAATGTTTGGGTCTTAGATAATTCAATGGCCTTGTAATCATATTGTCAATAAATTCTTTTCGTGATGCAGATGTTCAGAAAAAGATTATTCCGGGTGTAACACATTGGCAGAGCCCGAGCTACTTCGCTTATTATCCTTCTAACAGCAGCATTGCCGGATTTCTTGGAGAAATGCTCAGTGCAGCTTTTAACGTTATCGGTTTTAGTTGGATAACTTCTCCAGCTGCTACAGAACTAGAGATGATAGTTCTTGATTGGCTTGCCAAATTACTCAAGCTGCCTGATGACTTTCTCTCATCAGGTAGTCCCGTTGATGATGATGTTGCTTTTGATTGTTTTCTGGTGAAAAATGAAACTTTGTCCCTCATTCTTTTTACCTTTCGACTCATTTTGAGGTGTCCATTTCGTATTTATAAAGTTTTCCTTATTAAGTGAAGATCTCAGCTAATGTTAGTCCATTCAAACGAGGGAAACTGTTAAGCCCAAGCAACTAGTTAAATATTATACTACTGAGTGATTCTGACTTATATTTTAAGTATATAATATTTCCCTCTATTAAATTAATCAATTAATGTCATGTACCTTTCACTAATAAAGCTTTGTTTGCACTGTATAGCATTACTCGTTCTGCTCTATTAATATACATCGTGATGCTGGTAAGTTTAATTGGTTCGGTGATTACTTGATCTCTATAAAGTAATTACATAACAACCGCTGGACATACTTCCATGTGGAAAGATTTTGAAGTCAAGGTTACTTGAGAAACTTGTGGTTGATTTCCGAATGTAATCTGAAATGCTGTTGTGGCCTAGTATGGAAAGATGAGGACATAGAGGAACTATTGAGTTTGGTTTTATGCTTTTGTTTGACGTGGTAGCATGATCAACTTTGGTTTGCATTAAGATATTCTCTGAAGTTTATATAATAAAACAGGAAATCCTGCTGCAGGAAAAGGTGGGGGAGTAATACAGGGAACTGCCAGTGAAGCTGTTTTAGTTGTGCTACTGGCTGCCCGTGATCGAGCTCTCAGAAGATTTGGAAAAGATTCCCTTAAAAAACTAGTGGTTTATGCATCTGATCAAACACATTCTGCTTTACAAAAAGCATGCCAGGTATTTCGAAGGAGTAATATTCAGGCTTGAATCAACGTTTTATGTTATAAATGATGCAATAATCTATCCCAAACACAATCTTTTGAACAATTCTATTAATGCATATCCTATTTAATTCACATGGGATGATTTTTTGTTCGTCTGCACAAGATTCTACACCACATAAGTTTTACAGATGCTATTGAGTTCAAAGCGTAGACTACAGGGGTGCTTAATTTAGAATTTTAGTTTTTACTGTTTCTTCTCTTCCTCCATTGTGAAGATTGCGTCATCTGCTTTGATGGCTTCCTCAAAGTTGTATGCCGTCAGTGAAAGCAAAAGATAATGTAAATACACCATTGGTTTCTATTGTCACAAGTCCTAATATCATCTATCAAATTATTCCCTTAAGCCATATTTGTAAAATGGCGATGACTAAAATGAAAGAAATTAGGTAAAAATGCTGGCTAAATATATATCTTTTGAGAACCAAATGCCTAAAGGTCATAGGTATTATTTTGATTGTCAGTTGCTTAAATAAATCTGGACTCCAAATGCCTAAAGGCCTATTTAAATGTATATTTTTGTTTTGCGTTTTTTTTGGTAGATTGGAGGCATTCATCCTGAGAATTGCAGATTGTTGAAAGCAGATTTTTCTACCAATTATGCCCTTTCTCCCGATGTTCTTTCTGAAGAACTTTCACAAGATACATCCAGTGGATTAATTCCATTTTTCTTATGTGCTACAGTAAGAATGAAGAATAAACTTACTCATCAGCTCTATAATTTCATTAAATACAAGTTATTGTTTTGCTGCAGTACCTATGGTTCGTCCCCCCCATCTCCCCGTTTTGTCTGGTTTCATAGAGATTCGTTCAGTCTACTATTTGACCCAGCCCAATATAAATTAACAATAGCCTTTAGAAGGGCATTAGTGAATTATATCTATTTATAGAATTGCTCAATTTTGTTGGTTTATGCTAGCCAATCTGATTTGCCAACTTCAGACTTATTTTCTTTCCGGAAGGAAGTGAAGAAAATAAACGTTGAAGATAATAGCCAAAAAGAACCTACGTACCAGATTCTCTCTATGCCAAAACTATGTTTTGTCTTTTAACTAGGATATCGATTGTCTTTTACCAGACTATAATGAGCCTCATGTATTAATATTATAGTATTGACCGCAAAAATGTGTTTCACGAGAGCAAAGCTAGAAATTTTCATAGAGAGGGGCAAAATTTTACATTTTAAATTCTTATATTTGTAATCTTTTAATTTTGAAAATAGGGGTGGGGAGGGTGTTACATGATTCTTGTGCATCTAAGACATTTACAGGGGCAATTGCTCCCCTTCGTTTCAACCGTATGTTTGAGTAATGCAGATTTGGTGCTTTTGCATACAGGTCGGAACTACATCATCAACAGCTGTAGACCCTCTTCCTGCACTAGGAGATATTGCTAAGGTTAACACGTTTTTCTGAATTGAATGACAGTTTCTGCAAGCTCTTTACAAATTAACATAAAATGACAAATTGTATTAGTAAGCAAATATTCAAGTTTGTTTCATTTTGGTTCCTAAACTTTCAAAATGTTTATTTTAGTCCATGAACTTTTAAAAAATAACCATTTTGATCCTTACTATATTATTTTTCTATCTAATATCCACTCATGCAGTGCTCGTCTCTAATCTATGACTTGAAATCGTGCTCATATTAACATACTAATACATACTCGAAGCTATGTCATTAATTTGTTAAAAATAAAATAAAATAAAGGTAAGGACGAAAATGGAATAAACTTGAAAGTTCATGGATAATAAACCTACATTTAATCATGCTTTAATCATGCTTAAGAATGTATTGTGGAAAAGCAAAAGGGAATATTGAAATACTTTGACAAGCCTCACTACCTTAACCACTGTTGGAAAAAGGGTAGTTCTAATCATAAGATTTTGTTCAACATAATGCAGGATCAGAAAGAACTGTGGTGGAAACACATGCCCTTACATTGTAGTATGTAGTGGACCTTGAAAGGGAACCAATCAGATGAATTCAAACACTTATTCCTCATCTTTCACAGAATAAAAAACTTACGTTAGGCATACTAAAGTTCGGGCTTAAAGATGGTGAATTTGATCATTAAGCAGAACTTAGATTTAAATAGATATTGGGCTTGGATGCATTATGAGTGAAACGTGGGGATTATGTAATTAGGGAGGCTAGAGCTAAATTGAATTGTCATTTGCTCTGCTAGCATGATGTACAAAGTACCTGCCGAATAGATTCATGTAGTCTTCGTTCATGTGCAATGTACACATTTGTTTTAAAAAAAAAAAATACATGTTTTTATATTTATGATTTATAAATTTGCTCTGATTGAATTTTAGCCAAAAAAATTATCATGAGCAGAATCCTTGCTATTGACAGAGGTATGAAATGTGGTTTCACGTGGATGCTGCTTATGCTGGAAGTGCATGTATATGTCCTGAATATCGCCAGTACATCGACGGTGTTGAAGAAGCTAACTCTTTCAATATGAATCTTCATAAATGGTTATTGACGAACTTTGATTGCTCAGCACTGTGGGTCAAGGTATAGGTATAACTATATTTGCTGTCCATTGGATTCCAAATGGAAATGACTGCTTTATTTGGTAAAATGTGTGTTAGCATGCTTATGTATTTTGATCATGGTAGCATATATATATGATAATATGAATTCTGTTAAATCACCAATCAACCCAAAAGCTTAAGTTGATAGGTTACTGTAAATTTAATTATATTAATACTTTAACAAATTCTGTAAGCTTGATAGTATCCTCGCACTGCCTCCCTCCAGAAAGAGCAGAAAAGGAATTGCAAAAACAATAGAAACCAAATGTAGTTGACTTCTCTTTTATTCCTTCATCCACACACTATTTCTGGGAGGCATTAGAAAATTGTTTGGTTGATCTGCAATCTTTCTGTTCTTGTGCATGTTTTTTTTGGGCGTCAATGGTAATTCACTTGTGTTATGACCTCAGGACAGACATGCCTTGATTCGGTCCCTTTCTACTAATCCTGAGTTCTTGAAGAATAAAGTAAGTCTGACCTACAATCTGCCTAATTTGTTGAGAATGCTTGCAACAAAATATGAGCAGTATGAATGCAAGTAGAAATTTCAATTATTGGCTGTAGTGTTGGCATAACTATTTTGCATTCTGGATCTCAGATGCTATCAATATTTGCAGGCCTCTCAAGCAGAAATGGTTGTGGATTACAAAGATTGGCAGATTCCACTTGGGCGCCGTTTTAGGTGTGCCTTCAAACTATATATAATCTAAAAAGGTTTTTACATTTGCAATCTAAGGGTTATTAATATGTATAATGTGACCAGAAGACAGTTGGCACCCATGGCTAGATGACACTACAGTTCAACTTTGAACAAGTATTATTTGTCCCGAAGTCTTCTAAGAAAATCAGTATATCAAGTTTAAACTTTTTGAAACCTTTGGGATGGAGAAGAAAAATGCACTGCTCGAGCTTACTTGAACAGGATCTCTATTCTATACGTTGTACAATTATGTTATTGAGTTCTAAATAAGAAAAATACAATGCAATACACCGTGAATAAACTAGGAAAAAGATAAAAAAAAAGAAACTTGCATGGATAATTTGTATCAGCATTTTCTATTTTAATCCTTGTTTCTGAGAAATGTTATAAAGTCAGAGTGATCCTATGCTTTTCGTGTCTTAGATCATTGAAGGTCTGGATGGTGTTACGACTGTATGGTATTGAAAACCTTCAAAAATACATAAGAAACCATATCAAGTTGGCTGAACGTTTTGAAACGCTTGTATCTGAAGATCCAAGGTTTGAGGTTGTAAATTCTTATCATACTCTTTTGGTCTATAGCATTACTTCCTTTAGACGCTTAGCATCATAAAATAGTCACGACAAAATCTAATGGCATTCTAGAAAAAGGGATGAGAAAATTGATGTGCAGGGAAAAGCTGTATGAATAATAAGATCAAAATGGTCAGTGCCTGCTAATGCAGATGCCCCGTGCATTGTACGTTTGAATCGTCATTCTTAAGTTTTTTTTTTTTTTTTTTTTTGCAGATTGTTACACCAAGGATATTCTCTCTAGTTTGTTTTGGCCTTCTGCCTCCGAGCAAAAATGAAGATGGTGGCAACAAACTAAATCAAAGCCTATTAGATGCTGTAAATGCTAGTGGAAATATTTTTATTTCTCACACGGTAAGTTGTTTCAGTTTGTTGCAGAAATCCCCAGCTGGTAACTGTATCTTGTCGCTTTATGGCCTTTTTTTGGCCATGTAAAGACAAGTACTTGAATTATTCAATTTTGTGTTTAATAGGTTCTTGAAATTTAAAAAGTCTCTACCTAAATTTTCAATTTTGTGTTTAATAAGACCCTCAGTTTTTAATTTTATGTCTGCACCATTTTTAAAATTCATGAACCTATTGGACACAAAATTGTAAGTTTAATGGCGTATTAGATACAAGATCCAATTTTATGTCTAGTAGATTCATTAATTTTAAAAAATGTTAAATATGTCAAGGACCTATTAGATACAAAGTTGAAAGTGTAGGAACTTATTTGACATTTTTAAAGTTCAAGAACTTACTAGATATAAACATGAAAGCTTAGAAAGCTTAGAGACTAAACTTATAATTTAACCCGCGGGAATACTTATACTACTATTGGTTTGTTTTTGTTGACTTAATTTCAACAAAATTGCAGGTTTTATCAGGAAAATACGTCCTTCGATTTGCAGTAGGGGCGCCATTGACAGAGGAAAAGCATATTGATGCTGCTTGGAAGTTACTGCAAGATTCGGCGTCCACTTTGCTTGCAAATTGAAAACGTAGGTCATTTATCTTAATTTCAAATTTCGTTTACATCATAATCTCTTATATATCTTTATCATTTTTCAAGGAAATATACATTATAAGTGCTTGACTCTTCGTGTCCCAAACTATTGATTCGATTAGCAAATTCAAATTGTCGACATGCTTTGGATGAGAGATCAATGAATTAGACATTTTTCAACAACTAGTTTTTAGTCCAGTTAGTTGTCTACTTTTTAGACCTAGTCACTAATTCAAAGATCTTAAGAGTATTTCTTGTAAATACAAGAAGTAGAAGCTCAAGCCTCTTTAATTTACTTAAAAGTTATAAGAAATCATCATATCTCATGGGGTCAATATTTAGAGCATGATCTCCCTTTTCATGTTTAGTTCATATTATCTAGGAACACATTTATTTTACTCTTGATTCAATTTTAACCATAAATGGAAAAATTAGTATCTTAAAACTAAATTAGAAAATCGTCAGAAAATTATCTATGAACAAACTGTTGAGGATTCCACATCGAAAAGATGAAGAGAGACTTCGCAATTTATAAGATACATGAACTACTCCTCTCATTGCCAATAATTTTGAGATGAACATGTAATCTAATACAAACTAATAAACTATACAAAATTCAACAACAAAATACTCAAAACTAAATCACAAACATTCAAACTCAACTATCAAAATATTCAATCTTAGCCACGTATAAAATGTGTTTTAAACGCAACTTGAAGAAATAGTTACTGACCAACCTCATAGACCTCTTTAACTACACCACAATTTGTAAAAGGAAAAAAAGGAAAAAAAAAAAATCTACTGAGGGTATTTATTTTATAATTTGTTCAAGTCACGAATTTAATTTGATGATTGAAAGTTTATTGTTAAAATTGACTTACTGAACTAAGTACATATTAGAAAATGAATTATTTCCAATCATAAACTAAAATGACCTTATTTGAACCCTTATCCTTGAATGTTAGGATTCTTTTCATTTTTATTTTAAATGGAAAGGAAGCAAGGAGTGAAAATAGTGAGGAAACTGATGCACACACGACTCACATATGCATGAAAAGATCAATCAACCATCTCATGGGCTGCCCCAAAAAAGGCAGCAATGGCTCCCTTAGTACATGTCAGGCATTGAAGGAAGACACTGGAGGGGCCAATGGCATTAAATTCTTGATTCAAGACTGTTATTACATTAACATCTAAAAATTCATGAAAGGTAGAGTATGCTTGAATCCTGACCGTTCATGTTTTAGGTTTCTTTTTCCAAAAATACAAAAACCTCTAACATTATGAAAGACCAAAATTGAACCACAGGGCCAATTTCAGCATAGGTCAATTAGTTAAGACATACACCATCAATCAATAAGTCAGAAGTTCGAATCTCTCATTCCACATGTTGAACAAAAAAAGAAAAAAAAAATTGAACCATCATGACCTAGTGGTCAATAAGAACCATGTAAATAATAAAGAGCTTAGGAGAATGTGTTTAAACTATGATGGTTACCTATCTATGATTTAATATCCTATGAGTTTACTTTGACAACCAAATGTAGTAGGGTCAAACAGTTGTCCTGTGAGAATAGTCGAGGTACACGCAAGTTGGCTCGGACACTCATTGGATATAAAAAAAATAATGAAAAGACAAAAATTGATGAACCCAAATACAAACTCATGGTGATGTTTGAAAGTTAGGCATCATGTTCTTAATTAAATTTTTATGAGGTCAAGAAAGTCACCCCACAATGTACACATAATTAGTATTTTGAACTTAGTGGCAGCCCACTCAACCAAATTTAATAAAATAGGATGATTCCAAACCTGCAGACATGGCCCTCCCAACATATAACTTAATGCACAAAATCATCATAAATGAGATTAAGGACCACTAGCAATTTACCATTTTGATGGAACCCCTTTTTTTTTTTAATTATTATCATTATTTTAATTTTTGGTTACCCCATTCTTTATTTCTGGGGTTATTTTTCTAGTTCTGCACAAAATCATCATAGTCTTTGATTCACTGCTAGGTTTTGTTATGAATAAATACTAATTCTATGGTCGACTTTGACTAATCCACTTTTTATTTCTTTTCATTGTTTTGGAAATAAGTCAAAAAATAGGCATTTGTAATTTGAAACGTGTTTAATACTTTTGATTTACCTACCCTTATAGTGCAAGTTGCCCAAAACATTCCTTCCCCCTTCTTCAAGTTCTTCCCTTTACCTCTAGAAGCTAGAAGTAATGACTTTTATTATCAAATAAATAAAATCCGAACTAATGAAAGGGAAAGTAGGCAGTGGCGAAACTACAGTAGGTCAAAGGGAACCTCCCTAGATTTGAGAACACTTTAATATTAGTATATACATGTTTCCTTTTATGTACGAAAAACGCTTCTTGCATAGTGGTATTAACGTTTAGCCCCTCTCACTAGAATTGAAGGCGCATGCGTTTGAGCCTTAATGAACGTGGTTTGCCCAGATTGTTGTTGTTGTTGTTTTTTTATTTTTATTTTTGGTTTTTAACATTGATTAGGGATTAACATTTTGTATTGTTTAGATTACCTCTATTTTTTGTTCTTTTTTTTTTCCTTTAATCGTTAATGGTTCTTTAAAAAAAAAATTAAATAAAAACGTCAATGTTTTCTTTCTAAAACAAAAAAAATAATAAAATGCTAATGTTTCTTTTAAGCTTTTTTTCCTTGATATCAAATATAAATTAAAATGAATAAAGATATTTTAAAATTTTTGTAAATTATTTTTAAGAAATTAATTCCATAAAAGCATTTACTCTTATAAAATAAAATATTATAATTATTAATCCAGTTTTTATTCTCTTTCTAGTATATTTAAATAAAAAAATGTTAAAAAAAATACTTTTAATCCCTAAATTCTTATGAAAATAACAATTTAGTCCATGTACTTTTAATTTTGTAACAATTTAGTCCCTATTGTGAAAAATTTTGTTAGAATTTACGAAGCTAGCATATATAGATCGATAAAATTGATTAGAGACCAAATGTACTTATTAATAACAAAGATTAAGTCACTAAATAAAAGTTAACACTTAATTTTGAAGGAAATTTTCATAATAAGGTTAAATTGTTATAAATTTTAAGTACAATGACTAAATTGTTATATCCTAAAGTTTAAAGATTAAATTGTTACTTTCATGAAAGTTTAGGGATTAGTGTACATAAAATTCTTGAACCGCCACTAAGAGTAGGTGGTGGTTTCTTTCCATGCCCATTTATATATAATAATGATTAGTGTTTTAAAAAAAATGAAGAAAAAGAAAGTCAAGGTCTTAATCTGAGGGTTGACTTTTTTTGGGGAGACTATAAACTATAAATACAATAAATATAACAGCTTTGTTTGTCAATGCAAATTCGAATGAAGGGACTTCGTACGAATATATAAAGTTCAATTAATAATAGGTTTGATATTTTGAAGTAGCATTCATGTATTATTATTATTTTTAAAAATTTTGACAAATGACATATCAACTACTGATGTATTGTTGTAATTTTTGAAAAAAATTGTTATTTTTCTAGTATTTTGTAAATGAGCACAATTTGGGTGTAATACACTTTAACACCACAGAGAAAAAAAAAATTTATAAAATTATTATTATTATTTTTTATTTTGTAGTGTTGAAGTGAGGACTTGGATGCAGTCCATGCTACACTCAAGATATTTTCTTTATAAATTTCTCTTTTATTTAGGGAGAATAGAAAACAAAAAGAGCATTTCTCCTTCCTCCAGAGATAACTAGGAAATAATGGACAAATCTTAGTAAAACTCGACTACTTTAAGCATAGATTCGATGTAAGAGGTCAAAAGTTCAAATTCATTATGTGTTGAACTTTAAAGAAAAAAAAAACTGAAAAATGATGATACTACAGCCTTCATAAGCTTACATGTGGCGCTAGGCCTGCAACCTCAGCTGTAATCTCTTAAATAAAAAAACCTATGATTTTATTAATAATTTGCCAATAATACTTTTTCAATTGAAGGATACTGGAGATCCTCAAACATCAAATTACAATTTAATAATAGGAAACACATTATTAATGTTATGTAATAAATTAAACCTTTTCAATAGTATAAAAGCGATGTGATGGGCATCTAGAGGGCCTATTTTTACTAATCAAGTGGTTTAAATTAATGATAATTGAATTTCATCATCATGTGATCAATTATGATGACTTGCTTTAAATCTTTTTTAAAAAACTTTATGATGCTTTATTTTTTTTTAGTACAAAGGAACAAACAGAAAACAAAAGGAAATGAAGAGAAATGAGTGTCATTACACACAAGTAAAAATGAAGGGGATTGATCTTCCAACAAAATTTCATTATAACTGCTTCAACGAACATGACGAGAAAGATCATGGATAACTGAGTTACAAACATGTGTAGTAAGTAGGATTCCTCTCACAAAGCTTTGCCTTTGTTTTTCTCGAATCTCTATAACAAAAAGTTGGAGTTCATTTGCATAATGATTCTTTCTCGTCAAGAGAAGAATGATTAGTTTGCGTTAATCACATGAATCAAAAATTATTTTACTAAATAAATTGTGGCAAATTTCATAGGTTGCCCCAAAAATATACTCATATAAATAATGTATTGATTGTGTTTTCCACTTGTGTTAGAATAGAAAATTCATGTATTATTTACAAGTTACTATTTGTGATCTGCATTTTTTTTTATTACTCTTGAGAATACTGGAGAGCTCTTCCCAGTTGAAGAATATTTTTACGATAAACTATATACATTTTTTAAAAATTCACTAGAGACAAATAAATTATTTGAAATAAAAATAAGAAATTTGTTTGTTAAGAAAAGGAATATTTTAAATTTTAACACATTTTCCAGCACAGCACCTAAAAATCTTAATTGAGAGGTAGAAATAAAAACTCACTTTTGAATAAGGACTACTCCCTAGATTCAAAAAGCTAAACCATTCAACCTGTTAGATGTTTTTTCTAGAGATTAAAAAAATGTAATAAAATAAAAGAATGTATTTATTCCTAAATAGAAAACTATACTTTTTTCTCAAAAAAAAAATCTTCAGGTTGAAATTTTCTTTTGTCAACTATGGTAAAACTCGAAAAATATTTATATCAAAGAAATAATTCAACCAGTCAAAACCTGCTAATAAACGGCTAATATCAAACCAGATCTGACCCCACAAACCGAGTGAGGGTGAATCCCATTAGATCCAAGCTAATTCCATCCAATTCCTAAGCTCCACGTGTACTAATTTACTTTGGCATCTGGCACGAGCTTCGATTTATTTCATTTCCCTTTTTACCCTTTCGGCCATTCACCGTAATTCCCGGGTGGCATCAAATTTTCACAAGCGGACACGTGGATCAGTAACACGTGGCGCAATCGTAACGAATACCGACAACAGTCCCATACCGGCGGGCGGATCCCTTCTCAGTTCACGGCGTCACCATTTCTCTTATATTACTTTGCTAATTCGTTCCCCTTCTCTCTCGCACAGCTCACAAAAAAAGCTCTTGAAAATCCGAGAGAATTTTCTCTCCAAATTCTCGGAAGTATCATCCAGTCTACTCTGTAAGTCTCTAAATCTCTCTTTCTTCCGCCATTTCTGTACGTATCTGAAGATCCATTCTGATTCCTTTTCAATTTGGTTCTTATTTCTGTGTTTTGCTTCTTAATGTAATGTAACCGACCAAAGCATCCAAGAATTCCTCGTGTTTCGGGATTTCATTTAGTGCAACCTTTCATTGGGTTGCGTCTTTGTTCTATCTCTCTAGATTCGATCGCATTGTCCGACGTTTACGGCACGAAGTTTGAATCCTTTGGTTACTATTTCTAATTCTTGCTTTTGTATTGTGTTCTACAGTAGTTTCAATTGTTTTTTCGCATTGGAAATCGTAGTCGAGCGAGGTATTGGCGTTTTTTCTTCTGGATTTTGGGATTTGGAGATGGATTTGTGAGTGATTCTTGCGAAATGGAGACCTGGCGATTAGCCGGATTTGGTGGTTCCATCCGATGAGACGCCGGCCGGTAGTGACTGCCCCGTCGGAGCATATGGAGAGAGGAGCCGGGAAGAATCAGAACTCTCGGCTTTGTTTTCTAGCGTTATTGTCGGCGTGCTTCTGGATCCTATTGTTGTACTTTCATTTTGTGGTGCTTGGAAGTCATTCTGTTGATGAATCAATCAAATTAAGCCCTGAAGATGGACCTGTAAACTTGCCTGTAGTCCGGAAATTTGCACCTTCTCGTGTTGTCGATGCACCAAAAGTCGATGTGAAATCAATCCGCCAGCCTACACAGCCTGTGGACCAGCAGCCTAAGTCCACCGCCAAACCTGAGATTCAGAATTTTCCTTTTGTTAAAGCATTGAAAACTGTTGAAAACAAGAGCGATCCATGTGGCGGGAGGTATATATTTGTTCATGACCTTCCTTCTAAGTTTAATGAGGATATGCTGAAGAAGTGCAAGAGTCTAAGCCTTTGGACAAATATGTGCAAGTTCACAACTAATGCTGGGCTTGGTCCACCACTTGAGAATGTAGAAGGAGTCTTCTCGGATACAGGGTGGTACGCGACGAATCAGTTTGCAGTCGATGTGATTTTCAGTAATCGAATGAAGCAATATGATTGTTTGACTAAGGACTCTTCCATTGCTTCTGCTTTTTTTGTGCCATTTTATGCTGGGTTTGATATTGCGAGATACCTTTGGGGATATAATATATCTACTAGAGATAGAGCTTCACTTGATTTGGTCGACTGGCTCGAAAAAAGGCCCGAATGGAGCATTATGGGTGGTCGAGATCACTTCCTTGTTGCAGGTAGGATCACATGGGATTTCAGGAGGCTTTCTGAGGAAGAAACAGATTGGGGAAATAAGCTTCTGTTTTTACCTGCAGCTAAGAACATGTCCATGCTTGTGGTTGAATCAAGCCCTTGGAATGCCAATGATTTTGGTATTCCATATCCAACATATTTCCATCCTGCAAAGGATGATGATGTGTTTATTTGGCAGGATCGGATGAGAAAACTAGAACGCAAATGGCTGTTCTCGTTCGCTGGTGCTCCACGTCCCGACAATCCCAAGTCAATTAGAGGGCAGATTATTGATCAATGCAAGAAATCTAAGGTCTGCAAGCTGCTGGAATGTGATTTTGGGGAGAGCAAGTGTCATTCTCCAAGCAGTATAATGCAAATGTTTCACAGCTCTCTTTTCTGTTTGCAACCTCAGGGCGATTCGTATACCAGAAGATCTGCTTTCGATGCGATGTTGGCCGGTTGCATACCCGTCTTCTTCCATCCAGGGTCAGCGTACACCCAATACACTTGGCATCTCCCAAAGAATTTTACAAAATATTCAGTATTCATCCCAGAGGACGACATCCGCAAGAGGAATGTTAGCATAGAAGAAAGGCTTTCTCAAATTTCTCCTGAGCAGCTGAAACTAATGCAGGAGGAAGTGATCACTATGATTCCAAGATTGGTATATGCTGATCCGCGCTCCAAGTTGGAGACTTTGAGAGATGCTTTCGATGTCTCGGTGCAAGCTATTATCGACAAAGTTACAAAGTTGAGGAAAGATATTATCGAAGGACACACCAACGAAAATTTCATCGAGGAAAATAGTTGGAAATACGCATTACTGGAAGATGGGCAGCGGGAAGTTGGACCTCATGAATGGGATCCTTTCTTCTCCAAACCAAAGGATGGGGATTCTAGTGATACATCTGCAAAAGCTGCAAAAAATTCATGGAAAAATGAGCAGAGAGACAAATCATGAAACTCATCCTGCAGTTCAATGATGCATCAGTAAACATACTATTGTTGATTCTAATGATTTCCACAGATAAGCACAATAGAAGCCTAAAGAAGAGCTTCCAGCATCAAACCAGGGACGTTTTACAGATTGAAAGCTTAATCATCATCCAGCTAAAGGGCTGTCCTTCAAAAACAAAGCATTTGATTGATCTGTCCTTTGCTTATAGTTTTCTTATACAGAAATCATAGTTCTTTACATGCTTTTCTCAGTAATTCTTTTGGATTGAGAGTTCTCATTTTATTGGCTAGATTTTCCTTCCCCAAACAATGCACAAATCAAATGATTTAGATTTTAGTATCATGAATGCTTCACTTTTTGAAGTGAGCATTAAATCTCATCTCAGTAGAATGATACCAGAATTGAACCATAATTATTTGAAAATTTTTCCCCTCAGAGATGTATCGCTTCCATTGGCAAAATAGCCTGTGTTGCATTGTCGGCGTATTAATTAAATGCCACTGTTCGGCTTTTCTTGATTTGTTCTTGGGTTGAGTTCTGGCTATAAAGTGTCTGGTTGGAGATAAGCTCCCATACTTGGCAGTTGGGTTTCTATCTGCCCCGATAATCGTGCAAAATTTCAACTTGAAAATGGTTTTTTTTCCCTCGATATGAGGAGTGAAGATCCCAACTTTTAATATTTTAGTCAATAATATATGTCTTAATCCAAAAAAACTTGAGATTAAGATAACATTATAATTTCTTTACCAAAAAAATATAACATTATAATTTTATTTAGAATATTCTACTCATGTTAAGACTGATCGATATGTGTATTCTGCCTTGAATATTTTTCAATTTTTTCTAACTCTGTCTACATTTCACTTTAGGGGCTCGAGCAAGGGAAGCACAAAATTGAAGTAAAATTATTCTACTCTTTTCAAACTCTTTCAATTTATTCTCTATGGTACAGACTCTTTTGTTGTTAGTCTTGGATCATTTTCAAGAAGAATAATTCTCATATTTGAGAGTTTGCATTATCAATACGTTTCATGAGAATCGCCAATATGAGTATAACTCAATTGAAAGGTTAGAGGTTCGAATTCTCACCTTCACATGTTGAACTCAAAAAATACATTTTATGAGAAGTTTATCTTAGATGTAAAGACGCAGGCATGAATGAGAGTAGATTGCAAATGGAAAAAAAAAATGTAGTTATGATGCTATATTAGACTACCATCTAAATTAAAAAAATTTAAAAAGATAAATTATGATATATTTAATCTGTAATGAATATCTTAATACAATCATTTTCAACTCATGAGAAACACAAAACAGGGAATAACATCTCTCTCTCCTAGTTCTGATCTATAATTGAAGTTCATAAAATTGTAGGAACCTTTAAAGAATTGGCACAGTTGAAGTACACATATATGGGAAGAGGGAACTATTCAAGGGAGAAACTTTCACCAATAATCATGACATGAGCACGATCCTTTATCAAAATGATGAAACCGATTGCGATCTCGAATGATTATTTTCATCTCATACTTGTCGCAAATATGTTTCATAAATGAATGACAGTCATGACAAATTCTAAGATTCTTCATGATCCTTATCGTCGTTTTATCTTTCAAACTAAGTAGAGCAAAAGCCACAGCCAATTTCTCACTGTGATAACTTAAAGAATGCTCTCTTTCCTCCTCGTCGATATCGTGTAGTACATTTTCTGTGTGAGGCGTGTAACCGCTGTTTCTTAGCTCTCCAATAATCGAGCTCAAGAACTTTGTTATCTTCTCAGATTGCGGATGAGAATTATCCCCAGAAACAAACTCATGAATCTCTTGGTCTACATTGATCAAACTGCACCCAGGTTCCTTGCCTATTTTTTTGCCTCTCATCCAACTCCTCACCGATGCCTTTTCAACCCATCTACCAGCTGCTCCATATACATTGGATAGAAGCACGAAATCGCCATTGTGCGAAGAGTTTAGCTCAGAGATCTTTGCCTTCACCTTTTCAGCTAAATCAAGATTGTTATGATTCGCACATGCTCCAAGAAGAGTCCTCCAAATGATTGAATTTGGCTTCATTGGCATTCTTTCCACAAATTCATAAGCTTCATTCAGCAGGCCTGAACGGCCAAGGAGGTCGACCATGCAGCCATAATGCTCTAATAGAGGCTCCATCTGATAATCCTTTCGAATGCTTTTGAAAATACGCCAACCTTCTTTTACAAGACCCCCATGGCTGCAAGCTACTAAGACACTGGACAACGTAACAAAATCTGGCTGCACCCCTGAATTCCTCATGCTGTGAAACACTGCTAAAGCCTCGCTACTCCGCCCATGGACTGCGAGCCCATTCATCAGCGCGGTCCACGTCAACACATTCCTCACAGCCATCTCCTCAAATACTCCAACTGATTCATCAATGGATCCACATCTGGAGAACATGTCAATAAGAGCAGTGCCCAAAGCAACAGAAATTTCCAAGCCGAGCCTATCGATATACACCCGAATCCAACGACCCAATTCTAATGCTCCCAAGTGTGAAACTGCAGATATCACATTGAGCATAATTACCTCATCAGGCACAACTTTCTCTTCCACCTGCATTTCTTTGAACAATGCTAAAGCCTCAGATGCATAGCCATTATTAACAAAAGAACCAATAATGGTAGACCAAGAAACAGAGTCTCGTTCAGACATTTCCTCAAACACCTTCAGTGCAAACTCAACTGACCCACAGCACCCATAAACACTCATCAAAGCATTCTGCACAAAAATGTCAGAAACCAAACCATACTTAACAATAAGGGAATGCAAGTGGAGGTCCATTTGAAGTCGAGCACATGCCTTGAGAACAAATGGGAATGTGAAATTATCACAAGGGACGCCATTGCACCGCATAGAAAAGAAGTAGGACAAAGAATGAGAAGGAAAAAAGTGAGAATGTGCTCGTATAATGGTGTTATAAGCGAAGGTATCTGGAGAAGGAATACGAGAGAATACGTAGCGAGCATAAGATAAGCTTTCGGGAGCTGCGGCAGCACAGGCAAGAAGGAGGCTCCGAAGAGAGAGAGGATCATTCTGCTTGCAAGTTTTGATTATGCAACAATGGAGTTTGTAAACATTATTCATGTATTATGAGAATTGATCGAGTCCCCTTTATCTCATTGATCAAACGGATGAATCTTGTGCGATTTAGAGTCCAAAGCTGAAATTGCTTCAAGCATCCAATAATAGGTACTGATAGTTCTACTGGAAATTTAGGATGTCGATGTTCTTGTCCTTCGAAATCTCTATAAATTGGTTGATAGTTGATCCAATAAATGGAGGAAGCTTTGAATCTATCAGCTAATGCTACGAGAATCCAAAAGAACCACGAATATTTGCTCGTAATACAAGCGAAACAATAGACAATATTTCGTACGGTAAATTAGAGTAATATTGTTTTAAAAAATTAAGAAAAATACGTACTTTTATATTTATTTGGGAAAAACATTCAGATTTTTTTGAGAGACGAATTTGAGAAGATTTAATTATTTTTTTCATTAAATGATTAAAAAAATATTTTTTTATTAAATGATTAAAAAATTATTTTTTATTAAATGATTAAAAAATTATTTTTTAATTTGTGGAATGCATTTATGCTTGAAACGCATTCCACTTTTTATTTTTAAATTTTCATATATTTACATTTTTTATTTTATTGAATGATTAACCTTTTTCTTTTTTTTTTAATAAATATCCATTAACATATTAAACAAGTTTGCCCATTTCCTTTTTTTTTTTTAAGTATTAAATGTTTTTTTTAAATGGTTTAATTAATTCTATAATTTTACAAATGATGTATCTAAATTTTTTGTTTAAGCCATTGATTTAAAAAATACTATAACTTTACAAATATTATACCTATTTATCTTCTAAAAATACATTAAATTTTAAAAAATACATATGCGAATCTTTTTTTTTAAGCTAGTAAATGTTTTTTTTTAAAGGTGGTTCTTAAACTTCCATAATTGTACAAGTTGCAACTATATATTGTTTCTTTATTTTTTAATTACAAATTTTAAGACTTAATTTATACTCACTATTTTTGCCTGGTCATTTTGATTTTACTTATTTGATTTTATTTAATTTAGAGCCTGTTGGAATAGAAATTTTTACCAACCCAAAATTGTCACGTCATTACCTAACATTGATGATGAAATTATATTTAATTAGGGATTAATTAAATTTGCAAAGATTCCTAAATTAAATTAGGGCAAATCCAAGTACGCAATTGGGTCATTTGAAATTTGGAAAACAAAAGCCCAAATTGAAGGCCCCAATTAGCAAAGTTCAAGCCCAGTCAAAAACGCCTGGCCTAATTTCAACCAGGCCCAGTCTAGGAGCTAGGCCTAAAGTCAACCAAGCTCAGTCCAAAAGGGATAGCCCAAAGTCAACTAGGCCCAATCCAAATTGCTAGGCCCAAAGTCAACAAGGCCCAGTCTAAAAGAGCTGGCCTAAAGTCAACCAAACACAATTCAAATGGTTGGCCTAAAATTAATTAGGCTCAGTCTAACAAGCCCAAGCCCACCTTGAGCCCTTGAGGAACTCTATAAATAGAGAGTTTCCTCCTTCATTTCAAAGGTTCAGAACTGAATAAGCTCAAAGAGAATTCAGAAACAAAACTCAGAAGACTCTAAAAGCTCCTAAAGATCAAACACTGTCTGAACGAAGAACACGTCACGGAGATCAATAACACTCCAAGAATCCATTGAAGTTTCAACATCGAGTACAAGCTATTCAACCCTCGAGCAAAGCATACAAGTAGGAGAGAGAATCAAAAGATCAAATACTAGAGATTGTACTCACTATACTGAAATTAATACAAATATACGTTCATTACACGTGTTAAATTTCTTTGTCAAAATCTCGTGTGAACAGATCCTAACTTTAAAAAAAATTATTTCACAAGTTAAACCTAACTTGAAAAATTTATGCTAAAAATTATTTTACAAGTTAAACTTAGCTCATAAAGAATTAAAAGTTTTTATCAAACCATAAGGATGAATTCTAACTTTTATATAACATTATAGGGACTAAATTCTAACTTTCTCCAAACTATAGACATTAAATTTGTAATTTAACTTTTTTTTAAAAATTTTATTTTGGTTAGAATTTAGTTCTGGTTTCTAGAATCTTTTGTATTTTAGTTGCGAGTTATTTTGTGTTTTGTATTGTTGTTGATTGATATTTATGTATAATCAATGGTTTATGCTACATAGATGATAATATGAATGTTTTATATATTATTGGTACAAAAAAAAATTAGTATAAATTTTTTACAAGATAGGCTCAAAATAAAATAAAATAAAATAAGTAAAACTAAAAAAATCAAGAAAAGTATAAATTAAGTCTCAAAATTCGTAATTAAAAAGTAAAGAAAAATATATAGTAACAACTTCTACAATTATAGAAGTTTAAGAATCACCTTTTTAAAAAACCATTTACTAGCTTAAAAAAAAATTGATTTGCTTATGTATTTTTTAAAATTTAATGTATTTTTAGAAGATGTATATGTATAATATTTTTAAAATTACAGTATTCTTTAAGTCAAATTTTGTGAAGAACATTTAATGATTTAAACAAAAAATTTTGATATATCATTTGTAAAATTATAGAATTATTTAAATCAATTAAAAAAACATTTAATGCCTTTTTTATATAAAGAAAAATTTTGGAATGGACAAACTTGTTTAAAATGTTAATGAATTTTTATTAAAAAAAAAGTTAATCATTTAATAAATTAAAAAAATACAAATAAATAAAAAAATAAAAAATGGAATGCGTTTTTGCTAGAAACGCATTTCACTAAAAGACAAAATAAAGCATAATTTTTAATTATTTAATGAAAAAAAATAATTAAATCCTCTCAAATTCGTCTCTCCAACTAACGAAGTTCGATAAAGAAAAAAAATCTACATGTTTTTCCTAAATAAATTTAAAAGTACTTGTTTTTCCTAATTTTCTTTTAAAGGAACAATATTACTCTAATTTACCATAATTCGTACCTTCTTCCTCGCTTTTGTTTGTGCTTGTGATTGATTCTCGTTTGAAAGTCTTCGCTACTGCGCGACGAAGAGCTGAGAAATGTAAATAGGAAAATTTGCCTCAGTGTAATTTCTCGGATAATTTCATAAAATAATAAAAATGTAAAGCCAAAGAGAGTATAACCGAATCCCCCCAATCCCTATAGTACTCAAAAAAAAAATGTAAAAATTCTTTTAAGAAAAATAAAAAAATGTAAAATTTAAAGGTTAGGTTATACAAAATATTATTCAACTTTGGGTAGGTTTCAATTATGTTCTTCAACTTTAAACAGTTTTATTTTAACCTTTGAACTTTGAAATTGTTTTAAAAAATACTCTAATTTTTCGTTTTCCATTAAAATGATGGGTGAAAATTAATGATGTAAAAATTAGAAGGAATACATGACACGATTAACGAAAATTGACGTGGTGCAAAAATGAATTATATGAATGATGTTGTAAATAACGTTAACAATATTTTTTTAAAGTTGAAATGAATGCAACAATCTTGATTTTCTATATAATTGAAATTGAGTTGTAAATAATGTCACGTGCATTTACCCATTTTTACACATCAACTGCCACACTTATTTTCATCCTTCATTTTAATAGAAAATCACTTCAAATGTTTTTTTTAAACCATTTGAAAGTTTAAGGGTTAAAATAAAAATTTTCTAAGTTTAGGAGCAAAATTAAAATCTACCTCAAAATTGATGATTTTTTTTTTAATTTAACAAAAATTAAACTACTAATTTGGTCCTATTAACTTGGATTTAAATTTTAAATTGGCATCAATAATTTTAAAATGTTCAATTTAATCCCTAAATTCTAATATTAGTATCAATTTAGTTTTTATAGTTAAGTTAAATTTTACAAATTATTCCTAAATAATTTCTTTCCACAACTTTCTCTATTTCTTACATAGTTGAAAAACCTAATACAGTCAATTACCACCATTATTAAAGTAGAAGTAGCATTTTATTACCATGTAAATAGAAAATGTGTTAGCTATTAAAATATATCATAACTTGTAACGATAGATGTACTATGTGATTACTCAAAAAAAACTTGCAATATGCGAAATTTCACCCCACCTTGAACTAAATTGAAACAAAACCTAAATTAAGGAACTAAATTAAGAATTTTAAAATCTTACCAGCCAAATTAAAATGAAAACTCATTCGGACAGATTGGTAATTTACCTAAAATTACTTTAGTGTAATTTCCATTCAAATTGCCCAATATACAAGGCAAATAATCTACTTTTGTTGACATCCCTACAAGAATTAGACTTGGGCCTTATCCTTTTTTCAACTTTGGGCCCCCAATTTCATTTGCAAGCAGCAATAGCCGGCCCACTAGTTCGCTTTACGAAAATATGTGTAATAATGGGGGTATGTATGTAAAATCATATTTGGCTTCTGCTTCTCTATATAAAGCCGAAGAAAGGAGCGAGTGAGATTTGAAGAAACCAGAACGATACTAAATTTGCGCGCAAAAGTTTCATGTTCTTGAAATTGCTCTGGCGAGACTATGATGATATTAGGGTTCGGAATTATTGGTGGTTCACGATGTTGTAAGCAAACACAGGTATGTTTCAGTGATTAGATTTCCTCATTATGATTGTTAGGTCTCATAAATCGTAATTACTTTAGGATTTTGATTAGTCGAAGAGGAAACCAAATCATTGTTTAAACTAATGGTCGTGATTGCTCGGTCTCATAAATCCTAATTACTTTCGATTTGATTAGTCGAAATGGAAATAATTTTTTTTATTAAACTAATGATGGCGATCGCTCAGTCACATAAATCCTAATTAATTTACGGTTTTGATTAGTTGAAGAAGAAATCAAGTCGTTTATTATGAACTAATGATCGCGATGACTCAGTTTCATAATCCTAATTATCAAAAGGTTTTTTGTTCGTCGACCGTATTAGATTAGGTGTTTTAGTCGATCGTTTTGATTCATATATCGATTTATCTCTTTATTTTTATGCACGATCCGATGATTAACAGAATCTCTGTCGATTCTTTTTATTTCAGATTCTGTATGAGTTCCTGCATTACTTGTTATCTTCTAGTTCAATTCTCATTCCACAGTGAGCTTTGAAAATGATCTCGTGTCAGCGGTGCTTTATGTTGCGTGAATGTAATTGCTACCTGAACAGTATTTTTCGGTAAGTATTTTGATGATTTTTACTCCGTTATACTTTTATAACCTTTTATTAAGCTCAACTAGTGAATTATTTTTTTTTCTAAATAACTATCTAGCGTACATATTCTTCTCTGAATGTTGTGCTTCCTAAATTCTTTCATTTTGACGCATTATAATTAATTGTGATACTTTGGAGTTAATGAATGTCTTGTTAAAGATATTCTGTTCATAAAGTCTTATACATTATTCAAGAATCGAATTGCTTCCACCTAAGAGCATTCTGATCTGAATTTGGATTTTGTTCATTTTCCGATTGTTACGTGCGATTAGTTCTGCTTGTAATATTCTTTAAAATTTCTTATTCAAAATAAGTTTCCTAAAACAAGTTTCTTACATGCATGCCGTTTTTCTGATTAATTTTTTCAAATTTGTGAGAGACGTAGTTTTCATTAGTTCGATATCTTATAGTTTCTTAGTTGTCTAGTTTCTTGTGGGCTGCAGGTATTCTTTAATGTGTTTCCATAATTTGTAGAACTATTATTGGTACTCAGTTTCAATGTACCCTGTTTAGTTTATACATTATGATATTTTTGGAGAAAACAGGTTTTGTTGAAGATACCATCACGAGTAAATAAAAAACAAAATAGTTATCAGCCTTCTTTGGATTATTACTCTATTATAGTACTCCCTGTGCTTTCCTTATTGTAAACCTTTTATGAATAGTTTGTGCTGGTGGACTTACTTAGCTTTTTCTGTAATGAAACTTTCATTAGATGAAACAAAATACGAAAGGCTGATAAGAAATCAACTTAAAGCCATGGATATCTCCCAGAAAGGGAAAAAAACATCGAAATATTTAAGAAAAAATTATGCAAAGAGCTCAGTAATGTTGTGAAGGATAAAAGTTGTAGGGAAGTCTTCAAAACTATTGTGATATCCTGAACTTCTTCCGTCTTTCTTTGGTTTCTTTTCCATCAAAATTTTCGGAAATTGGCTAAATATATATTTTTCATTATTCCAAAAGTCATCCCCTAAATGTGAGTCAAATAATAGCCTGAGAAGCACGGACACGGACACGACGATACGTCAATGTCTAAAAAACTAGGACACGGACACGTTGGGGATACGTTCTTTTTTTTTTTTTATTATTTTAACATATATGTAAATATAACATAAAATACTAAATATACTCCACTAAAACGCATAAAATGTCAAGTTAATTAAGTTTAACTTTACTCTAATTTAATTTAACTTATAGAAAGTTAAGGAAAAAAAACATACCTCTAAATGGTGAACAACCAGTGGTGAAGAGGACTAACAATGGCGAAGAGAACTAATGACTAGCGGCGAGTGGTCGGCGATGTTACTTGTTAGGGGTTTTAGATTTCATGATTTTATGTTCTTTTTGTTTTTATATATTTAAAATTAAATGATTTGAGCCTTTTTTTTCCAAAATTTTCCCAAGCTGTGTCTAGCCGTGTCCAAGCCGTGTTTGAGTCATGTCCAAGCTGTGCCTAGCCGTGTCTAGCCATGTCCAAGCCGTGTCCAAAATTAAAAATAAAATAAAAATAAAAAAGGACACGTAAAATAGCGTGTCGGACACATGTCTGGACGTATCCGTGTCCAACACGTGTCTGACACGGACACTTGGCCTAAAATGGAGTGTCCGTGCTTCCTAGATAATAGCCAATACAACTCTTGGATAAAATGGCAATGGACAAACAAATGAAGGCTAAGATTTCTTCTTTGAAGAACAATTCACGTGTTAATACCTGCGAAAGCTATACTCCATATACGTAGGAAGAATTTAACTTTTTTCATTCTTTCCCTACCCTGAGCCAGTCCGTAGGAAAAATCTAGGAGAATCTATTTTTCCGCAAGGAAACAACGGAAAGTGAAACTTGACATGAAAGAAAATACAAAATGTATGACATTTTAAGATTATTCACGTATTGTTGACTATTTAGATTAATTCTTAATTGAATTTTTGTATGTAGTATGTATTCTATAAACTAGATTTGATAGCGTTTATAGTAACCTTAAGCAATAAGAATGTCATCTAACATGTACAGGTAAAATGAATAGTCTAAAATAGCAAGATATTTTATTTTGTATTCATGTGTTAGGACATCATTGTTAAAATAAAGCCAAAGTAAGCATAGTTCAACAGTAATTGACCAAGAGGTCAAAGGTTGAATCCCCCACCCCCAAATGTTGTTGAAGGGAGTGTTTGGTTCCCTATTTTGGAAGTGGGGAGTATGAGTTTGTTTAAACAAACCCATGTTTGGTTGGCAATTTTGTTAACCCAAGTTTGCTACATGACATATTATTCTACTCGGTTTGCGACAGTGCTTTACCTTACTCACCAGGTTTGCAATAGTACTTTATTTATACTCTCCAAGTTTGCTACAATACATATTTTGTCTTTAATCATACTTTTAAAATGCATTAAATTTTTAATAAAAATATATAAATATAAATAATTAATTAATGATAACTTTTTAATAAATAAGTAAATAATTTTAGTTCAAATTCAAATAGTAATAATTAATTCATAAATCGATTATTCATCTTTGTTATATTTCATGTTTTAGAGCAATTATAATGATACATTTATAAGAAGGAATTTCTTTGTATTTTGTTCCTACATTGACAAATATTAGAAAAAAAACAATAACAACACTAACTAAATATTTGTTTTACAAAATTATTCAAAAAATGTTCAGATTAACAATAATATTAAAAAATAAATTATTTATTTACAAAGTAATAGTTCCTAATTCAAAAGAAACTTATTATTATATTTAAATTTTTTTTATTAACATATAAATTATAATAAAAATGATTTTATTATAAATTTCAAACCACATGTTATATAAACCTAAATTTAATACATCAATTTCCATTTGATAAAAAGAAGTCCATTTCTCTAAATCCACAACTTTTCTAAACTCATTTTTTTTGTGAAAATGTAATATCATGTTATCATAGTTAATTAAAGACATAATATTTGTAAAATTAATTAATTAAACTATTTTGGTTAGTGTATTTTGAAGTTAATAGCTTTTAAAATAATATTATATTATTTAAAATACTTTAACTTTATAACCTTATGTATTAGTTAAATATAGAAAGTTAAGTTCAATAGTAATTTTGATAATAAATAGTAAATAACTTTTGTTAGCACAACAATCATTAAATAAACAATTGATAACATTTTCTTTATGGTTAATTTTATGTTAGATATATTTGCATAAAAAAATTTGTTTATATTTGTTCACACTTTGATAAATAGTCTAAAAATATTTTCATGAACAATTAAATATTTATTATATAAAATAATTATTGGAAGAAAATTGAGTGGACAAATGTATTAAAAATATTTTATTTATTATTAAAATAATACTTTCTAATTTCATAATAAAAGTTACATTTAATATATAGTTTTTATTACTTTAATTAAATAATTTCTATTGTTTATTACAAATTTTAAATTTACTAACTAAATACATTTTTAATAAACTCGGGATTAACAAATTAAAATTCAAACACATACTTAAAAAACTCAGACTTGATATCATCCAAACACTGGTTTAACAAACTCATACTTAATAAACTTATTTTTTGTACCATCCAAACACATATTTAACAAATGCAGACTTAACAACCCAAAGCTTAATAAACTCATACGTAACAAACAACTCAAACCTTCGAACCAAACGTCCTTTAAAGGTTCTACACACATCTCATATATATCTTGGAGATTAAATATATTAAATGTATACCTTTCCTAAGGTTCTCAGGAATTCTGAAGGAATTTCCTTTAGACAAGGTTTAGATTTTCAAAGAAGTATTTAGGATATTTTATATTCACAAAGAGCTTAGAAAAAAATTTCTTTGCTTGGGCCAAGTATCTCTTGCCTGTAAATAGGAAGTGTGTCCACGCATATGAGGCAAGTGAGCAAAGCTAAAAAAGTTGGAAATGTGAGTGAGTGAGAATTAGAGTGTGATCTAATATTCTCTCAAAAGTGTCTATCTTTGTACTTTCTCAATAAAAGTCCTTTCTTCAAAGTATTTGCCTCTTCTTTTTTTTTTTTTTTTTTTTTTGTGCTAATTTCTTCAACAATAAGCATTGATATATACAACCTTATAGTCGATAAATATTACCCATGAAATGAAAATTTAGCTTTGCAATATTATTGTAAGATTAGTAAGATGGGAAGAGTTAATAACTTCTCTCAGCTCATTGTTTGACCCAAAGATATTTTAATTCTTATTGTGGGCTCCACAAACTAATTAACTCATCATCCAACTCTCTATTGTGGGCATCACAAACTTATTAACTCACTCATGCAACTCCCTATTATAGGTCCTACAACTTCCTATCTCATTTTTTCTTCACCTCACTTCACTCCTGCCTCTCTCTCTTCTCTTATTTCCTCTCCTATCTTTTTTCTCTCTCTATTTTTTTACATAATTTTTTAATTTCTTAATTAAAATTTTTTTCTTTACTTATATAAATTTTCTCACCATTATTACTAATTACTAATTAAATATAAATAATTATTAAAAAAATATTTTTATTTTTATCCTATAATTTTAATAAATTTTTAACAAAAATATTTTTCTTTTTATTCTATAATTTTCTTTTTTAAGTATAAATTATATAAGAATGTTTTATATATGCTACTATTATTTAAATTGAAATTCTTAATGTAAATTAGAGTACTACATAATAATTTTTTTAATTGATAAAAATCTCTCTATCTCACTTCTTCCACATGTCATCTACAATTTTTTTTTAAGTTTAAATAAAAATTACTTATAACAAATAACAATCTTATCTTTTTTAGTATTTTTTTGTAATAGCTAAACAATATATATAATTTTATGATTTGAAGATAATAAAAACATATTTTAAACTAACTTGTATTACAATTTAAAAAATTAGTCTTTGAAAATGTTAACGTATTAAAAAAAAATTATTTTCAAATTAATCATATTCAAAGTAAAAAGATAAACGATTTATCCTTCCAAACTTAATAAAATAAAATTATTACAATAAATAACATATATATATAGTGCTCTAAACAAAAGTATATATGATATCAATTTTAAATGGTGTTAAAAATATATATATTCATTTTGAACTTAATTATTTTAAAATTGCATAAATATTTGATATTTTATTTTTAATTTAGTTATTTTAAAATTCAAAAAATTTATTATTTTCAAATTAATCAAACTTTAGATAATCCATTACATTGATTAGTTAGAAAAATAAAATCTTATATTATACAAAAAAAGATTATTATTAAGCTTAAAAAAAATTTTAATTAAAATTTTAAAATTGACGAAAACAAGTTTTTAACAAAATTGTAAAATATTCATAAAATAATATAATTTAAAACTTCAATTTTAGGATTCACGGAAACAATCTATATTATTTCTAAAATTGTGAGAATAAAAACATAAGTTTATTTAAATCTCTTTAAATTGATGGATTAAAATCTTTTCGAATCATATGTAATATTTTAAAAAAGTATTGTAAAATTTTCTTTTATTTGAAAATTATCCAAGACAAATGAATAATTAATGTGAGAGATTGAAAAAAGAATATAAGGTTTCAATAATGTAAGGTATTTTGTTCAAAATTATTTTTTTTTCTTTAAAGAAATTTGTAAAATATACATAAATTAATAAAAACAAAAAATTTCAATCTTAGAATTCATGGAAACAAATTCTTAATAAAATTTTGAGAAATTGTAGAAAAAAATTGTACAAAAAAAGTTAAACTCAACTCAGATTTCAAAACTCTAAGTTTAACAAATCTACACTCCAAACACAGACTTCAGAACTCCCTAACTCCTACTTCTTGCCCCAAACAATCCCTTATTCTTGTGGGATGTTGAGTTCGTTCCAAACCCTATGAACACCTTTGGAGATTTGGTGAGGTCTTTACCCAACTGTCCGTTTCTTTTTTTATTTTTACAGCCAGCAAAGAGTCAAACAAAACCCTCTAATTTAAATTGATAAGTGGAAAAACTATTAAAAATAAAAGTATAAAACACTCTCTAATGAGAGTCTGTAGATTGTACACGATCACAAGAGTTGATCAAAGAATCTAGCTTATTTTCTAACATTTCCTTGAAAGGTGTACATAAATTGAACTAGGTTGAGATGCTTTTTAGACTCAATTCAATTGTTTGGGTTGTAGACTTGTCAAACTCAAATAATAGATCTAATAGACCTAAATAAATCTTATCTAATCATAAAATATTTGAGTTGGGTGGATTTAGATTATCTGGGTAGTTCAATCATAAAATAATGAAAATACTAATTATTTTTAAACATTAAATTAATAGTAGTGACCCAACAAATTTCTATATTTTTAAAAATTATAGTTTAGAGATTAAAAAAAGTTGATGTGTAAAAAAGTTTAAATAAATGTATGCATATGCACTTTGTTCACCAAGGATTACAAAGCTTCGATCCGTTTGAAGACGAAACTTTTCACAACAAATTATAGATGGAACTTATTTGATCAAGTGAATAAAAACACATTTCTTATTCGTTGTAAAATTAAAAATTGGCTTGTTAGAATATCCATAAGAGAGGTAATTTTGGACTCATCAGTGACATTGACTTTCGCTCGTTTGTCAACTATTAAATTTGTACGAATAATTAAATAATTGTTGCTTGAAGTTGTACCACTGTTTTGGTTTCTATCTTCCTCCTCTCTCTATTCACACTTTTTCCTTCCTTGCAGATCTACAAAATCGAAAGAGAAGACTGCTGGGATTACTTTGGAAAAAAAAGAAAAACCCAAGGTAATATAATCTTTGTTCGAAAACCTATTTAATTATCATTTTAGATTTTGAAAAGTGTTTTTAGAATTGCAAATAAATTTTAAAACCTATAAAAACATATTTTATAAGTAGGTTCTTTATTTTTTTAATCTTAACACGTTATGGTTCTCTGTTGACATATATTTGGTTCTTTTAAAAACATTTTTAGCATTAAGTACGCTTTCCCCTTATATTGTAAAACTATACAGCAGACAAAATTTCTAAGGGCAAATAGATCATAATCAGATTATATTTTCCAACAACTTAAAATGATTTTTTTAAGTACACCAAATTTAGGGATAGAGATTTAAACACGCTTTAACCATGCTATGTTGGCAACTTAAAACGATTTTAATAAATAAACATTCGTGCACAATAATCAACTTGAGGGAGATCAGAAATGAAATTTCAAAAGCACAATTTATTAACATGTATACCTTATTTATCTGACTTCAATTTTCTATTTTTTTAAAAATAGTTTTTTAGGCTTTAACTAAACCATTTTGGCAATGAGTTTCTGTCCTTTAAAAACAAAAGTTATAATACTTTATTAAATGTTTTTTTTTTTTTTTTGTTTAAGAAACAATCGATTATATTTGATAACTATTTTTTTTGTTATTTGCTATTTGATAAGTTAAGAGAAAATGAGAAACAATGGAAGAGATGCTAGATAGAAAGATTGGTTAGAAAAAGCGATAGAAAACTTTACCTAAACAACTTTCTACATCAATCATTTTAACTACCAAATAGAAAATTATTTACTTGACTTTTTAATACAAAAAAAAAAAAAAATGTCATTCTTTTTAATAAATTAGTACATTAATTAACTTCCCTCAATAAATTTGTAAACGGACCCTTTTTCTTTAAGTGATAGTGACAGTCTCCCTTTTTTTAAATATTCTTACAATGTTGTACAAATAAATTATATATATATATATATATATATATATATATATATATATATATTCCTGTTTCTTATTTTCAGCATTTCAAAAAATATGAATAAAAGTATGGTAATAATATCAAAGCCAGAGCAAGTTATAAAGGTTTTCAATATTTCATCTTTAAAGGATTATTTCTTACTTAAAAGGTTAAGCTCATAATTTTTTATTTTTAAAAATAAAATTTATAAATACTAGTGAATTTCTTGTTTTGTTATTTTAAAGTACAAACAAACAGGGAAAGGCCTAAATGAACCCAGATGGAAACTAGTATACGGCTCAGTTTGCATTTTGCATGAGGCTGGCACGTGGTTTTGGTTCCTTTAAGCTGAACTCAAGGTTCGTGATCCTTCCAATTCGCCCATTTCTAAGAACTCCAAGTATTGAGCGAAGGGGCAATGATATTTGGTACGGAAGTAAGAGACTTAGTATTATTGAGTCCTTTCACGAGCTTCCATTTTCGGAGGAGATAGGAGGATGAATTCTTTGTTGGCACGCGAGCAAGAGACATAGTATACCATACCAGGATTCCTTAGAATTTGACACATCTACGTAATAGCTCAAGTCCTTTCCCGAGCTTTGATTTTCCCGAAGAAAGATGGATGAATTCTTTGGTGTGGTTAAACAGGTTTTAGAGTGTCTGTGGAAGATTCAAAATTACATTATAAATTTAGAGAAATTTGTTATGGTTATTTGTTTCTCAAATATTATAGCCTTCAAATTTCATTTCTAATTTTGATAACTCCATGTCGTTAACACAATTAAGTATCAATGTGACATGTCGATTAGATTAAGGATTGAAAATATGGTTAATGAAAAAAGGAGATCAAAATGTGGGAAAATCTGAATGCAAAAGCATCATGAAGGAAGCAAATGCCAGAATCTCATCTCCCAAAAATTATTTTCTGTATCATTCAAACACAGACTTAACAAAACCAGACTTAACAATCCTAGGCTTAATAAACTCAGACTTAACAGACCACCCAAACCTGCAAACCAAACACCCCCTGAGATTGCAAGAACAAAGAGTGTTGAAAGTTCCATTCTTAGCCATCAAGAAGGCAGGGATGACTATAGAGGTGGAGAATTTTGTGAAGTAAAAAATCTAATGTATAGACAGGTTTGGAAGATCAGAGAAAGATTCGAGTTTGATGATTATGAGCCTAAGGAGAACAAACGGAATCCATGTATCAACAATATGATATCTATCTTTCTAAGGGATTTATCCGAAGAGAAGAATTTCCCAGTAGATATAACTTCCGTAGAATATGGGATAAATAACAATGAAAAGTCATCAGAGAGTATGAGGAGAGCCTCCCATATATATTATAATTTTAAAAATTTCCTCCAACTTATCATCCTAAAATTTTTAGAATTGAAAATTTGTGTATATAGAAAGTACAGTAATGTCCCAAAGAAATTTCTAGTTCCACTCCCAATAGAACTGCAATGAAGAAAACATGGGAATACTTCAAATGTACATGCTAAGACAAGAAAGAGAGGGAAAAGCCTTTCAAAACATAATGACGGAATATGTTCATCTCGCTTATTCAAAGGTTTGATAGAAAAGTACTGTTATGATTTGAGTTGTTGGGAATTGGAGATCCTAGTAACAGATGGTATATGCAGAGACTTCATTAGGAATATGTTCAATAAGCAGAATGATATGGAAGTTGTAAGATTGAAGACCACGTAAAAGATGATATATATCGTGTTGTCTTTGTACGAGGCAATGAAAGATTATTGCTCCATTTATGACTTTGGATCAGCCACATCACAAGATGTGAAAGGTGAAAGCCTATATTTGCAAGGTTCGACATCTGACAGCGACCTTCCCAAAGTTTAGAATGCCAAATAAGGCAGGAAATTTATGAAATCCTCTTTCCAGTAATGCTAAAGGCATGACAGAAAAGCGTAGAACATACAACTGAAAGGCCTTCTTAGAGAAGAGGTATCTTGGAGCATCTTTGGTGGGACAATACAACGTATCTCTTACAAATTCCCCAACTACAATTAAAGAAGATGCCCGCTTAGTTTTCATGAGGAGAACAGTTAGGGAATGGGAGGAAAGACAGAAGTCGATACCCCAATTTTTAGGACAGAGTCTTTACAGAGAAGCCACTATAAAGAAAGACACAAAAACTAAATTTGCTACCGAACTTCAGAAGGCATTGAAGTAGAGGAAATTTTGGTGCTCAGTGCAAGGTTTGAGATAATGGATTATCACAGTAATCTGAAAGCTCTGGCCTTGGAATGCGAGTTTGATGAAAGTAAAACTACTTTTGTGGAGGCGGAAGACACTAAATGTACTCTCACTTTATTGATTAATAACTAATAAGCTATAGAAAAACTATGAAGCAGTTCAATAACAATAATTTAATTGTGTGAGTTGAAATCTAGCTTAGAAACTATTTAAGTGAACCAGAAAAAGTTTGTCAAATTTCTTCTGCCGAAGAAAATGTACCTCACTAAAAGCTCTCCTAGTCAGAACTTTATAATGTGCAGCTAAACTAAACATGTCAAATTCTAAGTGCTCAAACTTCTGGAGCTTCTACATAATTATTAAATTTTATGATTTTGAGCAGATCGAAATAAGAAGTTGGGAGCAATAGTGCTGAGGTACTAAAATCATAGGCTTTATCAGTACATTTCATTTAATCTTCACGAGCAAGAAAACTGATGCAAACAGCACTTACACCTGTCATCCAACCAAATAGCTTAAACAAAGTTAACTTCATCAAGAGCAACGCCACAAAGAAATACTTGGATTGAGATGTGTTGTTTCAAGGAAATAAATGTAATTAATTTTTACTATTGATAGATTGGAAGAAATGATGCATACTTTGAATCCACTTGAATCAGTTCACTTTATTAGAAGGCTGCCGTGGCTAATGCCAAGATCTCAGAAAGGCTGAAAACGAGTTCCTATCCCCAATGCCTAATCTCAGATTTTGTTTTTCCTAATACAGTTAGATATCAAATATTGAAAATAAGGATTGATCAAAAGTCGACAAAATTATTAAGAAAGATTACAACATTTGATTAAGGAAAATTAGTTTTTAGAAAACATTACGACTGGAGTGCCCTAATTACATGTAACAACAAACTCCAAGTTTAGATCACAAGGTTCTTCAGTGGAAGCAAATCGATTATTGATGGTATAAACCTTTTATAATAATACTTTAACAAGACATAATATTCTATAAATCCGAAAACATTACAATCATAAATCTTAAACTTGGGAGAAACTAGAAAGTATGAGATTCAGAAAAGAAGAAGTTTGTTATATAGTTATTTCAAATATTGATTCACACGTTAAACTCAATAAAAGGTTACGCAAGTAAAACGGATTACACATTTACACCAAATATATACCGATAAATGTTGTTCCTAAGTCCTAACTATTCAATTCACGTATCAACAGAAACCATCGCTAACACAAAGTCGTTTTCAAACTTCTAGAAACAACGAAAAGTAAGATCTCAAAGCTCACAATGACTATAGATAAAGGTATCGAGAAAGATAAATCAAATCGATATAGTTGAAAACAAGACACAAGTCGGCAATGAATGAAACAAAACCGACCAACTAAAACATCTAATCTAATCTGATCGACGAATGAAAAAACATTTGAGAAACTATTTGATACTGAACAATCACGACAATTAATTTAAGAAACAATTTGATTTCCTCGTCGACTAATCAAAATTCTACAGTAATTAGAATTATGAGACGTATCGATCACGATCATTTATTTAATAAACTATTTGATTTCCTCTCGACTAATCAAAATCGTCGAGCAAAGAAATTACGAGACCTAGCAATCACTATCATTATTTTAGTGAACTATTTGACTTCCTCGTCGAGTAATCAAAATCGTACAGTAAATAAATCATAAGACCTATCATTCACGATAATTAATTGAAGAAACTATCTGATTTCCTCATAGATACGATTTTGATTACCGGTTAAGGAAGAAATCGTTTGGTTTTCTGAAAGGTAAATCACCGACTCATTTATTTAATAAACTATGTGGTTTCCACTCGACTAATCGCAATCGTAGAGCAACGAAATTTCGAGACCTAGCAATCGCTATCATTATTTTAGTGAACTATTTGATTTCCTCGTCGACTAATCAAAATCGTACAGTAAAGAAATTATAAGACCAAGCGTTTACGAAATTAATTTTAGAAACTATTTGATTTCCTCATCAAAGAATCAAAATCGTACAATGATTAGGAACTTTCAAACCTAGAAATCACGATTACCGATTAAAGAGAAAATCGTTTGGTTTTCTGAAAGATTATCCATCCGACATACCTGGACTGCCTACAATGTCGTGATTCGTGAGCCACAGATGATTTCGAACTCTAATCTCATCGCATTTCTCGTCGGAGCAATCTCAATAGCCAAAATTTTCGCGCGCAAATTTTGCCTTCTCGACTCGCTTCCAAGTTCCCGCTCTTGGCTTTATATAGAGCTTTACGGGAACGGTTGCCGTTTGCGTTTATTTACAGAGGGGAAAATGGAAAAGAGCATTTCGGTAACTGCGTCTGTTTTACACGGATGCTGAAAACGGCGGCGTTTTACTTGACTGTCAGTGGTGATTGGGTCATAGTATTGAAAATTAATGGGCTCAAATAAGCCCAATTACATTATACACACGAAAGCTGAAATGGAATGTCCTATTATATAGGCCCGGCCCAAATAATTCTTCCTTCCTTTTTTTTCTTTTTAAGCAGTTCTTCTTGATGCTCGCACCTCTTTATAATTATAACCCTCTTTAAAATATTAATAATTTTTATAATGATTTTTTTAGTTTAACAACGTGTGAATTTTGAGATTTGAACTTTTGATCTCGTGGTCGAAGATATCATAACTTAACCCTTTAAATTATGCTCATGTTGGCTTATTGTATTACAAATATGCTACTAATATCGATCGTTTTGATGGATTTATAAACTATAGTAGAACATATATAATTTAAAATATTGAAGATGATTCAAACCTCTAACATTTCAATCGTTAATACATATTTTAACTAGTTGATTTATGCTCAAGTTAACTTTCATTCTTATCCCTTACATTTCAAATTTCAATCATATAAGTACTTCAATTGTCTACCAGTGACTTCAGAATAAATTCAGATAAAGATATTTTAGATTTTTTGCCATCAAATTAAATCTAGTTTTAAAAAGTATATTTGAATTAGTTAAAAATGAAATAAATAAAGTGTGTTGATGAGCCTAAGGTTTGAGAATTAATAACAAGCAAAAAAAAAAAAAAAAAAAAACCTAAAACAAATTTGATAACAAACACAAATTTTCTATTTTTCTTTTTAGTTCAGCGACATTTGGGGTGTGAGGATTAAAACCTCTGACCTATTGGTAAAGATATATACATTAACTATGGTCAAGTTGGCAACACAATCTTAATTAATCCTTTGGATTTATACAAATACGAATGATGAATGATAATAAGGGAGAAAAATCAATTTGCACTTTTATCCTTGTCAAGTTGTATAAATTTTTACCTTAAAATTTTAATTTCATCAATGTACCTTAAACCTAGATATAACTGTTGCAATCTTAACCTTAAACTTTAACATGTGTTACAATTTAAACCTCCGAATAAGTTTTCGTTTGAAATATAGTTTAAAAAAAAAATTCTCATATGCATTCAATGGATTATAAAACATATATATGGTACAAAATCAATAAGATTTTATAGAAAAACGACATTACAGCTAAATTTTTGTTGAAATTTGTAAATTTTGACAAGAATATTCAATAGTTAATTCGTTCATTGATCAAACTTAATTTTGTACAACGCTTGATCTTATTGAAATTAGTAAGTTTATCTAGGTATTTATATTGTTTTTTGTTAAAATTAGTAAGTGAATTAGCGAAAATTGACTAGAGGGTAAAAATTGCAACGATTGTATGAGTTTAGAGTCCAATTTGATGAAATTAAAAGGTTACGGTTAAAATTGATTTTTTTTTCCTAATAATAATTAATACTTTTAAACATTCTCTTCAAAAAAAAAACTTTCAAACATGACTTCTTTTTTTTTAGTTGAACAACATTTTAAGGTGGGAGATTCGAACATCTGACCTCTTGGTCGAAGGTGCATGTCAATTACTATTAAGCTAAACTCACTTTAATTTTCAAACATGACTATTAAGTAATGAGAAATTAAGTAAATGAACAAACAAAATTTTATAAACAAGGTTGAAGATTAAATTGTATGTTTGAAAATTTAAAAACTAAAATAAAACTAAAGATGAGTTTTAGGAAAGTGAATACAAATTCATGATAACCATCTACTTAGAATAGTAAAATTTTAAGAAGTTTTAATAATTAAAGGTGCGCTTGACATATCTTTTAAAGTGTTCATTAAAGACTAAAAGTATTCTTTTAACCAATAGTGTTTGATTAAAATTTTAAACAATAGTAAAGTGCTTTGACCAATTAAAAACAGTTTTCAAAATTTTTCACCCATAAAAATAGTTTGATTATAAAAAAAAAAGATTAAAAAACTCAACTTTTAGAGGAGGCATTTAACTGGTTACTTAAAAAAATTGCTTGTGTTGCAAAAGCAGCTAGCAAATGCTTGATTTTAAAATATATTTGTTTGTAAAACACTTCAAATACACTCTAAAAGTAGTAGAACAATTGTAATAGAAAAATTTTCAATTCAAGTATAGCTTATTGAATAAGACATTAATTATCATAAAGCTCTTAAAAAAAGGAAGTTAACTACATAAATAGGTCATTTTAAGCCTCAAATTACACAAATGTCAAGATTTCAAAACATTTTCAGCTTTGTTTGAAGCACAACCATTAGAAGTATAGTTATCATCATGAATTTTCAAGAATGTTTTATATAAATAATGATATTTATAAACAATATACTGTATAATATATATTTATCATTTGGTAGTTTAACAGTGTATCATGTACAATTTACATAGTCTATAATATATATATCTATTTAGGATTATATATAATAAAACTATTCATTTCGAAGAAAAAAAGACGAAACATAATATAATGGATTCATTTTACCTATAAAATGATAAATAAATAATATAGTAATTAGCCCAAAAAGTCAAAAGAACAAACTGAATAAGGAAAAAAAAAGTAAACATTACTAAAAAAACAATATAATAATTAACCAAGCAAGCCAAAAGAAAAAACTGAATATGAAACCAAAAAAAACTAAACATTACTCATATTTGATGAATGAGATTGACGACCAAATTGTAGAATGTCGGAAGTAAGGTGATGAGAAGTGCGAGTAAGAGATATATGTAATTAATGATAAAATTATTTAACTAAAATGAATGATTTTATTATGGAAAACTTAAATCATAATAATATCATCATTATAAAGATGTGTAGAATTTTCAAGGTATAAATGAAATAAAATTGTTCTAAAATTTTGAGTAAGGTTAGAACTGAATCTTTCTTTTAAAAAAATTATATTTGTGAAATATATAGTTGAAAACATGTTATATATTTGAGTTTGGTTAAATTGTCAAAAATACCCATGAACTATGGGGTTGATTTCAATTATACTCATGAACTTTGAAAAGTTTCATTTTAACCCTTGAACTTTGAAATTTGTTTCAAAACAACATTTGAAGGTTTTTTCCGTTAAATTTATGGACGAAAAATGACGTATTTGCATATGTTTTGATTTGTTTTTTCAACGTATATGTTCAAATATGTTCAAACAAGTAACAATATAAATGCAAAAAAATCATTTTTCGTCCATGAATTTAACGAAAAAAAGCCTTCAAGAGTTGTTTTGAAACAAATTTCAAAGTTCAAAGATTAAAATAAAATTTTTTAAAGTTTAGGGATATAATTAAAACCAACCCCATAGTTCAGGGATATTTTTGATAATTTAACTATTTGAGTTTTTATAGTGTGAACAGGCATTTTATTTATTATTTATTTTTTAACTCAATAAAAGAAAATTGTAATAGAAATTCTGTTGGCTACTTTCCATTTTCGGAAAAGAGAAAGAAAAAAAAAGAAAAAAGTGTGCAGAAGGATTCAAGACAAGGTACACGAAGGAATGGAAGGAGGCAATACGAAGCCAAGAAAAGAAAAAAACGAAGAGCGTGTTGCATTAAATGACACAAATTTATATTCCTTCCTAGTACCTTTCTTCAAATTCTCTACACATACCCTTCATTTGGCTAACAAAAATTCACACAACTTTTTCAATTCAAATCCTTTTAAATTTCACCATTTCTTCTCGTGAAGCTTTAAGCAATTACCAAAGCCTTCAGCTCCTCCATCGACCAAATTTGTGTCCCTCTCTCCAAAAACAAGGGATCCTCGTGATGAAGAGCTCTTATATTTCACGAGTTTCATATTTTACACTCAGAATTTCAGAAGCGCTTCCTCAATCCGGACCCAGATTTGAATTCTCTTGGCCTCCTTCAAATACCCATCAAAATTTGATCCAAAATCATGAATCCAATTCCAAGAATCAGTGTCTTGTTTTTGGAAGAAAATCATGGATTTCAACACCCAAATGGTCTTTCTTTCAACCCTTTTCTTCTGTTTTCTTTCACTTCAAGTTCAAGCAAACACTTCCAATCTTCAAACTTACATGATTCAACTCCACCCACAGGGCTTAACCAGCTCTCTTTTTTATTCTAAGCTTCAATGGCATCTTTCTTTTCTTGAACAAACTGTGTCTGCTGAAGAAGACTCTTCTTCTCGCTTGCTTTACTCTTATTCTAATGCCATGGAAGGATTTGCAGCTCAGTTATCTGAAACTGAGCTTGAGTATTTGAAGAAGTTGCCTGATGTTGTGGCTGTAAGAGCTGATAGAAAGCATGCAATTCAAACAACTTATTCTCATAAGTTCTTGGGGCTTAGTTTAGGCACACAAGGTGTTTGGTATAAGACCTCAATGGGCCAAGGGGCAATTGTTGGGGTTCTTGACACTGGAGTTTGGCCCGAGAGTCCAAGCTTTAATGATTCCAAAATGCCTCCAATTCCACAAAAATGGCGAGGGGCTTGCCAAGAAGGGCAAGATTTTAATTCCTCAAATTGTAACAGGAAACTCATTGGCGCCAAGTTCTTTATCAAAGGACATCATGTAGCTTCGTCACTGCCTTCCGATGTTGTCCAGGAATACGTCTCCCCAAGAGACTCCCATGGCCATGGGACTCACACGTCTTCTACGGCTGCAGGAGCTTCGGTTGCAGATGCCAGCGTGTTCGGCAATGGAGCTGGTGTGGCGCAAGGGATGGCCCCAGGAGCCCACATTGCGGTGTACAAGGTTTGCTGGTTCAGTGGCTGCTATAGCTCTGATATTGTAGCAGCCATGGATTCTGCAATAAGAGATGGTGTTGACATTCTCTCCCTTTCACTGGGTGGCTTCCCACTTCCGTTTTTCGACGACAGTATCGCCATTGGAAGTTTTCGAGCAATGCAGCATGGCATCTCGGTCATTTGTGCAGCAGGAAACAATGGCCCAATTCAAAGCTCTGTTGCCAATGTAGCTCCTTGGATCACCACCATTGGTGCGAGCACACTCGACCGAAGATTCCCAGCTATAGTTCGACTAAGCAATGGAGAAGCCATTTATGGCGAATCAATGTACCCTGGAAACAAGTTCAAGCAAGCTACCAAAGAGCTTGAAGTGGTTTATTTGACTGGAGGACAAATGGGAGGTGAACTTTGCTTAAAAGGGTCTCTTCCAAGAGAACAAGTACAAGGAAAAATTGTGCTTTGCGACCGTGGCGTCAACGGCAGATCCGAAAAGGGGCAAATTGTGAAGGAATCTGGAGGAGCTGCCATGATCCTTGCAAATTCAGAGATAAATCTAGAGGAAGACTTGGTTGATGTTCATGTTTTGCCAGCCACATTGATTGGATATGCCGAGGCGAATTGCTTAAAAGCTTACATTAACACCACAACCAATCCAAAAGCCAGAATCCAATTTGGAGGAACTGTGATAGGAAGATCAAGAGCTCCATCTGTAGCTCAGTTTTCATCAAGAGGACCAAGCCTCTCCAATCCTTCAACTCTCAAGCCTGATGTAATTGCTCCTGGGGTCAACATTATAGCAGCTTGGCCTCAAAATCTTGGTCCAACTGGCCTTCCAGAAGATTCTAGAAGGTCAAACTTCACTGTCATGTCAGGAACTTCCATGGCTTGTCCCCATGTCAGTGGAATTGCAGCTCTAATCCATTCAGCTCATCCAAAATGGACACCAGCAGCGATTAAATCAGCCATAATGACAACTGCTGAAGTTACTGATCATTTTGGTAAGCCAATTCTTGATGGCAACAAACCAGCTGGTGTTTTTGCAATGGGAGCTGGTCATGTAAACCCAACAAAAGCAATTGATCCTGGTTTAGTTTATGATGTAAAGCCATATGAATATGTCATTCATCTCTGTGCTCTTGGATACACACATTCAGAAATCTTCATCATAACCCACATGAATGTGAGTTGCCATAAAGTTTTGCAGATGTACAAAGGCTTCAGCCTGAATTATCCCTCCATGTCTGTCATTTTCAAGCATGGAACGACGAGTAAGACGGTTTTGAGACGGTTGACGAATGTGGGGAGCCCGAATTCCATCTACTCGGTGGAAGTAACGGCACCCAAAGGAGTGAGAGTTCGAGTTAAGCCTCGGCGTTTGGTGTTCAAACATGTGAACCAAAGTTTGAATTATAAGGTATGGTTTATGTCTGAGAAGGGAAGAGTAGGAAGAAAAGTGAGCTCTACAGAAGGGCATTTGACATGGGTTCATTCTGAGAATAGCAAATACAAAGTTAGAAGCCCAATTGTTGTGACTTGGAAGAATTAAAGTCACCAACATGATCAAAATGAATGCTTGGGAGTATGTTTTATGATTCACAAAGATATTGACATTGAGTCACAGTCAGGTTAGTTTAATAATCTTCAGAAAATTTCTACTATAGATTTCTTCCTTTGAAATTTTTAGTGTAGAAAAATCTGCCTTTTGTCATCTAGCGAGGCAGGACTGGACTGATGTCCTTGTCTTCCAGTCAACAAAGATTTCATTTTAAAGAGTTAGGCATTTTATATATCTCTTGCATGGTGGAAATTAAATTATATATTCAGCATTTTTTTTAATCTATAAATATCAAAATATAAGATATGATTGAACACTTGACGAATAATTACGTGTTGGTTATGATATATTACGATATTGTTCCAACAATTTAAGTTGGATAAATTTAACTTTAAAAATAGTTATTTATATCAATTACTGTTTTATCGGATGAAGTATCGCAAACAAACATATATTGGATGAAAACTATTCTACTTGAGTTTTGGATTTGAATCTTTTGAACTTAAAAGATGTTAATTTTTATTCAAAAATTAAGATCGAAATCAAATAATTCTTACTTAAAATATTTATTTATTCATTTGATCTCAAAATGTCCTTAATATTCTTCAATGTAGACCTTGAAATTTGCATAAAACACCAATGAATTGTATCTCATTCCACCTGCATTATTGCAACTTCAAATTTACAAAAGGAAAAGAAAGGTTAACTTCATTGCTCCTTTTAAGGCTTGGGCTAATAGTCTAATAACCCATTTTGGCCCAAGTCCCCAAGTTTAGGCCCAATGCCAAGAGACAGGCCAAGGAATAAATTGGGCTGCTTTTGTTTTAGTTCCAAAATTTTAAAATAAAAAAAAACCGTAAAAATATCATTTTAGTTTTTGAAAAGAGAATTTGTTATATTTTCGACAATGTATTTTTAAATGTTTAAATATAGTTCATTTATTTTTAATAAACTTTGAAATTAGTCTACACCGTTAGTTTGAATTTGTTTTAGTTAACAAATGTAGGCATGGAGATTTGAACATCCAATCTTAAGAAAAAAAACTACATGTCAATTACCACTGAATTATGTTCATGACTATTAGTTTGAAGTTAATGATTATCTAACTTGACAAAAAAAATTAATAATAATTTTTATTTAAGTAAATCTAGAATTTGAGTATGTTTTTCAAATTTTTAGAGGACAACGTATAAGGATTAAGCAAAAAATAACCATAAATTAATAATGGAGATTAATTGCAAGGTGTTGATGCAATTTAGATGTTTTTTATGGTGATGCAATTTAGACATTTGAAAATATGAAATGGTATTTTAATTTTAGAAAAAAAAGAAAAGAAAAAAGAGATGCCGACCAAAAAAAAAGTGATGATTATATAACAATCTTTTATTTTGATAAATGATATAAATTTACAACACGTATAAAAATGGACCAAACGTATAATCAATCTGACAGTGGATTAGGAAACATTTCATGATTTCAAAGAATCAAATAAAAAAGATAAATTTATAATTGAAAATAAAAAACAACATTTTTTACATCATCATTACTAGAGATATGATCTTTTTGGATCATGTATCTCAAAACACAAGAAACTTGAATTATATGAATTGTCAAATCAATTTACCAAATGACTTAACATAACCTCCATTGATGTTTATATAAATAATGTGGGTCCCATGAAAATGAGGCTCCACATCTGATGCACGTGCCACATGTGCAACCACTACTCTTGGTTAGGTTGTCTGAGGTGAGCATAAAGGCATGTGGAAGCACTTCATCCCTGTCATTGATCTCAAAATTAAGATGGTTTAAATTCGGTTAAATTACAAATTTAATTTTAAAATTTTGAGGTTTGTATCTATTAGGTCTCTAATTTTTTTAAAAAATTTAATAGATTTATGAACTTTCAATCGTGTCTAATAAGTTTATGAATGTTTAATAGATCCATGAACTTTTAAATTTCTGTTTAATAGCTTCTTGACATATTCAATATATTCTAAAATTCATAGATCTATTGTATACAAAATTGAAGATTTAGTGTCATATTAGACACAAATTTTATGTCTAATAGCTTCTTGACCTATTCAATATTTTCTAAAATTCATAGATCTATTGTATACAAAATTAAAAGTTTATAGCTCAATTAGACACAAAATTCAATTTTATGTCCAATAAATTCGTTAATTTTCAAAACTGTTGAATATATCGAGGAATTATTAGACACAAACTGAAAGTTCAACGATCTACTGAACACTTTTAAAGTTTAGATATCTATTAGACACAAAATTGAAAGTTTAAAGATCTATTAGACACATTTTAACGTTTAGGAATCTATTAGACACAAATCTAAAAGTTTATGGACTAAACTTGTAATTTCACTTCTAAATTAAATTTCTCTCTCTCTCTTCAATGATAGGAAAACAGGTACTTAGCTAAGAAGCTGCTATTTCACATGGGTGTGTTCTAATTCAACAGTACTTATGTGTTTTTGCATTACTTTTGGGCCATATATAGAAAAAAAAAGTGGATATGAATGTATTAATTCACTTCTTTCTCTATCTCTTTTTTATGTAGGAATTTGGGGAAGCTCCACATGTGGCCATGTGAAATTTGGCAGATTAACAAACAGAAAAAAAGGCCAAAAGAAAGAGAAAGAGAGAGAAGTTGATTGTCTAATAGAAAATGGCAGTTGGTGGGCTCAGACTATGATTGGAATAGTGCATTAATTTGATATTATTTTTCCCAGTTTTGTTCCCCACTTCTATTATATATTTCATAATGCTATTGATTTGGGCACCCTCTCCTTTAATTCACCAGTCTTTTGTGTTAAATGTTTTAGTAACAATTCCTTTTTTTTTGCCCTTTGCCAAATTTCATTTTAAAATGGGATAAATTACAAGTTTATTCTCTTTGTGACTAAAAGATCACTGAAATTTAAAAAATGTTTAATAGATCTCTAAACTTTAAAAATATTTAATTGGTCTTCAGATTTTCAATTTTGTGTTCATAGGTCCATGACATATTGCATTTTTTTAAAAAAAAATTAAATGATCTATTAGACATAAAATGAATTTTATGTCTAATTGGACTCTAAACTTTCAATTTTATGTTTAGTAGGTTATGTATTTAAAAGGAATGTCGAACAAGTTAAAAACCTATTAAATGCAAAATTGAAAATTCGGAGATTTATTGGACAAAAAAATTGAAAGTTTAAGAACCTATTGAACACTTTTTAAAATTGAGGGACCTATCAGACACAAAATTAAAAGTTTAGGCCCCGTTTGATAACCATTTAGTTTTTGGTTTTTAATTTTTAAAAATTAAACCTATAAATACTACTCCTACCTATGATTTTACTTGTTTTGTCATATACTTTTTGCCTATGTTTTCAAAAACCAAGCCATGTTTTGAAAACTAAAAAAAGTAGTTTTCAAAAACTTGTTTTTGTTTTTAGAATTTGGCTAAGAATTCAAATGCTTCTTTAAAGGAGATGAAAACTATAGTAGAGAAATTGGAAGAAAACAAGCTTAATTTTCAAAAACCAAAAACAAAAAACCAAATGGTTATCAAACGGGGCCTTAATGATCTATTAGACACTTTTTAAAGTTTAAGAACCATATAGTCACAAGCTTAAAAGTTCATAGACTAAACTTCTAATTTAACCTTTAAAATTTTAGATTTATCAAATTGAATAAAATTAGTATCTTATAATTGGACAAGACTATTTTATAAGTGATAATTTTTTTCTTTACATTGAGCATATTATTTTTTGAATCTTTTTTCCAATTCAACGATATATGAGGTGGGGATTCGAACCTCTGACCTCTTAATTAAAGATATATATTTTAATCAGTTGATTCTCGATTGAGCTTAACTAGTTGAATTATACAAGTTGGTATATTATTTTCTGGATGTGAACATTCTTTTATTAGGATTAATTTTCTTTTTCGATGGCTTGATTGTGTGGTTAGTTTTAGGGGTTTTCTAGCTAGATTTTAGGTATTTGTTGGCTAAACCTTTTGTGATTACTAAGAAATTTTCCTAAATTTGATTTTTTTAAATGAATTAATTTTAGCACTTATTCAAATTTTAGGCTCAATTCACTAAAACAAAAATGGTTAAATTACAAGTTTAGTTCATAAACTTTCAAGTTTGTGTATATTTGGTCTCTAAACTTTAAAAAGTATTTAATAGGTTATTGGACTTTTAAATTTGTGTTGATTTGGTCCTTGAACTTTAAAAAGTATCAAATAGGCTCTTAAACTTTCAATTTTGTGTCTAGTACGTCCTTAACCTACTCAACGTTTTTTAAAATTCACGGACCGACACAAAATTGAAAATTTAAGGTCCTCAATTTTATGTCTAATAGATTATTTAATTTTAAAAAAAAATTTGGAATATGCTATGAACTTATTGAACACAAAATTGAATGTTTAAATACTTGTTAGACACTTTTTAAAGTTTCAGGACGAAATACTCAAGGATCTTAAAGTTCAAGAGCTAAACTTTATTTAATCAATAAAAACTTGGTAATGCCAAAATTTATTTAATGAGATGAAAAATGATTTTGTTTTTACCTTACACTGAAATTTACAGAGAGAGAGAGAGAGAGAGAGAGAGAGAGAGAGATGGGGATTATAATTTAAGGGTGGGGGTGTCCTACAATAAAGATTTGGTGTGGCTGATATCAATTGGGATAGTGAAGATTATTAAGGGCTTTTTGTCCTTATTTTGGTGTTTTGTTTTTGTTATACTTATAACATGGGAAGATTCCTTCGTTTCAATCAAACTGTTCATCCAACAGTGGTTTGTTCAGTGGGTTTCATGGCTAACCATTCAATCCGCCAGTTAGTGGATCAACGTGTTGATAAGAATATCTTTCAAAAAAATTGTGCGTTTTAGCATTTATTAAAATGGATTTGTTTGCCTTCATAATTTTAAAACCGTTTCTTTATGGTGAAATTTATTTTTGTTTATTACCTAATTTATTTGGCTTCTACTTTTAGAAAATAATATTTAAAGCATAAAAGTGAGTGGAGAAACCAAAAACTTGCGTTTTATTTTCAACAATATTTGGCTACTCCTCTATAGAAATCTCATGCTCCCCATTATTTAATTATTGACAACAAAAAGAGATAAAGTACAATAGAGAGAGAAATGTGAAAAATATTTTTTCTCTCTTTGTTGTCAATAATTAAATGGTGGAAAGCAGACAGATTTCTACATATCGAGGAGCAGCCAAGTATTTTCTTTTTATTTTTTGTTTAATATTTGAGTTTTTTCCCTTATTCTTTTACATAATTGTTCATTTTATTATTATTTTTTTAACATTTGAGTTTTTCCCCTTAGTCTTTTGCACAATTGTTTGTGTAATTAGAGAAACCAAAACGATGAAGCCCATTTGATAAGGATTTTATTTTTAGTTTTTGTGTTTTAAAAAATTAAGTTTTTTTTTTTAACAATTTTTTTGATATGCTTTTTTATCTTTCTTGAACCAAATTTCAAGACACAAAAACAAGTCTTTAAAAAGGACTTTTTTTTTAGTTTTCAATTTTGTCTTTAATTTTTAATACACTTTTAAAAAGTAGAAAACAAAACAAATAAACACCTATAGAAGTAATATCTATAAGCCTAATTTTCAAAAATAAAAAAATAAAATAGTTATCAAATGGACTATTAAAATGACGTTCTCATCTCGTAATTGAACCAATGATTTAAAAAGGTAAAAAGGAAAACTGTGAGCAAGTTCAATTTTACAAAATGTATATATTTTCTAGACTTTTTTATTCCCTAGAATGATTTGGCTAATCGAATAGACCAAATTACCACGATAATATTTTATTGCTTTACTTTTACATGATATGTCCAAGCTTTTGGTAGATTAAACTTATTTATATAAATTTATTCTAACCCATGCTTCAATTTAATGAATCTTTGTCATACTTATAAGTTACCCTTTCAATTTTAATTACCAAAAGTTGAGAATTTCAAGGAGACTTAGTAAAAGCCTAAATCATTTGAGCATGTAGTCTTGGATTTCACACCTATGCAATATAGCATGTAAGCAATTCAAAGTGGCTTTAACTATAAATTTATTCCCAACTTTTCTTTTTCTTTTTCTTTTTCTTTCTCTTTCTCTTTTAGTAAAGCTCTTACACAATATCAATAATAATAATAATGTAATCTTGAATAATGTAAGATTGAAGTTATCTCAATTATTTACATTTTTTTTTTCTTGCATGTTGAGTTATTTATATATTTTTCTTGCATGATTAGAAACTTTGAGAAAATATTAAAAAAAATCGAGAAAGAAACTGTCAAATTAAATTTGCATAGATTGAGATTATACGAGTATGAGTTTATTTATCCAGACTATGGCTTTGCTAATTCCATCTGTCACATACACTCATTACAAAACCATCTAAAGATTATAGATTTAATCATAAATTCACGAACCAAACATATGCTCCACAAAAATTTAAATTTATAGCTACTAGCTAGCTTAAATATAACTCAACTAGTAATTAAGACATTATATATTTGTCATAAATATCAAATGTTAAAGTTCTTACCTCACATTGTTGAACAAAAAAAATATTGGTTAAAATATCATTTTGGCCATACTTGAAGACTCATTCTAAAAATCTTGGTTAAAATATCATTTTGGTCATACTTGAAGACTCGTTTTATTTTAGTCCATGTATTTTCAAGTGTTCAAATTTAGTCTTTATACTTTTAATAAATCTCAAAACTAGTCCCTACTTTTAGTTTTTTTCTTTTTGTTAATTTTTTTTAAAAAAGGAATGAGTTTCGACTAGTCTTCTATAAATTTTCAAAGCATGTTCACATTGTATTTTTTTAATGAAAATTATTATCATTATTATTTTACCAAAATTGATGAAAATTAACTTCAAATCAACTATAAAAATTAATTTTAAGATTTATTGAAAATATAGAAGCTAAATCTAGTCTTTTGAAAATATATAACTAAAATAGAACGATACTCAGAATACAGAGATCAAAATGTGTTTTAACACCCCCAAAAAAAAAAAACTTAAATTAAACCACACAACCCTGAGTTTTTTTAGATGAAACTCTTGAAAATTTAATGTTTAATATTAAATAATCATATTATTATGCCATGCAATGGATCAATCAATCAATATTCTGATTTGTAATGCCTGAAATAAGGGAGGTGGGATATAAAATATGGCTGAAAAAAGGGTGGGAAATTAAACCGGAATCACATTATGATGAGTCACACACACCAAGTTGACTATCTTCTTCATAGAAAGAAGAAGAGCAATAATTTAGCAGTAGTAGTAACAGATAGAGCACATAATTCTCTTCCATGTTTAATGTCGGAGAAACTTCCAAATAAATCCAAACCATCGTTCGTCATTATTTGCAGATAAACAGCTGTTGCATTGCCCGATGCCTCCTTCACAAGCCCCTCAAATTTTCACTTCCATAGCCGATTCCGCCATTTATATATTTAAAGCACAGAGTAATTCTTAACCAACTTCTTTCTTCCCACTACCAAAAAGCTCACTGTCTTTCTCTCTCTTCATTACTGAATTTCAAGCAGAGACAAACCCATCTTCTCAATTTTTGTGATGTTTCTGAAAATGGTGGAAACCTGAGAGAAATTGAGAAATGGGTTTGGTGAAGAAGACGATGAAGTTGAAAACCCAGATTTTGTTTTGTATATTTTTGTACTGTTGGATTGGTTTTTGTACTGAGTGTTCTGTTGCTGGGTTTAGTGAAGAAGCTTTGGCTTTGGTTTCGTTTAAATCAGGGCTTGTTGATCCGTTGAAATGGCTTAGAGATTGGAAGTTGGGCGATGGAAATGGTAGATTTGCAGGGCACTGTAATTGGACTGGAGTTTTTTGCAACTCAGATGGAGCTATTGAGAAACTGAGCCTTTCTCGTATGAATCTCAGTGGCATTTTGTCGAACGACCTGCAAACACTAACAAGGCTCAGTTCTCTTGATTTGAGTTGCAACTCATTTTCGTCTTCTTTGCCAAACTCTATTGGGAATCTCACTTCCTTGAAGAGTTTTGATGTGAGTCAAAACTTTTTTGTTGGTGAGATTCCGGTGGGGTTTGGGAAGATGGTTGGATTGATGAGCTTCAATGCCTCAAGCAACAATTTCTCTGGTTTAATCCCTGAAGATCTTGGAAATGCAACTCTGCTGGAGATTTTGGATCTCCGGGGGAGTTTTCTTGAAGGGTCAATTCCTGTATCTTTCAAGAACTTGCAGAAGTTGAAGTTTCTTGGACTTTCTGGGAATAATCTGACTGGTCGAATCCCGGCCGAGATCGGTCAGATGTCATCGTTAGAGACGGTTATTATTGGATATAATGAATTTGAAGGAGTGATTCCATCAGAATTTGGAAATCTCACCAATCTGAAGTATCTTGATTTGGCTGTTGGAAATCTTGGTGGTGGCATTCCTGCTGAGCTTGGGAGGCTTAAGCAACTTGAGACATTGTTCCTTTATAAGAACGAATTCGAAGAGCGAATTCCATCGTCGATTGGCAATGCTACTTCATTGCTGTTCCTTGATCTTTCAGACAACAAGTTGACAGGGGAAATTCCAGCTGAGGTTGCTGAATTGAAGAATTTGCAGCTGCTGAATCTAATGTGTAACAAGCTGTCTGGTGAAGTACCTCCAGGGATTGGAGGTTTGATAAAATTGCAGGTTCTAGAGCTATGGAACAACTCTTTTTCGGGCCAACTACCAGGCAATCTCGGTAAGAACTCGGAGTTGGTTTGGTTGGATGTCTCATCCAATTCATTCTCTGGTCCAATTCCTGCATCTTTATGCAATTGGGGCAATCTAACCAAGCTCATCCTTTTCAACAATGCCTTTTCGGGTCCAATTCCAATTGGATTATCGTCATGTTACTCACTCGTTCGTGTTCGAATGCAGAACAATTTGCTATCTGGTACAATCCCAGTTGGTTTTGGAAAGCTTGGGAAGCTTCAAAGGCTAGAATTAGCAAACAATAGTCTCATTGGCAGTATCCCAAGTGATATTTCATCTTCTAAATCCCTTTCTTTTATTGATCTCTCTGAAAATAACCTTCATTCTCCTCTTCCTTCCTCAATTCTTTCCATTCCAAATCTTCAAACTTTTATAGTCTCTGACAATAACTTAGAAGGTGAAATTCCAGACCAGTTTCAGGATTGTCCTGCACTTTCTGTTCTCGATCTCTCTTCGAACCATTTCGCAGGAAGCATTCCAGAAAGCATTGCTTCATGTGAGAGATTGGTAGATCTGAATCTCAGAAACAACCAGTTAACAGGAGAAATCCCAAAACAGATTGCAAATATGCCTTCATTGTCGGTCCTTGATCTATCCAACAACTCTCTTACCGGTAGAATACCCGATAATTTCGGTATCTCTCCTGCCCTGGAATCGCTCAATGTCTCGTACAATAAGCTTGAGGGTCCAGTGCCATTAAATGGTGTGTTAAGAACAATCAATCCAAGTGATCTTCAGGGCAATGCTGGTCTATGTGGAGCAGTCCTACCTCCATGTTCACCAAATTCAGCATTTACATCAGGCCATGGGAACTCGCACACGATACACGTTATCGCCAGTTGGGTCATTGGAATATCTTCAGTTTTAACAATCTGTATTGCTCTTTTTGGTGTTCGATCATTGTACAAAAGGTGGTACTCGAGTGGAAGTTGCTTTGAAGGGAGATATGAAATGGGTGGTGGAGATTGGCCATGGAGATTGATGGCATTCCAAAGGCTAGGATTCACAAGCAGTGACATTTTGGCTTGCATCAAGGAATCAAATGTAATTGGAATGGGAGCAACTGGGATTGTTTACAAAGCTGAAATGCCACAGCTAAAGACAGTTGTGGCAGTCAAAAAGCTATGGAGATCAGAATCAGATCTTGAAATTGGAAGCAGTGAAGGTCTAGTAGGAGAAGTGAATTTACTGGGAAAGTTAAGGCACAGGAACATAGTTCGTTTACTCGGGTTTATGCATAACGATGTCGATGTAATGATCGTCTACGAGTTTATGCAAAATGGAAGCCTTGGAGAAGCCTTGCATGGTAAACAAGCAGGGAAGCTGCTTGTCGACTGGGTTTCAAGATACAACATAGCAATTGGAGTCGCACAAGGGTTAGCTTATCTCCACCATGATTGCAATCCACCCATCATTCATCGCGACGTTAAGCCAAATAATATACTTCTTGATTCAAATCTCGACGCACGGTTGGCTGATTTTGGGTTGGCACGGATGATGGCTCGAAAGAACGAGACGGTTTCAATGGTAGCTGGATCCTACGGCTACATTGCCCCCGGTGAGTTTCATTTGCAACATTTCTTATTAACTCATGAATGGTATTATCAAATGCAGCCTGCAAAAGATGAAAAGCTATTTTGTGACTTCTGTTGCTTTGCTTACCATTTTGCAGAATATGGATACACTTTAAAGGTGGATGAAAAGATCGACATTTACAGCTACGGCGTCGTTCTTTTAGAACTACTGACGGGGAAGAAGCCATTAGATCCCGAGTTCGGAGAATCTGTGGACATTGTCGAATGGATTAGAAGGAAAGTTAGAGACAATAGACCTTTAGAAGAAGCACTAGATCCCAATCTGGGAAATTTCAAGCATGTTCAAGAAGAAATGCTGTTTGTTCTTAGAATAGCACTTCTCTGCACTGCAAAGCATCCAAAAGACAGGCCCTCCATGAGAGATATAATAACAATGCTTGGAGAAGCAAAACCAAGGAGAAAAAGCAACAGTGGCAATGAAGGATTTGGAACTAACAAAGAGAAGCCAGTTTTCAGCACTTCCCCTGTAAATGGCCTTCTGTAGAAGCAACAACAATGGAGTTTCTCTACTGAATTGGCCTTCAAAAATCCCCACCCCCTGTTTTGATCCTTTTACATTCATCTTTGTAAGTAGGATTGGTCCTTTTTTACTCTCTTTTCCTTGATTAATTGTAATGATTGGCTCATTTGTTGGGTGTGTACAAGAGCAGATGATGTGTAGTATAAATTACATATCTGCCATTGGAATGTTAATTCTTTTTTTTTTTTCTTTTTATGGACAACAAAACCAGAAATCTTGGGGGGGAGCAGATATGAACTGAAGATGGAAAGGCTTGTATAACAAATAATATTTGAAGTTTCAAGCCATATATATATAAGCAATACAAGCATTATTGTGATCCAATTTTTTCATTGAAATTCCAAAATTTTCCCTGTTTACAAACACACACATAACCACATCATCTTCTCCAATCTCCATTGAGGGAGAAGAAAACTAGAACAGGGAATATTACAGCATTTAAAAAAAAAAAAAAAGGAAAAAGCAGAAGAAGAAGCACCTTCCCAATGCAGAAAAGGCTTAAAGCAGAGCATTATTTGCTCTCATATTCACAACATAAACATTCCCACATCTGTATATGTGCATGGCTTTATGGCTGTGACTTCCAAAATACACAAATTGACAATTCCCAGAGCAGGGGGAACAAGATCAGAAAACCCAAAAAAGAAAAAAGGGAAAAGAAAAAAGAAGCCATATCTTTTTCTTTTCAAAATGCTTCGCCTATTACCTCTCCTTTGCACAGTTTTCAAGCTTATATCGGTTACCTCAGTTCCATACATATTGGCCTTCCTCATATATTACCAATCCTTTCTCTTGCTGCTACAGAGCTGCAAATTCCCCCAGAGAATCGGTGTCGTGCAAAAAAAAAAAAAAAGAAGAAGAAGAAACATCTTCAATCCTGCTGGCAGATCACCTGCCAATTTGATTAGCTTCAGCTGCTCTCATTATCCTAAGCCTCTTCACGGAGTTGGTAAACATTCTGGATATATGATCAAAAGAGAATCTAAATTACTATACCAGTAAGAAAAATAAAACAATATAAAGAGAAAAGACGTCCGTGATGATTGAGTCCACTTGACAAGAAAGTTAAAGACTTGAGAGAAGATCGTTAGTTTTTGTATTAACGATTGAGACTCGGGCGGTTGTTCAGGTGGTATGAAGAAAGGACACCAAATGGAACAGAGGGAGAAAAGAAAATCAAAACAAATAGAAGAAGACCCCTCTTAAAACAATGCAAGAAACTTGAGTTATTGAAAGTTTCTAGCTCAGAAGATTGGGTTAGGTGACGTATTAGGTTAATATTCTACAAACTCCAATTTTAAGGCCTTAGACCTCAAACAGAAAACAGGGGAATTTTTAGATATTTTCTAATTGATTGCTTTGATAGAAAATTTTCGATCAGAATAACTAGAATGGAAAGATCCGTACCCCCATGGAACATCGCCAACTAGCATCCAATCTCCGTCCCTATCTTCATAAGTAAGCATGTACTCGGATAGTCCATTTAGTAGTCTGGAGGGTCTCACTATGTCACGTTCCTTTATGCTTGATCCTGTATCAGATGAAAAAGCGTCATTATCGGTTACCAGAAAGAAAATATCTACCTTCATGACTTGATTCTAGAACCCAAACCAATTCAAACGATAAAATATCAATAAATTAATAAGGTGATCCTTCCTAAAAGAGGTAAAATTGTTGCTTCACTCTGATAATAAGAAGCTTCTCTCCACACTCAATAAAGAAAATGGTTGAATCCCATGCAAGAAATTTCCAAAAATACTAGCATTTACTACAGGAACAGAGCCTTTCTTCCAGAGATTCTCAACCTTAGCACTTTCATCTCAACATTAACCTTCTTTAGGCAGCTTTAAAGTAACCCTAAAGATCTTTTAAGTAGAAGATTATCTATCCAAAACTTAACTCCATTCAGGGTAAAAGATAGCATCAACACAATATTATATTGAACTCTAGGATTCACTTCTCATTGAGTTGCAAATATTCAGTTTCAGAGATTGAAACCACAAATTTCACTTCTATACATGAGATTACAGAGGTCAGAAAGGAATTACCAGTTGAATCAACTAGTGCAGTGGGATCAAGGAACATGTTCTCTACTGTTTGGGCCAAGGTTTCGTAGCTACTGTGAGCACTGAGGTTAACCTTTCTTCCAATGAGAACTCCATCCATATTCACCTTCACGTACAAAGAATTTCTGGAATTCCTACTTTCTTCATTTGTTTTGCTTTCATCACTAACACCATTAAGTGTCCCTGCCTCCGTATGCTTGTTTTTATTCTTGCCAGCATCTGCCTTGAACTCTTCTACAGAGTGAGGTTTTGCTTGGTTAACCAAGGTACTGATCCTAGAAGCTCTGATAGGGGGCCACCCCACGACCTGGCTGCTTCTGAAAGTAAATCAAAATATTACAAAATAATCCACAGCGAAGTATCCTATTATCACCAAAATCATAGTAATAACATTATTAAAGCTTTTCTTTTTTCAAGAATATTCAACATAGAGATGACCACTTTGACATTTAAAGTTACCAGAGAGAAAAAGATTGACGCAATAGGAATGTGCAATTCTGCACATTTCCTGATGCTCAAATTTTACATGAAAGTGAGTAATTTTGAGATTTTCTTTTCCAACAACTCATGAGACAAACATTACAAAACTGTAACCACCTTTGCCCAAGCAAACAAATAAGTCGCAAACTATGACGCGGCATAGGTTCAAATCTTGATAGTCCAGCTGTATATAATATTAAATGTCTTGGAAACTAGTTGTAAGTTGGCTTGAACATGTGCACTTATTGCGGAGGGGCAAAAACCTTCATAAAATTGTTTAGTCTACGGACCACCCAAACTTTTTTTTTGAGATAGAAACATAAAGATTTCATTGATAAATGAAACATTAATCCCACCAAAGTTGGGTTACAAGAAAGAAGTCCAAATATTTAAAAGAGCAGAAAGACTATAATCTTTAAAGGGGTGTGAACCATTTACACCAATATAATGCATTAAACAAAATAAGATTAAGTAAACCCTCAAAAGAACCACATTTGAAAATAAACCCTAGTGTATTTGGAGATGCTATATTAATCGCTTTAGACGATAAATCCACAAGATACACCATTTAGCTCACAAACTAGAAGACAATTCATTTACAACTAATCCAAAAATTAAAATAAAATCTACTTCCACTCACCTTTAAAGACTAATTCTACGAACGAGAAGACAATTCATTAGTTAAATTACTTGGCATAACTCAACTTCAAGGTTAAAAAGAATAATCACACTCCATTTTCAAGTTATTACTCTGCTATTCCATTGAAAAGCAAGATATTCAAGTAGCTTGTCTAAGTGTACTCAAAGAATGTTTCACAGTACTACTTTGACAATACAGTTATATGAAGTGCACAAAAATCTATAGGTATGAAATTCTAAAGTAAAAGATAAGGACAAGTTTGGTAGATGTTTCCAAAAATATTTTTTTGTTCCTGTATTTGAAACTGTTTTTAAGAACAAATGTAAAAGTAAAGATTTTTGTATGCTTAAAATCATATTCATAATCTAAAAATAACTTCAATTATTCTAAAAGACAAATGATCCTAAAGAAAAACTAAGAAAAGAATAATCCAAATATGTTATCATCCCATTTTTGTATTTGGAACTCTACCTGACAGATTTTAGGATTTCTGAGGGTGAAAAGACAAAACTTTATAGAACTTCAAAGCAAAAAATTTAGACAGATGTTAATCTACAAAAGAATGCTAGCCATAAGCATATTTTCTATAACCTACACTGAGAATTAGACTCCACAGGCTCAAAAAGAAAGTTTAGAGACTCCCAATCATTTACCTCCACTAAACAGCAGTATGCAAGGATTGGATTGAACTGATAAAAAAAGATGTATTGAAAAAAAAGGAACTGAATTCCCATGAACTCCACAACATAACACCTAGGGAAACAAGAAAGACATATAAAGAAAACAATTATCAACTCCCAATCTTAGCTTATGGGCCTTGGAGAATTTTCATTAATGAAAAGATATCCTTCATTTCATTCCTTTTCCTTCTTTTTCTTTTTCTTTATTTATGCTGGTACATATCGATTAATATCAACTGCATTAATTGGCAAATGATGTAGTAATACAGTAAACTACATTCACCAATTATGTTGGCAAGACTATTCTAATTTTAATCAATTTGTACCAAGCACAAATAAAGAAATAAAAGGAAAAGGAATGAAAAGAAGAGTATCTTTTGTCTAATCTGGAAAGTCCTTAAGGCTTGTAGGCTACATTGGGAGCTGTTAGTTCTTTTTGGGTGTTAATACCACAGAGTTCACAGAAGCATCGAAGCACAGAAATTTGGTCCCACTTTCTTCTTGATGCATCTTTTTTAATTAGCTCAACCCAATCCTGGTTTTCCTATATCTGATAAATGAAAATAATTGGTAGGTTTCGAACTTTCTTCTCAAGTATATGGAGTCCAATTCTTAGGCTATGTGGTAACGTTCTTTTGAATGTTAACTTGAAGTTTTACCATATAAATTGCCATGACGACTTCACAAGTTTTAGAAAAAAATATTTCAAAGGGCAGTGCCGTCAAAACTAGCAAAGGCCAGTTTTCAATTTTTTCAGAGCCGTATCATATTTAATTAGATGGAGTACGGCAGTAAACCAATCCGAAAAAATTCAAAATGATTCCCTATCTACATTCAGCTTACTGTTTGCTTTTGGGATGAGGAAGAGGGAACCAGAGGAACCGTAAAAGGAAGCAACAGGTAACATATCTGTCAGTATCAGATTCATCAAAATAAATATCCAGAGATTCGAATCAATATTGTACTGAAAAGTAAAACCAGAGAAACACATGCAATTTCACAGCTAAGGCAGTAATAAACTGTTAAAAGACGGAAAGAGAGGCACAAAAGTCAAAAAAGGCTCCCGTAACTTGACAAGTCAGATGGGGAATAACCATCCAAAGAGACTGTAATACAATCACGTTAGAACTGTGTTAATAGACAAATCTAAAATTGGTGGTGATTAATCAAAGAAATTAAACTCGCATGCTTCACAAAATTGGGAAAACCATAGAAAAGGTCGAATCAATGACGCACTAAATTCCTCGCATCAGCAAGAATTAGTAATCAATACCTCCCGCCATTAGTAGTTGCTGCAGAATCAGAATTTCTCTTCGAGCCATTAGTGACATTGACTCCACGAAGCGATGACGAGGAACACACAGATGAGGTTGATGAAGACATAGACGAGTGAGAAGAGATCGACGAAGGAAAATCCTCAGCCGTTAAAATTTTTCCAAATTGAACCATGGAAACTTTCTGAATCTTGCGTGCCGAATCGCGAACGCCGAGGCTGAGCCCTAGCCCCAATTCGATCTCGGATTCATCCGGGCACGAAGAGTCCTCCGACGACAACACCACGTTTTCATCTCTGGAAATAGTCGACATAGATTCTTCTGAAAATACACCACCTCCTCCTTGAAAAAGCATCAAATGACTCGTTTAAACCGTAATCAGAGAGGAAGAAGAAGAAATTGGAGCCGAGGAAAAGGGGGATTTAAGGAAGGGGTGGGTTGATTAGAAACGAAGTCTTGAAGTGAAGGGAAATGAATAAATCAACGACAAAATCAACGTCAACAACAACAACTAACAATAACGAGCAAAGAAAAAGCAATGTCGTGTGGATGGTGAAGGGGGGTTTGTTTGGCGGATATTAGGAAAGAGAAGGAAAAGGGAAGAGAGAGAGGGAAGGTTTAATGGTGGTGGCGTGGTGAAGAAGATGGAGATTGATATTGAAGCAACGGCATGGATTGAATTTATGAGGAATTGGACCCACCTGTCTGGTTTATGCGCCTCCATCTCCATCATTGTCTTCTTCCCTACTGTTCCTTCTTGCCTTGCCTTAGCCTTAACCTTTAGCCTTAGCCTTAGCCTTGCCTGCTTCTTTTCTTTTCTAACCCTTTTCTTCTCTCGTCTCTTTTTCTTGATATTTTGAATTTCTCCTATACGTCTTCTTTGGATATTTGTACTTTACTAAAATGGACTTCAAGCGAGCCCATATAACTTTTTTTTCTCTTTTATTTTGTCTTGAAACAAATGGTAAAAATTAAATAACCTATTCAACATGTTTTTTTTTTAATTCATGACCTATTAGACAAAAATTTAATGTCTTACTAGACACAATTTTCAATTTTATGTTTAGTAGATTGGTTAATTTTAAAAATGTTGAATATGTTAGAGATTTGTTAGACACAAAATTGAAAGTTTATAGACTTATTTTGAGATTCTTACCATTTAAGTAATACAAAATTGAAAGTTCATGTAACAACGGAGAAAAAAAATTATTTTATTTTATTTATTTATATTTTTATTTGTTTTATTGATTTTCTAAAACCTTTTTAATTAAGATTTTATCTTCTTTTTAAATTAGGAGATAAATCTTTATTATTTTTTTAAAAAAAGAAAAAGATAATATTCCCTTCTATTTTGAAGTTTGTTTTCTTTCTTGATTGATTGAATCTTTCTTGGAAAATTGTGGGTTTTGTTTTCATTCTTGATTGCTTAGAATGAAAAGATTTTGCTTAATTTTCATCAAGGTTTTTTCCTGGCTTTTGGATTAAATTAAGGGTTTTGATAATGGAAAAAATTTCAGAATTTTTCAGCTTTTATTTTCTTCTAATTGGGACTATTGTAGTATTTTTTTTGGATCTTTTTGTACAAAAAGTTTGTCAAATGATTGCTACCTTATAGTGTGATTTATAGCTTTTGATTTCTATATGAAATGATTATATTTATAAGGCTTGTACAAAGTTTTAGGCACTTTCTCAAATCTGGTTTTATTTGTAAAACGATAGAAATCTTGATTCTTTTAGATTAAAAAAAAACTCTTGGAAAGTTTTGTTTTATGCGCATAAAATTTTCTAGGTTATTTGTCCATAATTTATGATAGTTTTGAAAGTTTTAAAAGTTGTATAATTGAAAAATTGTTCGGTATTTTATTACATATTGAAAATCATTTAATTTACCGATTTTAGTATGTTTTTAATTGGATTTTAAAGTGTTTTTAATCCATTTTTTCAGTGCTGTTTTTTAGTCAGATAACCCTATTTTTCCTAACTTTTCAACTAGAAAATTGTTTTGAGTGGAAAAAATTGGATAGATAAGATTGTCTATGTTTTAGATAAGTTTTGAACCTTTAAGATAAAATTTTGGTTTCCGATCAGTAAATTATTGGATATGTTTGGGCTTTCAGGAAAAATTGATGATTGTTGAAGAAAGTGGAATTAGATTTGGAATTGAGATTGAGAATTGTAGGATTATCGATCGAGGCAAGTAGTTTCCACATTCATTCCAAAATAGAAAATTTAGAATAATTCCATTTTGATTATTGTTATTTGACAAAATATCTAAAAGCATGTATTTTTGTGTGATTTGAAATTGATCGAAATTGTTTTGTATGTTTTGAATATGTTTATTTGACAACGGTTTGAAAGCATGATTTGAAATTGATTGAAATTGTTTTGTATGTTTCCAATTGTTTTACCAAATGAAAGTATGTTTACTATTTTGAATGTTTTGATAAGTATTTTGATTGATTCAATAGGGCTATTTGGATATGCCAATTGTCTATTTTGGGAATGTTTTGCTTATTTGTGATAGTAGCCTAAATTGGAATTGATGGAATTGTTCTGGCTTATTTGTGAGAAGACACGTTTGTGGGAAGACACATTTGTGGTTTGACATTCATTTGGAATGAAGATTCATGTGTGCTATTCACTCACTTGGCTTCACACTTAAAGTAATTATATTGATTTTTCTGGCCGATTTTATCGATATCTCTGACTAATTGAAGTTTATTTACAGAAAGGAACAATTTGTGGTTTGGCATTCCTTTGGAATAAAGATTTATGTGTGTGTTTCACTCACATGGCCTCACACTCAAGTAACTGTATTGAATGTTTTGATCGATTTTTATCAACAACTCTGATTGATTGATTGGTATTACAGACGGATAACCATCATATATGTTCTGAAGACTATCCAAATAATGCATATTCCCACTATGATATTTGAAAGTATTAATTGATTGAAAGTACTGTTTGAATTGAAAGTTTTGGTAAAATGAAAGTTTTGTTCAATTGAAAAGTTTTGTTTTGAAAGTTTGTATGATTAAAAGATTTTTTTTTTCTGGAAGTTTTAATAGTTGTATTAAATTTTTTGCAAGGATATTGGTATTTTTTTACGATTGTTTTGAAAAAAAATGATCGAATGAATATTTGACTTTTGATTCAACTATTGAAATGATTTGTTAAATTGAATTTATATGTTTTGGTTTGAAGAAAATGAATTTATGAACTTGATGTTAAAATTGCTTATTGAGTATTCATGTACTCATTTTTGTTTTTTCAAAATATTTTGCAGACGAATGATCAAGTGATAGTCTTGAAAGAAGTGAAGTTTAGCATTATGGCACAAAACTTAGAAAGTTGTTGTTAAGGATTTGATAATTTATTTTAGAAATCTTTGTAAGATTTTTGCTTATGCTGAATTTGTTTAAGTCTATTTTTTTTAATTGTTACGCTTCCACATTATTGTTAGAATTACCGTATTGAAAAATACTGGCTATTACAGCTCAAATACCAATCAGACATAAAGTTGAAAGTTCAAGAACCTATTAGATACTTTTTAAAGTTCAAGGATATGTTAAATACAGACACAAAAGTTTAGGGACTAAATTTGTAATTTAACAAATTAAATAATAACATAACTTTTGTAAGTACAATTTATTTTTACATTTTTGTTAGTTCAACAACATTTGAGGTGGAGGAATTTGAACTTTTAACCTATTAGTTAATAGTATATATCTTAACTAATTATACATTTTTTTATTTTTTATTTTTCGAGTTCTTTTCATTTTTTATTTTTAAGTTTAAACGTCAATCATTTTTGCATAAAAATAAAAAAGACAATATATTAGACAATAGGTCATAATTCACACTCAAATTCATATCTTAAAAATCTTCGTTCATTGTGGTGACAAAATGAATCCAACTTCTCACTAATAGCTAATCTAGGAAAATAAAGGACTAGAATATTTCTTTTTTCATTGAACATAAGAAATGCATGTATAATTAAAGTCAATATAGCTTTAATACCATCAAGAATCAAGTGTAATCAATCTAAACATAACTCAATTAATTTAGACATATATCATTGACGAAGAGATTGAAGTTTAAATCCACCAACCACATATATTGTTAGAACTAAACAAAAATTAAGTCAAAGTACTATTAAAATATCAAACTTGTCGTTCAGTAGATCATTCACCACAGAGCAATCTAGTGGAGTATAAACTAATTTATCAAAACTGAACTCTTCTACCAACTTTACATTTTCCAATGCAACAACTTTATCAGTAAAAAAATTTCAACGGCAGAGAACGTAGACATTTTCAACCACTAACTCCTCTTTTACCACTCTCCATAATGAAAACACTAATGCAACGCAATTGTCTTTAGAAATCCTAGAAACACTTGTGATAAAAGAACCAAAAAAATAAAAAAGACATACAATATACACCAACAAAAATCATGCATCTCTTTTGCACCATTGTATTATATTATTTATATAAAACACTATGTTTACCATAATTTTCATGTTTTCTTACGACTAGCCATATGTTGTGAGAATGCAAGTATGTAAAACGATTATGGCATCACTTTTTCCCCTCTAATGTTAGCTCATTTTCCTTGGGCAGGGGAAGATGGTCCCTTCTGGATTACTGGGACTGTATTAGAAGAATTCGAAGATCGAGGACTTGAGAGACCCTGTGATTTTGATGTGGAATGCTTGGTAAAGGAGAAATCAAATCCGCCTAGGCAAGGAGCTCGTTGACTCTGAGTCGATGGTTCTCTCAACTGAAAGACTTTTGGAGTTGCACTTAAGGGAGAAGCGGTCGTCATCTGGTTGCTAGGCTAAGGATAACAGGCTGCTAACGAGCTGCTGGCGGCCTCCCCAGAGGGCTTCTGGAAGATGAATGAGGATGCCGCCTGGTCAGATAGCCTCAATAGAGGAGGCACGGGGTGGGTGGTCCGAGACTGGAATGGGACTCCCATCATCGGTGGGATGACTTTTGTGTATCGCAAGTGGTCGGTGAAGGTGCTCGAAGCGAAAGTCGTTGTGGACGGTCTCAAGTAGATTGCTTCTCTTTGGAATGGTCGTAACCCTCCCCTTGTGGTGGAGTCGAACTCTCTCGAAGTCACTAACCCTCTGAACCGTTCAAGTTCAGATCTCTCTGAGGTTAGTTTGTTTATTGATGAAGTTCTTAATTTATCACAGGTTGTGAACAATTGCATTTTTTGTAAAATTCCAAGATAAGAGAACAAAGCTGCCCATTATCTAGCTACTTTGGCTTATTCTTCTGGTAATTCTTTGGTCTGGAAAGAGTGTTTTCTAGCATATGTTCTTTGGTCTGGAAAGAGTGTTTTCCAGCGGATGTTTTACCCCTCATTCTTGAGAGGGGTTGTTTGTAGTTTGGTGTTGGGTTTCTTTATGAAGTATCTGTTTCAATTTTTTTTTTTTTTTTTTTTTAAGTTTTCTTTTTAAATTATTGCAATAAAGTTATGGCCCAAATAGTCGGCCCAAGCCCATGAAGCCCAAAGCTCAAAACTGACGATATCGTTCCGATAAAATACACGATACGATAAGTATAACTATACAAATAAAGCACTCGAACGAAAAAGGCGGGGCCCGCACTCATATGTTTGTAAAAGCGAGCCCGACATGGTGGGCCCCCGTGCCATCACACTGCTAGACACGTCGGAAGTTGAACCGCGTGGGACCCACATTTCTAAAACACGAAACCCCCTCGGCGGGCCCCACCAGATATCGGATTTTTTGCTCCGACGATCGAGCAGTTGAAGACTCCACTTCATCCGATTATTGCCTCCTTGACCGGTTATCGACAGGAAATTGGAAGGAAAAAAAACAATAAAAAATGAAAGGTATTTTTAAATTTTAAATTTAATTATTTATTATAAACATCTTTTTTATTGTAACACATTTGACTATAATATAACTAAATAGTTCGACGATTTTTTAAAATTTTAAGTGTGTACATGTTTACTACCCAGAGATTGTTTCAACATTATAAAATATAAATAAATCTAAATTATAAAGAATATCTTTCAACTTTACTCTTTATTTAAAAAATTGCAAAAAGACATTTCATAAACGCTTCAAAATTACCTTTAAAGCATACATTTGTTAGAATGTTAAACAGAAAATCAACATAGTGGTGACCTGTAACAACGCATTGATAATTGGAACGTTTATGTAGATTAAGTTTAAAATAACGACATTCTACCAACTCGACTTTTTATCCAACATTCGAACGAGTTTTATACTTTAAATATAGTTTTGAAACCTTTATAAAAGTTCAGTGATAATATTACAATTTTTGGGTATTTTTAAAACAAATGGCAAAGTTTAATGGTATTTTTTTTAATAATTTAGCCTATAAATAAAAGTAGTTCATGTATTCCAATTTAATCAAAATAACCATTATATTGAAAATTTATTGATTAAATTAAAAGTTTATCTTTCAAGTTTGTGTCTAAAAGATTGTTGAACTTTACAAAATTTCTAATAGGTCCCTATATATTGGTAACAATTTACAAAATTTCTAACAGTCTTTAACTTTCAAGTTTGTGTCAATAGATTATTGAACTTTAAAAATGTCTAGTAGATCCCTAATATATTTGAAAATTTAACATATCTATTAGATATAAAATTGAATTTGATGTCTAATAAAATTGAATTTGACATAAAATTCAATTTTATGTGCAATAGGACCCTAAATTTTCAAATTGTATCCAGTAGTAAGTTGTTGAATTTTAAAAAATGTCCAATGAGTCAATGACTTATTAGACAACAAAAATGAAAATTTATAGACCTATTGGATATAAAATTGAAAATTTAACTACCTATTAGATACCTTTTTAAGTTTATAGACTATTGGACACAAATTTTGAAGTTCAATGACATGTTAGACACTTTTTAAAATTAGAAACTAAATAAACATAAATTTGAATGTGTAGGTACTAAAATTATTATTTTTAGTAACTAAATAGACACACAAAAAAAAAAAAACAAAAAAAAAAAAACTATTGATCTACAAAGAGTTATCCAAAAACTTTAATACTAAGTCTCAATTATGAGCATATAAGTTTTAAAATGTCGTTAATGATTGGTTGTGCGAAAGTAATTAATGCACAATCTTATTGATAATCAAGAATTATGGCAACTAAAGTGAGCTTAGCTAATGGTAATTGACATGTACTATTTATTAAGAGGTCAAATGATTAAATTTCTTATACGAAGTGTTGTTTAACTAAAATAAAATATTGCATAACTTAAAAAAATAATAATATTTTTTTAAGAATCATTTATTTTTTTTAATCTTCGAGATTAATTCTCAGATTTTATGCAACTTAATGTTTCTTTCAAAAATATGCAACTTAATTTAGAATTCGTTTTTTTTTTTTTTTTTTTTTTGTACATCCTCTTGTTTAAATGTCGTAATTATTTTGACAAACATCACATTTAGTATTCTAATATTTTGATAGTTTGTATTTGCCTTGCAAGCTGTTAAAGCTTGACCGCAGATTTTTATACCTATCATCCATAATTACGACACACACATATATATTTCATTTTTTTTTTTTTTTTGAGTTCAATATTTCATGTAATTTAGGTGTATTAAAAATCTCCATATTATTTAATTATAAAAATAATCAACATTTTAAAAACACGTATAATTTTTGCTTGTTGCTCTTAAAAAATGAACGAATTGTGTGAACAGTGAAGATGTCTCTTTCAATATTTTTCACCATTTTCTTGCCGCATCGCACGTTGGTTTTTCGTTTTTTTTTTAATCTTAAAATTTATAATTTAACCGACAAAATCTGCTTAATTTTGAATTTTTTTTTATTTATAGAGTTCGAATCTCCCAATTCCTAATTTGACTGATTTAATTTTTATTTTTTTTTCATGATTTTTTATTGTGTGCTTTATAATCATAATTTTAGTGGGAATACATGTTATATTTTTGTCTTTGAAATTTTAATTTTATTCCTTCAAACTTCGAAAGTGTATAAGTAATGACATATTTGGAAATGATTTTTAAATGGTTAAAATAACTTTTATCGTATTCAAAATCACGCTGAAACATGTTCTTAATTATTCAAAATCAATTGTTATGGAATCAAAATTGCGTTTAAAAGTATAAAATCAAACACTAAATTGATTTTGAATGATTAAATGCATGTTTCGGAGTAATTTTAAACATGACAAAAATAATTTTGACCATTTCAAAATCATTCCCAAACATGTCCTAATTATCAACATGAACATAGCTTAACGATTATAGTTTCTACTCATTCATTGAGATTAAAGGTTCAAATATCACCCCATAAATGTTGTAGTAAAAAAAAAATCACTTAATGTGTCGTCAAACATCTTCGTTCGCTTTTTATAGATATGTCTATTCCTTTACTAATGGAAATTTGATCGGTCTTTAAACTCAAACTGCTTAAAACTCCAATTTGAACACTTTACCTTTCAAATGATTGACAAGAGGGATCTTAAATAACTTTTCCTATCGTTGATTCGTATTAGATAGTGTGTTCTTAATCTAATGGCTTTTCAAGTCATGAACTTTATCAAAAGTCAAACTCTTCTTATTGAAGTGCTTGGATAAGTTATAACATAGACAAAGATAAACATATATATAAATAATAATTAGATGCAAAATTCGAGCATAGCTCAACTAAGTTAAAACATATATTCTCGATCAAAAGGTCGGAGATTCAAATCCTGACCTATATACAGGGGCGGATCCACGTAGGAGCTAGATGGGGCATGGGCACGTCTCAAATTATCTATTTATAGTATATTTATACATTAAGTAGTTTAAAAATAACAAATTAGTGGTGTGTTGGTCAGAGGGGGTCATTCCTGGTGGCATTGGTGTCTTGGAATGCCTGTGTTCGAGATCCGTTGTGTGCATTATTGATAGTTTTTTATTTCAATTTTTTATTTTATCATACATAACAATACAAAACGGGAGGAAGCTGTTTAATTTAGTTCTTAATTTTGTGTGTATGTATATATATAAATATAAACCAATATACAAATATTTTTATTTTTCATCTAAAAAAAAAATAATTCTCTTGACTGTTAGTAAAAATCATTGGATAAAAGAACTTAATTCTATTTAAAAAAATATTTAAGTAAACATTTCAAAATTTATTTTTTTCTTATATATTCATGCAGATAATTTTGTAATGGTTTATTACAATTTTGTAATTAATAATATTTAATCTAAATGTTATATTTTAACATATATAAATTATATTTATACGAAACTTAAATTACAAGTTTAGTCTAAGAAAATTTAAATTTGTGTTTAGTTTTATAGATTTTTAAACTTTCAATTTTGTTTTTAATAAGTCTTTCAACTGTCAAAATGTCTAATAAGTCTCTCAACTTTATTTCAATTTTGTATCCATTAGATCTCGAACATATTAAAAATTTTAAAAATTAACTATTCCACTGGTCATTAATTTTAATTTTGTGTTTACTTGGACCATAAACTTTCAGTATTGTATCTAATAGATACATGAATTTTAAAAAAAGGTCAAATAGGTTAAGGACGCCTTTTAGACACAAAATTAAAAGTTTTGGGACATAAATTAGACAAAAAAAAATTGAAAATTTAAGAACCTATTGGATTTTTTTTAATGTTTAATGATCCATTAGGCACAAAATTCAAAGTTCATGGACTGATTAGACACTTTTTAAATTTTAAGGACCATATAGACAATTTGAAAGTTTAGGGACTAAACTCGCAATTTAATCTTACATATAGTTGTGCTCCCTCTGACATAAATTTCTAGATCCGTCACGGCCTATATAATAATAATAATAATACCCATATTAGGATATGAAGATACGTTTCTAATTCAACTCTAACACAACTTATAATATGTGTGATTTTAACTTCAATGTGTGTGTGGTTTTATATGTATATATATAATATTACTTCACACATAATGAGGTGGAACCTAATCAAACTATGCTTGTATGTTTTTACCATTGATACTTTTAGTTAAATTTTATATATTTATAGCTAATATGAATATATAACTCAATTGATTAAAATATATATCTTTGACTAAGAGGTAAGAGGTTCAGATATCTTCACTCTCATTTGTTGAGCTAATAATAGTAATAAATAAATAAAATCTATTTATTATGGTCTAATTATAAAACTTAGACACGCGTTTCAATTTTAAAAATTGTACTCGTGGGATAGGAAATATCAGGATATGGTCATACAATCATCCATAGCGTTATGCAATTAATAATCGAATACAATCATACAAAATATTTCTCCACGTTTATAATTTTATAAATTAATTTTTATTACTTTCTAAGAAAAAAAAAATTCTCGATCAAGAGGTCAGATGTTCGAATCTCCCACCTCACATATTGTAAAAAAAAACTGCAATTGGAGTTTTAATGTGCTAATGATTATTTTTTAAGAGCGTGCTAACTGCTAATAATAATTTATATTAATTATTTGAAATTAATTTTCATTAGTTTATTAATTAATATATTAGATTGTTATGACCTATAAATGTCAAAAGTCAATACATGGACAAATAATGCTGTCAAAAAAAAAAAAAAGAAAACACACATGGACAAATAATTGAACTAGGCTTAAATTGATTAATTTCTACAACTAATTTCTTAAGAAACATAAACACAATTTATTTCCATAAAAAGTGATAATATATGTGAGCTAAAACCAAACATATCAAAATAGATGCGGAGTATCCAAACAAATTTGGTTTTTTAAAAATAATTTTAAAAAACTAATAATGAAGACCACAATTACTTATTTGTGTAAACTATAATGGTTGAAATATAAAGCCAATTGAGCATATATAACTCAACTGATCAAAGACATTACTTACCTCTTTTAAAGAAGATTCAAATATCTACCATTTGTTTAACTAAAATATAACATTTAAAATCGAGAGGTTAAAATAAATTATTATATATTTAAAGATCAAACCACATGAAAACTATTCATTTTTATCATGAACTTGGCACATTGTATCAATCATATCATAAACTTTCAATTTCATAAAATTGATTTTTTTAGTACAACAAATGTGGGGGTAAGAATGAAGAGTGCCCTATCCCTGCAAGCATCTACTATTGGAAATTTGAATCTTCGACCTCAAGAGAAAGAGTACATATCAATTACCGTTAAGCTATGATCACTTTGGCCATAAAATTGAACCTTAAACTTTGACAAATATTTCAATATTTACCTTAAACTTGAATAAATGTTGCAAATTTTCCTAACTAGTATACTCTTATTTAAAAAATCATTTTAAAAAATATATTGATTAAATTACAAATTTGGTCCATATGGTTTGAAGAAAGTTAGAATTTAATCCCTATAGTTTTAAAAGTTAGAATTTTGTCTTTATATTTTGATAAAACCTCATAAATAGTCCATATGGTTTGATAAAATCCTCATAAATAGTTTTCATCAAACCATAGAGACGAATTATAACTTTTAAAAGATACTAAATTATAACTTTCTCAAAACCATTAAGACCAAATTTGTAATTTAACCAAAAATATTTTTATAAATTATAAAACAAATATTTAACAAGAAATTGGCAAGGCTTTAAAGAAAAACGACACTACATTTAGATTTTTGTTAAAACTTGTTATGAAAAGATTAGTTCAATGGTCGATCTTGTAAGTTAATTTTTTTTTTTCAGGTTTGATCTTAGTTAAAATTAGTGGGTTTGTTGAGAGATTTTTTCTCACTATTTGTTGAATTAAAAGTTTCATAAATTAGATGAAAGAAAAAAATTAAACACTTATTTAAATTTAGAGTTCAATTCAATGAAATAAAAAATTTAGGACAGAAATTTATACAATACACTAAGTTTAGGAAATTGATTTTTTCCCAACACATTTTTATTAGTAAACTCCTATTTGGAACCCCTAGATTTGAGAGGAGATTATTCATGTGTTTGGAAGCAAAAATCTTGTTTTTTTTTTTGAAAAAAACACTCCGTTCCAATTAGGTTGGATTTGACTGAATTCTGAACTTAAAAAAAATGATTTCAATTTTACCCCATAGAGATTTTTTTTTTTAAATTTACGCCTTCCTATGATAGTTTATTTTATACTGGTTCATCGTATGATAGTTCCTTCTATATTTAGACTTTCAATGCCATTCAAGTAAACTTAAGGTTATGTTTTTATTTTGTCTATCTATTGTATTTTTTTTAACTGATAACAATAATTTCAATCCAACAAGGTTTTTTTTTTCTTTTTTTTTTTTCTTTAGCCAACCAAACTAAAGGTAAGTAGTTTTTGTTTGTTCATCTCCTTAAACATTTTTTCTCTTTACATTATTGATTTGATAAGAATAATATATATATTTTTGTTCTTTCTCTATTTGCTTCATTCATCTCCTTAAATTTTTTTTTCTTTTTATTTATTGATTTTGCTAAGAATAATATATTTTTTCTTTTTATATATTATTCAATCTGTTTTTTCCCCTAAGCTGTGTATATCTTTTTAGTTATATATTTTCATACATTAGTTGAAGAAGAAATCAACCAAAAAATTTACTTCTTTTGATTTTTTGATTTTCTTCTCTATGGTGAACAAAACAAATCAATTTCAGTGAAAGGTATAATAATAATGTGGGCTAATTTTTAAGATAATGTTGTTTAAATAAATAATGACACAATTAGGATAGTTTTGAAACTAATAATTTTTAAAATGTATAAAAAAAATGAAATTACAAATGTAGGGTAAAAAAGAAAAGAAATGTTTAAAATAGAGTACCTAAATCGTGTACCATGTACACGATTTACATGTCAGTGGAAATTGTGTACACGGTACACGTTTTACGTATATCTAATACTTGTTTCACTTAAAAACTCAAAACCATGCTTTGGCTTGTTGGCTGTAGGAGGGGCACAATGAGCGGCTGCAAATTCAAGGTCACGGGTTCAAATCCTTGTAAACGTGTGTCTTTTTAAATTTTTACCCTTTTTTTTTTATTTTTTTTTGCATATATATATATATACCAAAAAAACGCCACTTTTTAACTTCATTTTTTTTCTATTACTCTTTTAGTTTAACTTCATTTTTTATTATATATTTAATTTGCAATATACATATATAATATTATTTTAATTTTTAGTAAGTTGGGTATGGTTAGAGTTTAATTATTTTTTTTAATTTTACTCATATATATACAAAAAGAAATAAATCTTTAGTAAATATTTTAGAAAAATTAAATGCATAAAAAAACTTAATTCTATTTTTAAAAATCTTAAATATTTCAAGTTTCATTTTTTTTTATATATATTTAGGTGGATAATTTTATAATGACCATATTTGTGTTATTATTTTTTTAATTTACATTATTTAAAAAAAATATAATTTAAGGGCTAATTTTTAAGATAATGTTGTTTAAATAAATAATGACACAATTAGGGTAGTTTTGAAACTAATAATTTTTAAAATATATAAAAAAAATGAAATTACAAATGTAGGGTAAAAAAGAAAAGAAATGTTTAAATTTACATATTTTAGAAAAACTACATATTATTATTATTTATTTTGAAATTCTGGATCTGCCACTGTGACGTGTACCATGTACACGATTTACATATTATTATTATTTATTTTGAGGCCATAAATATATTTTTTTTTCTCAAGAATCAAGAAATCCCACCACTATTTTTCGGGAAAATATGCAAACTTTCAATGCTGGATCTAAAAAGTAATCTCTCCCACTTTCGATGATGGCTCACACTTATATTTATATATTAGATAGATAAATAAATAAATAAATAAAAAAAAAACATGCTATGGAAATCGTGTACATGGTACACGAGATCCATTTGGAAATCGTGTACATGGTACACGAGATCCATTTGGAAATCGTGTACCACGTACACGAGTTACCTGGCAGCCACATGGCGGCCACGCCATCGGATGGCGCCATGTGGCACGAAAATCGTGTACGGGGTACGCGATTTTGCCTTTCCGCGTGTACATGGGCCGCGATTCATTTGGCTACTCGTGACCACGGGCTGCGACTTACATAAATCGTGACCCATGTACACGATTTATCTACCCTACATTTGACATTATTTTAAAACTTACCATTTTTGTGTTATTATTTTTTTAATTTACATTATTTTTAAAAAAAATCCTAATAATGTTATACTTTCTTTTTATTTATTAGCATTGAGATAAGAAATTTTAATTTAGTGATTTCAAATCAATTTGGTTCCAAAAATTTGAAAAAATTTATATATTTTAAAATCCAAATCATTTCTCACCAAATGTCTCAAAAAAAGAAAAAAAATAATTTCTCACCAAATGCATAAGAAATATGGTTTGTTAATCATATTTTATTTAGGAAAAAAAAAACAGGAAAATCAGTAATTAGAATTACCGAAAAATCAGAAACGTAGAAAGGGGGAAAAAGGCGAAAATCCCTCGCCGCCGTAATCCTCCCGGTCATTCTAGAAGTTCCGCTGCAATGGCGTCTCGAAAAGGCGGAGTCTCTCTACCGGAACGGCGAGGGTCGAAGGCTGAAGGCAACAAAAACGGCATAATCTCCAGGTTCTCCCAGTCTTCAATGGTGTCTCGAGGAAGAGAGGCTGCTTCTAACGCCGTCTTCATCTCCAAGAAGCTCCTCCGAAGCACTGGAAAAGCTGCCTGGATCGCCGGTACCACTTTCATCGTCCTCGTCGTCCCTCTCATCATCGAAATGGATCGCGAGCAGCAGCTGAACGAGCTCGAGCTCCAGCAAGCTAGCCTTCTTGGAGCCCCTTCTGTTGGCCCGCCGCTTAAGTGAGTTGTTGGTCGCGTCGGTACTTGATCGAGGCCCATCGGTATTAATTTCTCACTTGTAGTAGCTCATTGCTCCTCTAATTAGGGTTTTTAAGCTTGCGGATAGAGTAGTTGCTAAGAGGTAGTCCCGAGATTGTCGATTAATGAGTTGGAAAGGAACTGAATGTCCTTACTTTCTAATGATATGTTCTTGGGAGAAACGAGAAGAGTTTTTCTTTAAGTTATAGTTTGTAAGGCACTCTGAATTGGTTTATTGATACTTCCAATTCAAAGCCCTATGTGGTACGAGATTTAGAATAAGAATTTCATGCTAGATTTTGAGTCCATTACACCCTTCTAAGTTCTGATTCAGAATACTTTGGCTTGATGAAGTTGATGTTGTATTTTGAAGATAGCTTATGACCTATTCGATACATTTATCTACGTTGATAACGATTCACAATGGTGTACGAACATCATTCTGTGTAACTATGGTTAATTTTCGAAGTGATGTTCATCAGAATTTTCTATATAATTTGATGATCTATTGATACTTGAATTCGAGCGAGCGAGTTCATGGCATTGTCCTTCGCTCTGATTTCATGTTCGGGACATGAAGAAATATTTTCAACCTCACGAGGAAGGAGCTTTAAGTTATCATGGGCCGCTCAGGTATTCTTTTATCTGGTTTTAATAAATTTGTTGGAACGGGAACCTCTCTGGAAAAGGTAAAGGGAAAACAAGGACAATGAGCATACTGCAGTCATTTCCTTCTGGAATTAGCATTATTATATTAAAAAGATTGAGATGAATTTTCTTTTGGAAGCTAAATCTTAGTAGTAACCTTCAAATCTTCAAATTCTTTTCGTAAGAGTTTTGGATGGGTAGTGAGTGGGAATTCACTCCGCAATGAGTTTTGGATGCTTCAAATTCTAATTAGGTGCGTTATTTCAATTCAACCCCCTGCCCCAGAAATAAATAAAGTTCATCTCTTCAAGGGTTTTAGTTTAGGGTTTCATTTAAATAAATATCGGCCCCAGATATTCAACTCTATGTCCTTCAATTTCCTCATCTTTTATATTCTTGGTTCATAAGTTGAGGCACCTGATTCATAAATTGTCATTGCATGAACTTGTAAGGATTGACTGTCAAGTCTTTGGTGTAAGACTATTTTCTGTAATTTGTCCCCTAATCTAGACATTTCTGTTGAGTCAATCACATAAATTAGTTACTCTGGCCTTAGAAAGGGAATATATATATATTTTTTTCACGTGTACAAAAAACAAGCCCGAAAGAGAGGCAGATAACAAGTTTATTTATTTCATTTGTTTATTACGGAGCAAAGCATAAGAAGGATAAAATAAGGGTAATTAGCTTATTTGATTTCATAGGTTCCTGCAGGTGGTTAGAAAAAGGAGAAACTTTTAGGGTTCTATTTGGTTTTTTGAAAAAAAATTGGGAAATTTTGTTTTTTCCAAACTTGTTATCTGTCTCTCTGAGCATATTAAACATTTGCTCGACATGGGATTTTAGTATGGAAACAGTGTGAAGACCTACTTGTTTGATGTGCGCAGAAAAACTCTTGACGGACAGGCCCGGCCAAGGGAATGTGATCTAAGATCGTCCCTGGAAACTGCTAGATTCTGACTTCAGGTTGCAGAAACTCACCCTTTTAGCAGTCTGCAAGCTGTTCATAATGTTGTGTGTAAAGAAGGATTTGGAGGTATTCTTTCTCGAGATCTTGTCAAGTTCCTGTTGGTTTGCATCACATTAGACATTTGCACCCCTGCACAATTTCTTGATTTTTGTTTCCCTTTGTTGGTGCAAAATTGTGAGATTGGATTCCGGTACTTTGCACCGAAATTTAAATGAATGCACATTTTTTTCCATCAGTATGGAGAGTGGAAGTAATCATCTTTTTATTTTATTTTATCAGTGTGGTGAGGCAGAGTCAACTATTTGGATAATGTGTACTGTTTAGAGCTCCCATAATTTGTTCTCCATGTTTCTGTGTGCATCTTGATCGAAAATCCTTCATGTGATTAACACAAGTGGATTTACATCACGCATTAGCTTGTGACTTTGTTCTTGAGTTTGTTCCGTTTCCCTGTTTTTAAATGGTTTTGTTTAACGTTTGCTCTTTCCAACAGAGATTGCACGTGGAGATGACAGAATTGCGTACAGTGTGATCTCAGTTTGCTACTATACCATCATTTCAAATCTTCGTAGGAAATCGTCTACAGTTGATACGACGAGTTTCTTGGTCTTCTACCTAACTATATTCTTAGTAAATTCAGCTTCATGTATGGTGGGATTAAGAATGAACTGTGCACAATTATATTCAAGATGGACACCAGTATGTCTGAATGAAACCTTTTCTCGAGGCTTGAGAGAGTATGAACTGCAACCTTTTAGTAGCCCCTTAATGCATGAAATCTGCTACTTGTCGTGATGAATTTTAAAGTCGGTTAACTCGTGGAAATAATGCTAAATTCAACTCTCGCGTTCTCTCAATTGTACAAAGTGAAGCACTTTTGGGAAGAAAGTTTGGAGTTGATTGCTTCGAGAGTAAGTATATTTTGAAGCTTATGAACTGAACTATAATGCTCATAAAAGTTTATCGATTGCCTTTATGGTGTGTTTCTGATTTCCCCCCTTCTTTTAGGGAAAAAGAAAGAAGATACGTGAGATTTTAGTGGTCTTGTGAGGCATTAGCTAATAAAATTATAAAAGCTTCATAGTGAGCTTGATCTTTTCTTAGGTATGAAGTAAAAGCCATGTAAATGGACTGCTGATGCATCCTCTACTTTTTTATTAGGAAGAATGATTTTCATACTCTCCGATCTATATGTTTATACATTTTTTGTGTGCACTAACTTAAATTCTTTATTGGTTCATTGCAATTTCAGATGAAATTTCTGCTGTTGGAGATAATTGGGAAAGGTCTCTCAATCATTGACATATTGGGCCCTCTTGTCCATTCATAAAAAGCAAAAGTTTGTCCATTCAAGGCAGAGACAGCCACAGCCATAAAGGATGTAAAGTGGTAAAGTCATTCTTTTGGTAATGGAGGATTCTACCTTTTTTTCCATTTTTTTTAAAAAAAATTTGTGTTGCAATTTGTAAATCCCAAAGAAAAGTATTTTTTCAATTTTTTTGAGTTCAACATGTAGGTGTAGTAGATATGAACTTTTAATTAAAAAGTCTTGGAGAAAATTGTGTTTAAAACCGAAAACTCGGTTAAAAAATTGAGTTCTTTCTTCTTACAAATAGTCTTTTTTTTTTGGAAAGAAAATCTTTATTTTTCTTAGAACCGCGTATTTATAAGCTGACTATAATTTTCAAGACTAATTTTGAAAGTAATAATAGAAATCTATTTTCAATACGGTTTTCAAATAACCCATTGGTCCTTAAACATAATAGGATTCTCGGCATCTAGGTTCTTAATTTATTTTGTAAGGACGTGATTTTTTTTCCCTGAGTATAAGTATAACAACATGTGGGGTGAGGATTTGAATATCTGATCTTTTGGTCGAGAATATAATGTTGTAACAAATTGAACTATGCTCAAGTCGGTTATAAAGACGTGAATCTTGATCATAATAGTAATGGACTAGTTATCCAATGGTTAAATAGATAAATGGTAAAGTTTAATATGCATTTTATTTACTTATTTGTTATTTTTCTTCTATATTGAACTCTCGTAATTCTGAAAATAATTTAAAATTATCTTTCAACTTAGTTCGTTGAATATTTATATATATTTATTTATGTTTATGTCATTATGTGGTACATTCTACATGGTTATCTTAATATTTATGTGATACATTCCACATGGTCTATTTTCAATTATGTGACAAATCATTTAACATTTTGAAAAGGATAAGATAGAATCATTCCTTAAATCTACATGCACCACAAGTGTATGGTGTTCGTGTATATTCCCTTGAAATTAACGATGGCCTTTTCTTAATTTTATTTCTACCAAAACTTTACTTTGTTTAAGGCTTATTGTAGATAAAGAGAACAAGAGAAGAAATTTCATTTTTCTATTGACAAGGGCTTGAATAAAAATGAGAGAGGTTAACGGTGTGTTTTGAATACCTTCTAGTTAAAGCACATAGTATATTTTTACTGAAATTTTTTTATATCTTACATTTTTTAAAAAATATTTTAAATAACAAATTTGTTTGATTGCACTCTATTGATTATAAATATGTTTTTTTTCACTATATGTTTTGAAGATTTGGTTAGTAATCGTAAAGTCATTTTTTTGATAATTAAATCTCAAGCGTTTCTTTAAAAATGGTTTTTAAATTAATCCAATTTCTTTGAAATGTTGTTTATTTGTTAAGATTTCTTTAAAAAAAAAGAACTTTTGATCATTTAAAATGATTCAAAACCTATGCTAAACATACTTTAAATTATTCTTTTCAAAAAAAAAAATACTTTAAATTAATTTTTTTGAGGTGCTTGTGCAAAAATTGATGACAAGACACCTAAACAATTTCAACCTTTTCTTGAGAACCTTCCAGACAGGATAAGAACCAAGAAAAGCCGTGTGAACTAAGGGGTGGTTAAAGAAAAAAGCCCAAACAGTCCTTTACTTCCTTTGAACTTAATTTTTTTTTTAAAGAAAAGATAAAGAAAGAAAGAAAAAACTCCCAACTGGTTTAGACCTATCAAACAGGGATCAAATGTATTTGTTATGATATATTATTATTTCATTCCTTTAAATAAGAAACAGTTCTCTTAGAAGTTATAACTTGTTAAAGGTAAGGTTAAATTATAAGTTTAGTCCTAAATTTTCAGGTTTGTGTCAAATAACTCTCTGAATTTTAAAAAACATGTAATAGGTCTTCGAACTTTAAAAAGTCTCTAATACATCTTTAAACTTTAAATTGTGTCTAGTAAGTCACTAAATTTTTAATTTTGTGTCTATATAGTCCTATTCAACATTTTTTTTAAGAATCTATTGAATACAAAATTGAAAGTTTAACGTCCTGTTAGACACAAAATTCAATTTATGCTTAATAGATTCGTTAATTAAAAAAAAGGTTAAATAAGTCAAGGACCTATTAAATATTTTTTAAAGTTTAGTGACTTGTTAGATACAAACATGAAAGTTCAAAGACTAAATTTGTAATTTAACTTAAATGTAATCAGACAAAATGGTTCGTAATATATTTTTCTTCCACATGGTTTGAAAATTACAAAAAAGGAACTACAATCTCTTCTTTTTCTTATTCATACGGGACATGTTCTTCTTTCTTGTGGTACATCATTGTCTGTTTTATTGTCTTTGCTCTCTTTTTTTCATCGTTCTTGTTTGAAAACATATGACATGACATCAAGGTATTTCACACCAAATGGGAAAGAGTGTATCAAAAGAAGTATCCAAAAAAAAGGAAAACATAGCATGATATATATACATTTTTAAAACTTTGCTAACCAATTAGGACAATCTATTTATGGAAAATTTTCCTATACTATGATAGTATAGATAGTATGGATACTACTATCATTTATTGTCAGTCATGTCAGCAGCATTTAAGAATGATGTAGAGTCCAACAACATTAAAACATTAATCAATAAAAAGAAAAAAATTATAGTATGAACAAAGAGAGTATCTACTAAAAGAGTTTTAGAAATTTTCCCACACAGTCTCCCATGAAGCAAAAAACCATTCTTGTTCTTTAAGTTATGGCTGCAAGCTAAAGAAAAATAAAGTAGAACAAAGAAGATTAAAGTAAAGATTGTGCAAGTGAGAAGAAGACAAATGTCTTTTCTTTCTCTGTTGCACTTTTTCTCATGTAATCTTTCCCAAACTTTACTTTTTCATTAACTTACAAAATGAAAATCAACATTGGATCTAAAAAAACCATTTAAAATTTATATATAATCTTCATAAAAGTCATATAGTTTCTACTACATATCTTATCTTCTAACTACAGAAAGGAACTGTTTCCTAGTCGAGTTGTGTACAAACTAACTAGACAAAAAAAAGTGTTGCCCTATCTTCATTCACAAGAGTCCAAAGATTATAATACGAAAATTACCATGAAAAAGGGAGATAAATCAGCCTCCATGTTTACCTTTTTTCTTCATAGCTGATCTAACAAAGAGCAAACAAACAATAAGAAATGCCAAAGCTGCAAAGCCTCCCACTGCAAGGGCTACTGTTCTCTGTGTACTATGGCTAGACCCTACACCATTGAAAGCCAATCAATAAGCCATTAAAGTCATCACCAAGAAATGTATATTCTATACTTGCATGAATTGCAAAATGGCCCAAAGCCCCCTCTCTCTTTAGATTTTTATAATGAAACAGTCTTTTTGTTTCCATTTACAAGAAAAGCAAAGTGGGTCTCAACTCTCATGGACCTTGGAATATACTAATAAAAAGAAATGCAAGGTGTTGGAGAGAGAAAATAAAATTATAAATTAAATTACAAGTCTAGAAATTTAAAAAATGTCTAATTAATTTTTGAACATTCAATTTTGTATCTAATAGATTTTTAAACTTTCAATTTTGTGTCTAATAGATCCATTAATTAAACATAAAATTGAAAGTTTAAGGCTCTATTAGACACCAATTTTACGTTATAATAGATTCGTTAATTTAAAAAAAATATCGAATATGCCAGAGACCTAGTCAGTATAAAAGTAAAAGTTTAAAGATCTATTAGACATTTTTAAAGTTTAGACATATATTAGACACAAAATTGATAATCCAGAGACTTAGATACTTTTTTAAAGTTGAGGAATCTTTTTTTTTTTTTAATTTTCTTTTGAGTTCAAATATTGTGAGGGTGGAAGATCGAACCATCAATCTTTAGAATGATAATTGATGCAGTATCTATTGAGCTATATTTGGATTGACCCTAAGTTAAATTTATTAGACACAAATTTAAAAGTTTAATTTTACCAAAATTATATTCCAAATGTTTTGCTTAGATATAATGACAATTAAGCACTCCCAAATGGATCACATGACCCACATACACATAACCTCATATTATTTTTCAATAAAAAACTTCCAACGCTCCACATCCAAATCATCATTTGTAAAAAGCAAGAAACTGTTCTTTTGAATTTCAATTGTTTTGTATGAAATCTGATTAAAAAAGACCTAAAATATCTAAACATATACTAAAATCTCATCTTCAAACATAAATATACACACACATATATTCAATAAAATTTCATGGGGTGACCGTTTCTAAAAGTGAGCTCAGCGGTAAATTGACATGTACTACTTCCTTTAAAGTTAGAGATTCAAATTCTCATATACCAGATTAACTGTACTAAAAAAAACTAACAATAACTTTAGTATTTATATACTAATACTAAAAGCTCTATATGAACCGTAAAAAGAATGGTAAGTCACATTGTTTTGACCCGGCCAATAATTTCTCAACTTATGAGAAGAAAAAGTAAGAAGTTGAAAATCATCCCAATCTCCCTCGTCTATCTCTCATTTTAAACATCTGAAAGCGAAATTTGAACTACTCAAAATGGATAAATATAAAAATTCACACCAAAGAATTAATGGGCTCTATCAATTATCACTCTCCCTCTATTTTTCAATTTTAATAATTACCTGAAGATGAAGATATACTGGGAATTCCATTTGGGTAGTAACTGTAACTGACATAGCACTTGTTCAGATAAATCTGCCCGGAAATTGCGTAACCGCACTCACTGTTAGCCCGCTCCGCCGCCGTCTTCACACATTCGCCGCAATCGCCGCCGCCCAAATCGCCTTGGCACTGCCCCAACACATAAAGTGACCGATAACTTCCAGTGTAAAACAGGGCACCGCCATTTTTGACTCCATTTTCGACCATTTCAAAAGCTGTATTCCTCCTCTCTTCAAACCCACTTCCGGCCACCTGAATCGACCCACAGACCTTAAAAAGCAACTCCATCCCTGAAACTTGCCGGAATCCGGCGACCTCGTATCGCAAATAGCAACCGGCGAGTTGGACTCTGGCCGCCACGGCCTGGACGCAGAGCTTGTCCGCCATAGCCGGAAGCTTGCTGACACAGTCGTTGCACTGTGGGATTGAGAGGTCGCCTCTGCATTGGAACAGGCCCTGAATCGCATTTCCGCCATCGCCGGAGCTTGTAGAGAAGAAGGTTTTCTGGGAAGATTGGGAGATGAGCGTAGAAAAGAGGGATTTGAGATTTTGGGAGTAAATTCCAGATGGGTCTTGGAATTTTTGCTGGGAACAGCCCTTGAAAACCAAGGATGTGGTGTCTGTGGCGGCCATGGCGAAGAGAAATAATAGGCGCGAAATTGAGAGGAAAAGGAACAGAGATGAAGGTTTTAGAAGAGAATCCATTTGGGAGTTTGAATTTTTCTTTTTTGTGTTCGAGAAATTATTGATTGGGATGGGATTTCATGTTTTTCAAAGGGATTTGTGGAGATGATTTTGAGAAGGGGAAAGGGGTGTGGTTATTTTTCGCTATATATGGTCTGTTTGCAGGCTGCAAGCTGGCTGTATTGACGGTCGGTTTCAGACTCTATCGTGCTCGTTCTTTTTCTGTTGCGTTTGTGACTTTTTGTGCAGAGGGATTAATGCTTTTTTTTATTATTACAGTTCCACATATCTGCTTCTGCTATTACTGTGAGCCGAGATGATTATTATTAGGTTATAGTATTTGGAATAATTTTCAAAGGGCTATTTTAGTTCTTCTATTTAAAAAATAATGGAATTTTTACACATATAATTAATTTTAAAATAGATATTTTCATAAATGTATAAATATTTGAATATTTTCATATCTAGATTTAATGTGTAATTTTGGTCTATTATACCCTTTTATTTGTTTCTCTCTCTTTAATTAAACCGTATAGTAATTAGGAAGATTCTTATTTATTTTATATTTTATTTTATTCTCACCACGATTTTAGCAAATTGTCTCCTTAATTTTTCCATGATTTCTTCTTTTTCATTTTTGTCAACATCCACGATTTTGATTTTTACATTTCACAAAAAACCTTATTTCATTTATCTTTTACAATCCTTTATTCCCAACAACCTTTTATCGTTTCTACGACCAACCTTATTCATTTCTACGACCAACGTATTCAACTTCCATCCACCACATTTTCATCATTGAGCTACCATATTTGTTCTGCAAGTTAACTGTTCAGCCTTCAATGTCCTTCAAATGGGTATGAAGTTTCCTTTTCTATGTGTTTATTAACTGCATAATCCATTTATTTGCTTTATCTATGAGAATATACCAATGTACATTGTTATGTAGATATTCCATGTAATTTTCTATAATGTACACGGACATCTATATATATGATGTAATTATGCTTTATATATATTTGAATTTATATATATTATATGGAACATAACAAGATATACTCTCAAACATAATATGGTCTGCTCAATATACAGTATATTCAATATATATGGTTTCGAGCATACCAGAATATAACATCGAATGTATATATATACTTATATATTACAATGAACATACCATAATATATAGTATACTCGTATATTATATACTGTTATGTTATATATTGTTCTATTATATCGAACATACCATATTCTATATACCATAGTATATATAGTATGTATTATATCGAAAATTCTATTTATTTATATGTTATATTACATACTGTTCTATATACTATGTTCATATATAATAGCTAATATATTTTGATGTTAATATATATAATAACCCTAGGGCAAATATCAAATATACTGCATTCATATAAATTGAAAGCGGGATATACGAAAGCGGAAGGGGAACATACCAGTTGTATATACGAAAGCGGCCTTTGTCTTATTCTTCTTCTCAATGATTTTCTTCTTCTTCTTCAATTAATACTCGAGGGTTTCAGAAGATGCTAGATAATGTTTTTTCTTCAACCCAAATCACGGAAAAGTTATTGTTCGTTCCTTTCTTGGACATAAAATTGTTCTTCTATTTTTTTGAAAATGGATTGAAAACCGTTCACATGCCTTAATGGTATTTCCTTTTATTTTTTATTTTTAAAAACCTGTCAAATTATGTATGAGAGTTGTCTAGATAATGTTTTTTCTTCAACCAAAATCACGGAAAAATTATTGTTCTTTCATTTCTTGGACATAAAATTGTTCTTCTATTTTTTTTGAAAATAGATTGAAAACCGTTCACATGCCTTAATGGTATTTCCTTTTATTTTTTATTTTTTTAAAACCTGTCAAATCATGGATGAGGGTTGTTTAGTAAATGGATATTAACTTTTGTGTAATAAACAAGGGCCTCTTGGCTATATTTGTAAAAAATAGTGGGTTTAGACAACAATGTAATATGAGCCTAATTAGTAGGCTACCCATGTAGAAAGCCCAAAAATAATCTCATTTTTCTTTAATCATAATTTCAACACAACACTATGTCCAATAAAATTATTGAAATGTCTGAGCATTGACTGATTAAGACATTTTTTACCAAGAGGACAAATATTTGAATTCTTCCGTTACACATGTTGTCCAACGCAAAAAAATGAAATAAAATAAAATAAAGTTCTAGAAATGTCATAGAAAATAGTGGTAAGTTTTTTAAGTATAAGAACCAACACAGACTTTTTGAAAGTAGAACTAAGATGAATGAAAGCTTAAAAGTATAGGAATCAAAATAATATTTAAATTTTATTATTAGTATTATTAATTCCAACAAAACCTAGTGGATAAGGTAATTATTCTTTTTGTTTAATAATGGATAAAATAACTATTATTATCTTAAAGATCGATGATTTGATTTACATCCTACAGTTGTTGAACTATAGAAATAAGTTGAAATGTTTATTGATGGTTAAAATGAAGAAAAATATGTTTATAATATTATGACTTAAATAATGAATTAAATTATTTTGGCTCCGTTTGATAACCATTTGTTTTTCAAATTTTCGTTTTACAACATTAAACCTATAAATACTACTTTCACCTATGAATTTCCTTCTTTTTGTTATCTACTTTTTACAAATGTTTTAAAAAACCAAGCAAAGTTTTGAAAACTAAAAAAAGTAGTTTTAAAAACTGTGTTTGTTTTTTTAGATTTGGCTAAGAAATCAAATGTTTTCTTAAGAAAAATGAAAACCATTTTAGAGAATATGAAAATCATTGTAGAGAAATTGTGAGAAAACAATCGCAATTTTAAAAAACTAAAAACTAAAAACTAAGGTCCCGTTTGATAACCATTTGGTTTTTGGTTTTTGGATTTTGAAAAGTAAGCCTATAAATACTACTTCTACCTATGGTTTTACTTGTTTTGTCATCTACTTTTTACCTATGTTTTCAAAAACCAAGCCATGTTTTGAAAACTAAAAAAAGTAGTTTCCAAAAACTTGTTTTTGTTTTTAGAATTTGGCTAAGAATTCAAATGTTTCCTTAATGGAGATGAAAACCATTGTAGAGAAATTGGGAGAAAATAAGCTTAATTTTCAAAAACCAAAAACCAAAAACCAAATGGTTATCAAACGGGGCCTAAATGGTTATCAAATGAGACCGTAATAAATAACAAATTGCTCTTGTTATCCATGCATATTTGAACTTTTGAGACTTGTAGTAAAAGTTACCAATATTGAATTATGATTGGAATATAGATGTTATCGGGTAGGGGACAAGAAAATTTCTATTAAATTTTGCAGAGATTGGGTGGGAATCGAATTCCTTGCAGTGAATTATCTCATTTACTTTTTTTATTTTTTTTATTTTTACAAAATTCTTGATTAAATTATTTTTTTTTCAAAAAAAATAGAATTAAAATAGTTAAGGCGTTGTTTGGTTTGAGATCTGAAAATTTGTTTTAAAAAACAAAGAATTTAGCATAAACAAAAACAAAATCTTTATTTTCATTGTATATGAAAACATGTATAGTTTCAATTTAAAAACTTCAAATTTGAAACTTGTGTTTGGTTGAAATTTGAAAATGCAAGATAAGATTAATATGTGTTTCATAGAATCAATTCTTTAAGGAAAAACTGATTAAACATAATTATTTCTTATTATAGCAAATTTGAACTTATTGTTGTCTAAAAGAAAAAGGAAGATAATAGAGTGTGAGATTATTGGAGGAGAAAAGATTTTTGGTTTATGGAAATATAGGTAGTAAAATTTATAAAAGAAATAAATCCTTTCCAACGAGAAGAAAAAAAATCGTTCCGACAAGATAAAGAAAAAGAAATCATTTATCGAAAATGAAGATATGACAAATTTTTAGGATGTTTATAGAACATTGTGCTAGTTAAATTAATGGTATAATCATCCATAAACGTGTTTAGTAACTTTGGTTTGTTGATTTTTGTTATTTGTGGTTTTTATAATAAGAATTTCTTCATAAAAATTTAATGAGAGATCCAGTTTGTAGATAGGGATGAGCTTATGTGTTTTAAAGAAAAAGAAAAAATCGGACGTCAAACGTGTTTGCTATAGTGCGTATCTTTTATTTTCATAATTTTTAAAAACAAAAACAAACAAAATAACAATTTGTTATTTTTGAAAATAGACTATTTTAAGTGTTGTTTTTTAAAACCATTTTTGAAAATAAGTGTACCAAATATATTTTCATTGTTTTCATGTATTTTTTATTTTCGAAAACATAAAAAGGAAAATGGAACCAAAACAGAGCCCAACTCTCCATGGTTATTTCCTATCATTTCACTCCCACCTTTGCCCCATTCCTCGCTTAAGCGGGAAATCTGGTCTCGTTTGAAGCAGTGCTTGGACGAGAGTATATTTGTACGTATCAAATCATTTGATTGTGTACATTTTAGTCGGTTTTTTTTTTTTTTTTTTTTTTTTTATTTTTTAAAAATTAATCTATTTGATTTTGTGATTAAGTTTACGTATTATGAGTTTTAATATTTATATGGTCAAAATAAGTGTAGCTCAGTAGTAATTGATATGTACTCTCGATGTCAGAGGTTTGAATCACTCATTTTGAAATGTTGTTGAACTCAAAAAAAAAAAAAAAATTTAGTATTTATGTGACATATATTGATTGAAATTTAGAGAAGTTATTAGTTATTTCGTATGTGAGACAATTTTTTTTCATATATATATATAATATATTTAAATAACATTTTTTTTCCATTTTAAGTCATGGTTTCAATTATTTTTGGCATATTTATCATTTATATACTTTTTTTTAGTAAATTATCATTTATATACTTTTACATTTTCAAACCTAACTTTTTAATTATGATTAGTTTAAGTTTTATCCATTATATTACTTTTATCAAAATGAAAATAATATATGTTGTAGGATTAAAAGAAATCACATCAAATTGAAAATATTTCTGAAATCTTAAATAAGTTTTTGGCAATCTATAATTGATTTTTTGAATTGGCCAAAATTTTAAAATCAACTTTTAAAACAAAAATATAAAACCGTTAACTAATGAAATCTTTATGAGAGTTTAGAAACGTATATTAAAATACATCCCTAGGAACAAATCACCTTGGCTTAAATTACAAATTTGGTCCCTATAGTTTGGAGGAAGTTAGAATTTAGTACCTATTATGAGAATTTTATCAAACCATAGGGACTAATTTTAATATTTAAAATCATAAGGACTAACTTCTTACTTTCTCCAAACTATAGGGACCAAATTTGTAATTTAACCAATCACTTTGTATCTATTTATCATTTTTAGAATTACTAAAACAAACTCTTTATATAAATTAAAATTTCAAACTTATTCCTAACAAGTATTGTTTATACTCATATATTCTATTTATTATTATTAAAATTAAAATAATATGTTTTTAAATTAAAAAAATTATCAAATGAGCAATATTATCGAAATATTTGTTAAATTTTAAAAATAGAAAAAATAATAAATTTCAAATTCTTGTCTATTATTTTTTAAATTGACTGAGATTAAAAAAAATATTTGATAATGAAATATAAGATCATTATTAGAGAAAATCTAAAGAACTTTCTAGTTTCTAATTAGATTATTTTAGAATCTTTTAAAAAAATTCTAGTAAGTATAGTTTATAGTTATATATTCCATTTACTATTATTAAAATTAAAGTAATATTTATATTTTAGAATTAAATTGAACATTATATATTCAAAAATAGTTTTGACAACAAAACATAAAATCAGGAAATTTTAAACAATTTTCTAGTTTCTAATTAGATTTTGAAAATATTTGAAAAAGTTTCTAACAAGTATAGTTTATCATATTATCTCTGTTTTTTTTTAGTTAAACAGCAATATTTATGTCTTAAAATTAACATAAATCTCTCGAATTTAAAAATATTGTTGAAATCTTAATCAGTTTTCAAAAATGAATAAGAAATAATTTGAAAATCCTTATATTTTATTTTTCAAATTTGACTCAAATTCAAAAATAGTGGGGTTTTTGTACGGATGACCCGTTTTCCAATGCTTTAATGACTGATGACCTGCATTCTGAAAATAATGAAATATGACCCATTCTGACATGACATAGTGCGCAAAATTACACATGAGGGTAGTATGAGGCGGAAACGCTCTCGCTCTAGCTCTCTCGCTCTCGCTCTCGCTCAAATGAGTGGTTGAAAATCTGGAGAAAAAAAAAAGACAAGAAGAAATTACGTCATAGAAGAGCTAGAGCAGCAGAGCTAGAGCGAGAGCGAGAACAAGCTAGAGCAAGAGAGAAAACGAGCTAGAACGAGAGCGAGAACGAGCTAGAGCGAGAGCGAGAGTGAGAACAAGCTAGAGTAAGAGGGAAAACGAGCTAGAGCGAGAGCGAGAACGAGCTAGAGCAAGAGATAAAACGAGCTAGAGCGAGAGCGAGAACGAACTAGAGCGAGAGTGAGAACAATCTAGAGCAAGAGAGAAAACAAGCTAGAGCGAGAGCGAGAACGAGCTAGAGCGAGAACAATCTAGAGCAAGAGAGAAAACAAGCTAGAGCGAGAGGGAGAACGAGCTAGAGCGAGAGCGAGAACGAGCTAGAGCAAGAGCGAAAATAAGCTAGAGCGAGAGCGAGAACAATCTAGAGCAAGAGAGAAAACAAGCTAGAGCGAGAACGAGCTAGAGCGAGAACAATCTAGAGCAAGAGAGAAAACAAGCTAAAGCGAGAGTGAGAACGAGCTAGAGCGAGAGCGAGAACGAGCTAGAGCGAGAACAATCTAGAGCAAGAGAGAAAACAAGCTAGAGTGAGAGCGAGAACGAACTAGAGCGAGAGCGAGAACAATCTAGAGCAAGAGAGAAAACAAGCTAGAGTGAGAGCGAGAACGATCTAGAGCGAGAGCGAGAAAAGCTAGAGCAACGATGCCCTCACAGTAATTTGGACGGGATGCAAAGTACGGAAAGGGTCATATGTCATTAATTTCAAAACACGGGTCAAATGGCATCGATACGCGTAAAAGTGAGTCATCTGTGCAAATTTCCCAAAAATAGTTGGATAACGTTATAAGAAGAAACTTAGGAATTTTCAAAAATAGTCTAATGGCTAATTAACGTTGGCTCAAACAGTTTCGAGATCTATTTCTTTTCTTTGGTTAAAGGACTTCCCACCGTGGTTAGTGCATTTCTCACGGAAGGATTTTCCTTCTTTGTCTTGTAGTCCTCGTGGCAACTCTTAATTCAATGGAAGAAGTGTGTCAATTTTTTTTTCTCTTTCTAATTTCTATTTAGATTATTAGAGATTTTCTTTTAAAAAAATATATTAAATTACAAGTTTAAATTCTAAACTTTATCTTTTAACTAATAGGTGAAATCGTCAATTTTGTGTTTAATAGGTTATTAATTTTAAGAATTTCAAATAAGTCTCTATTTTCAATTTTGCGTCTAATAAGTTTGTGTCATATTCAACATTGTTTAAAATTAATTAATTTATTCGAAATAAAATTGAATTTTGTATCTTTTTTTTTGGAAGAATTTTGTATCTAATAGGACATTAACCTTTCAATTTTGTATCTTCGTGAATTAAAAAAAAATGTCGAATAGGTTAGAGACTACACAAAATTGAAAGCTATTCAAGGACTACACAAAATTGAAAGCCATTCAAGGATTGCACAAAATTGAAAGCTAGTAACTTATTAGATACAAAATTAGAAGTGTAGAAACTTCTTAGACATATTTTAAAGTTTAAGATTCTATAAGACAAAAAATTAAAAGTTTAAGAAATTGTTTAACACAAATATAAAAGTTCAGGGTTAAATTCATAATTTAACATAAAATAGGTTAAATTACAAATTTAGTCCATAAACTTTCAGGTTTGTGTATATGTAGTCTCCAAACTTTAAAAATGTATAATAGATCCATGAATTTTCAATTTTATATCCAATAGATGACTGAATTTTTAACAAGTGTCTAATAGATCATTAAACTTTTAAAATTCACAAACCTACCAGATACAAAAATTAAAAGTTTAGGACCCGTTTGATAACCATTTGATTTTTTAAAATTGTGCTTGTTTTCTCATCATTTCTCTCCAATTGATTTCATATTCTTTAAGAAAACACTTGAATTCTTAGCCAAATTTTATAAACAAAAACAAGTTTTTGAAAACTATTTTTTTTTAGTTTCAAAACTTGGCTTTGTTTTTTAAAACATACATAAAAAGTAGATAACAAAACATGAGAAACCTATATATGGAAAGCAGTATTTATAGGTTTAATTTCTAAAAACCAAAATTTAAATAGTTATCAAATGGGACTTGAGAATTCCATTAGACATAAAATTAAATTTAATATTTAATAGATTAGTTAATTTTAAAATATATCATGAAATTATTAGATATGAAATTAAAAATTATAAAATTTATTAGACATTTTCTAAAAGTTGAAGGACCTTTTATGCATAAAATAAATAAAATTGATGGATTAAATTTGTAATTTAACCTAAGAAAACAAAATCAGAGAAGAGAATCCAGAAAATCCGGTGCAAGTGCAGGCGTTCTTAACAGACCCCAAAGCTTTATATACGGACTACATTTAACATTTTTCCCTCTCCCTCCTCCAACTCCCTATTTCCTCTTCTGCCATTAAAGGTCTCAGAAAGCTCGAAGCGTTCACTCAGAAGGTGCTCGAACTAGTCCTCGAATCTTTTAAGAGTGTAATCATATGCTCTTCGGTCATAATTATTTTATTCGCCGTAAATTTTGTTCTTGATTTCTTGAAGCGTCCACTGGAATTTCGATTTCGCTGTTTCGTTGCTAGAAATTTCGCTGCGAGCCGACATTTTAATATATTCTCTCTTTGTTTTGATCAGTTGGATTTTTGGATTATTTTGAGTACATTGATCGATTATGCTGACGATGACTGCACAAAATCCTTTTTTAGAAAAGAAAAAGAAGAAGTGAATTCGAAAGACAATGGACGTTTTGATGATTTCTTTTGGGGTTTCTGGTTAAATTGTGACGAAAATCAACAATGCTTAAGTACTGAAGTTCTGATTTATGGAGATTTCGACTTCCATTTCCTTTGTTGTGCACGATTTTTTTTTTCTTGTTCACTTTATCTAAAATGGCGAGAAAGATGTTGGCTAGGCATATATAATTGTCTTTTCTCTTTCTTCTTCAAGAGTCCTACCGGAATGTTATTTTGAATCGTAAGCTATTAGTATGTTGTTCTATCCGAATGTTGACATGCATAGAATTACATGAGAGTATGATCACACACACACTTGACACTTCTTGGAACAGTGACAGGGAGCGCTATATACTACATTCACGGTTAATTTTGAATATTGTCTTATACTTGTTTTGAATCTTTGATTGTCATTTTTTTTCCATACATTATGCTATTTGCTGAGGAGCGTATTTTGATTTTAATCTCTGGAAATATTTCTCTGTGTTTGTTTCGAATCGTAAGAGTGGATTATTCATCAAATTCTGATAGATATTATGAACAGGCCGTTATCCTATTTTGATTTTAATCTCTGGAAATAGTTCTGTCTGTGTTTGCTTCGAATTGTAAGAGTGGATTATTCATCAAGTTCTGATTGATATTATGAACAGGCCCTTATCTTAGCCTTACTCATCAAAATGTAGCGTTTCTCAGTCAAGTGAAAAGAAAAGAACAGCAATCTGGACCTGTTTTAGAATTCCTAAACTAATTAAAATTCATACGCAAAAGAAATTATTGGCACTTTAGAGATGGAGATTTAGTACAGAGAAATGGTGAAAAATTTAGATTGGACTCTATAATCAAGCCTTTGATTTCATTGTTCAAGTTTTTTCAAGATGTTAAAGATATATTTTTGTAGTTCTACTTTGACTTCCTTTCTTCTGCCCCCAGTTCCTCTCCAGGAAATATTTTAGCAGTCCGTTGTTGACGCTGATTTGAGAAAGGAGCATCCAGCGTATGCAATAGACTCTGTAATTTCTGAGATGGGACTTGGAAAGGTAGTGAATGCAATGAAGAAATCAAAGAATCTTGCCATTTTTTAAAAAAGATGGCAAGATCCAGGTTTCTCTCTCTTTAATAATACATTATCGAGGGAGGGGCTCCAAGACTCATGCAAGAAAGCATTGGTGCTGATCACACCACTTCAGAAATACTCCAGACAAGTATCTGGTGTTATAATTCAATGAGTCAAAATTAAGAGCTTGGACATGGCCATATCGCATGGACTTTATTAGCCTATTTTGTCCTAGAATCACCCTTGGACAGTTTATGAGAAATCACAATTGAGAATGACTCAAGATTCCAAGCATTCTTTGCTGGAGCCTTCACTGAATTTCTATTTTATTTTACAGATGAATCATTAGGAAATATGTTATCCAATTACGAGTTTTATCACTCAGTTTTGATCCAAATTATGTTTGAAGGAACTTAGTCAAATTAGTTTATCTATGATTTTTTCCTTTTCACTTCAGACAACCCTTAGGCTGGAGGATCCTTGCGAAAATCAGAGCTCAGAAATGAAGCCTGAGACAGAAACTGAGTTACCCAAAACTGAGCAATTGATTCACGAACCATCTATGGAACAGAAATCTAATGAGGAAAAACAGTCTAGTCCAGAAAATGACCTCCCTGACATGGTCTCTGAGGTTTCACCTAATACCTCTAATGTATGTATACCAAAGAACTGTTATTTGCTATTCTAGACTTTTTACTTGCTGAACTGCAGTTACGACAGTTTGGGATTGATTTTGAAATGGTTAAAATCAAGTTTTAATAATTCAAAATCAATTTTGATGATATATAAAGCGCATGATTTTAACCAATCAATCCCAAACATGCCCTTAGTGTGTGGTAGAATCATTAACAGAATCGACATTGTAGTATTTGTGTTCGACGGACATTCCTTACAATGATGAACTTGACTACCTAGAAGTGCAAAAGGTTAATAATATCATGAGAGCCGCTTACAAGGAATTCATGACAATAGCTATCAAAGCAAACGCTTGGGTTTTCCATCCTCCAGCGGTAGGTTCAGTAGAGGATTTACAAGAGATGTTCCACACTCCAGCACCTCATGGATCTACAGTTGAATGTTCCGTCGAGAGTGCAGTTTTACATATTACTCCACATTTGCTGATCTCGATAATGATGGATGCGGTGAGATATCCTTAACCCGGTATTGAATCTCTATAATCTCAGCTGCCGTACGTTCTTCCATACCATATATGATTCATTTGTTTCTTTTGTTTTAAATCACTGCTATACCCAAAGATTTAGAAGTTAAAAGTGATAGGTTGTGATATATTAATCTTTTATAATATTTTTATCCCTCCGCTCTCTTGCAAGCTTGGAAATTAGCACAAGATGAACAAATGTGAACTATTATAGGAAATAGAGAGGAATGACAAGAAATTGTCATACTTAAGACTTATATCATGTTAAATTTCACAGCTAGACTTAAATTTAAGTTGACAAGTTACAGTATATTTAATCTTTTGTATATATTCTTAACATTTTGCACCCTTATACACACTATTTATAGGAGCGATGGGCTTCGATGTTTTACAACATCATTTGTTATGGATCAGATGAAGATGTTCTCAGACCTTTGAAAACATTATGGTCATCAGATACTACAGAAGTTATATTGGTAACCAACCTGCTCGATCACTTTTTCCTTTAAACTCTAGGACGAGATAACTCATAGAAAAAAAATATATTAACTTTATCATATGATAGGTCAATGCCCAGTTTAGACTGCCAGCTGAATACCTGCCAAGATGGAGCAGTCGCTTTTTGAGATTTAAGAAAATGGTCGTGCCAGATACATGGGCAATTTTCGATGTGTCAACTGATTATTTCGAGGATACAACCTTTGATCCTACACAGAGAATTGCATACAAGCGGAGGCCTTCAGGAGTGATAATTCGGCAGTGTGGTCTTCTGTCTGAGGTTTGTTTACAGAAAACCATCGTCTATGGGTAATTGCTTTGGAGTATTATCACACAACTTTTATGTTTGTTTAGATATATGCATATGAAATTGCTTACAGAAAACCATCGTCTATGGGTAATTGCTTTGGAGTATTATCACACAACTTTTATGTTTGTTTAGATATATGCATATGAAAATAAGCATAACTCAACTAACATATATACTTGATGAAAATGTTAGGTTTGAATCCCTATTCTCATATGTCGTTGAACTCGAAAAAAAAATGTACATGGAAATATGTCATACACTTTTTCCCTTTTGTTTTACTTTGACTAGTAAATGTCTATTTAAAATTGATTAAAAGAAAATGTCTATTTAAAATCGGATGTATGTAATGAGCTGAGCCATACTTCCAAGTTCTGAAGTTGATGAAGATTTATTAAATAATTAATTGAAAAGTAATGATAAGGACTAAAGCCAAAATGAATATAACATTTAAAAATGTAGATATTAAAAGGCCAAAATAGGATTTAAACTTCAAATTTAGCTATTATGCTTGATCTTTGTTTTTTGTTTTTTGTTTTACAGGTTATATGGGTTGAAAATGCAGTGGTACAAGAGATTGATATCCCCAAAAATATGTGCTCAACATTCACTTCGAACTTTCCTTTAACTGCAAAGCACTGGATCAGCATGTTATCACAAAATTTGAAACGTAGACGTAGCAAGGTAGTGACTTCAGAGATGTATGATGAAACCGACGGTATGGTGTATGCTCTTATTTTCCAAATTTATTTTTGAGGAAGAAAAGATATGATTACATATGAACAGCCTTATATAAAGATATGACTACTCCCTCAATGTTGTTGATTGTTGAAGCATCTGTATTTTATCATATTAGTTTTTTTCGCATTAAATTCTCATGCTATTTGATTAATGGAATAACAGATGTACCAAATCTCTTGGTAATTGGGGAGAACCTGAAGAGAGTCTATCTAGAAACAGTTAATCCTTTTCCAAGGGAAAAAACATGGGATTTATTTTCTGATGATAAAATAAGGATCATGAGAGACATGAAAGCCAATAGCTGTGGCTATCACAATGATTATATTGCCTCAAGTACCATATATATTCCAGAAACCCCCACCAGACTCTTAACATTCCTGCACATGAATAATGTGAAACTTCAGGTACGCTCCTTAGCTATATATATATATATTTTTTGTTAAAATACTATTTTGATTCATATACTTTGAGTCTTATTCTTTTTAACCTCTACATTTTCAAATGTTTAAATTTAGTCTTTGAACTTCCAATAAATCTTAACATTAGTTCTTATTGTTAGTTTGAAGGTTGTTTTTGTCAAACTTGGTAAAAACAATAATTATTATTTCCATTCAAGAAAAAACACAATGTGAATATAGTTCCAAAATTTATAGAAATATAGCTAATAGAGACTTTTTTTTTTTTTTGGAAAAGTTGACAATAAACTAATAAACTAACAGTAATGACTAATTTTAAGATTTATTGAAAGTACATCAACTAAATTTGGATATTTGAAAATTCAGGAATTAAAATAGAACACGTCTTAAAGTACATGGACCAAAATGATATTTTAACTTCTTAGCTATCTCTCATTCCGTACTATTCGGGAAAGTGCTTACTAACATGACCACGTACAGTGGTCAAGCATAAAATCACTGGCACAACTCAAGATGGCGGTTGCATTTTTTACAGAAGATGAAAGTAATTGCATTAATTTACGTGCGAAAATAGACACAGGAGATGGCCAGATTCTTGAGGTGCTTCTCTTTACATAAACTCTCTACCTGATCCTTGCCCAAAACTTTTGTACTTCAATGTTATGTTCGTTTATCGTGACAGGGCCTTGAATTTTTCCTACAAGAGAGTTCATTGGATGAATATTGCTCCTTCGTCCTATCATCAGAACTGTCAGAAGCGGATGTTCATCTCTCTCTCATACCGAGGTTTTGTAAGAAAAGTTTGTTGCTGAGACCTTCTGGTTTTGCCATAATGCCTGCTGGACCAGGAGGTCTACAGTCCAAGGCATCCTTTGTGACCATATGCATACGTCGGGAGCTCGAAAATATGGGAGTTGATCAAGTAATTGAAGCAATGAGTAGTCACATGAATGCTGTCATTGATCAGATAACTCATATCCAATCTCCAAACGTTACAGACGATGAGGACTCTGAACAGAATACCCTTTAATTGTGAGATAGGATAAAACTCAGGTAATGTGGAAATTTTTCATGCACAATTCTTTCTAATTTTTTTTAATTCGTTCTACTAATACCATTGAACCTATGATGATGTCCTAGACTACAATTTATGCAAGTTTGTTGCTACAATTTTGAGGGTGAACATTATTAGCAATGTAAGTTCTGAAATTCAGCATTGCAAGTTTGCAGGAGGATAACTTCCAATGCATAAAAAGGATGTTTACATTTTTTTTTTCTCAAAGTCCCATTGGAAGTTTCCATTTCTTATAGTCTATTCTTTAGTTGAATGTTGTCACATTTTCCTTTTAAAAATTAAAAGAAAGAAGAGGGGTTTTTGTAGTTATTAAATTTGTTAGTTCCTTCATTAAATATGGAGGAGAGTTATTTGTAACTTTATTAATTTTGGAAGCTAAGTTCCAATTAAATAATATTTAATTGATTATGAGTTTAACTTCATAGAATCTTAAAATCATAAGAATAATTCAAGAGTATTTTTTCTTTCACTTTCTCCTCTCTCTTTAAGAATGTTTGGCTAAAGGTGGAATGTTCCTTGTTGTGGAATGTTTGGCTTGGTTTCATTCTAAAGGAGACAAATGAAGAGAATATTTCTTTATAGAATTATAAACTCTTATCACCAAAAGGGCTTGTGCATCTCAATCTAATTATTTTTGTATTTGTTTCTCCATATATGAAATTCAATTTTCTTTGTTATTTGTGCTTTCTTAGTTAGAAAGTCGGTTGGAGAGGTCGAACCCAGACACTAATAGATACGTTCTATAAAAGCCCCTTGAATACATTTGATTTCCTTTTTACCAATACACAACAATTCCATTAGATGTTCAAATTAAATTTCTATTTACCTGGGAAATAAGACTTTTCCAAATACGAATATATAAATCCTGAACTATAATATTTTGGTGGAATTACCTCTGTCAAACTGAAACCTGTTTGCTTCTGTCTAAGAATGGCAGTGACACCCTTTTGGAAGGTACTGAGAGTGCTTCATGATAGCAACTGGTAGGCATGATTGGTCTAATATTCCCTGGATTTAGTGGAAACAGTGTTTTGTAATAGCCATCCATTATTGCGATAAAGTTGCAAGTTGCTGCAACCTTTGGAATCTGATCACAGGTTAAAAGTACTGATTAGGGGTGATAGAAGGTTAAGAACTTTATAGATAGATATACGTGCTCGACATTGCTGAACTCGACGAAAAAGAAGTGTCAGTAGAAATGGAAATAGAAAGCCAATCAGAGTACTAAGAACTGAGAATCAGGATCTCTTATATGTTGGATCAAAGCTGAGAACTTTTAGGAAAAGTTGAAATGTAGCAAATAGGAAAATGGTAAAGGTCAAGAAAACAGCAAACAAGACTTCAAATATTTTCTAGAAGAAATTACATTGAATTAGGAATTGATTCTACTCTTTCAACCCCGACAATTGTTCGATGAAAGCATGATTTGACAGGTTGCAAGGGTTCCCTCAGATCATGGGCCACAGCTTCTTGGATTTAGACTGCTTATTATTGTTTGGACGAGCTGAAGCTATGGCTACAATGGGTTTAGGCCTTTCTTATTTTGGATGGACTCAGGTTCTTAGATCAGCATTAAGAACTATCGTTGAATCCAAAAGCTTAGACCGTAAAGCTAAGTATAATCGTTTAATCTATACAACACTCTTAATTCTTCAAACGTGGGCAAGTTTGGATATTTAGTTAGATTCACAAACCCCAACACATGAAACATATACAGGGGTAGCTTTAAGTAGTTAGTCCAATGAAAAAGCAGTTGCAGGGTTTAGAGAACAGATTACCTGATAAATGTCTCGCATATATGCATGAAGATTTGCATACTCAAGCAGCTTCTTCTTTGTGCATTTAAACAGAACATTATATACCAGATCAAACCGAATCAAGGTTGTAAACAAGCAAACATCTGCCAAAGTCAAACTTTCACCACACAAGTATCGTGAACAGCCCAAATGGTCGTTTAACATGTCAAGAGTTGAAAATAGCTCATCGACAGCTTTGTCATATGCTCCTTGACTCTGAGCAAACCCACATCTGCAAATGATGCAACGTTATAGAACAAATATACACATCCAGAACAACAATGCTCTTAAGAAACAAAAAGAAACCAATCCAAGGAATGATGATTGATAGTGAATTTTTAACAAGGAAGTGAAAGCAAAAAGTAAGGGACCTACGTGCTAATCTGAGCATAGCTCAACTAGTTAAAGAGGTCAAAGGTTCGAATGAAACAGGAAAAGGAATGCTGAATATAAGAACAAACTCATGAAACTCATTTCTCATGACTTTCTGATCCTACTACATTTGATTGTCAAAGTAACTCGTATATCCTAAGTAGGTGGCCATCATGGCTTAAACTCATTATCTCTAAGCCTTTTATTATTTACATTATCTTCTTAACCACTAGACCATCCCATGGTGGTTTGATTCTTGACCAACTTTGCAGAACAACTAAACCGAACTTACTAACTATAAGCACTTGAATTAACATCACATCAAAAGATCACAAGAAAAAGAGAAACTCGTCTGTTAAGATTACAGAGCATATGATTCTTTACCTATAAACTCCATTGTTGACATTAGGATATATAATTCTGTTCCATTCTTCAATCTTTCCCTTCAGCAATGGCGGCGAGAGATCCAAATCTGGATTCTCAGCCAACTCATTGAGACCCGAATTGAACAATTCGATTATATCAAAACTTTCATTACAAATCACCTCCTTCCTTTCCACATCCCAGAGCATCGGAACTGTGGATCTTCCATTATAACCTCCTCGTCTCAATCTGTAAACCTCTTTCAAAGTTCTGCAACCATTTGCCCTATCCAATCCCGGGCTTAGGGTTTCGTTTTCAGCCGTCGGATTCTCCTGGAATTCCCACGATCCGTCGGATCCGGGACCGGCAACGGAGACCGGCACGGCGGTTTCAAGGCCTTTTAGGGCTCGGACGATGAGCGTCCGGTGGGCCCATGGACATGGAAGGCCGACGTAGAGGTGGAGATTGTTTGAGATTTGGCCGGGATTTTTGGTGGCGCGAAATTGGGAAGATGGTCTTGAGTAGCCGCCCGAGCTATCGGAGGGGGCAAGCTGGCCCATCATGAGCTGCCACGTGGCCTCCCAGGCGGTACGGACGGTGGCCACGAGGAGGCCGGGCGGTAGAGATGGGCCCCATAAGAGATTGGTGACTGAAGCTAAGAGGGATGAAGAAGAGGTGGACGATTTTGGGCCACTTGATGGGCTTTGGTTTAGGGACATTCTGGGGATGACGTGGCATCTGGTCGGCTTCGTTGTTGAAGTCGCCGGCGGGGGTTTACGCGGCTGAGCGGGGAAGTTTGTGGCGGGAAAGACGGCGCCGGAGCATGTCGGCATTTTGTCCAATTTGTGAGAAACAAGTATTTGCCGGCTACGAATTTGGCTTTCTTCCGATTCAGTGGTCATATCATAAACGACGTCGTGGCGTCTGCATGTTTCTTTTTTATTGGAAATTTTTTTAACTTTTAGTGAACTTAAAAAAGATATATCAATTTTAATTTCATCAATTTTTTAGTTGAACAATCTTTTTTTATCAAATCAGACCTAAACTTAATTCTTAAATAAGTGTTGCTAAATACCTATTAAAATTAAATATTAAATGTTAAAATTAAATTAATGTTGTAATCTTTAACACTAAATTTGAATAGATGTTATAATTTGTATTTTTCTTTTGATGAACATGTCTATTTCAATCGCACTATTACATTCCCAAACAAATATTTGACTTCTTACTTCTTATTACGAGCCATGCATATATAACTCCTGAGTCAAAATACCTCTTATGAACGAACAAATTCATATGATAAATATAGACTTGACTTCTTATTACAAGTTGCACGAATTTAATTTTTAAAACTAGAACATCCTCGAGGTGAACAAATGGTTTGAAGAATCAAATTGAACCATTTATTCAAGGAGACAGAAAAGGAGAAAATTAGGATAAGACATTGAAAGGAGCCCTTTGTGTCTTGTAAAAAAATGATATGCTTTGTGTGACATTACGTTACAAACTGGAGAGTTTGAGAGCCACGCCACCCAATGCCTTTGAAAATCTCACTTTGATTTTATATAATTCTTCTTTATTTTTCTATTTCGCTTCAGCATTTCGATCATCTAGCTATGTTTCAGTTTTTTTTAATAAAATGTTCATGTTTAATGATAAATTGATTAAATTCGATTAGAGCATTGAGTTTTTGGCAAGTCTAAAAACTTTAAATTTTGGTGATTATGTTATTATTCAATTTTTATGGTTATTATGTAAACTAATAGAATGTTGATTTGGCAGCATGTCCATTAGATAAATTTTAATTGAGTTGATGTGACAATTCAATAGTCAAGTCTATTAAGCTATCTATCACGTTATACCAATTTGGTCGAAATTTATCTAGTAGACTTGTCATGTCAGTTGTTCAATTAGCGATATCATGACATAGATTATTGAATTATAATTTAAGATTCAAAGACACAATTAAGACTTGTAAAAGGACTAAATAAATATACAATTGAACGTATAATAACAAAATAGTATTTTAAACTTAAAATGATAAACAAAAAGGTAATAGAGTCCTTCCCTTTAAACTTTAAATTAGTAACTACTTGAGCCTTAAACGATGGTTTTGAACCAATAGCTACATAAACGCGCATTTCTTTAACCTTAGCTACTTGTTTTAAAGTTGCATATGCTAAGGAATGTTTTTATAAACAAAAAATAAAGTCTTTGAGAGAATCTATGGGAAATTAAATAGAGATTGCAAGAAAGCTTATCCTTGGGTACAAGTTGAACTAACAAAAAAAAAAAAAAAACATGCTAGAGACGCATTGCTTATCCCGATTCTCACCTCATACCTCAATTTAAGAAATCAAAACTACAATTGGAGAATCCCCGATTACGGACTGGGGTTAGATTTCCTTAACCTAAAAATATTTGAAATAATTTGTTTTTTTAAATGTAATTACTATTTTTCATTTATAATTGAAAAGAAAAGAAAAGTAAAGATTTTTTTTTTTTTTTTTTTTAAGATTTGAATTTCTGACGTATATATGGTCTACATCTCCATATTCAACGAGGAAAGAATTCCATAATTTCCTAATTAGATACCGATTGAATTTATTGCTCCCTTCCCATATATATATGGAACTTCCTCTTTTGGCCATTAACAAATAAGGACACTGTCCTTAAACTATTATTCACCGAGGAAGCGTCAGGCAACTGTCCGCGGCTCCTCCACCACCTCCGTCGTTGTTTATCGCCGGAATTTCAGATGCCGACCAAAACCGCCGTCGTTTCACCCGCTGCCAGAGTAAGAACGATTTCTTATTTTAGATGAATAAATACTGCCCTTCTTTTGTCTCTTTATTTTTTTTTTAAATATTAATAAGTGTAGGTTAGATAAATGAATTCTTAAACAAACGTTAAATCGAACTCAAACTACTGTGCGTAGTATTCGTCGTTGCTGTCCAAGGGCGCCTTTTTTTTTTTTTAAACATCGCCACCAAAAGATGTTTAGGGGGACGAAGTGGGGACGGACTTGTTTGTCCCCACAAAATTCTCCTTAAAATTTTACGGCATCGAAGTGAGGATTTTTTTTAATCTTAATTTAATAAAATAATTCTTTTAATAAATTATCACAATCAGATAGTTAACTATTCACAAAAAAAAAAAAAAAAAAACCCTATTTAAATGGTTAATTTTTTCTATGAAAGAGCTCAATTTAAAGATAAAATTTTTAAAATAATATTTCATGTCAAGTTATCTAATAATTATCCATATATATAATTAAAATATTTAACCATATAAATCGAGTAGATCTAATTATCTAAATTATTAAACAATATAAAATTTTAAATATAATAATAATAATAATAAGTTATACGGGGCGGGATTCCCTATCTCCATTTATTTTGCAGAAATTTTTTTCTCTCCACTTTCTATTTTCCACCTAAATGGAGATTATCCACTCTGTTAGGGGTGGGTCCCCAGGAGGTCCTATCCCCACGGAAAAAATGGACATTCCTATCTCCAATGACTTAATTGTTTGTTAATGTATTTGGTTTTTGGAAATCTTTTCTTATTAATTCATAATTTTCTGTGTTTTAATAGATTTTTAATGCTGGCTTAAGATTTCAAAAGTGTTTTTAAAGGTAGAAGTTAATATACATGATATATACAACAAAAGAAGAAAGAAAAGAAACATGTGAGATACATATTTAAAAGTTTGAGATCTATAAATTAAAAGTAAAAATGAAACTTTTCAAAGGCTAGAGGTATAATTGAAACCTACCCAAAATTTAGGGATATTTTATATAATTTAATCTAAATTAAACTTCCCTCAAAACTCATTGTTTTAAATGAAAAAATCAAATTATGCATAAAAATTAATCCTAATTAATGCATAAGACCAACCAACAAATAAGTCAGTCAAAACTCACAATATTTTTATTAAAAATTATTATTATTATTTTATCAATTTTTCAATGAAAAGTCCATGAGAATGTAACTAGTTAAGACATAAATCAAAAGGGAACATATCCAAATCCTCCACACATCTTCAATTCTTAAAAAAAACAAAGTAAACAAAAACTGTACCACAATCTTTAACCAATTAAATATCCAAATAGCTGCCATTCAAAAGTCTATAATAAAAACTGATAAACCTTTCCAACTTCGGGAGGAAGAAATTGATTTCTTTTTCCCCAAGCTTTAATATTTAATATGTATGTGTGTGTATATATATATATATATATTATTTTTTTAAAAATCATGTACTTTCTTCTTCATCAGGAAGAATCCATGGCGGAGAACAACAACTTCTTACCAGAGGACATGATAATCGAAATTCTTCAACACTTATCTCTAAGATCACTCGCTAAATCAAACTGCGTCTCTAAGCTCTGGCAAACCCACATTTCCACCAAATCTCTCCTTCTTCACACCGCCATTTCCTCTCCTCTGCACCATGGCTTCTTCTTTCAGAGCTCCAACATCTCAAAAAATGGCGTCCCGATTCACTTCTTCCCTTCCTCTCCTAATATTCTCAACACCCATTTCCCCAAACTCCTCCTTCTCGCCTCCAGCAACGGCCTTCTTCTCTGCGGCAAATCCAATCATAATCCCATCGTCCATTACTCTGTCTGGAATCCCACCTCCAATCGCCTGATTTCAATCCCCAAACCGATGAATCTCTTCACCGGCGTCAACATCGGGTTCCATTCCCACGATTCTGCTTCCTTCACCATCCTTCGATTTGGAAATTTAGGGCTCGAACCGATGGAGATTTTCTCCTCTGAAACAGGGGAATGGCGGCACTTGGCCTTCAATTTGACGAACGATTCGTTGTTTTTGCCCTTCGAAGGGCCGTCGGCGGTGGTTCTGAACGGGGTGTTTTACTGGTTGGAGTTTCGATCGGTGATTTACGCTTTCGATTTGCTTAGAAACGAGTTTCTTAAAGTGGGATTTCCATTTGAGGAAACGGAGTATCGCCGGAAAGTGTTCTCCCGTTGCCTCGCCGTCTCCGGCGGGGAGGTGGTGATGGCGTCGACCGACGGCGAGGTTGTTGAGATTTGGGTTCTTCAGGAGAGGGCTTCGTCTTCGTGGGGTTTGAAGTGTAGATTGAGCGTTGAAACTCTTGTTGGCATTAACGCAAACACCTTGTGTGCAAGTTCTGCGGCGGCGACTGGGCGGAGATCTGTTGGGATTGTGGGGTTTCAGGCATGGGATTCGGAAAGGATTTACTTCAACACGACGGAGGTTGTGGTTTGTTGTAATGTTGGAAGTGGGAAAGCTGATATTGTTCATCGATTTGATAAGAGTTTGGGTTGTACGGATGTTTCTGACTTCATGTTCTTTCCTTATGGGTCCGTTTAGCTTGGTTGAATCTTGTATAGTCAGAAGGTTGATGGTGGAAGGTTTCCTTGGTCAGAGATATCGTCGTACCCAGTTAAGCTATGATCAAATTTATAATCTATGATCAAATTTACAATGACCGATTGTTTTTAAGTTTATAGTACTTGTAGCCTAGGAAGGTAGATCTAACACTTTATTTCAAAAAATTTAGTATTTGTAGAAAGGAAAAATTATTTAATGTGACCACTAGGTCGATTCCTCTAAAATCACTTGTCACTACCTCTTCAAATAATTTTTTATGGGAAGGACTTTGAGCCATTGCTCGATAACTATTTGATATTTAGTTTTAATTTTTTGTTTTTAACAATTAACCTCTTCAAATAATTTCTTGTGGGAAAAGACTTTAAGCCTCTAATTGATAACTATTTGGTATTTATTTTTTTTGTTTTTTGAAAATTATGTTTTATTTTATCATATTTTTTTACTATAATTTTCATATTTCTTAAGAAATCATATGAATTCTTAGTCAAATTCAAAAAAAAAAAAAAAAAAATCATAGGTGAGATAACAAACCAAAAAAACTCATAAGTGAAAGTAGTGTTTATAAGCTTAATTTTCAAAAATCAAATGATTATCAAATTGTTAGGTTTTTGTTTTTTGTATTTAAATTTTTTTAAGAAATGATTTTGGCCTAAATAATTTTAGTTTTTCTTATAAAAAAATTAATTTTGTACTTAGTATTATTTTAATTATTGACATTAGCATGTTAACAATTTAATTATTGACATTAGCATGTTAATACACATCCAAGAACAACTAAATTGAGCATAGTTCAACATTTAAGGCATCACTAGCATTTTTTATCATCTTTTTTGATTGTTTGATTACTATACTGTAAAAAAAAATCATTTTCTAAACCATTACATTAGCATCCTTCTTTAGAAATGCAAAGTAAACTTAGTTAGGTCATCAAAGAGAGCTTTTTATTTATATATTTTTCAATTTAAGATTATTCAAACCTTTGACTTTTTAGTCAATAGTATATGTCTTAATTAATTGACTTATGCTCAGATTGGCAAAGAGAGCTGTTAAAATCACTTCTCTTGAACTAGTCTTTTAACACTTGTCTTGCATGTGATATTTCATTTTATGCTATCATATGCTGATTTTTTTTTTTTAAATTGAATATGTAACGACCTGGATTTTTTTTAGACTTTGACTGTCTAGGGTTGTTACAACATGCATGTCTTAGACGTTTAAAAACCTTATAAATTTGTTTAATGCTCAAAATAACTACCATGAAATAAAATTTTATAAAGAAAACAATTAAAACCTTTAGCTTTTGAGAATCCATAAAAATGATCGGAAAACATAAAATAAATTTATACATAAATAGTTTTTGATATACACCATAGTATTTTAAAAGAAAATTTGAAAACTAATAATTAATTAATAAAAACTCATGTGGATGCGAAGGCGAAACCCATGACACATTTGACAAACATAATCATCACTCGCCTTGTACTTCATCATTATTACCTGGGAAGAACTGTTGGTGGGAGAAGATAGTGAGTATTTTGAATACCCAATAAGTAGCCCTACTATCAGGGTTAGATCTACATACACACTCATAACATGATTCAAAACTTCATAAAATGAACATGTGGGACCTAAAACTTTTCATTATTAAAAATTTTCTTCTTGGCCATATCGCCACAAGATCTTAATTTTGACCATGTCACCACCCATCCTCTTGACCATAATGCCAAGTTTGAAAACAATATTACAAATTCTCGTGCCCATATTGCCAAGTTTGAAAACAATATTAAAACCTTCCTCTTAATCATATAGCCAAGTTTGAACTATTTGACAATATCGCCAAATGTCACAATTTTTAAAACCTTTTCTTTTGGCCATATCGCCAATTTTCAAAACAACTTTTATACAATCATACATATGCACTAGGTCTCATCAAATAAACATATAGGGGCGTTTGGAGCACCGTTTCGGAATCATAACCCTTGAAATCGAAACCCTGAGGGGTTTGTTCTGGAGGGTTTGAAACCCTAGAAATCATAAACAGTGTTTAGGGTGTAGTGTTATGAAGCATGAGAATAAAAAAACAGTGTTTGAAGTGCAATGTTCAAAACCATGGGGTTGTGTTTCAAACCCATTGGGTTTTGAACACAATGGCCCAAACAATGTTTTGGGTTTGGATTCCAAAACTATCCAAAGCTAACACGGTGCTCCAAAAGCCTCCATATATGTATTTTTTACATGCAATGTGGAAAACGTAAATCAATTCAATCACATACAAATCAAACATACAATTAAACATCATACAATTTTTCCAACCTGACCGAGAGCATAACCCCTTACCATAATAGCGAATCTAAAAATATCTCTTATCGAAAATTTAGAGGAAGAACATTATTGCTAAAACGAAGGAAAATTTTAGAGACTCTAATTAAGAATGATGTGATTTAGGTCTAACCCAAAAGGTTAGACTATGAAGGCCTAATGTGTTTTGGATTCAAATTCAACTTCCAACTTGGATTCTCTAATTCAAATTCTAACTTCCAATAGGATTTCATTCTTGAATTCCAACCTCTAATAGGTATCTCTAATTCAAATTCTAACTTCTAATAGAATTTTATTTTCGAACTCCAACTTATAATAGGAAGTTTTTTTTTTTCTTTATTAGAAAAATATTCTAATAGATAATGCAATTGTCTTTTAGACTAAATCTTTAAAAAAATATATTTAATTTTGAAAACATTACTTTAACTAGTAAAAGATTCTTATGGCCAATTCAAAATACTAAAAAGCTTAATTCATTAACCTACATTTAAGTTTTAAAAAAATTATTAAAATTATGGGCGGTTACTTTAACTCTATTCTGAAAAAAACCTACATAGTGTATATTTACAATAAAATAAATTATCTATAACGCAATAATTGATTTTATTAGAAATATTACAATAGTTATTATTAAAATAAATAGTTTTATTTGATTGAAATAATTAATTTATATAATTTAATATAACCATAACTTTACCTATTTTATATAGACTTTTTCTGCTTGATTCAATAAGACTAAATACTTTCAGTTTAATAAAATATGTGAAATAAGTTTTATTTTAGTTTAGGTATTACTTAGAAAGTTAATTTTATAACGAGGACAATTTAAGTATTATCTAAAAAGTGTGGGCTGATGTTGTTGAAAAAACAAAGTTTTTCCACATCCCACTTTTATATACATTAGAGATATAGATTTTTGTCCATATAACTATTTAAAAAATTCTTAAATTTGTTTAATTAATTATATATCCTGTTAAGTAAATTCTAATTTAATAAATCTTCAAGGAAAAAAAAAAGAATGAAGAAAAAAACATTAGAGTTAAGAATTTTTTTTGAAATTCGTGGAATTGAATTTTTTTTTTTTAGTTCAACAACATTTAGAGTTGGGGGATTCGAACCTATGACTTGTTGGTCATAAGCCCATATATTTATGCCAGTTGAACTATGCTCTTATTAGCATTAAAGAATTGATTATGTGTATTAATCTAGCTCAATTTTGTGCAATTACTAACTTGTATTGAAATTAATGATTCTTGAAAGATTTTACAAAAAAGTTCGTGTTCAAGGTAGAAGGTGAATTTGGAGAAATTGAACCAAAAGTAAAAAATAGTACGACTTGTCTAAGTCTAGGGTTTGATCTTTTTTCTTTTTTTTTTTGAAGCAATAAGTCTAGGGTTTAAGTTTTAAGTGAATGGTAGATTGACACACAATTAGATATGTCTATTTTTCCTGTGGGGACCCGCTTCTAACGGGGAGAAAAACCCTCATTTAGACGGAGAATGGAGAAGATTTTTTTCCTGTTAGCTAAATGGGGACGGGGAATACATTTCTTGTCCCCGTCCTGATTTTTTTTTAAATATATATTTGTATATATATAATAAACCATAAATCTAAACTTTTATTCAATATTATTTTGTTTTTCTAAGAAAGTAAAAAAAAATTCTCTAAAATAGAAATATCTTATTAAGAATTAACAATTTAAATAGGAATTTTAAAAAAAAAAATATTTAATCAAATTTAAAAAAATATAAATTATAAACGGAGAATAATTCTCACAAAAAACACAATCCAATCCCTATAAATTATGAGTGGAGAATTCTCGCCCTATTCTCCACAAAATTAAATAAAAAATTTTGCAGAGACAGAAAATGAAATGGAATGGAGGGCAGAGCCAGGGGCTGGGTATTCCCCATCCTCGTGGACATCTCTACACAACTCCAAATTAGGGGTGTTCTCCTTATTAACTTCGAAGCGACGTAGTATTCATAACACGTGAAACGCTCGTTTTGGCTAGGCAAATCACGGAAAGGATAGGAAATAACTGCGTCCAAACACCGCGACGAAAACCCTAACCCCAGAAAAACCCGACTCTGTGCCGTCGTCTTTCATATATTAAGAACCGCATTCGTTTTCATTCGTTTTCTGGTCGGAGGAGAGAGAGAGCCAGAAGGAGAGGGCAGCCGGAGAGCCCGTCAACAATGTCGAAGCGAGGTATGGTTTGATTATTCTATCTCCGTTCGTTATTTTCTCGACATTCTCTTTATTTGCAACTGTAAATGCAATAGTTGATTCGATCTTTGTTTTGCTACTGTTTTCCTACTCTTAGATTTGAGATTTGTCATTGTTGTGTATCTGTTTAGGTAGGGGAGGTTCCGCCGGGAACAAATTTAGAATGTCGCTAGGTCTTCCTGTGGCGGCTACAGTGAACTGTGCCGACAACACAGGAGCTAAGAACCTCTATATCATTTCGGTGAAGGGGATCAAGGGCCGCCTCAACCGTTTGCCATCAGCTTGTGTTGGTGACATGGTCATGGCGACGGTCAAGAAGGGAAAACCTGACCTCAGGAAGAAGGTGCTACCTGCTGTTATTGTCAGGCAGCGCAAGCCATGGCGCCGAAAGGATGGTGTCTTTATGTACTTCGAAGGTAATACGACTCAATTTATCTGTCTTCTTTCGTTTCCGATCATTTTTTCATTCCTGTTTTTGCCCTTGTTATCTTCTTGCTAATAGGGTAGTTTGTGTAGGCTTATCGTTCTAATTAACATTGATCGGTTGGATTGTTGTTATTAGATGTAGTATCGGCGGTTTATATTTTGCTGATTGAATCGATCTTATTTTAATTATGTGTATGGTTTCTGCTTTTAATGTGTTAAGGATGTAATTTTTTGTGTAGATGTTGTGTATGATTGAATTGATCACGCTGTTTGTTTAAATTGCATAGAAGTGACTATGGTTATGGTGGAGCTCTTGTTTGTCAATGGTTTGCGAAGGTCGTTATTGGGAGTACTGTTGGTGCTTTCTGTTTAATTCTATGGGAAAGGTTATTCAGAGAAGCGAATACCTCCATTTTTCTCTCTGGGTTAGAGGCTAACTATGTCATCTAGTAGTAACGTTTTCGTCATAAGAATGGCTATCAAGTTGTGTGTTTAGGATAGTATTGTTGTCAATTTTTGAGAAGGATTGCTTCACGTCATGGAGTTAAACTATTTTCTTTGATTGTGTGACTGAACTGTCTTGCACGTCACGTCTTCACACATAAAATTGAACTATACAGTTGTTGAATAAGAGCTTTTTTCATTGTGCAGATAATGCTGGTGTCATTGTGAACCCCAAAGGAGAGATGAAAGGTATGATCTTCTCCTTCTTTAAAGTATTAAGTCCATATGTGATCTAAAAAATGATATGTAACATGTTAATCTTCTGAATTCCTTCACAATAGAAAGAGAGAAATCATCACGCTCTTGATATTTTAATTTTGTTGTTGTTTTATATCCCTGGAATAATGTACAAGAAATATCAATGTATTTGAACTTACTGTGCTGAGACCAGAAAGATTAAAAAGCCAATTGCATACTTAGCTTGAAATGTAGTTTTGGAGTATTGATATTTTACTATCTTGATTCTCGTCGTCTATACTTCAGAGGTGTTTTGGCATTTATACTTTTGTTTATTTCGCATTCATGGACTCGAATAGTTATTTCCTTGGGTCTTGCAGGTTCTGCTATAACAGGCCCAATTGGAAAGGAATGTGCTGATCTCTGGCCGAGAATTGCAAGTGCTGCTAATGCTATTGTTTGAATATCAAATCCAGTGACTTGATTTCGTTTTTATCCTTCTATAGACTAGGATTTTAAGATTCCATTTCATTGTCTAGGATTGACTTATTTTATCTTGAGAAGAAATTATCGTTATGAGTTTTGATTGATATTCAATGTCTTTATCCCTATATATGAAGTTAATTTGTGCCAAGGATTTGATTTTTGATACCCATCCAAACTCCTCCCTATCAGATTGTCTGCAGGGCAGAGAAGGAAATGATCGGGAGGAAACCTTGTCATTTCTCGACTTTGCTGTGAGGGTTGAGGTTGTGGATATGGATATGGATCCTCTCGGGACTTAACGAGGTACTTGAATTTTGAACAGAAAAATCTTCCCACTTATAAATATTCATTATAACTAGGAAGAGGAAAAACGAACAAGAGTTTCTATTTGCATGGCTTGTTTGGATGCCATATATGCCTCTCTGATTGATTGATTCGTGATTCTTCCTCCATATGTGGATCATTGATGAAATTAGATTTTTTCCCATACAAACAAGGACATTCGATGAACACTTGAGGATCGTTGCCAAAACCCATACTTACCACCCCGTCTAATCAGAGCATTTTTGCCCCATCTAATTAGATTAAGATCAACGGTTTACATTTGGAGCTGGATTTTGAATTGAATATTATAATTGAAGGTGATGTTTTCGCCATCTTTCTAAATTTGTATCTTGAATGAATGGAGATGAAAGCCCTCCATGTTATTAGTGTATAACCATTTGATTTTTTTTGTTTTAACTTCTTGATTCTTGTTTTTAAATTAGTTGTTCGTTTCTTGTTTTTTTTGTTCCTTATACAGTTTTTCAAAAATATAAATAAAAACATTATTGTAAATGTTCTTAACTTGTAAAATTGTGGTTAAAAAACTATGTTGGTTCATTTACTTTGGGTTTTATTTTATTTTAGTCTATATATTTTTAAATGTTCAATTTTAGTCTTTATACTTTTAATAAAGTTTAAAATTAACCTCTATTGTTAACTTTTCTTTGAAAAAAATTAGTCTCTGTTAGCTTTTATTTTATAAATTTTGAAAATATGTTCACATTTTTTTTTATTGTATGAAAATTATGTTCACATCGTGTCTTTCACAATTTTAAGATTATTGATAGTACATAGACTAAAATTAGACATTTGAAAGCTACATGGATCAAAATGGTATTTTAGGTTAGTATTAAATATTGAAAATTTCAAGAAAATTAATTTCCATGTAAAAATTTTATTTTTAAAAATCAGTGTTTTAATCTAAAATAGTAATAAATATTGAAAATTTCATGAAAATTAAGTTCTATGTAAAATATTAATTTTTTAATATTTGGGAGAACAGAAAAACAAATGCTTATCAAACACTTTTTAGGCTTTTAATTGAGAAAGAGAAAATGAAATTATATAGCAAAAAATGGAACATTATCAAGCAGACTCTAAATTACTATATTTTTCAGGCCTTTTATTTTCATCCTCAAATAATTGCCAGAGTGGAACTCATGGAAATTCTACGAAAAAGAAATAAGGAAATAAAAACCATCTTCATTCCCATTACTACCTTTTTGAAGTTTAAGAAATGAATTTCATTTCTGATCTCTTTCAGGAATTGAGAATTATTTTCCTCATTCTTAATTTCGAAAAAGATTTCTATTCGTGCTGTGTTATGAAGGGGGTTCATACTACTTTCAATTATAATAGATCATGTTAGGTCTATGATCCGTAATAGATTACTTAATTTGCTATATATTTTTTTTAATAACAATTTCATGTGGCTAAATTAATGCGACGATGATTTGAAACGATGTAACAGTGATTAGAACACTTACTTGGAATAAGTTTAAAAGAACAGTATTCAGACACGTCGACTTTTCATCTAACGTTCTAACGGTTTTTCTACTCCAATAATAGTTTTGAAACATTTATGAAATGCTAAGAATAATATTGCAACTTTTAAAAAAATAGAGATATTTTTTAAACAAAAAATAAAGTTCAAGAATATTTTTTATAACTTAACTTTTAAAAACTATTTTTTGACTTGGGTTTAAAAATCATTCTTACAAAGTGGTTAAGAAAACAAAGAAACGCATGGAGTAAAACTCTTTATAAGCTAAAATTAGAAAATAAAATGGTTATCAAACCCATGGTATTAAATTTCCGTCGACATGTCGACATTTTCATCGACATTTCTACATGTCCACTGGTTCGACATCGACATAAGGGGGAATCGACAATTCCATTATACCGTATAAAATTGATGAAATATTAAAAAAAATAGCAAGAAAATGTAATTTAATGTGAATATAATATTGTAACAAGGATTTTAACTCATTTAAAAAGTGTAAAATGTTTATTTATTAATTTAAATATTTTTTTTGAATTCTTTATTTTTAAAATTTTTTCAGAAATATCCGTCGACATCTACATTTTATCGATATTTCTATCGACATTTCTATAAAATTGAGACTTTGACATTTCTGTATTTTAAACCTTTATTCAAACCATACTAGATGTCTGTTTTTGGTGGAAAGTGGAACTGCTAGATATTTTTGCGGAAAGAATCCGCTGGAGCTGGGCCTATCTATCTTCATTGCAATCTGATCACGATCAGGAATCATGTTATCTTTTCACATCCTTCTGTACACTTCACTTTACACGTAATTTTATGGGAAAAAAATGCTTAAAAAGTAGAGTATTTAATCTCTCTCTCTTCCCAAATTTTTTGTTAGGGTGGAGAAAGATTTTACTTTCTAACTTTATATATATTGAATTTATGATAAATTAAGGGTCGTTTGGGAACATTTTTTTTTTTTAAAATCTTCTGGTTTTTGTTTAGTGATTAGTAAGTATTGTTGTCAAAATCAAACTAAAGAATATTATCCGACCTTCACATAACAACAACCGTAAAATTTGTATTAGAGAGAAAGAAACGTGGCATGCAAAACATAAAAGATCTAGACACCGATGCTTAAGTTAGCTAGGAGGAATTTTGTGTAGCAAAGATTTAGGGATAAGAGTTGACTTACCTTCTTCAGGTTGAAGACGAGTATTTATATGGCCAGTCCTCTTAGGGTTTTTTTGTTGAATCCTTTTCGAATTAGATCAAAATAGGACCAGAATGAGCTGAACCGGGATTACACAGATCGAGGGGTAGCTGGGCTCGTGCCCCGCAACTTGGGCCCTTTCTTTTCATTTTGTTCAGAGGCCCGACTCTTTTCATGTTTTGGCTCGTGTTGGGTTCACTTTTACTTATTTGCTCTCCTATTTCTTTTATGTTCCAGTTTGTCCCCCAATTTCACCTATAACAAGTATTCCTATTTTTCCTTTCTCATGTTTTTCAAAACTGTAGATAAATTTTGAAAACAATTTTTTTTTCTTTAGTAAAACAATGTGTGGTTCAAATATCTAACTTTTTGGTTGATGATATTATGACTCAACTAGTTTAGCTATGCTCATATTGGCAAAAAAAATTCACAGAAAATGCATAAAACGGCGATGTTTTATCATTCTTAACTTATAAAATGCATAATAAATAGCTAACATAACACACAAAGTTGGAATATTTAATTTTGGCATAAAACTTATACATCTTTAATTTAAAATTTTAAACAACAAGAAACAAAAAAAAAATACCAAACAAGTTTACATTTCTTTTCTTAAAACAAAAAACAAAAAATAATTACAAATATACTTATGTTTTTTGTTCCTCTATTAAAAAGAGGAAACAAAACAACAAACGAAAACATTACCAAACAATCCTAAGAAGCGAATTGCTCACTACTTTCTTCCCTGCACCCTATTTACCTTAGCCAAAAGGTGGGTAAGAAATTTTTGCCAAAGGACCATGTTTTAAAGCTTTTTTTTCCGCCGAAGTTGCAGTTTCCAGGAAAGTAAAACCAATTCCTTGAGTGAAAAAGAGGGAAACTGAAACCAGAAAACGACGAAAGGCCCAACTTTTTTCCCCTTAGTGCGGTTGGCGTTACTAATGATTCTGAAATTACCTCATTTCAACTCAGTCCTTCAATACCCTCTCAGCAAATTTGGGACCAACTCTGTCCTCAACTGCAAAAAAAAAAAAAAAAAAAAAACCCATTTCATTTCTCACTGTTCTTCAAAATCTCTTCCTTTTGGCTTTTCCCTTCATTTCTCTCAAATTCTCTCCAATTCTTTAAGGCCTCAGAATGAAAGTTTTAGGCTTTAGTTTGTGGAAATGGCAATTCTTAAGGCTTGGGAACAGAATTGCAAATTCTGGGTCTTCAATTTCTTATGTGGGTGATCCAAAAAAGCCACCTTCTTTGAGCTGTTCATCTTCTTTGAGACACTTGATTTTGAAGTTCAAATCTCAGTGGAAGCACAACTTGAGATGGCAAAAGAGAACAGTTCAGTACAGTTATGATCTTCAAAGCTATTCTCTTAACTTTGATGATGGCTTGCTTCATTGAATTTGAATTTGAATTTGAATTCTCTCTGTTTTTGTGGTGATTTTTCTTTTGTCTTTTCATACCCATTTCTGTAAATTGTGAAATAATGAAGGGTCTTTGATGGGTTCTTACCAAAAAGAAGAACTATATAATGGGTTTGTTTTGGTTTTTTTTAGTAGCTTGTTTTGGAGATAGAGGGGGAATTTTTTGTTCATGTAATTAACTCTGAGATGGGGTTTTTGCATATACTTAGCTACTTCTTCTCTGCCTTCCAATAATTAGATTTGTAAAGTGCTTGAAAACCTTGTTAATTTCATCCAATTTTGTTGCTGTTAAATTAATTCTGCCTTTGAATGTTGTCTGGTTTTTGCTTTGAATTATTTGCTTCAAGTTAAATTAATTATTTGCTTTGAATTATTAAGGTTTTCTATGATTTTTTCCTCATAATTGAGTGTGAGATAGCAAAAATTAAATGCAGTTTTTGTCTAATTCATGATTTAATTTACCTCCAGGATTGCTGCTGTTTTTTTTTTTTTTTTTTTCCCCTTCTTATTTTTCTTCTTCTTCCACATACATAATTTGTGGCTTTCACATGCACAAAAGGAGATTATTTATGAGATTTTCTTTTACATCAGTAATTGGCACGACACCAACACCATGATAAAATCATAAGTAAAAAAACCTCTAAATCAACTTTTACTCTAAATTTATTAATTCCATCAAATTGCATTCCAAATTTAGATGAGTGTTATAATTTTAACCCTAAATTTTAAGAAGTGTTACAATTTTAACCTTCTAATTAGTTTTTCTTTAAAAGATTGTTAAATAAAATACTCTCATATGCATTCAATGAATTCTAAAACATATGTATGGTCCAAAATTGATAAGATTTCATAGACAAATGACATTACAGCTAAATTTTTGTTGAAATTTGTGAATTTTGGCAAGGTTATTCATGGTTAATTTGTGCATTGATCAAACTTAATTTTTTGCAAAGCTTGATTTTATTGAAATCAGTGAGTTTATAGAGATCTTTACATTGTTTTTTGTTAAAATTATTGGGTGAATTAGTAAAAATGCCCAATTTTATAAACTTGAAAGTTTAGAGTGAAAATTGATACAATTTGATAAGTTTAGGGGTAAAATTTTAATTTTTCCAAAAATCATATCACTTTCATGTTTTTTTAGTACAATAATAGTGTTGTTAATCTATGTAATAATATTTTGCATAAAATAATTTCTTAGATCCCATCGAGTAATGTTTAATTTTTAATTATATGATTTTTAAACTAACTTTACCCTCTATCTATTTCTTTGTTTTGTTTTTACTTTTAAAAAATGCCCACTACACTTTTAAACATGCCTTTAAGAATCAATTACTACATATATATATATATATATATATCATAAACTTGATTTTTTTAGAAATAGAATACTAAAACCAAAATTCTTATCAAATTCAACATTAAACTTCTCCTAATCTCAATTGTGACCTATGTGCTGCATAAATGGCTATCTCCCTACTTTTACTTTAGGAGGAGACAATGGTTTAATGGTTCAACAATAGATTATGCTAAAATTAGTGGGTAAATCTTGGCCCTCTCTTTTGTGTCCACCATCTTTTGTCTTTATTCCTTTTGGTGGACCACAAAATAGACTAAGAAAGATTCCTTTCAAAGCTTGTAGTGAACTTTTTCTACATTTTTTTTTCTTTTCAAATCCAAAGTCAAAAAGCACACAGATTACTTGTTTGTTTTGAACTTCAATATTACCTACAAAATTTCCCATTAGTTTAATTAGAAAAGGTACCTAAATTTGTATCTAGATGTCATTAGTTCATTTACATTTTACTTTATTAGAATCAAATGAATGGTGGAAAATATTTCTTTGTTTTTTTTTTACATTATTTTAAACATTTAATGTGTAACCCATTAAGGCCCTCATGAGCCGAAGTCTTTGTTTAAAGAAACATGGGACCTTTTTTCCATATATATTTGCACAATAATGCTTTTATGTAGATCTACTTTACTATTTTCATTCTTGTAATGTTATGTTTGGATTTGTGTGAGAGATCAAAACTTGTCTATTTTGTACTGAGCATAGTTCAACTGGTTATGAAATTTGTACCATCGATCTAAAGGTCGGAGGTTTAAATTCTCACTCCCAAATGTTGTTGAACTAAAAAAAAAAAAAAAACCAACTACTTCGTATTCTCACTTGCAATAATAATGTCTAGTTTGAGGGCCTTACTAACCCCTTTGAGAGAGATTAAAACTTATCTACTTTGTATCCTCATCTGCAATAACAATGTTTAGTATGAGGACCCTACTGACCCTTTGATCAAGGGACTTAAATGCATTTATAGTCTTTGTATTTTGGTTTTCTTCTTCAGCCGTAATTAATATATATATATATATATATATATAACAATTAAATTTCTAACATTAAGAGCATAAAATAATCTAAAAACAACAAATCTTAGGAATAAGAAAAATACAATGCATATAATAAAAAATTTGATAGAGAGTATTGTTTAATGTCATAAACTTGCTAACTTGAGCATAGTTCAACTAATCAAGACATCTATTCTTGAGCAAGTGATTAGATGTTCGAATTTTTCTGTCCCACGTATTATTGAACTCAAAATATATGGATGGAACTTGTTAGTTTTCCCTTCCTTCTCAAGGTTTTGAATTTTGATGACTATTTCACAAGCAACCCTTCAATCAAGCATAGAAATGGGGCCAATTCCAGTTGTCAAACACAGCCAATAGCCTTTTTGTACATATGGCTATAATTAGCTCTCATTAATCCAACAGCTAATAAGCAATCCTTCTCCCATAAATTTCCATGACTTCACTTTACCCCACAAACCTCATCTCCTTTTTCTCTTGAGAAAACCTTCCAAAAAAACTTCCCCACAATCCCATCCACTTTGCCAATGGCAAATCTGGTGCCATTTTGGCTTCTTCTCTCAGCCCTTTTGGCACCATTTGTTAGTGGAGATTGGAACATTTTGAGGCCAAAAAAGAGCAATTTGGATTTGGTTGACACCTTGAAAATCTATTGTGAGAGTTGGAGGGTTAATGTTGAACTAAACAATGTTAGAGGTTTTGAAGTTGTGCCTCAAGAATGCATTAGCCATATCAAGAAGTACATGACATCTTCTCAATACACTGCTGATTCTGAGAGGGCAATTGAGGAGGTCAAGCTTTATCTTAGCAGTTGTTGCAACCTTGAAGGTGATGGGACTGATGCTTGGATCTTTGATGTTGATGATACCCTTTTGTCCAACATTCCCTTCTACAAGAAACACGGTTTCGGGTAAGTGAATTTGGTAATGCTAATCGATCTTTAAATGACCCTATTTGATAATGTGTTCTTGCTTGTTAGGTACTTGAAATTTAAGTTTATTGCCCCGTTTGATAACCATTTGGTTTTTGGTTTTTGGTTTTTAAAAATTAAGCCTATAAATACTACTCTCACCGATGGTTTTACTTGTTTTGTCATATACTTTTTGCCTATGTTTTTAAAAACCAAGCCATGTTTTGAAAACTAAAAAAAGTAGTTTTCAAAAACTTGTTTTTGTTTTTAGAATTTGGCTAAGAATTCAAATACTTCCTTAAGGGAGATGAAAACCATTGTAGAGAAATTGGGAGAAAATAAGCTAAATTTTCAAAAACCAAAAACCAAAAACCAAATGGTTATCAAACGGGACCTAATGTTTCTGTTTCTTGTTACTTGTTTCTTGTTTCTCGTTTTTTATTTCTTGTTCTTTCTTTTTTATGAAAAAAAAATCACGATAATTATTTCTTGTTTTTTATTATAAAAAGTTTTAAAGTAAAAATGTGAATTTTTTTCTATGAAAATCACTTTTTAAAATAAAATATTCAAATTTTTTATGTTATATTTATTTTTAGATATTTATTATGCATTTCATAAACTAAAAATGATAAAATAATGTTTTTATATATGTTTTGGAAAAAAATAGGAAACGTGAACAAGAAACAAGATAAACTTGATTTTGTTATTTTCAAAATTTCTATACTATTTTGGAAACGTTTTTTTTTTAAAATGAGGAACAATTATCAAACGGTTATGTTTCTCAAAAAGTGAAAACAAGAAATAGGAAATGAGAAACAATAACGTTACCAAACGACTTCCTAGTATCCATTTTTTTGTTTGTTTTATACCCACAAAGCAAAGAATTGGATCTTAGTAAGACAAGCTTCCATTTTTAAGAACTGAATACCGTTATGAAATGGGACTTAAACTTTTTCTTGTGAGATTTATGCATAATTTAAGATAGAGAGGTGTGTAAAACAGGGGAGAAAAGTTAAATGAAACAGCAATAGAGGAGTGGATGAAAAGCAGCAAGGCACCAGCTCTTGAGCATACATTGAAGCTCTTCAATCTTATTAGAAACAAAGGGATTAAAATATATTTGATCTCATCAAGAAGGGAAGATCTTAGATCTCCAACTGTTGATAATCTCATCCAAGTTGGATACCATGGATGGTCTGCTCTCACATTGAGGTCTCCCTCTTTTCTCTCTAAAATTATATATTTGCCACAGGAAATTAAATTTAGTTTTAGGATGATTGATCTTTTTAATTCAAAATCACATCTTTCTTTCAAAAGTTTTTTTAAAAAAAAAAAAAAAAGCATTTAGAATACATCAAAAAGTTATCCTTCACAAAATATATCATGTTTTTTTTTTGTTTTTCAAAATATATCATTTTTAGTTATGGAGCTTGTAAAGGAATTGAAAATTATGCTTTAAAAGGCAAAACTTTCAACATAGAGTGCACACTAAAAAAGTGTTGGATGAACATGCTAAACTTAAAAAGACTTGAGAGGTGAGTTTCACATGCTCACTAATTTAAATGCCTTTTTTTAAAAAAAATATTTGTTTCTTACAACTTTTTTTTATTAAAGTGATTTTAATTTAAAGACTTGTATGTGTTTTTTTTTACATATTTTTAAAAATGACTTTTACTCCCAACTTTGTAATTTCAATATTCTAATTTTTTTTTTCATGTGAATTTTAGAATTTTTTAATACAAAGAGTTTTTTTTTTTTAAAAATGATTAATCGAGAATTACTTTAGAATCACTTTTTTTAATAATCACCTTTAAACTGAATATTAAGAAAATGATTATTAACCAATCTAATTATTTCAAATGTGATTATTATTATTATTATTATTATTATTGGTTCTTCCTACTTCACGAAGTTAATCCAAACACATCTTAAAGGGAGTCACCTTAAACATAATTTAAACGTTCAGATATTTATGTAATATTTAGAAGGGGAAAAAGACAAGGGGGGGGGGGGGGGGGGGGGGGGGGGGGGTTGGGTGATAAATTTCTTTAAAAAACCTACTAAAATTGAGTGGTTGTTGGCATCAATAGGGGACTTGAAGATGAAGGAAAGGAAGTGCAAAAATACAAAATAGAAGCAAGGCAAAGGCTTGTTGATCAAGGCTATCACATTTGGGGCATTATTGGTGACCAATGGAGCAGTTTTGAAGGCCTTCCCACTGCTAATAGAAGATTCAAACTCCCCAATTCCATGTATTATGTGGCTTAACCTCAATATTTATGTATTTTCATATGCCTTATCCTTATGTCTGAGATATAAAATGGTTGGTATTAATAATTATTATTGATACATGAAGTATATTTAAAAGTTTTATTTCTTTCTTTATATAAAATAGGATAATGTCCTATTCAATGCTTTGATGTATAAGTTCAAAAACTTTATGCCCTCTTTTATTTGCTTTCCATATTTGTCAATGATGTGAGTGACAATGGGTTAGCCAACATGAGAATAATTCAACTGAAATAAAGTATGTAACCTCGACCTCAGATATTCGAATCCCCCACCCCACATATTATCTAAAAAAAAAAAGAGTGGCAATGGATTATGCTCTTCTCTTCATAGTAGAATAATAGGTTAAATTACATGTTAGTCCTTTGAACTTTCGATTTTCTGTCTAATAGATCCCTAACATATTCAATATTTTTCAAACTTAATAAATCTATTAAACATAAAATTGAATTTTGTATCTAAGGATATTAAACTTTCAATTTTGTGTCCTATAGGTACATGAATTTTAAAAAATATCGAATATAGGTCAATAGCCTATTAGACACAAAATTAAAAGTTTAAGGACATTTTAGACACGGAATCGAAGGTTTAGAGCTTAATAAATATTTTTTTTTAAGTTTATAGATCTATTAGACACAAGATTAAAAGTTCAAGGATTTGTTAAACAATTTTTAAAGTTTAGAGATTTATTTGACACAAATTTGAAAGTTTATGAACTGAACTTATAGTTTAACTAGAATAATATTATCCATTTTACACTTATGTCCATATAAATTTGTTTTGAAATTCTAAGAAATTGCCCTGCTTGTAAAATCATGATATTTACTAATTCTAACTAATGTAAGATTATGTTCTCATCTCAACAAAGTTTTTGATAACCTTAATTAAAAAGTTGGCTTGGTGTTACTTTTGAATAAATGATGTGTATGTGGAAGTTTCATTCCAAAAGTTTTTAAGTAAAACTAATATCTCATTAATTTTATATTTCATGATTGCAACATTATAGTGATACTTGGCTTTTTTAAAGAAAATAATTAATTAAATTACTCGCACAAAGAAGCTGTCTCTTATTCTGCAAATTTGGCAAAGGGAAACATCTTTAGACAAAAAGAAGTTCTCTTATTCTGCAAATATTTAGATATATGGAATCTGCTTCATGTTCCAATTTCTTGATAATATCCTTCAAGCTCGAAAAGGAAAAGAAAAAAATATATTAAAAATCAATTGTTCATAGTGGATGCTGACTCCATATGCTCTTCTTTTTTTTCTTTTTTTTTTTTGGTAATTTTTTATTAAAATATAATCTATACCTCAAAATGGGTAGATAAAGATGTTCTATTCTGTGAGAGGGAGGATCAAATTTAGGTTTTTAACTTTAAATTTCTTTTGTTTTGGTGTCTATTGCTTCAAAGTATCTTGTTTTGATCCTTGATTTTTTTAATTATCCGCTTTGATATTTTTAATTAAAGTTTTGTTTTGATATTAATTAGATTCATTGTTTTCAAATTCAATACTAAACCAATCACAAATTCGGTCGGTGCCAAATAAGATTCTATTCAAATGTACCATAAAAAAGTTTAATATCAACCGAAATAATGAGTGCAACTGTGCAGGAATCTAAATTTGATGTAAAATAGCCTCACACTTTAAAATCGTTGAAAGCAAAGACAAAAAAAAGAAAAAAAAATTGAGAATATCAACCTCTTTTTTAAAAAATAAATTAGAATATCAATACTAGTATATGGTACAAGTAAAATCAAATACTTTATCTTGTTCAACAAACCCACTTTCTTTTGTCATTCACGTGAACGTTAATTTGAACATAGCTAGTTAATAAGATACTTATTATTATCTCAAAAGTTAATTGTTCGATCTCTACCTTTAGAATTATTAAACTCAGGAAAAAAAATCATGTCAAATTAATTAATGTTTATTTAATAAACATGTCATATTATCATTTCAAAGACAATTACAAATCAATAGAAAATACAAACTACAAAACTAGTCGACTTTTTTTAGTTCAACAACATATGGAGTAGATATTCAAATATCTAATACTTTGATCGAGGATATAGGTCTTAACCAATTGAGTTATGCTTAGGTTGGCTAGTTGACTTAAACATAACTTAATTGGTCAAGACATTACTTATTTTTCTCAAGGTCGGAGATTCTCTTGCCCTTTTTTTAGTTTATCGATTGCGAAAGTGAGAGATCGAACTATCGACCTATAGCATGATCTTCTTGTTGAACTAAAACAAAAAAGAAGACAATAAATACTATAATTTTTTAGTACAAAAAATGTGGTGGTGGAGATTTGAACTTATGACCTTAGTAGATGGAGTAGATACCTTAACTCCTAAGTCGTGCTCACGTTAGCCACTAAATATTATCATTACAACCTCGTTTGATAACCATTTGAATTTTGAAAATTAAGTCTATAAATATCATTTCTACCTATAGGTTTGTTTGTTTTGTTATCTACTTTTTATCTATGTTTTAAAAAATAAGCCAAATTTTGAATTTTGGTTTTGGAATTTAACAAAAAATTTAAATATTTTGTTGAAAAAGACCAAACTAATAGTAAAGAATTGATAAGAAAATAAACACAATTTTCAAAATAAAATGCTTGTCCTAAATAAATACAATTATTAAAAATTGGGGAGTGAATTATAATTTTAAAAAGTTGGCATGTTCATTCGGCAAAAACCTAAAAGATAAAACCTTTTTTTTCTCAACGAGTCGTATTGGCCACTGGGACAGAGCAGAAACATGACAACATAAAGAACACTCCCACTCCCAACCTATTATCTTTTTAACGCATAGCCAATCCAAAACGTTCACTTGTACAAACCACGGGCCAAAACAGATAGTGTGAAAATCACGCGCCATGTTGGCGCGTGCGACAATTTAGCTCCGTACGTTTCTGAAGTGCAATGACGACAAAGCGGAACCATCACGGCCGTCACCTCACCGTTGCCTTCATCGGCTGTGCCGGTGACATATTTAAATCACCCGCCTGTGACCCAAGAGATACATCCTCCAATTTCTCAGCGCCGAATCATTTGTGATTTTTCGGATTCTATTCCGAGTCTTTTTCTTCGCGGGGTTCCTTTTTTTTTTCTTTTCTTTTTTTTTTTTTTTCCTTATAGCTTCCAGAGGCTTTCTGTTCGGCTTTTGGGTAAGAATTTACATGTTATCCATTTGATTAGTTAGATATATATATATATATTTTTGTGTGTAATCTCTTTTCCATTTGCGGCTGATTGTTACTCGTTTTGGGATTCACCCATTTGGCTGCTTCAGAATTTTATGTTCTTCTATTGCGTAAGTTCAATTGTATGTTCTTCTCTCTGTTTTCGCGATTCTTTTCTTGTTAATCTGCTTCAACAATGTGTTGTTGAAGTCGGTTTCCCAGCTGCTTTATAAACTGTATTACTTTGAATTATTAGTCTTCGGGTTTTGAGATTCCACTTGTTTCATTTGAAATTCTTGTTAATTTGGCTGGTGTGTTATGAAATGATGCAGTTGAAGCTATAGAAATTTTATTTAAAAAATAAATAATAATAATAATAATTGCAAGTGCTTTGATGTAGTTTTGATATGATTTCAGCTGCTGGTAAAGATGATCACTTGTAATTGGGTAGAAGCTCAGAAAATGGTATTTGATGAAATTAGGAGCTGAATAACTTATTAAAAAAAAAAAGGTATTTGATGAGTATTTTGGGAAGGGTTTTATGACCCCCCTTCCCCCAGCCTGAATTATTGTAGAAAAAAGTTGTTTTTGCTTCTGTCAGTAATCAAATTGTTAGGTTCTTGGAAATTAGTTCCAAATCCAATCATCTAAACTTTGGTGATTGATGGGTCTTGTGTCATCTAGCCAGTGCAAAACCCTTTTTATTTGTGATGACATGTATATGCTTTGGCTCATTGATAAGAAACTTTTTCTTTTTCTTCTGAAATGTAATTTTGTTTCTCTGAACTTGTTTCTACTTTTGTCAAAATTGATGTTTTTCCCCCTTTTCCATTTCTAGATATCGGGCTTAGAGATAAGCTGTAACTACTGAAGTAAATTAAGGGCCAGTTATGTGCTACAATATGATGGATTGCCATGTGGAGCTTAAATTATTGCCGCAAATAGATGAAATTTGTTCCTTCCTTTGATTCAAGGATGAAAATTGAGGCGAGTCCTGCCTTATCCATTCCAAGTTCAAGTGCAAGGAAGCATAGTACTGCAGGGGTAAATGAAGAAATATCCAAATCATTAAGAGCCCTGCTGCCCACTTGTTTGGAGGAGGTATATCCTAAGTTGCCAGATTCTCAACAGGTTTCAATGGAACGAGAGCTGGTATCAAGGCCACTTGTTCATTCCAGCCATTTACACTCTAGCAGTGGAGTAGTTGGCCATATATTTTCGTCTTCTCCAGGGTTTTCAACAGATCTCCATTACTCATCCGTTTCGTTATATGAAAACCAATCAGATGCACCATTCATTTCCGCTTCATCAGCTAATGGTGCACTGTTGCATTCTCATTCAGAACTCCTTTCATCAACAAACCATCCTACTGGTGAAAATGCCAATTCCTGGTGTACGGATGCACTGCCAGGTTTTCTGGAAGCTCCTGAAAATAACCCCGTTGGCAATAGTCATGTAGAAAACAATTGTTGCAGCTCTCTTATGGTATCAGATGAATTCAGTAAAGAAAATGATTGGCAGGAATGGACAGATAGACTAATAACTGATGATTCATTGACTTCTAATTGGAGTGACCTTCTTGTGGATGCCAATGTTGCAGATTTGGAACCAAAGGTTGGAGTGCTTACACAATACTATGTATATTTCTGTCCATTTGACTGGTTTAATACTTCTAAGAGGGACTTGTAAATGTTTTGGTCATGTTTATTCCTCAGATGTTGCACCAAGCATCTAAACCAGCAATAAAAATGCAAGTGCAGTCATCTCAAGTTCAAAATCAGCTTCCTTCATCTGGGGAAATTCCTATGATTGCCACCTCAACTCCCTCTTCAAATGGAGCTCCCTCCAAGCCACGAATGCGATGGACACCAGAACTTCACGATGCATTTGTAGAGGCTGTAAACAAACTTGGTGGCAGTGAAAGTGTGTATTGCCCTAGCCTGCTTCACGTCCTGTCTTGATCATAATTATTATATCTAAATGGCTTTACTATTTTCATCTGTCAGGAGCTACTCCGAAGGGTGTTCTAAAGCTTATGCAAGTGGAGGGTTTGACAATCTATCATGTGAAGAGCCACTTGCAGGTATATTTACCTGTACGTGAACTTGTTATTATGGAAAAAAAATTGATTCAGACATTAGTAGTCTACATGAACCCACCCGTTCTGCACTGTGTGCATATGTCCAAACATTTTTTGGGTAATAAACAATATGCATGTCCGAATGTTTTTATATTCGATACTCTTATGTAATTGGCTATATGGCTTCTTGCTTGCAGAAATATAGAACGGCTAGATACCAACCAGAATCATCAAAAGGTATAGAAAATACTTATGATATCTAACTTATGTTAATTCTTGGGTTTCCTTCACCTCTCAATTATAGATATCACTTTTCTCTATAAAGTGTTTCTGAGGAAGAAAAGTTAAAATCCAAATTTTTAATAAAATTTTACCCCTGTATTTAAGTACAATAGTTAGATCAAGATGGCGCATATTATTTAATCTCATTTTATTCTGGAGTGAAAATTGCATGAATTTTCACTGCAGGATCAATGGAGAAAAGCACCACCCCGCTTGACGATATTTCATCTCTTGATCTGAAAACGTAAGTCAATTTTTGGGTTTTATTTATTTATTTTTCATTTTGGAAAGTTGAAGCGTAGGCAGTTTGATTTGTTCAAGTATGACTTATAGGCTGGTGGCATTATCATTTTGAGATTTGTAGGCATTTTTAGTTGGATTGTTTGTTCCAGATGATTGAGATTTCTAGGCATATTTCGTTGGACTTATTTATTCATTTATTGCTTTATGAGTCCAATCATGATGGTTGAGATTTCTAGGCATATTTTGTTGGACTTGTTTATTCATTTCTTGCTTTATGAGTTCATTCAAGATGGTTGAGATTTCTAGGCATATTTAGTTGGACTTGTTTATTCAATTCTTCTTTTTTTTTTTTTCAATTATTCATCTACTCTCACGATGCCAGAAAGGTTCCTCTTAGCGCCGATGAGTATTTCTAACTCTTAGGTGGATTAGACCATTCTGGATGAAGGACTGCCCTGAAATTCTTTTTTGTTGGGGGATATTGAATGATGCTCCAATAAGCCCCTTAAACCATTTCTTAAACTAGCGGTTTTTTTTACTGCTCACATGGGAACACTTTTAGGTTACATTTGTTTAGGAATTATTTTACAAAACATTGTTTTGAAAACTAACCAAACCTATGACCTTCCATGCTTACGGTCTTCTTGCGAACAATCAGTTTTTCCCAAGTATAAAATGGCGTTTCCTAATGTTGAACTGACTTTGCATAACAGGAGTATTGATATCACAGAGGCTCTACGTCTGCAGATGGAAGTTCAGAAAAAGTTACATGAACAACTTGAGGTATGTATCTGTTCCTGTGAAACCATTCTGCCAATCGAGTTAAATCCTTCCTTGAAAGTCTGCCCCAAGGATTGGCATAGTGATAATTCTGATGAGCTACCTTGAATTCAGTCACAAGAAGTCACAAGTTCGAATAGCCATTTATTGATGATGTTAAAATACCCTTTTATTTTACCCTGTTTAATGTAGTGGAATCATGAGTAGTCTAGAGTTTTGAAATATGAAGAGGTCATGAAACTTCGGGTTATGAAAGAAAGTATCCAGCAAATTCTAAGAGAGATGCTTTTATTTAGATAGGGGAAATTGCTCGCTGGAGCCTCTCCTTTAAGATAAGTTGCTTTTGGCAATCATGGAATACGTCTGTGCTTCATAAGTTATGAAAGAATGGTATAAGCTTTTGATGGTCTAGTAATAATGTGGATAACACCCAAGTGCCTAGAGAGATGGAGAGCTTAAGCACTGGTCAGTCCTTTATCAAACCAATCTGTGTTTGATGAATTCTGATAGATGGTGTGTGTGTGTGTTTGTGGTCTGATTTCGTGTGGTCATGAATGCATAAGTCCCAACATTTTTACGATGCCCCATCCCTCCGTTTGGTATTTAATGATCCGTGAGATAATTCCTTTCTTGTTCACTGTTTGTTTGACAGATCCAACGAAATTTACAGTTAAGAATAGAAGAACAAGGGAAGTACCTTCAGATGATGTTTGAAAAACAATGTAAGTCAAGCAATAAACTGACAAAGCCATCGGTATCCACATTGGAGGATTCTCCACTTTCAGATACAGTTGATGAGTTCTCTGCCAAAACAGAGCTGGAAACTTCCCAGGTGGAAAATCGCACAATACGTGCCGATCCATCTGAAGCTGACACAATATCCGAAAAGGTTACTAACGAAGTAGGCGGGAAGCCAGAAACTCATCGTAGGGAAGTACCGGAGAATCCCGAGCCAGACGTTTCTGAATCTAGCTCCCAGCTATCAAAGCGCCAAAGGACGGATAAGTAGGCTGTGTGTCTTTAGGTCTGTCTTCTTTTGTATTGTCCAAAGTCAATACTGAATCTTCAAAATGCCAGTATAGGTTGCGGGAAAGGGTAGGTGGGGTTTTGGCTTTGAGTATCACCTAGGCATTAGATATAAATGGCCTCACATTCTAGTTTATAAGCAAAGACGCTATCCAAGTTTTGGTAAACATCATTCTCTTGTATATGGAGATTATACACTCAGGAGCAACTTTAGTGCTGAGTTGCTTTTAATATGCAACTGCAAGGGTGTTCTGTAAGAAATTGCTGTCACCATTTGTGTAATTCTACAAAATCTCTTCTTCTCTATCTCTAATAGTTGAAGTAATTTTTGCTTTACATGCGGACGACTACAGAAAGCACTGGATCCCACCATCAGTCGAATCAACTTGTGCAATGTTCCAACAATACTTAGCAGATAATTCGAAATAAGGGCATGATATTGTTTCATATTATTAGTTATTACCCGATTTTTCTTCCTATGCTGGCAATAGGAGTGTAGGCATTAGCTGATGTACATTCGTTCAGATTATCAATTAACTTATTAGAGAATTAGAGATTTAAAAAATGTCTTTTTTTTCTTGAGAGTTTAACATATAGAGGTTGAGATATTCGAACATTTGATCTCTTGGTCAAAAGCATATGCCTTAAATAGTTGAATTGTGTTCAAGTTGCCATATGTCTTAAATAGTCAATTCTAAAATGTTCCATCAATTTGCAATTAATTAGTTTTCCTTACTATTTTTATTAAGCAAAAGCCCCACCTCTTATCATTTAATCTTGATAGAAGGTTCGCTCATCTCAAATGATTTTAAGTTATTAAGTAGGGCTGGCTAGAACTTGGAATTGTAGAAATACCTCAAACCATCTCAAGACCCCTTACCTGAACATGGGTTTAATTTTCCTCACCCGACTTCATTTTATTATCAAAGATGATAAATAAAGGTGATAAAGGTAACTGAACATGTTTGGCATATCAAATCATTAGTAATATTTCATCAATGGATCCTCTAAAGTAGCCAGTAGGAAAGGAATGTAGATGAAGAAAAATAATAATAAACAAACGAATGAATTACCTCAATTGAACAAAAGAGTATTACAACAAATAAATCAATTCAAATTCACAAAACAATGAAATGAATGTCATGGACACACACACACCAAAACAACTCTCCACCAAATATTTCACAAACTTATCTATCATACAATGGTGTTGTTTAAGTTGGTAAGCTTGCACTCGCGTTTATTCAAACTCAAACCTCGATTATCATCGTCATGGCGCGATCGATCACCCCTCAAACTCAAACCTCATTTATCAGCATCTATGACACTGTCACTCCTCAAAAACTGGTTTCTTCCTTCCACAACATCAATCAGAATTCAGTATCAGTCTTACTTCACACGCATTTCTCTATAGTTACTGCTGGTATTTGACAGAATCCTCAATAGAGCCAGAGTGACTCCAGTATGTGCCAACCGTCCCGATGATGGGCATTTCATCGGGGCTTCTATTTGGTGATCTCCTTGGAGAAGGTGAAGTTGAAAACTGTTTGAGCTCCTCCATAGTCAAGGCTCCCAGAATCGGTCTATCTTTTTGGCTTTTAGGTGAGTTTGATCCTTGCGACTCCGGTGTTGGAAGACCTGAAATGCCTGTGCTAGTCTTGCTTGTGGGTGTAACTTCTGATGAACTCAACCAGGTTGAAAGGCTGGCATCAACAGCTATGCCTTGATCTGAGTTCTTAGGTTGGTAAGTTTTTGATTTGTAACCAAATGACGATTCCTTGAAACTTGGCTCTGTCCCAAAAGAACTCCTAGGAGCTCCATTTAGTGCCAAATTTTCTTTGTGAGGAGGAGGATTCGACCGATGTTTATCCTTAACTTTAACTGCCTTCCACTGTGAGATATTTTCAACAGGCTTTAACACAGAATGAACACAGGCATTTCTATCTCGAGCAGTCCGTCTCACCTCGATTTGAGGCTCAGTCTTTCCAGGACACCCACATACTGACAAACAGCTATCGACCTCATCAGCAAACACTTGAGCAGTACTTTTCCCACTTTCATCATCAGAGAAATTGTCATACTCTTCATCCTCAATATCATCATAATCATTCTCATCACCGTCATCATCAGTGTCAACATGATCAAGATCACTATCAGCATAATCCAATTCATCCTCATCATCACTCTCCCTACAATTCTGGTACCTATGATTGGGAGGGTAAGACGAAACGCTCGAAACAGTGGAGCCATCTTCAGAGTGGGATTTGCATTGGGGTATTTCAGCTAGTTCCTTCTCCTCCTTGTTGTTCCCCTCTTTTTCAAATAAAACATCAGCTTCAGCTTCAACATGATCAAGCTCATATGTCTTTACATTGGAATCAAACGTTACTCTTTTTCTCGTACTCGGGCTTAGTTGCTGCTCCTCTGGCCTGTCCCTACACTCGGAACCCATAAATTTCGAATAAGAAACTATAAAACACTAAAAGGAAAAGCTTGTACTCAAAGAAAACGGGGGGGTGGGGGGGAGGGAGGGATAATTTCTTGTTTGTTGCTCACCGAGCTTTCAGAATCGGACTAATAGATCTATCAGAAGCACTGTCTACGGCAGATGGTGAGGCCTGCACGGGCTTGGAGATAGCATTAGCCTACAATAAAATTCAAACATCCAGTTTCAATTTCAAAAGCGGTCTCACTTCTTAGAGCCCTGTTTGGCATATAATAGAAAACTTCGAGAAACCAAACAAGTTCATACTACTATCAGTCAACTTAAAAAACCAAAACCAACAAAATCAAAGTCAATACAGATTAAATGAACATGTAGAAATCTAAAACATCACAAGGGGGGGATCATCCTCGCCCTATTTCTCTGATTTTCTTCAACCACTTTCAATGAAATCAAACAAAAGTTATAAAACCCTCATGAGCTTGAGAAAACTAGAAGACGGCTTACTTGATCTCGTGGCAAAACCTTGCGCCGCCTCTGTTTCCTGCGCTTCACGTCATCAGATGAGCGAAAACAAGCAATGAAACAGCCCATTGTTAAGAAAACAAAAAGGGAAAACTCTCCTTCTTCGTTCTCTCTCACTGAGAACAATGCTCCGATGACTCTGAAAGGCCGATTCCGCTAATGGGTTTTCATGGTTGGATTTACAGAGCAAGCTAGAGATAGAATCCGATGATGATGAGAGAGAGAGAGAGAGAGAAAGGGAGTGTTAGTGAGTGCTTCGAATTGGAAGTAAAGGAAAGAAGGGCAAGTGGGGCAGGATGAAACGGTCAAGAAAATTTCTTCCTTTTTTAAATTCAACTTCTGTGGGGAAACGAGCAAACGAATCAAGTGACTGTTAGGACTCAGAATCCATCGTGATCACAACCTGTAAATGGTGATGGAAAAGAAAGAGGAAAATAAAACAAGAGAGGATAAATTTTTGGAAAGCAGGCAGACGTTCGGCTATGTTTGATTGATTGCTGGCCGTTTGATATTTTTTGTGATGTGGGTCCCCCGCCCCTGGATGTCGTTAGAGTTAATATAATAATAATAATTCAAATTTTGAAGTAGTTTTTTTTGGTACAATTTTGTGGTTTGATGAATAAGAAAATGATACATAACATATTGTTATAACTTATATTCTTCCTAAAGTGACATAGCTCTAAAGCAATTGACATATATTCTCGATCAAAAAGTCATGTTCAAATCTCTCAATCTCTAATGATGTTGAACTAAAAATAATAATAACAACTTATATTATCCATTATCAAAATTTTGTTTTACTGTATATTTAAAAAATAATAATAATCGTTAAAATATGAACTTAAGTATAGTTCAATTGATATTAAGACATTCCTCTTCTTCAAGTAAAATGTTAACGATTTAAATCTCCACCTTTACAAGTTGTTGAACAAACAAAAATGAAGTTAACAAAATTTTAATTACATATCGAGACTTTGCTCTTTTTTTTCTTTTTAGTTTTTTTTTTTAATTCAACAACATGGAAAGGTGAAAATTTGATCGTTTAACCTTTTGGCCAATGATATATGTTTTAATCAGCATAGTTTTATTAGTTAAAACATATATTCTCAACAAAATGTAGATTTGAATTAATACCCTCGTAAATTATTGAACTCAAAAGAATAATAATAATAATAATTTTTTAATATGTAAGAGCGAGAATTTGAACTTTTAATCTTTAGTTAATGATATGTCTTATCAAGAAATTGATACTAATAAATGCTAAAATTGCATTCTAATGGATAAAATTGGAATGAAATGATTGATTTGAGAGTCAATTGACATATCATAATTTTTTAGAAAGGGCGTGGTTAGATGACAAAATAAAAAGATACTGTTTCAACTTTTTTAAAGTTTATGGGTGAAAGTGACAGTATTTATATATTACACCTCGAATTTTTTTTTCTAGAGATAGAGTGCATACATGTAAATTTTTTTTTTTTTTTTTTAAATCTTTATTTACCGAAAAAAATGGAAGAAATTTCACATTTTCCATTTGAACTTCCACCGAGCGAATCAATTTGGAATTTAAGAATATGTCAATTTTTGTACCCTTAATTTAAATCATTGTGGGGTATTTTCTCTCTCTTATTTATTTCGTGTTCAAACAGAGAAACGCACGATTCCTAAACAAATGTACTAAAAAAATAACACTCTGAGACAAATAAAATAAATACATATGGCAGTTGAAAGAAATAAATTTTTGATAAATATTTCGATAATTAAAGAGGAAAAAAAAAGGTGTTCACACAAGATTTCAATTAAGAGAATTTAATAATACGTATAAATGATTAATTTGTATTGATTTGAATGTTGTGGAGTACCATCTTTAATGTTTGATCATATGATTTTTTTTCTCAAATGTAATTTGTTTCGAAAGCTTTGCAGCTTGTTCTTGAATGTGAATTTGTTTAAGGGCTTTGTAGCTTATTATCGAATGTGAAATTGTCTCGAAGGCTTTTGCAACTTGTTCTCGAGATTGAAGTGTTAATTGATTTTTTGAGTCTTGAAGTCTTCAAATCTTGTGTTCTCGATCTTCAAATAGTGTTTTGTGTTCAGGTAGAAGTGTTATGTGTTCAAGCAGTATTTGATATTCAAGAGCTTAGGGAGCCTTTTGATATTTGTTTATGAATTCTCTTTAAATTCTTCTTATGAGGTTTTCAACTTTTGAACCTTTGAAATGAACACGAACCCTCTATTTATAGAGTTTCCTAAAACTCCATATAGGCTTGAGTCTGCTTTTGAACCCAACTGTTAGACTGAGCTTGGTTAACTTTGGGCCTAGCCTTTGGGTTGGAATTTTGTTGAATTAGGGCATTCCATTTGGGTTTTTTTTTTTTTTTTTAAATTGACTCAAATTATATATAACTCAATTTGACCAACCTAAACTTAATTTATTTGATCAAATGGTTGTAGTGAAGACATGTGACATATTTGATTTTGTCTTGATTTAATTTGGGGATCCATGTAAATTTGTAATTGGTTCTTAATTAAACATATAGGTTTGTCATTAATTTTAAGTAATTACATGACAATTTAAAATGGTAGACATTTTTGGTAATTAAAGAGAGAAAAAAAAAGGTTAAAAATCACTTTGATCCATGTACTTTGAGACGTGTTCAATTCTTGTCTCTATACTTTCAAATGTCCAAATTGAGTCTAAAAATACAGTAACTAATTTAAAGATTTTTTTTAGATTAAAATTTTAAGATTAATTATATTTTAAAAATACATGAACTGTTTAGACACTGAATGAGTTATAATAGTATGTGTATTATAATAGTCTCTGAAATAATATAATATTATTTAAAATGTAGATTTGTTTTCACATAGACTGAATTGTATTTTAAGTAAATAATAATAGGCTAAAATAGAAATGAACAGGGATGAGAGAGGCTCGAACTCTCCGACCTCGGGATAACTCAGAAGCTATGAGGCCTACGAGCGAGCTAGCCAACTGCGCCACCACCCCATTTGTTGTTGACAAAATTATTGTTAATTAAATATTTATAAATTATATAATATCAATGAACCGACATCGTTTTCGCGGAACCCTAGCCCCAATTTCCCTCCTCGTACTCTCGCGCTCATTCTCTTCCCTCCATTCCTCTCTCTCTTTCTCTATCTCTCTCTCTCTCTCTACTTTCTCGATCTCTCGGAGCTGACGACCGTAACTCCAACTCATTGGCGAAAAAGAAGCAGCTCCAAACTCCGGTACCTTTTCAGTCATCGGAGACATGGACTCCGACGAGGGGAAGCTTTTCATCGGAGGAATAGCTTGGGACACTTCCGAGGAGAAGCTCAGAGACTATTTCGCCCAATTCGGCGAAGTTATCCAAGCCGTTATTATGCGCGACAAGACCACTGGCCGTCCTCGAGGCTTCGGGTTTGTCGTTTTCTCTGATCCTTCCGTTCTTGATCAGGTTCTTCAGGATAAGCACACCATCGATGGCCGCCAGGTTTTGCCCTCTTCTTCTGTAATTTCTATCTGCATTACTTCGTTGCTTGATTAGGTTTTGTTTTCTCTCGACGGTTTTGCTTTTTGTTGTTATCATTATGGGGATTTTGAGAATCATGTTCTTGTGGGAGTGGTGGACTGTTTGTTGCTTTAATTTAGGAGCTCATTATTAACAGTGGTTCTATAGTTAGACCCACTCTCAGTCCCTCACTTGTATTTCATCAGTTCATAATTGGTTTACTGTTATTGACCCTGGCCTCTGAGTGGTCCTAAACAGTAAGTAACTGGTGAGAATAGTTTATTTTATCGTTTGGGTTGTTTCGTCTCCAGAAATCCCCTCTTCCTCTTTCAACTGCAAGGGAAGTTGGAATTGCAAAATGTGGATCATTTTTTTATTGGTACCCTTCTCAATTGTGTAGTTATCTTCGTAAATTTGTTACGTATTCTAAGGGTTATAGACTGGCAGTTTCGTGAGTACTTTTAGTAGCCGATGCGAAAGTTGGTTCTGTCGTTATCATTCGATTGATACTGGAACACATGAACAGTATCCTGTCCGGCTGGTATTGAACTCTCGTGATGGTAATACCTCACACTGTACTAGATATCATCTTCTTGTTTTTTAGACCAAAAGAGAGTGTATCTCACTACTTTGGAAAGGAACCTGCATGCCTGAGAAGTTGATTAGCACATGCCTTCCTGGTAAAGAATATATGCGGCATACCATTATGGTTGTGTTGGCAGGTTAAAATTAATAAAGAACTCTGTTAGTCTGTTTGCATTGCACTGTGTGCAAGTCGATTTATGTTTGGGATACAAGGACAGCGAGGGAATCAAAATATATCAACTTGACCCATTATGAGATGATTATTTAAAATATTGCAAAATATTATATTTTATAGCTTATTATGATAATTGATAAGGATGATGGCACGTGCATACAGTGAATTGATGTATTTTATTTGCTTTCCCGCGAGTGTTTTCAGCAATTTCAAGTTGTGCTTTGTTGACACAGGTGGAGGCAAAAAGGGCGTTATCAAGAGAGGAACAACAAACTTCCTCAAGAAGTGGGAGCTTTAACTCTGGCAGAAGCTCTGGAGGTAGTGGATATTTTAGGACCAAAAAAATATTTGTCGGCGGTCTGCCTTCGGCACTAACAGAAGATGGGTTCCGGCAGTATTTTGAAAGTTTTGGCCAAGTAACTGATGTAGTGATAATGTATGACCAAAATACTCAGAGACCTCGTGGTTTTGGTTTCATAACATTTGACAGTGAAGATGCAGTTGATAGAGTACTTTATAAGAGCTTTCATGAACTGAATGGTAAACTAGTAGAGGTGAAACGGGCACTTCCTAAAGATGCAAATCCAGGAAGTGGTGGCCGTGGAGGCTATCAAAATTATGGTGCTTCTGGCACTAACGCTAACAACTTTGATGGTAGATCAGATGGCAATAGATATATGCAACCTCAGTCTACTGCTGGTGGTTTCCCACCATATTCTGGATATAGTGTATCAAGTTATGGTTATGGAGGACCAAACAGTGGTGTCCCTTATGGAAGTTATGGTAGTTATGGTGTTGGTATGTATGGTGGCACCAGTGCTGGATTTGGTGGTCCAGCTGGACCGTTTGGAAATCCAACTGCAGTCAATGCTGGTTATCTAAGTGGAGCACCTGGGGCCATGAAAAGTTCTTGGGCCAACCAAGCTCCAGGATATGGTGGTCCTGGCTATGGTGCCAGTCCTGGCTTTGGGGCTGCAGCTCCTTGGAGTGCCTCAGGTACTGGTGGACCTCCTTCTGCCCCAAGGGGCCAATCTCCTAGTGGGGCTTCTGGGTATGGGAATCAGGGTTATTATGGTGGAAACGATGGTTCTTATGGTGGCTATGGAGCCTCTGGTGGACGAGCTACAAGCGCTCCAAATAGCAATGTTGGTAGCGGTCAAAGTGGAGAGCCACATGGCATGAGTGGTGGGTACATGGGGAGTGGATATGGTGACACTAATGGAAATTCAGGTTACTCTAGTGGTGGCTGGAGATCTGATGCTTCACAGACTCCTGGTGGTTATGGTGGCACTCAGTCCAGGCATGGTTAACCCCAGTTACCAAATATTTGCACATGCCATCCTTTTCCACGTGCAAGACATAATGCTGGATAGTAACAGATCCTGAGAATGGTTGGATCTCTTCATTCTCAGTGCTATCAGGCAGTAGTCATTCTGTAGTTGATTATGTCCATTGCTTTCTAGCAGTAGTAATATTTATTTTTAGGCTTGTTATCTTGAGGTTGCTTATTGTTGTGAGCATTTGGAAAATTGAAAACATTGATACACTTCTTTTATGTTTTTTTTCTTAATCTTATGTAGAAGCTAGAATAGTATCTATTTACTTTTCTTTATGTTGATGATGGGTGGTTATGAGGATATTCTATATATTGTTATTGTATGGCAAGTTTATTGTTCTTCATGGTAATTTTGGTATTATGTAGCTCTATCTCTTTTATGCATTCAGTGTTTGCTAAATACTAGGCTTCTGCAGTCCTTGGTAGATGTGGCTTTCACTTATGACATTCAAGATAGAGGTAGGAGATGCTACCAGCTTCTTCCTGTTATGGAGGATCTTTACAACTTGGTTTGTTTCCACATTTTTGAAAGCCACGTAAACATCATATTAGCTGATATTCTAGAGAGGGAGAACTATTTTGATCTAGTGTTTTTGCATGAGGAAAAGGATAAGTTTTGAGTTTCAAACTGTGGTTAGCACAAGTTATTAAATGGGATTTTGGCATGCACAGGAACTTCAGGTGGAGTTTCGGAGCTGCTGACTGCATTGTTTAACAAATCTTTCATGCAGCTAATGGACTGAGGTTTGCATATTCTTCCACCGCCCATCTCTGTTGTGGTATGTCACCTTGACATTCTTATGGGCATAATTAGGTCTTTTCTTTGGTTCTCTAATTGAGCTTTCATACGTTTTTTCCTTCAATTTTTGCTATAACTGCATAGATTATTGAGGTAGTTAGTTCAGTTTGACTTTGTAGAACCTAACGTGGTAACTTAGATATCTCTTGATCAAGATAATAACCAACTTCTTCTCTGTCCTATACCTAGGATCAATAAGAAATCACACTTATATAACATAGAGGTTTAGTAGCGTACGACGCACTCTTTATTATCCTAACCTCATCTATGTTTTGTCATCCTAACATTTTATTTATGCTTCAATATTGAATGTATGATCCCAGATTTAGCTCAAATATCAGTGGTATAGCAAGTGCTTGGCAAGCTAGGGGAGTCACATAGGCGGCATCACGTTCTTCCATCCCTTAGTTTGCAGCATCTATTTGCTTGGTTGTTTTATTACTTTTTTTTCTTTCATTTGTAATCTAATGTCATTTACTATTTAACCCATGAATTGACTTTGTGAATTAATTTTTCCCATTTAGGTTATAATTTTTCTCTTCTTGACGATTCTTTTAGTTTCGTTTATATGATTTAACTGCTTCTCAACGTTGCAATCTTGGATTGAAAATTACGTCTGTTTAGTAGATATCCTTCCATATTGTTTAACATTGTCCAATATTTTCGAATTGGAGTTTATTCTCTCATTCTGAGTCTGACTCTTGGCTTTTGGTTGGGCCATAGACCCACCCTAAGAAAATGTGTCGGCTATATACTTGTAACTTCATATGCATCTGATGTGAGTTCAGAGACTTGTCTTTTGATGGTGATTTTAATGTCTTTAGTCACAGGTTGAAAAATAGGTAATTGCCAAATTGTTGGTTCAGTTGAGTTGCCTGAACCAGTTTGAATTTCTCGAAGTCTTTTGCTTATATCTTAGTATGGGGCAAATGATGTTATGATTGGATTGGGAGCAACCTTTTATTTCGTATTGGAATTTAAATATTTGATTTTGTTATGAATCTTTTTTCCTTCGTTTCTGTTTCTTGATATTTCTAATTTAAACTTCATTAAATTTTCCTTGACCATTAAAAGTTTCATCCCAAAGCAATTTTTGCATAAAACCTGACCAAGTGAATAAAGTGAGCAAACTTTTTACCATACAAATTTAAATGCTATCCAACCAGAAGTGGATCTTTAACGTCGAGGATTTAATTTATTTGTTGAAAAGAATACAGGAACAATCAAGATATAGAAACTAAACATGTGTTATAGCAACTGCTATGCCAAAAAGTGTTCTACCCATACATTAATCTTTGGTTGGTATAATATTAAAATTTTAGTTTGTCAAGCTGCAAAAATTCTGAATAGGAGTTCAGCTCCCATTTTTTAATTCAACATGTGGGAGGAGATATTCGAACATTTGACTTCTTGGTTGAAAGTATATGTCTTAATTAGTTAAATTTTTTTTCATGTTAATTAATGATTGTAGGGATTCTAAAGCTCGATAGAAGTGGGTTAGAGTCTAGCATTAATTAGACAATTTGTGAGAACTATATAAAACATGAACAATACTTGGTTGCATATTGGTGTGTATATATCTTCCTACACACCACCATTAAAATTTTGATATTTTGATAGTAACCTAACTTTCTTGACCATGTGCACCACAATTAGTAAACTTTGTCTGACCTTCAATCAATTGATTCTTGGATTTAAATGGCTAAAAACCATTCTTGAGCATAGCGCAAAGCAAGATTTGTGGTTTTTAGACAGTCCCATCTGAGAAGAACCCATTAAACCCATTGGCGCTTTCTACGCTTCTCTGATTCCATTGGGTGGAATTCACAAAGTTAATCTTGTCTTGGTTTGTAAGCACTGTCCATATCAAACCCTTTTTGATTAGATGGGAGCTCAAGAGTTGAGATTTATGGCTTGGCAGGGCATGCCTTTTTCATCTCTTTGCCTAATTTTAGGCAATTTGTTGTTTAACTAAACTTGGTTCAATCCTTGTGTGTTGATGCAGTTGGACAATCAAAGAGGAGAAGCTAACTGTCCCAAACATAGAGAAGAAATAATTAAGGATTAGTTGAAGAGTAAAACTTGTCCACTTCCTTCTCGTGACAAAACTCAACAGACCAATTTGACAAAAATGCTCTTTTATATTTTTAAAAAGGGGTAGAAAGTGCTTGAAACCTTTTTTTTTTTTTTACTTTGTTATTAATCATTTCAGGACGTCTTCAAGGATGTATATGTATTTTGTATGTGCATATAACTTCGATCAAGAAGTCAGATATTCTAATTTTCACCCTAAAAAAGTAACAAAATATGATAGTAGAAGTTAGTAAAATCTTAAAAAAAATAATAATAATAATTTGGGGAGAGTTCATCGAAGACAACATTCTAAACCTCAAATCAGCATCTTCTGCCGATTTCAAGATACCAACAAGCAGGAAAAGCTTGTGCTATGCGTTGCTTGGAACGGTTTTTCATATTAATTACATTTTCCTTCAAATTGTAAACATAAAAAAAATAGTGAGTGAATCAAAATGTGAAAGTGACTGAAAAAGAGTGGCACATATAATTTTAACTTGATATCATGTCAGCAATAACTCCTGCTGGATAGACTAATTCAATCGTTGATTTAGAGGCAGACTTTCACATTGGAGAGGAACAAACGAACATAAGCACCCAATGAGGAGCTACAAGAAGGGCATATAATATTTGTACAGATGAATGAAAAAGATTTCTTAAACAAAAATGACTTGCATTGGCTACGTCACGATTTCGCACGATTCAAATATCGAGTTTGTTTAGTCTAAGTTTGAAAATCGAATCTATATTTAGTATATGCACTTGCTTGCTAATACTTTTGGTTTGATAATTCTACTAACTACAAAAACTTACCTATTAAATCCACCTTTTAGACTACTTTATAAATTAGAAACTATAAAACCAAATTTCTAAAACTCATATAGGGACCATTCAAATTTAGACTACACAAACTCAAATTTTCCAATCCTAAATTACATGAACCTAAAGTTTTTAAACCATAAGCCAGCATCCCTAACTTCCAGACTTTGCATTAATATTATTTAATTTCCCACTAAATAAGTCTGTGGTGATAATCTTCCTATCATTTATTTTATTTTTATTTATTTATTTATTTTTGTGTGTGTGTGTGTGGGTGTTTAAAGATGCATAGTTCGCTACCTTAAGACTATAAAAAGCTAATAGAACTCACATGAATTTCAACGATTTCCCAGGCACAGGTATAAAGTTCCTCTGTCTCTCTGTCTCTCTGTTTACCATAATGGCACAGGTGGAAGAGAAAGGCTCCGCAGATGGAAGAGACGATTATACACAAGATGGAACCGTGAGTCTCAAAGGTGAACCTATTTTCAGATCAAAGACTGGGAGATGGAGAGCCTGTTCCTTCATTGTTGGTAATCTTCAACAAACTTTCCTGTTCTCGTTTTTTTTTTTCTTTTTTGCCTAACTTGTAGACTGCACACCTGCAAGCTCTCATTTCAAAAAGAGAAATACTTGGGTGCAGCCCGGGCTGCACCCATTTACAAGTAATGAGTTCAGTTTTCAATATTTTGCATGAAGAAGATATCCTTTACAGGAAAATAAAAGAAAAAAGAGTTGGTTTCTGAAAAAACAAAGATTAATAAGTCAGTTCCATATCACAGGCAGCAAAAGAATAACTTCACAAAATGCATTAACATCTAGAAACTACCTTATTCAAAATCCCATATCAGGTTTTGTTCTTTGAGTTCTTGGGTTGAGAAAGAAGTGGTTAATATTCACAAGACGTTGGTTTCATATAGGGTACGAGGTGTTTGAGAGGATGGCATACTATGGGATTGCAACAAACTTGGTGGTGTATTTGACTGACAAACTTCATCAAGGCATTGTGACATCCGCTAATAATGTCACCAACTGGATTGGAACTGTGTGGATGACACCAATTATAGGTGCCTATATTGCCGACGCCTATCTCGGCCGATACTGGACCTTTGTCGCAGCTTCTGCAATTTACCTCATTGTAAGATTCAAACTTTCTATGAATGAGCTATATTTTCATGGTATCTAAACTCATCTCCATTGAATTAGAATAGAAGAAGAAACTCTTAGCATATTCTCAGGTCTGAGTTCTTCAATCAAAATCATAAACTGATCTTCTTTTGGTTTCAATTTAACATTAGAAGCACTAGAATAAGTTCAGAGAGTTATAAACGTATGGAGGAGGGAATTTGAGTCTGTACTTACGTGTTAGACTCCTCCAACTTGTGTCATACAGGGAATGGTACTGCTAACCTTGGCAGTTTCGTTGCCAGCACTGAGACCACCACCATGCGGCAATGAGGGAAAAGAAGGTCATTGTGACAAACAAGCCTCGCCTCTCCAAGTTGGCGTTTTCTTCTGTGCATTGTACATAATCGCACTTGGAACTGGCGGAACCAAACCCAACATCTCGACAATGGGAGCAGACCAATTTGATGATTTTGAGCCTAAGGAAAGAACCCAAAAGCTCTCCTTCTTCAATTGGTGGATGTTTAGCATTTTCTTTGGCACTCTGTTCTCCAACACGTTTTTGGTTTACATTCAAGACAATGTAGGTTGGAGCCTTGGATATGGGATTCCAACAATCGGGCTTTCAGTTTCTGTGCTGGTTTTTTTGATAGGCACTCCATTCTACAGGCACAAATTGCCTTCAGGAAGCCCTTTCAGCAGGATAGCCAAGGTGATTGTGGCTGCTGTGAGGAAGCGGAAAGTGCCAATTCCTAATGATCCAAAAGAGCTTCATGAGCTTAATCTGGAAGATTACACTAATTCAAAACAATATAGGATTGATCATACTCATTCATTAAGGTAATTCTGTCAATCTGAATGTAAACATATGTTTCCAAGCTGATTATGATCAACCTTTCATATCATGATTAGAACTCATTACCTGCAGATTCCTAGACAAAGCAGCTGTTCAGAGTGAGACAAGCTCAGCATTGAATCTATGCACTGTTACTCAAGTTGAAGAAACAAAGCAAATGATTAAAATGATCCCCATTCTGGCAGTGACATTCATACCAAGTGCACTTGTTTCACAAGTTGGTACACTATTTGTCAAACAAGGCGCCACCCTTGACAGGAGCATGGGTCCTCATTTTCAAATTCCTGCAGCAAGCCTTGCAGCTTTTGTAACAATCTTTATGCTGATCAGCATCGTCATCTACGACCGGTTCTTCGTTCCATTTGCTCGGCGATTCACCAAAAACCCTAGAGGGATCACATTGCTGCAAAGAATGGGTGTTGGACTCGTGTTGCAAATTACTGTCATGATCACAGCATGTATTGCTGAAAGGATGAGACTGAAAACCGCTAGAGAAAACCACATTTTTGGCCAAGGTGACCAGGTTCCACTCTCGATTTTCATTCTCCTTCCTCAATTTGCCCTGACAGGAATAGCAGATGCCTTTGCAGAAGTTGCAAAGCTTGAGTTTTTTTATGACCAAGCACCAGAAGGCATGAAAAGCCTTGGCACCTCGTATTTCACCACCAGCCTGGGAATTGGACATTTTCTGAGTAGTTTTTTACTGAAGACCGTAGCTGATATAACCGAAAAAACCCATAGCAATTGGATTTTGGACAATCTAAACGTCTCTCATCTACACTATTATTACGCATTATTGGCCATCTTGGGATTCATCAACTTTTTCTTCTTTCTGGTAGCTGCAAAGTTCTTTGTTTATAACGTTGATTGTGCAGAATCCAAACAAGAATTAACCATGGCATTGCTAACTACAGAAGCTGCTTCTCATCAAGCCTCAAAAATCCAACCAACCTGATTATACTTTTAAGGCATAGCACAGGTTTATCTTAGCATACTTCATGGAAAATGTCCAGCAAAAGCCACCATAGAGATTCACCAAATCTATTATCAGTGTAACTTTTTGCCATACGATCAAAGAAAATCAATGTTATTTTATCATCTTTTACTTTCTAGATAAAGCCACATACGTCAGAAGGGATTGGCAGAGTTATTGAAGATTCAGTAGTATTACAAATAAATCATATGCAGTCAACTGCCCAAGTAGAGACTTGCTGTAGATGCACTTCCTATTTGTAGGATAAGCATATTTTTTCTTGTGCTATCCAACGAAGTTAGGAGCCCACTACAGATATCCCAGGAAATGTAGATCAACAACTATTCAGGTTAGTTTCAGTCTGTACAAGGGCGTACTACACGTATATGATTAGATTAATTATGTAAATACATCACTAAGCCTTGAATCAGCACAGAAGATAGATTACATTCATGGTTAGCAGCTGACAAAAGGTTGCAAGTTGCCCGCTGCAATGGATTCCACAAGCCATGTATGACCAATGACCTGGGCTCCAACTTCAGCAGCTATTCCCTCTGCCTCGTTTAATCTTTGCCAGAGAATTGAAACCTCCTCCCCCACTTTGCATCCTCCAGGAGAATCGAGATTATAAACAACCAGCACCTTTGGTGCAGCCTGGTCATTACAACTTGGTGCTGTCAATTCCTCCTTCTCTAATATGGTACCTCCAGCAGATGCAACCAAATCTTGAAGATCCTCCTCATAAGCCGATGGAAAATCACCAGTAAAATAGAAACTCAATCCAAAGAAGAGCTTGGGTGCCTGTAGAGATGGGGTGGGAAATAATCATGTCATAAATCACCAATTGGAATCATGAAGAGTACAGAACAAACGACTGCATTTGACTATACAGTATCCTAACCTAGCAATAAAATCGTAATGAAACCTTAACCCAAATAATAATAATAATAATAAATGAAGGCATCATCCAGCATCCCTCACATCCTAAGATTTTTTTTGCATCTAATTGATATCTACCAGTGATTTGTGCCTGGTACCTGGAATTTATTTTAATCTATTAATTTAGCATCTACAAAACTGGTCTCTACTAATGTAACAGTGGCGATAAGGATTTCAAAACCATTACTCTTCATGCATCCAATGAGTTAACTTACTTTGTTTAAAGCCCTCAGCCTGCCAGATTTGGGACCATCAATGCACCCGTAGTTGTCAAGAGCAATCTCATAAGCTTCCTCATTCAAAGGACACCTTTCTTTCATGCAAGCTTTTACCCCTAAACACTCCAAATTTCAAGTTATCAGAAAATGGATAAAAATACCCATCACTAAGCAATTGTACGGCAATCACGTCACCTCTTGGCTAGACTATCAGTTGCAAAGTTCAGAAATAGTCAACACAGAATTTTTTTGAACAAGAAAAGACTTTTCATTGATAGATGAAAAGATTAGCATGATGCTCTAGAATAATAGTAATGATTACTTCAACTCTCATCCAAATAAAACAGAACCCATCAAACCAAAAACCTTGTGAGGATACAACAGCACATTCTAAATCAGTTTAAAAGCAGAATGCAGAAAACAAAATCATAAAAATTGTAACTTACAATCCATATTCAGAATCCATATTCCATTCAATATGCCCATGAGGACTTTATATGTCCGAGTACATGCACCATTCTCATCTGTGGACGCAATAACATGAGTCACATCTGGCTTCCAAAATTTGGACACTGTGGCACCAGATATCTTCGCAAACTTGACCAAAATGTTCTGAGAAAATAGAAGATTCATTGGATTATTGAGATGTAATGGAGATAGATGCCTTCAGAAATGGAGGGGATGGGATCCATCATTCACCCCTAATTATGACATTATTGCAAACATTTTTATCTATTATAGTAATTGGTAACTGATAACTTCGATCTTTAATAGATTTTAATGACTTACATTCTGAATGTAGTTTCATTAACCAAATGATATAAAGAAACGATGACCTTACAACAACGTATATGTGATGCACAAGTAGTTAATGGTTTCAAAGGAAAAACAATTTTATTAAAATGTATGTCAATTGTAAGTTAACCAATACAAACTAATGTAATAAAAATAAAAAAAGAGCAATACAAACTAATCAAACTAACCCTTTCTCCAGCAGACAGAGCTGATCCACAAAACGTCCATTTCTTTAGCCCATCTGGTGAAGGTACCCAACTGCTTGAATCTTGCTGGTTCCTGGAAGAAAAAACATTAAATACATCAAATTTGTTGTCACGAAGTGAACCTCTGTTCAACGCAACACTTCCAAGAAAATTTTCCATCGTGAAATATAAAATGAGCATTACATTGCCACGTTTTATATTTACTTTGAGAGATATAGAGAAAAAAGTCCATTGTTTTGCTTTAGATTCCTATTTTCAACTCATGAATTGAGCAGGAAGTATGAATGGTCTACCATACCCTTTAAGAACCAGTAGCAATATTAAAGCATCGTGAAGCCAATATCAAGTAATTAATTTAGATATTAAAATCTTAAACCAAGATCTTGCCAAGTGCCAAGTCAAATTAAATAACCCCAAGTTGAGCATTTTAAAAGCAACAGAAAAAATAAAATACTTTACATTTGAAATGGAGAAGCCTGATTTCTAGGCATCTTCCTAGGCTTAGACCTTTCGTCTGGAAATCTTGCTGACGAATGTGAGGGGCACAGAAGAAGAAAATTATCCTGTAAAATTTAAACAGAAAAATAAAAAATAAAAAAATGCTACTGCTTTACGCCAAAGAAAACTAAGAATGACAATTCTACAAATTCTCAAGCACAGTGCATTTACCATGTCCCAACGGCACTCCTCTATTTCAAGTGCACAAGGAACGTGATAGCTTTTCTGGCAAGACTTCAAATAACAACCCAGGGCTGCTCCTTTTAGCCCACATTTATTACACTTAAGCTTTGAACCCCTTGCCACTTCAGACTTCAGATTCTGAACATCATCACCTTGATAGTATGCCTGCGGTGCCCTACATTTCAAATCAGCATCTTATATCACCACAATTATAAGAGACAAGCCACGGCACAGCACTGTAACATTGTGATAAACTGAACGAAAAAACCATCAAGAAATTGGCCAAGCACATGAACAAATTACAATTGCTAACATACAATTCCTTTTCAAACAAAAAACAAAAAAAATAATAATAATAATTAAATTAAATTTTTTATTATTAATTTTTTTAAAAAAAAACCCACCCCAACAACACTAATGACATATCTTCAACCCTGCAAACTTGCAAATTGTTTAAATTGGTTTCCCATTATCATCTAGGGTATGTGAGATGGAGATGACATACCAATCAACACAAAGTTTGTGAACATGTATGACATTTGGATTTGCTGCTTCAACCCCAACAACCAAAGTGCCATTCATATAATGCAGGACAGGTCCAGTATCCTGAAATTAATAGAAAATTAAAATAAAAACTACAAATAAGACATTATATAACCAACACCAATTTTCCATTACATGATATAAAGCGAACAGAAATCCAAATAGCAAATAAGAGAAGCTCTATAATACCTCCGTAACTTTAGAAGACTGGCAAAATGCACATTTGGCATTTCTCACAATGGCATCATCTGCATCAGCAAGAGGCATATTGCTAGCAATAGTAACTTGAGATTTGTGATCGACTTCAGAATTTGAAGTCTGTAAATTTCCAAACTCTGAAACTGGAGGTTGGGTATGATCAGCACCGCTTATGCCTAACTTTACCTGATCATAATCCAACTTTTGTCTCTTGAGGTCCCTCAAATGACCTTCCTCTTCAGAAACAGAACTCGTACACTTTGACAATTGCAGCTTATTACCATCAGCATTTGTTATAATAGATATCCTGTCTGAAGCATTTTTAGATCCCTAAAAACAAGAGAACGAGTATAGCTCAGAATAAGACTCATTGTAAAGATCAGGGAAATGGCACAAACACCCACAGAACAGTCGGTAATTCTAATTACATAAACCAATAACCAAAGCTTAATAAAATTTCATTATTTGTTTACAGGGACATTTAACCAGAATAACACTGGTTTTTACTTGGCAAACCACAGAGTTTCCATCACACCACCAGTAAGTGCTACAAGTTAGTTTCTCTAGATCAATGAAGGGAAGCTAATCCAATGAGTAAATTTATAGCAAAAGATCCCTAGCAATTCAAACAATATAAAGGTATTTCAATGTCATGGTGCGCCTACATGATAAAAAGGCAATAAGCACTATATGAAAGTAAGACCTCATTTCAGAGTTACAGATAGTTCAGAGGCTTATAATGACATTAGACGTCAGCATGCAGTTCCTATATTTGCAACAAAAGCAACAGAAAAATGACCAGAAAAAAGAGAGGGGAGGAGGAAATAGAGAGAGTATTAAATCTCACATGACCACGACACTCATCACTACTGTCATCTGACACCTTGCCGTCACCAAACGGAGGTGGACTTCCTGCTGATAACTGGTCTGCCTGACTCACAGGTGGCATTCTACAATCTTCATGCCTCCCATAACTACCCTTTCTACCCTCAATGTCAATATTCTCACATTTACAATCGACAGGCATGCTGCACCCCTCAAACTCCTTGCAGTTGCTGGCAGCATAAGGAAGAGACTGACCAAAACGTGATTGCTCCACAGCTGCCCCAGCGTCTACTGTAGTTAATTAGACACTTAGAGCAGTTTAAAAGATGAATGATCTTCAGACCCATGAGATGCAGAAGAAAGAAATGAGGTAATAACTAAGAATGCGTGTTGAAATTTTACTTAAAAGTTGCAACTGGTCTTTCTTTATTCTTAGTACATAAATTGTTCCCAGCATTCCAGAAATTGGTAGTCAATTTTAGAACATGTGAATTGTGGTTTTAATGTACCACGTGACCAATTAAAAATGTATGATTTCCTTGGCACTTGTTACCTTCCTTGTTTTCTTGTTTCAGTTTTGACTCTCTGTTTTTTTTCCTTAAACCAACAAAAATGAGAAAGTTCAGTAATTTGTACCAGATGAGACTAGCTTAGACATATTTGTAGAGAATGTAGCATCCAGACTCCTGTAGATTGACACCATCTTGTCCATGAAAGGAGCAGGCCTCATGTCTGCATAATGAAGCATACGAAAAATGCATCACGAACATCACTCGTGGAGTTCTATATATATATATATATATATATATATATATATATATATATATATATATATATATATATATATATATAGAAAACAAAATTGAACAGCCACCCATAATCTAACCAGTCAAGAAAGGCGATGTTTAAATATTGAATATAATCTTTTTTTTTTTTAATAAACATCAGAAATTCAGAAAAAACGAGATGAAATGAGCTAATATTAACGGATGGGGAACCAGTGATACTTCAAGACCTCGCTACTTAAAAAAAGAGCATTATATCATACGGAAATCAAGTTGCAAATAAAAACGCATCGAGAAATGAAAACCAAAAAAAGCATAAATACAAGTAATCTCCTTCAAAAAGACTAAAAAAAGCCTAAGACTAGTGGAAACTCTACCCCGGTCGACAAATCCTGCTTTGCAGAGAGGGCACACCGATCCAATCTGTGCTGCAAATGGCATGCAACCCCTGCAACAAAGTCAAGAACGTATCTAGAACTTGAAAACCACACAAATAAGAAGAACGAAATGGAAAATAACGAAATGGGAAGCATACTTGCAAAAGAGGTGATTGCAAGGAAGCAACACAGGCTCGTCAAAGAAGTTCAAGCTGTTATTACATTCAAGAAAAAAAAAAAAAAAAAAGACGACATTAAAGCAAATGTTAGACGAAAAATGTCGGTTACGAATAAGTAGAAGAAAAAAGAATTGAGACGAAAACATACCACAAAGGACACTTGAGCTCGAGCCCCATTTTCTGGAAATGAAGAACCCAAGGGTTCAAAAACCTGCTAGTATTAGCATTAGCACGGCCACTGCTTGAAAATTCCTCCATTCTTGATTAGATTTGAACTATGAAGAGAGAGAGATGGGAATCAATGGAAGAAGTTCTTCTATGTTGAAACTGTAAGTTTTGGACAGTGGAAAGGGCGAAATTTATGAGAAGTGAGATATCTGGATTCTGCTTTCAAGGAGACGGACACGTGGACGGTCTGGATTCAATTTGAGGGGGAAATGGAAGCGCGGGCGATAAATTCGGGTGGCGGAACGGTGACGTTTGAAATGCGCGCTTTTTTTTTTTTTTTTCCTCTCTTCAATTGGTTTTGCAAACTCCCGCCTTCGGCGGCTGCTGCTCGATCTTCTCGGGATACGATAAAATGGGAATTTATCGGAGAGAGTGCTCATTTTAAGTTAAATTACAAATTTATAATTTGATCTTCTTAATTTTTTTTTTAGTCTGCAATTGAAAGAGTGAGGATCAAATATCAACTTTTTGAAGTGGTAATTAGTACTCAGCTTGTACGATCTGATTATGAGATGTGAATTTACTGTTAAAATGTATTTTCTAAATTATTTACACCATATTTAAGACAAATTTATAGTTTTGAGAGCATATGCATACTTGGTGTCAATGGTATTTACAAATAATTTTTGTAGAGGAAAATTGACAGTGTGAATAAAAAATATGTATCTTTAAAAAAAATGAAAAAAATAATATGTATGGTAGGAAAACTAATAAAATGAAGCAAGTTCAAGTTTAGGTTTAATTTGGTTTAGTTTCGATTTTGGGTTATAATTATCATATGGATACTTGCTGTCAATGGTATTTACAAATAACGTTTGTAGAGAAAATTTGATAGTGTGAATAAAAAATATGTATCTTTAAAAAAATAATAATATGTATGGTAGGAAAACTAATAAAATGAAGCGAGTTCAAGTTTAGGTTTAATTTGGTTTAGTTTCGATTTTGGATTATAATTATCATATGGATACTTGCTGTCAATGGTATTTACAAATAACATTTGTAGAGAAATTTTGATAGTGTGAATAAAAAATATGTATCTTTAAAAAAATAATAATAATAATATGTATGGTAGGAAAACTTATAAAATGAAGCAGAGTTCAAGTTTAGGTTTAATTTGGTTTAGTTTCGATTTTGGATTATAATTATTTTCAAAACCAATCAAATCTATTTGGTTGAATTTAAGGTTTGTTAAACCAGCAAATTAAGTGCCATATTTAATAGTGTATTTTATAAAATGACCAAATGTTATAGATATTGCATACCTGACCATTCAGATGTGATTTTTTTTCTCTTCAATATGACAAGATTGTCCCTAATCATAATCTAAGCAAATCCTATTATCTAGGTGGTTTAGAAACAGAAAGTGATCAAACCATAACCAAATCTACAAAATAGGGAGTAGAATTAGGAATATGTCACGTAAATAAACTAGAGTTAATTAAAAATGAGGAAAAAAAAACCAAGGCACGAGAATTTGATAACAACAACAGAATCATGTAATATGTTTTTATATATGTATTTGATAGCTTGAATCTCAATTTAAAAAGTTGTTCGAGTATGTCGAGTAATACATCCATACATAATAAAACATTAGTTTTTTTTTTTTTTTTTTGGTTAAAAAAACAGCAGCAGTTGCTAAATAAATATTTAGTTCAATATTAAATATTATTAATTAATTTATTAATATATTTTATAAATTTTGTATAATTATATAATTTAAAGATGTTTGCAATCGACACATGAGATAAATCTCTCACAAGCTTCTTTTTATTAACATTCAACAATGTTACAAAATGATGTAAAATTGAATTTTATAGGCAAGCACGACAAAACCCTAAAATGATTAACTAATACTAAAATAAGAAGAAGTACTAATCTAAGTAAACTTAAACTTAAGCAGAATTCATAAAATAGGAAAATTGGATTCAATGGAGGACGGACAATACAATTGGCATGCTTGTGTTGATGCCTTGGCATTAACTCCATTTTTACATAATTTCGTCATATGCATCTTTTAAGCACATATCACTATGGCTCTCATCGTTGAAACATTTGAATTATTAGTCAAATTGATCAACCAAAACAAAACAAAGAAAAAGTTTGAAAACATTGGTAAAGAGTAGATTACAAATTAAAACCAAAAAAAAAAAAAAAAAATCCGTATGGATTTAAGCATAAAGTAAATGTTGGAAAGAAGGGAAAAAAAAAAACCTAAATCAAAACCCACACCCATGTCAACTTCAACAAAATTATTCTATAGCAAGCAGTTCTCCATCTGATGGGTTGAGAATAACTGAAGTGAAAATAAATATATATTAATATGACATTGGAGCCAAAACTCCTGTATAATCAACTAAAAAACCATTATTTATCTACAAGTTACCTATTACCTTTATCTGTAGTTTAACCTTTTATCAAATTAAAAATAAACTAAACTCAAAATTCATGAGTGAAAGTATAACATTGACCAAGCAGAAACCATACTCAAAACTCATAAGTAATATTTTTCCCTATACAGCATACATAAAATTAAATAATTAAAAAAAGAGGCTAGTCAATTTATATAGTGGGTACTTATTAGATATGTAACTCAAATTATCTCTATTCTCAACTAACTTGACCATAGCTATGGTTAAAACACATACTCTCGTTCGACAAGTTAGAGGTTTGAATATTCACTTTACATGTTGAACTAAATAAAACATTTGCCCAACTTGTGAACTAACGGTGGTTTGCTTTCAAGAAGTGTAAGATGCTAGTAAAAATAATTTTTTTGAACAAATGGCCTTTTACAGTGCCAACGATAGATAATTATAGTCATAGATTCATACTCAGTAAATTGTTTGTTTGATAAATAATCTCCAAATCTTGCAAGATTGTAGCAATTACACCCAATTGTTATGACATTACTAGTAGTAACATGTCGTAAATTACACCAATCACTCATAAATTATAAGAATTATTACCATGAAACATTCGAACTATAAGATTAATTATTTACGCGAGAATAATATATTTGCCTGTGGAAATATTAAATGTAGTGTGTGTTTTTTTTGTGAGCCTTGCCTATCTAGATAGTTGAAAATAATTAACATTTTATCATGTACAATGATGAATATTTATTAGGCTTACAACATCATAACACAATTAGTCAAATGTGAACGATCAAATTCCTTCATCTCCGTTGAGCTAAAATAATATACATATTTAATAACTTTGGTGAAGTATTGTCATGATAACTAAATCAACTTGGAATTTTGATTAGTAACAAAATTATTGACCAACCCAAACATTCCTCAATTGATTCTACAACCTTAGATAAATAAAAATGTTAAATATTCAAATCTCCATCCATACTGAACTAAAAAAAAAACAACACATAAATCTGTAGAAAAGAAAACAACTTAAGGGGCGTTTGGTCCATGGTTTTGGATTGGAATGATTTTAGGTTCCAACCCAAAACCATGTTTGGTACAAAGTGTTCAAAACCCTTGGTTTTGAAACACAACCCCATGGGTTACAACAGTGCAACCCCATGGAATTTTGTGCCATATTTTCCTTTTCTACTTGTCGTTTCCCATTTTCGACGACCACTACAACAACAATTCCGATAACAACGTCGGCAATCACTCGACGACCACTGACAATGACAACTCTGACGACCACATAGGCGACCCAAACACTGTTGACGATTACCTCCGGCGACCATTGCGATGAGAACTCTATCGACTAATATGACAACAACCCCTGTGACTCGACCACCCAACAACTCGACACCCCTGATGATCCAACCACCCTAACGACTTGACTTGCCTGAACTATCACCAATGACCATCTGACAACCACTCCGACAACCCGACTACCTAACAACCATAGTTGACGATCACCCCGAAAACCTGACCACTTAGCAACCACCGTCGACGACCATCTAATGACCACTCCGATTACCAAACCACTCCGATGACTACTTCGATGATCACCCCAACGACCTAACAACCCAACCACTCAAAACCACTGTTGATGACCACCTGGTGACTACTCTAGTGACCACCCTGCGCCACCCGACCACCCTAATGGTCACTCCAGCAACAACTCAGTGCCCCGACCACCCGACAACCATTGCCACAACCATCCAACAACCATTACAGCAACCTGACCACCATGATGGCCACTCTAGTGACCCGACCACCCGATAACCATTGCCGACAACCACCCAACGACCACTCCCGCGACCTGACTACAGCGCAACCACCACTCGCGACCACCTCAACAAATCCAACCACCCCATCAACCCGACCACCCCAACGACAACTCCAACGATCACCCCCAACAACTCAATCGCCTAGTCAATTTTTTAAATGTTAAAATAAAACAAAAATGGCCACTAAACAAACATTTTAACCCATTATATTTGAAATAGGTTCCAAAATATTGTGCAAACTAGAGTTTCAAATATTTTCATTTCTAAAATAGAATTCAAATTTTATAACTCATTTATCATTGAAATAGATTTCAAAATACGGTGCGATGTTTTGTTTAAATTTCATAATTTATTAAATAGACATCAAATATTTTAATTTTAAAAATAGAGTTCCAAAAATAGGTTTATGAATACTTTGTAAAATAGAGTTTTAAATTTCATAATTTCTTAGATAGATTTCTAATTTTTTAATTTATAAAATAGAGTTCCAAAAATAGGTTTCATAATACATTGTAAAATAGAGTTTTAGATTATCTAATTTATTAAATAGACTTCAAATTTGTTAATCTCTATAATAGAGTTCATAAAATAGTTTTCTGAATACTTTGTGAAATAGAGTATTAATTATTTAAAATATATGTCCTTACTAATGTTATTTAATTTTACATCATAATGAATGGAGTGAATGAGACATCATTATACTTGTACAAACTACACATTCATATTTAACTATTCTTGAAAAAATTGATCCACATAATTGGTTAAAATATTGATATGAAATTCAACAAACAATTATCAAGTAAAAAAAATGGATCTAAAAAAAACAGCCTAAAAATTTATTAAAAAAAGAACATCCTAAACAAACCCAACCCAACCCAACCCTACACCCCAAATACAGGTTTCAGCAAACTAGCCAAACTCAAGCCTACACCCTAAATACAGTAATTAGAAACCCCAAAGATTCTCAGGGTTCTTGATTATCAAGATTCTTGATTCCAAACCAGCGCGGCAAACAATCCCTTAATACTTCTAGAAGGTTAAATTATATAAAATATATGTGAACTTTGAGTTAGGTTTCAATTATATTTCTAAAATTTGAAAAGTTATTTTTTAACCTTTAGACTTTGAAATGGTTAAAATAAACATATATAAAAGGGAAACACTTTGAGGGTGTTTCCATTAAAACAATGGATGAGAATTAGCAGGATAGCTAATGTGTAAGAATTTGAAGGCACGGTAGATGTCAATTATAACATCATTCACATGAATTAGTGTGTATGTGGAAGATTTTAATTTGTGAACGATACTGTAGATGATGTCAACGACATATTTGGAGTTAAAATAAATGGTAACAACGATATTTATTTTTTATATAGTGGAAATTCAGTTTATAAATAATGTAATGTATGCATTTACAAATTTAAACATCACCTATCATGCCAACTTTCATTGAAAAAAACATTTTCAAAGTTAAAAGGTTAAAATAAATATTTTCAAAGTTTAGGGGTATAATTTAAATTCAATCCAAAGTTTGGAGACTACACTTATAATTTAACCTTTAACAAATCAACAGTTGTGGATAAACAAATTTATGACATGTTTGGGAGTGATTTTGAAAAGATTAAAATAACTTTTGTTGTATTTAAAATTATTTCGAAACATATTTTTTAATTATTTAAAATCAAATTTTATGGCATAAAAAGCATATTTAAAAATATAAAATCAAACATTAAATAAATTATAAATGATTAAAGACATGTTTCATAATAGTTTTGAACCATATATTTTTAACCATTTTAAAACTACTCTTAAACATGTCTCAATCTCAACTTAGGTTCGCCTAATACTCCATTTACAATTCAGTACATAAAGTTCAGTTGGTGTCCAATGCGAAATGATTGAAAGTTGCTGCAAGATGAATGGCTTCTTAAAGTTCTTCTGCTAACTCATGCGTTGTAGGAGAACTTATTGAAGGTGGCCGCTCCGTCAATGGAAGAATCTCTCCCCTGCAGGAGTTTCTGTGTTCTCAGATACCTGTGCCAATCGTAGTTTGATCTTGGCCTTTTTGTCAGAAATCACACAATCATACAACATTACTATGTCAAACGGGTAATCTTCTTCAACTTTCAGCCTCTGCAAATTTTCATCCTCTAATTTGATGATTTCCAAAGCTTCATTTATCTTGTTTTCACAAATGAGAGTATCCAAGGCGTTTGAGAAGTCGTAAATGTGAGCCTCCAGTTCAATCAAGCAAGATATTCCACTGCGTTCGGACGCTTGAAGAGTCGAGTCCTCCACCGTCTCATCCGACTCGATCTCAAGATCCATGCCATCCAGTAGGTCTTTGACGAGGTTTGTATGAGTAGAGATATTGCTTTTTAGATGTATCAAATCCCGTTGCATGACCTTTACTTTTTCGAATGCTCTGCACGGAAAGGAAAATTTTGTCATAGTGTCACTTTTTCAAGCACGTATGTAGAACTCAATGGAGTCAGTTACTCTGGACATCTCCGGAAGTGGATGGAGGCGAAGGAGAGTATGTTGAGTTTTATTGGATCATACCTTGAGAAGGAAAGACAACTAGAAATTACAATTCTGTGAAAATCTCCATTCGATTCAGCCTTCAGCTCCAAGAGTTCCGAACACAGATGACTAATGCCCTGTAATTCAACAACACAATAAACTGATCAGCGGCGAACGTATTTTTGCTTCCAATTTATCCCACAAACAAGCTGAGTTTCTGTTGAAATCAAGGGATAACATCAGCAAAAAGGATAAGAGAAAATGCACTGTATTTGCCTTGGCAGCCATGGATCGAACTTCGGATTCATCGTCTGATTCGCCGTTCAACGACGAGAAGGCGGAGGCATGGTCGTTCCATCTCGAGTTCTCCACATCTCCGTTTTCGTGGAAGCGAGCCGCAAAAGACGAGGATGCTGATTGCATTGGAAATGATTTCCCTCGAGGAATGAACTGAGGCAGCCAAAACGTTTACACGATACCAATATAAAAACACAGTTTGATCACTCTATCGTCGGTTACCGCCTCCATTTGCAGAGCTTTGGTTTCTTCAATTACCTGGCGGTTGCTTTCGCTAATTCTTGTTTCGTGGCGTCGAATTTTTCGCCCGTTTTGCAGTGTCGTTTCTGAACGAAGGCGGAGATATCAGAAATCCGAGAATTGCAACTCAAAGAATCTGAATATAATAGAATAGAAATGTTCCTGATTAAGGATATGCATTTTTTCGATCGATTTTCAGAAAGAACCAGTGTGAATTGGAGTATTATGAAACAGAGAACGAATTATTTTTAATTAATATTTTGTTCTATTTCTATATCAATATTACCTTATATTCTATTGGATATTATATTTTCAATCTTTGAATAGTTCTATTCTGTTTGAAGTCAAGTGATGTGACGGACTCGAAATGGCTGACGAGAACTGTGGATTTGATACTCAGGGCCAGAATCGATCACGTTGGGCAATTTGATCTGGGCTCCGACGTCATTTGATGGTTAAGCTTCACAGTCTAACAGATCAGAAATAGTCCATGGGCAGTGGTCAAAGGTCAAACCAGAGCTGACGACGAGACCAGCGTCGAGAAGAAGAAGAAGAAGAAGAAGAAGAAGAAAGGGAATGAGATGACAGGAGGAGCTTCTCGCGTATTGCTGACGGTCCTTCTCCTCTTGCAATGTTTGGGCACAGATGGGAGTGAGTTCGGTGGAGATGGGGGAGATTTCGGGGGAGACTACTCTAAACTCTCGGGTATCATAATCCCTGGCTTCGCTTCCACGCAGCTCCGAGCGTGGTCCATTCTGGATTGCCCATACTCGCCTCTCGATTTCAATCCCCTGGACCTCGTCTGGCTCGACACTACTAAGGTTCCTCTCTCGTTTGTCTTTCTATCTTCTTGTATTGTTGGCATGTAGAATGAAGGTGAAGTTAACGTCAATTCAGGTATTCGGTAGCTAAAGCCTTAAGCATATCACGTTTGGAAGTATTCAGTTTCAGTTTGAGCGATACTTCATGTTGAAAATTTCTTGCCTGTTTCATTGCAATTGTCGGATTTCCGCATGCCACTATGTCTACTGGAATCAACTACTGTATTGACATCGTCACTTTATCTTGTTTTAATAATTAATGCTGCAGCTTTTCTTTTGTTGTTGCTTTCTTGATATTGTTGTTGTGGTAATTCTGAACTCAATGGGTTCAAATGAGCGAGATCTTGTTAATTCTTGGGATTGTTTTGAAAAGTATGCTTTGCCCCATTCTTTTTCTGGGTATTAATAGTTCAGTTTCACTGGATTCAAACGTATTCTTGGGTTTGAACTTTGAATAGAAGAGACTGAAAATGAGAACTCAAATATTTGTTGGATATTTCACATAACAACAATGCTTGCCGATATTTAGTTAAATCAAGCAGAAGAAAATTTTGAAACTCGTATTTAAAAATGCACCATTTCCAAATGCCTATTATTATCTGTTAATGTTCTAAATTCATGTGATTTTTCTCCTTTGTTAACATTAGCAATATTTGTTTTTTTTTTTTTGAAACTTAGCAATATTTGGTTCTGTAATATGGTTAAACTAAATTTGATCAAAAGTTGCACTGCTTAGTCTTTGAATGTTCATTTGTCTTGCAGCTTCTTTCTGCAGTCAATTGCTGGCTCAAGTGTATTTTGCTAGATCCATACAATCAAACCGACCACCCTGAGTGCAAGTCACGGCCTGATAGTGGTCTTTCAGCTATCACTGAACTTGATCCTGGCTATATAACAGGTAGTTGAAGAAAAACTATAGTAGTTTATCTTTAGACTAGTCATAGAATGAACATAGTCGCTTGTTTCTTATTGAAAAAAAAAGTCTGGTGGTAGAATGTTTCACTTACTATACTTCCATACAGTGACAAGCTTATATATAATGTACTAATTCATCAACTGTAGGTCCTCTTTCTTCAGTGTGGAAAGAATGGATAAAATGGTGTATTGAATTTGGTATTGAAGCTAATGCAATTATTGCTGTTCCCTATGATTGGAGATTGTCGCCAACAATGCTTGAGGAACGGGACCTTTATTTCCACAAGCTCAAGTATGAATATGCATCTATCATACATGCTATTGTTATCACCAACCAGAGTGGCCTCCACACATGTTGCATTTTTACTTTCATGACACCTCGTATTGATCCTTCTTTAATGTTTGACAAATTCAATTAGTATGGTGCATCGCGTCTTCTCTGTTTCACAGGCTAGTTTGTATTATTTAAAGATATTTAAGAGTACTATAGTCTATAGATAACATTTTTGAACATGACGGTGAAGCAGAGTTGAGGTACGTGTAACAGTATGTAAATGATTTTACCCCATATACCAACTACAAAGAGATCTGAAATCTTAAGTTGAATTAGAAGAGACTTGAGATGAGAACCAGTCCAAAGACTCAATACCTAGTCATAAGATTTTTTATTGTTTTAACAAGCCTTAGAATATGATTGGTTGCAGCTTGGAGGTGCTTAATGTTTCTGAATATTAATATTCTCTTTCCAGATTGACATTTGAGACAGCCTTAAAACTTCGTGGAGGCCCCTCAATAGTGTTTGCTCATTCATTGGGTAATAACGTCTTTCGGTACTTTTTGGAATGGTTAAAGCTGGAAATTGCTCCAAAACACTATTTCCAGTGGCTGGATCAACATATTCACGCCTATTTTGCTGTTGGTATGACTTATTTCAGTAGGAAACTAATACCTTAAGTTATTTTCTTCAATTTCATGCATACTATTTACCCGCCCCAAATTTGTTTTCTCTATCTATTTTTATGACAACAGGACCTCCTCTTCTTGGTGCACCTGACACAATAAAAGCAACTCTTTCTGGTTCAACGTTTGGTCTTCCTATCTCTGAGGTTACTTTTCAATTATCAACTCATGAAAACCTTTGTTTAACTCTCTCCATCCTGCATGGTGGTTCCTCTGCTCCTTTCAACATTGATGCTTTAATATTGATTATGCAACTTGACAGACACGTAGATTTTTTATCCTTCAAACAATTATTTTATTTCAATCCTGTTAGTTCCTGCCATTGCATTGACTACGAGAGTTAGATACTATGATGCTGTAGTTTATTAATACAATCAGTTTATTAACTACTCAGTGGGGCCCAGGTCTGAGCAACGTAATGTCTTGAACTTCCACATTTTAATTCAAAGTGAACTGATTACCTCAAATGGATCGGGATGCAATAAATATGTAGATATCACTTGGTCAAACTGTGTTAGACTTAAAAAAATCCTTGGTTTATTTGATTTTTTTTCCTCCATTATATAATAAAATTTTGTAAATACGTGGAAAAACAAAAACTCTGTCTAAGAAATGCTTGTATGTCTGTATTACTAAGTTCACCATTTGCTCCGTTTTCTATTTTACATTTAACTTTTGCTGGGTTTGCTCTTTAATAGCATCTTCTTCAGCATTTCTTTGGTCCTTCCTATTGATGTCCACCAACTAATTCAGATTCTTTTTCTAAGAATAATACTTGTTGTAAACGTTCCTCTTTGTTGCATGTCAGAGCAAAGTAAGTCCATGCCCTCACCAATCACAACCTCTTCTCTTCAAGGGATGAGGAGATGCCTGTCTAGGTTCTTACTCCTTAGGTCATTATGTTGACTATTATTTACTCCTCAAAAGAAGTTCCCGCACTCAATTATGCTTGGCATTAGTCACTTCTCTTCATTCTTATTTTAAATTAATACCATATTTAATTTGGCGAGGTATCAGGGGACAGCTAGGGTGATGTGCAATTCATTTGGTTCTTCATTGTGGATGATGCCATTTTCTAAGTATTGTAGGGGAGATGATGTATATTGGAAGCATTTCTCCAAGGGGAATGGGGGAGTTCGTCACTCCTATCGCTGTAGTGAGCAGGAGCCCCAGTCAAACTACTCTGGGTGGCCAACATATATAGCCAATATAGAAGTTCCTTTAGTCCTTGGTAAGATTTCTTACTGATTCTAATCTCATGAGAGAGCGCATACTACTATTATTGCTGATTTTCTCCCCGTGTGTTAAATTACCTGGAGACTCTGCTGGATATGATGCGTATCCATCACTTTCAGAAGTTACACATGAAAACTTAACAAGCATGGAGTGTGGACTCCCTACTCAGCTATCTTTCTCTGCTCGTGAAACATCTGATGGGACTTTTTTTAAAGCAATCGAGAATTATGATCCAGATGGCAAGAGGCTTTCATATCAGCTACACAGGTGGGCATGTTCTAGCAATTCTAATAAAAATGTATTATGCTGATAGTAATAGAGGTTCTTATCGTTGATGAAACAAACCTTTTAATATTATGTTCCTAGGGGTAACTATATCATATCAGATATTAGTAGACTTGATATAAATTAGTCCAGCTTGTTTTACAAATGTCTTTAAGTAGCATCAAGCGGGGCTGTTGTACTTTCTGTGATCTGAGTAGCAATATATATTATAATGAACAATATACTAACGTGGACATATTGTTGAGTTTTATGGTTGGAAAACATGGCGTAAGTTGTGCCACAACCAATAATAAGTCATTGACATTATATGTAATTGTGATCGAAGCATGGGATAAAAAATGAACACAGAGAGTGGAGCATCATGGGTCTTTGATGAAGTGGTTAAAGATAGAACTGTTATTGTGTGGTCAAAGATTTGGGAAAAGGAAAAGATCATTTTATGATTCAATGCTATAAAAACCTTCTCGAGGAATTTGAATAGAAAGAAACAACAGATCTTCAATGAAAAGGAACATGAGTACGAGAAAGTCTTCTAGTTGGCTAAGTTTTATTGCTCTTCATGGTGTTGCCTTGCAAATTATATTCCTTTCGTCATAAATTCAAATTGGAGGCATTTTGGTGGCTTTCGTTTTTCATCAATTGGTTCAGTTTATAGTTCAGTTTGAATTTTCTGAGGGTTTCTTTTGAAAAATATTATTCTATTGTAACTTTTCACTACTTGAACGAAAAGTGTATATGAGATATTTTCTCTAATTTTCCAAACCATGATGGTCTGTATAAATAACCTTATCCTTGATAATCTAATTCCTCCTTTTCTCGTTTGTATATCCTTCCTTTTTTAAAAAATTGTTTCTTATCTATGAAAAGCAAACACTGTATTCTTTTTTCCCGGATTTTTTAACTTTAAAAAAAAGAAGCATACACTGTATTCTTTTTTCCCATGAATTTTCAATAAAATAGTAGTATACAGAACCAACCGTGAAATCTTTTTTTTTTTTTTGTAAATTGTTTATACAGTCTATCTATTTACTCAAAAGATAAAATGATCTGTTCAAATAATTCTATATTTTTGATGTCTTCGTTTCTTTCCCTTTGTGTTTCGATGTTACAGGCTATATCATAGCGATCCTGTCCTGAACCCACTAACACCTTGGGATAGACCTCCGATAAAGACTGTTTTCTGTATTTACGGAACAGATTTAAAGACAGAGGTAGTTTTTGCACCTTAATCTTATACGTATTACATGATCAATATGGAATATTTCTTTGCCCAGATGCTGGATTTTCTTTAATATTTTTATGGTGACATATCTTTTCCTGATTACATTTCTAAAATGTATTAGTATTCTTATAAAGTTCTTTTCTATTTTTGTGAATTCTGGTGTGGAATGCAAGTCATATTAAAGAAATTCCAATTGGATCTGTATACTAGTCATAATCATAAGCTTTCATTAAAGTAAACTAGAGCCACGTAATTGAAGTAGGTGAATGACAAACCTTACTAGAGCTTATGTTTATTTTGTTGAATTCAAATCTCTGAGTTGTGCAATTCATCTATTTTTTCAATAATTGGGGTATTGAGGGCCTTACTCCTTGTATTATTCTCATAGCTGCCCTTCCTCTAATCTCGGGGAAGCTTTGTCCGTCTTAAGTCCCTACAAGTCACTAGGGCATCATTGGGGCAATTCATCTAGTTGGATCATAACAAATCTAAGTTAACTTTGATCCAACTTTGATCTTGTTTGAGGTTATTAAGTTTTCAAGTTAAAATGTTATGGTGAACGATAGTTTTGATATCTTGGCAATGTAAAACAGGTTGGTTACTATTTTGCACCAAGTGGAAAGCCTTACCCTGATAATTGGATCATTACAGATGTCATCTACGAAATTGAAGGGTCTCTCATTTCAAGGTTAGTGGCCATACTGGATGAGTAATCCTAAGAACTGAGGTGCAGGGAGTAATTATTTCTTCTTGCTTATTGATGATCTTGGCTGTTGAAGTAATGGATGCCAAACTTTTCTCCTTTAAGATCTTAAGTTTTGAGATTATTTTGTTTGATTTTTAGAGGGTGACAACAGTTAAAGAACCAGCCAGGAATTGCAAACTAGACATCCGACCAGCCAGAATTGTCAAAATGCTTAGCATTCAAAGCATAAAAGTGTATCGTTAGTCATCTCAGATTTTATGCTTTGACATGAAGATAAAAGTCTAATTGTGATATATACTCTACTATAATCTTAAATACTTGTATGCGTCTATCAGACAAAACTTGAATTATGTAAATTCCTCCTTTTCATGGTCCATTATTTCTCTTACTTGGCGCTCTGAATTAATAGTTGCAAACAACAAATGTATTCATTTTCTATTAACTTTTTAGTCTCATGCTCCCTATTTTGTTAAAGGAATCAAATTTTTCCGTCTCTGAAATTATAGTTCTTATAGATCAGGAAATCTGGTAGATGGAAATCCTGGTATTGCCAGTGGGGATGAGACAGTAAGTTGGTGAATAACAAACATTGCTTCTTCAGTAATGCCGGCTTCCATTTTGGTGGCTGAAATTTCTGAAAGTGGCCCTTCAGCATTGACGTAGAAAGAATTCTCTGTTCTCAGGTACCATACCATTCTCTCTCTTGGTGCAAAAGCTGGCTCGGACCAAAGGTGAACATAACAAGGGCTCCTCAGGTATTCGTGGTCATTAATTATTTAGTTACTCTCAAGCAAATGGACTTTCCATGAACACAAAGGACAGTGTAAATTGTGCAGGACTTGTACAATGCCGCATTATGAGAACTTGAAATTGTAATAATCAGATCCAACTATTTTTCTCCATAAGCAAACTGAATGGAGTAAGATTGCGATATATTGGACACGTTTCTATAATTTGATCTAGTGGCTTGGCTGCTTGGAAGAAATTCGTAGACCTTGTCTAATTTATTGCTGGCAATGTTAGATGCTAGGAATGAGTTCATAGGGTTCTCGTAATTTATTTTTTTATGCCCAAATAAATTATTGAATGAGAAGACAAGCACAATTTTCAAAAACCAAAAACCAAATGGTTATCAAACGGGGCCTTAATTTCCTATTTTCTTCTTTGTGAATTCAGGCAATAAATACCTTAAGCTGACATAGGCTGTTAGTGGACTTTGCAAGATCCTTATGCTATTAATCGGCCCCTACCTTTTATGTTTGACATCAAAATTACATGCAAACCAGAATGTTTGCTATTTAATATTCTTAATGCGAACAGATATTTTGAGTTGATTGATTCTTATTCTTGAAGGGGCTCCTTTTATAGTCAGATCTAATTGGCTTGTTTTACACAATGTAGGCAGAACATGATGGGTCGGATGTACAGATTGATATGAATGTAGAGCATAACCATGAAGAAGATATTGTTCCCAACATGACTAGGTCACCAAGGGTCAGGTATATAACTTACTATGAAGATTCAGAAAGTATTCCAGGAAAAAGAACTGCTGTATGGGAGCTTGATAAAGGTATGTGGCACTCAACTTTCATGAACTGAAGGATGGTCTCAAAGTTTACAGTATTACACTCGGATGAAATGCAATTTGTGGTTTACAGGCCCAATGTTAAAATGGTGTGCTCATTATGGAAAGAAACTACTTGAGATTTTCTCCGTTTTAATTGGGGAAAACCTTGGGAATTGTAAATTTTTTTAGGATAGTAGTCATTGCATCTTAAAAAGCTCATTAAATGAAGAAAAAAGTTATTTTTTTGCTTTTACCAACTTTATATGGATTTGCATTTTGGTTCATAAAGTAGTCTTGAGTTCTGCAATTAACTGAAAAAAAAGAGAGACAGAAAAAGAAAAGAAAGATACGGGCAGTCTGACATGTACCATACAAGAAAGTCGAGAAATTATTCTTTAGCTCTTGCATTCTGCATTCAATTCAAGATTACACACAGAATTAGTCTCACGTCATTAGAATGTACTCTTATTGACACTATCTCCTTATAGTTAATCACAGAAACATCGTGAGATCCCCTGTTCTAATGCGAGAATTGTGGCTCCAGATGTTGCATGACATCCATCCCAATGCGAAGTCAAGCTTTGTTACTAAAGGTGAATCTCATTGTCGTCTTTTTATTGCTCATTTTCTTCGTCTTTGTGAGACTGTCAACAACTTTTCACAGCTAAGCGTGGACCTTTGAGGGACGAGGATTGTTACTGGGACTATGGGAAAGCTCGGTGTGCCTGGGCCGAGTACTGTGAATACAGGTGAGCGTGAGCCCCTCTTATGGAGAAAATTAATCTTCCATAATTTGTATCCATTCACTATCTTTTACTTCATTTATGGCCTTACAGATATGTTTTTGGGGACGTTCACCTTGGACAAAGCTGTAGGATAAAAAATAACTCAACGGATGTGCTCTCACATTATTTATAGATTAAAAGGTATAAATCTTCTTTGGCGATTCTTTTGGGTCCTGGAAGTGTAAGTTCGTAAGTTCCGGTCGAGCATAAATAAGAACTTGGTGTGAATGACAATCGGAAGAAACAGTAGATAAGCAGCCTCCCATTGATATGATATCATTCGATTAAATATTAGGTTAAATTAGAACTAATAGGTCATTCTTTAAAAAAATATAATAATAATAAGGTTAAATTATCAAAAATACTCCTCAACTATGGGTTTTGTTTCAATTATATCCCTAAACTTTGAAAAGTTTCATTTTAACCCTTGAACTTTGAAGTTTGTTTCAAAACAACATTTGAAGGTTTTTTTCGTTAAATTTATGGACAAAAAATAATGTATTTGCATATGTTTTGATTTTTTTTCAACGTATATGTTTAAATATGATCACATAAGCAACACTATAAATGCAAAAATATCATTTTTCATCCATGAATTTAATGAAAAAAAGCCTTCAAGTGTTGTTTTGAAACAAATTTCAAAATTCAAGGATTAAAATGAAACATTTTAAAGTTTAAGAGTATAATTGAAACCAACTCCATAGTTTAGGGGTATTTTTGATAATTTAACCTAATAATAATAATAGGTCCCTAAATTTTCAATTATGTATTTAATAAGCCCTAAATTTTAAATGTGTTTAATTGTCTACTCTAATCTTTCAATATTGTATCTAATAAGTTCATGAATTTAAAAAAAATTGTTGAATTCATAAACTTGTAAAATTAAAAGTTTAGAGATCTATTGAACACTTTAAAATTCCAGATGTAATTTAACCAAATACTTGGATGAATTCTTGTTGTAACGCCTCCCAAAGGAATAATCTGTTTTATGCTATGATTACGGTCAAAGAATAGCTCCTCAACACTTTGGAGTTAGATAAAAAGATGGGAAAATTCAGCATCGACTCCTAGTGCCATTTATCTTTCAGGTTTTTGACTAAATGAAAATCTATTCTCCCCAGCTGTTGTCTTCCATCACTTCAGATGCAGGTAGCACAAATGGCGGATTCCATCCATTATTCCTGAAAATATTTGCTAGCCAAAATGGCAGATTCCAGCTAAAATGGGAGGTTCATTATTTATTCTCCATAGTTAGAGAAAGTTTCGGCTGTGTCAGTGCCTAAAATTCTCGAGGATAAAGATCATTTTCTATTGGCATTCATTGTAGTAGCTAGATCATAAACAATCCCCGGAGCTTCCTTTCCAATTGTATGTAATCAACGCTCAAATGCCTGTATGAAATGCTTTGTTTGTATGCTCTGGAATTGGTTTTGCATGTAAAAGATGCTAATATTTTGAGAACAAATGTAGGCTATAGAACTTTTACAGTTTCATCTTCAAAACAATTTCCTAGCTTTCAAGAATCAAAATTTGGTTTTTGAGTGATATTTTTGTAAGTGCCAAAATGAATATGAAAAACTGAAAACCAATAGCACATTTCCAACTGTGGATCAAATAAGTACTACGATAAAAAAGACGACCACCAAGTTCATTAAGGAGGAATAGTCCTAGGAATGTGCAAGAAAGATGTGCATCGACTTAGACGTTAAATTGGCTAACTGCTCTTTTTGATCTCAAAGGAATACTGGAGTTCCATGTAACACCGTTTGTCGTCGTCTTCAAACTGTGATAAACCAACAAACAAAGGTTTAACCAACAGAACTTTTGTAATTCGTTCATATAAACTATGTAACATGATGTTATATTCAGCAGCAAAGCACAAGAATATGAGAAAAAGACAGAATGCTGGACAAAGCAAATTTTGCAGCAGATAAGATCAGCTTTACACTAAATAGAAATCCCTCTAAGCAATGAGCTCATTTTTCGTTCATCCTTCAAGCTATTATCTAACATCTAAGAAGAGACATGAGCCGTCCTACTTGTTTTTTTTTTTGTCCCTTTTCTTTTTAAAGTTAAAATTCCATTTTGGTACCTGTACTTTAGAATTTGTTCTATTTTAATTTTTGTTCTTTCAAATGTCCAAATTCAGTTATCTTACTTTCAATAAATCATAAAATTTGTCCCTACTATAAGTTTATGCTCCATTTTTCCAAGAAAATTTTGGTCTTTACCATCATTTCCTCTATAAACTTTTGAAACATATTAACATTTTGTCTTTTCAAATTAACTTCAAACTAACAATGAGGACTAATTTTAAAATTTATTGAAAGTACAAAGACTAAATTTGGACATTTGAAAGTACATGGACTAAAATGGAATAGCACCGAAGTACATGGATCAAAATGATATTTTTGATAGTACACAAAATATGCTATTTCTAAGCTTTACTTTTGTTGGTCTCTATAGCCTATTCAATGTTTTTCACGAGTTTATTTATTGAAATTTCAGTTATCGAGCAATTGGAGCAAAAATGGAGATTTTGAAGATACCATAGCGAGTATGAAGCTAGTGAAACATAAATTGAGAAGCCATGTGAAGCAAAAGAAGTAAAATGGACCAAGAAACCCGAGGGCTTGGCATTGAGATGCCATCAGTAGCGTCTTAACGCCACAAATGCAACATATCAAGCCATGGAGACAACACAAGTAGCGTTGAGACACTGTTAGTAGCGTCTCAACGCAAGGGATATAAAGTTGCAACACTATGAGCTCAATGTTGCAGATTCAGTAGGGCCAACCTTGTAGTGTCTCGACGCTACCTTTCCTATTTCGAAAACATGCGTTTTCGGAAGGATAGAGTTGAGACGCTGCAACCTAGTGTCTTGACGCTGACACAATTTCAATATATAACACTTTATTTGTTTGTAGAAGGGGGGAGCTGTTTTGGAGAGCACAAACCCTAAAACTGATTTCAACTCTATCTTGGGAGTTGAAGGATACTATTGGGAGTAGGAGAACGAGAGTTCGAAGCTTGAGATCGTGGCGTGCATCGAGAACGAGGATCGACACGTGATTTAGAGTTTTTCTTTCCCCTTTTTAGTTTATATTTCTTGTTTGTTTTAAGTCTAGATTTTAGTTTTGTGGTAATGAGTGGCTAGACTTTTATCTAGAGGATTGATGTAGCCACCGAACTTTATGTTTTAGTCATTAGAACTTGAATTGATTCTACATCAACTGTGTGCTTTTATGTTCTTAATGCTACTATTCTTTTGGCCAAAGTTTACTTGTCTTGTTGGCTTTGATTGTTGCTTGGAAAAGAATCAATTGAGGCTAGAACTAGTGCATATCTACTTGTAAATCCTTGCATGATAATGGAGGGTCTCTTAGAAGCATCATAGGAAGTAATTTAGTACCATGTTCTTTTATTAAAGTTTAGACAAACATGTTAGACTTATAAAATTGCATGAATTCCAATTGGGCTTGAGAAAGCCTTTTGGTCTTTTAAACTTCCTGCTCATTGTGATATATGATCATTCCTAAATTAATTAATTAAAACATTAGTTTGGTTGAAGTCAATTCCCTAAGTTTTCTCTCCTTGTAGTTCATCCTTTTTTAATTATTTTCTTTGTCACTCTTCTCTAAAATTATTATTCTCTAAATAAAATTGGGTGTCAGTAATTGTAATAGTCATTTGATCTAGAAAACTCATTCTTGTGGACGATACTTGCACTTAACCACTTGCGGCTTTGCATGGTCAAAAAATCACGCAACAATTTTAACCCTTTTTATAAGGAAAAAAAAAACCCTCTTAACAATATCACAATCTGTTAAGCCAGAGCAACTAATCTTTCATGGAATCTGTTCCAGATTCTCAAGTACAAGCAAGCACAAGTGTATCAAGTCTTTCAAGAACCTTCAAATCTTGATAGCATGCACCATATCTAGCTGTTGTTTTGAGTGATTTACCATCCATTCAGAAGGCAAAAAAACCTCTCAACTTTAGGTATGAATTTCACACAAGTTTCAAATAAGTCTCTAGCAGAGAAATGAATTAGTATAAACAAAGAGGCAAATCAGCTAAAGTATATCATATGCATCAATCTTTCCAAGAGAACTACCGAGCCAGAAGCATATGATGATTTCCGGGAAATTTATGAGGATTTCAAGGATTGATAATCATCAATAAAAATTGATATAATGATGTTCCTTAAGTACTCTACACTTTTTCCCATTGCAGGAGGCAGATTTTAATTATGAATTTATGATTATAGTATGAACTACTCAATATGGGGACTTAGCTAACACTTTAGTGATTAACATGTTGGCGTGATGCTCGACAATGTGCCTATGCTTGTGTATGTGCTTACGCGTACCTTCAACTTGGCAGAGTAAATTCCCCTTGCAAGAACACCAGAAGGAGTGGTCTCCTCCTCCAAAGTTTCGACATATGGCTCTCGCTGAGGGGCAAAAGTACCTAACATTCCTTGGGTCCGATCAACTGATATCAATGGCCAAACACACAATCACAATAGGTTACAAAGACAACAAAATGAATAGTGGTTATGATTTGAGGTAGAAACTTTACTTCCTAGTACAAAGTATGATAAAATGAGTAGAGGAAAAAGATTGTGATAGTAAACAAGCAAACATAATTGGAAAGAAAAAAGAAAACCATTGATATTGCCGTCTCAAAGAATGTCATAGACTCATAATTTTAAAGTTAAATTACAAGTTTAGTTCTTAAACTTTAAAAATTGTCTAATAGGTCCCAAAACTTTTAATTTTGTGTCTAATAGGTCCTTGAACTATAAAATGTGTCTAATAGGTCCTTAAACTTTTAACTCTGTGTCTAATAGGTCATTGCATTTTCAATTTTGTGTCTAATAGATCCTTAACCTACTTAATATTTTTTAAAATTCACAAATCTACTAGACACAAATTTGAAAGTTTAGAGTCATATTAGACAAAAAATTCAATTTTATGTCTAATAGGTTGATTAATTTGTAAGGATTTCAAATATGTCAAGAACCTATCAGATACAAAATTAAAAGTTCAAAGACCTATTAGATACTTTTTAAGTTTAAGGACTTATTAGACACAAACTTGAAAGTTCGGGAACTAAACTTCTAATTTAACATAATTTTAAATATCTCCTAAAACAAAGCACAAAACCTGGGGGAGAGAATTTGAAGTAAAGCCAACACTAAGGTAAAGAATTTTATATCATAATGCAAGGTTTGATTGTAGATGAAAAAGGGTTAGACTAAAAAGATAGTACAAGTTGTGTGAGATCATGATTGTAACTATTAGTTATTCACCAATCACTAAATGAGCTTATGTTCCCCATATTACAAGAAAAATAAAAGAAAACACAAACACACAATAATTATAAGAGACTAAACAAAAGAAAACTAACATTGCCCCAAATGGAACCATGTCAAATGGCACCTTAAAAAAATTAATGAAGATTTGACTTTGAAATGCATGCTTTCAGAAAAGTAGGACACTGAAATCTTATATACCTAGCAATCCTCCTCTCCAGACTTTATTTGAGTAGGACAGGCCCGAGACGATGTTATGCATAACGGTAAACGTCAACCTAAGTTGATACCGAGATCCCTCTCGAAGAGTAAACAGAACACGACCACTTTGATTTTCGTTAACAGGCAATGGAGTATTGATTTCCCCAATCTCATCAGAAATAATCCCAATGGAGTGAAATTTGACTTCAGGTTCCCTTTGTTCTAGTACCAGAGAAAGCATGATGTTAAGTATAAATACAAGTGCAACAAAAGTATCAATTATCAAAGAAGAGTTTGAGAATATATACCACTCAAATCACTTTCTAAGCAACCCAGCAACTTTTCTTTCCACCTTCTCAGGCTTTCATCATCCTGTAAAAGCACAATCAACATTAAAACAGAATTGTAAGGCCCTACAAAAATCACTTGTCAAGTGATTGCTTTCTGAAGTTCAATAAGGTCATCTAAAGCTAGAAGAATCAACTCCACAAAGAAGCATAAATATGGGGTTTAGAGCTACACTTGCAGGGAGGGACGAGTAAGAAATATTAATTAATATGGGTGCCCTAGTGATAAGGGTTTGGGATGAGTATAATGCACAAAAGGGCTATTCTGAAAAAAAAGTTCATATCCTCCCTTTCGAGATAAAGGAGGAGTTCTGTGGCAGGCTTGCTTTTTCGCTATTTTGTGGGGAATTTGACTTGAGAGGAACATTTGGATATTTAAAGGGGCTGAAGGATCTTGGGAGGAACTTTGGAAGTTAGTTAGGTTTAAGTCTTCTTTATAGACATCCATTAATCGAGCCTTTTGTAATTACCAGCTTGGTCTCATTCTTTTGACTGGAGTCTGTTGGGTTCGTTCTTGTAGCTAGCATTGAGACTCCTTTTTGTGGGCTTGTTTTTTGTATGCCCTTGTACATTCTTTCATTTTTCTCAGTGACAGTTGGATCTTGTAAAAAAAAATTCATATCCCAAAGGGAGGATAGATACATTGTACTGACGTCCACAAGAACTAGATAATAACACAGCACAGACCACTGAACACTTAGCAAATAAGCTGATGCTTTCCTTCAGATTCTGAACTAAGAGAATCTCAAAAACCAATCAGCATTATCCCATTTCAAAGAAGAACTACTGCCAAAACCTGTAAGACACTATAATACTGAGTTTGGTAGTTGAGAAATCTCATTGTGCATAGGGTTTTTTTTTCCCTTCTGAAATTGCGTCTAAACTTCATTAGTCTTTTGATTTGTCTAAACTCTACGATTAGCAACCAAATCATGAAACAAACCAAAATAAAAAAACACCCTTTAATCCAAAAGCTCCAACCAAAAATCAGACTAAAAAATGGAGATTTTGAAAAGGGAAGAGAGAAAGAAAGACCTTATCCTTCTCAATCTGTTCTTTAAGTGAAAGCAGAGGTCCTGGAGTGAACCCATCAACCTCTTCTTCTCCGACCTCGGACTCCTCGCTCTGCTTCCCACTCGCCGTCTCCGGCGGCTTCTCCCGCCGGAGATCATCAATTTTTCCGGCCGACGACGGCCCTGCTTCCTCTTCTACCCTCTTCCCAACCTCCATAGCCACTGATTTCGAGCAACCACTCAAAGAAAAAACAGAGCTTTTGGGTTTTAAGATGCGTGAAAAGCTGAACCAGATGGAATAATGGTTTGGGATTCAAATTTAGGCAGCGGAATTGTACCCATTTGTACTCTCAAAGAAACATTTTGTTCCCTCTTTGTCTCTCTCTCTATCTCTCTCATCAGTTGCAGAGCATGTTTGTAGTGATTTGTATTTGTCTATTGTGGCGATTTGTCTTTGTTTTTGAAAACAGTGCTCTGTCGGCGTGCTGTTCGCTGAGCACAGTGGATAATCGTGTGAAAGGAAATTTTAATTCAGAAATGAAAAGTCTTTATCCAATTTATTTTACATTCCGGTCCTTGTAGAGTATGGTTTTTGGAAATTTACTCACTTTATTTGTGTAATTTACGGATATTTTCATCTTGTCTTTGTTAAATTTTCACTTTTACATGCCATGAGAAACTAGAAAGTGCAGTCAAAAAAAAGAAAAAGATAAAAAAGGCCTCCAATCATTTTAGATTCTTTTATAATTGTAATCCTATAAATATAATAAATTTGATTTTTTTTTCTACTTTAATATGATAAATTAATAAATAATTATAAAACAATCCAATGTGATATCTTATATGTGTGTTTGATTTTGTATTTCCATTTTTTTAATCATTTTATGAGAAAAATAACCATGGTAACTGCTTATTTTTCATTAGTATATACTTTAACATTTATATCCCACATAATTTCACCCTTCATCACTGGGTGTTAACAATTTTCTCATGATCAATATGAGCATAACTCAACTAATTGTGGCATATATCTCCAATTAAGATGTCACAAATTTGAATCTTCTCCCCCACTTGTTGTTAAACTCAAAAAGAAAAAAAAAACAAAATTTTCATGTGATATGTTTTATATAATTGTCAACTCATGGTCTCTCCTTCTCATCCCTACTGCTATAGTTTTTTTTGTTTTTTTACTTTTTTTTCCAGATGTTTATGCCTCATTGGATAATCATTTAGTTTTTTAAAATTAAGCCTTTAAATATTACTTTCACATATGGATTTTCTTATTTTGTTATCTACTTTTTACCTATGTTTTAAAAAATCAATCCAAGTTTTAAAAACTAAAAAAAAAAATAGTTTTCAAAAACTTGTTTTTATTTTTGGAATTTGACTAAGAATTCAAATGTTTTCTTAAGAAAGATGAAACCCATTGTAGATAAATTATGAGAAAAGAAGCACAATTTTTAAAAACTAAATGGTTATCAACATAGCCTTATGTGTATTGATCATTAATTTTAGAACTAATAAACCATTAAAATATAAAATGAAGATAGATGGATGATAAGTTCATTATATATATATGTGTGTGTGTGTGTGTGTATTTTATCTTGTTTAGGTTGTTTTTAGTTAGTTTTCATATAGTTTTTGAATTTTAATTTTTGCATTTCTTTTATTTTTATAGGTAATCAAAGATTTAATTTTGAAGGTCAAAGTTCAAAGCTTTTCAAGATGAAAGCTAAAAAAAAAGGCACCTAGGCACCCAAACCGGTGCCTAAGCGCCACATACAGTGTAGGAAGGCAGAATGACAGCACCTAGGGGCTTCGAAAATGTTTTAACCCTTTTTTTTACGGCGCCTAGGCGCTATGCCGATTATCATAAGTTTAAATGAGCGCCTTTTATCAGTTAAAGGGGTCGAAAAATTATAGTTTTGGAGGCAAAAAACACAGAACAAAGGGGAGAAAACTAGAGGGGAAAGGGAATACACCACCTTGGAGGATCGAGCAACCAAAATGAGTGAAAGCTAAGCTTGGTTATTCGTTTAATCACTTGAATTTGTCTCTCTTTTCACTTATTCTTTCTCTTTTACTGTTTAGAATGACCCAAATGACATTGTTGACTAGTTTTGTTAAGTTTTATATTATGAACTAAGTTTTTCTTTCTAGAGCTTGATGTAATCGAATACTCGAATCCTACTCTTTCTTAGTTAATAGATGATATTTCTATTTCATTTGTGGTTGTGAAAATTCTTCGCACTAAAGGCATGTTTAGATTTGGCCATTCTTTACATTGTTTCTATGTCATGATTTGAGGTTGAGAGACAAAAATCATTAATGAACTGAAGTGTTTTCCTTAATTTACACTTGAGATAGAGATATCATTGTGGGTTTTGTGGCAATTTTAGGTTTTACGGGCTTAATAATTGAATTGGTCATAGAGATATAGGCAATTTACATTTCAATGAATATCAAGTTTTCCCTAATATCGCTATTGCTTGAGAAAGAATATCAAGTTTATGGAGTAGAGCTTGCCAACAACCTAGAAATAGAAGAAAACATTGGCTATTAATGAACAAAGAGTAGGAGGAGGTATTTGATGAAGTCATTGCTCTAGAGTTTTTACAAATTAAATTTTATCCTCTGTTTTGCATTGTCAATTTTAGATCTTAATCACATTTATTCATCAAGCAAATTTAATTTTCCATTCATCTTTGATAATTCGGTGCTTAGATAAAATTGAGGCTAGAGAATTTGGTAATTGATAGCTTTCGGTCTTTGTGGAGAATGAACTTTGTATTCAAACACTGTATTACTTATAACGATTCGTACACTTGTGAAATCGATCAACAATGGATATAAAACAAAGGTCCTGAAAATCTGTTCAACGTCCATTTCTTCTGCTGTTGCAATAAAACTGTCTTCATTGTTCAAACTTTATAAAAAGAAATAAAAAAAGTGAAATTTCAAACTAATTGAGTTTGATTGATGGAACTGAAACCATACTGAGAATCAGAGAGAGAAACTTTTCCATTTATTGATTTTCTGTTGTTGTACAATGAGGTATAAAACAGATTTTGAAGCAGAAGATACAAGGAAAATAATTTGTTTCAAAAAATACTTGAGCAGAGCTGTTTTATCTAAAGGGTTCAACTGGAGCAGACTCTTCAAGAAAAGTAGCAGCCTCAAAACATTCAACAGCTTCTGCCAATGAAGACTTGGTTCCTTCAGATTTGTAGAATAGCCCGAGATTGTACCATGCAGCATGGTTCGTCTGGTCGAGCCGTAACGCATCCATCAAAAAGCTGCGAATAACGGGATGCGATCGGTGGCCAAGATGTCTGATAACCACGGCAGACGAAACCAAGCTTGGGACATGAACGGGATCAATGTCCAGAGCAGCCATAAAAGCTTCCAGAGCTTCTTTATGCAAGCCTTTTGCTTCATAAAGCGTACCTGTAAACAATTAACAAGTTCCAAACACCACCCTCAGCTGACTGAACTAAAAACTTTGATGAAAAATATTGCAGTGATCTTCAAATCACAAGATATTATCTTCAGATACGTGTATTCCGTATTACGCAAAATTGATGGCATCTATTAGAATAGGAAGTTAAATGAACTAGAACTAGAACCATTTGCGGGCGAAACGTCAAAATCGCTTATTCGCAAGAGAAGAGAAGCTAAAAGTGAAGTAATGGCAAGATAATTCATCTGATATTAATTAGTTACCTATGATGTGACATCTAGAAGCTGAATGAGAACGGATGGCCTTTGACTTCGAAAGGCAGGCCTCGGCATCGTGCCACTGTGAGAGCCTTATATAGACTAGAGCTAAATCATGCCACACTTCCAATTGCAAACTTCTAACATAATTTCTGCTGCTCTGTCAAAGCGACGTGCCAACAATGATTAAACGGCAGCAATGATGAATGATACATCCAAAACAAGTTTAAGTCATGACGATCGATGAGCGAAAGTGGCAACAGATCAAGTATTACAGAAATATATTGAACTTGTAGGACTTAAATCATCTTAAGAGACTGTTAAGTCCTCCATGTCAATATAGTTTATTCACATGCAAATCAATCCTGAAATAACTATAACTGAAAATCATTTTCAAACTATCAGAGTTGAATTGATGGAAAACCCAAATACAGAAACAGACCTTATGTAGCTTCTTATCTCCCAAGCCAAAACTTTTACTCTGAACTTGAAAAACAGCGAGGAGCTGAGTATAAGTCCCAATAGCACCTTTCAAATCATCCTGTGCAATCAGAAGCTTTGCTTTCGTTCGAAGCAATTCGCCTTGATCCCATTTCCCAGTCTGCTCCAGAGCCGCATTTATAATATTTTCGCCATCCGGAAATCGTTTTTGGGCGGAGAGAATCCTAGCCAGCAGTAACCAAGTTCTAACATTAGATCCACCTTCCAGTTTGAGACACTTCTTCGCATAATGAAGTGCGGATTCCAACTTCCTGTCATCGGCATATTCAAGACTCAAATGATAGAGAACGTTAGGGTCAGTCATTCTAGTCTTCTTCCGGGCAGCTTCCAGGGCCTCTATCGCCTCAGACTGTCTGGTGGACCGCTCGGAATCTGCAAGGGCTGATTTAGAATATACAGACAGTGAGGCACCCAATAAACAGTTGGCAACACCTTCCAATTGATCACATCCAGCATCCAAGTTTTGAAGAGCTCTACAAGCATAACTCGTTCCTTCTTCAGCAAGATCACAGTGCTCTCCACAAATCTTCGATGCCATTAATAATGCGGGAAGAGATTTAGGATCCTCGTGACTACCCAACAACTTCCTCAAAAGATTCAAAGCAGCCAAGTCTTCGCCCGCTCCATAGTAACAAAGAGCCAGGGCACGATACCTATCTTTTCGATGTAGAATCCCAGGAGGCAATTCCTCTATTTGACCTGCCAAAGCCCTTGTATCCCCTGATATTGTTAGAGCAAAGGAGAGGTGATCCAAGATAGATGGATCCCAATCAATCCTTTTAAGAACAACTTTTCTAAGTAGTATCATAAATAAGAGTATAGCTTCTTCAATATTGTTTTTTGGTACAAATGAGCTGTCCATTTGGGAGCGGAGATTTGGAGGGCATGCTTCACTTCCACTGTACAGAAGAAAAATGGCAAACTCTTTCTGAATTCGAGCAGTGGTTCCTGCATCAAGGTTCCACTGATGAAGGAGTGCCCGCCGATATGAAAGGATCGCTTCTTGAGAAGAATCGCCTAGTTTCCATAGTTCTGGTAGCAGCTCGACGGCCTTTGTAACTGTCTCCTGCAATTTACAATCAGCACCAAAGTTTTCAGGCAAGCCTTCGGGAAATGAAGATTCAAGTATGTCCAGAATAACTTTGCAAGATTGAGCAGCTTCTGCAAGAATAATGGAGAACATAGATCAGCTACACATCAATGCTTTTACTCTTATAACCCGCTCAAGCCGTCTTTTTCCCTTTTGTTCGGACAACTTGGCAAAAAGAATATCACAGTGAATCCTCATATTCCAACCAAAACTCAACACCAGAGTTGTGAGGCATTTAACCAAAAAAATCACATTGAAGAGTTGACAAAAGAAAGATTCCCAAAACTCAACTAATAAGACAGTACCTCCAAACCTCCCAAGGCCTTGCAATGATTTTGCTTTGAGAAAGATGGCTTCCATGAGTAAACTGACAGCATGCATAGACATTGGTGGGGCAGTAAAATTTTGCGACCGTCTCCTTGGACGGTCTCCTCTTCTAGCAATGGAGATCATTATCTTACTAGTTACTGCAGTGATGTCTATTCCTTCAAATACATGAAGAGCAGCTTCAATATTTCCCTTTTGATATTCATATCTTCCTAGCAATGCTCTTGCTTCCTTCAAACAACAGGCATAAATTAATTCCAACCTTTTTCCCTCCAAAATAAGCAAAGATATGTTTGAAAATATCAGTATTATGACGTATCAAACCTAATAATTACCTCGACCCAAATCACCCCTATTTTCCTAACTCTGTTTTATTTCAATGACAACCATTTTTTGTGAGACATATCAAATAAAGAGACAGAAAAAGTACATAGAGAGAAGAAAAACTAGTGGCCATGAATTGTTTCACATCAATTTCTTCTCACGATTCTCATATAAACTACTATAAAGTTCTCTCCCTAAACACCAAAAACTCATACAAGCAGAAGTCAATTTACATTCAATATTCAAACAAATCTTGATCATTATGCACAATAAAGAAAGCTTGCTTATGTTTTTTTTTTCACTCTACTATCTTGCTTCTTCTGGATTGTGACAACAAATCTATGCGAAAAAACATGCGAGGAAAGAAAAGAACTTTTTCCTTCTTTGCTCCATAGAATCCTCCAAAGATAAGTTTGTAAATGAAACAATGAGCCAAGAAAGATAACTTGCAATCTAGAAAGCTTAAGGACTCTAACCTCATAATTCAAACAACCACTCTCACGAAGTGAAGACTCGGCTTCTTCTATATTGCCAATTTCTGGCTTCTTGACAGTCTCGCCAACCCGTGAAGAGTGTTCACTTGCTGAATTCTCCAAAGCCGAATGTGATTCTGATGCAGGAATCATGTCATCACCAGCTCTTTTCTCTCCAGAACATAAACACTTCATTATCTTCCTAATATTCTCCCCTTTTCCAGCTCTCCTCCCCCTTTTTATCTTAACATCACTCTTCATATTGTTTGACTGCAGCCAAAAATCTTCAACCACAAAAGAAACCCACCATCAAATATAAATCAAAACCTTCATAAATTCAAAAACAATATCAATCATAACAATTCTGTAACTTCTAGTTCATCTATCATCCAATTACAGAGCCACAAAATACAAATATCTCATCAATGACCAAATAGAGAGAATTTGAATTCCAGGACAAAGCTCAAGAAACAACAAGGATTAATGACACTAGATAGAAAAATTAAGTCAAGCAACAAAGAAAGCATGTCTTCAATTTTCAAAACCCTAAACATGGTGTTCTTGAACTCCAAGAAAAACTTTAAAAAACCCCCCCAAAAAGCCCCCTTCACTTTAAAACCCCACCTTAAAGATCAAACCATTACATTCAACTTCAGCCTCCTCCAAGCAAAACCCATCAACGAAAAGCCAAAAGAAATGAAAAATTAAGAACGAAAACGTGAAAATTCGCAAGAACCCATAACCCAGTATAATTCAGAGAAACAATCGAAGCGACTAAATAACCAAAAAAATATCTAAGCAGAAGGGTAAAGAGAGCAAGAACAAACACCTTTTATTTTCCCAAAAGTAAAAGAAGAGCGAGGGAAGATAAAATCCAGAAACAGCAATACCCATGACTTGAATTCTCTTCAACAATCAATCAAAACCTCTTTTGAATCCTTTTGAAATTAAAAACACCCAAAAAGCAGACGAAAGCTTAAACAATCTTTAACTTTATTGTTTGGCTTTCTTTTTTTCTTCTTTTACTAGACTCTGAGATTTGCTTTCGGATGAAAACAAGGAACCAAAAGAAAAGAAAAGAAAAGAAAAATGGAAAATCGAGGAAAACAGAATCCTAGAGGAGACGATCTTTGGCCTTTTGGGGGTTTAGAATTTCAGCGAAATTTTTTTATTAAGGCAAAATGGAAATTTGGGTCCCACCCTCGTAAGTTACCACGTTGTCTGAGGTTTACCTCTTGCCACGTGGCACGCATCTTATGGGTTTTTGCGTTACGCGCCGGCGGTAAACTGTTTATCAACTGTACTGTCAAAGACTGTTCTTCTTTCTTTTTATTCTTTTGTTTTTTAATTTTTATTCTTTTTATTCTTCTGAGTTCTGACAATTCAAATATGGAATAAGGATGGAGTGGAATATGGGAGTAATAAAGTAAATTCTAAAAAAAAATTTGAGAAAACCCAATGAGATTTTCGTGTAATATTATTCCTATATCATAAACTCTTGCACTTTAAAAAGTGCAAGTTTTTTCTTCAAAAAATAAAAATAAAAAGTTTGTTTTATTGTTTGAATTAACTTTGTTGTTAATACCAAAAAAAAAAAAAACTGATATGACATAAATAATATCTAGCAGTTGTAGATGCAAACACGGTTTCATATCCGCTGAAAATAGAGAAATTAGAGGCATGTAAATAAATTTAGTTTTATATTGACACAAAATATATTGAGTAAATTCAACATTAAAGTTTTGCGATGTTAAGTTCATAATTGACAATATCATATTATTGTAGAAATAGGGAGAGATATGTTGTTCTATCACTTTAAAGCTGAAGTGTACAAGTACCTTTTGCTGTCTATCTTTAAAAAAAATTATAACATTATGACCAGTCAAAATTTGTTAGTATCAATAAAACAGTTAATTTTGTGGGTGTTATGTACATTTCTATAAAGTGTAGAATGGTTTTTTTTTTAGAACAAGTGTATTCACGTATAGCATTAAAAAATGCAACGAGTAATTATATATATTAACATATAGGTGACGCCAACATGTGCTTGATCTAATGATTAAGACATCTATTCATGATTTTAAATCTTCACCTGACTACGCCTCATATTTATTGTTCTAAAAAGAACATATGGGTGAATTTTATAATTTTCTCAAAATATAATGATTTGAAACTTCTTTATATATATATATATATATATATATATATATATATATATATATATATATATATATATATAATTCCTTTCAAAATGAATGAAGGACCGAAGGACCATTTTATTATGACAAATAAATTCAAATATTGAAAATAGTGGATAATTTCCATTACAGCTATCACGTAAATTAAATACGTTTCCTTTTATTTCACACCCACATTATTTTGTATAATTCAATGACGTAATAAGTAAAAATTAATTTACTTACCAACTATATATTAGCAATTTAGCACGTAACGTAATTTTGTTTTTTAGTACAACAATATTTAAAGGTAAATGATTCGAACCTGATCTCTTAATCGATGGTGTATGTTAATTACCATTGAGCTAAGATCATTTTAACAATAAAGTAATTAAGCTCACTTTGTCAAAAGTAACTTTGTTTGCACCACATACTTTTTTGATAAAATAATAAAAAGTTTTGTTTTTCTTTAAATACTTTGTAATTTATTATGTGAAACGTTGATATTTAAAATAATTGTTTTTGTTAGTTCCCCAACTTTAGAATAAAGTATTTTAGGTCGCTGCTGGAAAGTCTATGGCTTTATAAAAATGGAATAACCCTGCAAAAATCAATCAATAATAGTGTTTAAAAAAAAAACCTTTATATTTTTATCTATATATTATAATTATCAATGTCCCCAAAAATATATATATATAATAATTATCAATGCGTCGTCCAATTTTTAAATATTTTATTTTAAAAAAGATTAAATAATATATGTGCTGAAAAATAGGTAAAGTGAGTTCCATCCCATCCAACAATATTATACTTAAACGATTCGACCGATTTAAAAATGTATTCGCATTATTCCAATTATTACTAGCATATATGTTTTCAAAAAAAAAAATTATTACTATCTTATAATGTTAATCATGACTTATGATCACTAGATTATTAACAAAAAACAAAAAAAAGTATAGTGTTTGTTATTTTTCTTTTGCACAATATTAGAGTGTTTACTATTTATTTTTGTAATTTTTTCTTGATTAGTTATATAACTTTATTCGGTTTGAATAATTTAATTAATAATATACTTTTTTTTAGATTAAACCATAGAACATACTCTTGAACTATGAGTTTCGTTTCAATAATATCCATGAACTTTAAAAAAGTTTCAAAAGCACCTCTGATCATTAAAAAACATTAAAAAAATATCTTTATCGTTAAATTGTGGATAGAAAACGTTAAAGTTTCATTAATACTCTTGACCTTTCAAAAATATTCTTACTGGAAAACGCTTCTTCTTCTTCCTCTATATACAAATTATTCCTCTATGAAAATCAATGAGAAGCTTTGCTTATTTGTTATGTATTCATAGGCCATAAGTTTTTATTCTCCTTCTACACAACATCCCAAGAGCTTGACCAAATTCTTATATTGAAGCTTCAAGATGACTTTTGCTTAATTATTGAATTCTTCATATCCTTAACTTGATTTTGTTGATAGTCTTTTCACTGCTATTTTCTCACCAGTCATTGCTCATAAGTTTTTTCCTAAATTAATTGTAGGCAAAATAAATGAAAATATTGTCACATAGTTGATCGAACTGAAACGTGGGGGCTTTTAAGAAAATATTTTTAATTCAAAACAAGCTCTAGTTTAGTGCAAGTGCACACTGTCGATGCAAGTAATATAAAACTAGAAGTATTCCAGAGTATCGATCTTACAGGGAATGGATACAACAAAATTCAAAAGATAGGAAAAATTGTTTTCAAATTGCAATTTCAACAACCAAGGTTATAAAAATATTATGAGGTGTTGTTGCTAAAGAAATAAAAAAAAAAAACAATAAGTATGAAAAAGGGAATTCAAGTGGCTTATGCCCATTTGGAAAGAAATGTCACAAAAAATGCAATTGCAATCATAGTTAACATGAGAAAACTAAGTAAACCGAATTCGACTCCTATTCAATTTTGCTTCAAATCTTTAGGAGGCTAAATGATTAAACCTGTATTTCTATGACTAATCTAACTTAGATAATTCTGTACATAATTCTAATAGTTTTGGAACATTGATCCTCTATGTCTAGGGTCGATGTTCAGAATTTATTTATAAGCCTTTTCCTCCATTGCTTTTGTGACATCCGCTTTTCCTTAACCCTTTTGATATTAAGTATAAGCTTGACAAGCAACACTAGTTGACCAGCTAGGTTTACCTGATGTTAATTTAACAAAAACAAACAAAGTTTCAAGTGTTAACTAGATTGTTTGTATTTTTAAGTTTTACATCTTTCTTCTAGAGCATTCACGAACTTGAACCCCTAAAAGAAAATTAGCTCAATATGGAGGAAATGAAAAACAACAATTGAATTGCTATAAAACTCATAATTCACAACCGAATCAACAAGAATAAAATTTCAGAAAAATAAGGCAATCCAATCTGAAATTCTATTAAGAAAATACTTGAGTAAAACCACTCCAATAACTCACGAGCACTCACAAAAGAAAATTGCAAAAACAGTAGCAAATTAATCTTAAGAGAAAATTCACAATATTATGGAAAAAAATTTCAAAAGATCAAACTGTGTCTTGCTATGAATAACATGAGAATCAATAAACCTCAACACAAACTAAATTCCAAAGAACTTATATGAAAGAAATGAAAAAAAAAAAAAAACTAGAAATAAAATGAACAAAACGTAAAACAACAATGGGCTCGTGTATTCCTTGCTTCGATCGATCCAAATACATATTCAAAAGCAAATAGATCTTTACCTCCTCTAAATTTCGTTGAGGAGGGATCAAATTCGAACTTCCACAGAGCAAAAACGAAGATAAATCACTGGAAAAATGACAGAAAAATGTTGAACTAAAGCTACTGCTCGAGAAGAAAAACCCAATCTATTTTTTAGTTCATTCTTCCTTCTTTTATAGGTGTCGAGGGCTAAGGTTTATAGCTTTGCTCTTCTACAACCTCGAGTCAACTTGTAGGCATGAAATCGGGCTGAAGAATCTCCCAAATTTGGCAAAAACTCCATAAATTTGGCAAATTTCGTGATTCCCGCAATCTCCAAAATTTTCTAGAAAATGCAATTGCATTTTCATTCTGGAATGCAATTGCATTTTTTTTTGCTTACTCTCAAACGTGTTTTCCAAAAGAAATGAAATTGCATTTTCAAAATGGAATGCAATTGCATTTTTGTACATGCTCCAAACCTACACAAAAATATCAAATTAGTGTAATTTTCTATCTCTTTTCAACTTCTTTCATCTTTTTCATTACTCCAACGAGTTTTTGTGAATTTAACTAATAAACATTATTTTTAGCTTGCTCGTCATACAACAAAACACACAAAAATGACAAGAACAACCTAGTTTAGGGTCAAATAATCCTCATAAATGAGAATGATCAATAGTGGTTCTAAAACTTCTTAAATATTAAAAAAAATAATCATGTATGAAACTTTTGATTAATTAACCTCATAAACAGGATCAAACTCGTCTTGTTCAAGTTTATTATCATTTGAAATGTCGTAGCAACATTTTGACCAAATAAGTTTAAAAAGCCCAATATCCATAACCATAAACCCTCCCCTATAACTCTCGGAAAAAAAAAAAAAAAAAAAAACTGATACCTCTCTTCTTTCACCACCATTCATCATACTTAAAAATCACATTAATCTTCTACTTATCACTAACATCCAAACAGAGAGAGCAAAAAGAAGAAAAATAAAGAAATAAAACTTCTGTTTTTTTCTTTCACTTATCTTATTTACACTTTTAAAAAGAGAAAATTCGATTTCAAACTTTGTTTTCATTTGGTGTTATGTTGCACATACTCTTTATAAGCAAAGTTTCACATTAATTTTGAGGAATAATATGCAGAGAGAGAAAGAAAATGAATAAACATTTTACAGTAAGAGTATTTTTGAAATTTTTTGAAAAGTCAGAGGTATTAATGAAACTTTAACGTTTTCAATCCAAAAGTTAACGGTAAGAGTATTTTTGAACGTTTTTCAAAGATCAAGGGTATTTTTTAAACTTTTTAAAGTTTAGAGATATTATTAAAACGAGACTCATAGTTCAAGGGTACTTTCCATAATTTAGCTATTTTTTAAAAAAGGAAAATTACATTATTTTTAGAAATATTAATAAGATAAAGTTTTTAAAATGATTGTGTAAATCATCTTTTGGTTGAAAAGTGGACACATTGTCTTTTGAAAAGATAATTTACCTCAAACTTTTTTTAAAACACACTAGCTCCTTATAAATATATACTATTTTAGATATGAAAAAAAAAAACGCAGGAAGTAGGCTTTTGTGAAGAGCAGTGGAGGATAAGGAAAGAGAGAAAAGACTGACAAAAAAAAAAAACTTATGAATATCTCTTTGCCTCATCTAGTTTCCTTATGAATGTAAGTACCAAAAAAAAAAAAAAAAATCATTTGCTTCCTTTTTTTTTTTTTTTTCTTTATTCACATAAATTTCTTTGAATTTTTTTCACAAGTTTCAAATTAAATTGCCAAACAATGAAAAAAAAAAAAAAGATAGAGTATATTCACACAACGACTGCTAAAGCATTAATATCAATCTATCAAAATTATGTTGAAACTATAATTGATCTTCTTTGTTGTTTTAATATTAATTACTATCATTTTGAAATATGATTTACCTTTTATCACCTAATACATAATCATATTCAATTTTTTTAAAAATTAAACAATAATTAAAACTAGAAATAAAAGGATTTATTTGATGATAAATTTAGTGTTCCTTTAATCACCAATTGTTTTTACCTTTTAATCTATTTTTTTTAATTATCTAATTTTTTTACAAAGTAAGGTAAAAATGAAAACATATATAATAATAATAATAATAATAATTGCAAGGAAATCTAAAAGTTGGTGGTCCAACCAATAATTAACATTTAACTGTGTATATTGGTGATGTTAGCATCTCCTCAAGGCCAAAGGGTGAGTGCCCCACAATTCAACTGTTCCATTGGTCATGACCCATTGGCAAAGATCAAAACACCCCATTTTTTAAACAAAATAAAATTACATTTTTGTCCTTATGTTTGATCTATATTTTAAAGATTCATTATTGTCTATATAAATTAATAGGTAAATTACTTTTTTAGTCCCTTATTTGAGGATTATATTTATTAAGTCTTTAGATTTCAAAATCAAATAATCAAGTCGTAAAATTTTATGAAATATGTCTATTGAGTCCCTTCATTGTTACTTTTTCTAATGGACGTTGACGTGAAAATTTTTAATATTAAAATAATAATTTTTAAAATAAAAACAATAATTATTAAAATAAAATAAAAAAAAAACTCTTATCTCTCTCCTTCTTCTCCAATCATGCCCCCTTCCTCTAGCTCCGACGTCGGCACCAACGTCCCTCTCCCTACTGGTTTTTTTTCTTCCCTTTTTTCTCTCTCTTCCCATTCTTCTTCTTCTTTTTTCTTTTTCTTTGTCGACGAACTTCTGGAACAAGGAGTAGCCTCCCTCCTTCGTGCTCCTTCGTTTCAGAGAAGCTCATCAAAGTCTGAGCTCGCATGGCGATGGAAAAGAAGAAAGAATAAGAGGAAAAAAAGAAGAAAAAGGAAAAAAAGGAGGAAGAATGAGAGAAAGGGAAAAAAAAAGAAGAGAAAAATAGCTGACGGAGGAGGGACGCCGGCGCCAAAGCTGGGGGAAGGGGAAAGGGGAAGAGGGGCATGGGTGGAGGGAAAGAAGAATGGTGAAAGGGAGAGAGAGAGTTTTGTTTTGTTTTTAATTATTAATTATTAATTTATTTTAATTATTATTTAAAAAATTATTAATATTAAAAATCACCCCGTCAACCCTCCGTTAAAAAATTAGTGGTGGAAGGACTTAATAAACTCATTTCATAAAATTCAAGGATTTAATTGTTTGATTTTGAAAATATAGCTTTTTGGATAAAATATCTATTTTTTTTTCTAGTTGAAGGTTGGATTTCTCACCCCTATATTTGTTTGATTCAAAAGAGAAAAAGTTCCAGGATGGTCAAAACCCAACCTGATATGTTACTTAGATTGGTACTCTAATTTGGTTAATTAAATTACATTTTAGTCTCATTAGTTTCTATACTTCCAAAGTTTCATTACGAACTTTTATCTTTTGATCTAAAGCTTGTCAATTTATTAGAATCAAGTGTGACAAGTCGTACACTAAAAAATGTACTAGCAAATATTAAATTAATATTTTTTAATCAATATAACATCTAGATTCTACATTAGTGTCAACATGAGCATAACTCAAGTAGTTAAATTATTATATCTTCAACCAAAATGTTTAAATCTCCACTTTCCACATACGGTTGAACTAAAAAAAACCACAAAATCAAAATAATAGGGTATTTAAACTTTTTTTTTTGGTGAGTTGAACATGTATGATAGAGAGATTCAAGCTTCTCACCTTCCGATCAAAATTATATGTTTAAACTAGTTGAATCATGTTGAAGTTGGCTTATACATAGTATTTAAACTTTGATTCATGCATACATGATACATCTACTAATGATCTATTGCCTAACCTTTTGATTATCATAAGAGAATATAAAAAGAGTTCGTTGTTAACTCCACTTTAGAGACAGTGTCCTAGTAGAGACAACTTGTTGTCTAGGGATTCTCTTTTAAAATCTTTTTTCTTTTTTTGAGTTCAACAATTGCAGGGTACAAAATCTAACCATTGACTTTTGCGATGATAGTTGGTGTCTTAAATGAGCTATATTCGGATTGGCTTCTAAACCTTTGTTAACTAATTATAAAATTAATTAGTTGCAAACCCATGGTATTTGCGAATTTTTAAAATTTTAAATGTATTTTTATTTTTTTAATAAAACATCAAGTTGAGATTCGAATTTAGGATGCACCAAAAACTACACTTATGAAGGGGTTCAAATCTACGACCTTAGTATTTGACCTTCGCCAAAATAATTCATATCTAAAAATTTAACTAAATATAATTAAGAGCGAACATGAAAATAGTTCATTAGTTAAGATATACAACCATCCTTTAGAGTTAAAGATTCAAATTTCGAGTGGTACTTAAAAAAAACTCAATTAAGTCAGGAGAGGTTCTCAGTCAAAATCAAAAAATACTATTGTACTGGTTAAATTACAAAATTGGTTTATGTGGAAGAAAGTTAAAATTTAATCCCTATGTCTTTAAAACTTAGAATTTTGTCTTCATAGTTTGATAAAACTTAGAGACTATTTATGAAAAATTTATCAAACCATAAATTTTAATATTTAAAATTATAGAGCTAAATTCAATCTTTTTCAAAACTATTAAATTTGTAATTTAATCAATTGTATTTGTATAATGATATTTATCCTTTCCGGCGAGAGAGAGAGAGATTGGATATGGGAGTTTGTTCTCATAAACCCTCAATTGAAGTACTCATCATCCCCTGTATTTTCATATTTATTCTTCCCTCCAGCGCGCTAATTTGGACCAGGGAACTCCAAACATCTTTAGGCAGGGCATTTTCCTGCTTTCAGTTGGCACCCAGTAATGGTATGTTCGAAACTTGCTCAAATTTCCACTCGTTTACTGTACTTATGCCTCTATTATCGCTTCGATTTTCTTTTCTTTCTTTTCTTTTTCGCACACAACTAAATTTGAATAGCTTCTTGTAGGTCTGAAGAAAGGGGAAAGTGGAATTGGGATTGAATTATCGGAATCCATTTTCCCATTGGGTATTGTTTTCTCTTTCCTTTTGATACCATTGAAGCTGTTTCCTGTCTTGTTTTAATGGGTGTCTCTTCATATTTTACTTCTGCACCTCTTTTTGTGATGCTATGAAACCGATGCCTACAGATGAAGTTAGTGAGGGAATATATGTGTGGAGAGATGCTAGTGAGAGTTTTTACAAAGAAATTGGAGTGTGAAAGTGTGTAATGAAAAGGTAGTAAAAGAAAATGAATGTGACAAGAAAGATTAGTGAGAGACGGTGTGTAGAGAGAAATTTGTTAGAGAATGCTCATGGATAGAAGTTAGTGACAAGAAGTGCGTGCAGAGTGTGATTAAGGAAATAGAGGGTGCCTTGAGAAGTCGAAAATGAAGTGATTAAGCCACTCGACAAAGAATTCATCAATTGCTTATTTGAGAAAATTTTGTTTTTGTTTTTGTACAAACATTTGAGTTTAACATGCTTTTAGCCATTTAAAAGTAATACAAACATGTGAGTTTAACGTGCTTTTAGTTTTAACCATCTAAAAGTACTTCTACCCTGGTTAAGAGCACTTCCAAACATAGCAGTCTCTTGTCCATTTGATTGCAGTCAAGTTTGAAGACTCATAAGAGGGAACAAATTAGGCATGTTTTAATGATTGTGAAAAATTAATTTATGACAATGGCCTCTGAAATTAATTTTATTTCTTTGGTTAGGTATCAACATAAAGTACTGGACGTGTAAGCTTAAGAGGAGACCTGAATTGAGGTTTTCAGTTAAGACAAGGTCTAACTGCAGAGGAATTTGGCTTTGGTGACTGCTTTGTTTGCGTTTAGTTTTGATATGGATTTTGGTTGCATCTGCGTTCCAAACATTCATGCCCCTTTTGCTCCTTTCTGCTCGTGATAGCCATCAATCTATGCCAGCTTGGAAATTGAGGAAATGATGTTTCTCCAAGCCTCTTCGGTCTCAATGTTGGTTTCACCTCAAAATAAAGTTCATAATGCTTCTACTTTGCATCCATTCTTAACAGTTCCTATTGAATATCAGACTTTTAAGGCTTCTCGTTATTCTAGATATCATTCAGTTAGTATCTTGCCAAACCTTGTACACTATAGCCACAGCCGAAAACTTCCTTGCCTTGCTGTTTCGTCTAAATCTAATTCAAAAGATGATCCTGAACCTAGTGCTGATTCTAAAGTGAAAACCAAATCAAGAAGTCACAGTAAGAAAGCCAAAGCTTCTGAAAAGGAAGAAGAAAATGATGCTGTGATTTTCCCAACAACAATCCCAAGGAAGCCTCGACGTGGTCGTAGAAGTGAAGCTGCAGCTCTTGAAGATTATGTTCGCAGCACACTTGAACAAACATTTGCATCAATTCGACAGCAAAATGCAGAGGTGATGGAAAATAAGGAAAATGTATTCAAGGAAAGGGTTGATGACGATGTTGAATCGGAAAGCAGTGAGGATGAGGAAGAGGAGGTAGAAAAAAGTGATGGAACTGGAAGAAAGAAGAAGAAGAAGATGGTGGTAGAGGAAGAAGATCCAAATTGGCCCCTGGATGCTGAAGTGGGATGGGGGGTTCGAGCATCAGAGTATTTTGAACAGCACCCGATCAAGAATGTAGTTGGTGATGATGGTGTTGAAATTGATTGGGAAGGGGAAATTGATGACAACTGGGTGCAGGAAATCAACTGTTTGGAGTGGGAGAGCTTTGCTTTTCATCCTAGTCCACTTGTTGTTCTTGTTTTTGAAAGATATAACAGGTGCTTTTCTTCTACCTTTTAAATTTTGAGAAATTTGCGATTCTTCTGTCAATAATGCATCAACAATATAAGGAAATCAAATGCTTTCTTGAAGTACTTAAAATTGTGGTAATACTGTGAGATCTATGTGGGAAATTTTGAAATTTCTTGCAGAAGATATATTCCATATTAAAATTACTTGTGAATTGATTATTCTGTTCCCAGGGCAACTGATAATTGGAAGACTTTGAAAGAACTAGAGAAAGCACTACAAGTATACTGGAATGCAAAAGATCGATTACCACCCCGGGTATGGGCTAAGTTGCATGTTTTTAACCTGTTTGATTCCTCAAGATTTGTTTAGTTTCGATTAGCCAAATCCTCAGGGCAAATCATTTGACCCATATTTAGTCTACCCCCTCCCCAAAAACAAACTTCTTGTCATATGTTTAAATATATTCTGTTATATCAATTGAATTTCTCCACTTTTTGCATTGTTGATATTCTCAGAATGATTTTTATACCTGATGTATATATTCAACGATTTGCTATTTGTTCGACCTGGTATCTGTTGACTCTAGCCTTGTTAAACTTGTAATGCAGTCAGTTAAGATCGACATCAACATCGAGAGAGATCTAGCCTATGCTTTGAAAGTTAGAGAATGCCCTCAAATTTTATTTTTAAGAGGAAACAGGGTCTTGTACAGGGAAAAAGGTCTACATTTATTTCCTGCTACATTCCATTTCAGTTTGTGCGACTGTTTCTTCAAAACTGACAACCGACGCTTGTGCCTCTCGTTACATTCTTTTGCAGACTTTCGAACAGCGGATGAACTGGTTCAGATGATTGCATTTTTCTATTACAAAGCAAAGAAGCCTCTATGGATTGATGATAAAGCTTTGTCTCGACCATTTTGAGCTCAGTCTTCGTCGTTCCATTCGAACATACTCCACGTGTGCAGGGGATTTATACACGTCGCATAACAATGTAAGAGAAGCATGTTACTTTTTCAGTGACAACATCAGAACAAGTACATGGATTTTTCTGAGAATCTTTTCTGTAAGCTTTAGTTTGAACTTGAAGAGAGATTTGTTAGGCCCCAATTACAAAGTATTATCAAAGGAGGGGTTAAGAAGGACAATACAAGGGGACCACCTGAGAGTGTAGGGAATGTTGGAGACATTTTGGGAACGAGAGGCCAGCTTATTTTCATTTTCATGCTTTTTGTTAGTATTTGCTTGAGTGGAAAAGGGAGAGATTACCCGCCCTCTCTAATTGGCAAGGAGTGTCCTCTAAATCCCAATACATGGTAAGGTTGAGGTAGAACCTTACAAGATTTAATGGCAGTAGAATCTGAACAAAATATATGTTTTTTGCAAGCCTCTTGTGAATTGCTTAGGTCCCGTTTGATAATCATTTGGTTTTTTAAAATTAAGCCAATAAATAGTCCTTACATCTATGGATTTCCTTGTTTTGTTATCTACATTTTACACGTGTTATCAAAAACCAAATCAAGTTTTGAAAACTAAAAAAAGTAGTTTTCAAAAACTTATTTTTGTTTTTTGAATTTAGCCAAGACTTCAAATGTTTTCTTAAAAAATATGAAACCTATTATAGAGAAATGATGAGAAAACAAACACAATTTTTAAAAACCAAATGGTTATCTAATGGGACTTCAAGAATTTGTTTCAAGAGCTGAAATGTGTATATCTTGAATAATTTGGTTTGGTCTCATCACTGTAGTTGTAAGTTCAAATTTTCTCATCTTGTGTAATATAATATTGTGGAAAAATAATGTCTATGTGATACAAAGAAGAATGGCTTTTATGTTTATCTTGTGTGCACTACTTTGTTTGTTTGTTTGTTTGTTTTTTTTTTTTTTTAATTATGTGCACTACTAAATTTGAAGTCGCCCTTTTTACACAATAAAAGGAAAGAGAGGGAGGGATAAAATAGCACCAAGGGTTTTCTTTTGTCCTCCTTTTCCTTTTCAGATGGCAAAATTTAATGGTTTTTTTTTTTCCGAGTTAAGTAAATGCAGGATGGGTAGTTGAACCATCAATTTTTTTTTGGTTGAGAGAGTTGAACCTTCAATTTTATAGGAAGTAATAGATGATTTTTTTTTTGTTAAATTAAATTATTCTTTTTATGACTTCAATTCAATAATCAAGGAGAGAAAGGATCAAACCCTTTGCGATGAAAATTGATGCCTTATCTACTGAATTATGTTTGGATTGATATTACTATAATTATTTAAATAGTTGGTAATTTTACATTTAAAAAAAAAAATTAAGATAATTTTCAAATATATTATTCAGCATTTAAAATTATGTTCAATTAAGTCATTGAATAATGTTTTAGTAATTATTTTTTTTGAAACAGTGATTATTGAATCTTGTTAAAGAAAACATTGAATAATAACAAGAAATACAATATCTCATTAATGCCTTGTTTCATCAATGAAATACAGACTTTTTCTAGTGCAACAAATTTGGGAGAATGGAGATTCGAACTTTCGATCTCAAGGAAGGTAATACATGTGAATTATTGTTGAGTTATGCTCACTTTAACAAATGAAATATATAGCCTTGTTTGCACAGTAAAATGTTGGTACTTTTTTTTTTTGAAAGAATAAATATGTCAGTACTTAGTACACGTACAATATCATAGACCACATAAATAAATAATTTTTTTAAGTTTAAAATAAATAACGAAATTGATATAATATTTTGATAATTTGACACATTAGCATCAATTAATAATATGTACCATTTCTCCTGCCAACATGAGCATAACTCATTAGTAATTAACAATTACTCCTCTTGATGTCAGATGTTCAAATTTTCATATCCCACATTTGTTCTAAAAAAAAAAGCAGCTTTTTCTCTCGATGCAAATTATAAAAAATAACTGTCGCGTGAAAAATAGTCTTTTTTTGAATTTGCCAATTCTTTTAATTTCTTTTAGAACTAAGCTTTTCTTTTATCTTTTTTAAAACTGAAGCATATTAATGCCCCATTAAACGTTGTCATTTCATGTTCATTAACCTATTTCTTTTTTTTTTTCTTTTTTTTTTAAGGCTAAATTATAGAAAACCTTCCTGAACTTTGTACTTTGTTTCAAAAATACCCTTGAGCTTTCAAAAGTTTCATTAATACCTTTGAACTTTAAAAAAAAGTTCAAAAATACCCTTACAGTTAGTTTTGGATGAAAACTGTTAGTATTTTGTTTCAAAAATATCATTGAACTTTCAAAAATTTCCTTAATACCCTTAAACTTTTAAAAAAAGTTCAAAAATATCATTATTGTTAGTATATGGACAGAAAAGTTGTATTAATACCTTTAACCTTAAAAAAAAAAGTTAAAAAATGCCCTTGGCGTTAGTATATGGACGAAAAACATTTATCTACATCCCATTACCTCCCTCTTCCATTTCTTCTCTCTTGATTTGCTTAAATCTATAGCCTAACACTTCTCTATTTTTTCTATTTTTTTTCCTTTCTTTTTCAATACTCTCTTTACTCTCTTCTTCCATTTTCCAATCTATAAAACTACCCCATTCAATCAAGGTATATAGACTATAGCAAGAAGAATAATGGAACCACCAAGGGACTTTAGGACTTAAATGCTTTAACAAGATTGTACGTTATTAATTTGAGTTAGTACGTTAATACACAAAAAGAGAGATATGTTGAGAATTTGAGTCATAATTTTGAGGACACCTAGTGGGAGGAAAAAGAAAGAAAACATATGCATTACCAAATTTGTATTGGATGAAGATTTTATTAATCATTTTTGTAGTTTAAATTAGTCTATTTGTTGTAGTCAGTTAAAAAGTTTCCCCATGATTGAGAATTGGACAAATGGAAGAAAAATGGGAGTATCTATATGAAGAAAACAAAATGAGGATATGAGTTGTTTTCAAATTGATTTTTTTCCAACTCAAAATAACTTCAAAGACATTAACTATTTGAGTGTTGAAATTTCTTATATTTATGTTTGTGCATGCTTAGAAAGGAAAGAGAGTTCTTCCTATTTATTTAAAGTTCTAATATTTAAGAAGATAAGAGAAATGGGGGAAGTTTTAGAGATTGAAAAATGGAAGAAAAGAGTAAAATGGTATTGAAAAAGAAAGGGAAAAAAAAGAGGAAAAATAGAAAAGTGTTAAGCCATAGATTGAAGCAGATTAGGAGAAAGAGGAAATAGAAGAAGGAGATAATTAGGTGTAGATGAATAGTTTTTGTCCATATACTAATGGTAAGGACATTTTTTAACTTTTTTTAAAGGTTAAGGGTATTAATGTAAAAGTTCAGAGGTATTTTTAAAACGAGATATTAATAATTTTTGTCAATATATTAACGGTAAAGGTGTTTTTGAACTTTTTTCGAAAGTTTAAAGGTATTAATGAAACATTTGAAAGTTTAGGGATTTTTTTAAACAAAAAACAAAGTTTAGGGATATTTTTGAGATAAAATATTAACGGTTTCCATATAAAACTAATGGTAATGGTATTTTTAATTTTTTTTTTTTAAAATTTTAAGGATATTAATGAAACTTTTAAAAGTTCAAGAGTATTTTTTAAATAAAGTACAAAGTTTAAAGATATTTTCTATAATTTAGCCTTTCTTTAATTAAAAAGAAAAAAAGTGTTGCAAGTGCTAAAAATAAACAGGACGAACAAAATATCAAAAATCAAAACCCATACAATAAGTTATGACCATACATAGATATATTTAAAACCTTTGCATTCTTTTTTTTTTTTTTGAAAATAAAACCTTTACATTCAACACCATAATAAATAATCAATCTATCTCAAAGCTGAAGTAAGTTGAATATTTATTATCACATTTACTTGCATTGACAAGTCACAAAAGCTTTCCACTCACCCGAATATAGTTCAACTGATAAAAGTACATATATTTAACTAAAAGATCAGAGGTTTGAATCCTCTAACTAAATAATAATAATAATAATAATAAAAAGCTTTTCACATGTTGAACTAAATAATAATAATAATAATAATAAAAAAGCTTTTCAAGACGAACTTATTGAACATTGAAACATCTTTCATGAAGTTTCTTCTTTATTCAAAGAGTCTGCAATCTTCTTTGAGATGCAATAAGCTGTGGATTGAATTGTGATCATGGGGTTCACTCCAACTGCAGTTGGCAGCACACTTCCATCACATACAAATAAACCTTCTGCTTCCCAACTTTCACCATTCCCATCCACTGCTCCTTCTTCCTCTGTGCTGCCCATCCTGCAGCTGCTCATCTGATGTGCTGAGAAGTACATGTTCCAGTGCTCTTCCCTCGACCACGGTCCCCCGACCGTCTCGACTGTGTCGAGGAACTCCTCGATGTCTTCCTTGTTTGCCCCTTGACATCTGATTCTCTGGCCATCACTTCTATAGGTGCCCACCTCAGTTGCTCCTGCTGCAATCAAGATTCTCAATGCCTGCCTCAAACCGATTCTTAGATTCTCTTTATCAGTTTGGCCGAGTTGATACTTGACATTGGCCTTTACCTTTACTTCTCCAGCACCTTGGTCTCTTATCAAAGCGAAAAGGTTGGCAGTTCGAGCATACTTCGCCATTGCGTCTTTCATGTCACGCCCGGAAGTCCATGGAAACATAGCAGCAAATGAAGCTGGTCCAACTGCCGGTGTTTCGATTATGGCATGGCTATTGGAATCTTCTGATACTACCTTGTGGAGGGAAGTAATGAGCCCTCCCTCATATACTTTACCTGTAAAATCGGACAGTCGTTCGGGGAAGTATCCCCAAGCCAATGCAACTGGATGCAAATGAAGATTTCTGCCAATGTTTTTGTTACTCAATCCGCTTGCAATCAGTAGAGGGGGTGTCAAGAGAGAACCACAGGCCGAGATCGTTGCTTTTGCCTCGATATGAAGTTTTTTCATGACGTTTTTGCTCAGCGGAGTTGCAATCACTCCTAAGCATTTCTTGTTTCTACTTATGCTATTTGTGTTCTCCAAAAGGAGCTTATCAGCTTGGCAGCCTGTGAGGATCACTGCACCAGATTCAACAGCATCAACCAGCCAAGTTGAATCAGTCCCTTTCTTGTCACCAACTCTACAACCATAACAGCAAGAGCCACAATAATGATCTTTAGAGGAATTCCTTGGAACCGAATCGACTTTCAAACCGAGATGCTCGCAGCCTTTTCGAAGAACTTGATTTTGAAAACTTTCTAGTGCATATCCCTCTGTCACTCCTATTCGATCACACACTGTATCCATTGCCGATTGGTACTCAAAGCTCCCGAACAAAGGTATTTTACAATCAGTAGACCACTCATCAAGAACAGATTTAGGAGTTCTAATTGTTGCCGACCAGTTTATAGCAGAGCCTCCACCCACAGTAGTTCCAGCCAACAGCATAACCTTGCCATCAAGAGTTGACTTTAGTCCACCTGATTCATATAGTTCATTCATGGATGGACCTTCCAGGGAAGAATAATCTTCAGGCACAAAATAGTTCCCTTTCTCGAGAACAACTACCTTCAAACCAGATCTTGCAAGAACTGCAGCTGCAACTCCGCCACCACAACCTGAGCCAACAATCACAACATCACATTTGATCTTATAGGCATTACCATGCCTTAGATCTTCAGTTGCTTCAAGGCCTTTCAGGGAAAGAGACTTGAGAAAAGTGGAATCATCTTCATTTCCAGTTTCTATGACTCCCCTTTCAAGAGGCCGCTCTTTTCGGGTATCATTCAACCGTTTTCGGGTGTCTACTAGATACTCCATTGCTTCCCACGCTATGTTTTTTGACCCCTCGTCAATCTGAAACAAAACAAAAAAGAACCCTATGCATTATAACACTCAATAGTCCATACCAACAGATCTTTCATGTTGTGTGAACCAGCAGAACAAGAAGATCTCAGCCTTGACTTTTAAATAATCAAAGAGAGTAATGCTATAAATGTCAATATAGATGAAAACTTAGTGGAGATTGATTGATTAATTGATAACAAAATTAAAATATTCTTATTCATACTAAAGCAAATTGTTATTCCCAAATCAATGAATGTTAAAGTAACAGTACATGCTTATATCATCTTATCATCATCCATAACCAGAATCTTCTAAAGCAACTTTGAATATGAGTACCAACCAAACTCTAGAGAAATCTGAAAGTGTACAAAGAAAACTTACCCTGGAAAAGAATCTGAAGCAGCAGAAAACTTTAATAATCATGAAAGCCATTCTCAGAAGTACAGTATATTTATGGTGAGCCACAGACCAATTCTGGAGAATCCTTTCTCTCTTCTCCAAAGAAATCTCAGAGAATTTGAGAATGAAAGGCCATTTCCAATCAAAGCAAAGACAACCACAAAGCAACAATGTCCCAATTCTGAAACAGAGAAATCTCAGAACCAATTTAACAAGAAACACAGCTTTAGAATGAGCCCTCTCCACCAATAACTCAGCAACCTAACATCCCCATATGAAAAACGAACAAACAAACAACTGCTCAGTACAAGAGCCTCCAAATATTGAGGAGAAAACAGAAAAGATTAAGAACTTAAAAGCGTTGCAGAGTAAGAAAATGACCTCATCTGGAATTGGGGCTTGAGAAGCAGAAGCTTGGTAGAATGACAGAAGAGATTGGTCAAGTGGGTCTTCTTTGGAAAGAGGCAAAGGGGGAATGAGAGCTTCACAGAAGGCAGCCATGGCTTCCATTTGAGAGGAAGAGAAGCCATGGTTGAGCTCTGTTCTTCGACTTCTCAACAGAGGGTGAGACCTAATTTCTTGATCCGCCATTTTCGCTCTCTCTTGACCTCGAGATTTCTTCTCCGGGGGCTGAGACTGACATCCGACGAACTCAGGATTTTGCTGAGTGTCGTCAGATAGGATATTAATAATCGTTAGTGAACAAGAGAGAGAGAGAGAGAGAGAATTCCTGGTCCCAATCCCGAACGGATTAAATGTCAATTTCGGGCCAATTTCAAACACGTAGATAATTTTTTTTTTTTAAAGTTCAACAAAGGGTGGGTATTGAACCCGTTAATTACAGCGCGCTATACTCATTGTGGTCAAGGATACACGTAGCTAAATTTTGATGTTTAGCCCAATCTTTGCAAATAAATAAATGTTAAATTGCCAACATCAACATAGCCACATCAACATAGTTGAGCGCTAATTAACATTTCTTTCTGGAGATTGGAGATTCAAATTCTCATACTTCATATTTTTTATATTAAAAAATGATAAATTTAAAAGTTTAATCTTGAACTTTTAGATTTGTGTCTATTTGGTTTCTAAAAAAATGTCTAATAAATCTTTAAACTTTCAATTTTGTATCTAATAGGTCACTGAATTTTCAATTATGTCCTTGACCTATTCAACATTTTTTAGAATTCTCTGACCTACTAAATACAAAATTGAAAATTTTGAATCATGTTAGACATGGAATTTAATTTTATATCTAATAAATCAGTTAATTTTAAAAAAAATTTGAATACGTCAGGAAACTATTAGACACAAAATTAAAATTTTAAAGACTTATTAAATACTTTTAAAGTTTAAGGGACCAAATAGACACAAATCTAAAAATTCAAACGCTAAACTTGTTTGTTTGTTTTTTTTTTTTTTTGAGTTCTACAATATTTAAGAGTTGAGATATTCGAACCTCTAACTTCTTGATTGAAGGTACATGTCAATTACCACTGAGTTGTACTTACTTTGACCTCTAAACTTGTAATTTAACCTAACTAAATTTATGGAAAAGTATGAATTTTTATCTGGTGTGAATGTTTCTACCTTTCACAAATGTGAAAATGATAAAGTTATATAAGAGGATTTAATGTGGCAGTTGATGCATGATGTTTAACAATTTAAAATAAAGCTAAATATATGTCATGCTGCTTACGGGGATTTTTATTTTTATTTTTTTAATTTTTTATGTATATATAATTTTGGTCCCTAATTTTTTTAAAAGTTTCAACTAACTTTTAATGTACTAAAAATTTTCAATTAAGTTCTCGTTGTTGGATACTAATAGTTAAAATTAATAAAATGTCAATAAAGTATAACTAACCAATTAAAGTATTATATTCTCAATTCAAATGTTAAATGTTTGAATTTTCACTTCTATAAATTATTGAACTAAAAATTACTAATTTTAAATTTGTATACTGTCATTCTTTTAATATTTACTATTTAGTGACTGTAAGGAGGTGATTGAAAAAGATCAAAATGCATCATAAATGAAATTAAAAATTTTAAAATATTAGAGAAAAATTTTAAAAATTAAAAAAAAAAAAAAAAACTCAAAGCATTATGGGCTAAAATTATATTTAGCCTTAAAAGAAAAATGCTTTTTTTTTTTAAAAAAATTTTTTAGTTCAACAATTGTGAAGGAAGGTGGGGAACAAACCTCCAACCTAAAAAAAATGTCCATTTGACTATTTTCATATTTATTTGTAACTTTGATACATATTGACAACAAATAAAATATATTATAGATTCTCTTTTCATAGGTATTTAAATTAAAGTTTTGTTGGATAATGATTTTGTTTTTTGAATTTCTATTTTATAAAAAAATTAAGCTAATAATATTTTTTATACTTGTGTTTTCTTTCTTTGATGTTTCAAAATATTTGTTTTTTTAAAATAGTTTTACTTTTTTATTTTTTAATTTTTATAACTCGATTATGATTTTAAGAACAATCTTATAAATAGGTTAAGATAGTATATATATATATTAGTAAATCAACATAATTTTTTGAAATAAACTTTGATTTTTTTTTAAACAATGATTTACCATGTGAGTAAGTATTTATATAAATAAGTATTTGAAGCTATATATAGTTAGTGTCAGTTTTGAAATAAATTTAGATTTGTATTATAAATTGATGAAAAGGAATTAACGATTGTTATTTTATGGAAAGTCTAAGTACTAAAATTAAATATTTGATAGTGAATGTACTAAAATTTGAAATTTGAAAATTTAGAATAAAAAGTACGATGAATATGGAATTTTGAAAATCGAAATAGCATTTAAATCTTAAATTAATTAACACAAGGACTAACTTAGTAAACATTTGGTAACGTATTCTAAAAGTTTGAAATTCCATTCCTAACTTTATCCCATTATTTGAACTAAAAAAAAAAAAAAAATCTTAAATGGGTTAACTAAATTAGTGTAATGCCCCATACATAAGATTTGGACCAAGATTTGGAATCTGAATTCGACACCTGATGGCCCCGGCATTCCCTTGCATCCCCTACGACTTGGACCACTCCATCTTACTTGTCTTGAACTACTTCTAAGAATGAAGATTGTCCCCACAAACCAACACGGATATTTTCAACATGCTTTGTCTTCACTCACATGCTTCCTAGAAAAATTCCTAGGAGGTCACCCAATATAGGATTGCTCCAAGCTAAGCATGCTTAACTTTAGAGTTCATATGATTGAGCCACCGAAAAGGAAGGTGCACCTGGTTGATATAGGTAGTAACTACAATTCTTTTAAGCTTTTCTTAGCCATGCCTTGCATAGTCTCAGGATCCCTCTCATTCGGATGTGGTCTCGGTTCATTCATGTACCCCTAGGGACATTCGATTAAATTGGAACGATACAGAGAAGATTAGCATGGCCACTGTGCAAGGATGACACACACAAATCGAGAAATGGTCCAAATTTTTCATGTAACACTCGAGTTAAGGAAGGGTACATGAATGAATCGAGACCACATCCGAATGAAAGGGATCCTGAGACTATGCAAAACATGGCTAAGAAAGGCTTAAAAGAATTGATAATTACTACCTATACCAACAAGGTGCACCTTTCTTTTCGGTGGCTCATAAGAACTCGAAAGTTAGCGTGCTTGACTTGGAGTAATCCTATGTTGGGTAACCTGTTAGGAATTTTCCTAAGAAGCATGTGAGTGAGGACAAAGCATGCTGAAAGGACATGTGTTAGTTTTTTAGGACAGTCTCCATTCTCATAAGCAGTTCAAGACAAGTAAAGGTGGTGTTGCTAGGTTGCAGTGGAATGCTAGGGCCACCAAGTGTTGAATCCGGATTCCAAATCTTGGGCCTGGGGCGTTACAGATGGTATTAGAACCGAACCTCTCCAAGTAAGATGTGGCTCAGGGATGAACCAAGGCAGAAGTTGGTGGGCATGTAACACCCAAGTTATGGAGGGATACATGAATGAATCGAGACCACATTCAAATGAGAGTGATCCTGAGACTATGCAAGGCATGGCTAATAAAGGCTTAAAAGAATTGATAGTTACAACCTATACCAACAAGGTGTACCTTCCTTTTCGGTGGCTCAATCATAAGAATTCCAAAGTTAAGCGTGTTTGGCTTAGAGCAATTCTATGTTGGGTGACTTCTTAGGATTTTTCCTAGGAAGCATGTGAGTGAGGACAAAACATGTTGAAATGACCTATGTTGGTTTATGGGGACAATCTTCATTCTCACAAGCAGTTTAAGATAAGTAAAGGTGGTGTGGCCAAGTCGCAAGGGAATGCTGGGGCCATCAGGTGTCGAATCCAAATTCCAGATCCTGAGCCAGGGGGGTTACAGTTAGAACAAGCTATCCATGTTATAATTTAATATCTAAGGGCTACAATTTTTCTTAAGGCGGCATTTGGCCCTGTGAGTTGAGTTGAGTTGGGTTTTAAACCTAACTCACCGTTTGGCCCATGGAGAAATTAACTCCCCATAAAAAACTCATCTCTACCGACTTGCTACAGTGTTAGGATATTAACTCCACCGACTTGTACAGTAACCCTATTAACATATTTTATCACCGCTTTTCCAACGATTGGTGGCCATCGCCAGCGACCACCTCTAATGACCGATGACCACCTCCAGCAATCAATGACCGCCTTTAGTGCCTTTTCTTGCAACTAACGACCTTCTTCGACGACCGACGGCCATATGCGGCAACTGACGACCACTGCCACTACCTTCTCTGACAACCGACGGCAATCGTTGGCAACTATATCCAGCAATCGGCGGTACCGTCTCCGACGACTTTCGTCGGAACAATTCCCAACAACCGACGACACTCCCATGGTTCAAAATAATATGAAATGCACATGTACTTAGTTGGTCTAACTCTCTGCTCCAACAATCTTTCTTCGGACTTACGAACTCGACCAATTGTTGGCCATTACTTATATTTTGTGAATCATGTAAATAGGCCCTTGATGACCTACTAATATTTTGTGAATATTTTACTCCTACATGACACTAATGTTGAAATATATTATTGTTTTTCTTATCATCTTGAAAAAGTAAAACACTGGCATTCTCTTTTCCAAATATATTCAATTTAGTACATGTGTTTAAACAAATGTAAACAAATAATATTCCTTTGCAAAAAAAAAAAAAAACCATATTAGTAATTGAAAAAGGTCATAATAAGGTCCTCATTTGTAAGTTTCAAAAAAGTTCAATGTGTGTTTAGAAAATGAAACCTTAGATTTCTATATTTTGATATGAGTTCAATTTGTGTTTAAAGAAAAAAAAATGCAGCTACATCGCCTTTTTTTCATTCATCAATTGCTATTTGTTGTTATAAAAAATGCAACATTTGATTTCTATAAATTGAAAGAAGTTCAATGTGTAATGCAAATATTTGATTTCTATAAATTGAAAGAAGTTCAATGTGTAGCAAAAAGAGAAAACAATGTCACATTGCCTATAGTTTATAAGAAGTCAATTTCTAAAAAAAGAAAGGTAAAGAGAAAAAGAAAGATAAAGAATGATGTTTTTTTTTTTTAAAGATCAATGTTGAAATATATTATTTTTTTTAAGTGGACATCTGAATTCAGTATTGGAAAGTTGGAAAAATATGTTTCTAGATAAATGATTGGAAAAAATAAAAATAAAGGAAACAAAAGTAGTCAGCTAAAAATCAGTCTAATTCGGGTTACAAAAAACTTCACCAGATATTCATGACAACTCAATTCAACTCTACACCCCAAATACAGACTTTCTGACTCAATTCAACCCAACTCTGCACCCCAAACACAGATTTCTGAACTCACTGACAAACTAACTTTGTCAAACTCAACTCAATTTTGCCAAACTCAACTAAATTATGTGCGCCAAACGCCCCCTAAAGAAAATTTATCTTTGGAAAATTTTGTGGGGATAAGGTTAGAGCTATTTAATGCCCTTCCAAATATAGTAAGGAAAACTATGGGTTGAAATTGTACGCCATCTCGGTTGGATGTATCTTAATTTTTTTGGGGGATAAATACACTTTAGTCTCTCGAATTAGAACTTAGTTTCTATTGTCCATGAATTTTTAAAAAGGACACTTTTGGTCCTTGAGATTTAAATTTTGTTTCTATTTGATCCTTGAAGTCTCAAAAGTAACATATTGGGTCCCCAAAGTTTGAATTTAATTTCTAATTAGTCTATGAAGTTTGAAATTGATTTCTAATGGCTCGTTTGATAACGTTCATGTTTCCTGTTTCTTATTCATGTTTTTCATTTTTCAAGAAACAGACATGTTTGATAAACGATAATGTTTCTTGTTTCTAAATTTTTTAGAAACGTTTCTTAAAAAATGGCAGATTTTGAGAAACTTCAAAAAGTAGTTTCTCAATTCTGTTTTTGTTTTTTTTTCCAAGTTTTATGCATGTATTCCTATTTCTCTTTTTACCCATCTCTCTCCCCTCTCTTCTTTCTCTCTCTTCCATTCTATTTTTTTTTCTTTTAATATTTTTATTTTTTTTCTTTTAATACTTTTTAATCTTTTTACTTTTTTCTTTTCGTTTATGTTTTTTTCTTCTCTCTTATTTTCTTATTTTCTTTTACTTTACATTAATGAGCTTATAGTTATTATTTTCTATTTAATTCTCTATTATTTTTTCTTTTGGTACGATTTTATTTTTTTTATTAAATAAATAAACTAATAATGTATTTCATGTTTACCACATTCTCTATCTTTTTCTGATTTTACTTGCGTGAATTATTGGCTAAAGCATTTTTAAAGAAAAAATAAAAATAAATTTTATTATTAAATTAAAGAAATGTGGGTATGTTCGATTGTCTGACCTTAGACAATTTACAAATTCGTCTAATTGAACTAACTATTGTAAGTCAAAATCGTTCAAGATGAATTGATTGAAGTGAGAAATAACATTGCAAATCAAATTTGAACAACATTTGAAGGATAAATTTATTATTATTATTATTAATTAGGTGTTGGGCCTTAATAAAATACTATAACCTCTTTATATATGTTTTATACTTATTTTAATGCATGTTATATGTTTTATTATAGTATATGTACTAAACTTTATTTTTACCAAAAAACAAGAAACAAGAAACAGAAATAGTTATCAAACATGTTTCTATTTTTAGTTTTTAAGAAACAGAAACAAGAAACGAGAAACAACAATAGGAAACAAGAAACGAGAAACGAGGATGTTATCAAACGGGGCCTAAATGATCCATAATCAAATTGAAGTGAATTGACCTAATGGAATGATGATGTGGTACTTAACATATGCTAATTAGACTTTGATGATATATTTTGTAAATGAATTGAATTTTTTAAAATATTTTTTTATGTTTAAAGATCAATTAGAAACCAATTTCAAATTGCAGGAACCAATTAGAAACCAATTTCATACTTTAGGCACCAATTAGAAATCAAATTCAAACCTTGAGGACCAAACATATCACTTTTGAAATCTCAAGAACCATGTGAAAACTAAATTCAGATTTTAAGGACTAAAAGTGTTAGTTTTAAAAACTTATCAACCAAAATAGAAACTAAATTCAAATTCTAAGGACCAAAAGTGTGTTTTATTATTATTATTTTTTTGTATTAACAAAGGCAATATTAATGTATTTATTTAAGAAATTTTTAAGTACATGTATTTATATTCATTTAATATAATGTATTAGAGCAGGTAGAAAAATGAGTTTGAGCTTCTAATTATTAACGTGGAGCTCATATATTTACAAATTCACATAAACCTTAAAAATAGTTGGACGTCAATTGAACTTTAAAGTTCACATTTATTTAAAGAATACTCAATTACACGTGCGTACTTCTACCATCTATTTATTTAAAAAAAAATGCACATTACATGCATTCAAGAAAACTAGTCTTTTTAGCATGTGTCTTGCACGTGATAGGTCTTTTATTTCTATACATTATATATGTATAATAGTATGTTAATTATGTGAGACATTAAATTTTGTTTCCTATAATCGTTTTTTTCTTTATTTGAATGGTTGATTTCTAAACCTACAAAAATAAATCAAAGTAGAAGATTAATTCTTCCATCAATTGATAATGAATTCCATGCCTCTAGAAGTTATTCTTTCTTAGTTTGGTACTTCACAACACAAAATTTTCAACTAACGCCTAATTTGAAACTCTATTACACCTACAATTTTGCAACCACAACTATAAAATATAATTAGATTGAAAAACATGTTTTTTTAAAAAATATTTGTAATATGTGGGTCCGACAATAGTTGAAATTTAAAAAATGAAATTTAAATAAACTATCATAATTAAAAAATGTAGTCTAACAAAATCTTGAATCAATCTGGTACAAATTAAATATAAGACAATACTTATAATCTTAGCATTACATTCTTTACAAATAAAAGTAATTTGGTAGCAAAAAAACGTCATAAGATTGAGAGAGATGTGCAATTGATTTGGTACAAAAGAAAATCAAATGTTGCATTAATTTTGTTAAATAATATGACTTTCCAAATGAAAACACAATGCAACAATTTAAGTTTATAATAAAATAAAGATAAAAGGAATAATAACATTAGTATATGCATTGAATCAATCAATTTGTTGAACTGAAAAAAAAATCAATTTGTTATAAAGGAAAACAATTATTCTTTGTTTAGTAATGAGTCTCTTAACAAATGCATGAAAATATATTTTTTAATTTGAGAAAATAAAGAGTCCTTAGTTTTAAAAACAAAAGTTTTGATTCAAAGGTAGGTAGATTTATTTTGTGGCTTAATAATAATAATAACCACATGCATGTATATTCTTAGGGTGTAGAAATGCTAAAAGGCTTTGAAATTATTAAATTTAATTACTCAAATTAAAATGTTTGTGTAAGTGACTTAATAATTACCTTATTTAAAGGTTGAGAATATTAAGAGGTTAAGAGCCACTATTACTCAAGTATCTTATTTAAATTGTTAAAATAATTATGACGTTAAATGGGGTCTGATAAATTTCAAAATACTTGTGCACAATAATTTCTTTTAACTTTAACATTAAGATTAGGTTATGTGGAGTTTTTCCTATTTCAAGGAAACAAAAAAAGGTCCGGAGTCATTGGCATTAACATCACATTCATTAAAAACCTAGGTAATTAAGTGTGATGTAATAGTGCTAATATTTGTACTCTTTAAATACTTGTAAATTATTTAAAAATATTTAAAGGCCAATTTAGGTATTGTATTCAAATTTAAAATGAAATTTAAATAGACTATTATAATTCTAAATTCTAGGTTAAAAATTCTTATTTTTTAGATATTACAACACATATGTGGTGAGGAATTCAAACCTATGTCCTACCAAAGAAAGAATAATCAATTTGGTACAAATTTAAAGAAAAACAATAATTGTATGCTTAGCATGATTTGCTTTACAAATAAAAACAATTTGACCCCAAAATAAAATCATAAGATCGAGAGAGATTCTTAATCGATTTGGTAATAAAAGAAAATGCAACAATTATATTTTATTAACATAACTTTGTAAATGCAATGCAACAATTTAAATTTTAAAATAAAATTTAGTATGAAAAATCATATAAGATTGAGACTTACCTTAAATCAATCGATTTGGTATAAATGAAAGACGACGATTCTTGGCTTAGTAATGAATCTTTATAAATGCATGAAACTATTTATAAGGAATTGGTACATGACTAATATAATGGATCATTTATTATTATTTGTTATGAAATTGGAAAAGTTTTCATGTTATGGAATTGGAAAAGTTTAATTTTTTCAAATAATGCACTTTAATTTATTATTTTCTTCTAATCTTTAAACGTATTCAATTGGAAAACTCTTAATCTTCCTTTTTATTTTAAGAGAGACGGGAGGGAAATAAATAGGCCTTAACGAAAATGTAGAGCTTAAATTATTAATTATTAGTTAATTTGATTACAAATATCTAAAAGAAAAACTCTATAGTTTTTTTTAAGCAAGAAGAAAAACCTCTTTAGATACTTTGGAGGAAGTGGAATACCACGTTTAAGCTTTTTATCCTTATTAAAATAAAAGTGGAAAAAATCATATTGAATAATATATAAACAATAAATAGGTGAAAAGGTGAATAGATTAAGGGACACATTTGGAATTATAAGATTAGAGTTTGGACATAATAGTCCAAAAATGTTTCTCCATGTTAGCCACTTTTAAAGAAGTAAAGATAAAGATAAAGATAGATTATGAAAAAGATTCTTCATTTCATAACCATTTGGTTTTTTATTTTTAGTTTTTTAAAATCAAGTCTATAAATACTATTTTCACTTATAAGTTTTCTTATTTTGTTATATAGTTTTTATATATGTTTTCAAAAACTTGTTTTTGTTTTTAGAATTTGATTGAGAATTTAAATGTTTTTTTTTAAAGAAAGATGATACCCATGGCCATGGGAGAGAAATAATGAGAAAATGAGTACAATTTAAAAGAACAAAAAATAAAAAAATAAAATGGTTATCAAATGGAGCCTCATATATTTAAATGAATAAAATAGATATTGTCATTTCAAAAATCAATAATTCGAACTAGGCGTTGGGTTCAAAACAGCAATTAATGGGCTTCAGCAGTGGAAAGGCCCATAAATGAATGAGGAGAGAAGAGGCCCAAGAGGAGTAAGCCCAAGAATGTGCGTGGTGAGATGGAATTGGAATTGGGGAGGGCCACGTGGCAATTTTTTGATTGGAGCGGGGTGAAATGGGAAATAGAAAGAGTTGGAGGTCGCTTTCGAAAATAGAAGAAGAGGATAAGGTTTTCAGATGCGAAGTCGGCGGCTGCGTTGCGACGCTGTCGGCTTGGCGATCGGAGTGTCGGGTTTCTGCAGGTTGCTGTCGGATTGGATTCAACGGCCACCCCTTACTTTTTTATCCCTTTTTCCGATGCCTTTTACTCTCCTTCATTTTGCTTTCAAAAGACAACACTTTTACAGGCGTTTTACTACATATTTTATTTTTGTCAATAAACTTTAGTTTTTATTGTTTAAAATTTCTAATAATTTAGACCTTGAATTTTAGTAGCTATCAATTTTAGTTACATTTGTCAAGATTTAATATAAGGTATTTTATATTCGTAATCAATAAGCTATTTAGAGACTAAATATATTTATAAATTATATGGATTAAATTGTTATATAATAAAAATTGATACTTCATCTTCATGATATTTTAAAATATATTAATTAAATTGCCACAAATTTTAAACTACAAAGACTAAATCGCTTATGGGCAAGGAATGTGTCTAGTATATCAAATTAAAACATAGAATACTTCTAACTAAATTAAAGAGTGTATTTCGACATTACATCGTAAGTTTGTAGTTAAGTTATAAAAAATACCCCTAAATTAAACTTTGACCTTTGTTTAAAATATACTCATATTCTTTCAAAAGTTATAATAATACTCTTGACCTTTCATAATGGTTTCAAAGCTATCCTTGCAATAGAAATATGTTAGAATGTTGGACTGAAAATCGACATGGTGCTGATCTAGAACGACGTGGTGGTGATTGGGATACTTGCCTAGATTAAATCTGAAAGAATGGTGTTTCATCATATCGACTTTTCGTCCAACATTTTAATGAATTTTTTACTCTAATGATAGTTTTGAAACAATTATGAAAGGTCGAGGGTAATATTGCAATTTTTAAAAGTATAGGGATATTTTTTAAACAAAGGAAAAAGTTTAGGGTATTTTTTTTTTATAATCTAGCCTAATTTTGTTGACTAATTTAACATTTTGTGACAATAATAATTTAATTAAAAATACATTAATGATGAAATTGAAACTTTTAAAATATTATGGATGAATTAAAAAACACTTAAACATTAAGAACTAAGGGGGTGTTTGGATTGAGGAGTTGAGGAGAGTGGAGCTGAGAGGAGTTAATAATTTCCCTCAATTCCTTGATTGGCCCAATGATATTTTAACTCCTATTGTGGGTCCCACAAACTTATTAACTCATCCTCCAACTCTTTATTGTGGACCCCACAAACGTATTTGTTTCTACTCCAACTCTCCATTGTGGCCCCCACAACTTTCCTATCTCATTTTTTTTCACCTCACCTAACTCACACCTCTCTTTTTTCTCTCCCCTCCTTTCTCTCTCTATTTTTTTACATAATTTTTTTTTATAAAATTTATCATCATTATTACTAATTACTAATTAAATATACTTAATTATTAAAAAATATTTTTATTTTTATCCTATAATTTTAATAATTTTTTAACAAAAATATTTTTCTTTTTATTCTATAATTTTATTTTTTAAATATAAATTATATAAGAATGTTTTAGACATGATACTTTTATTTAAATTGAAATTCTTAATATAAATTAGAGTACTATATAACAAATTTTTTAATTGATAAAACTCTCCCTATCTCACTTCCTTCATATGCCATCTACAAATTTTTTAAAAAATTTAAACAAAAATTACTTATAACAAATAACAATCTTATCTTTTTTTAGCTTATTTTTTTTTATTAATAGCTAAAAAAATATACATAATTTTATGATTTGAAGATAAAAAAAATATATATTTTAAACTAACCCGTATTACAATTTAAGAAATTAGTATTTAAAAAGGTTAACGTATTAAAAAAAATTTGATTTTTAAATTAATCATATTCAAAGTAAAAAGATAAACGATTTCTTCTTCCAAACTTAATAAAATAAAATTATTACAATAAACAACATAAATATATAGTAATCTGAACAAAAGTATATATGATATTCAATTTGAATGGAGTTAAAAAATATATATTCATTTTGAACTTAATTATTTTAAAATAGCATAAATATTTGATATTTTACTTTTAACTTAGTTATTTTAAAACTTGAAAGAATATATTATTTTCAAATTAATCAAATTTTAGATAATCCATTACATTGATTAGTTAGAAAAATAAAATCTTAAATTATACAAAAAAAATTATTTTATTAAGCTTGAAAAACAAATCTTAAATTAAAATTTTAAAATTGACAAAAAAAGTCTTTCACAAAATTATAAAATATTCATAAAATAGTATAATTTAAATTTTCAATTTTATGATTAACGGAAACAAATATTATTCCTATAATTGAGAGAATAAAAACATAAAAATCTTGAAGTTTATTTGAATCCATTTAAATTAATGGATTGAAATCTTTCCGAATCACATGTAATATTTAAAAAAATATTGTAAGACTTTCTTTTATTTGAAAACTATCCAAGGAAAATGAATAATTAATGTGAGAGATATTGAAAAAAGAATGTGGAGTATTTTATTCAAAATCCTTTTTTTCTTTAAAGAAATTTGTAAAATATACATAAATTAATAAAAACAAAAATCTCAATCTTAGAATTCATGGAAAGAAAATTTTAATAATGAAAATTTGAGAAATTATAGAAAAAACTGTACAAAAAAAAAAAGAAGCTAAAATCAACCCATACTTAAAAACCCCAAGTTTAACAAATCTGCACCTCAAACACAGACTTCAGAACTTCTACTTCCAACAACTCTTTGTCCCAAACACAAACTTCAGAACTTCTACTTCCAACAACTCTTTGTCCCAAACACAAACTTCTAACTCTAGACTAAACAACTTTGCACTCTAAACACAGACTTCTAAATCCATATTAAACAACTTTGGCCTCCAAACACAGACTTCTAACTCCATACTAAACAACTTTGGCCTCCAAACACAGACTTCCTAACTCTTATTTCATGCAACTCCTTGATCATTTAGTTAAATCTCTCGAGCTGATCTCATTATTATTAGATGTTAACAGTTTTCTTATGCAACATATACGGGCGGTTGAGATTCGATATGAATTTTGTAAAAGTTAAATTGGTGGTATGTATTAGAATTTGAATTGAGTAAAAAGACAAAAGAAATTGAATAGATCTTCAAGTAACAAAGGAACACGTTGTGTGTGTAATAAGGGTGGGTGGGTCTTGTTGCACATCTTTGAAAACTTCTATTGTCAAAATCCAACTCTTTTTTTGCTTGCCAAGGTAATAGGTAAGTATAGGGTGATTAATATGTACTTTTTTTTTTCTTTTTTTTTAGTTTTGGAGGTTCAACTCTCTTGTCACTTAAGCCCTGTTACTTTTTGATAATAATATAGATATTTTTTGAGAGATTTAACCAAAACATAAAAACTAAATAAAACTTTTAAAATCATAAAAAACTTGAGCATAGCTTAATAGTTTCAATTTTCTTTTCGTATTTATGATATAACAACACATAAAAAACTACAAAGTCTAAAATATTAATTTGACCATAATTTAAATAAAAATAGGAAATGGAAAATTTTCTTCACAAGAAACCGTAATCGTCCCATGTGAGATTTCGACACCGTTTGATAACTATTTGGTTTTTAAAAATTGCGCTTGTTTTCTCACCATTTCTCTACATCGATTTTCATATTTTATAAGAAAACATTTGTATTCCTGGCCAAATTTCAAAAACCAAAACAAGTTTTAAAAACTATTTTTTTTTAGTTTTCAAAACTTAGCTTGATTTTGAAAACACAAGTAAAAAGTAGATAACAAAACAAAGAAATTCATAGGTGAAAATGGTGTTTATAAGCTTAAGTTTTAAAAAACCAAAATCAAATAGTTATCAAACAGATTATTCGTTATGCAAATCCAAATTTTCCAAGTCAACAAATAAAGCGAGAATGAAGAATTGAAAATTTCATTATAGGCCAAAGTGACCTTAGCTCAACGATAGTTGACGTGTTTTCCTTCCTTTGAAGTGAAAGTTCAAATCTTCATACCCTACATTTGTTGTACTAAAAAAAAATCATTATAGAACTTATCATCCTATTCCTAGACACAATAGTTAAAAAGACATTAACCTTTAGTTTTAATTTAGTTTATATCATTGTAAAACTTTTAGATTAAAAAATACTTTTGGTTCTTGTACTTTTGAATTGGTAATAATTTAGACTCTAATCTTTAGTATATAACAATTTAGTCCATCTTTTGAAAAACCTCATCAAAATTAAGTGTTGATTTTATTATTGTGTGACAATTTAAATATTTGTAGTTTATAAACACATTTGATATACCTCATCAGTTTATCAATATATATATGTAAGAAATCTCATTAAATCATTACAAATAATAAACCACAAGAATTAAATTGCAACAAATTTGAAAGCAAAAAGACTAAATTCTTACTTTCATGAAAGTAGATAGACCAAAAAGCGACAAGTGTGTGCTACCATGGAATGAACTCTTGTAGATTTAGAAGGAGGTATGAAGGGTTGGCACAAGGAAGTTCAATATTTCGTTCTTGAACTCATATGATCGATAATGGTTTAAGAACCATCTAAAACTATTTTCTAAATTTCATAACTAAAATGTTTTTTTCTATACTTCAAAGATCAAATGGACAACAACTTAAACTACAAACCAATACAAAGTTTAAAAAAAAAATTCAAACTAAGTAACATGAATATCTCAACAGTCAAGCTTTTTCTATCAAGCATTCAAGAGAAATGTTTGAGATATGTTTGGTGTTTCTTCCATCAATCACCTGAATCTATCAATAGACTATGGTTTTAACTAAGGATCCTCCAATTACCAAAAAAAACATTTTGGTGGATACGTAGAAGCAATAAACCTCATAAATCAAAAGTATATTTTGCATAAATTAAACCAATTCTCAAAACACTCATTCCATAACCAAATACCAAGAACTTTCTGTCAAAGAGAGCATCGTTCAACTAGCATATTGAACGTGTTAACGACCACGAGGTCTGTAGTTCGAATTTCTCTACACTTATTGTTCCCAAAAAAAAAAAATCCGACAACTTTCTTTTAAAAAAAAACACCCTTTTTACTCCAACCACTTTATTGTCTACTTTTCATCTGTTTTTGTCACATCCCAACAACGATGTTAGAGATTTAACCTAGACCAGATTAAAACTCGTTTCCTTCCTTCAAAACAAAAGGTTGAATTATATTATAGTAGTAGCGAAGCCGTAGGGTAGGGTAGTTTTCACTGCAAAGTCGTTCCGAATTGTCTGAAACCACTCTGCAAATGCCTGCCATGCTCTTTTTAAAGACTACACTCTTCAGTACGGCGAATAAACAGATGCTGCTGACCGAGAACAAAGAAAAAGCACAAACCAAATAATAACCAGAGAACGTAACAACAAAACCCCATTTCCATTTCTTCATTTTTCCTCTCTTTTAACTTTAAGCTCCAATTTCCCTTCCTTCTCCAATGGCTCTACTTCGCCGCTTTCAATGGCTTCTTCTTCTTGTCTTCCTCACGACCCTTTTCCAATTTTTCTCCATTTCCAAACAGCAGCCTCTTCTGTCTTCTCTGGAGCGAGACTCTGTTTTTGCCCTCCTCGCCGCCGTCGACTCCGCCGTCCCATGGCGGAGCCTCTTCCCTGATGACCTTTGCTCCGCCGCCCCACACGGCGTCGTTTGTGACTACTTTTATGAATCCCCCAACAGTACGGAGCCTGACGCCGTTCACATCACCCAGTTGAGCTTCGGTTTCATCTCAGATTACTCTGCGAATCCGCCATGTTCTTCTAATTCCACCATCGACCCAGTTCTTTTCTCCTCCTTTCGGTACCTGCGCAAGCTCTTCTTCTACAAGTGCTTCACCGGCCCCGTCGCTGTTTCTTTCTCCGGCGGTGTCTCCCCGGCGTTCGCGGCGAGTTTGGAGGAGCTTGTTTTGGTGGATAATCCGTCGTTGGTTGTTTCTCTCGAAAGTCTCTTTGGCAATTTCACGAACATAAGAAGAGCAATCGTTACTGGAAATGGCGTTTACGGTCAAATCCCAGAACGGATTTCTGATTCCGGCGAGCTGGAAGAGATTACCCTCTCCCGGAACCGTCTCACCGGTCAGATTCCGGTGAGTTTGTCGAAACTGACGAAGCTGAAAATTCTCGATCTCAGTCGGAATTTCCTCGACGGATTTGCCCCTGAATCCATCGGAATCCTCTCGGAGCTTCTGAAATTGGATTTAAGCTCTAACAGAATCGCCGGCAGAGTACCGGAAAGCTACCGGAATCTGCAGAAACTGGAGTTTCTGGATTTGAGCTTCAATCGTTTTGGGAATTTCGGGATACCCAAATTTCTATCGGAGATTCCGAGGTTGAAGGAGGTTCATCTGAGCGGAAACTTGCTCGGCGGGGAGATTCCAGAGAAATGGGAGAAGCTCGAGAGCTTGTCGGCGATTGGATTTTCCAGCATGGGATTGACCGGAAAAATCCCTCCATCAATGGCGGTTCATCTGAGAAGTTTAAGCTATTTGGGGCTCGACGGTAACAATCTTGAAGGGACATTGCCGCCGGAGTTTGGGTTTTTGAAGACATTGAATGAAATCAATTTAGAGAACAACAATCTGAGCGGTAAAGTTCCATTTTCTGCGAATTTGTCTGCAAGAATTGGAGGGAAACTGAAATTAAGAGGGAACCCAGATCTCTGTGTTGATGAAGAACTGAAGAATGTTAAAAATGGAAGCATTTTGGAGAAGCTGAAACTGTGCCATCAATCAAATATCACAGAGCAATTTTTTCTCAGTGGGTGTTCTTCCTCTTCATTCATGTTTGATTCTGTTAAGCTTCAGAGTGTTCTGTTAATGGCGGTTTTGTGGATCTTCTTGGTGAAATTTTAGGAGTTTTTTTAAGAGTTGGATTAAGGTTAATAGAGAGATTAGGTAGGGAGATGAGTAGATTACACTGACTGAGATGAATTTAGGAAATTTTTTGTGTTTTTTTTCTTCATTTTTTTCTATTTACATTTAGGATTTGAATGAGTGACAATGAGGAAAGTGCAAAAATTGTAATTAAGTTGTGTCAATTTACAGCTTAAAGGGGTGCATACAGTGATATAAACAGTAATGGGATTCTGATTTTAATTAGGTTTAAAGCTTATTTGCAATATTTTCATGCTTGTTCTATTTCTGGTGTTTCGAATTTTCAACTCCCAAACATTCTCTTTCAATTTTCAATTTTCTATGGAAACATTCTCATGCCGATGTGGTCAAGGTCTGATTTGAAGTTTGAATTATAAAAAAAAATGAAAAAAAGAATTGAATTTTATATAAGGATTTTATATAAGATTTTTTTTCTTCATTTCAACGTATTAGTTTAGTTGCAATGAATTATTCGAGAAGGCTGCCAAATTGAATTTTATATAAAAAGTTGTTTTTTTTTTGTAAGCTCAACAATTTAGGAAAAATTATTCAAGGAGACCGTTGGCTAGTAGTTTTGGTTGTTGGATGGATGAGAGAGAAATTATAAAAGTATTTTAAATTTGTATTTTGTGTTTACTAAGAGCGTGAGGTGGAGATTTCAATTTTTTGATTTTTTTTATCGAGAATATAATGTCTTAATTGGTTCAACTATATTCGATAATAATATTGACAAATTGTTTTATTTCTTGTTGTTATTTTTTGTAAATTATGTAAAATTAGACATGTCATTTAATAGTTTATCTCATCCATGAATATTTAGAAAGTACAACCAATGCTCATTAAAGAAAAATGAAACCATGAAAAAATAATAGAATTCTATCATGGCACAATAATTGATTAACATAATAAAGATAAGTTTACTCGATTTATTGAATAATGTACAAATTTAAATAACTTGACCCGTTTCACCCTAAAGTCTAAATAATGTCAATTATTTGTCTCACAATTTAATCACCAAACAAGCAATAATTTCGTATGGTGCATGAATAGGTATTGGTCATTAAATGATGCCTATGGATTAGATTTTATTTATATTTTCAAAGAAATAAAGGAAAATGGTTCAAAGTTTATTTTTTTAAGTGGAATATTTCTTTTTAGTTCAACAATTATGTTGTGAAAGATTGAACCATCAACCTTTGAAATAGTACTTGGTGTTTTATCCACTGAGTTATCCTCGAATTGATAATACAATAAAATGTTATTATATATATAATATATCATCTTAGGTGTGAATGCAATATAGTGCTATGACAATGGGAAGAGGCTAGCATTCCTTTATCGAAATAGAAGCTTGGCAAAGCATCGAGATAGAGGCAAGGAGACTAGGAGTGTAATCGAAGTGAGAAGGGAACCGGATGGGATGGCTTCCTCGTCCTTCCCATCCCAGTTCCCACCACCCATTTTATTTCTCGTTCCTAAGTTTTTCCTATTAAATTTTACGAGGATTGGAGTGAGGTTCTTTGTGAGGTTGACATTCCTTTATTGAAATAGAAGCTTGACAAAACATCAAGATAGAGGCAAGGAGACTAGGAGTGTAATCGGGGTGAGAAGGCAACAGGATGGGATGGCTTCCTCGTCCCTTCCATCCTAGTTCCCACGACCCATTCTATTTCTCGTTCCTAAGTTTTCCTATTAAATTTTGTGAGGATTGGAGTGAGGTTCTTTGCCGAAAATTATTACCTATTTATTTTTTTTAATCCAATTAAATATTTAATTTTCCACCATGAATGCTCATTAATTTAAATGGTTAAATAGCCATGGAGAATCCTCAATTAAAAGAAATTTTTTCAAACTTTCTAATAAAAACAAATCTAATATTTCATTTTAGTTCAAATATCATATCAAAAATTTGTTCAAACAAATTAAAATGCATAAATAAAGTAGAGACGGAGGAATGGAGTGAAGGTCGAGACGGAGAACATATTCCTCATCTCCACCATCGTTGAGGCAATTAGAAAAAATTATCTGCCCACCCACCCTCTTTAGGGCAAATTTCCGCAAAGAAAATTGACATCCCTATAAAGACCTAATTTCAAAAATATTACATTTCAAAGCACTCGAGGTATTTGTTTCTTTATAGCTGGACAATGTAATAACTACCTCTCTTTCATTTAACACAAAACTTTCATTAAATAACAAAGCGTGGGTTCATTATTGAGATAGGTAATTAATACTTCCTCGTGCTTAGTTATATGCTAGACACTTACCTCATGCTAACTTAAGTATTGACCATTATGGAGTATACTATCTCTTTCTTGGTACTAAAAAAATTAGGGCAAATTGTACAAAGTACCTTTTCTTTTAGTACAACAAATACGGGGTATAAGAATTTGAACTTTCGACTTCAAGGGAATGAGTAAATGTCAAATTACTACTGAGCTAAGCTCACTTTGGCTAGTACAAACTATCCTTAGAAGTATGGTGGTTGTAACAATTACACTCATTCCTAAACTTTTGAGTGTAAAAATTAAACCCTCAAACTTTTGAAAATGAAAAATTGGACCCCTAAACTTTGAATGGTAAAATTAAACCCTCAAATTATCATAAATATAAAGATTGGATCTATTTTAATCTATTTCTCTCTCATATTTCAACTTCTCTCTCCTCATTCTACTCTCTCTACCTACTTTTTCTCTACCTCCCTCCTTTGGTAGTTAACCCGAAAATGCAGCAAAGAGTTGAGCTTCGATCACATGCTTTGGCACTTGTCTTTCTCCACTTGACTATAACCAAATACCTAAACTTTTAAGATTGCGTCTGTCTAGTCTCTATACTTTAAGAAATTTTAAAGGGTCCTCAAGCTTTCAATTTTATGTCGACCTATAAGACGTCTTGTTACAATTGTTGAAACAAATTTTGTTAAAAGAAACTAATTAACCTCCGTTAGAAAACAACCTCTCCAACTAACCAACTCCTGCTCTCTCCAACTGTTGTATTCACTTGAAAGAAGACTCTGAAAAATAGAGGATAGAATGTATGAAAATATTCGAGCAAGATAGAGAGAATTGAGAGATGAGATTGTTGTTGTAAAATTCATCTTTGGAGTACTTTGAATAAAATTCTCTGGTTACCTTGATAGTGGATGTAGGCTTCCATGGCTAAACCACTTTAAATCTAGTGTGATCTTCTTCTTCTTCTTATTTTCTCTGCTTTTCTTTCTCAAATAGAGTCTGAAAATTGCATGTGTGAGAATTGATTAGAATTGATAAAGTAAAACGAAAAGGAAAAAGTAGTTTATCTATCAAAAGAGTGCATATCCACATGGAGGAGATAATCTGTATTAGTGGGCAATATTATTTTCTTACACATCTAATAGGTCAATGTCATCTATTATGTAACTTTAAAGCTTACATTACCAAATATCTAGGCTGGCTCAAAATTAGCTTGTCACATAAGTTGTGAATAATACAATCAAGTGTATTAGATAAAGTTATAGTTATGAAGTTAACGTAGGGACCAAACACAAAATTGAAAGTTCAAGGAGATCTATTTTAAAATTTTTAAAGTCACTAAGGATTAAATACGTTGAACTTACTATTAAAATAAAAAAAATATTAAAAATATAGAAACTTACTCCACACAATCTTGAAGGTTGAAAATTCAAATTTGTAATTTAACCTAAATAAATATTATTCTGAAAAACACACAATAATATAAGATAATATCAATAGATTAATACAATAGGCCAAGAAAGTGATTGAGCATATGAACAAAAGGTACAAGTACAAGTACTTTTTCAATTTATACCAGTTAAAAAAATAGAAAAGAAAAAAAGACTTAATATGTTTCACGATAAACTTTCCTTAACCCAAAAAAAGAAAAAACAGAAAAAGGCAAAACTAAAGAATTAGCCAACCCACTACTTTAATTAAATTACATAATTGCCCCTCTTCCCCCCCAAAAGCAAATGTTTTTTATTTCATGTAAAAACCCCATCTCCCGTTAACAAGTCATCGTCGTTGGATCTAGAAATGGATCCGGCATCCGACCCGTTATCGGAGAACTGAGACGAACAACTCTCCGCCGCCGTACCTTTGGATCTCGATCTTGTCGATCCTTCCTCCTTCGATTTCTTCCGCCGCGCTTTCTTCGGAACTCCGGGAAGGCTATGCGTCGGCGACTCGCCGCCCTGGTTCAGATCGGTGCTCCGGCGCGATGGTCTGATGCTATCCGACGAAGAAGATTCCTTCGACTTTGAAGATTTCTTTGACTTTGCCTTCTCCGATTTCTCTCTTGTCGGAGACTCCGCCACACTTCCGCCGCCGCTGCCGCCGACGGTTGATGACTGACGTCTCGATGATTTTGGAAGCTCTGGCATGTCCCGAGCCGTGTTGTTCGTAGCTGCCATATTTCTTCTTGAATCTATTCGAAATTCATTACAGTAATTAATTTCCCCACACAAAGGGGAAAAATATAATTGTGTGAATTCAAAATATTTTAATTTTCACTTATTTAGATGCATACATTTTATATTTTATTCTTTTGATATATATATAATTAAATAGGTATATTCTTGGAGCAAGAATTCTATTATAACATTTTCTCTTTTGGTCGATATATATGTTTTGATCAATTGAATTATGTTCATATCAGCATGAATATATATGATATTATCTAAAGTTTTTGTTTTGTTTTTTTTTCTAATCTATAAAGTTTTTGTTGATATGCAATAAAAATTTATAACAAAGTCTTAAACATATTTTTATATAAAGTTTAATCACCGTAGTAGAAGTAGAACATTTCAAATTGTATTATGAAAGTAGAAAGGAAAAAAAAAAGTTCATAAACCAATAATGTTTAACTCATCACTTTAATAAGCCGCAATTTATAAAATTTAGAGTTAGGTAAAGTTTAGCGTGTGTATATATATAGACGATGATTGAACAGTAGAAACATATAAATTATATAGGTTAAATTATCAAAAATACACTTGAACTATGAGGTTGGTTTTAATTATACCCCTAAACTTTGAAAAGTTTCATTTTAACCCTTGAACTTTGAAGTTTGTTTCAAAGCAACCCTTGAAGGCTTTTTTTCGTTAAATTTATGGACGGAAAATGATGTTTTTGTATTTGTATTGTTGCTTATGTGAACATATTTGAACATATACGTTGAAAAAAAATCAAAACATATGCAAATACGTCATTTTTCGTCCATGAATTTAACGGAAAAAACCTTCAAAAGTTGTTTTGAAACAAACTTCAAAGTTCAGGAGTAAAAATGAAACTTTTCAAAGTTTAGGGGCATAATTGAAACCAACCCCATAGTTCAGAGGTATTTTTGATAATTTAACCAATTATATAATAACAATATTTGGCTGCACATTGGTGTGTGCAAGAATCTTCGTGCCCCACCATTCAATTGTTGACAATAAAGAGAGAAAATAGTTTCCACATTTCTCTCTCGTTTGTCAACAATTGAATGGTGGGAGAGATGGAGATTTTCATATAGTAGAGTGTAGCCAAGTATTTTTCATTATAAAAATCTAGGTTTGTATATAAAAGTTGAATATGGTAAGACCAAATCTATCATATTAACAAATCTAGATAATTAAACCTATGTATGAAGTATTGAATTAAGTTCTTATTTTTGAATTACACAAATCTAAATGGTGAACCAAGAAAAAGAAAAGAAGAACAAAATGATACCTTGAGAAACCCACTGGACAGAGGCATCAGCTTTCATATCTCCATTGGGGGCAAGAGGAGCAGATGAAAATCCAGGTGGAGATTTGAATTCATTCATCTGCATTCAATGAACACCCTATTTGAACTTGAGTTCCTTTTTTTCTTAAAATTGAATTGAATTTTGTATATAATGAACACCCATAGGATTTTTTTTTTTTTTTTTAAGTTCAACAACATATAGAAGTTGAGAGATTCGAACCTCTAACCTCTTGGTCGATGGTACATGTTAATTACCGTTAAGCTATGCTTACTGTGACTGTCTAATAAGATTCTAAACTTTCAATTTTATATCAAATAGATCTTTAAATTTTCAATTTTGTATTTAGGTCATTTACCTATTTAACTTTTTTTAAAATTCACGGATTTATGAGACACAAAATTGAAAGCTTAGGGACTTATTAGACAAAAATTCAATTTTGTCTTATACATCAATTAATTTTTTAAAAATATCAAGTATGTTAGGAATCTATTAGACAAAACAATTTGAAAGTTTAAAGACCTATTAGACATAAAATTGAAAGTTTATGGACATATTAGATATTTTTGACCTTTTAGACGCAAACTTAAGTTGAAGAACTAAACTTGTAATTTAACCTAAAATTAAATTAAACTCTTTTCTAAAATGAAAGACAATAAATGATTCTATAATTTTTTTTAAAAAAATATTATAGGTATACCCAGCTTGGAGAATTGACTGAAGGACCATCCCATCCAATATGGGCAACATGTTTGACATCTGTGGGAAAACCAATCTGCATTTCAGGTTCTTTCTCATTATCTGCAAAAATTCAACCAATAATAATATTTTAAAAAAAAATAGCACCATTATTTTTTTTGCTTAAATTCTATGAGAAAAAGAAGAAAAAAAAAAGGTTTTTTTTTGACATACCAAATATTTGAGAAATGTATCTGAGGCCTTTGAGGAGGCCTTTCATTTTATTGTTAGACATTTTTCTCAAAGCCCTTGATGGAAAAATGAACCAATAGAGAGAAGTAACTGATCTGGTTTGCTCTTTGCTTTTGGGGAAGAAGATTGAATCAAATCAAAGCTTTGAGAGGTTCAAAACTGAGCCAAAATGGAAAAAGAAAGCCTTATTGGTGAAGAGAAAACAAATGGGTTTTTTGTTATATGAAAGAAAATGGGTGAAAATTGTTCTTACCTTTTGAAATGAAACCCCAAATGGAGGCCAAAATGAGGCAAAAAAGCTTGGAAATTAGCCATGAAATCAAATGAACATGAGAAGAGGGAGAGGAAGAGGATGAGAAAGAAAGAAAGAAAGAAAGAAAGGAAAAAAAAAAAAAAAGTTAAGAAGGAGTTTGTTTGGAGGAATGGGTGGCAATTACCAAAAACATTATCTGTTTAAAGCAAAGGTGTCGTTGATTTCGTTCATTTGGTGGCTTTCAATTTGTTTGTTGCAATTTTTGCCTTCCCATGGAATTTTGGCCAGAAATGGATCGAAATTTTAGGTGTCGAGACTCAAAATGTTTGGAATTTCTTGTTTTTTCTTTTTTGTCTTTTTGAAAGAAATTATCATTCGACTAAAATTAGGAAAGTTTTTGACAGATCTTCCTCTTGTGTCAAAAGTTGTTTTATAATTTCTTTTGGATGGAAGTCTTTTTCTTTAATTTGTTTTGAGCTCTTTTTGTTCGAGCTTGTTTTTTTTGTGTCATTGTTTTCTTTCATTTTTCTTAATAAAATTTTGATTTCTTACCAAATAAAAATTCTATTTTGCATAATTGACGTAAAACAAATAGAAAATGCATGTACTTTCATTTATAAAAAGTTTTTTAGAATATTGGGTTACAAATAAGAAAAGGTGTTAACATTTGACAATTTCAGCAATCTCAAGGACGTCAAACAATTTGTATCACAATCTAATTATTTATATTAAATATTTCCATTCATTTTTACCAATTTTATATGACCCCATTTTATATGTGTGATTCATAATCAAAAAAATGGTGAGTGTGCCTACTAACTTGCGCATAGCTCTATTGGTTAAGGTTTACATCTTCGACCAAAAAGTTAGAGGTTCAAAGCTTCATACGTAAATGTGGTTGAAGTTAAATAAATAAATGTGATCATGTAATTAAAATTGAAATTCCAATGGGTATTAAATGAAGGAAGAGGAAAACAGAGTATTTCTTGGAAGTGTGACAAACTAAACATGATGTGTCAAAAAATGAGCTAGACCTTCCCATATCTTCTTTACTACATTAATGGTGAGTGGGTGTGTTTTATAGGGTAAATTTATATAAATTTATTTCCTTTCTTGATAATATAATCCACCAAACAATATTAAACAGCATGTGTGTTTTTGTGTGCATTTTGTGTTATTTTAATTTTCTCATCCTCCCAAAAATTTGATGGTGATCCCCTCAATTCTATGGAGGTGTTAATATGAATGATTTATGATGAAGAAGTTAAATGTTGATACCTTTCATATGAATTTCACCATGTATAATTTACAACATTTTCTCTCCATTATTCTAATGAGAAAATTTGATGATATATAGTCAAAATGAGCATAGCTAGTAATGGGCATGTACTGCTTTTGAGGTTAGAAGTTCAAATTCTTAACTCCACATTTATTGTACTAAAAAAAAAAGATAATATATGTAATTTGCTAAATCCCTTAGCATGTAGTAAGACATTTGTCCTAAAGCAAAAGATAAATTTCACAACACACATTCTTTCCTTTAATTTAGTCAAAATCAACTCTCTTTTTCATAAGATAAATGATAGGATACATTTGTCCTAAAGTTTATATAACATATAAAACAAAACAATAATAGAAAAATACATTATATTGATGAATATCTATTTAGTAAGTATTTCAAAAGTATCTCACTTCTATATTTTATTTTTAGATTTCTAGGCTAACTTGTGTGCACTAATCTCACAAAACAACCTTACTAATCTCATGGAACAACCTTCCAACTCTACTACAGTATCTCACTTTTTTATTATATACTGAAACTAGAATGACTCTTATGAGATAATTAAAATATATATATATATGACTTACATAAGATGTAGGAATCCCTATCCATTATAAGATTAAAGTTCTATACAACTTCCAATCTCAACTTCTAATTTGATCCTGGAAAAGCAAGAAGGCATTTTTTTCAATTCAGAATCTCAGAAATTGTCTGATTTTCAATATTACAGAGGCTTTCCAACACTGGAGAATAAAAAAATGAAGGAGAAGGGAACAGAATTTTTGAGGTATTGAACCTGGTTTTCCAGCCAAGTGGGTGCAAAACAAAGATTTTTGTTACATGAATAATATTTATAGGCACACTAGTAAACTATAAAAATAACTGATGGATGGGTCTGAAAAAGAAGTACGTGAAAGGAAATACAATTATTATTACAGCTACTTGAGTCACAAGTAGAAATGTTCAGCGTGAATCTCTGCATCTGGGGTGGCGTCTAAAAACACGATACAACAGCCGCAAACTCTTCAGAAGGGGAAAGGATGCAAAGACGATCCTGGATTTTTTTGTCATACGAGATGTGTCAACTGACCTGTAACGTTCGTTCGTGGTCGGGTTGGGCGATGTCCCATGTACAAGAGAGAATTAAATGATGTAAATAATCGCAAATGCAAGGGCTTTATCCCTTTGATGCGAATGCAAATTACACTAATGAAAATCTTCTTGTTACTTGTTACTTCCTGATTGATAGAAGTTCAAAGCTCCGGAGAGGATCGTCACGGCCGCCTCTTGTTGATGTTCGAACAAATGAGGTTGGCTTTGTCTCATAAGAAGAATGAAGTCTCTGAGTGGTAGAGGGACGCCCGTTGCTTGCAACTAGTCGACGACCCTCACCACTGTGATCGCCAGAAGAACTAGGCTTACTGTTTGTAATTATAGCTCTTCTTGAGGAGCTTCCATATCGAGAAGAAGAACCTCGTGCTCGGTCAGGATCAGGATGCTGAAACAAGGGTAGCAATAAATTCAATTAGAAAGTTAGTATTAATATAGCATCTCGTTCTACAAAGATGATCTCCCCCAAAGTGCAATCACTGAAACATTACGGGAAGAAAGGTCATGTATGAAGTATCCTCTCAATTTGCAACTCAACTATGATCAAGTTTGGCTAAATCTTCCCCAAATACATATTTGAGTGGAATATGGTTCTTGGAAACAAAATGAGAAACAATTTGATAGGTTACTGAATATTTATTCAAAAGAACTAGTTCGGGAAACACCATTGAAAATTGGAGCTGAATTTTGTTGTCAAACAAATCCAAGGACAATAATCATATCCAAGCAACACTAAACTAAGCATTTCAGTGATTTTTACTTCTCTCTTATGAATGTGAACTGAATGGCTTAATCCTCTAATGCAAGAGCAGTATTTTTTCTTTCACTAGCAAGCTTCGGATGCAAGAGTCTTCCTGTAAAACCAGCTGAACAAAATTACCCATTTTTTTACACTTTCTTCTCCCTTTTACTACATATACCCACACAAATGAGGCATGCGTTAGCCCGTCCATCTATATTCTGTGTTCCTCTCTCCTGAAATAGAAAGAATATGAGCCCAAAGGGCCAAACAACCTCCTCCTCTCCTTCCCAATAGACAATTGCTTTCGTGAACATTAATGTCCGGTAACTATTCAAACTTCAACCAGAAATAATTTAAAGAATGTAACCACTGGGAAAAGAACTTGCAACTTGCAAGTGACAAAGAATTTGCAAAATTAAGGTAAATGGAGATGTAAATTGATCCAACCTAGAAGATTCAATGGCTAGATTTGGATAAAAGTAAATATGTTTCCTAAATGATAAGGAACATACATTCAATACATTTTTAGTTCAAATTCAATGAAGATGATTTACCACATCATCGTAAGCCTTTTGTTTAGAATGATCAACATACGGACTGGAACCAGAGATATTCCTCCTCGAAAATACTTCAACTGCACCTGACAATCTTTCTCGGATCTCTTTCCCAACTTCAACAAATAATACCAACAAGTAATAAATTATAAGTTCACTACTAAAATGCAACTATATTTTTGAAAAATTATGTTTCTTAGTCCTTTAAAAAAAACTATTTTCTAAGTAGGAAAAACGTCAAGGAAGCAGACCTGAGGTTCTCTCTGGCCTTTCTGCAGATGGTCCTGGAGTAAGTGCAGCTTTTCCACTTGAGTGCTACAAATGGAACCAGGAACCAAAATAACAAATCCATATAAAAAAAATTATAAACAAAAGGAAAAAAAAATGCAAGTATTTACTCGTCCTCTGGAACTGCCTCCACCAATTTGAGGGTACTTCAGTATAGTCCAGTCAAACACATAATCAAATTGATAGCCTGAAAGGAAATATTCAGATCCTACTAAGAAATCCATACTCAACGCTGAGAAGTAAACTGGATAATGAAAAAAGGAGATTTAAAAAAAGCCACGAAACACGTTCAAGTAACAAAATTTTCCAATAAGAAACCAGATTTCATTAAGATGAATTAATGTACAAAAACTAGGTCATACAAAAACACAGGTCAAGGCCTATGAAGAAAAGAATTACAGAAAATGGCTCCACTTGAGGGCTAGAAAGAAACCCTTGAACTGAAGGCTTACATAGAGGGCTAAAGAAACAAATATTGTGAATATAAAGTTAGAAGGTTGAGATCAAGAACAATGAATTACCTTCTCGTATGAATAAGTCGCGGAAAAGTCGCTTTAAATATGAATAATCTGGTTTGTCCTCAAATCTTAGTGATCGACAGTAATGGAAATAAGATACAAACTCAGGTGGATGTGATTTGCAAAGCACCTATAAAACATAATTACAATGGATTACATAAACAGTAGATAGAGACAAATTGCCCATAAAAGAGAAATCTGTTTTTATGATCATGGTGACGTTGTGTTTGGTTGCAGGGAACGGAATTAAAAAGTTAATAAAGAATAATATAAATTATATAATAGTAATGTGGTGGTGGTGGTGGTGGTGGTGGTGGTGGTGGTGGTGGGGGGGGGGGGGGGGGGGGGGGGGGGATCATAGCCATTGTCATTGATATTAATAATTTTTGAAATACTAACTCATTATTATAAATAAAATTGGGCAAAAATCAATTTATAACCCTAAACTTTGGAGGTTGTATCAATTAAAACCCTGGGTATAAATTGATTTTTTTTCCCAATAAAATTAAAATAGTAATAATTAATACTTGTTAATAAAACCATCATTATTGCCAATTTTATCATTCTAATTGAATATTACATATGTGAGCACATATGCGATGTGCGTTATTCTTTTTGGGGTACCTCAATAGGAGTTGACATTTTCTTTTCACTGATTTTATCATACTTTTGCTTCTTCGTGCCTGCTTTAAGACCCTGCCAGGGAAGGCTGGAACAGAAATTTTATACAGTCATTATCCGCAAACAAAAAACAAGATTAGGCAGCATTCATGTAATACTTGAGCGCCCTGAAACATGTATGAGTATTCTTTAGGAGTTCAGTAGACCAACCTTCCTCTTAGGAAATACATGAGCACATAACCAAGAGATTCTAGGTCATCCCTCCTGCTTTGCTCTGCCCATAAATGAAACATAATATTGAAAAAAAAATGTTGAGACATTTACAAAGTTTTGAATTTTATTTCCTTCCAAAACTACTCACCAATTCCTAGGTGAGTGTTAACACTAGCATAGCGAGCTGTGCCAGTGAGGTTCTTGTTCTCCCTGAAAAAGTAAGGTGAAAAAACTGTAAAGATTCTTATATATAGATATTTCACTTATCTGAATCAGTGTTTTCAAAGCGCAAGGCGCACTCTAAGGTGACAAGTCTTCTAATCACCTCAAGGCAAAAGGCGACAAAAAGGCGTCGCCTGAATGAAGCAAGGCGCACTAAAATAATGAATAAAATATTATCTATAATAATTATAGATAAAAATAAATAAATACTCAATTCTAAAAGCATAAAAATATTACCAAATCATTTAATATTTTTAAATAAGACTAAACTAGCTTAGAAAAAGTAGAGATATGGAGAGAATTTATTTTATATGGTTAAAAGTGGTCTGATTAAGTATTAACCATTAAACTTGGAACTTTTAAATATAGGCCCTTGTATTAATGGAAGTAAATTGCCAGATGGCAGTTCATGCAACCATTCCTATTTAATTCTTGTAGAAACCGTCTTCTGAGTAGGAATACTGCCATGTGGCAGTTCATGCAACAAGTACGTGTTTTAGATGAGAATCTTCTACTCTGTCTTTTCTTCTCCTTCATACAACCAGTACATGTCTCAGACGAAACTCTTCCATTCTCTCTTTTCTTCTTCTCTGTTTTTTCTTCTTTTATTTTTTTTGTATTCTTCTCTTCCGTTTTTTCTTCTTTTCTGTTTTCTGTATTTTTCTTCTCTTCTTCTTTCTTTTTATTCTTTTGTTTTCTCTTCCATATTTTCTTCTCCTTTACCCACTCTTTTGTTTCTCACATGTTCTGAAATATTGAAAAAAAAAAAAAAAAAAAAAAAAAAAAAAAAGACAGGCGCTCGCCTTTCGCATATGACAAAGGTTCATCAAGGCGACAAAAAGCGCAGCTAGGCGAGCGCCTGGTTGAAGGTGATCGCCCTAGCTGCCTTCAAGGCGCAACAGCTCAAGGTCGCCTCACCTCTCACCTTAGGCGTGCGCCTTGGGTCGCCTTTAAAAACACTGATCTGAATCTTCAAAGAATTTAGCCAATTTTAAACAAAATATATACATATATTGCAATGTGGCAAAGAGAACCATAATTTCTCAGCTCTCAGGTTAAGATCAGTATCAACCTGTATGGTATATGCTTATGAGTCTGCAGATCCCTATACTTCTTTGCGAGGCCATAGTCAATGATATATACCTATAACAGCATTATTACATGAAACACTGATTAGAAAAAACTATGAATTGTAATTGCACTTACCTAGGCTGTAACAGAAATATCATCCTTCATCAAAACTATATCAAATACAATGAAAAAATATAAGACTTTGCTCCTTTAAAATCAATCTAACCCATATTATCCTGAATTTCTATAATGCCAATAAATTGAATCACTAAAAGACTAGAACCTAATAAAATCTCCCTTTCAAAGGGCATAGAGAACCATACAGAACTACATAAGAGCACTACCTGATTGGCCTTCCGCCCAAGTCCCATTAAGAAGTTGTCTGGCTTTATATCACGATGGAGAAAACCTCTTGAGTGCATGTACTCAACCCTGTTAATCTGAAAGTTACAATGAATAGAGAGGGGGTTAATTAGTTTGACTTGACCATCCAACAAATGCTCATGTATACAATACAAAAGCAGCCCTGCACACTTACTAATTGATCTGCAAGCATCAAGACAGTTTTCAATGTAAACTTTCTATTACAGTAGTTAAATAAATCTTCCAAACTTGGACCAAGAAGATCAATCACCATAATGTTGTAATCACTCTCAACTCCAAACCACTTCAGGTGGGGGATTCCCGCTTCATCAACAAAATATAGAATTTAGTAACATCATAAAAGAGCTTGTTAAAAAAATGATGACCTAGCTCAAAATTTTGCAACATATATAGGCTTAGAAGATAAATGAATAGCCAAAGGCAAAGAGTAGTTGTATTTGTATGATTCATTTGGCTACAAAGAACCATCGCAATGGACTGTCTACCCACAACAAGTTTAACTGTGTAAGAATTATATTCATTGGTAAGATGTAGGAAAAACTTCCCTAACGTAATATGCCACCTGGACAAAGACCAAAGATGAATTTGGGTACTAGTACCAAGAACATCTAACTGTCCCCTGGCACTTCTCATCCACCAGTAAATGATGCAAACTACAAATTGCATCTCCCCATATAGCTTTACTTTCCCATTAGTTAGACAATTAGACATCCAACCCGTGGTTTATACACCATCTAATCATCAGACAGAGAAAAAAAAGAGAGAGAGACTCACTCCCTCCTTGAAGAAGCATATACAATTTGGACTCATAATGAAGCTGAGGATGCTTGGTTTTAACAGGTTCCTGAAAAAAAAAAAAAAACTAGCCTTAGAAGAATTCATAAAGGAACTGTTTTCTTTACTTGATTGTATTTATTCCTCAAAATATAAACATGATAAGTACAAGGATATGAAAATTTTAGTAAAAAGATAATACTTTACTTTAGCTTGTAAGCACACATATGAACAACAAAAGGATAAATGTCACATCCAGGAACCACTAAAAACTTGATCAAAAAATCAGACCATCAGAAATTTGTGAAAACATAAAAAGCCAGTTCCTAAAATCAAAGGAATTGAGGTTTCTCATTAAGAGGGAAAGAAAATGAGGTAAAGGGAATCAATCCAGACGAAATGGAAATTTCATCCAATAAACTATCAACCAAATAAAAGTGATGTTTTGATCTATTAACTAAAAATTACTGTCTTGTAAGAGAAAGCAATAGAGGGATTAGAAAGAAACACTAAGACCGCACTCCTTCCTTTCATATTAAGGGAATAACTCCAATAAGGAAATATTGTTAAGCTTCTCAGTTCCTTCCTGTTCTAGTCCTCTCATCCAAATGAGCCATGCACTTCATCAGCAAATGTCTTATTCAGCTTAAAAATATCTTTGATATTAGATCAATAGCACTTTTGCAAGTTTTCCTCTCTTTTTTTTTTTTTTTTTTTTGATAACCGGGACACCCGCGCCCAACCCAAGGCCCAGACCCGGGAGACATCAAGAGTTTTCTTCTCCAAATTGGTACAATAGTACTGATCTCTTCTATTTTTGAAAATGAGTTACCGTTTTGCTAAGAATGCATTGAGAACATCTTCAGAAGAGAATATTAGCTAAGTTTCTTCCACGAGTCCGGCATTCTATTGAAAAATACTGTGTTTAAAATTGATTGAAGTAGTTTGGGAAGAAAGATGGTTATAACTGACGCTTCACATAATATGATCAAAGGACCTTATAGCTAATAGCAATATTATCACAAGAAAAAGTCAATCGAATCTGTCTTGATACGAGTAAAGTGAAATTCGACGTAGCAACTACTACGAATGAAAAAGTAAACGGTTAGTTGAAGCAAAATAAAAGGCACGAATATTCTTCCATTGAAGACCCAATCACATACTAGTTTGACAGCAACCTCCTCCCCGGTTTGCACATTAACAGCTGCCACAATAAAGAAAACAAATGAATCAAATCAACACCACGCTTGCTAGATATACAAAAGTTGCAAAAGAAAACAAAACAAGAGAAACCATTCTGAGACAGACCTAAATAGAGCTCTCCAAAAGACCCACTCCCAATCTTCCTCCCGAGCTTGAACTTCCCCGCAATCACATGGTCCATGATCCAATTCTTTAATCAAAGTCAACCCAAAAGCTAAATGCGACAACACCAACCCAGATTCGCCTCAAATCGTCGTCTACAAGAGCATGATCCTTTCCCCGGCAGGTAATTCCACTGCCGACGACTTCAGCAGATTAGAGATTGAGTTCCGGGAGACCCCGCCCAACAATCAAATTGAAGAACAAGAAACTCCCCTAGATTTCTACAGACGATGACGATACTGACAGAACGTTATCAAAAATCAAAACTAATCAAAGAAGAAGATCCTCTTCAACTACATATTTTAAGAATCGGAACCCATTAGAATACTCAATCCCAGATGGCGAATTGAAACCCTAGTTTGAAGGAAACCAAGCTACATTGACCGAAAAATGAATATTAAAGGAAAAAAATTGTCTTGAAATATGAAATTGAGAAAAAAAAAATAATGGAGGAATGGGGAAGAACAGTAATCGAAGAAGATGGGATTCGGATCAGAGATGGAGGACAAAAAATTTAGGGGAAGAAAATATATATCTTGAGAAAGAAAGAAAGAAAGAAGAAGAAGAAATGTAAAGAAAATGTAAAAAGAGAAATGGATGAGACCAGAAAATCGTCGCGATGAGAGAGACGGTAAGAAGAATAAGGAGAAAAAAAGAGGTCAGGCGGCCGATACGTTTCTCTCTCTTCTCTTCTCTTTTCTTCTTCCTGCTCTCTCTGTCTTTCTCTCTCTAGCCTTTTTCTTCCTTATTATTATAATGGTTATTTTATTTTTGCAGAAAAGGAGTTGCTTTATTAATTGACCTTTTTTTAATTACAAGGTCAGTCCCTCCATTTTTATGTTTGTTTCTAATGGATCCTTATATATAAAGTCTCTAGACTTCATGTTTTGTGTCTAATAGGTCTCAAACTTTCAATTTTATACCTAATAGGTCATTTGACCTTAAAAATGTCAAATAGGTCATTGAACTTCCAATTTTGTGTCTAATAGATATTTGATATATTCAATATTTTTGTAAAACTAACAAATATATTAGACATAAAATTAAACTTTGTGTCTAATAGAACATTAAACTAATGGTATATTATACACAAGATTGAAAGTTTAAAGATTAGTTAGACACAAAATCAAATGTTTAGGCCTTGTTTGATAATCATTTGGTTTTTGGTTTTTGAAAATCATGCTTGTTTTCTCATCATTTATCTACAATTCTCTACAATTGTCTTTCATATTTCTTAAGAAAACATTTGAGTTTTTAGCCAAATTTCAAAAACAAAAACAAATTTTTGAAAACTACTTTTTTTTAGTTTTCAAAACTTAGGTTGGTTTTTGAAAAAAAACATCTCATAGTGGATAACAAAACAAGGAAACATATAGATGGAAGTAGCATTTATAGGCTTAATTTTCAAAAATCAAAAACCAAATGGTTATCAAACGGAGCCTTAGGAATTTATTAGACATTTTTTAAAGTTCATGAGCCTATTAAATACAAAATTAAAAGTTTAAGACATATTTCTTAAAGTTGGAGGACCTATTTGCCAAGATGAGCATAGCTTATCAATCATTGGCATGTACTCATTTTCTTGAGGTGGATGATTCAAATCCTCATACCCCTCATTTGTTGCACTAAAAAAAATTGGAGGGCATATTTGACACAAATTCGAAAGTGTAGAGACTAAAGTTGTAATTTAGTCCACGTTTGATAGTCATTTTGATTTTAGTTTTTGATTTTTGAAAATTGTGTTTGATTTCTCACAATTTATCTACCATGATTTTAAACATTTGAGTTTTTAGTCAAATTTTAAAAATAAAATACAAAGTTTTTAAAATTTACTTTGATTTTTTAAAACAAACGTAAAAATTAGATACTAAAATAAAAAAATTTATTGATATAAGTAGTGTCTATAAGTTTAATTTTTAAAAACAAAAAAATAAAGGATTATAGGCCTTATTTAGAGTTTTATGTTGTGAAATTACTGGAGGGTAGATTTGTAAATCGGTAATAATAGAGCGCCGCGCCGAACACGTTTGTGCTGTCAATTAAATGGAAAGAGAGAGCCCACATTGTTATTTCTTACACAGAAACGTGCTTCCCCTTGGCCCCAGCCGGCAACCATCTCTTCTCTCTTTTTTTTTTTTTTTTTTTTTAAGGCAAAATGTACACAATAGTGTTCCTCTTCCTAACCTTTAATTTTCGATTTAGTCCTTACTTTTCAAAAAAATTTCAATTAAGTTCTCACCTAAAAGATAAATTAAATTATAAGGATAGTCTCTCAACTTTCAAGTTTTTATCTATTTAATCCATAAACGTTAAAAAAGTACCTAATAAATCATTGAACTTTCAAGTTCGTGTCCACAAAGTTTCTAATAGGTCTTCAAACTTTCAATTTTATGTCTAATAGGTCTTTAGATTTTTAAATTTGTGTTTAATAGATTATTAACCTATTCAACATTTTTTAAAATTTATGGGTCCTACTAGACACAAAATTGAAAATCTAGGGTCTTATTACACATAAAAATCAAATTTAGATCTAATAGATTAGTTATTTTTAAAAAATGAATATGTCAATGACATATTAGAAACAATATTGAAAGTTTAGAGACCTATTAAACATGAAATTGAAAGTTCATAGACCTATTAGACGCGTTTTAAAGTTCAATAACCTCTTTGACACAAAACTTTAAAGTTTAGAGACTAAACTTGTAATTTAACAGTTGAATTTTGTTGATGGAAAGTTAATTGATCATTAAATTGCTATGTTATTAATTCATGTGAACATTTAGATGTTACTTGATATGTGAAATCAAATTTGTCCATCAACAAATTTTGTTTTTTTAAGTGGCATATTCACATGTCCAAATATGCTAATAAAACAACAGTTTAAAACTTTAAAGAGACGTATGGCTTTTTAAATTATGAAAATTAAAGTCCCATTTGATTGCCATTTGATTTTTAGTTTTTGAAAATTAAGCCTATAAATAATACTTCCATATATAGGTTTCCTTAGTTTGTTATCTACATTTTACATATGTTTTCAAAAACCAAGCCAAATTTTGAAAACTTAAAAAAGTAGTTTTCAAAAACTTGTTTTTGTTTTTTAAATTTGGCTAAGATCTCAAAACATTTCCTTAAGAAATATGAAAACTATTGTATGGAAAGATGGAAACTATTGTAGAGAAATTGTGAGAAAACAAACACAATTTTCAAAAACTAAAAACTAAAAATCAAATGGTTATCCAACGGAGCCTAAATAAATAAACTTTAAAAGTTTAGTTATCTAATACAACCTTCTTAAAGTAGATGACTAATGCTTTAAATTTAAGAATCAGACTTAATTAAATTGCTCTTTTTTATTTTATCCAAATAGCAGCCAAAACCATTATTTCTTATGTTTAAATCATTTATTCTTATATGTGAAGCAAGCTTGTTGTAAAAAGAAAACAAAATGCTGATGTGAACATTTTCAACTATAAAATATTATTTATTCATAAACATTTATTAATTAATAAAAAAGGGGGGGAAATGTGAGAGGGGACTGGGAGATACGTGTCACAACTTATCAAAAATTAATTTTATTTATCAACTAATATAATAATTAAGGACCAAAAAAAAAAAAAAAGAGAAGTAGAAGAAAATGTAGAGATAGGGAATGCGCTCACGACTCTTATCAAAATTTAAGCTTTTTTTATTTGGTCTATCAGAATTTTAAATTAAACAGAACAAATTTTATATTATATTATTATTAAAGAATTTTACAAAAAGTAATTCGCCGTCTGTGGGGATCGAACCCACGACCACGTGGTTAAAAGCCACGCGCTCTACCACTGAGCTAAGACGGCTTTTGATCATAATGAAAAATTTATAAATTTATAAATATTTGATAAAGCTTTTCTTTTTGCAAATAATAGATTACAAGTTAAAAATCATTTTTAGTCCATAAACTTTTATTTGTAACAGTTTAGTCTTTATACTTTAAATTTTGTAACAATTTGGTCTCTGAACTTTAGTATGTAATAATTTAACCTCTATACTTTAAAATTTGTAATGATTTACTCTCTATCGTGAAAATGTAATGGAATTTATTCCATAGGTAAATTAATAAACTAATTAGAAACTCAATATATTAACTAGCTACAAAGTATAAATCATTAAATAATAAAAATCGACTATTATTTTTTATGAAAGTTTTACAATAGGAATTAAATTGTTATAAATTTGAAAGTACAAAGACTAAATTGTTTCATACTAATGTTTATGGACTAAATTGTTACAACTTTAAAATTTGTAATGATTTGCTCTCTATCATGAAAATTATTGTTAAAATTTAATAAAATTTATTCCAATTAATTAGAGACCCACTATGTTAACAAACTACAAAGTATAAATCATTAAATAATAAAAATCGAATATTATTTTTGATGAAATTTTTTACGATAGAGATTAAATTGTTACAAATTTGAAAGTACATGAACTAAATTGTTACATACTAAAGTTTAGAGACTAAATTGTTACAACTTTGAAAGTAAAGGGACTAAATCTTTACAAACCAAAGTTCAATACTAAATTATTATTTTCATGAAAGCTCAAAGGTCAAAATTGATTTTTATCCGATTGATCCATAACTTTTTAAATACTTTGTCTTGTTCTTAAGCTTTGAATAAGTGGTACTTCTAGAATCTAGATAAACATTTTAGTTCTTGATATACTGCCAAATGGTCCTTAAAATGTGTTTAATCTTTAATTAACTTAGCATGAAAAATGATATAGTAATTAAGTTAAGGATGGAAACTCTTTGACGTGTAAAATATTAAAACTATATTTTAAATTTATATACATGTTGTTTCTGATTTTTTTACATTATATTTTGTCCTCACTCTGTCCTTTATCTCACTATTATGTTGCAAGTAATTGTTTTTTTTTTTTGAACAGTAAACTTCATTAAAACCTCACAGAATTAAGACAATCCACCTTCTCTATCGAAACAGAAGACAACCAGAGGGGGATAACAGAGTCCCAAAAATTCCACGACACCCCTACATCTCCCAGGTTAGGAAAGAGGCTCTGACCAAAAACAGCAGAATCTAAAGGGGATACCCATAGTCTGGCCAAAAGGTGAGCAGAAGCATTGACTGCGCGAGGACATTTGGACATTTGGAGAAGCATTGTTGCAAGTAATTGTTGATTGTAGACTAATGCGTAATTACATCAAAATGTTGGCATGCTTATGTATCTGTATATATGAGATTACAATACTTTGATTTATATTATTGTTATTATTATTATTATTGTACAACTTTTTTGTTTTCCTCATGGAGCTAATCCAATATTTTGTATTATTTTTGTTAATTTGAATAATTCTCCTATATTTCTTGAATTTGCAATAGGATTATACAGAGATTATATACACAAAAAGAAAGAGATACAAAAGGAAAACCTACCTAATTTGTAGCTCTAATTTACATAATTGGGAGACTACATTGATACAACAAATTGAACCTAAATTGATGCATAAATTACCGTAACACCCACCCTAAAACTCAAGGTGGTGGCGTAGGAACCAACTTGAGTTTGTTAAGCAACTGAGTAAAGCAACTAGGAGACAATGCTTTAGTAAAGATATCTGCTGGTTGTTATGTAATATAGATGAATTGTAAAAGGATAGTGTTGCTTCGAAGGTGGTGACGAACAAAGTGACAGTCATTTTCAATGTGCTTGGTACGTTCATGGAATACATCATTGTGAGCAATCTGAATAGCACTGTCATTGTCACAATGAAGGGTAGTAGTGGAGTGTTAAGAACTCCCATATCTACAAGTAACCAACGAAGCCATAGTAACTCAGAAATAGCATCAGCAAACGTACGATATTCAGATTTTGTGCTGGATCGTGAGACAACAGTTTGTTTCTTACTACGCCACGAAATGAGAGAATTGCCTAAGTAAAAACAATAATCTGTGGGGGGATCGTCGATCAGTGGGATCACCGGTCCAATCAGTATATGAGTAACCAGATAACACAAGGGGTGATTGTGAGGCAAACTGAAGTCCATGAGCGAGAGTAACTTCGACATAGCGTAGAATACGAAGTACTTTAGTAAAATGTATGGTTCGAGGAACAACCATGAATTGGCTGACAATATGTACTACATAGGCAATATCTGAGCGGGTCACAGTTAAATGAATAAGGTTGCCAACAAGCGTCGATACAGAGTGGGATCCTTGAGGGGAACCCCATCAAACGGAGTTAAATGAACATTCGGATCCAGTGATGTTAATGATGTAGCAGAATCAGTAATATCATATCAAGCCAGTAAATCAGAAACATACTTTGCTTGAGATAGGTAATAACCATCAAAGCGAGATGAGACCTCAAGACCAAGGAAGTAGCTAAGTGGGCCCAAATCCTTCATCCCAAAATGTTTCCCGAGATAGCATTGCAGATCAGCTATAGCTTGAGGATCATCACCTGTAATAATCATGTCATAAACATAAAGAAGGAGAATAACAATACCATTAGAAGTATGACGTGTAAATAGTGTTGTATCATGGGGACTGGAAGTAAAGCCAAGTTGGGTTATAGTGGAGCTGAATGTAGCAAACCAAGCTCGTGGAGCTTGTTTCAGCCTATATAAGGCATGACAGAGAAGACGCACTTTTCTGAGGTGGAGGATAAGTGTCAGGTGGAGGTTTCATATACACCTCCTCAGATAAAATGCCATTGAGAAAAACATTTTTAACATCCATCCGAAGAAGAGGCCATATGCAACAGCTAAAAGACTGCGAACATATGTTATCCGAGCGATTGGAGCAAATGTCTCTTCGTAATCAATATCATACTCCTGAGAAAAGCCTTTCTAATAAAAGGAACTATCTCAATTACTCTTGAGAACTCTCCTTATTCAAGGTGAACCCCCACAACAATAATAAGAAAACCCCATTAACAAGATGATAAGCAACCCTAAGAAAGTTAAACATATTTTTACTTGGAAAAGGTGATAGATTATCAAAAAGAAAGGAGAACTTGTTCCTGTCTTCTAGATTTCGAACTCTCCACAATCTAATGGATCAAATTAGATTGAAAGTTCTAGACATACATTCCAAACACAAGAATACAAAAAAAAGCATAAAACTTGAGAGATACTAAACTCAAATATGAGATTTCATTCAACTTCAACTTGTCTACAAATGACAAAATGGCAGCTTTATGTATACTAATAGAATGGACACCATGAAAGGACACAACCCTTCACCTATGTAGTCTAAATTCAACCCCCAACCTTTCACATCCATACATGAACCAAATTAAATGTAAATACATGAATTAAATAGGTATATAATGTATTAAATATGTGAATGAATCTGGATTTTTTAGATTCATTATGTCTCTTGGATGAATATGTGTCTCTTCAAACTTGAAAGGATGCAACTCTTCATAATGTGTAGACACCTTAGCTAGGAGGTGAGCATTTAAGGCTTCTTGTAGTCCTTTAGCTCCAATGATTGGACTTTGTAGCATAATGATTGGCTTATCATTGGTTGGAATTTGAGATGATTTCTATTGATTTCGAGTATGAGCTTTGATTGAGCTAGATTGAGCCGATTGAGCTTGGTGTTCATCTTGTGGGCTCTCTCGTCATCTCTTCGGTCATTTATTTCCTTATCACTTTCACAACAAGACGTGCTTAATAACGCCCAACATATCCATCAGAGTGTGTTTTGATCTTGTAAATCCACTTATAGCCAATAGGTCTTTTACCAAGGAGCAAATCAACATAATCCCAAGTATGAGTCTTTTCTAAAGCCTGTAGTTCCTCATTCATTGCTTGCTGCTAAAGAGGGTTAGTACTGGCCACATGATAAGACGAAGGTTTGACTAAAGAAATAATAGTGGAAAAATAATGATAGTCTTGGAGATGATAGAGAGTTTCTCTTACCTTAGTGGAGCAGCAGACTGAGGTGACATGTGCATATTTAGGTTCAACAATGGAGACAAGTGTCGGATCCAAGAGAGCATAAGCAGGAATATATTGATCAAGCTTGGAAGCGTGTGTGAGATAAAAAGATGGATAATTGGGAACTAATGTCGGGTATGGGAAAGTAGAGTCAAGGGTTGTTTGATCTAGCCTGTGAACTTGCGAAGGGTCATGTGGTGGAAATAGATCATTGAAAGGATCCATAAAGAATGATTGGGGACTAAAGAGAGAGGCATGGAAGGAGGAGAGACTGTAAAACATACAGTGTTCCCAAAAAGAAACATGGCAGAAGATGCGTAACTTTTTAGAGATAGGATCCCAACAACGAAAACCTTTGTGTTCAGTTCCGTAGCCAAGAAAACAACATAAGCGAGTACGAGGTTCAAGTTTGGTATGTTCATGAGGGTGAAGAAGAATAAAACATGCACAACCAAAAACTTTAAGGTGAAAGTAAGAAGGAGGAGTACCATATAAGCGTTCAAAGGGATAGATATTCTGAAGAACTGAGGAAGAAAAACGATTGATGGCATAGACATAAGTGAGAGCAACCTCCCCCCAAAACTTCTCAGGACATGAGACAGAGAGAAGTTGGGCACAAACATAATCCAAAATATGGTGATGTTTGCGTTCTACTTGTCCATTTTGTTGAGATGTGTGAGGGTATGAACGTTGAACAAGGGTGCCTTGTTGAATGAGAAATGAAAAGAGGCTGGAATCTTATACTACATTGCATTATCTGTGTGAAGAATTTTAATGGTTCGAGAAAATTGTGTTTGAACTATATTGGCAAAGACAATGTAAATTTGAGATAAGGCATAACGATTTGTAAGGAAATATATCCGAGTAAAGCGAGAGTAGTCATCAATAAATAAGACAAAGTAGCAATAACCACTGACAATAGTAGTAGGAGAATGTCCCTAAATATCAGAATGAATTAAGCCAAAAATAGTATCACATAAAGATGATGAAGTGGGAAACGATAAAGTACGTTGTTTTGCAAGCTTGCAATTCAAACAGTCTAAGGAAGCAAATTTGGAAACATTATTTAAATTACCAGAAGAAACTAAATTATGAAGTTTTTCAGAAGAAGCATGACCAAGACGAATGTGCCTTTGATATATAGCATAATCGGTGGCATGAGTAGAGATAGATGGAAAAGTAGGGAGCTGAAGAGATGTGAATCTTCCCACCTTGCGACCCGTACCAACTGTCTGTCCCATTTGCGGATCCTAAACCTGGTAACCATTAGAAGAAAAATAAACAGTTAGGCCAAGGTCACATAATTGCTCAACATAGGCGAGATTAAAAGTCAGATTAGGGACAATATAAGTATTAGGAAGATTTAAGGTGGGTGTTGCCACTGTTCCAATATGAAAGATAGAAATGCAATTTCCATAAGCAACATGAATGGGGGGAAGAATTTAGTAGGAATGGATGAGGACATATGTGAAATATCGAAGGTCATATGATTGTAACATGCTGAATTAAGAAGCCAAGAACTACATGGTGTGACAGTAAGAGCAATGAAATTGGAGGAATCACTTATTTTAGTAGATTTTGAAGTTTGCTGATCTGAAGATTAGAAGGTATGGTTACAGCAGCAACAGACGAGGAACTCATTTTAGATAAGTTCCTTAGTTTTGTGGAGTGACCTGGAGGATGAAGTGGTCAAATAGGATAGTTATCCAAAATACGACCACGTATATGGCAATACATGCACTCATTTGTAGGGCAATTAGCAAATTTATGACTATGGAGTTTACAGTTTTTGCAGAAGAGAGACTCATGAGCAAAATGTGAATGAGTGATTGCAAGAGCAACATTTGACTCATATTCTTTCTCCATTAGAGTGAGGAAGAAGACACCATAGTGTATTCCAGGTAGTTTGAACAAAATACGGGCAGAAGCACAAGCGATGTTGTCCACGGGCAGAAAAGCTGTTCAGGGACAAAAACACAGGCAATGGCAGAGACCGTGTGTTGAACCATATCTGGGCGAGCATTTGGTCTAGGCTACTAGATCTCGTCTGATCGAAGGAAGGTTGGATGGATGAGAGCTGAGTGGAAGAGATCTAAACGGTGGGCGGGCTCACACAGGGGCAGATCTGGACGGCAGGCTGCGGATCAGTGTGAGCGGGAACACTGGTAGCTGTTTGTGAAGACCAGACATTACTATTCGTGTTGGCGATGGAGGGAAGGCAAAGGTCAGATCTGGACTCTTGTGCATAAGAAGTGCAGATCTTGGACGGATAGAGCTGATCGCCGTCGGTGGGTCTCGCTGGAGAAGAAGAAGAAATCAGGTAGGTCTTTGAATTAGTAAATGGGCTATGATACCATGTTAATTTGAATAATTCTCCTATATTTCTTGAATTTGCAAAAAGATTATACATAGATTATATACACAAAAAGAAAGAGATACAAAAAGAAAACCTACCTAAATTATAACTCTAATTTACATAATTGGGAGACTAAATTGATACAAAAAATTGAACCTAAATTAATGCATAAATTACGGTAACAATTTTGATAGCATTGTTGAGTGACAAGATAAGAGACTACACATTCCTTGTCCCCGTTCAAATTTGAGTATCGACTCATCAATAAACAAAAAAATCGAAATATTTTTTTATATATTTTGATGATGTAACTTTATTTTCTTTTTGGGGATGAGTAAGTAGAAGAAAAAGCCTCTGCATTGACCCTTCAATCTTACACACACTTCAATTGACTATTTCCCCGTGGTGCAGTCATTAAGTATTATATATACACACAAATACATACATCTTAATGCTAATTTTATTAGGTCTTCATCTGCGAATGTTCTAAAATAATTGCATCATTAGTTTTTGGTTTTGAAATTCCAATCATATCGTTGAGATTTTTCTTGACAATACTACGAAGTACGAACTTAATTAACAACGTTCTTGCATTATAAAACATCAATGATTAAAATGCTTTGTTAACAAAATATCTAAATATTTATAAGGTGAAGTTGTCAATTTAGTCTATAAAGTTTTAAACATGTGTCTAATAGGTCACGAACTTTTAAAATTATATCTCATAGATTCTCGTTCTATTCGATATTTTTAAAATTGCACATACCTGAATTTTGTGTCTAGTAGAATATTGATTTGGTTGCTTAAACTTTGTCTCTCAGTTGTTTTTTTTTTTTTTTTTTGTCTAATAGATATTTAAATTTGAAAAAAAAAATCTAATAGACTAAGGAGCTTGTTAAAAACAAAATTAAAACACTTTAGAGACTCATTTAACACTTTTAGTTTTTTTTTTAGTTCAACAACATACGGGAGTGGGGAATTTGAATCTCTGACCTCTTCGTTGAAAATATATGTCTAAATTAGTTGAGCTATGCTTAGTTTGGCAACACTTTTAAATTTAATAACCCTACTAAATATGAAATTAAAAGCACATGGAGTTATTGGTCACTTTTCAAAGTCCATAGATTAAACCCATGATTTAACCTATTTTTAAATATCTAAATATTTGTCTTTCAAAAGAAAAGAAAAAACAACTATTTTAAATTATAAGATCATACTATTGTAAATATAAATGCCCATTCCACATGCCCATTTGATATCCATACCAAGTGGCATTTTATCCATAGCCAAAGTGTCTTCCATGTGTCCAACAAAGACCATAGATTGGTGTCCAAATAGACCACATCATGCTCTCCTAATTGCCTATATATAGTGGTTCTTGATGGATAAATAAATTGAGACAATTGGTAAAGAAATCTCTCCAATCTTCTTTTTTTCTCTCCCATTTTCTCTAATTTCATTTGTTTTTAATTTGCCATAAATCTCCACTTTCTTTTGTTTATAATATATATATATATATATACTCCCTTTATATTCTAACACTTGTATTATTATTATTATTATTATATGTTTTGGTAAAGTTTTGGTGCCCGGTTTCGCCTCTCAATTTTACAACAATACAACATTATTAAAAAGGAGAAGGTTCTACTCAACTATAACGTTGATTATATAATTATGTTTCTATCACTTTAAAAGTTTCGTCTTAACCTTTAAACTTTGAAATTATCTTTTAAAAACTGACTTTTTTAGTGTCGAGTGACCCCACAAAGGAATAATTGTTCAATAATGATATAGATGAATGGTGAAATTTTATAAACTACAAAAACGAATGCCCCTTAGATAATCATTTGGTTTTTTGTTGTTTTTTAAAATTAAGCTTATAAAACACTACTTCCACTTATATGTTTTTTTATCTTGTTATCTATTTTTTTTACAAATGTTTCAAAATCTAAGCCAAAATTTGAAAACTAAAAAAAATAATTTTTAAAATTTGTTTTTGTTTTTTTAAATTTAACTAAGAATTCAAATATTTGCTTAAGAAATATAAAAACTATTGTAGAGAAATTGTGAGAAAACAAGCACAATTTTTTAAAATAAAAAACTAAATGATTATTAAACGATGCTTAAGCTAAAATTATTAAAATAATAACTCAACTGTAATTGACATGTACTCATTTTTTTAAGGTCGGAAGTTTAAATACTCATATTTGGCATTTGTTGTTCTAAAAACCCTAAGCTAAAACTTTTAAAAATAAAGATTAAATTTTTCTCTGACCTTAAATACATGTTAATTACTGCTAAACTATACTCACTTTCGCTACAATTCAATAAATCTATTATATTATTATTAGATGACCACCAATTTCCACGAGTATCAATAAAATAATAATATGGATATGGATGGAATTCAGGCGCGCACGTAAGTCGAGAAGATCCAAGAGCTCACATTAGCCACTAAACAAACCGTGCACCCGAAGTTTTATTTATGGTCACTGTCAGAGCGACGATCGGTCAATGCCAGTTTAAATAAATCAATAAATTAAAATTAAAGTTAAAATACAAGCTGAAGAATTTGTGAAAAACTGCGGCCAGTCGGAGGCGGTGCCGGACCTGAATTTAGGTTTCAGGGAATCTCGCGATCTTCCGTTTCATGGTAAAGAAATCGGATTCCTTCATTCATCTCTCCGATTCGCTATTCAGGAGAAAGAGGATTCTCAAGTCAGAGATTTCTACATTCCATTTTGCGTGTAATTTTTTGTTCCAAAACCTTTTTTGTTTGTTCGAATTGAAGTTGGTTATCCTCTGGTTTGCTTCACGATGCTTCCAATTCAGGTTGCAACTTGGTCTCATTGATTGGATTGAACATTTGAGTGTGAAATTAAGAGAGTTATTTTATTCGTGTGTTCAAATTTTGCATGAACGGGGTTAGGTGTTTAAGCTTTGTCGACTGTGGGAGTGAATGTTGAATTTGATGCGGTTTTGTTTTGTTTCGTAGGTTTTGGTTATTGGCTGCATAATGCAATGTGTCGAGTGAACCTACGTGTTTGATTCAATGGAGGAAGAGGAGGATCGGATTTTGCTGAACAGCTTGGGTGTGACGTCTGCTAATCCGGAGGATATAGAGCGGGACTTGTTAGAGGAGGTATTCGCCGGAATTCTTTACCTATGATGCTAATCGCGTGATTTTTCGTTTGTAGCGTGTAATTATTTTACTGTTTAGGTTCATAATAGTTTTGGCCATTTAGAGTACCTTTTTGATTGCTTAGAAGAGAATGTCAGTTGTCGGTTTAGTACGGCAGTGATGAAATGAACTTATGTGTCCTTGCTGTTTTACATGAAATCGAACTCAGTCAGCAATTCTTGAGTTTCAACTGGAAATGAGTTATAAACTACAGTTAACATCAGTGAATGACTTGTTTTTGAATTCCAGGCAAAAAAGAATGGTGAGAATGGTGCTGCAGTTGGAGGGATCACGGAAGAGATCGCTTGTGATAAGTTAGACAACACTGGTTCATCTTCTGCCAGTCATGTGCAGCTCTATCAGAAGCTTAGGGCTGTAGAATATGAGATAGGTGCTGTTGCATCAACAGTGGAACCAGCGAAGAAACTTGAAAGAAATGAAAAACATTCTTATGTCGGCACTGACTCTCAGGAGCATGGGCATGAGGAGGATGGTGTTTCAGCTTCTGCTGATGACCTTCAGCATGCCCTAGCAGTTGACAGGCTAAGAAGCCTGAAGAAAACCCAACAGCAGTTGAAGAAAGAACTTTCCCATTTGAACAACAAGCACGCCAAGACAATATTGGAGATAGTCAAGGACAAATCAAAACCTAAAAGAAAGTCTAAAGAGGTTAAGAAATCAGGAAACAACGGAGAAAAGAGGTTGAAAGTTGTGTCATTTGATGAAGATAACGATTTTGATGCAGCTTTGGATGCAGCCACTGTGGGCTTTGTTGAAACAGTGAGTTAAGCTGTTTTCAAATGCTGTACTCTGTAAGATGCTTAACAAGTCTTCTGTACCTGTAAATCGAAATAGCTTTTTACATTTGACATTGAAAAAAAAAGTTATGCAGTAGGGGAGTAACTTTGCATTCTTTGTCTTAGGAAAGAGATGAATTGGTACGGAAGGGAATTTTAACACCATTTCACAAGCTAAAGGGCTTTGAACGCCGTCTTCAGAACCCAGGGCAATCAAGTCTTCAGAACCTTGGGCAATCAAGGCGTGAAGTAAAGGAGGAAGAAGAGGAAAATGATGACCTTGCTTCTGACAGTGTTGCTAGAGCCCTCCAGTCAATGTCAGTGGCTGCACAAGCTCGGCCAACCACTAAATTGCTCAATCCAGAAGCTTTGCCGAAGCTTGAACCACCAACACGTCCTTTCTACAGGTTAAAAAAACCTGCAAAGGTTCCTCTATCTGCAGAAGACAAAGCTGCTAAGAAAATAAAAGGCAAAAAGACTAGACGGCCTTTGCCAGACAAAAAATATAGGAGACGAATTGCCATGGAGGAAAGAGACGAGGAAGCTGCTGGTATGTCTTGTGGTTGTTCTACAGCTTATCTCTTCAAGTTCACGTTGCAGTTTCCTTGATTCTATTGTTGACAGTCGTCTCTTTTACATGATGTTAACGTCTAAAATCTTAAACATGTCGTCAATTAATCATACAGAATATACTTTTCTAACCTCTGTTCTAGTTGCTATCTTCTCTGTGATCTAAGGAGGCCAAATTTGTTATGCCTTTTTGCAACTAGTGTAGAACAAGGCATCAACTGAAGCCTTTGAAGACTGAATATGCTTAATTGGCTTATAGATTTGTGAATGCAAATAAGACTTATATGTCAGGATTTTTTTAATTACTATTTCCTTTTTGGGAAAAAAAATCAAATGTGACCCTAAACTTGTTAGGTTGTATCAATTTGGACCCTAAACTTTCAATTTCATCAAATTGAATCCTAAATTTAAACAAGTGTTGCAATTTTTCCCCTTGGTTCAATTTCCGCTAATTCCCACTAATTTTAATAAAAACCAGTGTAAAAATCTTCATAAACTCATTAATTTCAATAAAATAAAGTTTTGTAAAGAATAAATTTGACCAATGCATAAATTAACCATTAAATAATTTTGCCAAAATTCATAAATTTCAACAACAAATTTAGCTCTCATGTCGTTTTTCTCTAAAATTTTATCAATTTCATTTATCGTAGATATGTTTTACAGTTCATTGAACGCATAAGAGAAAACTTCTTTGAACGATATTTGGAGCGAGAACTTATTAGAGGTTAAAATTGCAACACTTTTTTGAGGCTAAGATTGCAACACTTGTCTAAGTTTGATGTGCAATTTGATGAAATTGAAAGTTTAGGGTTAAAATTGATACAACTTGACAAGTTTAGGGGTCGAAATTGATTTTTTCCTTTTTTTTTTTGATTAGGATTTGGTCCTCAAACTCATTCTGCCTAGTTGTCAAAGATGAGTATTGAATAGTATATTTCTAAATGATGCATATCAATGAATGGTTTTCTCAGGCAGTTGTATCATAGTAATCTTCTGTAAATGACTTAGTTGTTGTTGTCAAAGTTCTTTTAGCCACATATTCAGATGCTTGAAAACTACGAGAAAAATTTCTTTCTTTTAGCCACATATTCAAATGCCTGAAAACTGCGAGAAAAATTTCTTAGGTATCTCTATGGGAGTTTGTTAGTTGAGAAAATTTAGTTCATGTTGTAATTTTTTATAGTTACATGCAAGAACTCATGCTGTTACCAACATATATCTAACTAAGTTGAAAATTTGTTGTAATAGAGCATTGATCTGTGAGAAAACCTTACTGTTTTTAATCCTTCATTGCGCAATGTTTTGCTGAATGAGGATGTCATCGAATGTTAGTTCTATTACATCTTTAGCTTAGGATCTGTTATGAAGAACATTTTTATTTGTACCTGATGTGTTATTCATGTTGCAGAGAATATGTCAGATGGTTTGCCTACATCAAGTTCTGAAAGAGAAGATTCAGGAGTTTTAGAAGATGATGTTCATGAACCTTCTTCCGTAACACTTGAAGGTGGGCTGAGAATTCCTCAGAGCATCTTTGATCAGCTCTTTGATTACCAAAAAGTTGGGGTGCAGTGGTTATGGGAATTACACTGCCAAAGGGCAGGTGGAATTATTGGAGATGAGATGGGCCTCGGGAAGACGGTCCAGGTCTTGGCTTTTTTAGGTGCATTACATTTCAGTAACATTTATAAACCAAGCATCATCGTCTGCCCTGTTACACTAGTTAGACAGTGGAAGAGGGAGGCACGGAAATGGTGCCCAGGCTTTCTGGTGGAAATCCTACATGATTCTGCTCACAATCCCACTTACAGGAAGATGCGAGAAAAATCTGATGGAAGTGATGAAACCGACAATTCCGAGGAAAGTGATTATACGAAAAACTCACAGTCCAAAGGCACAAAAAAATGGGATTCCTTAATAAACCGTGTTTTGAGGTCAGAATCTGGTTTGCTCATTACCACTTATGAACAAGTACGACTGTTAGGCGAGAAGTTGCTCGACATTGAATGGTGTTACGCAGTCCTGGATGAAGGACACCGTATTAGAAATCCAAATGCTGAAGTTACTTTAGTTTGCAAGCAGCTACAAACAGTGCACCGCATAATAATGACTGGTTCTCCAATTCAGAACAAATTGACCGAGTTGTGGTCCTTGTTTGATTTTGTTTTCCCTGGGAAGTTAGGGGTATTGCCTGTATTTGAAGCAGAGTTTGCAGTTCCTATATCTGTTGGTGGCTATGCTAATGCTTCCCCGTTGCAAGTATCAACTGCATATAGGTAAATGTTGTGAAATTTTTGTCCACGTTTGAGTTCTTATTTTTATTAATTTCCCCTCTTTTCTTCCTCTTTCCTGGAAAATATGTACAATTTATGTGTATTTTGTTTTTTTTTTTTAAGTTCAAAAATTGGGGTGAAGTTTTGAATCTTTGACCTTTAGGAGAGGTTACTAATGCCTTGAGGGCTTACTAGTTGAGTTATGATCAAGTCGGAGGTTTATAGGATGGGTTTATCATGATGACATGTAAAAGATATTTTAATGAAAAGAGTGGATGGAGATAGTTCTTTGGTCTTGTGTTCTCTCTCCCTCCTTCTTCAGTAGCTGAATATCACCAACCTTTGAAGTTCACACTGTGCAGGTGTGCTGTCGTTCTTCGTGACTTAATTATGCCTTATCTTCTTAGAAGGATGAAAGCTGATGTGAATGCTCATTTGCCAAAGAAGACTGAACACGTTCTCTTCTGCAGCCTTACGTCTGAGCAACGTTCTGTGTATAGAGCATTCCTTGCAAGCTCTGAAGTGGAAAGTATTTTGGATGGGAATAGAAATTCTCTTTCTGGAATTGATGTAATGCGTAAAATTTGCAACCACCCAGATCTACTCGAGAGGGAACACTCTTTCCAGAATCCTGACTATGGGAATCCTGAACGTAGTGGAAAAATGAAGGTGGTCGAGCAAGTGCTGAAGGTCTGGAAGGAGCAAGGTCACCGCGTTCTTCTTTTCTCGCAGACCCAACAGATGCTTGACATTTTAGAGAGATTTCTGGTCGGAGGTAGTTATACTTATAGGAGGATGGATGGTAGTACTCCTGTCAAACATAGAATGGCCTTGATTGATGAATTCAATAATTCCAGTGAGGTGTTTATTTTTATTTTAACAACCAAGGTTGGTGGTCTGGGAACCAACTTAACTGGAGCAAATAGGGTGATAATCTTTGACCCTGATTGGAATCCGTCAACTGACATGCAGGTAGTATGTCACGTTTCTATTTTTCCATTTTAATCTATTGAAGTAGTTGTTTCTTGTTTGAGATCTGTCCACTAAAAGTATGTCGAATTACTGTACTGCCCCTGAAGTTACCTGCAGTTTAGTAGTCAGCATCTTTGATATTTTTCTGCTTATTACGAGATTATGGAAGTTTTTTCTTCCTATTCTCTGCTACGGGGCGATAACATTATAAGCAATTCAAATCTAATGTAGTCATTAATTTTTCTGATTACAGGCAAGGGAGCGTGCTTGGCGTATTGGTCAACAGCGGGATGTAACAGTGTATAGATTGATTACTCGTGGAACTATAGAGGAGAAGGTGTACCATCGACAGATATATAAGCATTTTCTCACTAATAAGATATTGAAGAACCCACAGCAGAAAAGGTTCTTTAAGGCTAGAGACATGAAGGATCTCTTTACACTGCATGAGGATGGGGAGAATGTATCAACAGAAACATCAAATATTTTCAGTCAGTTGACTGATGATGTAAATGTTATTGGCGTTCAGAAAAATGAGAAGGATGAGCAGAAATCTGGCAGTGGCTCAGTATCGTTTGCAGATTCTGCTGATGAAAAACCATGCACATCAGAGATTGAAACTTCTGGAAGGATTGGTTCTGTAGAGATGGGTCAGGGTGGTGGAACAGACGAAGACACAAATATCTTGAAGAGCCTTTTTGATGCGCATGGTATTCATGTAAGTCTCATCCTTTTTGATCTCTACACAAACATTTTCATGTGTAATGTTAGGTCATGTTTTGGAGTGATTTGAGTGAAAATGATTTGTTTATTTATTAAAAGTGTTTGTCATATAATCATTTTAACGTTTGATTATACACTTTTAAAAGTGATTTTCAACAAGTTAATTTTAAAATAGTAGTGGTTTTGGGCATGACAAAAGTGATCTTGGTCATATCACTCTCATACACGCCCTTTAGGCTTGTTGATCACAGTCGATACTAAACTTTTCTGTACACTTTTTTTTTTTTTTTTGCCTCTGTGGTTTGCTTTACATCCTTCCTGATATCAAATGTACAGAGCGCTGTTAATCATGATATCATTGTTAATGCTGATGACGGGGAGAAGATACGGCTAGAGGAGCAAGCTTCTCAAGTTGCACGTAGAGCAGCCGAGGCATTGCGCCAGTCTAGAATGCTGCGAAGTAACGAGAGTATCTCCGTTCCAACATGGACTGGAAGAGCTGGAACTGCTGGTGCACCATCGTCTGTGCGTCGGAAGTTTGGTTCAACTGTTAACTCTCTGGTAAACAACAGCAATTCTAAATCCTCAGATGAAGCATCAAGGAACGGAGGAAGCCATTTAAATGGCTATGCAGCTGGAGCATCTTCCGGAAAGGCCTTATCTTCAGCAGAGCTACTTGCCAAAATCCGAGGAAACCAAGAAAGAGCACTTAGCGCTGGGCTTGAACATCAACCACAACCAGCTCCTTCAATTGCTCCAAACAAGGTAAGAGGTGCCGGTGTCGGTCCTTCTCGGTCGTCGAAGAACTTATCTGGAGTACAACCCGAAGTATTGATTCGTCAAATATGCACGTTTATTCAACAAAGAGGTGGAACCACAGATTCAGCCAGTATTGTACAGCATTTTAAGGACAGGATACCCCCAAATGATCTGCCCTTGTTTAAGAATCTGCTGAAAGAGATAGCAATATTAGAGAAAAGCCCCAATGGTTCATTCTGGATTCTGAAGCCAGAGTATAAACAATAATCTAAGCACGGTTAGTTTATTACTTCCATAGCACGAATCACTGAACAAGGCCCTTTCCACTCACGATTTCCTGAATTGGAATTTTGTTTATGTTATTCCGTTCTTCCTTCATCATCTTTTTAGTTTTTTTGTTTTCTAACCAAGCTGCGAAGGGCAATGATACCGTGTACGGCTAATCTGGAGCAGATTGTCAAGGATTCAAGTTGTAGAGTCTTTGATCATTGATGGGTAGCCATTTTTCAATTTTTAGATGTAGATGAATTATTTATAGCAATTCAAATCTTCCTTCGGGGACTTGCCAGGCCGCGTTGAATCCTGACTAGTCTACAAAGTTGATCAAACTCATTTTGGCGGGAAATTACGTTGCCAACGTTCTTTTACTTTCATATTATAAAGATAGAATTTCATTTTTTTTTCTTTTTGTAATTATTATAGTCTGTGGTATGTTTATTAGGTTGCAATTCAATTCATTTTGATCGCACCCAATTAAACATTTGAGTTGTACAATTTGTTGGGATTTCAATCTTAAGAAAACAACATTTGAGCTGCATTACAACATAGAAGGGAAATATTAAAAATATCATTAAGGTCCTTTTTTTTTTTGGAATAAAACTTCATTAATAACCAGCAATTAGGTATCCCTGATACTAACGAGATAACCCAAAATGGGTATACAAAATCCCAACTAATTCATCTTTCTTCCAGCGAGGAAGAAGGAAAGTGAACAAAAAAATTTCCTTGCCCCAACACTGCACGCGCAAGATTAACGAATTCAAGATCCTCCACTCGAGATGCGATTCGTTCGATCTCATCCAAGATATCCTTTGTCTTTGTTAGGTTGACACCATTAATCTTTAAGATAGCAATTGATGCTTTATCCATTTAGTAAGGTTCGGATTGATCATAATAATAATTTCTATCCAAGAAAAGACACAACATGAATATGTTTTCAAAATTTATAGAAGAAAAATTAATAGAAACTATTTTTTTTTGGAAAAGTTCAATAAACTAACAGTAGAGACTAATTTTAAAATTCATTCAAAGTACAATGACTAAATTTGGACATTTAAAATATGAGGATTAAATTTAGACATTTAAAAGTATAAGGAATAAAATAGAAAAGTCTCGAAGTACAAAAACCAACCCGATATTTTAACCAAAGCAAAATTATATTGATTATAGTCTCTCGAGGGGGATCTACCTCATAGGACAACTGTTCTTTAAATTTTTGCTTGTATTAGGTCTAAACTCCCCCAACTCCCTCAATTTATAATCACTCCACCCTTACAAAGTACTCAATTAACAATAATATCTTAATAGTATTCTCAATATTATCCTATTTATATCTAAACATAAGTAATACCCGATCAATTGTTTGTACGGTCAGAAGGCAAGTAACAGTTGACCAACTCTCAGATAGTTTCTAATGCCATGGACATCATTCTAATCTCAAATCTTCTTTTCTCAATTTTCAACAATAGCGTAAGTTTGAAGATCCCAGCATTGCCACAAAAACAATGATACTTGATAGGAATGCAAATCCATCAATCCACAGTGCCACACAGTATATTATGTTGCATTGGGAATATTCAGAAGCTTATGCTTGCATAGTTAGAGGTGTCACTTTTCTCGCAAAGACTCACCTCAAACGGGGTGGGGACTCCCTGTTTATGCAGGGACGGGGGAGGGATTTTTCCCCATGCATAGTTAGTCATTCAGAATATCTAGGAGGAGAGACCTTTCAAACAGTCTGATAGCTATAGGCTTGTATTTCTTTTCCAAGTTAATTTCAATACACATTGGCTCATTGAGGCCTATCACCTTTATTATATACATGACGCATGAAAATTTATAAGGACATTGTTTATGAGTTGAATTACAAAATGGAATCAAGCCAATCAAGAACAGAAACTGAAGGCAGTAGATTAAAATGGGATACAGAGATAACTCGAGATAAATATCTCCATTAGGTAGGGAAAATAACCGGAGAAGTATACATATATATTCCAAGATTATTTTCCAAAAGATGGTATTATGGTATTATCACTTATAACTCCCCTTTCACCTTTTTCCTCCCTTTTCACCCTCAAGATGAACAAAAAATGAAGATTACTCAAATCTCCAGAAAAAAACATCAAACTAAGATCTTTTGATAGCAAACACCAGCTTACATTGATCAATGATCAGAATGCTGCCCATCCTGATGCTGCTGCCTTTGTTGAACCTGGAGCAGAAGGAAGATTTCTCTGCAAATGTGATGAAACAAGAGTTAAGAATTGTTCTAGACTTGTTTATAATTGACATGAGTTCCTAAGGAGTCATACACTCTTACTACAATATGACCTACCTACGTTCTAAGAGAACCCAAAGAATATGGACCGGTTAGATTTATCTTCAAGAAATAAAAAAATCCTAAGCCAATAGCTCAAGCATTTGAAATCAAATAACTCAATATACTCATTACACCAAGCACTATTCTTGAAGTTGGCATAGCATTAAAAGGACAAGCTTCAACAGTAATGTCTAAAGGATAGTAGTCCATTGCAATCACAAAGGAAAGAAACAAATACCTGAGTCTAATCAAACGTAGTAATTGTGCTTCCTAAAACTAATCTAGATTCAAATGGGTCGTGCAGAAAGGACAGAGGAACCACAATATGTTAAAGGGGCAATTTATAGTCACTTAAGAATACCATTGTCCTCATCTAATATATTTCTCTGCATCACAGGTACAACGAAATCAACAACTAACAGTAGAAATTGTACCTCAAGTTGGGAAAGATCTGATAATGGATCAGTAGCATGCCTTACATCGTCTTTTTTTCCCTCGTGACCAACATCACGACATCCGCTGGCAGACAGCTTTCGTGCAGCAGGGTCATTTGGAGGGGGTGGAAGAGGAGACCTGATTTTCCCAGCTACAGTTGGTGGTGGAGCAAGACTCAAAGTTTTTGGCTTTGCAGTACCAGACCCTGACAAGCCAGCAGCTGATAGCATACCAGCTCCACTCGATGGTTTGTGCTTCACATTGATTCGAATTGTTTCACCTTCCTATCATCCAGCCCATCATAAAGAAAACACAATCACAATGACAATACAAAGCGTTCTGCTTTTGCAAACTTGAGAAAAGACCAAACTACATCCAAAAAGGGGGGGGGGGGGACACCTACCTACATGGAACACAATGGAAGTATTCGTATAAAGCATATAGAGTAACTTACTTATAAACTTACAACACGATTATCCCAGAGACTATGCCTGCCATGAGTAATTCTATACTATTCAATGTGAACAATTTATTTTCCTAATAGAGTTAGATCAGAGATTTCATTAATCAGATCAGTCCATAGTCAAGAAGCCATCAGATTTCAGGTAAGGCATTACATCAGAAGTCCAGCAAATCTCTTCAAAGGTAAAGCTGAGACATTCTAGCTCAACAAGACAACTATACCACCAAATCAATCAACTACAGACTACAGCCATTGATGAAACAGAAAATCTGGCCAATACCTTCAGTCTGTGATTCACAGCAGGATGAATATCAATTTGGCTCTCTTCGTTGGCATCGCCGCCGCCACCACTGGGATCCTTCTCATGATCCCTCCTGACGTACTTCTCATGGTCGGACAATGCGACATTGAAATCAAAAGCTTCATTCCGCTCCGCAAAACCTAACCCTACGAAAGCGTGCTTACCCTGACCATCCTCGATCTTCAAAACGAAGTATCGAGAAGAGTCGAGAACGGTCTCGACGGAGTTCTCCCGCTGACCCGGATTAACAAAACAAGCAGCGAAGAGTTCGGCGGAGTTGGGATCTTCCAACCGGATCTCACATCGGTCCTTGCAGGACACAACCCTCAAGCGGCCGGACCAGATCTTATCGGATTGCAGCCACTCGCCGCACTTGTAGCCGCCGGATGTGGTTCGAGGAGGGATTTTGTAGACGGAAACCTCACGAACGACAAGGAGAGTGTGCTCGAAGGTCTCCTCGTCCTCCTCAAACGACATCGTGAAATTCTGAGAATGTGAGATCGATTGAGAAGAAAGCTTGAGAATTTACAGAAATGGAATTGGGGAAAATGGGATCCCCAAAGCCAAAGGAATTAAATTTATTGAGGGAATTAAGATGAGCAGAAGGCATCAAAGAGAGAAAAGTGCACACAGACGTGGCTTCGAAGATTGGCACTTCACAGGTCAACTCTACTATGAGAGCTGGAGAGGATATGCCAATTTACCCATTTGCCCTTTTTTGAGATCCAAAAATACCAACATAAATAAATATTACTTTCGAACAATAAGTTAGATGTTTAAATTCTCTCGCTCTCAAATGTTATTAAACTAAAAAAAAATGATTTGTGAAATAAAAAATACTATCTTGTTGTCACATATTAAATTTGTGTCAATACAATTTCAATAACAAAGGATTGTTTCCTTTCAAAGAGAAAAAAATTAGAAAAACAATAGAATGATCCATGAGGTTGTTTTTTACCCATGGAGTGAAGACCATGAGTGTGTTTGAGATGCCATTTGAAAGAAATATTATTAATTGAAACACTTTTTTTTTTCAAGTACTTTTATAAGACTAGTAGTTAAATGTCTTATCTAAAAGTACTTTAAACTTGTTTATTTTCTAAAAAATTTAAAGAGTGGTTTTATTTAGTATAAAAATGTGGAAATAGGAAGATTTGAAATTCAAATTTCAAGAGAAGGAGGACATGTCAATTACCGTTGAATTTATGTTAACAAAATGGTTTTAAATTTTAGTTGGTGAAAAACACTTTTTAAATTTTTAACTAAACCCGACCAATTTTAGAAGATACTCTAAATCATTCATAAATACTTTAAAAACATATCAATCTAAAACAAAACTCAAACTATAAGTGATAAATTAAAACTGTAAAAATGAATTTGAGTATAATTCAATTGGTTAAATCATATATCTTGACAGAGAGGTCTTAAGTTAAAAGCTCCCTATCCCAAACGTAACTTAAAAAAAAAAAAACACTTTAAACATTATAGTCTCAAATTTGTAATTTAAGCAATCTAACCACCTAAATTGAAATAAAATTCGAAAATATTGAAAAAAAAGAAAACAAAAAGACGAAAATAGCCTTTCCGGTTGCTTTAAATAAAGGTTGTTAAACCCTAGCTTCGCGATTTCTTGTATCCCGCCATTTTTCGATCTTCCATTGTCTCGACAAGCTTTCAAGCGCCGGGGTTTTTCGTCTGGTATTGATTTCCTAAGCCCTCGAATATTAAGGCAATCATTACTGCAATTTGGATATTTGTATATTTCATTTACATTCGAGACTCTGGATTTTTCTTCCAATTATCCATGAATGTTATGCAAGTCTTCTATGTTAAGGGCTTTTCATGAAGTTCTGTAGAATGACTTAATTTTTCTCCAAAAATTTTCAGGTTGAGTGTTTAGCAACGATGTATCTTCAGTTTTACATAAACGATAATGGTGACAAAGTTTACACCACAAAGGTTTGTCTTCCTTGTCTATCTTTTCGCTTTTCGTTTAATAGTTAATCGATGTCTACCTCTTTTCTTTGCTGTTCCGGGTCTGGATTTTTTTATCCTGTATGCATAAACATAGTGTGCTGTGCTTTGCTGTTTAATTGAGATATAGATATCCATTCCAACTACGGAGTATTGGTCTTATTGCTTCACATATAAGCAGTGATTATATGGACTCCCCGATGTAGGAGATAATGAAGGATTACTGACCACGAGTTTGGAGATTGGATTAATTCTATTTGTGCAGGCCTTATTTTAAAGATTAGAGCTATACATCTCTTGAGGTTGAAGGAGGCTACCATCGTTTAGTGCTAATAGTTTGTGCAGTTTGCATTAACATTGTATACCCATCAAATCAAATGATTGATTAAATCTATAGTGGCACCTTTGCTTAGAATGCCTGGGCTTTCCACAGAGTTTGCCGTGAAGCTTTGAGCTTTGTTCCAAGAATTTTCAATCCTCCCATCTTTACTTCACCATATCATGATGTAGATTAGAAGTAACTTGATCCCTTACTTGACCATGGAGGAGGACAAGGTTTTAGACTTAGATGCCCATTCTTTCTCTACTGTTTGATTGGGTAGTTTCACCCTTGATGGTCTTCCATCATCATTGGCCCGTTGCTTGGGACAACTTTCTTGAGACAGAGGAACATAGGTTTTGTAAAGACACTCAACTTTGTGATCTTCAATGATAGATTCTTACTCCATTCCTAGGCCAGAGAGGATATTTAAATCCTGATTTTCTTGGATGATTTGATGGGTTGTTGAAGACACTATGCTATACATTCTTTCTGATAAGATTATTCCCTCATTTTAATCATTTTCCATGCAAAGTAGAGCTTCATAATGCAGGAACTTGAACAATTGTTCTCTGCAACTTAGAAAGGGGGTCACTCATCTTACCATTTTAGGAAGAGTGTATTCAATTTATTGATGATACCCTTTTCTTTTGTCCCTTCATTAAAAGAGAGCTTGAAGATCTCATGGATGTTCTTTGCATCTTCACCTTATCCTTGAGTCACATGATTAACAATTAACATGACCAAGACAATTATTGCTGGTATCATTGTAGATCCAGGGGAAGTTCAACAGAAAGCCAATGATCTAGGGTGTCTTTGTTTTGTTCTTGGTCTCTTCAATATCGTGAAAACCAGTCTCTCTATAGTCTTCTCGGAAAGACTTTTGGAATCCTGTGGTCAAGACACAAGAGATTGGAGTGGAGCTAACAAAAATGGAAGAATTCAATCTTGTCTGTAGGTGGGTGTTGAGCTTATGAAAATGGAAGAATTCAATTGTGTTCAAAGGTGGGTGTAGCGTAGTACATGTGACGTGATTTTATCCTGTACTTTAACTTCCCCTTTCTATTCCAGATTTATTGAGCTATGGCAAGGGAGAATGACAGGAGAATAAGGGACCTTATTTTGGCTGGTAGAGGTCTTGATGGTGTCAGCCATCTTTTTAATTGGAAATTTTGTTTCCATGTATAAAAAAAGCTGGTGGACATGGAGTGAGCTGTTAGAGGCTGAGAAATTCGTCAATGGCTTGCCAAATGGGTTCACGGACTCCCCCTGGGAGAGAATTTGTTGTGGCATGTCAATATCACAAGCAAATATGGTATCTGGATAGGGGAAGGGTTCACCTAGGAAGAAAAAGGGATCGATGGCAGAAGGTCCTAGAGCTTCATTGCTGCTGCTAATACATCATCCTTCCCACTCGCAAATTCAGACCAGATACCATATTTTGAATTTGGGGGGGGGGGGGGGGGCGGGCAGTGTGGCGGAGAGGTTGAAACCTTCAAGTTAAAGGATTTTTCAATGATTGGGAGATCATGGTACAGGCCACCCGCTCAATATTTCAATGTGCGATGTGTTGATAACTCAGAGTTTTATATACATATATGAAAAAAAAGAAAGATGACTGGGAGCAATTTTCTTGGCATCCGAGGATAGTGGTTGCTTCTCCTCAAAGGTGCTGTTTGGTTACCTTATTAAATCTAGAGGTCAATGCCTTTCTTAATTACTAAGTTTTTCAAGATCTTGTGGAGTTTCAAAATTCCAAAGCAATTCAAAATCTTTTAGCTGGGGCCCTCTCTCTTTAAGGATTGATCACTGCTAGTATTTTCCAAAGAGGGCTTTTTCCCAACTTTTTGTCTCTTTATTGGTGCATTCTTTGTATGTATGAACACCATGGAAGGTAGTAAGCATCATTTCCTGTATAGTATGAAGCTGTGGATGACCTTTTTGAACGCCTTTAGTCTCTAGTGATGCTTTTCTAAATCCTTTCCTAAAGCTTCAGAAACTTTTATGAGTGACCTTTTTGAACGTCTTTAGTCTCTAGTGATGCTTTCCTAAATCCTTTCCTAAAGCTTCAGAAACTTTTTTGAGTGTCTCCATCTCGTTTCTCCAAAAATTCTTCAGATCGAAACAGGGATGGAAATCTTGTGGAAGTTGGGGTTGGAGGAGTCAGAGGCCCTTTAAAATTCATTCGTTCTTAAGAGTTTTTTGAGATATTGCAAGGCTTGTATAATTTACCCTGATTTTAATTATGCCAATTTATTTGTCTGAATACACGATACATGTTTAAGTGGTCTTGTTATAAATGAATAATTTATTGTCCATAAATGTAACAAGAAAATATGTCTGATGCACTTCCACTTTGTTTAGATTATCATCAAGGATGATAAAATTCAAATCTTTTAACGAAAAAGGTATAGCTAACATAGTGCTGTAAGTTTTGGTCCCTTAGATTCCATGTCCCCCTTTAGGCTTCGGTCTCTAAGGCCTTTTATAAGTACCCTATTGGTCTTATTTTGCTTGATTGGATCCCTTTTTGTTTTATTTTGACTCTTTTTGGCATGGTTTTTTTCTTTGACTGACTGTTGTATTCTTTCATTTTTCCTCAATGAAAGGTCTGGTTTTCTCATTAAAATAAAAAACATACTGCTGAAAGATAATACAACAGGACCTTCACTGGAAAATTCTCCAAAACTACTTTTCCTCACTCGACTGACCCTGTGATTTCCCATTTCGATCTTTCGATGGGAAAGACCTACTCTCTTTTCCCTCCCTCGTAGTGCATTTTAATCTTTCTCCATGACTCAATTGACAACTAGAACGCAATATCATTGCAGAGTGTGCCAGTTTTGAGGCAGAGACAACACACTTATTGTTCAGGGTGCAATGATTCTGGATTTTATTCAGCACTAACAAAATTCTAATGGGTTTATGTTGAGTTTTTACAGTTGGTAGGCCTTTTTTTTCCATCTTTGGTAGAATTGTACGTTTAAAATGAAAACCATTATGCCATTGAAATACAAATGAATTAATCCCCACAGTTCAACTACCTTGATAAACTATTGCCAATTGTCCTGCACTGTTTGTACTTTGTTTTTATGCTGATATGTAATGTATGCTAAATTATCTAGTTTGCATTTTTCTCTCTCTTGTACAGAAAGAATCGCCTCTTGGTTTGGTCACACAATCCGCTCATCCTGGTAAAATTCTTTGCAGTATCTTGCAAGTATTGTGCCTTCTCGTTTCACCGTCTTGCATACTTGGCAATATCAATGATTTTGATAGGGAGAAAGGCCACGCTATAATATCTCTGTATTGTTGTGTCTTGTAATATGGGGAATTTGTTGAAACAATATACATGGTCTATTTAAGTTGTAGTTGTGAAGGTTGTAATTATACATTCTTGAGAATGGATTTGCACTGTTGATATGCACCATATACACCATGCGGACAGCTTTTATCATTGGTTGACATATAGAAGGGGATAATGTCATTGCTCTCTCACCTTTCACCTTAGAGATACCATCATTTGACTCTATATTGCATGATTGGATTAGTTCGATATTGTCTGCTATGCTAGGCTGCCCCTTCAATAAGATCATGATTTTAGCAGTATCGAACCTGATTACCTGTTGTACATTTTCTGACTGCAGCCCGTTTCTCCCCTGATGACAAACACTCGAGGCAGAGAGTTCTTCTTAAGAAGCGATTTGGCTTGCTACCCACGCAGCAGCCACCTCCAAAGTACTGAACTGTGCGCATTCTGAAATCCACTCCATGGTGCTTTGCAAGTGTTTGGTTCCCAAATCCCCACCTATAGTAGATCGTGACTTTGGTGAAAGTTTGATCGATAGTGTTGCCTTTTTTTTCTATGGCTTGTAATTGAGCTGTAAAGCACAAATCACTGTTGAACCTTTCTTTAAGCTTGTCATCGGCTTTATATTTGTACCTGAACTTTATTTTACTGAAAGCAAACTTATCTACTTTGAAGAGCTGGTTTTAATGCAAGATGATGGGCCTTTTTTCATACTTTTCCCCCCCTTTTGTACCACATTGCAGGTGTCAAGCACCAATGTCTGCTGACCCTTTCTAAAGTTTTGTTGGCCTTGTATATGTATTTAACCTGATTCACAAACAATCAATTGAACCTAAGCCGTAAGGAGGGAGTCCCCAAGTCCTTCCATTGGTTTCGAAGTTCAAGTTCCCTCTCCGTCCTGGTTTGCGGTTAGACGTATGCACTGAAATTGGACGATTACAACTCATGAGCATTCATCTCGGGCATAACATAACTAAGAAGGTACGCAAGGCTCATTTTTTAATCCATTGGCTGGTAGAACTACAGTAGATAGACAGGATTATGTGCTTCTCTTGGCTAGTGAATATGCATTTTATTTCAGGGTATTTGAATTTGAACTTTGAAAATGGGTTAGGACTTGGGAGTTTGGGCCCAAGGTTTGGTATGAAACTCTTCAGCCCCAACTAGAAGCAGAACAAGAAATAGCATCTGAAACAGATACATCATCACCACCACCATCAAGTAATTTGAACGGGGTTTGATGTCTGAAATACTATTTTATAAGTGACAGAGATATGTCTCATTAGTTTAATTAAAGTTAGAAAATTTTAATTAAAACACAAAGTGGGGCCAAAGTTGTAGAATAAAGGCATATTGTCATGTGTGATAAACCGTGTTTGTCGAATTATTGTCCTACGATAAACCGTGTGTGGAATTATTGTCTCATTAAAAATGATTTGTGCTTGTCTTTCAAATAAATGATCTTGTCGATAGGCAGGAGTTCCATGAAAAAAGAAAAAAAATGAAATACTGAATGAATCTTCTTGAAACGATTGATGGTAGTATTATCTTTGTTTTTAGAAAAGCAGGGGGAAGAACATGCTACCCAATGAAGAAGACTGTAGCTCTTTTCTTTAATCACAAAAGCAATTCTAACATGATGATTTTCTTTAATTTCCAAAAGATATGATTTGATATACGTGAGTCAAAATCACCAAGAGTTTTTGGTAAGTAATTTAACACATTTTCTTCTTATTATTACAATTCTAAAGGTACTTTAAAAATGATTTTGATTGTAGAAAAGAAAAAGTGACTATGAAAGGGGCCAATTGTATAGAAACTTTTATTTATGTTATTTTTAGCTTCACATATTATATATGAACATTACCTCTTTGTTATTTTAAACTAAACATAGTTGAAAATAGCATCTTATTTTGTCAAAAACTATGTGCTGAAAATATATTAATAATAACTCCATTTCCCAAATAAATTGAAACAAAAAGACAAAAATAATGCAAAATTTCAAGCTTCCTCTATTTGGGCACAGGTGTTAAATTTGAGCCTATCTCTCTCTCTCTTTTTTTTTTCTTATGTAATTTGATCTCAATCCAACATTTAATTGCAAAAATTATGCAGAAAACCGAGTAATAATTGGAGTATTAAAATGGATTATTCGTCTTATAGGAAATGTCTTTGACATTCATTTGACATATATACGTGTAGATAATTAAGTGACACAAGTGTCGGATCAATCGTTGCTTCAATATCTTTCTCTTCTTTTTTTTTTTTTTTTTTTTGAATTTGAGAATATAAAAAGAAACTCTTCATGTTCTTTTCTTAAATTCTTTTTCATTGGGAGACTTAGGTAACAAGGAACTTTCAAGTCTAAAATTGGGTTGAAATTAGTTACTACAAAATTTGACACCTTGATGATGATGGTAGAACTAAACATGTGTTTTGCATTAAAATTTTTGCACCAAAACTCATGAAAGAAAAAAGCGAGTGAAATTACAAATTTGATTTTTGAACTTTTAGAGTCGTGTTTGATAGATCTTCAACCCCTTTTCTTCTTTTCTTTCATACCGACAGTGGCATTGCCCCTTCTTCTTTTCATGAAACAAAGCACTTCACCCCCTCTTTTGTTTCACGAAGACAAACCTTTACTATGCTAGTTCCTTTGAGTTCGTGGTTTCCTTTGTCGATTAATCGCAATTCTCTGTATTTGTTTGCTTGCTCCAAACTTAATTTTAAAGAAGTTTTCCCTAAAACTCATTCCAATAGCCACTCAAGTTTATCCCTCTTAGCAATTTTCATTTGACATGTCACAACCATATAATCTTTACAATAGTACACTCAGTGTGCGCATAAACACTAAACTAAGAAACGCTTGACGAACTTAACGTCAAGGATCTATTATGCATAAAATGGAAAATTCAATAACCTCTATTAGACGTCACTTTTTAAAGTTCAATGACTTATTATAGACACTACTTTGAAAGCTTAGAGATCTAAATTTGTAGACTAACTTTAAAAACTTAGAACCGAGACTTATAGTTTAGCAACCAAAAAAAAAAAAAAAAAAAGAAAAAGAAAAAGAAAAAGAAAAGAAAAGTAGTGTTAAATTTGGTGAAAAACTGATAAGACCTTTTTTTGTTTTTTGTTTTGTTTTTTTTTTTTTGGAAGAACTGATAAGACATTTTAACTTCATAACAAAGGAAAATTTCATTATGTCCACAGTTATTCTAAATTCATGCACATCTTCAATATTATTTCATATGCTCATTCTCTTGATAGAAAAAATAAAGTTAAATTATAAATTTGGTCTCTATAGTTTGGAGAAAGTTAGAATTAATTTAGTCTCTATACATAGTTTTAAAAGTTAGAATTTTGTCTGTATGGTTTGATAAAATTTTCATAGATAGTCCCTATTTTTAGGGTTTTATCAAACCATATGGACTAATTCTAACATTTAAAACCATAGAGGCTAAATTTTAACTTTTTCAAAACTATGGGGACCAAATTTGTAATTTAATCAAAAGACAATCATTATTGCAGTGTGTTTTCTCTTGTATAAATTTGTGTTTGTTGGCCAAAATGAACATAGTTCAACGGTAATTAGCATGTACCCTCAATCAAAATGTCAAAAGTTCGAATCTTCCCACCTTCAAATGTTGTTGAACTAAAAAAACTTGTGATTGTTGAGAGAGCGACCTAATTTTTGAGATCAGAGAGAAAAAAAAGAAGAAATAAAAGGTGGTGATTGAGTTGATGGGTCAAAAAATATTTAAACGAGGCAATAGGAATCCATTTAACTGTTACTGAAAATGATTAATTGCGTAAGGAATATAATTCCAACTGACAAGTCCTTTTCTATGTAACCCAAGCAAAGCATCAGCTTCTCCATTGCATCTTCTTTGAACATTAAGAATCTCATAGCTTCTTCAACTGGTTAACTTAACTTTAACATATTGATTTTATTAATATGTGGGGTGGGGTATTAAATGACTGATTCTTTTCATATATATATTTTTTGGTTGTGATTTGAACATAATCCTGTATTGTTTAGGTATATAGAATACAGAATATGATATAGAATATTCTAAGTATACAATAACAAGATAATATAGTTTTTATTATAAAGTTGTTGGGATAGTGTGGTTTAGAAAATAACTTTGTATTAGTTTTAGGTTGATAATTTGATATTCATGGCATTTTTCAAGCATTATAATAATTAACCCATACTGTTTTAAGAGGAAATCTGTTTTGAAGTTGTTTTTTGAAATTAAATGTTTGTGTTTTTTTTTGTCTGGTTTTAGAAGAAAGGGAATTGAATGATAATAAAGAAATAGAGATTGTACTGATTTTTTTGGATATATTATTATACATGTACATAGAGACAATATAAATAGGGTTGATGATGGTGATGTTACAAATACAATAATTAACAAGTAATCAAATAATTTTGTTGCATTATCTTTATTAACAAATAGATTCTGATTTTTTTTTTAAAAAATTAGTTAGAACTTAATTTTGTGATCTATATCTCAAAAATTTCAAGAATAAATAATACCCTCTTGATGGGCATAAATGGAAACATTCAAAAACCCTACTAATTAAGTTCAAACATTCCCTTGAATATTCATGATTTTAGTAGTAAGTACTTCAAACTGATCTATGTATTTCCTACATGGCAAAATTAGAGTTAGTGTTAAAAACTTAGGAAGGATTTAAATCTTTCTTTCAATTGTGTTTGTCCAAAAATAATAAAAAAGAAGAATCTTTTAAAGATTATATATATATAAAAGCCGACTACCAACCAAAGTTTAGCTCAATTGATTCACACATTTATTCTCTCTCTATATAAAGCGACTACCAACTAGAGCTTAATTAGCTCAACTGATTCAAGCATATATATATATATATATATATAAGGTTCGGAGTTTGAATTCCCCCACCCCATAAGTTGTTGAACTCAAAAAGAAAAAAAGTACAAGCTAACTTGAAACTTCTATTGGTCCTCATTTCATCAAATTCAATCAAGTTGCGATTCCTAAAACAAACTCTCATTGATAGAGAAAAGAGTATGATTGATGTCTAAATTTTTGTTGCTTTTCACTAATTACATAAAAAAGAATGGGATGTTAAACTTAAAGATTTATTGAATATGTAATTATTGGACTTTGTCTGTCAATTCTTGGTAGGGGCTGGCTGATGCACAGAACCAAACAATATCTCTTATCTGTTTAAACTTGGTCACTTTCAACTTCAACTACACGACGTCGTATGTGGCCAGAGGTATCGCTGTTTCATTTCATTACAAATAATTATCGTTGGTTTTCTTCTTGGTAATGAGCAAATAAATTTGACAAGTTTAAGAATGTTTGATGAAATGGGACACAATTAGCGTTTATTAAAGAATAGTCAAAAAACAACATTGTTGTTTCATTTGACTCAAATTTGAAGGTATGGACCCAATGAAACTTTCTACAACTAATGTTATTTTGTTATTACTTCTTTCTTAGACATAAATATGTTAAACATTAGGCTAAATTATAAAAAGTACCCTTGCACTTGAACTTTGTCATTTGTATCAAAAATACCCCATGCTTTCAAAAGTTGCAACATTATTCTTGACCTTTCATAAACGTTTCAAAACTGTCCTTAGAGTAGAAATCTGTTAGAATATTGGATGGAAAATCGATGTAGCGAAACACCATTCTTTTAGACTTAATCAAGACAAGTGTTCCAATCACCACCACGCTATGTTTTAGGTCACTGCCATGTCGAATTTTTGTCCAACATTCTAATGAATTTTGACCCCAAGAATAATTTTGAAACATTTATGAAATGTCAAGGGTAGTATCACAACTTTTGAAAGAATAGAACTATTTTTGAAACAAATGACAAAGTTTGGGGGTATTTTTTATAATTTAACCTAAAACTATAGAGTAAATTCTTATCTAATTTACATTGATTTTTCTGTCTCCAAAGTGATTATATTGTAGGACAATTTGGACCCTTTCTACTGTTTGATATAATTGATTTTATATTAATTATTAAAATCAGTTTATCCTTTCACGATTTCTATATTATTTTTATCCATCATTTCTCTATTATCAATTACTGGAAAAAAAAAAAATTTAGGTTAAATTACAAATTTGGTCTCTATAGTTTGAAGAAAGTTAGAATTTAATCCATAGAATTTTAAAAGTTCGAACTTTGTCACTATGGCTTGATAAAACCCCATAAAATATAATAATCCCTACCGTTGAAGCTATTGATGAATTTAGTATGTGTCAGTTAACTATCCTGCCACGTACTCAATTCGTTAGTGGCTTCTAACAGCCACTTATTTAATCTGTCAATGACTTTTAATTGTAAGCACTATTTATAAAGTTTTAACAAACCATAGAGACTAAATTCTAACTTTGTCCAAACTATAAAGGACCAAATTTGTAATTTAACCTACTTTTTAACCATGAATAGCCGATGACATGGTCTTAAAGCAACAAAACTTGTTCATCTATTCTCGCAATTTTTTAAAAACAAATTTCTAGACATCAACATTAAGACCCCATTTGAAATCATTTGGTTTTTAGTTTTTGAAAATTGTGCTTGTTTTCTCATCATTTCTCTACACTCTCTACAATCACTTTCATCTTTCTTATGAAAACATTTGAGTTCTTAGCCAAATTTCAAAAACAAAAACAAGTTTTTGAAAACTATTTTTTTTTAGTTTTCAAAACTTAGGTTAGTTTTTGAAAACATATGTAAAAAGTGGATAACAAAATAAGGAAATCTATGGATTGAAGTAGCATTTATAGGCTTAATTTTCAAAAATCAAAAACCAAAAATCAAATGGTTATCAAACAGGACCTAAGTAATGTATTACAGGGTTTTTAAATTAATGTTTTTAAACAAGTTTCAATTATATTTAAATGTATAAAGTCTAAATAATTATCTTATAAAGAATTTTAAAATTAAGTATAATACAAAAATATGCATGCGCAATGAAATAGTATGTATGCTTTGGTCTTAACTTGCTTTTTCATTTTAAAATTGCAAATTACTAAATGTAACATTAGTTTACTTTATATTATAGTTACAATTACTTTTTCTAAAATATTATTTATACAGCCTTGGACCCAAAAAAAAAGAAACCTCTTTTGCCAAGTACAAAATAAAATAAAACCACACATCTTTTATTATTAAAAATAGAGAAATTATGGTAAAGAGCACGTTTTCAACCATATATTTCATAAATGACCATTTAAAAAAAAATTTCAACTCTAGCGTGGCTCACATTTATGAGAACATTTTATTCTATTTATACCCTTACGATTTTTTTTCATAATTGTAATAATGTTCTTATTATTATTTATTGTTTCCATAATCATATCATTCAATTTAGGTAAATACCTTTAATTACATAAAGATATTTTTTAGATTGATAAAAATTTTATCCTCCTATTAATATTGAAATTATGTTATAATTTTAATTTCCATTAATAACATTTACTTTGAGAAATTAGGGTTGATTATTGTTTTTATTTGCTCTTCCGCCGACATCAGTACTTTTACCCAATTTAAAAGTGGTGTCTGAAGCACCACGAATTTCTCTCTATATTCATTTTCATTTCAATTTCAAAACGAGTACGATTTCACTTCCTTCTTCCTTCATTTAGTTTTTTATTTAAGTTTTTTTATTCAATTTCAAAGTGCCAAAACTTTTTTTTATTCAATTTCAATGTGCCATTTTATACCCAATATAAAGTTTTTTTTTATTCAATTTCAGTTAGTTTTTTATTTAAGTTTTTTAAGTTAGATAAACTTTTTGATTTTTTTGTTCATATCAGTATGTACGATATATTTGGTTTTGACATACTGTTCATTTTAAATGTTCTTTATTCAACATTTGTCTTGCATTTTCAGTTTTGTTAGTTATGTTATGGCCTTTTTATTCAAAACATAGGTTATGATTTGTATTGTTTCTCATAATCTTCCCCATATATATCATTGTCATCATGCATTTATGTATTATATTCATTTTCATATGCTGATTGGTCTTATTATATAGTGTTAACTACATAAAACTCACTTCTTAGGTATATAATATTTTTTTTATTTTAAATGATTTAATTTTTAATAAATATATATATGTTATTAATGTCGATATATATATGGAACATGCTTTAAAAAATAGACCATGCTAAATATATACTATATTCTACAATCTACACATAAATATATACATAAAAATATAGTATATATACATCAGTATATAATTTGGACTTGTCATGAAAATCCTATTTATTCTCTACATCAAATATTACATTAACGTAGGTATATAATATATATATCATGTGTATAGGTTATAATCATACTATATATTGGGACTGTCATGATAATCTAATTTATGTTCTAAGACATATATTATATTAACGTTAAGTATATAATACTTTTATATTGTGTATATGTTATAATCCTGTTAACATACCCATTGACGCTGGCAACCCACTGACGCTAGCAACCCCAAAAATGCGAACAATCTTCTTATGGCTGCAACCAAATAACGCTGATAATCCTATGATTTTGAAAAAAAAAAAAAAAACATACACCAACTGTTTTCGACATACCTTTTTTATCACCGTCAATACGCCGAGAACCCACAGGTGCACGCCGTCGATACTATCAGACCTTCTCTCTCTATTGTTTTTTCGTCGCTGTCGAAGTCTCCTCGTTCGCACGCGCCATCGAACTGTCCTCCTTTGCAAACCCTGTTGATAACCCCTTGTTGCAGTTGGTTGAAATCCCTGGTTATCAAAAAGTTGAACCGTAAAGAGGATTTTGAAATCATAATCCCTAAATTTTAGGAATATAATTGTGGATAATTATTATTTGGAGGGAAGAATGCTAACGGTTATGGTAAAAATCTATATTTTTTATTTATTATAATTAGAAATAATACACGGGGGTAAATGAGTAATATGACCCTATATTTGGCTTCTATTTGGCTTCAAAATTGACAAAGATGATATTAATAAGATAATGTGCCATTTGTATAAAATGGTGTTCCAAATAGGTTATCCGTGTAGTCAACCCTTAAAAATATAGGGGCTTATAAATAGAAGTGTGAAATTAATTCGAATAATTTTCTTGATCTCTAAAGCTTTTCTAGAAATATCTATTGACACCAACATTTCTTTATTAAAATTGATATTTAAACTCTTTGATATTAATGAAGAAACCAAGATTACAATAGGTATGTAATTAGGGGCGGATCTATGTTGGGGTCAATGGCACGTGTCCCCCTCAAATTATTGCATTTATATATTTCTATATTTGTTTTCCTTCCAGATCACAGAACATTGCTTGGTTTGTCGGCACAGTTGGAATGCATGGGGAAGACCAGAGGTCAATTCTTTCATAACGTTGTGCGGTGATATTATTTTAATTTTCAACTTTTAATTTTTGCAATATATAAAAATTTCGATTATGTGTGAGATTTATTAAATATAAAATTGAAACTTCAAAAATCTATTAAACGAAAAATACAAAACTAAGGGACCTTTTAAACAATTTTTAAGTTTAGGGACTAGACAAAAATCTGAAAGTTCATAGATTAAATTTATAATTTAACTTTATATGAATTTATACTCCTGGCATAAAGTTCTGAATCTGCCACGGTATGTAATCTCAACAAATTAACAAGGAGGAATATTAAAAATTGCCAGATGCTAAGCAACTTCAGATGCCCAAGTATTTGAAATCTTTAGATATCTTTCCTTAATTATTGTCAAATGAAATTGCAATATGAATATCCATTACTTGTGTGTATTCAAAATTACATCAAAAGAAACCGCTTCCTTGGAAATTTTATAGCATATTGAGAGGATTAAAAAGACAAAAATTACTCCGACACAACTATGGTTAAGTTTTGGGAAAAATATTTTTTTGGTTCTTTAGACCTCGTTTGATAACAATTTTTTTTTAATTTTCTACTTTGAAATTTTAGCTTATTAATAGTACTTCCACTGATGTCTTTCTTTGCTTTATCTTCTACTTTTTTAAAAGGTTTTCAAAATTGAAAGTCATTTTTTTAATTTAAAAAAAAATAGTTTTTAAAAATATGTTTTTGTTTTTGAAATTTGGCTAAGAATTCACATATGTTTGCAAAATGGTGATAACATATATACACTTGACCATGTTTCAGTGATGCGCTCTTTTAGTTTCTCTGCTGTTAATTTTTCGTTAACCTTTTTTTACCAAATAAATAAATAAATAAAAGGATGTGGTGAAAGTTTATGATTAAAGAATATTGTCTCCCTCTCTCTCTTTGAAAATTTCTAGTACTCTGGGAGTACCGTACGCCCTTTTGTCGTTCACGCTATAGTTTTGCCTTTATAAATATATATTTTTAATGCTAGTAGACCACACATCATTTTTAAAATGATGCTGGTGTGACATGCAATAAATGAAAGGAGTATCTATACTTCCATAGTACTGAAATTTTTTTCCTCTCTCCTCATCTTCTCCAAGTCCAACGTCGACTCCATCTCGAAGTACCCCCTTTGTTAACCCTTTTTTCTCCTCACCTTCGGTGGCAACACTGTTTCCCTTCTTCCACACCCTCGACGATATATATCCCACCTTTGTGTGCACCTCCACCGCTCCCCTTAGGGCTCTAGCGTCGAAGGTTGGAGAGGGGGTGGCGCGAGTTGGTGTAGGAAGAGAGGAAGAGAGAGAATATTTTTAACTTTAAAAAAATTGTAAAATTATACCACATCATCTAAAAAACTTCAAAAAAGATCCACCATTTTTCTGTTAAAAATGTTAAAAGAATAAATCTCATACATCAAAAGAGCACATTATTGAAATCTTAAACGCATAAAAGTGTACGATTTTGAAATATAATGATCAAATAGAGAAATGAAACTCGAAACTTGGGAACAAAAATATATTTTACCCTTGCGTTTTTGAATGCAATGGTCACAAGAGACAACATTTGTGCCCGTAATTTGTAACTCATTTCTCTTTGATAGTCTCCCTTGAGAAAAAGACTACTCTTTATAGAGTGCAAAACAAAAAGCAAGACACATAGTTTTTACAATGAAAAGTAAATGGGACTCGTACAATTTATAAGGTAAAATATAACTTTCAAATTAAGGGCATATGGACTATGGTTAATTAAATGAAGAGCAAAGAAGGGTCCAAATATTCAGACGCCGGCCTCTAAAGTTTGGTGAAGATTAGGGTGGTTTGAATATTAATTTATTGATGTGGAGCAATCAACTCAACACAATTCCACGTACTTATAACAATAAAGAAAACTCTTTTTTTTTTAATAAAAAAAAAACCCATAAAAGAAAACTCTTGCAACCTATGGCTTTCAATCTTTGATGTGAAGTCCCAATAATTTGGCTCAATAGCTCTCTCTCTCGATTTGTGGGGCTCCCTTGGGTTGGCGGCGGATGTCAGCAGTAAGGTTGCCATTTGGAAAAATATATGTTAATGTATCCGTTCTAGGTTGGATTTTTTCTTTTTCAATTTAATCTTTATAATTATTTTCATCTTTTATACAATAGTTTCCATCTTTCTTAAAAAAATATTTGAGTTTTCTAACTAAATTCCAAAAACAAAAACAAAATTTTGAAAACTATTTTTTTTGTTAGTTTTCAAAATTTGACTTGATTTTTGAAGACATAGGTAAAAAAATAGATAAGAAAACATGAAAATCCATAAGTGAAAGTAGTATTTATAGACTTAATTTTTAAAAATAAAAAATCAAATTGTTATCAAATGGTACCTTAATTATTTATGTCTTGTTTCTCAATTACACTCTTATTGTTGGTAAATATTTAGATTGTTTGATAATTAAGTCATATATAGTGCAAGGGAAGAGTGAAGAAGGAAAGGGGCAATTGCCCCTCCCAGTTTGTCTTAGATTAAAAAAAGTATATAAAGACATTAATATTTTCACTTTTTTTTTCACTAATTTGATCTCTCTTAATTTCTAAGATTGTATATTGTATATATATGTGTGTGTGTATATATATATATATATATATATATATATATATAAAAGGTTAAAATGTAAAATTTTGCTTGTCTCTATTAAAATTTCTAGCTCCATGTCTTGACATGATATATAATATTTAGTAAGTTGGCTGAGACATTTAAAATAGGTATTGGAGGAAACTCTCTAAAGATTTGGCATACATTTTGACTTTTCTTGGAAGTGGTCTAACTTCTTATCTAAATTTCCAACTCACTTGAGTATCATGCAATATAAGTTTACCGTCGAACTATTTTAACCTCATAATAACGATTGATGAGTGTATAATTGAAAAATGTTAAAACGTAACAGATTAAATTGAAACTTCTCAAATAATAAAGATTAAATTGGAAAAGATCCAAACATTATTAGTGACTAACCATATATAACCCTTGGCATTTTATATAAATATTTCTCGACAGATCAATTCAAGAAAAAATGACATTATAAAATTTGAACACAAAACCTGATTCCATATTAAATCACTATTAAATTCAAAAACTTACATGGATAGATTACAATATATATTTAATCATTTACTAAAACCCGGAGGAAAAAAATCAACCGAACAAATCGATCCATCTTATTCATACTTTCAGAATAGTTCATGCCATGCTCTCGACAGATCTTGGACGAAAATTTAAGAAAAACATGTTTTGTCTATGTCTTGCCCCATAGTTTTTCTCGAGTTTTCTTGCTGGCTAAACAAAAGGGTTTGAGAAGATCAAGGCATATGTTTATTATAAGTTGTGTGTGGTTTCTGTCTGTGCTGTAAAATAAAACCCTAGCTAGGTGGCGAAGGGAGCTAGGAAAAAACTGATAAATATTCATATTTTCTGATAGACTTTACTTGTAGAAAACAATTTCCCATGTCTGCAAGCTACCCACCGAATCTTTTGAAGTGGTATTATCTGAAGAGAGAAAAAAAATGATTAAGTTTGAAAATGACACAAATTGATATATGTGAAGATGAGGGGCCGAGAGATATTCCAAATCAGTTTCAATTTCAAGTGACTCTACAAAAAAAAAAAAAAAAAAAATCACTCTTTTGAGATGGTGAATTATTCATGATTTATTTTATTATATAGTTGAATGGCATACGTTAGCTTTTGTTTGAAAACAATGTTATTCCAATATGATAAAATCTTGTAGTTGAAGCCAATTCTTAAAAAGGGTGAGTTTGTTGAGATAAAAACAACATTCTCTCGTCTTTAACGAAAACTACAATCGATGAAAAGGGTTTAAAGGAAAAATATGTTCGAGATCGTTACCGAACAAGAGATCTTGAGTTTAAATTTTTGGGCCAGAGTCAGAGTAAATTAGGATTTTTGATAGAAAAAAATGGTTAATTAAGGAGATGTGGGTTTATAGGTAATTAGGGATTGGGAGGGAGAAGGGTTATGTTATATTGTGGAATATGCAACGTTTTTCAAAAGTGAAACTTAGCTTTTGGATAAAGTGTTGTTTTAAAATACACAAAAAGTTGCTAATTTCGTGGTAAAGTTGTTGAAAATTCGTTTGCAAACATATGCTCTTTTTTTCTCTCTTTTTCTTTTTCTTTTTCTTTTTCTTTTTCTTTTTTTTTTTCTTTTTTAGATTTAGAATGTGCACATGAAAGGCAATTCCTCATGCTTCAACCATACAAACTACTTTTTAATCAATCTAGATATTGATTTATTATCATCATTCTAACACATGTTCTCTCTCTCAAATATCTTTGAAAATTTCTAGCCATATAGGTTGTCACTCTCACTTAGGGTGCATACTTTGTAGCAATCTTTATAGATATTGATTCCTATGTTACTATAATATTTGTCATTTTAGCAAATGTAAAATACTTAAAATATTTCATAGATTGGATATGGACATATTCCATGATACATATCTTGTAACATATATGAAAATCATATCTATCCTAAATCCTAAACCGTCTCTCACTTCAAATCAAGAGAGTTCCTAAGATTTCTTTTTCTTTTTTAGCCAAGTTTCTAAAATTTCCATGTTCAAGGAATTTTCTTGCAATATTTTGCCCAACATTTTTTTTTATATATTTTATTTCATCAATTCTTTTTATTTTTCTCTACATATACAATCATACCTGATCATGATCGTAAGAGTAATAAATACCAAATTTTTTTTTTGTGTTAGGTCATATTGACTCCCACTAGAGATATTCTAATTTTTAATTGAATTTATTTTAATATAAGTTTAAAAATCATGATAATAATTGAATTATAATTATAATTATAAAGTATTGTTCTTTCCATCTATATTATACAACTCACACTTTGGCTTCTCATGCTTTCCTCATAAATATAAGAATTAAATTATAAAGTATCCTTCTAGGCCTAATCTTAGATATTTGAAGCTAATTTATTTTTTATTTAAGTAATTAAGCCTTTCCTCAAAAAAAAAAAAAAAAAAAAGGTAATTAAGCCATAAAGCTAAGTTGAAATGGGAGAATGAGAAAGTAATTTATTATCTTAATCTTTCCCAACTTAAAATTTTTTGGTTAAGTCTAAGTTCTTGGATTTATAGTACAAATCAAGTGTCTCAAGAAATTTGAACATAATTTAATACAAGTAAGCAAGCATAACAAATCATCAATGGACCCGAATTTTTTTAAAATAGACTATATTGTGTATTTAATGGATGGAGGAAAACAATTAGTTGTTTAAATTCAGGAACTTCTATTTTAATATTAAATTAAATGATTGACTACTACTCTACCTAAAGTTTAAATTAAAGAATATCTTTAAATATTGAATCTAGATTGTTTTTCATTATTTTTTTAATGAAAATTTTGATTAACTATTTTGAGATATGAAACACAATAATGAGGGAAAAAAAGTTTTAAATTAATTAAGACGTACGAACTTCCTTCTATCATGAAGATGCGTCTCTAACTAAAAAAAGTGATACGTTTGACATGTAGTAAATTATATATATGCTAAAAAATACATGTCAAATAGAATAACTTAAATGTGCAAATGATCTTAGGATAATCATTAACCAAAATAATATTTTATGCAATAGTCTCTTCTAATGATTAGTACACAATTAATTATCTTTTTGTGCCACGTAGAAGAAATATTTGTTCCTTGATAAAATTGATTTCTAGAAAGAAATTTCGAATAAACAAGCTTATAATTAACAAATATTGGGCTTACAGATTTTTAAAAGTATTTTGAAAGAAGAAAACATACAAAAATTATCAGGATTATAAACGACGATTTTTATTTAGAAATAGAAAAAAAAAATCAAAATGATCACTTAGATTAACATTAACGAGAGATTAGTGTGCTTGATTAACCAAATCTCAGCATCACTATTTCAAGATCCAAATTCAAGAATTGGGCTTAAGTAACATGAATCTAAATGATTAATTAATAGAGATTAACATGTTAAACCCACAAAAATCCATCAATTAAGGTGATTGGCATATATGTATCAATCAAGAGACATGTCATCTATAAAATTTATAAAAAAAAAGGCCCATAGCTTGTGGAATTAAAGTTGATAAAAAAGTCAGTAATTTTAGGAGTATTTTGGAGGAATTATTGGATGGAAACAAGGGAGAATATGAAGCCGTTACTCATTCTCCAACATATCATATAAATCTTTCATCATCTTTAATTTCATGTACATTACCTAACAAAATTCCCTCTTTGGAAAAGAACCCTAACCTTACAATTCATTAAATTATTTGTATTTTATTTGCTTTCAATTATTTTTTGTGGTTTATAATAAAACTTTCATACGTCATCTCCTCCCCCTTTACTTGTTCCTTAGTGTACATTTTGCCATCACATGCATACATAATTCAACTTCTAGTGCTTTGCTGGATCATTCTCCTCAAATTAGGGATTTCAGTACGTACAATTATTAATTACATCATTTTCATTTACTAATTTAATATGTTGCCATCTCTTTTAGCCTTTTATCTAATTCAATTTTCCATGAATATTGTTTTGTAGATAGTAAATTCATTATTGTCAACCAGTTATGGCTTAACTGGTTCAGACATGTACTTTTGATCAAGAGGTCCGAATCTCTTCACTCTCACATGTTGTTGAACTCAAAAAAAAAAAAAAAAAAAAAAAAGAGTTAAAATACCACTTTGGTCCATGTACTTTGGGTTTCATTCCATTTTAGTTCCTATTCTTTTAAATGTCCAAAATTAGTCTGTGTACTTTCAACAAATCTTAAAATTAGTCCCTACTGTTAGTTTGAAGTTAATTTTTATTGAATTTGGTTAAATAATAATAATAATTTTCATGCATGAAAAGACACAATGTAAACATATTTCTAAAATTTCTATAGCGAAGACTAATAAAGACTATTTTTTTTAGAAAAGTTAACAATAAACTACCAATAGGAACCCATTTTAAGCTTTATTGAAAGTACATGGACTAAAATGGATTGCATCCCAAAGTACAATAACCAAAATGGTATTTTAACAAAAAAAAATTAGCAATCTAAGCATAACTCAACTTGTTGAGGCATATATCATCAATTGAGAGATCAAAGCTGTTTGAAATCTTCACTCCCACTTGTTGAACTAAAAGAAAAAAAAATATATTTTTTACTCGACCCAAAAGTCTAAACGTTGTTTGGGTTAAGGCAACTTCAACTTTCTAAAATTAGATATTTTTTCAACGTTCTTTCTTGTATGATGACTAAGACATTAATACGAGTCTCAAGTCATATATAAATATGTAACATTGAAAAAAAAAAATTGGTTATTAAATTTAGAGTTGTTATTCTTTTCTACCCAAATAAGGAATATATTTACAAATGAGCTCCTTATATATATATATGTATATTTACAAATGAGCTCCTTATATATATATATATATATATATATATATATATATATATATGTATGTATCATTGAAATATCTACTATGGTTTTTTCTTTCTCTTGAGGACATAATATGAATTTTTGTGAGGGGATGATTACAAAAATCATGATTTTTTATTTACCCTTGTCCAATCATCATTATCTACCAATTATTATCCTTTACATATTATTATTTTTAAAATTTTTGTACATTTTGTGATATGCATACTTTTGTCCACATTTAAAAAATTATTGCCATTCCCTTATTGATGTGTTAAACTCTTGAAGGATGGAGTTCAGCCATTCTCTTATGATCATTAGCATAGGCCCCATTTTTGTATATTTTGGGTGGTCCACAATCTCACACGTTTGTACAAAGATATGTGTCTCTTGTGGTTGATTAATAGAATTTAATTGATGAGAGAGTCTTCTAGCCATGATTTAATTCTTTCAAATACTTTCCACATCTTATAAAATAGTCTTTTCTTATTCAAGTTGACTGTCTATAATTTTTTTTGTTGTTTAGAGAGAAATGGTTAAAATGCTTCTCAAGAGAGAATGGAATTTGTTTGTTTGGTTGGGCCAAAGTAACTGCCCATAGCTCTAATTATTGAGCATCAATCATATTAGAATTTAATTTGGAAATACATTCATTTTTAGCCTTGTAGTTTAGATATTATTATTCTTTTTGGTTATACATTTAAAAGTGCAATGTTTTAACTCTTAAAATTTTGAAAAATTGTTTTGAAGTAATCTTTCATATATCAATTTATCACATATGGTTTAAATAGATGGAAATATGACATAACAAGTTACGAGCATATGTGCGTTAACTCATATATGGCCAAATTTTTTTGAAATGTGCACATAATTGGGACGTTGATGATACACATTTTCAGCTTTCCATTTAGTTATTCTTGCTTATCTCTCTTTTGGGCGCTGCCACATACGTATACGCTACTTTGTTGGCTACGCATACAAATTAAATATAATAAACTTATGTTCACTAAACTATCACATCATCTCCTAACTTGTTGAGATATTTGATTTTAAAGCGTAATACCAATGTTACTTTAAGGATCCTATTAATACATTGGTTCTAATAGAATCATCTTTCAAACTACAAGACCTAAAAGAATATTGTTAATTTCATTTTTAATTTGAAAACCTAAAATATATAGATTAAAATGTTGGATTTTTTTTTCCTTACTCTTTTTTGAAATGTTCAGTCATACAAAAAAAGTTCACAACGGTTTTTATAATATGAGAGAGAAAGAGAATTGTTAAAGGGGTCAATAAATGTTAAGCCCATTATATTCTTATACTTATTTTTTTATTTTATTTTGAGTTCAACATATGAAGGCGGCTAAACTTGAGCATAGTACAACTAATTAAAATATATACGTCTTCGACCAAGAGATTAGAGGTCTAAATCTCTCCATTCTCATATGTTGTTGAACTAAAAAGAAAAAAGAACATGTAGAAGTGAAAATTTGAACTTCTCTAACTTTTTGATTGATGATATAATGCTTTAACCAATTTAATTAGTTAGGTTCAAGTACACAAATATTCTTATGCTTAGTTCATGTAATTCTCTTCTCATTCTCACTCATTAAAATTTTAAACCCTTTAAATTGTATTACGTGCTATTCAAGAAACCCAATTTTAAATTAGGGTTTTAATACAAAATTTAACTGCAACCCCCATTTTAATAATTGTAATTGGAAAAAAGGGTTGTTTTGGATGGTTTCCTTATAAAACTTTTTTGACCTTTTGTACATATTTTCTATGTGTCAATTACCTTCTTTTTTTTTTTTTTTTTTTTCCCTTAACTTTATACTCATCATCCCTTGTGTAAGATTTCTTGCAACTTGTGATTTTCCTTGAAAACTTTACCATTATAACTAACTCCCTATGCATAAGCATGGCCTGCCAAAAGCTTATAGCAACTTATAGGGAAGAAGAAAAAAAAAAAAAAAAAGAAGCTCTTGTCATCCCTACCCCAACTATATATATGAATACAACTAAATCCTTATTCCTTATTACACAACCATTTCTTTTCCCAAACTGAGAAATTGGAACCTTTCTCTTAGATTTCCCCTTAATTTTTCATTTCCTATCAAGATTTTATTGATACCAAAAGTTTGGATTCTCTTTTGAATTCAATTCTCAGAATTGGCATATTTTTTTTTTTCCAACCCTTGAAGAGAAAATAATAACAATAATGGGGCTTAAAGATATTGGAGCCTCACTTCCTCCAGGGTTTAGATTTTATCCCAGTGATGAAGAGTTGGTGTGTCATTATCTTTACAAAAAGATTATGAATGAGCAAGTTCTTAAGGGCACTCTTGTGGAGATTGACTTGCATACATGTGAGCCATGGCAGCTTCCTGGTAGGTTAATTCTTTTTATCTTTTTATCTATTTCTATCTGTCTGTCCTTCAAAATTAGGACACTGTGACGATTATTCTTCCAATGATGTCCAAAAACATTACCTTAAAAGTTATTTGTTCAAAATAATGATTCTTGGGACCAGCCACTTTCCCTCCCTTGTGCTCTTTTGAGAGAATTATTCATGAAAAAATATATGATTTGGGAGGTTTTTAATTTATTTAATTACTTTTAGGATGGACTTTTGATTTTCATTAATATGGTAATGGTCTACAGTGGATTCCCTAAATTCATGCATATACCTTAATCGATCTAGTTTGATTAATATATATATATTATATATGAAAAAATGAACTTTTTTGCATGGTTGATGAGAGCTGTACTTGTAAAGGAAAAAAGGCTTTTCTAAATTTTTGTTTAAACTTGCAACAGAAACACATGAGACTTCTGTCATACGAAGTGGTTTTATATAAAAGAAATCTGTGCGTTTGGTACTATGTTTTTGATGTCTTATTCTTCTGTTTTTTTACGCATTTTTAACCAATTTTGAGATAAAACCTCTGAGATGCCCTAATTAACTTAAGTGCTACATTAATTTCATGGTAATTGTTTAATCCCAACCTCATTTTTTTTTTTTGGGTCCCCTGAGATATAATGGGGTACGAGGATTTGGCCTTGCCCTCTTATCTTCTACATTAAATATTCAAATAATCTCTCTCTCTCTCCCCACACACAAACACACATGCATTCATGTGAAAATCTTGTCTTTAGTGTTTTTCTTTCAAGAATACTACATCACATGTGTGGGGTGAAAGAATTTCCACCTCCAGCCTTTTATACGAAGTAAAAATATCTTAATCGCTGAGTTATGGTACAGTTGTCTTTAATGATTTTTTGTCATTCAGTTCTTTCGAGACCAAAGCTCTATCTTTCTCTCTCAAAATATTGGGTAAGGTTTTGTATAGTCAATTATGTAGGCGAGACACGTAAAAGAGAGGAAAAAGAAGAAGAAGGGCTCAAAATTGAGATATTTTGTCCCATAATTCAAGTAATATAAGCTGATGAGTCACAACATCTGTTTTCCCATAGATGCTTGAGCTAGCTTGTGCTTGTAGAACAAGCCTCACTAATTGTTACTCTCCAACTTGCAAATATTCTCCAAAATTCCAATCTTTTCATTTCTTTATCTTATTTGGATGCTTATCATTCTTCTTTTGACTCCATTTTCTTTAGTTTTAAATTCTTTGTTCTACACCAATTTCAGTTTTAGTGAGAAAAAAGTTTGGGACATAATATCTATCAAATCTTTCTTTCATGCAAAGCATTTCACCTTTTTTTCTAATCATATCATCATATTTCTAGTTTTTGTTTCACACATTTCCCCCTCTAATCCAAATAATCTTATTTTGTTGTTTTTGATCATCAACTACTATAAATCATTACATTGCTAATCATAACCAAAATATCTCGAGCCTTTTCTTTTTGAGACATGGTGATTATGGTAATTTAACATAAAAAAAGGAGATTATTTGTTGATTAATTAGCAGCCAAACATACTAACAATCAATAATATCTAATCATAGGGGCCATTTTCCCCACTCCCCCTTAGGCTATAGTTTCCTTTCTCTTCCATAAATTATTCGTAACTTAAATAGAATGAGTTCAATCATATATGGTTAGATTAAGACCTTAATTATTTTAATGAAAATGAAACATCAATATAACTAATAATTCTTTTTTTCTTTTTTGAATATGAAAGAGGTGGCAAAGCTGAATAGCAATGAGTGGTACTTCTTCAGCTTTCGAGATCGAAAATACGCCACGGGATTTCGAACGAATCGCGCGACGACATGTGGATATTGGAAAGCTACTGGGAAAGATCGGACGGTGGTGGATCCATCAACAGGGGAGATCGTAGGGATGAGAAAAACTTTGGTGTTTTATAGGAACAGAGCTCCAAATGGGATTAAAACTGGATGGATTATGCATGAATTTCGGCTTGAGGCCCCACATAGGCCCCCAAAGGTTGAATTTTTCATCTTTGATTCTCCATTTTTTAGACATTTAGACAAATCCCATGGTGTGAGCACATACACACAATCATTTTTTTTAAAATAATTTATCCTTTAATTTGGAAAAGATTTATATTCATGTGCCCTTAAAGGATAACAACACAAAAGTTGGTGTCTTTTTTCCACTTTGGTCATATTCACTTACATAGAGAGAGAGAGTGAGGGAGAGAGAGATCTCCATTGATGAATCTTTTTTGGTTTATAAATCTTTTCTAAAGTTGCATTAACAGAAAATATATAAATGTTTATATATTTCTTTTGTTTTTATTTAGAACTAGAAGATATACTATTATTGATTGTGTTTTGTTTGTTTTGTAAAAGAGAAATTGAGAATCAAAATAATTATGAATGATACTTAAAGTAATGACACAAGAAAAGCGAAGTTAATTTGGAACTATCTCTCCTTTTTCTTTTTCTTTTTTTTTTCCAGTTATAATTGGTTTTGTGCAATATATTTGCTGCTTTTGTGTTACATCCATTGACAAAGAGAATTTTCATCTCTTGTCTTATTATTATTTTCTCTAATTCAACTATTTCTTTTTTTTTTCTTCCCAAGTTTGAAACTTTTCCTTTCTATTTAATGTCAGAGTTTAATTAAATATTTCATTACAATGTAGTTAGACTCAGAATATATTTAGTACTTAATCTTCACTTTTTTTTTCTTTTTTATCATTTTTCTATGGATGAAATTAGGACTTTTCAATGTTCAACTTAGAGTTTCTTTTTTCATGTTCACTTCATTCTTGAGCCTTTATGCTTGAACAAGAAAATGAACCAACTTTATATGTGGGTGCAGGAGGACTGGGTTTTATGTAGAGTGTTTCAAAAGGGCAAGCAAGAAGAGCACAACATCAAACTCAACCAACATTTTACATTTGAAAATTTCGAGCACGTTCCTTCTGTTGTCCGAGCTCCATCTCCCCCTCCGAACAATCCGAGCCAGATCGCCATGCCTTGTGGCTACAATGTCGATATCGCTTCATTATCTTCAATGGCTCCCCACCAGAACCATAGCCACATTGGCAGCTGTTCTTTTCTCCATCTCCTTCAACTTCCTCAAGAGAAAAATGACAATAATAATCCCAAAACCGATCAACTTTTCTGCCCCAAAAATGACTCTGATTATGGGGTTTTGTGGGACATGGATTTGGAAGAACATACCTTTCAAGATGGCGTCGCATCGAACTTGGATCAAATGGCCTTCGACGTCGATAGCAGCCTGGTTTTCCTCTGAAGTGATATCTGCTATTGCACATCTCAATAGATTGTTTGTTAATATCTAGTTTGTATATTGTACAGTGTTTGGATTTAGAAGAGTATTTGGGGCATTGTTGTGTGCTTTGAACACACTTAGATTTCATTTTTTCCTTTAATCTTTGTTCTTGTTGTATAGCAAATTAGTAAAATTTGTAATAAAGAAATTTAGTTAGGTGCATTACTGTGGATGTAATGAAATCGTGATTTTTGATACCACAATATAGAGTAGGAACGTTGAGTACTTGTGATTACAAAGAGGAACTATGACCCACAAAGCATAAGGTCATGCATTTTAATCATAATAATTCAAGGGAAAAGCAATGTAGATAAAGTCCTAATCCTAAGTTTTGCTTCTAGAGTTAGAGAACTATCCCTTTATGAATACCCCAAAAGTCAATATTGTGGGGACAAGAAAACGCGACATATTATGATCATGTACACAAGTAGTTTTGTCCCTTTAAATCGAGAATGTGAAACATCTCCACAACACCCATTCGTTTATGAGGTCCTATCAAGACCCATAGGCTTGTGTCTTTCCTTTTTTCCAGATTGAGCAGTAGATTTCCACAACTGACAAATAAGAATTTAGGTCGGAAAAGAAAGTAGACTCGACAAGCTCAGAGATTTAGTTAAAGAGAGTGTATATGTCTAAAGCCCATCTTACTCGAGTCGTGCACACTTCATCGGCACTTGGCACGGGCTCATTGTGTGAGGGCCATGCTGAATTTTTCCTTCATTTTTCATCTTCCCCACTTTTCTTTCTAAAGTTCCATAAGGTGTTTGATTGCGTAGTATCCAACCTATTTTTCATATGTGTATGTGTGTGGAGGGGGGGGCTTCACGATGGAATATCTCATATGGTTTTTGAAAGTGACAGTTCTTAGATGGCCTACCAAGACAGATATAAGAATATAAAATGATTTATCCTCTACATATCAAGTTTTCTTACACTTATGTAATCACTACACTTTGACTGCATTATCAGTGTTCTACAGCAATACAAAGAATTGAACAATAATAGAAACCTCTATTACATATAAAGAAATGTGCCATATGTCAATCACAGTCCTGCAGAAACTAGGCCATGTAATGTGACAATGCCAATCAAGATAGTTTGCTGATTGATAACAGGCAGAAATTGCACAGGAGATGGAGGTGCTTCCATCTTTTTCATTGCATCGACCGCCATTGCCTCAGGATCAATCGTTCTCGGTTTCCTGTCATATGGTTTACCATCACAATCAATCTCTCAACTACTAAGAATATTCCTACATCAGATTTTGATCAAATTGGCGTTTTCTAATTTTCCTTCGAATATATATCAATAAAAACAAATGACATCCTCTGCACCAGTAGTTAGAGTTTCTACCCAGATGGTTCCAGTTTAACAAACAGCAAGATCTTCTATAAACAATTTTCCTCTCATGAAGTCAAATAAAATCAGTGAATATTACAGATTTGTACCTGTTGCACATTTTGCCCACAGTGAGCTTGAAGATGCCTTCACCACTAGCTTTGAGAGTGCGCCTCAAATCACCGTCGGTAAATGTCCCAATCAGGTGATATTTCTCATCTATGACAAGCAGGCATCCACATCCTTTGCTCGTAAGCTCCACCAATTGATCCATTATTAGATCTCCTTCTTTGCAGACAGGAAGCTCATTCTGCTTTTTCATCACATCTTTTACCTAAACCCAGGCAAAACCACATACGAACAAATATCAAGTTCTGTCTTATTGGATAGGACTAGAGATTATTTCTCATTTTGGACCATTTTATATCAGAAGATATAGTTCTCAAATTATGGTAAAGCACAGCAAATCAATTCAGTTCCACTAGATCTTCATAACCAATAATTTTTTTAGGGAAAAAAAAAGGACAAAACCACTTTCATAAAGAAAAATAAAAGAACTAAAACAAGGCCAGACAAAAACACAGGCCAACGCATCCAAAGGAACCTCAAAGGAGTTGCATAATCAACAGTATTTTTGTCTTCCCATTTTCCAACTTTGACAAGAAAAAAACACCACGATGAGTGTATGAACAGAGTGATTTATGCTCTTTTCTTTCACCAGTGTAAAAGGTATAAATTGGGCTATATAAGAAGAAATCACGATAAACAACAATATAAATCCAAACAGGTCTCTCAAAACCAAAAATTTGCTGCAGAAATGTACTGAAAACAGTCAAGATCCAACAAGATCGAAGAAATACACCTTGAATTCACTGGAATTCACTGGACAAATACATAACAGAAGAAAGTTCCAAGAGTAAGGTGAAGAATTCATACTTGTACACCCCCCACCCACCCACGGGCAGGCCAATGGGAACCGACAAGGCTAAAAGGATGAGCAAATAAGGAGGGAAACAGGGTGAGAGAGGGGAAAAAGAAGCATGCCGTGCTTGTTTTAACCAATGATCTGCTCTTTGTACTATCATTTGGTCTACGAGAGAAAATGAGAAGAGTAGAAAATTTATAGTTACAGCAGAACGTTTACTAGTCGATCCGCCAGTAAACACTATTCTGTTTCGGGCATCCAGGTAGAAGATGACTCTTTCCTAGAATCTTATACGAATGAGATATGCTTCAAATAGACATTTCCAGCAACTTGAATAAGCTTTTACTTAATCTACCAAAGATGGGGACAAAATATGATGAGCTTGAAGTAGAACGAACTTCTACCTCATATAAAAATACAACTTGCTGTTCCATTAAGATACTGAAAATTGATGATACAACTGATTTGGGAGCCCAATTACAGAGATATAAAGGCAAAATCTCAAGTTACAAGAAGGGACGAATATGCCAAAAATTTCCCAAAAATCCCAATTGACATAAAGAAAACCAGCTCAAGATCAACTCAGTTAAGTAAAAGCAGAAGTAACCTTGAAAATGAGGCTCTTGCCGATCCTTCCAGCAGGATGATTTGTGGCATATTCCTCTTTGGTCAAGTTCCGCGCACCCATAAGCGCAATCGCCACAGTATCACCAAAAACCATCTGAATGGCCGTGGAGGTGACCGGCGCCAGATCAAAAGGGCACAATTCACGCTCGAGAGGCAAATGCACATTCATATCACAAACCCCAGCAAGCACATTGCCTTCAACAGAGGTCACAGCGATGAGATACGCACCTTTCGCCCTAGCGCAAGGAACGAGGCGAAGAAGCTCTTCGGTGTTGCCGGACTTGCTAAAGAGGACAAGAACATCGCCGGAATTCAAAATGCCGATATCCCCATGAAGCGCATCGAGAGGGGAAAGAAAAGCGGATCGGACTCCGAGCGAAACTAGGGTTTGTGAGATCTTGCGAGCGACGAAGCCGGACTTGCCGACGCCGGAGAAGAAAATGGTTCCGGGGGAGTTGAGAAGGGTAACGGTGAATTTGAGAGTCTGAGAGAGATCGAGATTGTGGAAGAAGAAATTGAGGTGATTTTGTTGGGATTTGAAGAGATTGAGAAGTGTAGATTCGTCGATAGGGCTTTGATTTGGATTTGGATTTGGGGATTTCAGGGGCAATGATGATAATGAAAGGGAAATGTCTGAAGATGGAGGGAGAGACCCCATTAGAGAACTGTACCGAGAGATCAAAGAGACAGAGAGAAGAAACAAAAATGGATTTTTATTTCATCTCTGGTTTTGGCTTCAGATTGAAGGAAAATGGAGGAGACAAAGGCAGGTAATTTCGGTTGGTTTACGCGGTAAGAGGAAGAGCCTGTGCCTTCTTCACTTTGGCCTCTGTCGGTGGGTTATGCCCTCTCTCCTAAATTCTAAATTTCTAATTAAGAAATCTTAAATTAGTATATTGTAATATAACTTTAAATTAATTTTTAGTTGTGGAGCTTTGAGCTCAACCTCATAGTGCATAGTATTTTGAGCTACACAACGGTTCAATTAGGTTGAAGAACTGTTGTACCATAAATAAATATACACCGCATACGACTTGAATCTCCTTAAAAAAAAACGAGATACTCGCACTTCAACCTAATTATTTACGTGTTTGTTTATCAATATTTACTTCATTTTTCTCTGTTATGTGTAATTCCCCCAACACATGTTTTAAGGGAAATTTGAATTAACTATAGATATCAAATTAAAAAAACTTTTTTTTTTTTGAAACCGAAACAGCAGTCAACACACAAACCAAACTACACCACATAAAGCTCCGCCTCGAAAAAGGGGAGAATGTCCGCTGAAAACCCATCTTTCCAGACCAATGAGCACCCTGAAGAAGAGGTCAAAACAGCTAGATTATGGGTTGCTTTGTTCTCCTCTCGAGGGATATTACAAAAAGAAATGGAATTTACAGTTGACGACAAAAGGAGGATATCTTCCACAAAATCGGATACTTCCGACAGATCGAAATCAAGATGATAAAGAAGGTGAATAACCTCTCTCGAATCCGATTCGACAAACAGCGGAGGGATACTCTCACCCCTCCATTCTACCAACTCCTTCAGACCTTCCAAAATTAAAACAACTTAAATCATAAGAAATACAAATTATGAATACTAAACTAGTAATTTGATTTTTAAAAAATCTATAAGTAATTTTAAGAATTTAAATTTCTTTTAATGGTATTGAGAATATAATCGCATGAATGGCTGAAGAGCAAATCTTTTTTACACTAAAAAATTCATTTACTTTTATTTATTTATTATATGAATAATGGAATAGAGCATGATTTTTGTTAGTATAATAAATTTACGGATAGAGATTTGAACTGTGCTATGATTTTCAGTGTTATACATATTATTTCCTTAATAAATTTGGGCCAACCAAACGCAATATTAAATGTTTTTAAAAAAAAATGCAATATTAATGGATGAAAATTATGTTAGCAAATAGCAAGTCCAATTTAATTTTCCTTAAAAATTTTTACTATGTTTGTTGGGTTTTCAATGCTTTCACATCTAGCATTCAATAGTCACATCAATCAAAATATGCAATAATATAATGAAGAGTTGGACATATTTGTTGTTAGTAACGAATTTCTTTGCTTAATTTGACCAATCATATAGGACAACCACTCTTATCAGAATGAAAGGTTTAATTGTGTGTTTGGTTAAAAATAACCGTTTTTCTTTTGATAATATATATAAAAATAAAATTGTATTTCATCTTTTCAATATTTTCAAATATGTATTTAGTAATAAATTTAGAGGCTAAATCTCAATTTAGAAAATTTTCAAAATGTGTGTGTGTTTTTTTTTGTCAAAATTTTCAAAATTTGTTTAATAATGTATTTATAAACCATAAATAGGAATTTTTGTCGAGATTCAACTTAATTGTTACTAATTATTTTTATGGTTTATAAATACGTTATTAATAACTTTAAAAAAATGTGGATAGAGTGGTAGTAAAATCTCTTTCCACACGCATCGCCGCCATTGTCCATCCAGTCGAACGGGCGGGTTCAGAAAATTGCACTTGCGCGTAAAAAGAACTAATTTTTATTCGAAAGGGCATGGATTCAAATCCCATTCTTGGCATTTCTATCTTTTTAAAAGTTGAATCTCAACTATTATCAAGTTATGAACATGCTTTTATGTTATAAATTTCGTTTAATTATTATTTCACAATATTATATAATTTATAATGTATTATGTTATACACATTTTAATTTTAACAAAAATGAAATGAGTTTATAACATGAATAATATATTTATCAATTTCTTTTTATATTTTCTAATGTAATTCTACATTTTCAATTTTCAAATTCAAAGTTTAAATACACTGAAAACATAAAAATGTTGTTTTCAAAATTTTCAATCCCATTTGATAACATGGTTTTTTAAAATTATGCTTTTTTTCTCATCAATTCTCTACAACAACAAAACATTTGAATTCTTAGCCAAATTTTAAAAACAAAAATAAGCTTTTTAAAACTATTTTTTTAGTTTTCAAACTTGGCTTAGTTTTTTAAAAACACATATCAAAAGTAAATAATAAAACAAAGAAACTCATAGGTGAAAGTAATATTTATAGGCTTAATTTTCAAAAACTATAAAACAAAAAAACTAAATGGTTATCAAACGGGGCCTTCACTATTTGGATCACATAATTCATCTAAAAACAATTGTAAAAAATAAATAAGCTAAACTGATACTTACTTAATCAGCTAAACTGATATTTACTTAATTCATTTGACTAACTAAATCTGAAGACATAAAACAAAAATCTAGATTGTATATTAAGTATGCACTAAGTTTTTTTTTTTTTTTTTACCTTCTACTTAGACAACTACTAGACTACACAAATGCAAGTCCCCTCCCTCCTCATGGCTAGGAATAAGATAAATTTTTCCACCTTAACCTATCTAAGATCAATGTAGTCACAACCATCTCTATATGGCTAGAACAATTAAAAGGAACTTAAGGAATCACATCCTTTATTTTACAACCTTCTAACATTCCAAATCATGCATCATGCACCCTCCTTGCCTCTGTCGTGACTTACCTATATCCATATATATAACACCAACTTCCAATTCAACTTAAGCAATCAAAAAGTGCCAACTTGAACGTAACTCAACTGGTTATTTATTATTGTTTTTTTTAAGTTCAACAACATATGGACACATGAGAGTCGAACCTCTGACCTCTTGGTCGAGAACATATGCGTTGTTAACCAGTTGAGTTTATACTAAAGTTGGTGAGTATAACTCAACTAGTTAAAGTATATGTCCTTGACCAAGAGGTCAGAGATTTGAATTCCCACCCCAACATATTGTTGAACTAAAAAAAAATCCCTACTGCAAAGTAATTTTGCAAACTCGAGTTTAGAGTACATCGTATTCTAGTATTCTGAGTATTTTAACTTCATTATCGCTCTATCAAATTAGTAGTTTGAGTGCCAATTCGAGCATAACTCAGTAGATAAGACACTAATTACCACCCCAAAGGTCGATGGTTCATTCCTCACCCCGAAACTAAAAAAAAAAAAAAAGAAAAAGATTACTAGTTTGAGTGTAAAAGAAAAGTAGGTTCCATTTCTCAAAAATAGTTGGTGATCATGATTCAAGGGTAGGCCCATGAGAAACTGAGATTGAGGTAGCAAGCCCATAAGCAACAATGTAAATTGGGCCGAGTTGAGGCCCAAAAGTTTGTGCACCATTACCATAAAATGCAATCAATATGGAATCAGTAAATCAATCAATCAGTCAAGACATCAAACCTAGTACCGTACAAAATAATGTATCCTACGGTAGACAGGATTAAGGAAGAAAGTTTGGTTTAAGATTTACAAGTAGCTTTAAATAACACTCGTTGAAGTACAAAAATAAATAAAAATAAAAATAAATGAATAACAAAAAAGAGAGAAAAAAGAGGAAAAAAAAAAAAAAAAAGAAGATCGTGGAGCCGCGTGTGGACAGTGGAAAGTGCAGGCCACGTGCGGAGCTGTGAGGGGTGTCGGCTACAGTGACAGTGCGGTCATTACCCGCGAACCGATGAGGTTCAAATCTGGGACCGCTCCGTACGAGACCGTTGTCATGTCAACGTCTTTACGGGTCCCACTCCTTGCAGTCAAGCCTATGGTATGGACGGCCTCAATATTTCACCAACTATATTTTCTTCAACTTATTATATAAATCTTTTTAAAAAAATTTAAAATTATATCGATTTCTTTTTTTGGCCGACTTAAGTATGATATATTGCGTTTCGTCTTTGTCTGACTTAAATATAGTTTAATTAATTAAGATATGTATTCTTTTATTAAAGTGTCAAAAGTTTGAATCTCTTCCAACCCTATATGTTGTTGAAATAAATAAGTTTGATATACCTAGTCTCATCTATGCCGATTTTAAGCATAAGTTAGGTTAGAGGTTTAAATTCCTCTCACTCCTACACTCGTTGAACTAAATAAGTATGATATAATCAGACTCGTCTTTATCAACTTAAGTATAACTTAATTAGTTAAGATAGATGTACGTATTTTTTTTTATCAAAAGGTTAAGATGTTGAAATCCTTCCCATTCTCATATGCTATTGAACTTTTTTAAAAAAATAAATAAAATAATAACTAGCCTCTTCCCTACTTATATGTTGTAAGTTTGAATCCTCACATTTTTAGTTATTTTTAAGCTAGAATATATGTGGTTTTCATTCATATAGACTGCCTTGTTATGCTTGGGAACCCATGACATTAGTGTTTCATCTCCCTACTTATATGTTGTAAGTTCGAATCTTCTTTTGAGTTAGAAATGTATAGTTTTTAATTTAGTCAGGGGTGTTTGTTGAGGATCTCACATCTAAAAGATGAAGAGATACCTCACAATTTATAAGATACATGAGCTACTCCTTTCATAGTCAATTGATTTTGAGATGTAACATCATGTTTTCTAATATGGTATCAGAGCCTATGAAGCCCAAACATGTATTCGGTCAAAAAAAGAATTGGGATTCGATCTAAGAATGTTGAATCCAAAGAGACACTATCTTGAAGAGGCATATTGAAGATCTCACATCTAAAAGATGAAGAGAGATTTCATAATTTATAAGATACATGGAGTTATTCCTTTCTAGTAATTGATTTTGAGAGAAAATCTCATACAATCTAATAGTGTTTGACTTGCAAACTTAAAAGCTCACAAGGTTAAGAAGATGTTTTTTATTAGACATGTGAGGTTAACTTCTTCTTTGATACTTTTTAGAACATAGATTTAAGTTTATGAAACCCAAATAATATTTTATAATTTTACAAAATCATAAATCCATGACCTTCATTATTTTTAACTGATATAGGGAATTTGATTGGACTTTTTTGACAATCTTTCTAAAGTCATAAATTGCATAATTTTCCTTTTAACTTATACATAAAATTTGATTGGACTTTTGACAAATTTTTCTTAGGACAAAGAATCAGTAAGACTTGAATAATAACCTATTCATCAATTCTCTATGTACATCCAGAGGTTCCTCGTATTTATATTACATTTTTTTTCTTAAGCGTGAAATTTATTCGATAAAGATGATTTCGTGAATCACATTATAAGATCATTGATGTTAACCAGTCTCATAATTAGTCAAACCCTTCACATTATATGAGGCTGAACTAGCTCTATACTCCATAATATATATGGAACATGATTTTGTAGAGTTTAAGCTTTAATTAAATTTGACTAATTACTTTAAATAAAGGTGTTTATGTGGTTGATATAATGTTTTGGACATAATATTAGATGGGATGTAATAATATTCCGCAAATCTAGAGGATATGACATGTCATGTCCCTTTTGAAGAAACTGTAGGTTTGATTAGAACAAGAGATTACAAGAAGGGCCCCCCCCACCTTTCCTCTCAATACATAACTCATCCTGTCTCATTATTAAATTATTCGTATTTCTCTCTATACATATTTTTTATTTTAAGGAAATTTGTTTACCCAATGATTGATTCATGTTCCATTATTAGATTTTACAAACCTCAATGTTTCTTTTTTTTTTTAAAAGTTCAACAACAAGTGGGTGGAGGCGAAGAATCGAACTTATTTTGGCATTTTGATCAAAAATATATATCTTAATCAATTGAATTATGTTCAAGATGACTCTCAATGTTTCTATATATATATTATCATAATTTAACACGTTAATTGTGCTCTCTAGCTATGTGTACTATATGTTTTTTTTCCTGCTTACGTTTAATATACAAATGTTCTCATTAGATCATAATAATGTTGGTTAGTTTGTACTTTTTAAAACGGATGATATATGTTGCTTTAATCTTTTGATTTTGTAAATATAAGGATGGTTACACCATACATGTTGGTAGATTGAAATAGAAGCTTTTTTTAAAAAAAAAAAAAATTAGGTTGATCAAATTCTATTGATCAAACTTACATTATATTTAGCAAATATGTATATGTTGGTTGTGATCATGTAAATATTTTCTTTGTCAAAAAGAAAATCCTACAAAATATTTTTTGTTCAATAGAAGTTGACCATTTCAAAAAGTAAGCCTACCATTTTCTTCATAAAAATCATATGTAGTTTCACTGTTGAAAGGGATTTAAATTAGTGTCCAAGAGTCATCCAACTGTATCCATGTAGCAAAAGAAAGAAAGAGTTTGTTATGAGAACGATTTTCAAAGTAGTTTCTTTATACGTTAGGAACAAATATGTATTGTCCTTTGCAAAATAATAATAATAATAAGATATATTGTTTTAGAATAACATTTCAACAACTAATAGGATAAGCCTCCATGAAAATTACAAATAATTTAACCGATACTCAAGCTAATAATATTTTTTTAAAAAAATTTACTCATTTTTTGAATATGTTTATAGACATTTAAAAAAAAAAATGAAATCAATAAAATCTTCCTTTTTTGAAAATAGAGAGATACGTGACCCCTATGAAAAAATTAGGTTTTAAGATCTATACATAATAATGACAGCTATGAATTTCATAAAATGATATTCTCGATACTCAAAATGCAGTGGCTTTAATCCAAGTCAAAACTCATGCTAGATTATTTCACCAGATTCACTAGATCTAGAAATGGTATGTCGACGCGTTTTCTCTCATTAACTAATAAAAAACTGTGCTGGCTTGACTTTTAAATTTATTTAGATTACGATTACGTGTCTTAAGCATACCTTTAAGATCTCATTAATTTACATCACACCAAGATTTTTCCTTAAGAATTGAAATAGTGGAAATCATGGCTCAAATAACATAAGCCTTTTACACTTTGAAACAAGAAAAGTAATTTTCCAAACACTATTCACAACCATTCTCAAAGTAGTAAATTAAAGTTAGAAAGGAAAACCCTTTTGAAAGTGAAAGAATGCCAAACATTATATGAAATTGGAGAGCAAATGTATGGAGAATATATGAAGAAAAACAAAAGGGGTCAACAAAATTAGACATGGTTGAGAGGATGGGGTAAAATTGGGGTCTCAAATGATATGTATTTTTCTGGAAAAGGTCTAAAGGTTTTGAGCTTTTAATGGGAATTGTACGTTAGGAATCAGTAGGAGGTCATGCATTGGCACAGAAGCTTTTAATATTGACCGACTCACTGCACTTGTGAAAATTGGGCTGTCGAATGTTAGACCTCAGTGGGATTTGGTTTTCCCCCTCTTTGGTTGCATAAAGTTGACAACTTCACTTCATTTTTCCAAATGGGGCATCTAAAAGAATTCATATTCTTTCTTTCTTTTTCATTTTCTAAATGCCCATTTGATCTCTTTTTGTTCGAGTAGTGGATCTCTTCGTATTTTGTTATAGTATGATATGTCTTCTTTTAAATGATGTGGAATTATGTTCATATCATCAGCATCTCTTTGAATTGAAAATTCAAGGCTAACCAATTTGAAAACAAAAAAAAAAAAACTTAGTGAGTACGAAAATTTTTAAACTTCTCTTAAGTTATGCTGGACTCTTAGGATGCATTTGGTTGGTGATATGAAAACACAAATTTGAGAATAAGAGATTCAATGAAGAACAAAGTTGTATTTCATGTTTTTAAATGTGTTTGGTGGTAGATTTAGAATCTGGATCCCACTTTAAAAAGTCATTCAAAATGTGTTTGATAGTATATTTATAAATCATACATATACTTGTAGTTACTAACTAAATATTAGGTTGAATCTCAACTATGATCAATTACTTAATGAACATGCTTTATGCATATTATATAATTTATAATGTATTATGTTATACATATTTTAATTTTAACAAAAAAATAAAATGAGTTTATAAAATGAAATAATATATTTCTTGAACTATATTGTTAGTATATTAATTGAATGGTATTTATTTATTAGAATATTAATTCATTATTGAATGTATCACAATTACATAAATTTTATATATTAATTTCATCAAACCAATATAAATATCATTTAATTTGTGTATATAAAAATCTGATAACATTCCCATGTAGAACCAAACATAATCATCTTATTCCAATGCATTTATTATTCTCAGATATCTTATTTTCAGGCATCTATTTAACCTATAGACATCCAATAAAACTTTAAACTAAATAACCTCTCGATAGAGACTTGGATTTTGACTTCTTGGTTCATAATACAAAGCTTTGGAATGGGAGAATGACTATTTGTGTTGAGTAGCAACTTTTTGCTAATCTCACATTTTTAAGGGCTGTTTGGGGCAAGAGTTATAATAACCTGTGGAATACTCTGCACCCCAAACACAAACTATTATAACCTCAGACTAAACAATTCTGCATTTTAAACAATATGATATTATTTCACATACTACTATAACTCACAGATTATTATAACTCATGTTATGATAACTTACTCAGTGTCTCAAACAGCTCTTTAGAGTTTGACAACTTGATAACAATTTTTTTTTGAGAGACAATAATAATTCTATTTTGTTTTCTTTGTTATTAATTTTTTTAAAAAATAAAAATGGTAGCTTAGAAAGTAAATAATGGAGATGAAAAGTAAAGGATATGCATTAGCATTAAAGTTATAGTTGTCTTATTAGAGAGTAAAATAATAATATAATGAAGAGGGGAGCAATTGACAAGTGACAGTTCCACTGAAAGATTTATTGTACACTTACTTTTTAAGCTTTGAGTAACTGTGGATGACATGAGAGTAGAGAGGCAGTATCTATCCTTTCTGAAAGGGACACACTCCACTCCTGATTCCTCCATTTATTGCAAACTTTTACTCCAATCCCTCTTCTTTTTTTTCCTACCCTTCTTTATCTCCTTTTTCCTTTTGGACCCTTTTGCAAATTTCAAATTTACTTACTTTCATTTGTCACTTGGAAGAGATTGAAATGAAAAAACCAAAAGCTTACTTGATTGAATTTTTACTTTAAAATCTATAATTACATTTTGCTGTAGTCAAGGGGGTTAAAGCCTAAAGGACTGTTGTTTGGTAGTAGACTAGTAGTCTTCCTAATATCTACATATTTGAACAATTTATTATTGTTTTTTTTCCTAAAGACTTGGTTTAGGGAGTGATTCTATTTAGTTCTATATTTTAAAATACAACATTTAAACTCATGGTTTTTTTTTCTTCCTCAAAAGACTTAGTTTAGAAAGTGATTCTATTTATTTCTATAATTTAAAATACAACATTTTAGGCCCCGTTTGATAACCATTTGATTTTTGATTTTTGATTTTTGAAAATTAAGCCTATAAATACTACTCTCACCTATGTATATACTTGTTTTGTTATCTATTTTTTACTTATGTTTTCAAAAACCAAGCTATGTTTTGAAAACCAAAAAAAGTAGTTTTCAAAAACTTGTTTTTGTTTTTAGAATTTGACTAAGAATTCAAATGCTTCCTTAAGGGAGATGAAAACCATTGTAGAGAAATTGAGAGAAAACAAGCTTAATTTTCAAAAACTAAAAACCAAAAACCAAATGGTTATCAAACGGGGCCTTAACTAATGAGATTCAAAACTTGTTAATTACCAATTTGTCAAATATTAAAAATGAGGCAATTAGAGATAATGTAAAATTTATATTTAATTTATTGGCATGACTTACCATTAATAGATTACTCAGCAAGAAGTTTAAGAGAGATAGTTAATGTGATAAACTTATAATTAATTTTATTTAATGATATGACTTACAATCTATTCGATAAACATGGAATTCCATCTCAAAACCAATTAACAATGAGAAGAGTAACTCATGTATCTTATATATTGTGAGATCTCTCTTCATCTTTCCGATATGTGATCTTCAGTATATTCCCTCAAGCTGATACTTTTTTGGTTCACAATTCGTAGGTTGGATTCCATTTTTTGGGACCGAATACTCGTTTGGACTTCATGAGCTCTAATACCATATTAGAAAAATATGAGGTTTCATCTTAAAACCAAAGAGGCAACCATCTTGAGGGGGCATATTGAAGATCTCGCATTGAAAAATGAGGAGATCTCACAATCTTTATAAGATACATAGGTTACTCATTTCATGGCCAATTAGTTTTGAGATGAAACCCATGTATTATCTGATAAAGTATATGTCGAACAGATCCTTGTTGTGTCGTGAGTACCACTGCCTTGAAAGTAATTTTGGCATGACCTCGGTGCTAAATCATTTTATGTCGGTTGCTCCCCAAGGTTAATACAACACCATTCACGGACGTGCACTCGTCAATGAAGGATTGGAATCAAGACGAAAACAATGCTCGAAATTTAGAATTAGAAGAAAAAGATTGAAAACTAGGGAAAACTATTTGTTCTGGTCTCATATGAACTAAAAATAAAAGAAAACCAATTTCAGATCTACACTATTTAATAAGGCAAAAAACGTTTACTAGTAACAAATTAAAAGCAAACGGTTTAAAAAAAAACATTTTGGTTTTAAGAGGAAAAAGAAATAAAAATTACTTTCTTTTTCGTGCCAGCGCGTTTGCCCGAACTCGCCTACCCAACAGGACAGATGGTGGCAGCGCGGGTGTGGGGAGGTATTTTAATACCACTATAACCACTTTTTACCAACTCACATATAGACTATATTATATAAACTACTTTCACTTCTTTAAACTTTCCAATGTGGGATAAGAGTATTCCATTTCCTATGTGACTTTTTGGGCCCAAGTCATTCCCAACAATCCTCCATGAATGACTTGCGAAATAAAATAAAATAAAATAATAAAAGAATAGTCTCCTGAGCAAAGAAAGGAGAATAAACTTAAGCATCAATATCTTTCGATTTGAATTGATGCATAGTGAAGTAGGGCAACAACCTAATTAAATAAAGTGAGTTGCCTCTTGAACTTTTAATAATTATGGTTGAGACCCCCCACAACACGTTTAAGTCCTTGTGTTTTATCTTGATTCTGCGATACAACAATATATCTTGTATTTTTTATGGCCATGCACATAAAACCTTGGGTCACCGTGAAAACTTTAGAAAGAGATCCTTATACTCTTTCATGGAAGGTGACCACACCTTCACAATCACGTTAATTGATTCATCAAGTCTATCAGAGACAAACCACTCAAAATTGAGCTATGAAGACTTTCTAGTTGTCCATCAAGTCCATATTTAGACCACCTAAACAAACTGGGCTATGGATTCATTTCAAGGATTTTAAACCCATACATATGTTGAAGACTCTAGAATTACTCTCCTTATTAGGCCTTTGGTGAGAGGATCTGTTAGATTTCTCTCAGACCTCATATACTCCAAGGAGATAACTCTACTATTCAATATTTGTTTCACAACTCCATACCTTAGGCGTATATGCTTTCTTTTGCCATTATACACACTGTTTTAGGCAATTCGTATGGCAGCTTGTGAATCGCAATGTAAGGAGACAGGTACAGACGCCCCCCACAATAGTATGTCTCCAAGTAGGCTTCTCAGCCATTTTGCCTCTTGCCTTGCTAGATCCAGAGCTATAAATTCTGATTCCATGGTGGATCGTGCTATGCACGTTTGCTTTGTTGATTTCCATGAAATAGCTCCTCTACCTAAAAGAAATACATAACTGCTAGTAGAGCTTACCTCATCGTTATCTGTTACCCAGTTTGCATCACAATATCCTTCTAACACTGCAGGAAAGTTGCTAAAATGCAAACAGAAATTCATTGTACCTTTAAGGTATCTTAATAAACGATGAAGAGCAGTCCAATGATTATTATCAGGATTATGTGTATATCTACTCAATCTACTGACAACATATGCAATATCAAGCCTAGTATAATTCATCAAAAACATAACGCTTCCTATAATTTTTGCATATTCAGATTGAGAAACACTATCACCTTTATTTTTTTTAAGACTCATACTAGCATCATAAGATTTAGACATCAAGTTCTAAGGCAACAAAAAGATTCCTTTAAACATCAAGGCAACAAAATACTTATAATTGAGTGCTCATAAGAGTATCAACGGGATAAAAATAAAGTTAACTATGCTTCTCAGTCAGACAATAATCAAAATACTTACACTTTTTAATCTTTTATTTCAGAAGAAATCAGAACATTTTATTACTTAGCAAAAACTATTCAAACTCAAATAAATCCCTCTACCCCCAACTTAAAAATATGCATGGTCCTCGATATATGAAAAAGACAGAAAAGATGATAGAATTAGTAATGTAGAAATAAAGAGGCGATACTGAGACTTCCCTGAGTAAAATGCCGATCATATGTCATCATCTTCATCAGAAGCAGGCGGAGGGTGAGGAAATTGAATAGGATCAGGTCCCTGATTAAAACCTTGGTGCAACAACATTTGAAGAAGATTCTCATTAAATTGGTTCTGATAGGCGTATTGTCTTTGTTGACGCCACTCAATTCTATCAACTAGCTGCTCGAGGTTTAAAGGCGCTCTAGCTTGTTGGGAGGAACTAGCTTCTACCTGCTGGAAATGCTCAATCGCTGCTTCATCCTCACAATCCCACCCTTTTAAGGCTAAGATATAATTTCGATCCATGGATGCCTTAGGGTGAAGTACTTCCTCCTCCGGTCCCCAAACTACCCCAACTTCTCGACATAATGCAGTTATCAAAGAAGGGTGAGAAAGCCCACCAGTGGTATATGCTCTCTTAGCGTGCCTAATAGATTGGTTGATTATCTTGCCAACATCAATAGACTTCCCTGTGTGACGAGGGCATACAATAGAATAGCTCTATCCTTGGTAACATCACTAACATGTGTTACAGGAAGGAGTCAAGCACAAATAAAGCTATGCCATACCTTACCCGTCACACTAAGCTCCGATGACTTGAAACTCAACCTTTCATCTCGTCTAGTTTTCCATTGGGTCCCGGGTTTACATAACGTTCTTATGATGTGGTCATAATCAAGTTCTTCCGTTATGTAGATCTTAAACCCATCTCTATCCATATTTTGGAGCCGAAAAAGCCTATTGATAGAGGAAGAATCAAAAGCCACTTGTCTTCTCCTCACAATTTTTCAATTGATCCATATGGTCTAATTTTCTTTTTGAAAATCCATTTGCACTAATAGGCTTATTACCTTTTGGCAAATCTACCAAGTCCTATGTTTGATTCATAAGCAAAGAATCTAAAGAGATATTTGGTCCAAAATTTGGGATCCGACCCAAGAATGGTGAACCTAAAGAGACATCATCTTGAGGGATCATATTGAAGATTTCACATCGGAAAGATGAAAAGAGACCTCACAATTTATAAGATACATGAACTACTCCTCTCATTGTTAATTAATTTTAAGATGGAACATCATGTTTATCTAATACAATCTATAAATTATGTACTTGATAGCTATAAGGATACATAATAATAATATATGAGAAGGGTAAATCACTCACTTATGTCTATCATGTCAAATATTGCTAATTTTTTGCTCTGAAATTGGCCAAGTTAATCCTTCACCGCTGTCATAAGCCTAATTTTGTCACCTATGGTGGTGTAAAACACTTAGCCTGTCACAAAGAATGGCTTACCCTTCTCTAAAGGATGTGTCACTCTTGTTCACATACTAACTAAAAGTTGAGTAGTCCTTTGAAGTAGGTCTTCCTGAGCACCACATTGGTGAAATCTCTCATCTACATTGCTTAGGTTATGTGTGCTCTTCATAAATTTCATCTCACCTAATCATGTTAGCCAAGTTATTTAAAACAACATTTTTAGCATATTTTTCAAGTTGTTACAAATATGCTTGTTCTACCTTACTTAGAGGTTAGAATATTCGTCTTACCTTATTTAGCAAAGTGTTGTAATATCCTCGTATAATTAACCTCATTAATTGGCACCATAATATAGATTGATCACCAATAAAGAATTTCACCCACTTCAATTTCAAATAAGATCAACATTAATTTCTCTGGATCAGTTTCTTCTTAACAACTCTCTGGCGCCAGTAGCTAGAAAGGAATGATCGTCCATTCAACAACACTAAAAAAGTTCAAAGCCGTCTTTGGGAGATATCATTACCACTGTCTGATCAGCTTTGGTCTTCCAAATCCAAGCTCATCGCTGACTATTCCTCCTTTTGTACTGCTTTAAATGGGCATGTTTTCATGTAAATGATTTTTTCGTATATTTCGCACATATATTCTCAAATAAAGTTTTATATTTTTCCCAAAAAAAAGAAAAAAATCGATTTTAAATATCCAGGTTGGTGCTTATTTTTGTTACATTTTGTAATTAAACATATTTCATATTTAATTAAGTTCCACCTTGAGCATAACTCAATTGACATAAAGTATATACCATCGACCATGAAGTTAAAGGTTCAAATTCCCCACCCTACTATATAAAAAAAAAATCATATTTAAGTTGTTTCTAACCTCTACCATTCCTATCTTTTCATAATTTTAGTTTTGGAGTTCAATAATATGTGGAAGTGAGGATTTGAACCTCTGACTTTTTGGTCAAAATTATAACATCTTAACTAGTTGATCTATGCTTAGGTTGATAGCTATCTTTTCACGAGTTTAAAAGATATATTTCATGTGCATATTTTATAAGCTGAATTCTTCAAACAAATAGTTTTTTTCTTGAGACAATCCGAGCGCTTAATGAATAAGACACTTGTTACAATTCTAAAGGTTGGTGGTTCAGTCTCCATTCCAAAATTGTTAATTTCTTTGAATGTTTCTATCTATGGAAAAGTTTTTGTCTATGTATATTTTTTTTTAGTACAACAAATGTAGGTATGAAGATTTGAACCAGCTCCAACCTCAAGAGAAGAAGTACATGCCAATTACCGCTGAGTTGTGCTCACTTCGACAGTTATTGTCCACGTATTAACCAATGCCTTATTTTGTTATCTAATTTTTTTAAGGACAAATTTTGTTAAAATATGTTTGAATAAATTAATTTTAATAAATCTCTTATATTTGTTTTTAAGTTTCTCTTTGAATGAATGGTTAATTGTTTCGAACGATTGAAGTTCTTTCCATTCGAAAATCACGCATTCGTGAAAGGTAAAAGATTAAAATATATTATTAATTATATTTTCAAAAATGTAATAATTAAGGTCCCGTTTGATAACTATTTAATTTTTGAAAATTAAGCCTATAAATACTATTTCCATCGGCCTATAGGTTTTCTTGTGTTGTTATCTACTTTTTACTTATGTTTTCAAAAACCAAGCCAAGTTTTGAAAACTAAAAAAAGTAGTTTTCAAAAATTTGTTTTTGTTTTTGAAATTTGGCTAAGAATTCAAATGTTTTGTTGAAACTCATTTTTGAGAATTAGTGAGAAAACAAGCACAATTTTCAAAAATCAAAAACCAAAAACTAAGGCCCCGTTTGATAACTATTTGATTTTTTGTTTTTGGTTTTTGAAAATTAAGCCTATAAATACTACTCCCACCTTTGGATTTACTTGTTTTGTTATCTACCTTTTACCTATGTTTTAAAAAACCAAGCCATGTTTTGAAAACTAAAAAAAGTAGTTTTTAAAAACTTGTTTTTGTTTTTAGAATTTAGCTAAGAATTCAAATGCTTCCTTAAGGAAGATGAAAACCATTGTAGAGAAATTGAGAGAAAACAAACTTAATTTTCAAAAACCAAAAACTAAAAATCAAATGGTTATCAAACGGGGCCTAAATGGTTATCAAACGCGGCCTAAGTTATTGAATTGAAATTTTTACGAAATTTTTATTTATTAAGCCTACCTAGTACTTAAGTATAAAATATGTAAAAGTGAATGAAGGCAACAAAGTTATAATCCAAAATCAATCATGGTTGATTTACAACAAGATTTTTAACATCATGCTCAATTGGTACATTTTTAAAAAGTATATTATATAAAAAAATATGAAAAATATCAATTTTAACCTTGAACTTAACAAAATATATCAGTTTTTACTGTGAATTTTAAGTTTCACCAAATTGCACCTTAAACTTGGATAAATGTTATAATTTTCACCTTCAACCTTAAAAGTAATACAGTTTATACCTTATGGTAGGTTTTTGTTTGAGAGATCAGTAAAAAAAAAGTATTTTCATATACATCTAATAAATTATAAAATATATATTTGGTATGTAATTGATAGGATTTAGACAAAAACAACATTAAAACTGTTTTTTTTAATTGAAATTTATAAGTTTTGGTAGAGTTACTTAATGATCGATTTTGTGCATGAATCAATTTTAATTTTGTCCAAAACTTGATTTTCATTAAATTAGCAAGTTTTTAGAATTTTTTACATTGTTTTTTGTTAAAATAAATGAGAGTGGATTAACAGAATTTGAATAAAGGATAAATGTTTCAACACTTATCTAAGTTTAAAATCCAAATTGATGGCTAAAGTAAACATAACTCAACGATGAGGTACAAATTTTCATATCTCACATTTGTTGCACTAAAAAAAGTCTAAATTAAAGAAATTAAAAGTTTTAGAGTAAAACATGTTTAGAGGTTTACATTGATTTTTTCCCAAAAAAGATATAAAAGGACTAATTTGACTGAAACATGTTTTGACCTAATACGAGGATAGTTAAAACTCATTGGACAACAGCATGAACCCTAATGAAACAATGCTTCGTTACTCTATTTTGTTTTTTTCTACTGTCTAATCACCAGAAACCAACTGCAAAAGTTCTCTTCGTTAAATGTAACAATGGCAAGAATTCAACTCCCACCACATCGTAATTTCTCTACTTTAATACGTTATCTTAAGTTGTTTCAGAGCACAGAAACTAATGACAGAGAGACAAGAAAATTCTGGCTGACATTAAAACTCAATATACAGGATAAAATTAAAAAATTCAAATTATAACCAAGTTTAATTTTTAGCAAAGCAAAAAAACGCCTATTAAAAATTGGTTCTTTTGCCGACCTAAGACCAAAAAGACAAATGTTCTAATTTTCATCCTCATTGTTGTTGTATTAAAAAAAAATGGTTCTTTTAATTAAATATGTGAGGAAATTTGAATCTCAAACCTTTTAGTTGGAGGTGTACGGCTTGACCCTATGAGTAATGCTCAAGTTGAGAAAAAAATTTGGTTCTTTCTAAGTTTTTCTTCCATTTGAGCATTTTTTGTTCTCAGACAAATTGATGCAGCATTCAGCAAAGACATGACAACAGAGAGAAAAAGAAGAGCCTTGAAAAGGGAAAGTCACAGAATTTTATCAAAGGGGCTTAATAAAAATAAGAACTTTGAATCTCACAGTCACAGCAAGATTTGGACAAGATTATTGAAAGTTCTATAACCCTTTTTTTCCCTCAAGGTCAAAAAATTTTCCCTTGAAGACAGTGAAATCAGCATATTTTGTACTAACTTTACATGTGAACTCCATCTGCAACAACTTTGTGGACGAAAAACAGCATAACAAAATGATAATAATAAAATTAAAACAGAAGCAAGAGAGCAAAATTGGAAATTTAAAGATAAAAGGGAAAAGGAAAGAGAGAAATGTGGCAAAATATAATCCATGGTGTTTAAGCATGCATGAATAACTGGAGAGTACAGATTTACAGACGATGAGCACAAGTGTACAAATAGTAACACTGATAGTATTTGCATCAAAAGCAGAGATCTACACCTTTACACAGTCTTCTTAGAAACTTTTTCAGAAAAATTTATTCATCAAAGAAAAAAAAGAAAGAAGAAAAAAAATGCTTCAAATTTTCCAAACCCTAGTCGAAGTAGAGAGAGTGAAAACCCGCAACTTATTTGATCCCAAAAAAAAAAAAAAAAAACATATAAAATATAAGATTAAACAAAACCCATGATTTTAAAAAAGGTTTAGAGCAATACCCAATTGGGGAATTTCTTATCTTGTTTTGTTCTTTTTGTTGTTGGTTTTTTTTTTCCCTTTCAAATTTTGCTCCTTTTATGATGATCTCATGAAGGTGCACCATGAGGAGGCAAGGACAATTGAGATGGTGGGCGCTTTCTTTTCTTCTCGTAGCTGATCCCTCTGGCCTTTGACTGCAAATCACGAACCTCACGAAGATAAAGCCTCACAGCTCTAGCCCCAAATGGATTGGCTTCAGGCTTCCCTCCATTCTCTTCAAAAGCGGCTCGAAGGCGCCCAACCAAAGCGTCGAGGCTCCCCCATGCCTGCCGAAGAGGGCACGGGCATGGCGCGGGAGGGTTCGGAAGCCCGTAGAAAGGGCAGATGGCGGTGTGCACTTTCGTCTTTCCAAATTGATCCAAGTACCTGCAGGGGAAGAGCCAGAAATTTTCGTAATTTTCATTTCTATCGCACCAGGTAAAATTTTACGTTCTAATTTTTTAATATGTTTTTTTTTAATCTAAGAGTCTTTCTTTTTTTTTTTTTTTTTTTTTTATTACTTCTTTGTTCGGTACCTGAGGAATTCGAGGACGTGAGCTCCGCTGCATCTGGAGAGGGCGAGCGGGGGGCGATGATTGTTGAGATATTGACCGAAAGTTTTCCAGTCACGGCGCTTTTGATTCTCGTATCTGCTGCTTGAAGAGGAGGTTGCTGCAGCTTGTTGGTGGTTGATGGTGTTGCTGTTGTTGATCAAGATGTTATTGCTGCTACTGCCTGAGAAGTCCATCCTTTTTCTTTCTTTTATTTTTTTTTGGTTTTTGGTTTGTTTGTTGAAGACTGTTGCTTGCTGCTGATTTTTGAACAGAAAATCAGACTGGGCTTGACAAAAGGAACTCTTCAAATATATATGCGTTTGGTTTTCAAAAATTTTAAAGAGAGGAAGAGAAAAAAAGAAAGTAAATCCCAGGTGTTTTACCAGAGATATATATATATCTATATGTTGAAAATAGCAAAATTGATGTAACTATTTAGTATATCTATATGTTGAAAATAGCAAAATTGATGTAACTATTTAGTTTACTTTCTCATAGCATCTTTGGTTTTTGCCATTAAAAGCTCACCTCAAATGTTCTTCTAGGGTTTCTTCTTCTTCTTGTTCTCCCTTCTTCTTCTTCTTTCCCCTTTTTTTTCCCTCTTTCTTATAGGCCTGTGATATTGGGATTGTAACCAACAGGAGGAGGGAATAAAAAAAAAAGAGGGTAAATTAAAAGATGGATTTTTGATGAGATTGGGAACAAGATCTGAGAGGACTACTCAAGAAGGCTGTTATCTTTCTTGGACTTTCTCTGTGGTGGTGGATTTGTTTGAGATTGGATGTTTTTTCAATGTAGAAGGGGAAAAGGGGAGATTTTTTTTTGGATTTGTGAAGTTGAAAGGATATTGGTTTGGGGTTTTCTAAAAAAGGTAGAACAACTAAGTTTTTTCCTGGTTGATGGGATTGTTTTTCTATTCCCTCTCATCCAAACTGTAGTCAGAGAGAGAAGAAAGAAAGTAAAAGAGAGAGAATTCAAATCTCTCTGAAATTTGGTGTGTTTTTGTGGGGAAGGAGAGGGAAAGATGTGCACAGTGAGTTGAGTTTTGGAGACAAGAAGAGGTTAGATTTAGCAAACCTTCTTCCTGCCAGGAGTTGATTGTTTACAAGGAAATTTTTCTTTTCTTTTTTTTTTTTCTTTTCTTTTGGTGGACAATTTTGCCCTGATGCTAAACATCATAAGATACTCTTCCTGTCTCTTTCTTTCCTAGTTGTAATGTAATACTACTGTCACTCACTCTCCCTTTGGGAAAAAATATGAGATTACTGTCCGACTTTTACTGTTCTTTCACATATATGTAACTTTTCTGACAATGCTCTTTGATCAATAATACTCCCATTGGATACATGTTACTGAGATGTGTTTGGATTAACCACGGGCAAAGTGTTTGTTTGTGTCTTTTCTTTTATTTTTTTTCTAAAACAATTAAAGTATTGAAATAATCAAATTAGTTTCAAGTCATTTTTGAAGAATCACTTGAATATTGATTATTCAAATAGTGATTGGCTGAGAATTACTTTTTACATCGTAGAATTACTTTTAGATATAATGTAACCTAACAAACTTGTGGCTAAAATCATTTTTAAAACAATGTAACCAAACACACAAGTACTTTAATTAAAGTTATTTTTTATAAAAAGTGTTTGAAGATTTTTTTTAAAGAAAAATGTTTGAATTAAAAGGTATGTGTCAAACTCATCTTAGGCATGTTAGGCATGTTGCATTTTGAAATATTTTCAAATGAAACACTTATTATATAAGCTTTTTTTTTTGGAAAAAAAAATAGTTTAATGCTTTCTTTATAAATAATTTAAGTGATTTTTTAGACTTATTTTTAGAATTTTTCAAACCACTTTTGATTTTTGAAAATTTTACATCTAAAATTTTAATCAGATGCTAAATTTCTTTTAAAAAAAATACTTCCAGTCTTCTCTATTTGAAACAAATACAAGTCAAATACACATTAAATCAATATTAACCTTTTTTTTTTTTTTAGTTCAACAAAATGGGGTGGAAGAATTTGAACTATATCAGTTGAACTATAGTTGGCCTTTCAATATTTGTTTTTGAAATATATTAAATTTCAAATTTTAATTAGTCATCCGCGGTAGGTCTAATACTCTATTATGTGAGGTAAATAAATAACTCACAAGCCACGTTTGTAGTCCCTAGAATCTTTCAAAAGTTTAGGCAAATCTCCACCCATTTATTGATTGAAAAATAGAATCTATAGGTTTAAGATTTTAATTTTTTTTTTGTCTAAGTTCAATATCATATGAGGGAACCTCTGACCTTTTGGTCAAAGATATAATATTTTAACCACTTATGCTTAAGTTTTGGCAAATCTATGGATTTGAGTTAGCTAGCTATAACCAATATGATTTATTGATAATTTTGGGTTAAATTACACAAAATATCCTCGAACTTTGAAGTAGGTTTCAATTATGACTCCAAACTTTAAAAATTTTCATTTTAATCCTTAAATTTTGAAATTATTCTTTAAAAAATGACTTAGAGAGTTTTTTAGTTAAAATAATGAATGAAAATTGACAAAACAAATGTGTAAAAACTGCAAGACATACGTCACATCATTTACAACATCATTCATGTAAATTGATGTGGTAGGTGATTCGTAAAAATTAATTATGTGAATAATGTTGCATTGAGTTGAAAAGAATGGTAACAATGATCTTATTAATCTTCTATATAAAAGAAATTGAATTGTAAATGATTTCACTTATGCCTTCCAATTTTTATACATTACCTATCATGTGTCAATTTCCTTCCATTATTCTATAAAAAAAAAAAAAAAAAAACTCTCCACTAGTTTTTTTGAACAATTTTAAAGTTTGCTTAAAATGAAACCTTTCAAAGTTTATGTGCCTAATTGAAACCTATTCTAAAAGTTCAAAGATATGTTGTTTAATTTAACCATAATTCTCTAAATGCAAATCTTTTTAGCTGGATGATTGTAACCTTTGAACTACTTTATTCCTACAATCCCTTGTACTTTAAATTAAATTTGCATATAAAGCATGTAATTTAGGCCCTTATTGATAACCATTTTGGTTTTTTTAAAATTAAGTTTATAAATAGTACTTCTACCAATAAGTTTCTTTGTTTTGTTCTCTACTTTCTACCAATATTTTCAAAAACCAAGTCGAGTTTCGAAAACTAAAAAAATTAGTTTTCAAAAACTTATTTTTATTTTTGGAATATGACTAAAAATTCAAATGTTTGTTTAAAAAAGATGAAAACCATTGTAGAGAAATCATGAGAAAACAAACTTAATTTTCAAAAACCAAAAACTAAAAACCAACTAGTTATCAAACGAAACGTTAATATTGAGAGTTATGATTTTATAGATAGCTTGCCTATGTAAAAGGTCATTTTGGCCATTGTGACAAATGGGTGGAAGTGTATGACAAATGGACTTAGTGGTTTAATGCAGAGGAAGAGATGGAAGTCTGATGAAAACTAATAGTCAAATTGTTGTAGCCTCCTTATTTTCTCATGCGACCCTTCAATAATCCATTTGATTCTCCTAATGAATCCTTATTGGAACCCTCTAAATTCCAAAAGATGAGATCTTTTAGCTGTTGGAATTTAGAAACATCCTTAAATCTGATGGACCAAATTTTTTTAATAAATTCCCCTCAAAATTTGATAATATCAATATTGTCTAGTCCAAGTCAGCCTAAACATATAGTTCAATTTGTTAAGACATATATCATCGACCAAGAAGTTATAGATTCAAATCTCTTATCCCTAATGTTGTTAAACTAAAAAAAAAAAGTCTTGTTGACTGTAATAATGAATACTTACAAAAATTACCATACAAAAATACCCTTCAATCTTTTTAAGAGTGAAGATTTGAATTTAAAATTCTTGAAGACGGTTAAGATGCCTTGACTATTGTCTAATTTGGGTATGAATGAGAAAGAAGTTAATAACAATTGAACAATCAAAATAAAAAGTTTTTCTCCAAAGGTACATTTGAGAACATGTGTTATAAATTATGGTACATATAACACAGTTTCTTAAATAAAATCCTGTGTGTTGATTGTTGACAGATTGGTAAAGGGTAGAATGACTTTAATATGGGCCAAAGGGTATCGGCTTCTCCTCCATCACAATTCACAAAAAGGAAAATGGTTAGATTCCAAGGCCTATGAAAAGGCTACAAGGGAGAGTAAAGGCCTGTTGGTACCTTATTATCGTTGAAAATGGCTTTTAAGAATATTGTCATTCACCGAATCGTAAATGTTAAGGATGTTGTCTGAACTTATAAATGACTGTTCAGTCTCGTAGTTTTCAATGAAATTAAAGAACAACTTATCACTCAAGAGAATAAACAAAGGAAAGTAACTAATCAGTTTTTTACTCAATTGTTTAAAATATATTATCATCAAGAGGTCAAAAGTTCAAATAAGTCTTCACCTTCTTCACATGTTGTTGAATTTAAATAAATAAGGCCCCGTTTGATAACCATTTAATTTTTTGTTTTTGGTTTTTGAAAATCAAGCTTGTTTTCTCCAAATTTCTGTACAATGATTTTCATCTCCCTTTAGGAAGCATTTCAATTCTTAGCCAAATTTTAAAAACAAAAACAAGTTTTTGAAAACTATTTTTTTTAGTTTTCAAAACATGACTTGGTTTTTGAAAACATAGATAAAAGGTAGATAACAAAACAAGTAGATCTATGGATGTGAGTAGTATTTATAGGCTTAATTTTCAAAAACAAAAAACCAAAAATCAAATAGTTATCAAACGGGGCCTAAATAATCAAATTTCATCCCTAAACTTGTTAAGTTGTATCAAATTTTACTCTAAATTTTTAATTTCATCAAATTGCACATCAAACTTTAGATAATTGTTGTAATCTTGACCTCAAACTTTAAGAAGTATTGTAATTTTTGCTCTCAAATAAGTTTTCATTCAAAAGCAATCTTTTAAAAAAGTATTCTTATATGCATTCAATGAATAATAAAGATAAGTAAAGTATAAAGTTGATAGGATTTCAAAGAAAAACGATATTATAGCTAAGTTTTTATTGAAATTTGTTAGTTTTTGGAAAAATTATTCAATGGTTAATTTGTGCATTGATCAAACTTAATTTTGTGCAAAACTTGATTTTATTTAAATTAATGAGTTTATGGAGTTTCTCACATTTCTTTTCGTTAAAATTAGTCGTATTTACGAGTAACAACAAACAGCCTTATTTGAGAAAATAAATATAAACATTCGTTCCAAGTTTGAAAGATCAGTAAGCTTTTAAATTAATTTTTTGGGTAGGAAAAAAGATTGAAGTTGGTATAAATAAATGAAAGTAATTAAGGGAAAGTCGTTTTCTGGTGGTGACAAATGGTTCAGGGTTGCTTATAGGGTGTGTCCAAATGGGTGTCCCAGTTGCTTCCTAATCCGATCAATTGGTGACTATTAAACAAAAAGATGACACTGTTGTTGATGGAAGATTGATTGTGATCCATCCTTAGAAGACATGATTCAATGGAAGCATATCCACCTTGTCCATTACTTTGAATAGAATTGAAATTTAGTGACTAAAATCATAGAATTTGGAGAAACTACAGTCACTCCTTTTCATAAACTCCCTTTCATGTTTTGTTTTGAAAATTTTGATTGATATCATTTAAGTTTTGGATCAAAAAGAAAAATATATAGTTCTATTCTACATAAATCTACAAGTGGATGTTCAATATAAAAAGTGTTTTGGAAAATAATCTGCTATGGTTTTAGAGAAACTTTCTTTTACTACTAAAATTTAACAAAATGGTATCTGAATTTTGAAGTCAATATGTGGTTCTATTATACTTGAATTTACTTTTAGTTTCTATATAAAATATGCTATATGTACCATGATTATTTTTAATTAAATTACTTTTTTAGTTCTCGTGGTTTTAAGCACTATGTCAATTTTGTCTTTATATTTGTAAAAGTTTTTTTTTTTTTTTTCCTCATGGTCCCTTCATTTGGATAAAACTTAACAAGATGATGCGGTTTAAAAAATTATTTTAGTTTAAAAGCAAAAGTAGGGATGGACCAATACATTATGGAGCATAAATGATATTTGAATTTTAATTATTACAAATAAACTTGCCACATCAAATTTTTATAACGGGTAGACAAGGTTGAATCAAATAATAGAGTCGATAAAGAAACTACCAAACTTTGTTCTCTTTACCCCATAAATTCACGATCATTCTTGCTTCAAATCAACTAGGGGCCAAGAGATCTTTAGTTGAATAATCTATTTTGGCTTTTAGGCCTACTAAATAGGATCAAGAAATTAAATTTCCCTCCATACCATACATACGACTTTCACCGACACAATGTTTTCAGAAATTAAAAAGAAAGGAAAAGGGAAAAAACATAGGAAGAACTTGATAAAAAAAACTACATTCACTTGTTAATTTATGGGGAGGGAATGCTAGAAAAAAGGTTTTGATCAATCATTTCAAGGTGGAAATTGGCATGTGATTTGGTTGCTAATAAAGGATGATTAATGTTTTGGAATAGAGTGCATACATAGAATGCTTGCTTTGCTGTTCATATGCATATATTACACAGTGATATGTGAAGAAGCATCCCATGCAACTGCTCAATCACTCCTTTCTTATCACAATGAGTAGTCTCCTACCAACTTAACTATCCTTAAAATCTAATGTTTTATGCATTAATCATAACGCATTTTATAATTCTATTTTCATAAGCTCAAGGGTCTAATCAAAAAGCAAAGATTTTGATGAGACTGCCCATTTTTTTTCTTTTTTTTTTAAAAATATATACAATAATATGGTACCTAAGTACAATGGTACATTCATGTGCACATATAGATATTATGGGAATTGTAATGGGTAGCAAAAAAATATTAAGATATTTGCAAATTTTGTCATGGTTTTTGGAGATTTGCAAATATAGCAAAAAATTTAAATCTAATTTTTCGTTTTTTTATTATTCCAATTTTACCTTCATTAATGTATCAACAGGTATATCAGTAATATATTTGATATACTTTATATTTGGTATATCAATAGTATATCAGCAGTATGTCTGATATACTTTACATTTGATAGATTAGTCAACTGATATATACCTAAAACAAAGTATATTAATAATATATTACTGATATACTATTGATACACTTCTTTTTAGGTATATCAGTTACATGATATATTCTATATGAAGTATATCAGTAACATATTAAGTATATTTTGCATATTTGGTATATCATTGATATGTTAAGATATACTTAACATTGAGTATATCAATAGTATATCAGTGATATGCTTCATCACTTTAAGTGATGAATAACCATTGATAAAGTCAAAAACTAAAATAGAGTATATCAGTAGTATATTTAATATAATGCATATGTAGTACTGATATATGATTGACATACTTCATATTAGGTATATCCGTGAAATAATTAATAAATAGCTTGTCGAAGGCTCTATCAAATATAATTATTAACCAGACCTCTATAATTTGCAATAATAGCGGCCATAGTCGATCTTAGGAATTGGATTTCTTATATTTAATTAAGTACCCTAGTTACTCACACTGGATTTTATCTAGAGAACCAAAAATAGAAAAAATAATCAAATTGAAACCTAAGATAACTATTTACAAGGTTTGAGACACTTAGAGGGAATCTTCTTAAAACAATGATTATTTAATTCCTTACATTCAATTTAGTTACATAGAAGAGATAGATCACAAAAATAATAATTATAAGCCAATAAATTACCAAAATCATTAGATGACTTTTTCAATCCCAACTAAATCTCATGCTTAGTGATAAATCAACATTCCAGTCTATTTTTATAACTAAACATGACATTAAATATAATTCTTTTATGGCTTCTACTAGCAAAAACTTCATTCCCATGCAAGAATTCACTACCAGTTATGCATCAAAATTTAAATTCAAGTTTTACTTTTTGAAGATAAAACCCAAATTAAAGGAAACTAGGCGTTGGCCAAACGATTAGACAATACCCTTCAGAATGCATAAATGAATTGCTATAATGTAAATATCTCTAAAAATCAACCAAACGGACAAAAATAAACTAATTTCAATACAAGAGTCAGTCTCATAAAATTCACCAATTACAACTAGAACTTAGGTTAACATCTGAAAACAAAAACTACAAAATAGATAAAGAATAAGGGAAAAACTCTCTGACGCGTGTCACACTCGTTCCCGTTGTGATATGTCGAGATCCCGAGCCTTGAATGTCTTCCTTCTCTCAAGAATGCTCCCAAAATCCCAAAGATGAGTTAGAAATCGAAGTCAGACTGGTTCCTTTCCAAATGGCATCCCCTTTTTGCAACAAATCTTTTCCTTTTATATTATCGTCGCAGCGTCTCGACACTGTGGCTTAATTCGCGAAACAAAGAAGGAAATTTGAGGTAGCAGCAAGACCTACAGGCAGCGTCTCGACGCTACAGACAGAGAATGCATCGCGTGCGTGTTTTGGGTGTTGAGACACCCAAAAGTAGAGTCTCAACGCCAAACCTTCGGGAATGTGAGCTTGCTTGACTGCGTTGAGGCGCTATGGACAACGTCTCAACGTTGTCCTCTCGGGTTCGATTACTACAACTTATATTCTTCTTAACTCCATTGCTCCAAAATATGCCTTTGCGCCCCAAATACTCGCTACAAATTTGGTAATGCATATGTTTCCTACAAAATGAATAGATTAAGTAGATGAAAGTACACTTTAACATCTCAAACTAGCAAGAATATAAGCCTAGAGATAGTACACTTTTGTGTGCTATCAATAATATACCTAAAATGAAGTATCTTAGTACTCTCTCATTCATTCATTACTAATATAGTACTAGACAAGTGTATTGACTAAAAATCAATTCATCAACAAAAAAGTTGTGACCAAAATCCATTAATAAAGTCAAGAGCTAAAATCAACTATATCAATAGTATATCACTGATATACTTTATATTATGTATATCTTATATATGAATTATTGATATACGCATGATATACTGATTCTGAATTACTGATAAATTGTTGATATATTTTATATTAGGAATATCATTTCATTGATATACCTAAATAAATTATATCAGTCGTATATTGTTGATATACTTCATATTAGGTATATCTAATATATTGAATATAGATTAATGTTATATTATTTATATACTTCATGTTAGATATTTTTGAAATACTATTAATATATTAAATATTAGAAATTTCACTTCATTGATATTCCTAAATAAAGTAGTATATCACTTATATACCTCATATTAGGTTTATCAATAGTACATCACTGATAGACCGTTGATATACTTCATATTGCAAAAATGCGGGATTAAAAAATCAGAATTAAATGAAGGATTATTTTGGATTTTTTGCAGATTCCGTTTGGGCTGGGCTGACCTTTTTTTGCTATATTTGCAAAAGGGATAAAGATAAGATATTTTTTCTGCTATATTTGCAAAAGGGATAAAGAGAAGATACACTTGCAATTGGGCCAAATTTTTTTGCCATTGTTGTAATTGCCCCTAGATATTATTTCAATTGTTAGTTAATTACAAAAATGCCACTCTTGATTTCCAAATAGTTTTTCTATGTTTTTTTAAAAAAAAAAAAATCAATTTTATCTGAACAATTTTCGTTTGTCACGTTATTATGATATTATTTGAGACCCTATAATAACTTTTTTTTTTAAAAACTAAAAATGAATTTTTACAACCACATCTGATAATGATTTCTAGTTTTGTAGAAAGTATGCTTGCTTTTTCACAAGTTCTTTAGTATATTTTTCACCTTTCTGACAAGCAGATTCAATTTTTAACCATAAGTCAAAAACAAAAGCCAATTTTCAAAAACTTTTTTTTTCCAAAATTTAACTTAGATTTTGAATTTTTTTTTTTAGAAAGCAGATAACGAAACTTAAAAACATATAGGTAAAAGTAATGCTAATAAGCTTAATTTAAAAAAAAAAAAAAACAGAAATCCAAAAATGAAGGCCCCGTTTGATAACCATTTGGCTTTTCAAAATTAGGGCTATAGATACTATTTCTATCTATGAGTTTCTTTGTTTTGTTATTAACTTTTTACCTATGTTATCAAAAACCAACCCAAGTTTTAAAAACTAAAAAAAAGTAATTTTCAAAAACTTGTCTTATTTTTTAGAATTTGGCTAAGAATTCAAACATTTTCATAAGAAAAATGAAAGTCGTTGTAGAAAAATGATTAGAAAACAAGTACAATTTTTAAAAACAAAAAACTAAAAATCAAATGGTTATCAAACGGGGCCGAAATGATTATAATTATAAAAAAAAAAAAAAAACTGAAATGGTTAATAAAATGGAGCCTACACTATTCATAGTATGCTTCTTCCTAATGTGTAACCCATAAATTTTTTTTCTCATTAAGAATACTAAAATATATATTTTTTCATATTGTGAGGGAAAAAAACTCAATCAACAAGAACTTAAAAATAAAAAATTACTACCCAAATAAACTTTCATTGAGATAAGGCTTTCTAAATTTATTTTGTAAAGTCTATTTTCATTTGTTATCTCTATTCACATAATGGCACCTAAAATTTCTCTCATCCCCTCCTTCTTGTCCCTCTAAAGGGTTGTTTTTTTCTGAAAAAATAATAGTGAATGTATTGATCATTGATATCCATCCCATTAATAGAGGGTGCAGAGATCCTAAATAGAGGAGCCTTTTCCTCAAACTAACCCCTTCAAGATGGAGTGGTCCTCAACCTTCTTAATGCACCTCTTTCATATTTATTATATATTCATTTATTTATTTTTAAAGAAGAAAGTTGGGAGAAATTAAAGTGATGGAAGGGATTGGAGGAAAGAGTTTAATTCAGTCATAATATGCAATGCAATCACATAATAAGTTGATTTTGTATTTAGAGTGAGTAATGAAATTAATATCTTCATTCATTGAGTTGTTTGTTTGATTTTGTTTTTGTTCTTTTCATAGAGAATTTGTGAATTGTGATTGGTGTAGATTTTATTTTTTGAATGAAAAATACTATTTTCTGATGTAGATTTTGTGGTTGTATCCTTTTTTAACAAAATAAAAAAAATTGAGCGGTATGATTTTATGATTGAATTTTCTTGTTTTATGGTTGATTTTGTGCTTTTTTCTTTGACTTTAATTTTGAGTTATTTGTCCGCGGAATTTTGGGGCAAATTTTTACCTTGATTTTGAGGTCTCCAATGTTGGTTTCCCATTGACCATTGGTGTACCATTTTGATGAGATAAATAATTTGATTCACTCACTCGTTTCATATTTATATTGAAAAGATTAAAAAAAAAATTTAACTGATCAATACTTTGTTTCCAAAGATGTCAACTGAAAAAAAAATCGAATTGATCACTTCGATAAGGCTAAATTATAAAAAATAACCTTGAACTTTGTATTTTGTTTCAAAAATACCCATGAATTTTCAAAAGTTTCGTTAATATCCTTAAACTTTCAAAAAAAGTTAAAAAATACCCTTACCTTTAATTTTGGGTAGAAACTGTTAGTACTTTATTTCAAAAATATCCCTGAACTTTCAAAAGTTTCATTAATACCCTTAAACTTAAAAAAAAAACGTTCAAAAATACCCTTTAACTTTTTTAAAAAGTTAAAAAATATCCTTAAACTTTTAAAAAAAGTTCAAAAATACTTTTACTATTAATATATGGACAGAAATTGTTAGTACCTCATTTTAAAATACCCCTAAACGTTCAAAAGTTGTATTAATACCTTTAACCTTAAAAAAAATTAAAAAAATGCCCTTACCGTTAATATATGGACGAAAAATATTTATCTACACCTCCTTACCTTCCTCTTCCATTTCTTCTCTCTCTTGATTTACTTCAATTTATCGCCTAACACTTCTCTATTTTTCCTTTTTTTTTTTTTCCTTTCTTTCTCAATACGCTCTTTATTCTCTTCTTCCATTTTTCAATCTCTAAAACTACTCCTTTCAATCAAGGTATATAGACTATAGCAAGAAGAAAGGAGAAAATAAAACCACCAAAGAACCATATGACTTAAATGCTTTAACAATGTTGTATGTTAGTAATTTAAGTTAGTATGTTTAAGTTTAATACACAAAAAGAGAGACATGTTGAGAATTTGACTCATAATTTTGAAGACATCTAGTGGAATGGAAATGAAAGAAAATATATGCATTACCAAATTTGTAGCGGATGAAGATTTTATTAATCATTTTTACAGCTCAAATTAGTCTATTTGTTGTGGTCAATTAAGAAAGTTCCTCATGATTGATAATTGGACAAATGAAGAAAAAATGAGAATATCTATATGAGTTGTTTTCAAATTGGTTCTTTTCCAACTCAAAATAACTTTAAAAACATTAACTATTTGGGTGTCGAATTTTCTTATATTGATGTTTGAACGAGCTTAGAAATGAGAGAAAGCTCTTCCTGTTTATTTAAAGTTCTAATATTTAAGAATATAGGAGAAATGAAGAAAGTTTTAGAGATTGAAAAATAGAAGAAAAGAGTAAGAGGGTATTGAAAAAGAAAGGAAAAAAAAGAGAAAAAATAAATTAGTGTTAAGCCATATATTGAAGCAAATAAGGAGGAAGAGGTAATAGAAGAGGAAGGTATTCAGACGTAGATAAACAGATTTGGTCCATATACTAATAGTAAGGACATTTTTTAACTTTTTTTTTTTTAAGGTTAAGGGTATTGATGTGAAAGTTCAAAGTTATTTTTAAAATGAAATACTAACGATTTCTATCCATATATTAACGGTAAGTGTATTTTTGAACTTTTTTTTGAAAGTTTAAGAGTATTAATGAAACTTTTGAAAGTTTAGATGTATTTTTGAAACAAAGTACAAAGTTTAGAAGTATTTTTGAAACAAAATACTAACGATTTCCATCCAAAACTAACGGTAATGGTATTTTTGAACTTTTTTTTAAAGTTTAAGGATACTAATGAAACTTTTGAAAGTTTATGAGTATTTTTTAAACAAAGTACAAAGTTCAGGAATATTTTCTTAATTTAGCCATTCGATAATCCCTTCAAGAATTTAACTCTTGAGCTTGACCTAATATAAATGGTTATAGTAAAACAATTTAGATCAACATGAAAAATTGTAATTTCTTGACACAAAAGTGAAAGTTACTGACTTGAAGTGAATTTGATCATTTAATACATTTTGAAATCCTCACATTATTGTACTCAAAACTTGAATCACACCAAGCTCAATACAATTGACTTTTTTATTTTCTTCTTGAAAAGGAATATATATAACTCAAGACATTGAATCCCTAATCAACCCAAAATCTGAAATGTGAAGGAAATAGAATTATGGAAACATAAAATTTGAATTTAGAAATCTCATAGACTTAAAAACTTAACTTATTTTTTCAGTTCAACAATGGGAGAGTAGAAATAGAAGATCTTACATGTAGAACAAATGCTTAATGCCTTAACCAATTGAGCTATATGCTCAAGTTGACAAAAATCTAACTTATTAAACTATATTAAGAATGTTTTTAGAATGACTTTTAGTGCTTAAAAAAGAGTTAAGTGTTAAAAAAGTAAAGTAATTCCAAATAGTCCCTAAGTTTGTCAATCCGAATATAGTTTAGTAGATAAGACACTAATTACTATTTTAAAGGTCGATGGTTCAATTCTCTACTCCTCAATATCGTTGAAGTTAAAAAGAAAAAAAAATTGTTCAAACCACCCCTAAATAATAGAGTTTGTTATAATCACACCCATGAATTTTTAATTTGATCAATCAACACCTGTACTTTGTTAAATGTTGCAATCACACTTATGAATTTTTAATTTGATCAATCAAGTCTCTATACTTTTTTAAGTGTTGCAATCAACCTCTTCTATTATTTTCAATTAAATTACCATTTCAATGAACTTCACATGTGTGACTCATACGTAAGTAGAGGATTGAAACTTGTCATTGAGGACCTTACAAAAGTAGCCCCTCTTTCTGTGCTATATGGAATGGGCAACATCATCATTGACTAATAGAAGTGACTGATTGCAACAATTAACAAATTATATGAAAGCTGATTGATCAAATTAAAAATTTCACATTGATTGTAACAAATTTCATAATTTAAAGGTGTTTTATGCAATTTTTCCAAAAAAAAAAAAAAAACTACATGGAGTGTAATAACAATAAAATTTTCAGTATTCAATGCCTAACGGTCTTCTCTCTCTCTCTCTCTCTCACACTTTTGCTCTTTTTTTTCTCCTTTCCCCTCCCATCTTCCTCTTCTTTACTTTTCTTTTAATGTTCTAAGTTGCAGAAAACTTCACTCATCTTCTTGGACATGGGAGACACTGACATGACAACGAAGGAAACTTGCAGCTGCACTTTACAAGTAAATAAGTGAAAACAGTGAAAGTTTTTCAACCATGACATCACACTCTACTAATTATAGTACCGAAATCAATAGAGAAATTACAGTTTTACCACTTGTCTTTTCCATTGCTAGCTCTTCATCACCAAATGACATGACAACACCAAAAACAAAATTCAATCTCTCAATATATTTCTCAAATTAACCATGTGAGAAAATGCAAATTGTCATAAGAGAAGTCTTTTCTTTTCTTCAGCCCTAACCCTAAAAAATGATATCTATCCAATCGAGATTAATCTTCTTCAATCGTTTTTTCAAACTATATGCAGTTTTCAAACAGCCTAATCATTCCTAATCCAAGAAAAAACAGATATTTTTTAACAAATCATATAAAAATTAATTACAATGATTTCTAAGAAGATTACTAAGGAAGTGTCGGCTGTGTAGATACACACTTTTTTTTTTGAAGAGTGTAGATACACACATTTCTAACATATTTCATTACGCAAAAAAAAAAAAAAATAATAATAATATAAAGTCATTTCAATTTTCACACTTCGGAACCTGAAGACCCATCAATACAATTAAAAAAAAAGGAAAAAATTGAAAAAAAATAAAGGAGAAAAACAATGTCGAGAAAAGTGGGGTAAGAAAGAAACAAAATCTGCAAATAATCTGTAAAATTTTATATAAGCATCGCAAAGTTGAAACCCAAGTACATTGTATACGTTCCATCAGTTTATTTTTTTTTAATAGTAAATTTGCAGTACCCACTAACAGTTCACTGCTGGTCTCACCAACACTGTTTTGCATCAAAAGCATAACAATTTATGATATAATCCAATGCCTGTTTTCAACTTTTGTAATGCAAACAGAGAACACAGACAGCAAGAAAAGACAATTGATCAAACAATACACAAAAGTAAAAACGCAGATGCACAATCATCATATATATATATGGATTTGACCAATTAAAAATTCACTTCAAAAAATACAGAATAATTCTCTCTATTTATGTAGACTTCAATTTCCATATATATATATTAGTCAGAACTCAGAAGTACACAATTCAAATAAAAAAAAAACATTAAAACCCAAGAGAGAGATGAGACTGATGATTAAATTTGTAATTCATGAAGTGGGTTGCACCTTAAAAACTTACAAAATGTTTCAAACCATCATATTCCCTCTTCGTGGTTTACTTAGGGAAATTTGAACTAACCCTAGAATTGATTGAAAAAGCAAGCATGATGATGATCATATTTAAGAGCATTGATTAGAAGGAAAAGGAAATTAAATAAGAAAGAAGGGTACCCCTTGGCTTCTGGATTATAAAGTTGGATATATATATATATATATTTTTGTTGGATTTAAGCTCCTGTGGGAGGTTGAGGGATTTGTTGTTGAGGGCGCTTTCGTTTCTTCTTCTCATAGCTGATTCCTCTTGCTTTAGACTGCAAATCACGGACCTCTCGAAGATAAAGCCTAACAGCTCGGGCACCAAAAGGGTTAGCTTCTGGCATCCCACCGTTCTCTTCAAAGGCAGCCCGAAGGCGGCCAATAAGGGCATCGAGGCTGCCCCAAGCTTGGCGTAGAGGGCAGGGACATGGGGCTGGAGGGTTAGGGTGCCCGTAGAAAGGGCAGATCGGAGTGTGGACTTTGGTTTTACCAAATTGGTCCAAATAGCGAAGGAATTCAAGAACATGAGCTCCACTACACCTTGAAAGGGCAAGTGGGGGTCGGTGATTTTTCAGGTATTGGCAAAATGTGTTCCAATCTCGCCGTTTTTGGTTCTCATAGCGGCTGTTTGAAGATGAAGATGAAGAAGAAGAACCACCTAGATTTGGAACATTTGAGCTTCCAAATTGTTGAGTGTTGAGCCCTTCAAATTCAGGGATTGAATCCATTTGGTTTGAGGTTAAAAAATTTGAGCTTTTTTTTTTTTTTTGAAATGGAACAACTTGAAGTGGTTTTTTTTTCTTTGGGAATTAGGGTTTCTTCTTTCCTTCTTCCATGGGGAGGGGTGGAATTAAATATTGAAGGTGGGGAGAGAGATTGATGAAGTTGAAAGAGCGATGAATATATTTTGGTTATATTTTGCAAGATGAGTTTATTATTTAGATGTTACTGTCATGAAAAGAACGACAGTGGACAAAAAGAAAGAAAATCTAAGACACAAGATTTGATTTATTTGATTGGTATTATTAAATTTCCATTCTTGAAGTGTGTGTGAGAGCCTAAGAAGGGAGAGAGAAAAGGGTTTATTTTTCAAAAAAAAATTAGAAATTAGAAATTTGATTTGATATATATATTTTTTTTGATGAGATTGATGATGGGAAATGAGAAGACTTCACCTCTTTTGGGGTTTCCCTACATTGTTTTAAGCCATATACAAGAAATCCCAGAAAGAACTGCGACACAGCTGATTGTTATCCCCCCTTTTCTTTTGGGTAGTTTTGGTTTCTGAATATGTTCTGTCTTTGGTTTTAATCCCAAAAAGAAGTTGAAGGGCAATTAATTGAATTCTTCTCTTTCTTAGAGTTATTATTCTTCTATTGAAATCTTAAGAGAGAGAGAGAGAGAGTGAGTGAGAGAAATTATAATGGTACTTCTTTTGCTGAAAAGAGTTGGACAGTGGGTTAAGGATGGAGACAGCCAAAAAGCTTGAAATGTAAAATTCAAGAGAATAACATGATATGTTTCAAGACCCCATCATCCAAGCCAAATCTCTCAAATTACCATATTGCACTTCTTCTTAAATTTACTATACTACATTGAATTTTTAACTAGAATGAATGTAAAAAAAGAAAAAAGAAAAAAAGAACTTGACCCCTTCTCACCTCTAAAATACTTTAATTTGAAAGATTTTCACCATAGTATACGACTACTAAATTAACTGCTAGCTTTTTTTCCTGTTGGTGATAGCAATGGTCCTTCAAATCCTATTTTTATATTTGTCTTTTGATTGATCAATCAAATCCAAATTAAAATGATTTGCAAAGTTTTTGATATCGTATTATCTAAATTTATATTGCATTTTGGAGAAGGGATAGTTATGGTAATCTTGGAGTACTTGGGATGCCAATTTGATCTGAGTCAGATTCAACTATAATTGAACAAATTTTAATGGCAACTTTGTTGGATCTCTGTAGAATAAATGCCATTAGCATCCTAAGCTTGCATTCAATTAGAAGAAGAAAAAATTAATAAAGTAATCAAATCCTTTGAATGAATGGGATCACAAATGGGTTTTAACAGTTTTGATACTTGAAAGCTCAATGGTTTGGTCATCACTTTTCATTTTTCATTTGCGGATAAATTTATTCTTTCCATCAGTGAAAAAATGTTGATTCACTTTTTTTTTTTCACTTCTATATATTAATTTTTTTTTCTGACCTCAATGCTCTACTTTCTTTTCTTGTGACATGACTATTTATAACATTAGAAATATTATTTCCTACACTATTATGACCTTTCTCGTCTGTATTAATAATCCTCATATATGTTTACTCAAATTTATATTTTAACATAAATGTAAGAAGTATTACGAATAGTTTAAAAATTAAATAATCCATCATTAATTTCTTGTATTAATAAATGAAAAAAAAAATGCAAAATTTCTAATTTTTAGTGATAGTCAATAGGAAAATTCCTACTAATGGATGAGTAGGACAATATTTTTCTAAAATAATAATATAACTTAATAACTTAAAGTTTGAATGAAGTGATTATTGACGATCATAGTACAAAGTACTATAATTAAATCCCTCAATATTATCCTCTAGTCACAAGACTTCATTCATAGGCTAAAATGAATTTCGTTAACCATGGTAAATTGGTTAATTAAAAGAAAATTTTACTCTGTCTCTAACCTAGCCACTCAAGTTTTATTTTATGCAAGTAGTAATACACCATTATTGATAAATTCTCTCAGTCTTATCTAATTTGATGTATTATTTCAACAAGTAATAAAGATAAGAAATTTGAGTAATATGTTCCTATGTAGACCCATATATGAGTTGCTTTTAAAAAACTATTTCTTGGAGAGAGAGAAAGAGAAAAAGTTAACCACACATCTGCCCCATTGGCAGCAAATGTTTTTGCCAAAAAACGAAACAAGGAAAAGACTAAGAAAATTTTGTCTAATTTTCCCCAGACATACAGTATATATAGCTTTTTTGATCCTACAATGGCCACTTTTTTTTTTCTTTTACAGTAAATGGGATCAAAATTTCTCTTTCTTCATAAAAATTTGGTTAAATTATTATTAAAAATATCCCTGAATTATGAGGTTGATTTTAATTATACCCCTAAACTTTCAAAAGTTTCATTTTAACCCTTGAAATTTGAAGTTTGTTTCAAAACGACCATTAAAGACTTTTTTTCGTTAAATTCATGAATGAAAAATAATGTGTTTGCATCTGTATTGTTGCTTATGTGAACATATTTGAACATATACGTTGAAAAAAAAAAATAAAAATGCTTGCAAACACGTCATTTTTCGTCCATAAATATAACGAAAAAAACCTTCAAATGTCATTTTGAAATAAACTTCAAACTTCAATGGTTAAAATGAAACTTTTCAAAGTTTGGGGTATAATTGAAACCAATCCCATAGTTCAAGGGTATTTTTAATAATTTAACCTAAAAATTTAAAGGGGTAATGTTCGGTGTTATTTTTTTCGGTACAATAAATGTGAGATATAGAGATTTAAATTTCTGACCTCAAAAAAAGAAATATATGTCAATTACTGCTGAAGTTCTTTTTGAATTGGGTTGAAGGGTGAGAGAAGTGTAGAATCTTGAGCAGTGGATCCCTAATTTTGGGGTCTTTCTGTTGGCAACTCCATGGCCATGCATGGGGTAACATGGCTACCTTCTACCCTAGCTAGACATGTTTCAACTGAACAACAAAACAAAAAGAAAACATGTAAAAGATTAATTGACACTACACAGTGTGAGAGTAGCCACATATACCATTCCAAAATTAAATCACTTCCAAGAGCAAATTTTATACTTGTCTTTTTAAAAAAAAAACAAACAAAAGAAAACATAATGTTTTTGGTTCTCAGTGAAATGGAATTTATTCCTTTCGGTTGTGTGTTGTAGAGGGTTTTTTGATACGTCACAACTCTAGACTTGATGTTTTTTTTTTCCAAGTTGGATTTTTTTGTGAAATGGAGAAAATGATTAAGGAGAACTTAAAAATCTACTTTTGGATGGTAATTATGAGAGGAATTGAATAGTTTGGTTGGAATTAATCAAACCATGTCCCATTTGGATTTATTGGGTAAAAAGTTAGCTAGATTACCTATTTTTAGTCTTGAATCATTTTGAACTGTTAGGGAGTTTTTTGGTGGAGCCAAATTGAAGCTACGGAATTACCATAAACCCTCACGACATGCACACAGTAATTTTTGGTTTGTTAGAGCTATGGCCCACTTGGTGGATTAAGGCCCATTAGGTCTTTTCTTTGGTATGCATAAATACATATATATTATGTTTTGTGTGCAGAAAAAGTGTGACCGAGGGTGTGGTTTTTCTTGCGATTTCGTTTTGTGAAGCTGAAGTTATTCTTTCAGTATTTGAAGTGTGCGGCAGTGGGCAATATACTGTAAGAGAGAAAAAAAGAGTTTTTTTTTCTTCTTGTGGGTTTGAGGGTTTATTCTCCGTTGTTTATCCCAAGCTATCGAGTTGTGATACTTGGAAGTCAATAGTCATTGTTGGGCTATTGAGGGTTAGTTTGTGGTGCGAGTTTGAGGTTTTTTGAGGTTTTTTGTAATCTCCCATTTAGTAGAACTGCAGTTGCAGAAACTGGACGTAGTCCCGAGTTTGGGGCGAACCAGTATAAACTTCGGTCTCGTTCTTTTTTTTTCCCTATCTCTCTTTAAATTATTATTGTGACTCTTGTTTGGTTGGCTTATCCTGTGGAAGGGGAGAATTTAATATTTTAGTAATTATTATTATTATTTTTATTATTTTCTCCCAACAAGTGGTATCAGAGCTTTTGGTTCAGGAGTCATGGGATATGTGGAGCCAACAAGTTTTGATGGAGTCATGAAGTTTGATGGGAAAAATTTTGGATATTGGAAGATGATGGTCAAAGATTATTTGACTGTTAAAAAGCTGGGTAAGGCTTTGAAAAAGAGACCGGAAGGAATGAAAGACGAAGATTGGGAGACTTTGGATGAAGAAGCAGTTGCCGCAATAAGAATGTGTCTGTCAATGGACGTGGCTAGTCAGGTAGCCGGTGAGACAACTGCAATTAAATTAATGGAAGCGCTCACAAACAGGTATGAAAAACCCTGCACAAATAATAAGATCTATCTGCTTAGGAAGTTTTTCAATATGCGTATGGCTGAGGATGCTTCTGTGAATTCCTATATAAATGAGATAACCACTTTGATAAATCAATTGAAATCAGTTAAAATAGAATTTACTGATGAAGTGAATGCTATTCTGTTATTAACCTCCTTACCTGATAGTTGGGAAACGATGAAGACAGCAGTGTCTAATTCGGTAGGAGAAAATACTCTGAAATTTTCAGGTGTTTGTGATTTAGCCTTAGCTGAGGAAATTCGTAGAAAGGGTAGTAGTAAAGAGTCTACTATAGGATCAGCTTTGGTTGTGACTAAGGGTAAAGAGAAGATTAATGAGGAAAGTACAACGAGTAGCAGTAGGAAGAAGTGGGATTATAGGAATAAAGAGATAGAATGCTTTTACTGTCACAAGAAAGGTCACTTTAAGAGTCAGTGTAGAAAGTTGAAAGAGGATCTAGAAAAGAAAGAAAAACGGGAGGCAAATGTAGTGCAAGATGCCTTAGTATGTGTTGGGAGTGACACAGAGAACTGTAGAAATTCATCTGAGTGGATTTTAGACAGCGCAGCTACTGTACACATAACTTCAGATAGGAGTTTGTTCACATCCTTTACAGGAGGATATCATGGTCTTGTGAGGATGGGAAATGGTAGAACATCCAAGACTAATGGGATTGGAGAGGTCAGTCTGAAGACAGAATGTGGGAATAAATTGGTACTGCAGGATGTCAGGTTTGTGCCCAGCGTTAAGATGAATCTCATCTCCACTGGCAAGTTAGCAGATGAGGGCTACAGGTGTGAGTTTGGCAAAAGCCAATGTAAACTCAGGATAGGATCCCAGGTAGTGGCAATTGGCCACAGGAAATCTACATTGTACAGATGTCGGTTGTATGTTGCCAAAGGATTGAAGAGACAGTGGATGCCAGTTAAAGCTGCAGATGGTTGTAGTAGAGGTATAGTTGAGCCAGCAGCAATGATAGCCAATTTTGATCAGTTAGATCAGGTTCCTTCAGTTCAGAAACAATTGGGAAGTCCAAGAGAGAAAGTTGATGGCTATCATGAACCCCCAATTGTCAGACGGTCAATTGAATTGAAGAAGTCGCCTAGGCGAGTGGAGGCATCGAAGTGGAAGGCCAGAGCAGTTGCTAAGGTCAAAGGTAAGGTCTCTAGTTTGGCAGCAGGTTTGAATAGAGGATTCAAGCCCTTCTCAGAGTGTATCTTCTTCAAGAACAATGATTCAGGAGTGAAGAAGATGTCAGTTGTTACTACTTAGCTGAAGTGGGAGTACGTGTCTGTCTTTTTCGTCTGGGAGACAGGTCCACGTAGTGAGCCCATACCTCGGGGCGAGCACAGATGCACTACAGTTATTTTCTGATGGTTGTCTGTTTTGTGACTTTGTTGTTTTTCAAGTATTTTGAGTCTTGGAGTTTGCCAAGAAGTTCAGAAATAACAGTTGTAGTGGGAGTTAGGCCTTGGAGTTTGCCAAGGTGATCAGAGCTTTGTTGCAGTGGAAGACAAGATCGTCATTTTGTCTCCAAGTGGGAGATTGTTAGGGAGTTTTTTGGTGGAGCCAAATTGAAGCTACGGAATTACCATAAACCCTCACGACATGCACACAGTAATTTTTGGTTTGTTAGAGCTATGGCCCACTTGGTGGATTAAGGCCCATTAGGTCTTTTCTTTGGTATGCATAAATACATATATATTATGTTTTGTGTGCAGAAAAAGTGTGACCGAGGGTGTGGTTTTTCTTGCGATTTCGTTTTGTGAAGCTGAAGTTATTCTTTCAGTATTTGAAGTGTGCGGCAGTGGGCAATATACTGTAAGAGAGAAAAAAAGAGTTTTTTTTTCTTCTTGTGGGTTTGAGGGTTTATTCTCCGTTGTTTATCCCAAGCTATCGAGTTGTGATACTTGGAAGTCAATAGTCATTGTTGGGCTATTGAGGGTTAGTTTGTGGTGCGAGTTTGAGGTTTTTTGAGGTTTTTTGTAATCTCCCATTTAGTAGAACTGCAGTTGCAGAAACTGGACGTAGTCCCGAGTTTGGGGCGAACCAGTATAAACTTCGGTCTCGTTCTTTTTTTTTCCCTATCTCTCTTTAAATTATTATTGTGACTCTTGTTTGGTTGGCTTATCCTGTGGAAGGGGAGAATTTAATATTTTAGTAATTATTATTATTATTTTTATTATTTTCTCCCAACATGAACTTGTGCCTATTTTAATCTGTACCCTTTCTAACATGGTAACTCATCTAACATATTAATTATTAATGTAATGAGGTAGTATTTATTTTTAGTTCAATAATATGTGGAGATGGAGATTCGAACCTCAGACATCTCGATCGATGGTAAATGCCTTAACCGACTGAGCTATACTTAAGTTGACAAATATCATTTGGTTTTAATGAAAGTGAAGTTATTCTTCTTGTAAAAAAGAGGTTGGATAGACTTTAACGTTGCTAATAAACGAAATATCAATTATATGTCAAATTTATAAAATAACTTGTGACATTGAGATTATATTACTGTTACTTCTACATTCTTCACTATTAAATAAAATTGTATGGTAAACTTTGATAAAATGATAGAGACAATAAGATGATTTTTTAAAAGTATAGGGAATCAAAATCACTCAGGCTTACTCCCTAAAGATAATAAAAAAAAAAGATTATAATTTGTCAATTCGAGCATAACTTAGTGGATAAAAGCACCAATTACCATTTCAAAAGTTGATAGTTTGATCCCCACCTTGCAATTGTGTGAATTTTTAAAAAAATATAATTTATGTTTTCCAAAAAAATAAAGATTAATAATTTAACAAAAAGTTATATTTTGTTAAGCTCCTCCAATGAAGGAAAATTACAAAAAAAAAACAAATAGAGTTGAATTTGTTTAGACCATGATATAATGTGCCAGTTCTTGGGATTGTGGGCTAGCTAGGTTTACTATTTTTGATTATATTGTTTTAGTTGGTCTGAATTCTTAAACCAAAATGATGCATTCCTTAATCATACCAAAGGGACTGTTTTTTAAGGAAACTTTTCCTCAGTTGCAGGAGTCCATTTTTTCTATCCATTGATTTAATATTGAAGACAGGCCTGCACAATATGCATTAATGTTGCAAACTAAGAGAATTCATAGTCCATTTACACACTTTGTCTAGGAAATTGAACCCCAAATTATTACATGCTATTTAGGTAATGAAAAAGATGACTTAAGACCTGTTTGAAATGGACTTTTTATGTGCTTAAAAACTTTTTTTTCACTTAAAAATACTTTTTCTTTAATGCATGCACTTAAAAAGTCATTCTAAATAAGGCTTAATTTCTTTTCATGTCATTGTTGAGTCATCTTGATAGAGTAAAATTAGCTTTAAATTTGTTCGAGGTCTTTTTAAGGGTAAGTTAATCTCACACTTAGATTTAAACAATTATCTAAGTGAGCTAGCACAATACTTAGTCTTCAAAGTATGTTAAAGAATAATGTGTTATAGATTGAATACTAATCTTATTTTAATTTATACTTTTGAATCTAACGATAATTTAATTGACATTAAGATAGAGATCTTGAGTTTATATTAAATTCAGGAGTCTTCCACGTGTTAGGATTCATAAATCAAATTAAAATTAATATTATAGGCCATAGGTAAATATATTTTTAATATATAAAATGGATCAAATCATTAGATTATTTTAAATCATAGCCTTACAACTTCAAACCTCAAGGACTCATTTACTAATTTCCATCCCATCAATTCCATGCAGATTAGGAACCTTGACAAAAAAAAAAATACTCCTTAGAAGCCGTTTGGTTTAAAGTTTTATTGGATGTCTGGAAACAAGATGTCTAAGAATAATAAAATTTCTGAAAATAAGATGATTGTATTTGGTTTTACATGAGAATGTTATCATTTTTTTTTTGCTTTTATAAACAAATGATATTTATATTTGTTTGGTGAGATTAATATTTAAATTTTATATTTCAATAAATAAATTGAATTAATATATTAACAATATAGTTTAATTAATTATACGTAATAGATGAAGTAGTATAAACATGTTACGTCAATATTTTGTAAGTTTGTTTTATGAAAGGTAAAAATGTTTCAACTACGAAACAACGATCAAGTAGATAATTACGTTCTATAAATGATGTGTAAATTTGTTTTATGAGATTGATCTTATAAATCTCATATAATTATGATATATTATGAATAAAACAATCAAAATTAATTCCAACAAAAAATATAACTAAGATAATAAGTAATAGTTAATTGGTGAAAAATAAACTATGAAAATTAATCATAATTATTACAAATAAATCCTTACCATATATTAATTATATTTTATAATTAATTGGTTAAAATATTTAATTAATAAATTGATATTTTTATAATCACTATGCTTGTTTTATGAAATTAATCCTAAAAATATTATTTGGATACATTATATAATGAATTAATCAAAATTAATTTCAACAAGTAGAAATAAATTAATTGATTATAAATAATTTTAATTAAATAATTAATTATAATTATTAAAAATTAATATATACTAAATATTAATAAGCAAGAATGAGAAGAGAAAGAGTGTGGGCATAAAGAAAACCAACACGACCCTCCATCATGGGAATAAGTGATTTTCATGCCCGCGTTGTTCCTATCCATTCCCACCTATATTTTCCACCATCCAAACGTCCCCTAAAAATTTTTTATAACTCCCTTAGACTTTAAGATTAGTTTGTCTATACATCTATGAACGTGGTAGCTGATACTCTACTAATAAAGTTTTAGTTCATTAAAAGTATCCACTTTATAGTTTATTTCATATCAAACTTTGTACCTTCATATTAAAAAATAAATGCTTTTTTTCCTACCTAACTAGTCATCTTTAATTAATTGAAATAACAACGTTGCGTTTTGTTTACGCATTGTTATTATCGTCTATAGTACATTTTTTCTACCTTAATAAAAATATGATGACAAGCTTTTAATTTATTCATATTAAAATCTATTGTTTTGAATTTCAATATTGTAATAACATTGTTGCTATCTCACAATAGTTTTACATCATGTTCATACATTACATAATTATCATTTTTTGAAGCGATAAACTAAAAAAAAAAAAAAACATGAAAAACATATAATAAACTTATGTACACCATATAATTAAGTTAAGACTGAAGTTTAATATTATTTTACTATAGATTAAAAATATTATCGACACCGACCATAAATGAAAATAAAAATAACATTAAATGTTGATCAAACAAAAAGAATTTTCATAGGTTTTTGGTATTAGTTAATATGTTACTATAGCCAACAATTTTTTCATTTTCCTACTTTCTCTATTTTTTTTTCAAATAATTTATGAAGCCTGTAGATGGTCCTTCCCCTTACAATATATAAAAATGTTTGATATTGTTTTTTATAGGCTAGGTCACTTTTAAATATAATGAGTTTGAATTAGATTATTACATATCTTTTTTAGTGAATTAAAAATATTAACAGACTACCCAATACTTTTTTAAGATTTTAAATTTTGGGATATATCTTTTGAAAATGCTATCAAATTTTTATTACAAAATAAAGCTGGCTTCTAATTAAAGGAATCAAACACGCCTTTCTTTTTTTTTTTTTCATTTGGGATAAAGTTATTTTGTGTAGCTCAATTTTAAGTTATGTTTTGAATTAATAATTTTTTTTGGGTTAATAAAATACTTTTAGATACTTAAACTTTCATTGGAGTAACAATTTAGTCTCTAAACTTTAGTTGGTGACGATTTAGTCCTTGTAATCTTAAATTTGTAACAATCTAGTCCTTAAATTTTAGCATGTAATAATTTAAATTCATGAACTTTAAAATTTATAACAATTTAGTCCTTATCATGAAAGGTGTTGTTATGATTTAATAGAATTTCTTACATATATAGATCGATAAACTAACTAGAAAGCAAATGTGATTATAAAGTACCGAGACTTAGTTAATACATAATAAAAATTGGCACTTAATTTTGGTAGGATTTTTCACCGAAGGGATTAAATTGTTACAAATTTTAAAGTACGGAGGCTATATTGTTACAAAATAAAGTTTAATGACTAAATTGTTACTTTTACAAAAGTTTAGGGACCAATGTCAGTTGAGTTATGCTTAGTTTAGTGTTTTTTTGTGAAGCTTATCATATTGAATTTAGTGTATAAAATATAACTTTTATTCAGTGACATCTTAATTTAGAAAAATATTCAATGAAGGTTTTAGGTTTTTCTACCATTTCCTAGGAATGAATAAAGAATGGAGTCTACATAGAAAAATTCCGTTTATTTCGCTTACGCAATTTAATAAAAAATTATTTAATCTCCTATAGATTCATTGAACTTTATAACTATTCAATCACTCAATCATTAGCATTTCCTATTCTTTATTTTGTTTTATTTTTCCTTCCCAATTATTAATGGAGAGATACTATTCATAGTCGATGTTCATGTGCGTTGCACGTATATGAAAGTATATAAAATTAATTATTCATTTAGTCGTAAGAACACAAGTTTCTACAACATTGGACATAAAAAAATTTCAACAAGAGAATATATAAAAATCAATTGGAATGGAAAAAAGTAGGATTATAACCAACTCTCTAATATTGAGTTTACTATAAAAAAAATTTGAAATTGAAATAAAAATAAATGTATAATGATTGATTTTATTTACTAACATTCAAAATGAGAATGGATCTAAATTAAATGAAAGACACATTACAAGAGATAAAAAGATAGTACTAATAAAATAAAGGTGGCAAGTAACAAACACTTAAAACTCTGAATGAGATTCACTACTTTTATTTTTCTCTCTAAAGGAATCTCATTGTTCCACGTTAAGAATCATTCCTAACTCAACTTGAATAAACATCAAATCTTAAATGTAGAGCAATATTTAGACAATAACATGTGAGAGTAAAAATTCGAATCTCTATATTTTTTGTTGAGAATACCTTGTCTAGTTTAGTTGTGTTCAAGTTGGCAGAAATGTGTGCATATATATATATAATTTAATCCAAAATTAAAATGAAAGAGAGAGTATGTTTTAGGTTTTAGCACAGTTTTTTTTCCGAGCATAGAATTACCACTCTTACCCCCCCCCCCCCCCCCCCCCCCCCCCCCCCCCCCCCCCCAAGAGAACAGCATGATGAAAAGGCTTTAAAGGGCAGAGCTCCAACAGAATATGGTCCCAAGAACAAAGGAACTTCAGTAGTTTTTCAAAGGAACTTCAGTAGTTTTTCCCATGTTGACAACCAAAAAGAGATACATATATGAGCAGAAATTAGTGCTTCAAAAAATGATTCATAACTAAAAGAGAACAAGTATCTTAATAGGAGAAAGCTAAAAGAAGAGATTGTTTTGTTGTTGCCGACATGCACTCTGAACCTGTGAAAAGGCTAGCCCGATATACAATCTGGGAAAAGGTTTGTAAAGCTAATTCCAACTCAAAACTGGTCAAACAGATTGATTATGTTCAAGCAAAAGAAAAAAGAAACAAAAAATTGCACCTAAACATTCTATAACCCAGATGTTCCTGTCCAACATGTCTTTTTTTTTTCTCATACTTGAGCTTCACTTAGCAACTGCACAAGCTCGCTCTTCTTCATCTTTGAGAAGCCTTTCATACCGCGAGATTTGGCCATTGCCCTCAGTTCAGCAAGCTTAAATGAGTTCAAGTCCTCATGATCCTCATGCTTAGAAAATTTTTCGTTGACTTTAACATTGTCATCAAATGTGTCACCGACGTCTGAAGACACACCTAATAAATTAACGAGTTCAGGCTCCATCTCATCAGGTTCGTGCTCTAGCTCATATGATTCAGGCTCTGGCTCCAACTCGAACTCTTGGTCTGGCTCTGGCTCATGCCCTGTCTCTCCTTGTGATTGCAGCTCTTCCCAGGCCTCTCGTTCTGACTCTTGTCGAGTCCATACCTTTGCCTTCAGTTGAGAACCTGTCTCGGTTCCATTAAGTTTCACTCCCTTTGAATTCCTGCCATCAGTGGAGTCAACATTATTTTCCCCGGGGTAAATTGGTTGGTATTTCACCCGAGGCACGGGGGATTTACGTTGAAAATTTGATACAGGTCTACTGAAAGAAGATCCTGTTGGTTCTTGGGCCTTCTCTCTAAAGCTGGCACTGAGGCCAAAAATGCTCGTGCCTTTTCCTTCATCACAGGGAGCATTCTCTTTGACATGGTTAAAACTGAAGTCCTTGCTGCCGCTGCTGCCGCTGCTGCTGCCACTACTACCACTGCTTCTCTTCCCTTGCTCAACTGAATGCTTTCTCAATAGCTTAAGAAGAGAATCCACCGTCTCGCTCCGTTTCGTTTGTCCTTGTGCTTCCATTTTCTTTTCTTCTTTCATTGCAGCTCGCTCCCGAAGTTGAGCTTGAACCTTCCTGAAAAGTTCAACAATTTCCTTCTCCCTAGGGCCTGGGGTAGCAGTGGCCTGGGATTTTGGGGTGCTAGAGAGGGAAAGTAATGGTCCATTCTTAGACGATAATAAATCAGATTCATCAAGATTTTCAAGGCTATCTCTCTCCTCATTTTGCCTATTTCTGCTTCTTGAGAAGCCATGCTTATTTTGCTTTGAGAAATCTGGGTTTCTCCTATGACCTCCTGAGCTGGCTTTGCACGTAAAAGAAGCCCCCAACAAAGTACAGTTTAGGGGTCGGAATTTGACCTGTGCATTGGTTCTCTGTTCAGCAGATAAAGAGCGAGAAGAGACAGTGGCTGTCCGTCCTGAAACTCCAGAGCATGGTAGGCATCTGCTATCTGATAGACCAAAACCTATATCAAAACAAAATTCCACATTTATTAAAACTCGTCAAATTTCAGATCGAGAAGTAACCATATAAAGCAAACTAGAACAAATTTCATAAGGGAAGAGTATCCAAGTCCAAAAAAATATGATTCCATAAATATATTGAAAGAAAATCTCCTGAACATTGCAAAAACAGAGCGAATTTATTCCCAAGCCTTTCTTTTTTAACCAGTTTTTAATTTTCAATGCAAATTTGGGTGTAAATTTTATGATAAACCAATCTGCAACAGGCGTCTACAGCAAGAAGAGCATTACCTTCACCTACCTCCAATTTTCCATCTTTTGGTTTACTACCTTACGTTAGCAGTTAAGCAATCATAAAGAGGGTAACAGTTGTTATCAATCATGCCAGAGCACAAACCACAAAATAAAACTATGCAATTGTAACCATGCATTCAAATAAAGAAAAGATGCTGCCTTCAAAAGAAAAAAAAAAAAGAAGAAAGCAATGACAAAGAAGCTTCCATTAAACAAAATATAAAGACAACCAACAATAGAAATTAGTTCAGCCACAGAAAAATGACAGCGATGACTGCTTTTATCTTTATTGCAACAAAAATTTATGACTAACTGCAATCAGTAACCTGTGCATGGAATTGTATAGACAAAAAACATGGGGAAGCAACAATTTGAAACAATTTCTGTAGGCACGGGGTGTTGAGACAACAACTTAAAGGTCACAGGCTATAACTTTCATGATTCGGGCATGTATGAACAGCCTTATGTATCTACACAACAGCCTAAGGTCGTGCGACTCCTAAGTATGCTGTCTGCTTACTTTTGAACATCAATAATGCATCAATAGTGTAGTGATCAATAAGAAAAAAAGAGACATTATTTTCTATAAATGCAACTAGAATATAGTCGTCAATCACTTCCTCGTATAGATGGAGTAACGTCGATAAATTATGAAAACAGCACTTCAACGTAATTCAAGATGAAGGTATAATAAAGCCCAGAAATTGAAACAGTTCAAACAATCATCAAATGTGAAAACAATATGGATTTCAAAACTGGCAAACTCAATGTCAGAACACATAGCAACCAGATCAGATGCAAGAAAAGCTAATATTGTGAGAGAAAGGAGAGAGTTTTGCCACAATATGTTGACGTAGTAATGTAATGTGAAACAAATTAATTTGATATCTTGTTTTGAACTTAAATTATGAAGAAAATCCAGAATTACAACAGAATTTTCTTCTTAATACTGCTTTCAGATGATGCATACCAACTTCTAGCAAGCAGTGAAGAAATCCCAATAGCATATTAACACATTACATCTTGAACATTATAACTCAATTGGCTAAGACATTATTTCTTCAACCAAGAAATCAGAGGTTTGAACCCCACCTAACCTAGTGTTGAACCAAAAAAAAAAATTACATCTTGAACCTTCCTCCACAAGCTGAGGAAAAGGAAACGCACATATCTACTTCAATTCCAAAAGGCGAGAACATCATGCAGCTAAACAAACCAATGGATCAAGTAATCCGACAGAGTAGGAAATTTTCAAGGAATCAGAGAGTGGTCTTAAGTACTCTAAAACTGAACTTAAACTTTGAAAAAGGAAAATAGAGAGAAACAGAACAACATGCGCAACAGAAAACGTCAAACGAAATCCAATAAATGCAAAGCTGCAATTTCTCGACAACCATATTTAACCAAATAGGAAAGGAAACAACAACAAAACATATGCAAAATCAAGAGGCGCGAAAGACTATCACCCAATGTGCTAACCCTTCCCAAAAAGAACTACACAAATAGAAATTCAAAATTCAAGAAGCTCAGGGACCTCAATGCAAATGTTCGATGCACGGGTAGACTGAATTGGCAGAAGAAAACCCATAAAACTAGAAGAAAATTAGAGACACCCAATAAATGTAAACATGATAATACTTGATTTTCCAGCTTTGAAGCAAACAAAACAGCAAAATATTTGTGGATATTAAGAACAGATACCTGTAACGTTGTTAGGAAGAAGATGTATGGCTTGAGACATTGCTGGTTTAGACAGCTTGAAGAAAAGGTTTTAGTGAGGTAAAGAAGGGTTTTGGATTTGCATTTCTATGAGGATTTTTCACTTTTCCGCTTCGTTCTTCTTTCCCCTGCTGGCCTATAATTGTAAATATCACTGATGAAGGGAGAGATTGGTTTGTCTGAGTAATGCCGTAGCTTCCTCGGCCGAAGTGGATGTAGTTGGGCCGTGGGGACTGGGCTTCTCTGACAGTATTTTTCTGGGCCAAGCCCAAAATGGCCTGCTGGTCTGGTGGCCGTCTCTCTTTGAGCTGCTATTATTGGACAATACATGGCTTTCTTTTAGAAAGAAAATTAATTTTTTTCTAAGGGAAAATTCTTTGTATGGCCCATGAAAAAGAGCGGTTTTGATTAATGGCCAACGCGAAATCTTTTTCAATTATAGCCATTCGAGGCGCACGTGAGGGGGTATTTTTTTTTAAATGCCCATTTTGCCCATCGGTTAGATTAACTTCTCTCTCCTTTTTTAGTTAAGGAGCATCTAAATAGAATCTAAAAGTTTTTTATTTCAATCTTTCATGATTTTATAAATTTCGATTTATATAGTTTTCGATTTTTTTAAGATATTTTATTTTTAGAATTCTTATCGATATATTAATTTCTAATTTTTTTTATTATTATTCATCATACGTTACTCTATTTTCTATCCTTTTGATTCATCCACTCATATTTAGAATTGGTTTCTTTCCATTTTCAAGTATTCACTTTATTTTTTTAAAAGTATATTGATACCTTTTTATTTCTTCTTTTTCGCCGAGATGTCAAGCTAAATGTTGAAAATGCAGATTTAGGTAGTGGTCAATATACTCGCCATGGGAGATGAACTTGTATATTTGAAGAAGGAAGGAAGGTGTATTTGTTACGTGTTCGGCGAACGAGGAGGGAGGTTAGATAAGTGAATGAAAGAGGAGATTCCTTTGTTTGTGTTAAAATTGTTGAAACAAATTCAGTCAATCTTCTAAGTTGTTGAGGAAGAAGGGAAACTAACCTCAATTAGCTAGAAACAACTTCTGTAACTACTAGCTCATTGCTCTCTCCAACTACCGTATTTACTTGAAAAGACTTCGAAAAATAGAGGACGTAATGTATGAAAATATTAGAGAAAGAGAGAGAGTTGTGATGTGAGTGTGTGGTTGTAAAATTCATCTTTGAAGTACTCTGAATAAAATTCTCTGGTTACCTTGACAGTGGATGTAGGCCTCCATGGTTGAACCATTTTAATCTGTGTGTGTTGATCTTTTTCTTCTTCTTCCCTGTTTTTCCTCTCGCGTTGTGCTTGCTTCATTTTTTTTTTTTCTTCTTGTTTCTTTGCTTTTCTCTCTCGAATGGAGTCTGCAAAATGCATGTATGAGGATATACACGTGGAGGGAATAATCTGCATATATAGTGACACTATTATTTTTCTTACAGTTTGACTAGTGAAGGAACCCAGAAATTTTTTAGGCCCAATTTCTGGTTTCAAGGAAAATCTTTTCAAATTGATTTTTTTTTTCTAATTATGATTGTTTTTGTACCAAATGGGAAGTAATTTGAATCATTTCTATAAATTTATTAATATGTGCATGCAATTTAAGTGGATGATCAATTTATAATTTGACTATTTTTTGTTTATCTTTTTATTTTGTATTCAATTCGTAATGTCATGGATAAACTTTTTAGATTGTTCGTTGTTCTTTATTGCTAGGTATTTGTTCTTCATTTGATTCTTTTTTTTTTTTTTTAATTTTTCGCTTTTTGTTTAATAGTTTTAAGTTTGTTTTAATTTAAAATCATATATCACATTATCTTATTTGGGTTTATCTTTTTTATTTTTTATTTTTTATTTGTTTTTGGAATTCAATTTTAAATTTATAATAATTACATAATAATTAGAGTATCTTAGATATGAAGGTTGTTAAGGGTATTTTAGTCATTTATTAAATATCATTTAAAATTGAAAATATCTGTTTGGCCATTTTTAAAAATTTTATAATGTTTGACTATTTTTCGAAACGCGAAATAAAAAATGGCAATGTAGTTGGCCCTTTTTCTAAACTAGGCAAGATATATAAATAGTAGGGGAATACTTTTAGGATTGTATATTTGGTAAAAAAATCCTACCCTACCAAAAACACAAATTGAAAAAGTTGAAAATAGCCTTTCCAGCATTTTTGCGCATTTTACTATTATGAAATATATCAGATATATTTGATATACTACTGATATACCTAAAATGAAGTATATCACTGATATACTACTAATATACTTTACTCTGGTATATTAGTGAAATGATATTCCTAATATGAAGTATATCAACAATATATCAACAGTATATCATTATTTCATATTCAGTATATTAGGTATACTAAAATGAAGTATATCAATGATATACCACTGATATACTTTACTCCGATATATTAGTGGAATGATATTCCTAATATGAAGTATATCAACAGTATATCAATACACTTCACATTCAATATATTAGATATACCTGAAATGAAGTATATCACTAATATATTTTTGATATACTTTACTTTGGTATATCAGTGGAGTGATATTCCTAATATGTAGTATATCAACAGTATATCGGCACATCATATTCAGTATATCAGATATACCTGAAATGAAGTATATCACTGATATACTACTGAAATACTTTATTTTTACCAAGTGTTTATGTTCTTTCCAATTCAATCACATTCTTTGTTTCACCTCCTTATACTTAAACACACGGGCATTTGAAAAAGGAGATTTAGAACTTAAACCATTGATAAACACACGATACACCTTCACCGTCTCTCTTTGGCATCATCTCTCCTTCAATTTTGCCTTCACCTCTATGTATGTAAAGTTGTGATGGGATCAAATTGTGAAACCATTTTTAGTTTTTGACTTTATCAATGGTTTTTGGTTACTAGTTTTTTGTTGAAACACTGGTTTTTAGTAGATACACTTGTTTAGTAGTATATCAGTAGTAAATCTAGTACTAATATACGTCATTTTAAGTATGTCATTTCACTGATATATTGATATACCTAATATGAAGTATATCAATTGATAATTCTCATTTTTTAGAATTATTTAGCTCACAAACAAATGTTATTCTTGTAACTTTATCCTTATTTAATTCCAAAATCTATTGAATTAGAGTAAGTTTGATAAGAAACCTTTGAGCATGTTGGGAATTCTTAAAAATGCTAAAAAAGAGCTAAACATGTAGGAAAGTGGTTGAATTATGTGTTATTTGTGCAATTTGAGCTAAAGAGGGAAATTGCAAATCAGATTCCAATTGCAATCTAGGTAGGGAGGAGAAAAATGAGAATTCCAAGTCAATTGCAATTTGCAATTGCAATCTGGAACCAAAAGAGAAAAAATGAAAATTTTGAGTTTTTCCATAATTAGAAGATTCTGGCATCAATTCCTCACTAATTCAAGCAACAACTTCCTACATCAATCCATACATGAAAAATGAAGAAACCCTAGCTGCTTGAAGGCTATATAAAGAAGAGAAACATAAGGAAGAAGGCATAATTCATCCTCAGAATTCTCAGCTTTGTATTGCAATTTTTTGAACTTCTCATTACCGTAATTTTCCTCAATAAAATTCAAGATTTTTTTAGATTTTTGCATTCTGTTTGAGTTGTATTTTTGCCCCTTGGTTTTGCAGTTTATTTACCTAAATTATGAATTTTCTTTTAAGTAGAGCTTGTTTGATTTCCCAATTTATCATGAGCTAATTTTCTCTTTAGGATTCGAGCATGTGAATACCCTAGAGAATAGAATAAAGGCCTAAGTGTAAGACCAAACTTGCTTGACTCAATAGATTGTTTGCTTTTATTGACTTTTATTCTCATTATTAGTCTAGATTGATCACCTAGATTAGTATACTTCGATTGAGTCTAATTCTGAAAATGTTAGCTAAAATTGGGTTTTCATAAAAAAAAAACAATAAAGAAAAAGAGCCTAGACATAGAACTTTATTTTTGACCCTAGACATAGGGCAAATCATTTCAAACAAAAGGATTATGCTTAAAATTCAACTAACTTCGTATTAGTCACAGAAATATTGGTTTAACCACTTAGCCACCTAAAGATACTAATTCATAGAATTGCGAATAGGTGTCGAATCCAGTTACATTGCTTAAGAGTTGAGTCAAGGATTGCAATTGCAATTAAGCCGCAATTCCAGTCAAAAAAGCACAAGCATATTTGGATCCCTTTCTTTTGTCATTATTATATTTTTGTTTATCCACAAACACCACCACAATTTTTTTTTCACTTTTGTTACTCTAGTTGCAATTTTTAAACATTTTTGTGCTATCTTAAAATTTTGTTGTATCCGTTCCCTATGAAATTGATACTTTGTCGTACTTCTAATTTTATATTACTTTCACCGATAGTGTACACTTATACTGGGCTAAATTCTTTCTTTTATTTTTAACCCACAAAGTTCAATCGATCATCAATACTTCATATTTAGTATATCATATATACTTAATATAAAATGTATCAATGATATAGTACTAATATATTTCATTTTGGGTACTCATTCAAAAATGCAATTTCAAGTATAGACTACTATGACACATCAATGTTATACTTGAAATAAATTTTGAATCAGTATTGATATACGACCGATATACGAAATATAAAATATATCAAATATACTGTTGATACACCAACGAGAGTAAAATTGGTATAATTTAAAAAACGAAAATCAACTTTAGAAATTTTGCTATATTTTCAAATTTGAAAAATCATTGCTAGATTTACAAATATCCTAATGATTTTTGCTACCCACTACAATTTTCCTTTTATCTAGGGATGAATTTTAACTTTTGAAAATTATAACGACTAAATACTAACTTTCTCAAAATTATAGGGAACAAAATTTTGATTTAACCTATTTTAAAAACTTTTTGAAGTGATTTTGAGTTATCAATTTGAGAGAGAGAAATGTACATCAACAACTTGTTTGGTTTAATATTTGGTAAAAAAAAATGCAAAGAGCAAAAAATGTCTTGGCCTACAAGGAACGGTTTTGGCCAACTTAATTAAGCATAGGGTCAAGACAGACAATCAAGAAAACAAATGTCCAAGCCTTCCATATGTTGTTGAACTAAAAAAATCTAAATATTTCTAAATATTTCTTTTTTTAGTACTCCAATCTAAATATGTGTCTTAGTAGATAAAATACCTATTTTAATTTACTTGAAGTTGGAGATTTGATTTCTGACCTCACATTAATTAATGAACTCAAGGAAGAGGGAGAAAGAAGAAAGGAGGATGGAAATATAAACTAATAATTTATCGAAAAATGGTTTTTGTTTGGGCAAAATGCACTTTTGGTCCTCCAAGTTTGGGGTTGATGTCTAATGGTCCCTGAAGTTTGAAAAGATACACTTTAGTCCCCCAGGTTTGGAAAACCATTCTAAATGGTCATTGACTTAACTTTAACCTAACGGAATGGTGATGGACCGTTATGTGATGACGTGGATGAGATGACAATGCAATATATGCTGACGTGGATGGAATGACATATTTATCTCATTTGATTACTTGGAAAATTAATGAAAAAATCAATTAAAGAAGTAAATTATTATGTTAATTTTTAAATAGTTTAAAAATACTAAAGCATTGTGCCCTAATACTTGTCGATTTCTTCTTCCCCACTTTTGTTGATTTCTTCTGCCTCACAGCAAACGAAGCACAGAAAATGAAATTCCCTGCCATCCAACAGTCCTTCATCGTCGCAGCCCCTCACCGTCCAGCTGCCACTCGTCGTCACAGCCTCTCGCCGTCTAGAAGCCCCTCGCAGTCCAGCAGCCCCTCGTCGTCATAGCCCCTCACCGTCACAGCCCCTCGTCGTCACAGCCCGCTGCTCAGCATCCCATTTTAGCCTCGTTGCCGCCTGTTGAATTAAGGTATTTAACGAGTTGTTTCTTTTAAGAGTTTCAAGATATTAGAAATATGCAAGCAAGTCTCTAGAAAACCTCTTCATCTTGCAAAATCTTTCAACCCAACTTATCTTGTTTTCATTCTCTTCAATGACAATTTTAAAAGCATCTAAGTTTCTGTAAAATGCAATTTTCCTTAAGAATTTGTTTAAAATTAGAAAGAAAAGAAAAATAAAAGAAAAATATCTTTTATTATTAAAAAAATGGATTATTTAAAAAAAAAAAAAAAAAGAAAAGGAAAAAAAAAAAAAAGAAATGAAGGAATTGGTAGGACACGTGTGTGTTGGGTTGGAAAAGTGGTGGTTTGATAAGTATTAGTTTTAAAAAAAAACAAAACAAAAAGAAGGAATAAAGGGAAAAAAAATGAGAAGGAAAAAGAGGAAGCAGTTTTCGAAAAAGAGAGAGAGAGAGAAAGAGGGAGAGATAAGTTCACAAAGGGTGAGAGAGGGAAGAAGAAGAATCTTTATCATTGATTCAGAAATTTGAAGCTTGAAGATTGAATCTGAAGGTTGAATAACTCGAGGTTAAGCTCAGAAATAGAATTTGGTAAGTTTTTTTTTAGGAAATTCATGAAGAGAAATGAGTTTTAAGAGATGATTTATATGGGTTTTCTTTTGTTTGTTTGTAAATCTGTAATAGATACTTTAAAATCAAATCAAAGTGAGGTTAAGGTTCTATTATGGAATTAATTGGTTATGTAGGAAATGGAAGAATGAAACTTGGGTTTTTGTAATATTGGTTTGTTAATTGGGGTTTTGATTTGCTCAAGGAGGGGAAAAAGAGAGATTAGAAGTTGTAATCAAAAGTATTTTCTTAGATGTTTTATAAGGAACACAAGTGGGTCACAAAATTAAAAAAAAAAAAAAAGAAGAAGATGAGTTGTTGGTAAGAAGAAAAAAAAAAACACAGAGAACTTGAAGAAGAAGATGAAGAGAAGGAGAAAAGGAGAAGAAAGAGAAAATAAATAAATAAATAAAAATAGAGAAATGATGATGATGGTACATTTGAGTTTAAATGAAGAGAGAGAAAGTTGATGGGGAATGTATTACGTGAGAGAGTTGTTTTGAAAAATGGAAATTGGAAGAGATTAAATAGTATTTTTTTTATGGAAAGGAAATGGTGTGTGAGGGAGAGAGAATTAATATTTAATGGAGAAAAGGCAATTTGTACTTTGGTGTTAAATGAATGAAAGAGAAGGTGGAATTTGAAATGTTGGACTATTGAATAATGTCTAAAAACAAATAATTGGATTAATTATTGTTTGCAATGTATTATGGTTACAAATATCTTGAGTTGGAGAATGATTATTGATGTGGTTATTGGAATTCCAGGTTGGACGGAAATTGAAATAACTTACAATTGAAGCATTAACAAAAATAGTTATGTGAGTGGTTTATTTTACGAATTATTTTTATTATTTGATTATTATTATAGATTTTTAAGAATTCTATAATTATGTGTGAATTTAGAGAAATTGCAAAGAGATTTTTAGAGAATTGTTATGAGTTTCCAAAATGGTATTGAAATTCCAATATTTTATGCTTTTAGCATAAATTATTATTTGAGAAATATTTGAGATATTTTATGATTATTGAGATGTTTGCAGAGTTTAAATGTTTATTGAGAAATGTATGACTTTCATGGGATGTAATTTCAAAGAAAATCTGACTTTTGAAAATGTTTATATTATTTGAGAGATTTGATAATTATTTGAGAAATTATAAATGTTTAATGTTATTTCAGAAATCTCTCAAGTTTACGAACAATTGTCTAGAGAAATATATAATTTTCAGAAAGAGTTTGAGATCTTGAAAAGTTAAGAATTTTTATGATTTAAAGTGATTTGTGATTTAAGAGGTTTATGTTGGAAGTGGTTTTCAAACCACTAGATCTTTGTACCCATGGTGATTACCCGATATGCTATGAGAATGTGTTTCCATAGTATGCTAGCGTGCTTAGGCCGCAGGGGATGCAGGGGAATGCCGGGGCCATTAGATGCCAAATCCGGATTCCAAATCCTGGTCCAAATCCTGGACCGGAAGCATTACAGATGTTAGAGTTTGCTCTACGTGCACGTATGACAGAGATATGTTATGCTATGTATCTGGAGATTACTCGGTACATAGTATGATAGAGATTTGGGTACAGATTTGGTGATAAATTTCACTAGTTATGTTTATGCTTTCCAGAGCTATAATTACGGATTTTCCTATCTATGTTTTACGAACTTGTGCTTATATTTATGAGTTGTTGATTTAAGAGTTGTTGTTTCAAGAGATGTTTATTTACAGACTTTAATGTCTTAAAATGATCTCGAAGGTTTCTAAACTATTCGTGATTGGCATTATTCACATAGTTATGAACTTATGTTTAATAAGAGAATAATTTCCTTGAAAATGTATTTTCTTATGAATCACCACTCACTGGGCTTTTTAGCTCATTCTTTTGTTTTTAATTTTTCCACCAGGTTGCTCTTGAGTTTCAACCAGAGTTAGCTAATCAGAGTCTGCCACCAGTCTTGTCAAGTCATTGCATATCATTTATTGTAAGTAAAGGGAAAATTTTTTACTGTGCTGTAAAGGGGATATCCATAGATAAAGTTAGATAATGTAAGAAGAGATAAAGACTTGGCAATAGATTCCATTGCACATTTGGAGTCTACTGCCATCACATCTCGTCCTAGGTTTGGTAGAGTTAATCTGGGGCGGGGTGTGACAGTTTCAATCAAGTTGATGGTGGATTTAGAATCTTCTTGTTTATCATCCAAAGTACACTAATAATTGTCTTGTGAATAAAGTGATGCACCATCATTATTTATGCGGCAGGCATAACTACTCATGGAAACAGAGCAAGCTGAAAATCAAAGAAATTCATGAAGCTTATATGGGAAGTATTTTTGTTTCCAAAAAGGGAAAGAAGTGTGTAGTGGAGCTTTCATATTCAAAACGAACTTCATTTTCAATAGTGAAATCCTTCCTCATGGAATTATTGTGGAAGTCCAATAATGACAACACACAATTTCTGAGTTTTTGAGACTCCATGCTCACATATTACAAAACAGAGAAGATGAAATCGATAAAACAGAGAAATATTGGTAAAAGAAATCGGCGCCGACAGACTGCTGGACGGCGAGTGCCGGTTGGACGGCAGAAGAAATCGACAAAATTGGAGAAGAAGAAATCGAAAAAATTGGCGAGTGGTGATGGGCTGCGACTGGCTGTAACGGTGAGGGGCTGTGATGGAGTGGGGCTGTGACGGTGAGGGGCTGTTGGACGGTGAGGGGCTGCGAAATACAGGCGTGTGGACGGCAGGGGAATTTCATGAAATCAACAAAATTGGGGAAGAATAAATCAACAAGTATTAGGGCACAATGCTTTAGTATTTTTAAACTATTTAAAAATTAACATAATAATTTACTTCTTTAATTGATATTTTCATTAATTTTCCAAGTAATAAATGAGATAAATATGTCATTCCATCCACGTCAGCAAATATTGCATTGTCATCTCGTCCACATCATCACATAACGGTTCAATCACCATTCCGTTAGGTTAAAGTTAAGTCAAGGACCATTTAGAATGGTTTTCTAAACCTGGGGGACTAAAGTGTATCTTTGCAAACTGCAGGGACCAAATAGACATCAACCCCAAACCTGGGGACCAAAAATGCATTTTGCCCTTTTTGTTTTGTTTGTGGGAGTTCTGAAGCCAAAAACGGTTTAATAATATTACATTGATTGCTATATTTGTTAAAAGAATCAAAACAACCTCTATTTGTGCGACTATATAGCATTATTACAACTTACAAGCTATGTTGGGAATTTCTATGGTGAAGTGTGAATTTCTTTTAATTTTATATATATATATATATATATATATATAAAAGGAAAATAGAATCAAATAAAGTAAATATTCTTTTTTTTTTAAAACATGGACAATCACAACATAAATTGGGAATTTTTATCGAGAACAGAGATTTTCTTTTACTTTTAATTTTAGAGAAATTGTACTGGGTAGAAAAAATATTAAGATATTTACAAATCTAGCTATGGTGTTTGGAGATTGGAAATATAGAAAAAAAAAATTTTAAATTGATTTATGTTTTTTTATTATTCCAATTTTACCCTCTTCAGTGTATCAGCAGGTATATCGATAGTATATTTGATATACTTTATATTTAGTATATCAATATTATATCAGCAGTACATTTGGTATATCAGTCAACTGATATATACATAAAACAAAGTGTATTAGTAGTATATTATTAATATACTACTGATATACTTCTTTTTAGGTATAATAGTTAAATGATGTACTCTATATGAAGTATATCAGTAACATATCAAGAATATTTTACATATTTGGTATATCACTGATATACTTAATACTGCGTATATCAGTAGTATATCAGAGATATACTTTTGTTCACACCTAATTTCAAAACAGAAATGCTACACGTATAAATAAACTTGTATTTGTATTAATTTGAATGTAGTAGAGTATAATATCTAATTTGTTCATCTGATTTTTTCTCTCTCATGTACAAATATTTCGAGGGCTTTGCAACTTGTTCTCGAATGTGAACTTGTCTCGAGGGTTTCGTAGCTTGTTCTCGAATGTAGATTTGCCTCGAAGGCTTCACAACTTATTCTTGAATGTAGATTTATCTCGAGGGCTTTGCAGCTTACTCTCGAGGTTGAAGCTTCAATCAATCTTTAGAAACTTGAAGTCTTCAAGTCTTGAAGAGTCTTTGGTCTTCAAGAAGTGTTCAGCACCTAAGAACTTCAGGGAGTGTTTTGCACGTAAGGACTTTAGGGAGTGTTTAGCACGTAAGGACCTCAAGGAGTCTCTATTAATTCTCTTGAAAGTTTAATTTCTGAACTCTTCAAATGAAGAAGAGCTCTTCTATTTATATAGTTTTTCATAAGCATGTGGGCTTGGGCTTTAGTGGCCTTTGGGCCCAACCATAGACTTAGGCTTTGGTTGGCTTTGGGCCTAACAATTTGGATTTGGGTAAGACCCAATTTGACCAAATTGGCTTTAATTATTTAGTCATGAGGACATGTGACACTTTAATTTTGGATTTGTTAATTTTTATCTTTAAATTAAATTTGGGACACATGTCAATTTATAATTGGTCCCAAATTTAATTATTTGTAGTTTCGTCATTAATTTGGAATAATGACATGACAATTGGGGATTGGCCGAAATTTCTCAGTCAACAACTTCATTAAGTGATATGCTTCATCACTTTAAGTAACAAATACTATATCATTCATTCACTACTGATATAGTGTATCGACTAAAAACAAGTGTATCAATAAAAATGTAGTGATAAAAAATGATTAATAAAGTCAAAAATTAAAATAAGGTATATCAGTAGTATATCACTGATATGCTTTATATTACGTATATCTCATTTCATTTTGATATACTTAAATAAAGTATATCAGTAGTATATCGCTAATATACTTCATATTAGGTATATCTAATATACTGAATATAAATCACTATTATACTCTTGATATACTTTATATTAGTTATTTGTGATATACTGTTGATATACTAAGTATTAGGAATTCAAGTTCATTGATATACTTAAATAAAGTATATCAGTAGTATATCATTGATATACTTCATATTAGGTATATCAGAGATATATCAACCATATATCTATTATAGCCCGCTCCAAATTACCTTATTGAACCTAAGACGAGCTGTGACGACAATAGACTCCAAGTGTACAGTGGAATCTATTGTCAACTACTTTTTCCCTTATCTCATGACTTAACTTTCTCTATAAACATCACATTTACTGATTGAAATTCAAGAGCAACCTGATGGAAAAATAAGAATAAAGGATGAGTTGAAAAGCACAGTGAGTGGTAATTTCATAATAAAATAACTTTAGGGAAATCTTTTTTCATTCAAATTAGGAATTCAAAGCTCTGTAAATTACCAACGTAAATCATGAATAATTTAATAGCTCAATATAGTTTAAACATAGAGAAATCTATAACAATTCCTCTTAGAAACATGAACAAAAACTTACAAAACTCATTACCAAACCTGTACCCCAACCTGGTCATATTGGCACAGAGTAATTTCGATATGCATAGCAGAGAAACTAGTCATACTATATATGGAGAGACTCAACGTATATAGCAGAGAAATTGGTCATACTATATATTGAGTAATCTCAAGACACATAGCAGAGAAACACATGGTCATATTACACACCGAGTAATCTGATCATGATGTATAGTAGAAATAACATGGTCATATGCACGCAGAGAAGCCCCCAAAAGGCAAAGCACCCCAACACACGACCCAAAGCCTATGTGTGTGCCTGAATGGGTCCCAAGGACCTCATACATACCCCACGGAAACACATTCACGTGCATGTATCGAGAAATCACTATGAGTACAACTTTAGTGGTTTGAAATCAATTTCTAAAAAATACTTATCAAACCTCAAACCACACTTGAAATCGTGCTCTTTTTGAAAACAACACTTCATAAATTCTCAACATTTCTCAATAAATATAAAACATTTATGAATTCTTAAATAATCTTGAAATATCTCAAACAACTCCAAAGCAATAATTTCAACTAAAATCATGAAATTACTGAAAATTCACAACAATTTCTCTAAAATCATGCATAATTATAGATTTCACGAAATTCTATATTAATAATAATTAAATAATCGAAACATTTCCGAAAATAAACCACTCACAGAACTATTGTCGATAATGCTTCGAGTTGCATGCTAGTCCAATTATTGTTCAACCTGAATTCCAATAACCATAGCAAGAATTATTCTCCATCCATGTAATTAGAAAATCACAACACCAAATAAACATCCATTTAATCCATCTTTTCATCTCTGACCATTACCCACTAGTCCAATCTCAAATCTCATTGTCTCTCTAATCCATATATTAATTACTACCAATGTACTATTTTGTTCAAATTCCCATTTTTTCCAAACTCCTAAATATCCTTCCTTACATTTTAAGAAACATGAATACTCCAACAAATCCAACTTCTCTCTCATCATTTAATTTCTCTCTGGACTTGATCATGCCTCAATTTCATTTAATTAAGCAAATTCTTTTATTAACTATTTTCCTCTCCCCATCTTCTTCTTCCTTGCACTATCTTTTTCTCTTTCAAAATGTCTGCAAAACTCATTTGTCCTCCATTTAGCTTGGTAAAACATCATCAACATCTCATATCAATATAAATTTTCCTTTTTCTTTTTCAAAATATTAGCTCCCTAAAACCAAACCCCAAATAAATCCCAATTATTTTTTCATCTTACACAACCAAACATGAACTGTAAAGAAAGAAGAAAAACCCACACCTAAACTTGAAAACTTTGCATGAATTTCTTAAGGAAACTTACCAAACGTGAAATATTTACTCTGTAAAACTCTTTCACCTCCAAATTTCAAGTAGTTGAAGCTAAAATCTCTAAATTGAGCTTCTCACTACAAGTTCTCTCTCCTCTTCCAAAATCCACGATTTCCATGGTAAAAGGAAGAGTACATTATGTCTTTTAATTTTTTTTTTTTTAAATCCAAATTCATAAACTACCTTATCCTTAAAAAAAACCACCTCTTCCCTTAATTTTTGACAACACACTAAAAAATTACCACCTCACAAACACGTGCCCACCACCAAACTAATCCTTTTTTTTTTTGTTTCTTTTTTAATCCTTTTCCTTTGTTTTCATAACCAAACTAATCCAATTAGGTTCCTTACAATATCATAGACTGTTGATCTACGTACATTGTAAACACGAGAGGGTTATTTTGGAAATTTTACAAATTTCGATGGGCTGGATCGAATTTTTTTGCTACATTTGCAATAGGAATAAAGAGTAGACACATGAGCAATTGAACTTTTATTTTTTTACCATTTATGCAACAAACCCTTAATTTTATAAAAACGAGAATGGAATGAAACAAAAGAAATAATTTGGTTTTCTAAAAAGGGGTATTTTAAATTGGAATTGATAAGAACCACGAATTTGGAAACCGCCAAATCATATCTACAAATCAGTTCATCAGTTTTGTTATGAACAAATGAATGAAAATAATCTGAAAAAAGTTCTAAATTTGGGAGAAGAAAACCAACGGCTTTTATAGTTTGAAGAACTCGCATCCTCTCTTCTGCGATGATTCAAGACAGGTTTTTTTCTTTCTTTCTTTCGATGCAATGAAGCCTCAATTGGCATTTCGTCTATCAATATATTTTTTTTCTCTATCAATCTTTGGCTCTGATCTGCTCTAGCTAGGCAGCATCTGGTTTTCCGGCAACCCATTTCTCCGGCCGCCGGAGTTCTGGAATTCCAAGAAGAAGAAAAAATGGTGGCCGAGAGAAATGGGAAGAAGGTTTACGACGAGACTACTGCGGAAGCTGATCTCAACAGCATCATGAACAAGGATGAAGAACTTCATTATCTAGAAGATGATCTGGTGAGACCAATCGTCCTAGTAAATCTATTTCGTTAAATTATAAAAAAATATTTGAAAGGGATTATGTCAAAATTACTTCGAAACATACCTTTCATAATTCAAAATCAACTTAGTATTATTTTCATTCCATAAAACATTATTTTAACCATTTCAAAATCACCCCAAACATATCTTAAATTTGGTATAAAACATTATTTTAGAATTGTATCGATTTGTTCTATAGGTATTTTAAAAATTTTATGTTTATTCAGTCCTTCTCGCTTTTATTTAATTTTTTTAAATAAATTCATAAGTCTATAAGTCTATCCTTAATTTATTTTCACCTTTTATGTCTTAGGTTAATTGTATTATTTAAGAAATATGTTGAAATCAATCATTAGCCACACAATAATCATTAAATATACACAGTTAGTGTGTCATGTTATTATTGTTTTTTAGTTCAACAACATGTGGGATGAAGAATTCTAACATTTGACCTTCTTGGTTGAAGATATACATCTTAATTAGTTGAATTATGCTAGATTAGCATGTTAAATAAATTATAGACATGAACTATTAGACACAAGTATTGTTTAAGTCAAACCCAAATTTTTTACAACATTTTTTTCTTTGTTTCTTAAATCAAGATAGTGGCTGAACATTGATATGAAATTAATTTTTTTTTAATTTCATAGTTTTTTTTTTTTAATTTTGGGTTAAAGTCTACAAATTCTATAATTCAAAGGTTTAATTGTAAAAAACCTTATAATTTAGGAGTGGTTTATACATTTTATAATATTTGAAGATTTTTTTTTAGCTAACATTTGGGGTGGGAGGATTTGAACTTTTAACCTTTTAGTCAATAGTACATACCAATTATCAGTGAACAAAACAATATTTGAAGGTTTAATTGTAACAATTTTAGAAGTTTAAAGAGATTAATTTTAAATTGAAAGTTTGAGGGTATGATTACAACAACCATAAGTCAGATAATGCATTTTTTTTTTTAATTTTCTCAAATTTTAAAAACATAAGGACTGAATGTAAATATTTTTAAAAATTTAAGATAGACAAAACCCCAAAAGTTCAAGGACGGACTTCATATTGTAAATGGAAAACTCATCCGTTTCATTTCATGAACACACAGGAGAAATCAGATGGCGAAATGCCAGAAAAAGATTTGGAAGCAATGGAAAAGAAGATGAGAAAGAAGAGAAAAGAGAGAGCTTTATTAGAATTTCGTTGCAGAGTGGAAGATGCAATAATAGGGAATTATCTTCTAGGTAAACCCAACAGAAATCTTTGCGTAAAAGATGCAGCAAAAGCAAGAGAACAGCTCAAAGAAACAGCGCTATGGGGAGTGCCTTTATTACCAAGTAAAGGACACGAAGGAACCGACATTTTGTTGCAAAAGTTCTTGAAGGCCAAACACTACAAAGTCCACGACTCATTTGAGATGCTTAGAAAGACTTTGAAATGGCGCAAAGAATACAAGGCCGATGGGATTCTTGAGGAAAAATTGGGTGGTGATCTTCAGAATTTGGTCGGTTTTTTGGACGGCCGAGATCGGGACGGGCATCCGTTGTGGTTTCATGCGAACGGGGTTTTGAGGGACCGAGAAATGTACCAGAGAACGTTTGGGACGGACGAGAAATGTGAGGAGTTCTTGAGATGGATGGTTCAAAATATGGAGAAAGGGATTAAACAACTTAGATTTGAAAAAGGAGGGGTGGATTCTATTGTTCAGATTACTGATTTGAAGAACTCGCCCGGACCTGCCATGAAGGAGTTTCGTACGGTTAGCAAGAGAGCTCTCTTGCTCTTACAAGACCATTATCCCGAACTCGTCTATAAAAATGTAAGCAACTTCTCTTCTCCTTCTATAAGAATAATACTACTTCTCTGTACACCAGTCAGTAGTATTTTTAGTATTGTTCTAATAGCTATTTAAATTTATAATTTGTACATTTCTACTCCTTGTGAGAAGTCGTAGTTTTGGATATTAAAAAATTGCATGCTGTGTACTTTGACAGATAGTTATAAATGCTCCATTTTGGTACTACGCACGCCACATACTTCGATCGAAGATTATCAGCCACAAAACCAAGGCGAAGTTCGTTTTTGCCAATCCATCAAAAGTGACAAAGACCCTTCTCAAGTGAGCCAAAGATTCATATATATATGTGAATCTTCTTCAAAATTTTCAAATAGATCAATAATTTTGTTTGTTTTCTTCAAGCAATGAATTCCATCTCTTTAATTTGTGTTTTCTTTTAACCCCTCCCAAACAAGGTTTATAGCCCCAGAATACTTGCCAGTTCGATATGGTGGGCTTAAAAGAGACGACGATGATGACTTCTCACCAGCCGATAAAGCTTCAGAGCTCAACATTAGAGGAAACAATGCTGCAACCATCGAATTTCCAGTTGCAGAGGTAAGCTAGAAAATTCAATAATTAGAGAGGAAATGACATTACAAGGATTCATATTAAGTTCAAGCTGATGGGTTATGATTGGATGTGCAGACTGGTGTGACGATAGTATGGGACGTGACGGTGGTGGGATGGGACGTTGTGTACAAGGAAGAGTTCGTGCCAGAAGATGAAGGATCGTACCGAATTCAGTTGCAAAATCAGAAGAAAGTGGGAGAGAGCTTGAGGAATTGTTTCTACATCAGTGAGCCTGGTAAGATTGTCATAACAATTGAGAATCCAACTTTCAACAACAAGAAGACAGTTTACTACAGATCAAAAGCCAAGCCCACTGTCCCCATGTACATCTTATTCAACAAATAGGCTTTCATAGCACTGATATTGGAGGTGGGAGGAAACTTCAAATTTTTAATACACACTTTTATAAGCGAGTTAATTGGTTTTTCATTTGAATCTCATGTGTTATTATTATTATTTTTATTTTTTTGTACTAGAAACTTGAATAAAACAGTGTAGGAACGAGAAAAATTGTGTAATGTACATTTAATGATATAACCTAACTGTTAGATATACAAGAGGACAAAACTCAGTTTTTAATTTCTCTTTGTACATTTAAGGGTTCATTTCCTATTTGAAAATAACAAAAATCCTATTTTCGATTTTTCATTCCTTGAATGATATATATAATTTCCTATTCTAAACTTCTGTTTTCATAATTTATTGTTCATCTAATGAATATAATTTACTAACCATTAGAAATACATAGACACTTGGTATAGGTCAATTCAAGCATAACTCAATGAATAAGGTAATTAATTACCATTTTAAAAGTCATGTGATTAGATCCACCACCCCTACAATTGTTGAGTTAAAAAAAGAAAAGTCACATGGTATAGTTTTTTAATTTCATATCCATAAGTATCCATAAGTCTAATGGTATAGATTAAAAAAAAAAAATCAAAACCCTATTTTTAATTTCTTGTAGATTTAATGGTATAACTTACTAACTAGTAGATAAGTAGATAAACTCCCTATTTTAAATTTATATCGTTAGCATTTTTTATTTTTAGTACAACAAATGAGATCTAGGTGTGGAGAGTTGAACCACCGACCTCAAGGAAATGAGTGCATGTCAAATTACTGTTGAGCTATATTCGACTATATTCTTAATCTTTAATTTCTCTCATACATCTAATGATATAAAATTGATATAAAATTGACTAATAATTAGAAATAGACAAAGCCCCATTTTTAATTTATATCATTCGAGTCTTTAATTTAATTTTAATAATCTAATGAGTGCTTTATGGTCAATGGTTCTATACTTTGGCACCTATGGCTGGAGCAAAACAAAAGCAATTTTCGGGATTTAACCAGACCATCAACCAGACCATCAAAGCGATGATAGTACAACAATCTGGTCTTCAAGGGCAAGACTGGCAGCACCCAGCACCCAAGTGCTGTGCTGCCCACATCACAGCCATCCATTTTCAAAAAAAAAAAAAAAACCCAAAAATAAAAAATGGATGGCTGTGATGTGGGAAGCACAGCACTTAGGTGCTGCCCAGGCAGCACCCAAGTTTTTTCCGGTCTTCAAAATCTAGATTCTATTGTAATTATGATATAACCACTATTTCTTTAAATTGGAGTATGCCTTCATTGGATCATTTGAGTTGAGGAAGAAAGAAGGAAGGATATATATTGGATCATTTTATTATTTAAAGATAAACTTTGGATTGGAAAGAGGACAGAGAAAAGCTCTCTCTTTTACATGAAGGCCATACATTACACACAAAAGTTATTGTATAAGAAAGGCCTCGTCTTTATTATTATTATCATCATTATTCCGAAGCTTAAAACCCTAAATTATTACACCATAAAACCAAAAGCCAAAACCGGCCCTTCCTAGCAAGCCAACGCCACGCCAACGCAAGCGCTTTACATTGCTTCTACTGGGTTGGCCCTGCGCGCCGATGACAAGCCTGGGGGCAGCAAAGTGGTCTCTTCCCTGTTGAATTTGAGCCTCCGAGCCTCTTCTGTCGAGATTCTGTAGGCGCTGGCAATTACTTGAACTGGGAACGCTCTCAAGGCCGAGGTGCGGCCCGCGAGTGGGCTGATCATTGCCTGGTCGTTCGTCTTGAATGAAACCCACTCGAACCCTTCCTCGCCTGCTCTTTTGACTATGGCGAAGTTTTGTGGAACCACTAGAACCTGGCGCTGTTGTAGCTCGCCGTCGAATACGGTTTGGCCTCTGTCGTCTACTACTTGTACTCTCGCTCGCCCTCTTGTTACGAATATTACGCTGTGTGCGTTCATGTTCCAGTGTGGAACGTACATCGCATCCTGCAATAATTTCAATCATCCAAATTATGTCAGTTTTTGTGGGAGTAGAGCAAAAATGTTTCTGAATGTGTTAAGTATTGAATAGTTAGAGAAGATACCCAAGTCTGGCTAAATTATACTTACTCTGTAAAGAACACCGCGCTCAGCGCTGAGCTGAAGCCAGCGAAGGATGGGGAAGCGGTGGCTGTTGGTGGTGCTAAGACGGCCTGCTTCAGGGGTGTAGATGTCAGCGCGGGAAGCATCGCCAATGTTCTCCCTGAGTCTCAAAGAGCAAATGGTTTCATCCAAACCATTGTCTGCCAATCGGCGGCGTTGGCGGTACTCACGTTCTTTTTCTCTCTCCTCTTCTTGTTCCTCCTCCCATTCTCGCTCCTCTCCTCTGCGTCCTCCTCGTGATCTTGGTGGCTTGATCACCTCGAGCTGTCCCTCAACCTTGATGATGTTGCGCCTATAGTCGTCATCTCCTCGGAGCTTTCTTGCCGTCTCCTCGTTAATATTGAGAATTTCTGCGAGGATCCTGTCGTCGAAGGCGTGGAAGATGTTGTTCTTGTTGCTTGATCCCTCCCGACGACTACTGCGTCGTCGTCCTTGTTCACGCTCCTGATCCGATCTCGATTCCTCGAACTCTTCCTCTGGATTTCCAGCCAAGTAGAATGACTGCATTTGTAACCCATCAGCTTAAACTTTTCAAGCTTAGTTGAAAAGCTGCAATGTCATTTCTTGGAGGCTTTTAAGTGGTAGTATAATTGCATGCTATATTATACAGAAAAAAGATAGTTTTAAGCGTTGTCTTACCCTAGGATGGAAGTCAAGTTGGTTGGCGTGGTTACTGACGTCAAGAAGAACAATGGCAATAAGTTTCTCATTGCCATCATTGTAGGTCCAATGTGGAGAACCAGCAGGCACAGCGAAGAGGTCACCGGCGCGTACACGGCGAATCTTCTGGTGGCGGTCTCGGAACTCCTGCCCCGATTGCTGAGATTCTTGGTACGTTTCAGGGCAACCCGGAAGTACAACTCCCTTGAACCCTCTCCCTGTTCCACAACATATTTATAGCTCATAATAATGTTCCGTTAATTTTTAAAATTGTGTTCGTTTTCTTGCAATTTTTCATAATGGTTTTCATGAAAGGATTTTGATTCTTAATCAAATTTAAAAAAAAAAAAACAAGTTTTTAAAAATTATTTTTTGAAGATTTCAAAAAATAGTTTGAATTTTGAAAATATTGGTAAAAAGTAGATTAAAAAAAAAAAAAAAAAAACCCTACCTGCAAATGTGTTTACCAGCTTAATTTTCAAAAACTAAAAATACAAAACTTAGACCCCGTTTGATAACCATTTGATTTTTGGTTTTTAGTTTTTGAAAATTAAGCTTGTTTTCTCTCAATTTCTCTACAATGATTTTCATCTTTCTTAAGAAAGTATTTAAATTCTTAGCTAAATTCTAAAAACAAAAACAAGTTTTTGGAAATTACTTTTTTCAGTTTTCAAAACCTTACTTCGTTTTTGAAAACATAGGTAAAAAGGATATAACAAAACAAGTAAATCCATAGGTGAGAGTAGCATTTATAGGCTTAATTTTCAAAAACCAAAAACCAAAAATCAAATGGTTTTCAAACGGTGCCTAAATTTTAAAATTTAAACTCTATAGCTCCAAATCTCAAGTACCTCTTTCAATGTAGATAAGACGTGGGGCATTGGTGTATTGAGGAAGAAGAAGGCCATTGGGATCGATTATATATCTCTGGACAGCCACGCCAGCGCACTCGAACTGCTCATGGTTGGGGTCCCAGATCTCAATGACGCCACCTTCGGCCTCAATGCGGTTGGAGGGCTCGAGGGCGTCGAGCCTGTCGAGGCGGCACTCGCGGTACCGGCGCTGGCCATCGCCATAGCGCCTACGGTAGTCGGGGTTCTGGTCGGTTGCTAGGCAGCCATTGAAGAGGACGAGGAAGCAGAGGGAAAGAGAGAGCAGAAGAGGGCTTCCCATGGTTGCGTTTGTTGTTGTGAGTTTGAAGTGAAGTGGAAAGTGGAGAACGTTGAGATTTATAGTTGAAGAAAGGTGGTGAAGGAAGGGACACGTTTGAGGCAGTGGGGAAGAAATATTTAGCCATTCTTCAGATTGCATGGCTGCAGACTCCCTCTTTTTGTACACATCATTCATTGGAATGTCGCAGGTGGCTTTGTGAATCTGATGAAATGTATGGCAAATGCTGATTTAGCTTCTGTTGGCACTGTGTTCGTTGCATTGTCCTTGAGCTAGCTCTCTCAATAAAATATTTGTCGTTTGTGATATGATTTATACGTTAAAAACTTAATTGTAAATTTAATTAGGTCTCCGTCGTTTAGGTTTACCTTTAATTTGGTTCCTATTATTTAGATGTTTTAATTTGATCTATATATAGTTTAATCAAATCATCCCACCAATTGTCATGACCATGTTGATTAATATTTGGACATGCATTCTATTTAATTACAAGTAAAAACGGGTTTTCTCTTTGACTTTGTTAATTGATTTGTACTAAGCTTAGTTGTGAGTAAAAATAAGAAAGAAATGGTTTTTTCGGATGGGTAAAAAATAGTTTACGGACAAAATGTAAAATTAACTAAATAATAAGAACCCAATTGAAACTTTTAAAATTATAAGGTCTAGATTAAGTCAAGTCTAAATCATAGAGCCATGCCAAATTGATACTTGTTTAGAATTCTAGGAACTACAATTAAAAATAAGGACAAAATAAAAATTGCAATTTAAGTTCTTACACCGCTTTTGATTTGCTTAATCTTAAAATGGTTAAATTATAGGGTTAACTACATAAATAACCCATTTGAGTCTCAAATTACACAAATGTCAAGATTTGGAATAAATTTCAACTTTGCCTTAAGCCAAGCCATTTGAAGTCTAACAAAGGGTTGAATTGACATATATGCCTATTATATTTTGCTGTAATTGATGTAAATTCATGAGAAAAAAAGGAAGAAAAATAAAGTAGAATATTTTCCATAACCATTGGAATAATATATATATATATATATTTGAACAATCCTAAAAATATCTCATATTTTCCATAACCATTAGAATAATATTTTCCTTTTACGATGGCGGTGGGTCTTCCTTGTTCAATGATCGGCTCCTTTTTCTGGTAGTGGGCTTAATTAAAAGGTTGTGGGTTTCCTTTTTTCGATGGTGAGTTTCCTTTTCCAATAAGTTTTACTGGCCTATACAAAATATAAGACAATTATATACTGATGTTTATATAGTATATACTTGAGTATATATTTATGTGTACAATATATTGTATAGTATATACATTTATCATCCTCTATTTTCACACATGTATCATATAATTAATGATGTTTATATGAGTATATAAATAGTTTGAGAAGTACTAATTTTTGTAAAAAAAATTTAAACAATATTATTTTTCTAAAATCCCTTAAATTTCAAATATGCCCTTGAACTTTCAAAACCTTCATTTTTACCCTTAAACTTTAATTTAAAATTTTGGAATGATGATACTTTATTACATGTATGTGAGAAACATATACATGAGAGGAAACAAGAGAACAAGGTCACGTAAAAACATGTCAATTTAGAGCCATACTAGAGACCATGTAATTTGCAAAAAGCTTAGATTTAGTACACCAAAGGGAGGCCAAAACGATGATATCTTCTTAAAGGTGGCTCTGGGGTCTAATCTTGTTGGTGAAAATTCTGTCGTTTCTCTCGATCCAAAGGTTCCACAGTACAACCGAATAAACAATTAAACCACAACAGATTCCTCTTTGACTTGAACTTTGTAGAGATAATTTCCTCACATAAATAATCGATAGACATGGGAAGAACAAAATGGGCGTTTGTTGACTTAAAAAGAGTCTCCCAAACATATCTAGAATAATGGAAATGTGGTCGATCAACTTTGAGCTTTTTTTTTTTTTTTTGCATAAAACACACCAAATCGGACAAAGAGATAAGCAGGATTTCTGAGTACTGAATTTTTTCTGTTGTATTCAAGCCTCTATGAAGGATAGTCCAGATGAAAAATTCGCACTTTTTGGGGATCAACGACTTTCAAAAGTTCGCAAGGCGATTCTCTAGATGGCAACTTTGTTGCAAGTTGAGAGGGACCAGCAAGGGCCTTTCTCCCTGATAAGGATTTGAAGGAGCCATTTGGTTCAAGATCCCCTCTTCTTTCATTAGGACGAGGAAAGATTCACTGTTGAGGAGGACCAATTTATGATTTCTTTGTCCATGAAGGGTCTTCTGGGAAGAAAATTCCAACTCTGCAAAGAGGACCCGATAACTGGGACGAATTAGAGAAATGAGAGTCTTTTCATAACTTATTACAAAAAAAGAGTTCAAACCCAAACTATTTACAAAACATAGGCAGTTTTAGAGACGCATTCCTTGACTTTGACCGCTAATTTGACCAGATGATTTCGTTTATAATTTCAAACGGAAACATATTTTTTTCCACTAGAATAATACCATCAAATCTTTTCAATTAATATTTAACTATCCATCAAATCAACTAATCATTTATTTTTTTTTCTTTAAAATAAATATTTAATAAATTATTCATCATCACACAATCATTCACCAATCAAGTTTTTTATTATTATTTTGATAAACACATTCTCCAATCATTTTCTCAATTATTCTAAAAAAAAATTTGATTCAAAATTATCTTTTTTGGTTACCAGATCAAGATGTGTAGGTGATCTGGTAACCGAAAAAGATAATTTTGAATCAAATTTTTGGATTTGAACTCCTTTTTTGTAATAAGTTATGAAAATACCTTCATTTCTCCAATTTGTCTCGATAACTGTTATGTTTTCTTTAGTGGATAAAGCATAGAAACGAATTAAAAAGAGCTTCAACAGCGCATGCAACGTAAACTGATTAGACGTTGTGTCAGATAAAGACGAAAAAATGACCTTATTTTTGTTAATGGAGGATGTTGTTCTTATGGGTGCTTTTTGGTCATCTAAATCTAAGCTTTTTTCTAACTATAAGATCTCCTCTATCGTCCTTAATTGGAGATCGTTCCTTATGTAGTCTCCCTTTTTAGAGTTCGTTTCTCTTGTAATCTTCCTTTGTATGTTTCTCACATATGTCAATAAAGTATCTTCTTTCTAAAAAAAGACCCTAAACTTTCATAAATGAATTGATTTAGTCTCTATGTTAGTTTTCTATTTGAAAACCTATTAATGCATAATTTTCACACATGTGGAGACTAATAATTATATCAAATAAACACCTAAACTTTTATAGGTGAATCAATTTAGAGCTTTTTTAGTTTTAAAACTATCAATGCTAATTTTGACATATGTGGACTTCTTCAAATACAAGAGTAATGAAATATAAGAAGAAAATGTCAGAATCAAGTGTGTGGTAACAACTTTCAGTAATGAAATATATTGAAAAGAGTTCTAACCTGTACCTTCTTGATTGATTTATTTTAAAAACAAAGTCAGATTTTGGATTCATGTATTTTTAAATTACCGAAAGAAAATTGCCCATCTACCCTCTAATATGGTAGAACGAGAAATAAATAATTTTAAAGGCTAAATTATATATTTCATTTTTTAATATTATACCTAATTTGGGGTCATTAGTTGACAGAATGTAGATGTGAAACTCATTTCCTAAAATTTAAAGTGAGATGTTATAATTTGATAGCATGTCGTTGAATTTGAATAAAAAAAAAAATTCAAATATAATTCAAGGATTATTTCCTATTTATTTTTACTAGTTGCCACTATATCTAAAATTCAAAAATTGGAGAGAACGTCTCTGTTCAGTTAACAAGTATTAAAGCTAAGACTAAGGAGAAGTATAATTCAAATTTAAGAAAATAATTGTAACTTTTAAAATTCGGAGAACCAAGTAAACACAAAGTTTATAGTACAATGGATTAAATATGTGATTTAACCCAATTAAAATATTTGGTAAAAATGATAACCAATATTATTTAATTTTTAAAGAATGCATTTTTTTTATTAAAAAATTTTAAAGAATAAACTTGATAGTTAACAATTTAATTTTAAAAATTTTTACTAAGAGATTTCAAAATTGTTTTAAATGCAAAAGACGATGTTAAATTTTTGAAAAATATGAAATTTATATGGGATATGTTAGCAAATAGTTAATCTACCACAAAATTAATTGATGAGATAGATGTTTTCAATAATATAATCGATCCTATTCCTAACATAGATCATAATTTGATGCTCGGAAAAAATGTTTGACACCTAAAAATTGTATAACTTTGGGAAAACTTTGCAACAAATACAATTCATGAAACCATATCATACATCTTCACGTATACATAATGTTTTTTTAAAACAAACATGTTTTGTTTCTTAATTACACAACTTTGTTCTAGTGCATTAATTCTTTTTTTTTTTTTTTTCATTTTTATATATTTATGATCCATTTATCTAGTTTCTATACCCTATAATCTCAGATGCTTAATAATTAAATTCAGATCAAACAAAGAAACTAAAAGACTAAATAGTAAGAAAATAGTCTCATATGAACACAAAATATGAGGAAAGAAGTTAAGGCCGGCCACATATTTTTATTGGATTCATATATTATTACATATAGTATTACACTTCGATAATTTTAAAACTCTCTTGCAGTACTGTGGTTGCGTCTGGTCTTCATCTTCATTTTGAAACACCAAACCCCTCTTCTCTATTCTACAGGAAGAAGGAGATTCGACAAACCCCAAACAGAGATAACAAAAGACAAAGCTAGCGAACAACAACGGTGGCCTTATTTTTTATTTTTTCTTTTCCATCTCTCTACGCTCTATCGGTGGCAAAAGGGAGCAGCTTCTTGTTTAAGAGGACCTGCGGCGGCGGCTGCTGGTGCTAGAAGGAGGGAAGAGGAAAGTGTGTTGCCTTCTGGTCTGCTTGAGTTGCTCAGCCTCTCCTGTTGTGATTTGGAATGCTTGTTCCAGGACTTGGAGCGGGAGGGCTCTGAAGAGGGACGTGTAGCCAACGACAGGGCTCTTCATGGGCTGGTTTGAGGTCTTGAAAGTGATCCATTCGAACCCTTCTGGCCCTGCCTGAGCTAGCGACGCGTAGAATTGGGGAATCACGAACATGTTTCCTCTTGAAACTCTCTCGTTCAACACTTGGTTCCCGTAGTCATCCGATATTTGAACTTCTGCCTCTCCCTCTACCACGTACACCAATCTGTGTTCCGTCATTGACCAGTGCAGGTTGTATTGAGCGTTCTGCAATTGGGAAATGAAATGAAAAATGTTAGGTTATGGCAGGCTTTACCAATGATCAATGGAGGTAGGAAAACGAATAATTTTACCGGGAAAAGATGGCCTTTCTCAGCACTCATGTCGAAGAATTTGAGAAGAGGGAGCTTGTGTTGGTTCAAAATGTTAATTCTACCAGACTCCCTGGAGTAGACATCGGCTTCTCTTTGGGTGTTCATGTTGTGCTGGACTCTAGCAGTGCAGATGGTTTCTTCCACCCCATTTGAGTCCTCTTCCCTTCTTGAAGATGGCGATGCACTCAATTCTTCCTCTTCCTCCTCCGGCGTCAAAAACGACATGTCTTCGTCGCACTTCACGATCAATCCGCTGCTCCTTTCTTCTTGCATCCTTCTCGCCAAGTCTGATGGAATGTTGTATGCCTCTGCAAGAAGCTCCTGATCGAACCCACGGAAGATGTTTACTAGATCATCTGACAATCTTGATCCTCTTTCCCTTGATCCTCTTTCTCCCCTTAGTGCTTCTCTCGGAATTCCGCCAGCCAAGAGTGATGTCTGTAAAATAACATAGCAAGATCCAACACAAGATCTCTTGCTTTGATATATTATAAAGTTAAAGATTTTTAAGAGAGAATGAGTACCCTGATGCGGAGGTCGAGTTGGTTGTCCTCGTTGTTGAGATCCATGAAGGCAACCGCGATGAGGTCTTGGCCGCCATCGTTGTGGCACCATTGGACGGTGCCCGCCGGGACGACGATCATGTCACCACGGCGGATTCTTCGCACCTTTTGGTGTTGGTCTTCCTCTCTTCCGGCACCAATTCGACGCCCCATACGCCTTGAAGACCTTCTTGAAGATTGCGCTGATTGTGCCTCATATGTCTCTGCGCACCCTGGGAAGTTTAGCCCCAAGAACCCTTCGCCTGTTCCACCCCAATTTGTAAACAATTATTTAGAATATGGATAAATCATAAATGACATTCACTTGTTTTATGCTTTTACATATAGTGGCGATTTTATTAGAGAAATGAGATATTGAGTAAATTCACAATCTACCATATAACTCCCAAACTAAAATATGAATAAATGATTAAAGATACCATAACCTATTAGGTTGAGCTCAAAATCTACTAGTCTAAATATAAATAGATGATTAAGTTGAATAACTTTTTTTTTTTTTTTAAGCTTATAAACACTAATCTCACTCAGGGATTTTCTTTGTTTTATTATCTATTTTTTTTAGATATGTTTTCAAAATTCTAAGCCAAAGTTTTTGAAAACTAAAAAAATAAAATAAAATAGTTTTTAGAATTCTTTTTTTTTTTTTTCAAATTTGGCTAAGAATTTAAACGTTATTTTAAGAAAAACACAATTTTCAAAAGACTAAAAACCAAAAATTAAGGTCCCGTTTGATAATCAAAACTATGGTAGAGAATTTGTAAGAAAACAAGCTTAATTTTCAAAAACTAAAAACTAAAACCCAAATACTTATTAAACATGGCTAAATGATCATCAAACGGGGCATAAATATGCTATAATCTATTAGATTAATTAAGCTTATAATGGAGTTTTTTGAGGTGAATGTTGTTAGGATTGATACCTTGCTCGATGTAAATGAGCATGGGGGAGCTGTGGAATTGAGGCAAAGAGAGAGAGTTGGGCCTTATGATGTTTCTAATGGCAGCAACTCCAGCACACTGAAACTCTTCATCAGCTTCATCCCAAAGCTCAGTAATACCTCCCTCCGACTCGATCCGACGTGACGGCGGCCTTGCCCGAATCCTGTCCAGCCTGCATTGCTGAGCTTCTTCCCTGAACCGGCGACTCTCAGGCCCCTGAGCGCTCACCAGAGACGATACAACAAAACACAGCAGAATCGCCAGTACAACTTTCGTAGCCATGGTTTTGGACAACCTCTTATTAATTACTACTATAGAAGAAAAAGCAACTTAAAAGGAGATGGTGAGATGAAATGGAATTGGAAAAGGGCTTAATATATAGGGCGAAAAGTGGGTGTTTGGTGTTGAAATGAAGCAACATTTGGGCTGATTTCTGACATGGAATCTAGGACGTGGTGATGCATGGAATTGGTTACTTTACACAAGCACCATTTGTCTTTGTTTGTCTGTCTTTCTTTTATATGCTTTGCCAAAGTTGCACGCTAAATGCTATATTTGAAATATATGTTCTAGTTCATTTACACAATGTCCTTTCTAATAATGTTTTTTTTTCTTGTTAATTTTAATTTGATTTGGTTTTGATGTCAACTTTAAGTTATGTTTCAAAGTTTGGACGATCATTTTAATTACAATACATTATTAATGTATTATTTATGATCCTACTTATACTACAATTTTTTTTTGAGTTCTACAACATTTAAGAGTTGGAAGGATACGAACTCTGACCTCTTGATTGAGAGTACATGTCAATTACCATTGAGTCATGCTTACTTCGACATCCCACTACTATAATTGGTTTGTTTGATAACATTTCCATTTTTTTTCTTTTTAATATATAATTTTCCTTTTGGTAATGGTCTCTTGTTTCTTATTCTCTCAGATTTTAAATTAAAAAAGAAAATCAATGTTTTACATGAAAAAATAATTTTAGATAAGATTGAATGAGACATACAAATAATTTATTGACCTTGATGATAAGATACTATCCTTTTAGCACCTACATGTTTTAAGTTTATAAGTATTCTCCTTTATAATTGTTTTTTGAAAGTTTATATATCCTTAGAATTTTAAATTTTAATTTGTAGTACTCTCTGCTTTTCTAACCACATTAATAAGAAATCATACTATTGTCTTTATTTTTTTTAGATTTTTTAATGAATATTGTTTAAATTTTTTGGTAAGCACTAAATAAAAAATTAATTAAAATGTTTCCTATTTAGTATAATTTGACAAGCTAACCATTAATACAAAGATTTCTTTGTGTGTATATATATTTTTGAGTTCAACAAAATGTGGGGTGGGAGAATTTGAACCTCTGACCTATTAGAGGTTGAGTAAGGCATATGTCTTAACCAGTTTAGCTATGTTCAGGCTAGCGATTTCTTAGTTATTGTATATATATATTAGATAACATTCAACACGTTAAAATTGATATAGGTTCTTAAGTTATTTCTTTTTTTTTTTTACAAAAAAACCCTTTTGCAATAATAATATTAATCATATAAAAATTAAAATACATAAAAACTAATTAATTTTTTTGGTTAAATTAAATTATATAATAATATAATTATTAATTATGGGTAACTTTAAAATTATGTGTTGGATGTTTCTTTATATTATAATTAATAATAAAAATTTTGTAGGATCGTATGGCAACACTAGAGGGGGTGAATAGGGTTGCATACAAAAATTTAAAACTTTTTCGAAAGAATTAAACTAAAATAGTTCAATAAAAACTAATCGAATAAGCACTAAAAAAATGCTAGAAATATATAACCAACTTTCTAAGCATGTAAATCTACTCAAATAAATAATTGAGTAGCGAAAAGTAAAAGAGCAGACAAGAAGAAATGACACCGATAGTTTTAATAGTGGTTCGGAAATCCCTACTCCACTCCCCAAGACACCTTCTTTGGAAATTTTACTGCGTCAGTTCTTTTACGGGTGAAAGCCAAACCGATTGCCATTCTTTTTAGGGGTTCAAGAGTCAACCCCCAATCGATCCTTTTGCAGGTTCAGGATCCAACCTATATCGATTCTTTTAACGGGTTAAGGATCAAACCACTACAAATCCTTTTTCGGGTTCATGATTAAACCACCTACAATCCTTTTTCAGGTTCAGGATTAAGCTGCTTACTCAAAATTCCAAGGTGTACCCACACCTTAATACAAAATCCAATTGAAATAGTGAAATAAATTAAAGACCCACAAAAAAACTCTCACAAAGAGTAGGTTTACAAATTTTAGCTCAAAAGGAACAATCTAATCTCTCATATAAAATTCTCTCACAAGAAAAATAGAAAAGGATGAAGCTTTGAAGAATGATTAATAATGTTGAATGTTTGAGAGAAAATTTCAGCAATTTTTGGGAGATGGAAGTTGTGAAATGATAGGGAAAATGATGTTTAAATGGAGTTGTATGGAATAAGTTTGAGCCATTAGATCTAGGTTAAGATGGATGAAAGGTGGAGATTTAATGGAGAAGAAAGTGGTAGAAACAGTAATAAAAATGAATTAAAGGAGGGCTGCAATGGTAAAAAAAATTGCAATGTTATTCATCCGCGTCACTGCAAAACAACAGTTTCCTTTTCAATCTTCTTTTGGCCATAACTTTTTAGTTTGAAGTTCGGTTTGAGCGATTCAAAGTGCATTGGAATCGTTTTTTTGAGCTCTACATTGTGGATAATTTACAAATACTAAAATCATTAATAATAATTTAAAAGTTTGTTATCATCAAAACATATGATCGTATGATTGAAGTTCGTAAATCTAACAATTTCAAAAGTTTTAAAATTTTAAATGTCAAATAATTTATATAAATAAAAAAAATATATTGAAACTATTTATTTGAACACATTAATAAAATTGGAAAATGAAAAGAATGTAAAAAGTTAGAATAGGAATAATTTGAATATAAAAAGTTTTGTCATTTTATTTACAAAAATTAATTTTAAAATTTATAAGAATAATTTTAATTGTAATTAATAATGGAATTTCAAAAATTTTAATTTTAAAATATTAAAAGTTAATATTTATTTGAAATAAAAGTAAAAAAAAAAAACATTGAGACTAATGATTTAAAGGCATTCATAAAATTGACAAATAAAAAGATTGCGGAAAATTAAAAAATATAAAAAAAACTTGAATGTAAAAAATACACAAAATTAATAATTTAAAAGTATTTATAAATTTGACAAATGATGATAATACTAAAATTCGTTAGAATAAGAAAAAAATGAATAAAACGTTTGTCAATTTTTTTCCAGAATTTACGAAACGTTCAACTGTAATTAATAATTAATGATGCAATTTCAAAAGTTCTCAAAATTTAATAGTTGAATCATTTTAAAAATAAAAGTAAATCTAAAAATACATTGAAACTAATCATTAAAGCATAACTCAACTGATATAAATATATAAGTCAACCAAAAAATCAGTGATTCGAATCTCCAACATTTATTGTACCAAAAAAATTGAAAAATGAAAATAAAAAGGTAAGAATCTATAATACATGCAAAAGACTTGAATATAAAAGACAGTTACCTGAAACAACGTGGTGATAATTGAGACGCTTACTTGAATTATGTCGGAAAGAACGGAGTTCCTCCATGTCGAATTTAGACCCTTCATTTCAAATAATTGACGTTTTTTAAATGGAAGATCTAGATTTTTTAAAAAGTCTACACACGTGAGAAAATTGATGAATGGGCGATTTTCAAACTTGAGGGCCTAAATTGATTCATTCAAGACAGTTTAGGGGTTTAATTTATAGAATTATAAGTTTGCACACATGTAAACTAACGTTCTTCAAATAGAATCTAACATAGAGTGTAAATTTGATACACTTATGAAATTTCAGAATTTAAATTGATATAGTATTTGTTTAGAATTTTTATTGGTACAACTCCTAAAATTTAGGGATATAAATTGATTTTGTCCTAAAAATTTTGAATATAAAAGTTTTGTCTATCCTTTTCAAAAAGTTAATTAGAAAATTTATTTGAACTTCAACTATATAAAGAAGTCTATTCTCCTCTATTTTTTTTTCTACACAAAAGTTTATGCCTCCTCTCTATTTGGTTTCTCTTCCTCTCTCAATTCCCTTCTTTTACAGAACAAGATAGTCTTGCACACTAAGCTTTTGGTATGAATTGTAAAATAATGTTGTATGAAAAATCACATTTTACAACTTTATAAATAATTTATTCTATTATAAGTATAAATGATGTTAGTATCTAATACATATCAACCTTTTTTTTTACTAAAAAAAACATATCAACCTTTTTTAAAAAAATGTATATAAATATAGTATCTGTAAAAAAAAAAAAGAGAATCAAATCGACCACTTTTTTTTTTTTGAGTTCAAAACTTGTGGGGATGGAGATTCGAATTTTTCAGAGCTAAGACTAGATGAGTTTTTTTTTTAGGAAGTTCCCCACCAACCTTAGTCCTTTGATAGAGTCATAGTAAAAAAAGTCTTTGTGGAGATTTGATTATTGTTATGAACACTAGAAGATCGATTTTTCCTTTGAAGGTACATTATATTATGTTTATTTTAATTCTAAAACATACTCAACGTCGATTGTCTCAAAATTGATTTATAATAAATTTTTTAGAAATCAAAGACTTCCAATGTAGGGTGAATTATTCATTCTTATCAGTACAATATAGTCTATTTTTTAAGGTGAGACTGATAGAACGTATAAAGTTTTATTTAATCGCACTTAACTCTTATTAGTTGGATAGTTTTTATGTGTTTTCATGTTTATTTTGTAGGGATTTGAGCAAAAGACATATTTGGAGACTCTATGTCGAATAACGATTCAAACGAATCAAACCAGAGGTCATTCGGACACTTGAGCGAAAAGTTAGAGCCAAATTATCAAATCTGTCTAGGGAGCAGCGTCTCAATGCCGCTCAACGCCAGCAGCGTCTCAACGCCACACAAAATAAGCGATTATTCTTTCATTAATCGTAAGGGCAGCATCTCAATGCCACCCTTGGCGTCTCAACGCTGCACAAGTCCTATTTATAGCACTTTTTCACTTTAGGTCAGGGACTTTTGCCTCATTTGCTTAGATTTTTAGAGAGAGCTTTTGAGAGCTTTTCTCCTTCTACTTTTACACTTTTATTGTAGCAAATCGAACCATGTTTAATAGGAGATATACTATCACGATGCTTGGCTAAACTCCATGTTTCCAGTTTAGAGGTCAATTGTAATCAATTGCAATGTTGTGAGGCTTGGACCTTAATGTAGTTTTCTTGCAATTGCAAGTATTCTTTGATTCCTATGTTAATTTTATAAGCATGTATTTTTTATTGAATTGACGCATTGATTGCTAATCATGATGCCTGATTTGTAATTGTCATGTTGATTGAACTGATAGCGTTAGGATTATTATATGTGTATGTTTTGTGGGTTTCCATATTACATGGCTTGTAGGGGTGAGCAAAAGACCCCGAAAAACCGATCCGTCCGACGGAAACAGACCGAACTAAAGTAGGTCGGACGGTCTATAGGCAATGACAGTCAGGGGTCAGTTTTGCAAATAGCAAAACCGACATGTCGGTCGGTCGGTGGGATGAAAAACAAAAAACCCGACCGACCTACCGAAAATGTAAAAAAAAATTCTGTGATATTATAATTATTATATATATAATAATAATAATAATAACTAAATGCCTTTCCCACCTCCCTCGATCCCTAACGCCTTTTTCTTTTTCCACCTCCCTCCCCAAGCGCAAGACCAAATCGAAATCTCCTCCTGGCTTTCCGGCGACCCGACCATCTTCGAGGATCCAGTCCAGCAGACGGCACGGCAGACTCGAGTCCTCAACACTCTTCCGCCGGCCTTCTCTCTTATGCCTTCGGTAGTCTTCGAGAATCCATTTCAAACAGGTACTCGACTTTCTGTTGATTAATTAATTTTTTACTGATTTTCTTCTTCTCGCTTACCGCCGACACACATATTCTTGGATATGTAAATATTTCCTTTTTGGTGGGTTCAGATCTTAGTTTTCCTCACCTGTTGGATGTTTTCCTGTTTGGTCTTTGGAAAAGATTAGTGGCATCGTTTTTTTTGGGGGAATTCGGCTTGTTTGTTTGATGGGTCGCTGTGATTCTTGAGGGGAAATGGAGTTAACCCTATGGCCTAATTAGACGTGGAGAAATTGTGATTTTTTTTAACCCTATATGATTTAGGGGGGTTTCTGGATAAAGATTATGGGGTTTATTATTTGAAGGGATCAGTTGATTGAGTAGCTATGGTTGTGTGGTAATACAACTACAGCTAGATTCCTCAATGACCTGTGTTGTTGACTTAAGCTTGAATTAGCACTTTATTTTACTGCAACATTGACTTGCTCAGTTCCATGGTATTTCAACAGTTTGAAATTTGAATTCATGGACTTTTCACTAAACAGTTTCAAGCTTTGTTTCATTTGGCCAGGAATTTGACGCTTATGTTGTGGGGAGAGAAAATGATGACAATGAAAACTTCTAATCTAACTTGGGAGAGAATAGAGCCTGTGGTGTCAAGTTCAGGCCCTGCCTTCAGTCTATTTATTCACCTAACTTCATTAATGTGTCCCAACCTACTCTGTATAAGCATGTGTAGATTCATTTAACATACAAATCCTTTATCGAATTGCCGACTTTGCGACTCTATAAGAGGACTAAAGAAACCATTCTCCAAATAAATATTAAAAATGGGGAATAACAAGAGACTAGAATGATAGTTCTCAGTCCTTCCTTTTAAGAGAGTACCTTGCAGAAGGAATTTATAAAGAAACTTTATTTCCAAATTCAAGTGATCCAAATGAATGAGTTAGAAAAATGATTGAATGAAGTTTGTTTCTTTTGTTATTTGTTATCAGTTTCTACTATTCTGAACAGGGGAATAAAAACATTATCCTATGTATCTATACAATATAAACAGAAAACATAATGATTGTCAAATGACTTAGAAAAGGACAAGTTTTGATTGTTTTGGATTGAGAATCTCTTTCTAGTTTTCTAACCACTAGATGCTATTGCTATTTTTTTTTTATACATTGTGATTTTGTAGAGTAAATATGGATTCCAATACAATAGAGACAAATGGTTCGAATAGTGAAAATGCTATAAATGTAAATGCTACGGGGATGAAGGAGACTACGAAAAGCAAAGCTACTGTCGATCTTGATCCAAAAGAAGTTTCTGAGAATCCAACAAAAAAGCGTAAGAATGTCAAACAATCAATGGTTTGGGATCATTTTGAGAGATTGAAAGGTGATCCTAATGACCCTTATGCTAAGTGTAAATATTGTGGAGCTACTTATGCATGTCATTCTAAACGTAATGGTACTGGGACTATGAAAAATCACTTAGACAATTGTAAGAAATTCGCTTATCAAAAGAAGAGAGATCCAACCCAAAAGACATTAGCTTTCAAACCTATAGAAGCGTCTGGGGATTGTCAGGTTGTATGTGAGTCATTTGATTTACAAAGTTGTCGGGAAGCTTTGGCTGAAATGATAATTCTAGATGAATTGCCTTTTAAGTTTGTAGAGGGTAAAGGTTTTTAGAGATTTGTCAATAAGTTAACATGTGAACTTGAGCCTAGGTTTGTTGTTCCATCTCGATTTACTATGGCTAGAGATGTTCTTAAGATATATGTGAGTGAGAAGAAAAGTTTGAAAGACATGTTTGTGAACAAGAAATATAGAGTTTCTCTCACTACTGATTGTTGGACTTCAGAACAAACATTAACTATATAGTATTGACTGCACATTTCATTGATTCTGATTGGAAATTACATAAAAGAATTCTTAACTTTTCTCAAATTGAGGATCATAAAGGGGATACCATTGGTAAGACTATTGAAAAGAATTTAAAAGATTGGGGTATTGAAAAAATTACGACTGTGACTGTTGATAATGCTAGTTCAAATGATACGGCTATTGCTTTTCTGATTAAGAGATTCAATAAGGGGTTGATATTTAATGGTGAATATTTGCATGTTAGATGTTGTGCACCATATTAAATCTTATTGTATGTGATGCTTTCAAGGAACATTATGCGTGCATTAGTAGGATTTGCAATGCTGTTAGGTTTGTAAGGTCTTCTCCTGCACGTTTGTTGAAATTTAAGAAGTGTGCAGAAAATGAAAAGATTTATTGTAAAAGTGTTGTATATCTTTGTTGGGATTTATGCCCTAAAGCCTCGTTATTAATAATTTTGATTATTTTATTTGCAATATAATATTATCTATTATATGAAAAATCCAAAGTTATTAGTGTACTCTTGAACAGTATGTGGTTGACATACGAAAGGATCATGTTCAATAAATAATCTAAAGGGTCATAGTATATGGATAAGGTTGGGTGCCTTATCCTGGTAACACTATTGATACGGCCCACTTTGTAATAGTTACAAATGATTTGATCCAAATCATTCATGTGGAGACATGTGAGTGGGGGTATCTTATACAATGAGTTTGTATAAGACTGGACCACGAAATATTTAATCTCTCTTTATAAATCTGTTAATTGAGAAGATTAATATTTCATCAGGATGATCATATGCGACTCGATCTTAATCCTGAGTGAATTATTGTCACACCCCGTCCCAGATCACTCTAACCAACCTAGGACGTGGCATGTCGACAATCAATCTAAACAAAAAAAAAAACGAAATCCAATGTCCAGCTTATCAAAACAAAATACGTTATAGAAATAATAGGTGGCTAGCAAAACTTTCTTTAAATAAAATCCTCAAAATTTCAGCATATATATATAACTGGATTTTGAAACATTATGCTCCCTAATAACAAATGTACACACACACATATATATATAACTTAGATACTCTTCTCCAAATTCATTTCAAACACATTATTCAGAAACACTCCAACCATTCAAACGTAACTTTAGAAAGTCAAAAGCATCGTTAATAATTTACAAGTACTGAACACAAGCCAACGTGAAACACAAAACGTGGTGCGCTTAAACTTGTATTAGTCACTCTAGTTACAAAAGATGCATTTAAAGCACATGTACATACAAAATGATATGCAATATAGCAGGTCTGGTGGCAGATGTCAACTTCAATAGGTTCACCAGAAACTCAAACGCTACCTGGTAGAAAAATGTAGGAAGAAAGAATGAGCTAAAAGGCTCAGTGAGTGGTAAATTCATAAGAAAATATCTTCCACGAAAACCATTACGCAAAACACGTACTTCAAATCTCTATAAAAATCACAAAATAAACTTGGAAGAATTTTAAAGTTCTCAAGATCACCAAAAAACAGTAACATCTGTAACGATATCTCTTCAACCATAAACAACGAAAATCGAGATTATAGCTCTAGATACAATACCTCTGAAAATATAGCATTTGTAAATAACAATACATATCAATAGAGAGAGGGAGAAAATATGTAGTTACAACTCTTGAAAACATAAACATAAGCTCATAAAATTCGTCACCAAATATGTACCCCAATCTCTATCGTACTGGCGTAGAGTAAACTCCATACGCACAGCAACTCTCTCTCTGTCATACTATGCACCGAGTAATCTCAAGATACATAGCAGTGAAGGAATGAACTTATCATCCCGCAGCGGAAGCATTGGATCGTCTTTGATTTATTTAGAATTAAACACAAAATATACAAGGTTAAGCAAAAACTTACATTGAAATAAATATGGAGATTCTTCTGGAGGATCTTTATCTCCTCCACAAAATCTTCCTTGCTATGACTCTAACAAAAGATCAAGGCTTGTGGGAGCCTCTTGAAAGAAAATCCTCAAGGGATTAAAGAGGAAGAGGTTTAGAGAGAATTCTCTAATTCTCTCTATTGAGGAGATGTCTGTTATCCCGAATGCTTCAACCCAAGGGTTCTATTTATAGAGACCAAGGGAAGATCTTTGCCATTATTAAAATATTATATTTTAATATCTAATATATTAAAATATATCTTTTATTTATTTGAATCTCATTCAAATCTCCTACGATATTTATTTATTTGAATCTTATTCAAATTCTATAAATATCTTTTATTTAATATATCAAATATATATTAATTATTTTAATATTTAATGTATCAAATACAATAAATATATTTTCCTCTTTTATATTTAATATATCTAATATATTAAATATTAATTTGAACACTTCAAATTAAATATTAAATTTGAACATTTCAAATTTTAATATTTAATGTATCAAATACAATAAATATATTTTCCTCTTTTATATTTAATATATCTAATATATTAAATATTAATTTGAACACTTCAAATTAAATATTAATTTGAACATTTCAAATTTTTCTTTCAACTAAATTGATCTTTTAGTGTTACTATGAGCTAGCAAGGGGACCTTATGGACCTACAGATTATAAGCTCCAATGATACAAAATTAATTAATTAAACTCTTTAATTAATTAATTTTCATTCATTAACTATAGGTCACTCCACTATAGACCTAGAGTTGCACTCTTATGCACTGTAGGACAAGTTGTGTCCATAGATATAATCATTACATGCAAGTCGATCCTTCACGAGTTGTTCGTAATTACAGCTGGGTCAAAAATCCGTTTTACCCCTATAATTACATCTTGCACCTTAAGTACCACTGATCCTCTAATGAACAATATGTTTATAATCTAATTATAAACTAAGTCCCTCTCGGGCCAATGAGAGGGTGGGGCCCCATTGTTCAAGTCCCGAAATCAGCACTTAAGGGAACTACTCATCTACTTACCCTATATGGGAAGGAGTCAATTCCATCTTGTGAGATTATGTTCCCAGCTCCCTATTTGGTCAAGTCCCCAAAATGGTAGGTATATTGAATCGGCTACAAAAGCCACTCTCACCCATGCAAATCAAAGGACAAGCCCTCACAGGCAGGAGTTCATAACTCACTCAGGATTAAGATCGAGTCGCATATGATCATCCTGATGAAATATTAATCTTCTCAATTAACGGATTTATAAAGAGAGATTAAATATTTCGTGGTCCAGTCTTATACAAACTCATTGTATAAGATACCCCCACTCACATGTCTCCACATGAATGATTTGGATCAAATCATTTGTAACTATTACAAAGTGGGTCGTATCAATAGTATTACCAGGATAAGGCACCTAACCTTATCCACATACTATGACCCTTTAGGTTATTTCTTGAACATGATCCTCTCGTATGTCAACCACATACTGTTCAAGATTACACTAATAACCTTGGATTTTTCATATAATGGATAATATTATATTGAAAATAAAATAATCAAAATAATTATTTATTATTAAATAAATTATTAATTACGAGGCTTTAGGGCATAAATCCCAACAAGCAGAGCACATCTCTATCATACGTGCATGTAGATCTGCCTCCAAAGGGCTAAGCACCCTAACATATGGCCCAAAGCCTATGTGTATGCTAGAGTGGGTCCCAAAGACCTATCTCTCTTAGTATACTGATAATTCTCAATTATGAGAATTATTCAACTCTAAAACCAAGTTGTTCTTGCTAATTTTGAGGATTTTGTTGATTACCGAGCAAGCTAAAAGTAATATTTTGTATAAATTCATGAAAGCTTGTTAAAACTTGATGAATAAAAGAATTTTAAGAAAAGATAAAGAAAGTAGCTCAAGTTGTTGTCTTTTGTGCAGAATTCGAGACTTTGCAATTGGAATGCGATTGCAATCTATTTGCAATGTAACCAGAAGAACAGATGAAGGGAGATTGCGATTGCAAACTAATCGCATTCTAAGGCACGACAAGGAAAGCTCGAAAATCACGAAAATCTCCACGATTCACGCGATTCACATCAAATTTGGAGAAATTACAGCAAGATTATCTTGTCCAGATTTCACCCACAAATCAAGGATCCAATTTTGGAAGGAGATGAACTCGAATTTGACTTTAAAAGGGAGAAGAAGCCAAGGAGGAAGAAAAGTTTTTTTTAGGGTTTTGGTTCTGTTTTTGTTTTATTTTCTCCCGAAGAAGTTCTGGGTTTATTTTGTTCTGTTCATTCCCCTTTGAAGACAGCAGCTTTTTCAAATCATTTTTTGTATTAGATCAGTTTCATTTCAATTATTTGTTATTTTTGCAATTATTCTCTACATTGTAGCTCGAGTATCCTTTGATTTTAGCTTCAATCAATCGAGAAGGCAAGTTTCAGCATATTGTTACTGATTTTTTTCATTAGTCTTCAACCCGTGCTTCGGTTTCTGCCCTTTTCCAATCGTGTTCCTTGTATTTTTCTTTCATTTGGTTACTTTTAGCCAAGTCCTTGTTTCTTTTTCCGTGGGTATCATTTTGTTTTTGTTTAAAATTGAATTTTGATTTACAGTAGCTAGTTTCTTTTCTTTTCCTGTAGGTTTCCCTTTTGCTTTTAATGTAGAAATTGAATTATGGTCTTTACCCATAGGATTTCCTTTCTTTTGAAAACAACAAGATCTTAATTCCAGTAGCTAATTTAGTGGAAATTAATTTTCTTAATTTGATATTTTCTTGTTGGAAATTTAATTAGGTTTTCTTTAGAATTTCTCCTCTTTAAAACTATGAATTTTTCAATAAATTATTTTGGGATTTTTACTTTTTCTACAATGAGCTAAATTTCCTCTAGGGGTTCAAGTTGGTGAATGCCCTAAGGAAAAATGTAGAGCTCTAAAGCATAAACAATCTAGTTAGCATGTGTACTTTGTTTGTTTTTGTTGAATTTAATTTTGGGTAAACCTAGCCGGCCAACTAGTGCTTGCTCATCTAGCTCGAACTTAATATCGAAAGAGTTAAGGGAAAGCCGATGTCACAAAAGCAATGGAGGAAAAGGCTTAGAAATAAGTTCTGAACATCGACCCTAGACATAGGGCGAGACTCCAAGACCACTAAGGTTGTGTGCGAAGCATCTAAGTTAGATTAGCCATAGACGTATAGGTTTAATCACTTAGTCTCCTAAAGGTTTTGAATCAAAATCGAATAGGAGTTGAACCCGGTTTACTTAGTCTCACATGTTAACTATGATTGCAATTGCAAAGTGAGTTGCATTCTTCCAAAGGTGCTTGCACCACTTGAATCCCTATTTTATTCTTTGAATTTTTACTCATTTGTTAAAACCAAACTCTCGCATTTTGAACTTTCGGTTACCCCCGTTGTGATTTGCAAACATACATTGTGACTTTCAAAATAGATTTTGTTAAACCCCGTTCCCTTGGGTTCGATACTCTGGAATACTTCCAGTTCTTTATTACTTCGATCACGTGCACTTGCGTGTCGTCCGATCATATACTATAGAAACACATTCACATAGCATACAGGTAATCACCGTGGGTACAAAGATCTAGTGGTTTGAAAACCACTTTTAAAATAAAACTCTTGATTCCCAAACTCTTTTTGAAAACCATACTCTTTCTCTAAAACACTATCTCATAGACTTGAGAGATTTTAAAATAACATTAAACATGTGTAAATTCTCAAATAATTAACAAATCTCTCAATAATATAAAACATTTCCAAAGTCATATTTTCTCAATAAACATTACAACTCTTCTAATTTCGCAAATAACCATAAAATGTTTCCAATATATATCTAGAATGATAATTTCTACTAAAATCATAAGATTACTGGAAATTCATGAATATTTTTCGAAAATCTCATAACAATTTCTCTAATGTTTTATAAAATTATAGATTTCTTGAAATATCATAATAATAACTCAATAACAAAAACATTTTGTAAAATAAACCACTCACAAACTATGGTGGGGTTGATATGTTCGGGTCGTAAATCGTTCCAATCTCTGTTTGACCAAACTTGAAATATTTCCTTTGTAAGACTCTTCCACCTCCAAATTTCAAGTAGTTGAAGTTAAACTCCCCAAAATAAGCTTCTCACCACAAGTTCTCCTCTCATCTTCCAAAACCCACGGTTTTTCATTGTAAAAGGGAGAATACATTATGTTATTTTATTTTAATTTATTAATTTAACCCAAAAATTCATAAACCTCCTTATCTCAAAAGATAAAAACCCCAACTTCCAATAATCTCTTAACAACACACCCTCCATTTGCCACTCATACCCACGTGCCCACCACCAAAACTAATCAAATTTTCATTTTTTTTTATTTAATTTTAGGCCAAACTTCAAAAGACATTTTTGCCCTTATCATAATAGTAAAAAAAAAACAACTAAGTCCTTACAGTTATGAACTCCTGCCTGTGAAGGCTTGTCCTTTGATTTGCATGGGTGATAGTGGCTTTTGTAGCCGATTCAATATGCCTACCATTTTGGGGACTTGACCAAATAGGGAGCTGGGAACATAATCTCACAAGATGGAATTCACTCTTTCCCATATAGGGTAAGTAGATGAGTAGTTCCCTTAAGTGCTGATTTCGGGACTTGAATAATGGGGCCCCACCCTCTCATTGGCCAGAGAGGGACTTAGTTTATAATTAGATTATAAACATATTGTTCATTAGAGAATCAATAGTACTTAAGGTGCAAGATGTAATTATAGGGGTAAAACGGACTTTTGACCCAGCTGTAATTACGAACAACTCGTGAAGGATCGACTTGCATGTAATGATTATATCTATGGACACAACTTGTCCTACAATGCATAAGAGTGCAACTCTAGGTCTATAGTGGAGTGACCTATAGTTAATGAATGAAAATTAATTAATTAAAGAGTTTAATTAATTAATTTTGTATCATTGGAGCTTATAATCTGTAGGTCCATAAGGTCCCCTTGTTAGCTCATAGTAACACTAAAAGATCAATTTAATTGAAAGAAAAATTTGAAATGTTCAAATTAATATTTAATTTGAAGTGTTCAAATTAATATTTAATATATTAGATATATTAAATATAAAAGAGGAAAATATATTTATTGTATTTGATACATTAAATATTAAAATAATTAATATATATATATTAAATAAAAGATATTTATAGAATTTGAATAAGATTCAAATAAATAAATATCGTAGGAGATTTGAATGAAATTCAAAGAAATATAAGATATATTTTAATATATTAGATATTAAAATATAATATTTTAATTATGACAAAGATTTTCCCTTGGTCTCTATAAATAGGACCCTTGGGTTGAGCCATTCTGAACAACACACATCTCTTCAAAGAGAGAATTAGAGAATTCTCTCTAAACTTCTTCCTCTTTATTCCCTTGAGGATTTTCTTTCAAGAGGCTCCCACAAGCCTTGATCTTTTGTTAGAGTCATAGCCAGAAAGACTTTGTGGAGGAGATAAAGACCCGCCAAAAGAATCTCCATATTTGGAAGGTATTTATTGCTTAACCCTTGTATTTTAGTTTAATTCTAAATAAATCAAAGACGATTCCTATGCTTCCGCTGTGGGTTTAATTCGATTATTCTCTTCAGTCTTGATGTTCCCACTAGATGGAACTATACATATATAATGCTTGAGGCGACTATAAAGTTTTCAAAAGCATTTGACAGATTAGAGGATGAAGATGATGCTTATAAGAATGATTCACCACCTACTAAATTGGATTGGGCAAATGCTAGGATGTTGATTAGATTTCTGAAAGTGTTTTATAATGTCACTTTGAAAATTTCAGGCTCTTTATATACTATTTCTAATTTGATTTTCCATCAGATCTCCCTGATTCAAAATTGTATACACGTGAATTCTTGTAGTACAAATAAAATGCTTTCTAGTATGGCTAAGAACATGAAGGCTAAATTTGAGAAGTATTGAAAAACTTGATCGCTTGCTTTTTGCTACAACACGCAAGTGCACGTGATCGAAGTAATAAAAACTAGAGTATTCTAGAGTATCGTACCCAAGGGAACGGGTTTTAACAAAATCTAGTGAGACGACACAAAATTTGTTTGCAAATTGCAATTGTGGTAACCAATGGTGTACAAATGCTTGAATGGTTGTTTTTGCTAAATAAAATAAGTGAAAAGTCAATAATTGAAAAGAATGGGATCCAAGTTGTTTATGCCCATTTGGAAAGAAATGCTACTTAAAATGCAATTGCAATCATAGTTAACACTCTAGAACTAAGTAAACCGAATTCAACTTTTATTCGATTTTGCTTCAAAATCTTTAGGAGGCTAAGTGATTAATCTTATATGTCTATGGCTAATCTAACTTAGGTAATTTTGCGCACAATTCTAGCGGTTTTGGAGTCTCGCTCTATGTCTAGGGTCGATGTTCGGTACTTATTTCTAAGCCCTTTCCTCCATTGCTTTTGTGACATCTGCTTTCCCTTAACTCTTTCGATATTAAGTTCAAGCTCAACAAGCAATCACTAGTTGGCCGACTAGGTTTACTCACGTTAATTCAACAAAAGCAAACAAAATCTCGATTATTAACTAGATTGAACATGCTTTTGAGCTTCACATCTCTCCTCTAGGGCATTCACTAACTTGAATCCCTAAGGAGAAATTAGCTCATTATGGAAGAAATGAAAATCAACAAGTTAGAATATTGAAAATGTCACAACCCGCCCCAGATTACTCTACCAAACCTAAGGTGAGCTGTGAAGGCAGTAGACCCCAAATGTGCAATGGAATCTATTGCCAAATCTTTATCTCTTCTCTCATTATATAACTTTAACTATGGATATCTCATAAACAACGTGTTGGAATTTCTCTTAACTTACAATATATGATATGCAATGACTTGACAATACTGGTGGCAGACTTTGATTAGCTAACTCTGGTTGAAACTCAAGAGCAACCTGGTGAAAAATTAAAAAACAAAAGAATGAGCTAAAAAGCCCAGTGAGTGGTAAGTCAATAAGAAAATTTTAACTTTTAGGAAAATCTCTTTACATGGAAAACATAATTCAAACTTTATAAAAAAATGTAAATCATGAAAATTTTTGAACTTTTCATGATTATGAAAATAGAGTGAAATTTGTAGCAAGATCACTCTTTTGAAATCTCTTAAAAACATAAGCTGCACAAACTGAGATTTCAACTCTTGGAAACAACAACTCTTTAAATAATAACTCTTGAAACATAAATTTGGGCCAATAAAAACGTGTATAAAGAAATCTCATAATTTCAACTCTTGAAATGTAAGCATAAGCTCTAATCACCAAATTTGTACCCAAAACTTTGTCATACTGGCGTAGAGTAATCTCCATACGCACAGCAGAGCAATTTCTATCATACGTGCACGCAGAGCAAACTATCATCTGTAATGCTTCAGGACCAAGATTTGGACCAAGATTCGAAATCCAGATTCCGCACCTAATGGCCCCGACATTCCCTTGCATCCCCTGCGACCTGAGCACGCTGCATACTATGGAAACACATTCTCATAGCATATGGGTAATCACCATGGGTACAAAAATCTAGTGGTTTAAAAATCCACTCTTAACATAAAATGTCTCTTGATTCTCAAACTCTTTTTGAAAACCATGCTTTTTCTTTAAACATGTCATAAACTTGAGAGATTTCTGAAATATCATTAAACATTTATACTTTCTCGAATAATCATCAAATCTCTAAAATAATATAAAACATTTTCAAAGTCTTATTTTCTCTAAGACCACATCTCAAAAATCTCATACATTTCTCAATAAACATTAAAACTCTTCAAATTCAAATATGCTAAATCATGAATTCAATTTAGTGATCATATGTCACTTTCTCATCAAATTAGTAAATCATCAATCTCAATAATAATCAATTTGTGAAATACAAGTAATTTCCTCCAAATTTTCAAATAACTAAATCATTTGCATTAACATTAATTGCAATTGATTTCAAATCTGACAAAAATATCATCAATTACTAAAATAATTGAAATACTTTATAAAATAACCACTCACAGAACCATTGTCGTTGTCATCCTGAAACGTTGGCTATTCCAATTCTCTGTTCAACCTGGAATTCCAATAATCATACCAGAGATTATGAATTATTTCCAAAGGAAATAAACATGCTTCACATTGGTCGATTAAACTAATTTTTCAAGTTCCTTCTCTTAATGAATAACCAATTGTCCAAATTCCTACTTAATATCTCATTTTCTCTTTCATCATTTTATGACCATGGTACATTTGTCTCCACTCCAATTAAAATATATTTAATCAATTCCAACTCTTCTTAATTATTTTGTCTTTTACCTCTAAATAAATAATTCTTTTCATACAAATGGACCAACCTCACTCATCAAAACTCATTGACCAAGTTCTCTTCACTTTCTCCTCTTCCAATTTAAGTAAAAGTATTATTTTATTTTATCTTATTTTATTTTTTTACCTTTCTTCCCCTCCTCACGTGGGTGAGCCTTACCTTCAAATTGTAAAACACCACTTCTTTTTTTTTAATAATTTTATTCACACTTTTACTTTAATTTTCTCTCTATTCTCTTCAATCATCTTCTTCCTCTTCACATCTCCATCTCTGTTTTTGTCCTCCCTTCAACCCACAAATTGGAAATATATTTTCCTCATTCTTTCTTATTTAAGCTTTCTCCTAAGCCTTTCAAATAAGTACTACCCCTATAGCAACTTCATCTTCTTCTTTTTCTTTTTTTTTTTCTTTCTTTTTTTTTTTCCTTCTACTTCTTCTTTTCTAACCAACAAACTCCACCTTTACATTTAAATTTCTCAAGCACTTGTGTTGAATCACAAGCTACTGTTGAGTGGCTAACTTCTCATTTCTTCCCCTTCAACAACATAGTCTCCCTTTTTAAAAAAAATAATAATAATAAAAATAAAAGAAATCAACATTTCAAACCCCATAATCAACCCTCAAACTCCATTCTTAATTGGTTTTGAAGCATCATAACAACTTAACAAACAAAGAAAAATAAATCCACAAAATTATTTCTTTAGAAACTTATTTCTCTTCCATGTTTTCCAAAGAAAACTTTCCAAATTTCTCCAAACCTTCCTTGTCTTCAACCCTCTCTCTTTTGCAATTTCTCTTTTCCTCCTGTCCTTCTCTGTTTTTCGTGAACCCATCTTCTTTTTTTTTTTTTTTTTCTCTTTCTTTCTTTTTAAAACCAAAATAATGTATGTGCCTTGCAATCTATCAAATAAGCATACATGTGGCTTCTTTGAAGCCACACATTATTTCCTTTTATTTATTATTATTATTATTATTTCAAAAATACACCAAAACCATACATATTTTCACTTTCCTCTTTCCTTTTTCTTTTAACAAAAATTTACCCCATAAATTTCAATTTACTTTTACTTATAATTTATTCCAAATTTCTCCTCTTTCAAGACATTTGAAAATCAAATAACCATTATGCCATATAAATACTATAAATCCAAAATTGGGTCTTACAGAAAATCCATAACAAAGTTGGTAAAGGGAAGGGAATAACAACTAAAATTAAAATAAAGATTTGAATGAAAGAACCTTTTATTGAATTAATTTAATACTCAATTACATTCAACAACTTAAGCAACAAATTTTAACAATAAAAATTGCAGTAACTAAACCTAAGAAAAACAGAAACTTCAACTAAAGACTTGAAAACAAAAATACCCAAACTAAACTAAACCTTTTTTTTGGGTTCATGTCTCAATCGAACTCAATTCCTTCTCTTTCAAGAGGTTTTGGCTCATAACAACCTTCATTTTCGTGAGGAATGATTGAGATTTTGAACGTTGAAGGTTCTAAAAATGAAGAAGAAGAAAATAGTAGCAAAGTAAAAAAAAAAAAAGAAAAGAAAAGAAAAAAAAAAAGAGCAGAAAACGAGATAAAAACAGTGCAGAAAAACCCATAAAAAAAAGGAAGAACGAAATTCAAAGATTCAATGTTTATCGAAAATTTAACAACTTACAACATTTAGATCAAAACATAAACTAACTATAGACTAAACAATGAACAAAAACAGAAGAGAAAACTGCTGTAAATGACAGAAAAAACGTGAGTACATACTGTGGGCGAGTAGCAGAAAAATCCAGCCACGTTTTGGATCGTTTTCCTCATTTTTATAGGCATTGAGGGCTAGGGTTTCCATATTTGTGCTCCTTCAATCATGGGTCAATGTTTGGGCATGAGATTAGAATGAAAATTCTCCAAAAATTGAGCAAATCCCGTGGATTTTGGTGTTTTCCCGAAATTTCCGTAACTTCCAGAAATTCCATAAATGCAATTGCATTTCTGTTGCATTATTTTTTAGCTTTACCAAAATTTTTCAGAAATGCAATTGCATTTTCATCAGCATTTTTGGGCTGAAAAGTCTCCTAGAATCGAGCCAAACACCGTGGGTTTTGGAGCATTTTCAACTCTACCAAAATTTTCCAGAAATGCAATTGCATTTTCCCTCTTGTTCACCACCTTGTTTTCTCAAGGAAATACAATTGCATTTCATTTGCATTTTCTTCATTTCTTCAAATCTGCACAAAACATTAGGTTCTGATAGTCAATTGGTGTTGAGATGGAACCCCATAATTATCTAATAAGTGAGAATATAGATAGATGATTGTCATACGACATATTAAATATTATATTGTAAAAAATAATCTCTCAAAGCCAAAATATGAATAAATGAATAAATTATATATTGTGTAAAGTAATCAGATTAAGCTTAAAACTCATGCGAGTCGAGCTAGAATATAAATAAATGGTCTAATATATAGTAATCTATGAAGTTATAGGCTTAAAATTAAGTATTTTAAGGTGAAATTTGTTCAAATTGATACCTTGCTCGATGTAAATGAGCATGGAGGAGCTGTGGAATTTAGGCAAAGAGAGAGAATTGGGCCTTATGATGTTTCTAAAGGCAGCAACTCCAGCACACTGAAACTCTTCATCAGCTTCATCCCAAACGTCAGTAATACCTCCCTCCGACTCGATCCGACGAGACGGAGGCCTCGCCTGAATCCTGTTCAGCCTGCATTGCTGAGCTTCTTCCCTGAACCGGCGCCTCTCAGGCGCCTGAGCGCTCACCAAAGATCCACATGCAACAAAACACAACACAATCGCCAGTACAACTTTCTTAGCCATGTTTGGACAACCTTGTATGAATAATTATTACTATGGAAAACAAAAAGGCTTAATATATAGGGCGAAAGGGGGGTGTTTGGTGTTGATATGAAGGAACATTTGGGCTGTTTTCTGAAAATAGAATCTTGGACGTGGTGGTGCATGGAATTGGTTACTATATACACCCACCCCACCATATGTCTGTTTTTCTATGAGAATGCTGTTTTTCTTTCTGTGCACCCACCAGTTGTCTGTCCTTGTATATTTGGCAAATTTGCATGCTAATTGGAAATATATATGTGTGTAGTTCGATTACAATGTCCTTTCTAATCATGTTTTTTCCTTATTGTTTTTAATTTTGAATTGACTTGGTTTTGATGTCGACTTTATAAGTTAATGTTTGAAAGTTTGGAGGTTTATTTTAAATTGATTAAAATAAATTTGGTCTCTATAGTTTGAAAAAAGTTAGAATTTAATATCAATAATTTTAAAAGTTAGAATTTCGTCCTTATTTTTTGATAAAAACCTCATAAATAGTTCTTAATTATGGTTTGAGAAAATCCACATAAGTAGTTCTTACGGTAAAAATTATTATTTTTTTTAGAGTTTTATAAAACCATAGAGACTAATTCTAACATTTAAAACTATAAGAACTAAATTCTAATTCACTTTTTCAAAATCATAGGACCAAAGTTGTAATTTAAACTTTTAAACTCAATTCATTATTAATCTATTATTTATAATCTCTATCACTAAAGAGCTTGTTTGGTAATATTCTAGTTTTTTCTTTTTCTTTTTTTAAACTAAAAAACACATAATTGTGTTTCGATATTTGTGTCTGGTTTCTTGTCCAACAGAAATGTGGACGGAGGATATATCGTTCTTGTTATCTCAACTTTTTAATTTAAAAAAATCGAAGTTTTACATGAAAATATTTTTTTAGTTAAGATATTATAAAATTTTATATTATATTTATTTTTTATATATATTTATTAAGCATTTTATAAGTAAAAAATGATAAAAATAATGATTTTGTTTATGTTCTTTATTTTTTTTTTTAAAAAAAAACTGAAAAGAGAAACAATAAATGAGCTATTTGATTTCGTTGTTTCTAAAATTTGTACACAATTTTCAAAACGTTTTTTTTTTAAAATAAGAAACAAAAAAAAAAAAAACAGAAATAGTTAGCAAGGATTTATTTTCAAAAACTAAAAAAAAAAAACGAAAAAGTTATCAAATAACCCTTCAAATAACAAATTTATAACTGCAATTTTCACGTTTGGGAACAGTCAATACTGGTCATATAAAAAATATATGTGAAAATATATGTGAGTGGAAAAATCTAACAAAAAATTACTATTCTATGCGAACTAAACTTGAGATAAAACTCGTGTAAATTAGAAAGTATCTTAGTTTATAAAACAATTGAAAATTGGCCGAATTTTTGTCATGAAATCATTAATCTCAATTAATTTGCCAAAAAAAAAAAGATAAGATGTTAGGTAGCTGCTTAATCACTAAAGGATTGTTTGAGACGTATGTTATAATAGTCTATGAAATAATCTGCACTCCAAACACATACTATTATAATCTAAGACTAAATAACTTTGCATCCTATAGACATATTATATAATTTCACATATTATTATAACCTAAACTATTATAACTCACTTACCGCCTCAAATAATCCATAATAGTAAAGAAACTAATTGGTTTAAATTAATCGGGGGAGGGGGGGGGGGGGGTCAGAACTTCTATTTTCTTTTGTTTTCTTTTATCTTTGTCAAAATATTCTCAACATGCTATTTACGTTAAAAAAAAAAAAGAAAAAAAAAGAGTAAGGTGCTACAGCCAACATAAAAATAAAAACAAACTTTAAAAAATGAAAAATGGTCGATGAAAATGACAAAGTCGAATCAGTTTGATTGGCTTAAACAATAAAATATCAGTTGGTTAATTTCATAAACTATGAAATTAAAAAAAAAAAAAAAAAAAAAAAAAAAGGTTGGTCAGATAGTCAGTTTAGTTTGAATTTATTTTGTTGGTCTAGTGATCTATTTTTGTTGTATGGTTAGCTTAGTTTCAAAAAGGAAATATATAAAGCATTAGATTCCTTTTCCTATTTAGAGATTAGTAATTTAATTAATTAGTTCGATATCAAAATAGTAGCAAGATTTTAAAAAGAGCATCAAATCAATGCACTTTTTTATTTCTTAAGTTCAACAACACGTTAAAGTGTATACCATTGATGAAAAGTTCAGATATTCGAATATCTCTATCTTTACATCTAAAAGTGGAGATTCGAACTTCTAACATTTTGGCTAGTTGAATTATACTCAAGGTTGGCATTAAATCGACTCACCCACATATGCATGAGATTCAATTTTAAGGGTTACAACACTAAAAGACATATTTGGAAAACTATATGAAAGGAAAATATAATATATTGTTTGGCATAAGGCCCAACAACAATGATTTCTATTGTTGGATCTGTCTGATTTTGTTTATTAGAAATAAAAGGAGTTAATTTGACAAACACTAAATAAAATTAAAAATATTAATTGACCAAGAATAAAATTGAAAGTTTATATACAAATAAGGACAAAATTATATATTTAGCCTAACTGTTTTGTCGCTAATAATATCAATTGATTCTTACACTCCCCTTTTTTTTTATTTTAATTACATCCTTCTAGGTTCATAATTTTCCTATTATATATGATGAGAGTAAACAAGTTTAAAACCAGTGGCTGAATTTCATTCACACTCTAAAGAACCAATTGATTCGATATAGAAAAAGGGATGTGCAGTCTCAAATATATACTTGTACAAACAAAAGCAAATAAAGATAACACGTCAATCAATTAAAGGTACTGATTTGTGATTGTTGCAGAAAAGGAAATTATTGACAAACTTAATATGGAAAAATGGCCAACGGTAACTGCTTGATTCATGGGAGAGAATCAAAGCCAAATGAGCTGGAATATCTTAGTCAATTCATAACCAATTTAGGCAGTTGTTTGAAAGTTTGATTTTGCTGAAATTGAGCTGCCATAATGACTGATTTTCATATTAGGTATTGAGGGAAATTGTTGATATTTTGCTGCAGCTATTGGACAATTTGGTGATGTTAAACTGCTACATTGTAAGTGTTGGATTGCTACTTTTCTTCCTTTACATCATTTCTCAAACTGGAGGTAGGGAGTTCGCGCACTCTAAGTTTGCTTGACAAATCTCTAAAAGCAGCCTTGGGAAGAGGTTTAGTAAATATGTCAGCAAGTTGGTGATGTGATGGAACATACCTAGGTATCAATGACCTAATGCTATTTTTTCTCTCACAAAGTGGTAATCAAGCTCGATATGTTTGGATCGTGCATGAAACATCAGATTGTTTGACATTTGAATGGCACTCATGTTATCACAATAGAGTTTAGGTGGATTACGTAGAGATAATCCCAACTCACGAAAGAGAAATGTAATCCATGTAATTTCATCTGTTGCATTTGCCATGGCTCGATATATTTTGCTTCTGAGCTGGATATGGACACTGTTGGTTGTTTCTTAGAGGACCATGATATTAAGTTTGATCCAAGGAACACACAATATTCTGATGTACTTTTTCTTGTAGTTGGACAACCACCCCAATCTGCATCACAAAAAGCATATAAACTGAGTGAGCTATTTTTATGAGAAGAGATTTCATGGTTTAGAGTCTTTTTGAGGTATCTAAGTATGCGTTTGACTTTCCTTAGATGTTTCTTCTAGGGTTGCTGAATGTTCTGACAAGCTTTGTTAACTGCATGAGCAATATCGGGCTTGGTAAGTGTGAGATATTGTAGTGATCCCACTGGGCTTCTATAGTGAGTGGGATCGATAAGTACATCATCCTTGGGTGTGTGGTTTGGGCTTATAGCCATTGGTGTGGAAATAGGTGAGAACCCTATCATTTCTGACTTTAGGAGTAGGTCTTTTGTATACTTGTTTTGAGTGATATGATATCCATTTGGTGTTGGATGAACTTTAATCCCAAGGAAGTAGTGGAGAGGTCCAAGGTCCTTAATTGTAAATTCTGTACCTAACTGTTCAAAAAGTTTCTTGGCAAAAGTTGAGTCATTTCCAGTGATAATAATGTCATCCACATAAATTAGCATGAGAGTGATAATGGCATTATGTTTGTATATAAAAAAAAATGAGAAATTAGACTTGCTACAAGTAAAACCTATTTGTAGTAAATAGTGTGACAGTCTATCAAACCAAGCTCTAGGAGCTTGTTTCAATCCATACAGTGCTTTATTTAATTTACACACATGATTAGAAAATTGAGGGTCAGAAAAACCTAGAGGTTGAGTCATGTAGACATTCTCTTTGAGAAGTCCATGGAGAAATGCAATTTTCACACCTAGTTGTCTGAGGTTCCAGTTGTGAGACGTTGCAAGTGCAAGTACAAATCGAATTGTGGTTGGTTTTATAACTGGGCTGAAAGTGTCGTTGTAATCTATCCCATCTACTTAAGAGTACCCTTGGGCTACTAATCTTGCCTTGTGTCTTTCTATTGATCCATCTTCTTTGAATTTTGTCTTGAAAATCTATTTGCATCCTACAATGTTTGTGTTTGTTGGTTTACTTACGAGATCCCATGTGTGGTTGTCATATTGGGCTTGTAATTCTTCCTCCATTGCCTTTTTCAATATTGGTTGTTTAAGCGCAACTTTGAAGCTCTTAGGTTCATTTGCTTGTGTAGTACTCAATAAGGAGACTTGGTTTTTATTTGTGATTGGTTCTTGTTGTTTTGCTCGAAGCCTTGTAACCATAGGATGAATTGGTGTTGTTGTAGTTGGAGAAGTACCTGCTTCACCACTTTTAATTGGATGAGTATCTGCACCATCAAAAAATAAATCAACAACAAGCTCATCATTTATATCAAGTAAGTGATGAAATCCTTCATGGTTTAGTTCTTCAATAGTCTGCGGGGATTATTCACAGCAGGTTCTGTTTTTCTCTTATGTTGATCCATTTTGTTGTGGATCTTGTCATGCTATTGCTTTGTTGTGCAACTACTTCAATTTTCCTTTTGAATTCTCCTAAGTCATCAAAGTGACTTGCTAGTTTGGTGTGGATTACAGTATTCTTCAAAGATAATTTCTGGGATTGATCTTTGGTAGATTGTGTAGGTTTTTGCCAATTTGTTATGTCTACATAACTACACATATCTAAGGAATGACAATTGCGAGATGTAGCAGTAGTAGATGTGACAACAAATGGAAGAAGCTCCTCGTCAAATATAACATGCCTAGAGATGTATATTTTGTTAGTTTTTGCATCTAAGCATCTACAACCTTTATGGAAAGTACTATAACCAACAAACACACAAGGGTAGGTCTTTTTGGAAAACTTATCTTTGCATTGATATTTCAATAGGGATAGCACCTACATCCAAATACCTTTAAGATGCTGTAGTTGGGAGTTTTGTGTTTCAAAAGGAGTTTTCATTTTTAAAGCAGATGAAGACATTCTATTTATAAAAAAAACAGCAGTTAAAAAGCTATCAACCTAATATTTAAGAGGCATATTAGCTTGAAAAAGTAAGGCCAAACTAGTTTCCACGATATGTCGATGTTTCCTCTCGGCAACTCCATTTTGTTGTAGAGTATGTGGGCAAGACATTTGATGAATTATTCCACTTTGCTCCATGAGTTGCTTGAGTTTCAATGATGTAAACTCTCCTCCTCCATCTGTTTGGAACACTTTAATTTTTCTTTCAAATTGAGTTTCAACCATCATTTTGAATTTAGTAAAACAATCATATAACTCAGATTTTCTTTTCAATGGAAATAACCAAGTAAATCAAGAATGATCATCAATGAAACTTGCATAATATTTAAACTTTTGACATGAGACAATAGGAACTGGACCCCACAAATCACAATGTACTTTATCAAAAGGAAATGAACTCAATTTATTACTAATGGAAAAAGGGAGTTTGCAGCTTTTACTGAGCTAACAAACTTCACAAACAGTAGGTGGTTTTCTCCAATCTGATACAAAAATCAAAGAGTTATTGCTAAGTAATTTGATAGAAGCTTCATTAAGGTGGCTCAAACATTTGTGTCATATTGAATAGGGTTGGTTGACAACATTTGTAGCAGCAAAAAAAAAAACACTATCAGTAGGTTCCTTGTGTTGTTCCAACGCATAAAGATCTTCTTTCTTAATGCCCTTGCTAACACATGTCCCTGTTTGTTCTTCACCACAAAACCATTTGAGTCAAATAAGATAGAACAATCATTATCATGTGTGAGTTTGCTAACAGAGATAAGATTCTTTTTAATATTGGGAACTACTAACACATGCTTTGAGTCAAGGTTCCTATCATTAGAGTTGAGTTTCTTTTGACCTATATGTGTTATTTTTAGCCCTTCTCCATTACCTACAAACAATTTTTCCTTACCCCTATAGATGGTAGAGGTAGATAACTCACCTAAATCATTCACAATGTGGGCACTGACACCAAAATCTGCATATAAATTGGGATCTTCTACTTCCTCAAAAGTAAGTGCAGCAAGGGCCTTAAAGCAGTGTGATTGGCCTTTCCACACTTTAAAGCAGTGTGATTGGCCTTTCCACATATTTGGCAAGATATATGCGTACATTTGTTTGACTTTTGTGTGAATATGTGCTGGTTTTGTCCAAAAGCATTCTGTTTCGGTGAAACCATAGCATACTTCTCATTATGAGCAATGTTATTGTACCTGTTTCTTCCTCTTCCTCTTCCTCTTGTGTTTAAGTGACCTCCTTCCCCCCCCCCCCCCCCCCCCCCCTTCTCCCCCCTCTCTCACTCTTTGACTGAGGTATGCTTGATTTGGATTAGGGAGAGAGATTTTTTCTTCTTCCGCTTCAAGATCATTCATATGCTCATGTGCTTTCAAGGCTAGAATCAATTGATTAAAAGTGGGATAGGGAGCTTTTGATAACATAGCAATCCTAAAATCTTTGTATTGATTGCCTAAGCCCCTAGCTAGAGTGAATACCTTGCTTACATCATTGCAGCCAACTTATCACACAGAGCTTTAAATTTCTTTATATATTCTTGTAGAGATAAATTTTCCTTTTTAAGACAATGAAGAGTCTCACTAATGTGCTCTAAGGATTTCGATAAGATTTCCTCTAAGATTATACCAAGTAGCCAAGAGGTTAATAATCCGTCATTGTTGAGCCAAATCTGATGTAATGGATTGGTTTGTGCCTCTTTGGGTTCACCATTCTTGGATCAGATTCCATTTTTTTGGGGACCGAATACCCGTTTGGGCTTTATGGGCTCTGATACCATATTAGATTACATGGGATTTCATCTCACAACCAATTGGCAATGAGAGAAGTAACTCATGCATCTTATTAAGAATGTGAAGTCTCCTAATCTTTCCAATATGAGATCCTCAATATGCCCCCTCAAGATGGTGCCTCTTTAGATTCACCATTCTTGGATCAGATCCCAATTTTAATTTTTGGACCGAATATTCATTTGAATTTTATGGGCTCTGATACCATATTAAATCATAAATCAACCCAAAAGTTTAAGTTGGTAGGTTATGGTAAATTGTATTATATCAACACTTCAACACTCTCCCTAACTTGTAGACTTGGAAATTTGAAGAAATGCCCAACAAGTGGAAATCAATATTAATTGGGGATGAAACGACTTTACAGAGATTCGAACACATGACCTCCTGCTTTGACACCATAAATAAGTTTAAAACCAGTAGCTGAATTTCATTCACACTCTAAAGAACCAATTGATTCAATACAGAAAAAGGGACGTGCAGTCTCAAATATATACTTGCACAAAGAAAAGCAAATAAAGAAAACAAGTCAGTCACAATTGAAGGTACTGATCTGTGATTGTTGCAGAAAAGGAAATTATTGACAAACTTAATATGGAAAAATAGCCAACGGTAACTGCTTGATTCATGGGAGAGAATCGAAGCCAAATGAGCTGGAATATCGTAGTCAATTCATAACCAATTTAGGCAGTTGTTTAAACGTTTGATTTTGCTGAAATTGAGCTGCCATAATGACTGATTTTCATATGAGGTATCGAGGGAAATTGCTGATATTTTTCTGTAGCTATTGGACAATTTGGTGATGTTAAACTGCTACAGTGTAAGTGTTGGGTTGCTACTATTCTTCCTTTACAGAGAGACCCAAAAAGAAAAAGAAAAAAAAAGCAGAGGATAAGATGAAGATACATTTTCTTTTTTTTTTTTTTTTTTTTTGAGTTCTAAATTTAAAGCTGAAGAATTTTCAAATAAACTTTAGGCCGCCACACGAGCTTAGAAAAACAAGCCCAGTCACTTTTGCTTCATTAATTAATAATACTAACATCTTTTTCTTTTCTTTTTTTTGTTTTGAGTCCCATTCTTTCAGTTTCATTCCCTTTGAAAGTTCTTTCTTTTGGAATTTATCAAACAGCAGCCCCAATTTGCTTTCATTCTCAATACAGGAAAACAGAAAGGAAAAATGAAATACCACCTATATTTGCTCTCACTCTTTATTTTTCCTATATAATGATTATAAATTACACACTATCCTCATTTAGAATTTTTTTTAGTTAAAAAACAACACATTGGTGAGTATTCAAACATTTGATATATTTTGGTTGATAATATAATGTCTTTAACCATTTAAAATATGCTCAAGTTGGCCCTTAGTTGAACAATGGTTGTGTTCATTTTTCCTATAAAAAAAAAAAAAAACAACATTTTCTTTTCCCTAGCTAAAATCTAGTGAGAGAATGACAAAGGTAAAAAGCTTCTCAAAATTAAATCTACTAATTAATTTAATTTTACATTTTATGAAATCAAATTAAGTAACTAGAACTAATTAAACTAACTTGAATTTAAATTTGCCAACATGAACATAGCGTAGCAATAGCATAATTTTCTTTTCTTGAGATTAGAAGTTCAAATCTCTATGACTCCATCCTAACTTTGTTGAAGTCAAAAGAAAAAAAAAAAAACTAACTTAAATTCAAACAATATGATTGACTTTTATGTTTATTTTTTCCTCAACTTAAATCCCTTATTTTAGGAGTCAGATAAATTAAAAATTAAAATTACCCTTTTCGATTAAAATATATAGTAAGCTTTATGTGCATTTCCCACTTTAATGGCCATTAGATTAGATTATTTTCCTTTTCATATGCGCCGACTTTTCGTATTTTCTTCCCATTGAAAAATTTGAAGAAGAAATTTAAAGTATAAGTGATATATATCAACCAAAATGAATTCAAAAGTAATTATGCAGTGGTAGAAATAATTGTGACTCCTTTTCCTTTTTCCCTTCAAATTGGTCCATTCCTTTGACGTTTACAAAGATTTCAAAACGTTAAAACAATTTATATGGATGGAATGCCAAATCTAATAATTACAGAACATATCCATTAAACGTTGAAAAAAGTTGAGTTTTTCTTTTAGTTAAGATTTCAATTAAGGAATTTCTTTAATCATATATATTCTTATATTCTCTTCAAAATTGGTAGTCAATCATAGCATAACTTAGTAGATAAAGGTACTAATTACCATCTCATAGGTCGATGGTTCAATCTCCACCCTTGCAATTGTTGAACTTAAAAAAACGGTCCAAAATCGTTAAAGAAATTAAAATGAAAAAGAAAAAGAATGGAACATGGAAGAACATACAAATTTTATATGAAAAATTCTCCGAAAAAAATCATAGAGAAAAAAAAATTAACTATGATTGTAACGAAGCACATCATCTACCATAATAGGAAAATAAAAAAGCATAAAAAAAAATCCAACCCTAAATCTATTGATCAATGTATCTAGCTATCATTAATATAAACTTTTTTTTTAGAGTTCAACAACATATGTGAGACAGGAGAATTTTAACCTCTAATCTCATGGTGAGGGTATATGACTTAATTAGTTGACTTATATTCAAGTTGACATCACTAATATAAACCTTTTAACTTTTTTTTATTGAAACCTAATTTTTAATCCCAAATTGAATATGTCTCTTAATTATTATTCAAAAACACATTTTATTATATATTTTTCTAATTGGGGAGACATATCTTATCACTAATATCAACCAATATTGACATTTGAAATGAAAATAAAGTTGACACATTATCTAGATTTTCTCCATGGGTTTGTGGAGTATTTCAGAATACAATCCAATCAAACATAAAGTAGACATTGGGTTGGAAAGTTAATTGCTAAGAAAAGAAAAAGAGGATAAAAATTATGCTATCAAATCATTAAAAACCTTTTGATGAAAGTTGAAAGAACACACCAACCCATTTTCCATTGATGAAAAAATAAACTTTTTTGCAGTCTATGAAACTGTGAGAACTGAAAAATGACTCAATTTTAATCTATTTAACTAGTTAGCCATTGGATGTAAACATGTTTGATTATTGCTAATAAGTCATCAGCTAAGTTTTTTTCTTTTTGAATGTTGAAACAAATAGTTTATTATATAAGGATAAAAGGATGCATAATTTTCCAAATCCACGTGATCAAAAAAAAAAAGAAGAAACACTAGTCAATCTCTATATGATTTCTTTTTAATAAATTAATCAATAAAATCTACGTATAGATTTTGATCTGTAATAAAATATATCTTTGTTATATTGTATAAATTTTTAACTTTATATTACAATTAAAAAAGAAAGAAAACTGATTTAACAGATATAATTATTAATACCTGGATAAAAATTAAATAGATATTGTGTAAAAAATTGTCAACTGTGATTGAAGAATCCAATTTGAATACGTGACTCTTTTTACCTGGCATTTGATGTGGTTTAAGTGGACATGGACAAAGAATATAAATCTCATAGTCACGCACAAAAATGTCGGCATTACTATTTGCAATATATATATATATATAATTCATATATTTGTTAGAGAGAGAGAGATTATCCACTTTAAAGGCCCACTAACTTTAGTTTTAGGTGAAAGAGTTGGAACAAATAAAGAAAAGAAAATAATCATATTATAAATAATTAATGTGTATATTTATATTTATAATAATTAGTTTTTGAATTTATAATAATAGAAAACGAAACACAGAGCCCTCATTTGGCCATATCATATTTAAAAACCAATAAAAAAATAGAAAAAAAAAAACCAAAAACATGTTACTTTTATACAAGAATAAAAATAATAATATATATTTAAAAATACATTTTAGTTGCTAAACTTTAGCATAGTTCAATTAGTTAAGGTATATACTTTCGACCAAAAAATAAGAGGTTTCAAATCTCTACATCCCTACACTTTGTTGAACTAAAAAAAATATTTTAGTTGTTGAATTGTGTAATTACTTTATGGGGATGATATCTTTATTGTAAAGTATGCAAATCATCATTATGTAAAGTTGTGAATATTTATAATTGTCCAACTTGAAAATAAATCAACTAGTTAAGACATATAAACTCAACCAAGAGAACAAAAGTTTGAATCTTCACCCCATATATATATATATATATATATATATATATATATATATATATATATATATATATATATATATATGCGCGCGTTAAAATTTTAGAGAAATTCAGCAATATATATACCAACTCAAAGAAAACAAACCTCAATTTTCTGTTTCTCAAAAAAAAAAAAAAAAAAAAAAAAAAACTCAATTTTCCCAAACCTCTTTTTTGTTGTTGTTGTGTGTGTGTGGGGGGGGGGGGGGTCTATTTGTATTCTTTTCTTTTTTTATTTTTTAAGCTTTTTGATCTATAAAACGCCATAAATTTTGACAACTTTTGGAATGGTGAATCCAATCCCTCTCATCTAAAAGGTCAAAAAAATGGAAAAAAAAAAAGAAAAAGAAAAAAGTAGTCTATTGTTATTATAACCCACTAACTATTTCCCCACCCCAAAAAGAAAAAATGAAAAAAAAAAAAACAAAACAAAACAAAGTTACAATACTAAAAAAACACCTAATTCAATTAGGCTCATAATATCTCTTTCAACTCAGACAATTCCCCTCCTCTTGCAAAAATATTGTACCAAAAATCCACAGTCTCATGAACTGGCTGCTCCATTGTCAAATTACCAAATTGACCCTGATTTATTTCACCTCCAAATCTCTGTTGGCTCCCCACGGCAGCGATTTGATCGTTGGCCAAAACTTCCATCCAGAAGCTTTCGTCGGCTTCCGGCAGATTATTTGCCGACAAGTCACCATTCTCCGCCGTGACGACGGAGGAGCTTTCACTGGAGCAATGGGGCGGCGAAGAAGCCAAAGCAGAGCTCTGCATGGAGTGAAAGGTCGTAAATTTGAAGGATTGTGCTGCAGATTCTTCTCCACCGGCGGCGGGGATATTGCCTCCGCAGGTCGGCCGGTTCACGGCGGCGTAATTTCTGGGTTGTGGGGAGGCGTAATATTGTCTAAGTCTTTTCTTCAAATGAGTGTGCCACACGTTTTTAATCTCGTTGTCGGTTCTTCCCGGTAATCTTGCTGCAATTGCCGACCATCTAGAAATTAAGAAGGAAGAAAATACAAAAATAAAAAGTTAGTTCATTTCATTGCAAGTATCAAGAACAGAGATTTTTAATGGGTTGAAAACAAAAACATGTTTGTTAAGTTCGATGTTGCCAGTTTTGTTCGTTAGTGTCACATGATGACATAAAATGGATTAAAGACTATACACTAATCGATGTGATAACTAATTAATTAGCTTTGGTTAAAGCTATCTTTTTTCGAGGACACCATAGTCACGTGATAAATAAAATGAGAAATTGTTGAAGTTGAAGGAGGCTGAAATAATGTGGATGGTAATTTTAGACCATTTGATATTTGATAGAATACAAAATTACATATTGCAAATCCCTATTGAAAGGTTATTAGAAGGCATAAATTTTGAATTATTAAGAGACAACCAGTAGTCATGTTCAATAATTTTTTCTCATCAAGATACTAATATTCTAACTTAAAATCAGATAAATTACTAGCCAATATGAATATATATAGTTTAGCAATTAAGATATTTCTATTTTTTTTTTTTAATTCGTAGCTTTGAATCTCTCGATTTTATGTGATGTAATTTCTAAAGAAAAAACGCAGTAGATGAGCTATAAACAACCCTCTTGAATACCTTTTGTGATATGGAAGATGTTTATATTCTATATTAATTAACATAAAAGTTTTGTTAAGATATTTCTATTTTTTTTTTTTAAATTCGTAGCTTTGAATCTCTCGATTTTATGTGATATGAATATATATAGTTTATCAATTAAGATATTTCTATTTTTTTTTTTAAATTCGTAGCTTTGAATCTCTCGATTTTATGTGATGTAATTTCTAAAGAAAAAACGCAGTAGATGAGCTATAAACAACCCTCTTGAATACCTTTTGTGATATGGAAGATGTTTATATTCTATATTAATCAACATAAAAGTTTTGTGGGGGCAGGATTCTGAATATTATTTTGGATAGTTAATAAGACAAAATGCTGTACTTAAACTTTTAATTAATATACTTAAACTTTTAATTAACGACTACAACGACGAAATTAAGATGTAATATATGGTTTGAAAACCAAAAAAAAAATGAAAGAGAAAGGGAGAAGGAGAAAAACCTGTTTCCAAGCATTTCATGAAGCTTAATAATGGTCTCCTCTTCTTCTTGGGTGAAATTTCCTCTTTTAATATCTGGCCTTAGATAATTAGTCCACCGAAGTCTGCAACTTTTTCCACACCTTAATAATCCTGATAAAACCCAGAAAAAATGATAAAAAATGGTGCCAACGCACTAAAGAAATTTTCAAAATTTTACATTCTCACTTCTTAAATATATAAATTTGCAAAAATTAAAAAGAAAACTTTAAAATTTTAATTTTTTGCATCAAGATAATCTAGGGGAACCATTGTCTCCCTTCTCCCTTCTTCCTTCTTCGCTCCATCTATGTTGAGATTTGAAGAACACCACGAATAAGAGGAAGAAGAAGAAGATGATGAAAAGCACTAGATTTTTTTTTTCAATGGGATTTGAATAAAATTAGGGACTTTGCTTCAAGTATTAGATTGATTAGAAGAAACCCCATGAAAAAAAAACACAAAGACAGTTACTAGGTTTAAAATGATATATATATTATTTACCAGCTTGTTTTGGAAGGGCTCTCCAATTTCCATGGCCATAGAGGTTAATATAATTGACGAGAATCTGGTCTTCTTCAGGGGTCCAAGGGCCTTTCTTGAGCCCCATTTTCTCACAGCATGGAGCTCTCACCATCTTTTTGCCTTTACTTGTTTTAGAGCTCTGAAGAAGATGATCAACGAATCTCTCTACAGAAATCCTAACAGAGAAAAGAGCTTGAATTACATATTTATAAAAGGAAAGAAAGCTGAGAGAGAGATTTGAAAACAGATCAAAGGGAAAGTGGGAAGAAGATGGGTACAGAAAAGGGTACAAAGAAGGCGCACTTGTGTGTTTGTTTTAAAAGGGGAAAAATCCGCCCACAATACATACAATATTCTTCGAGGAAATGTCGACTCAGCGCTGTCTTTCTTTCTAATTTCCTTTTTCTTTTCTATCGTGGGGCTGTCGATGTGATCCCATGAGGTTTCTTTTAGTCAAATTAAAACGTGCGTTTTTTTTTCTTCCTCTCTTCTTCTAACATTTCTTTTTCCACAAATGCATGAACTTTTTCATACCCTTGTTTTCAATGTTCAATCTTTAATTTCTCTCTTTAAAATTACCCTCATTTTTTAAAAGAAAAACTATAAAGGGGTGGAAAAACTGATTGTGTCATATTTTTAATCTACTATATGGCAGTTTTTCCTTGTATATCACTAATATATTATTTTTCTGCACATCTGTACTTTTTTAATGAAGTAGCTAATAGATTAGCTGGCAATACTCTCAAGATGGGGTTTCATAGGCTCTGATATCATAATAGATTACATGGAGTTCCATCTCAAAACTAATTGGCAATGAGAGGAGTAGCCCATGTATCTTATAAATCGTGAGGTCTCTCTACATTTTTTCAATGTGGAATCCTCAACAGTAGCTAGGTAACTACGTACAAGCATAGTAACATATTTTTAATTGGTCTATATTCTAGAGTAAGCAACTATTTAAATGATATATATATATATATATATTTATTTATTTATTTATTTATTGGAGTTCAACAACAATTAAGCTACTATGCACATTTTTCCTTTTTTTAGCAAGTTTAATTTATTTTATTATAACTACCTCAACAGAAAAAAATCACATTATCAATAATTTTTTAATGAATTGTAATGTGTTTAGCAATGGTAAAAACTTATTTGAAAAAAAAATGAATTCATACCAACTAAAATTAAAAAATTTAAAACATTAGGAATAAAATCAAAATTCATTACTAACATTAGGATAGAATGATATTTAGCATATTTTTAAGAATTTTTTTTAGTTCAACAAGCGAGTGGAGATTCGAACCCCTTACCTCTTAGTCGAAGGTACATGTCAATTACTACTGAACTATGCTCAACTTGACTAAAAGTTTTATGTTATTATACGATTCACTTTGTATTTTAATTTTATATAATATATTTTGCATATTTTAGAAGTTTTATTTGATTGTATGTTTTTTTTAGCTTTTGAATTATTATTTGATTGTATGCTTCAACTTCCATTTTTACTCTATTATATATATATATATATATATATATATATATATATATATATATATATATATAAAAGATTACATGGGTTCCATCTCAAAACTAATTGGCCAGATGAGTAACTCATGAATCTTATTAAGAATGTGAGGTCTCTCCATTTTTCCAATGTGAGATCCTCAATATGTCCCATCAAGATGGTGCCTCTTTGGGTTCACTATTCTTGGATCGGATCCCAATGTTAATTTTTGGACCGAATATCAGTTTGGGTTTTATGGGCTCTGATACTATATTAGATTACATGGTTTTCCATCTCAAAGCCAATTGATTTTGAGATGAAACCTATGTAATCTAATATGATATCAGAACCCATAAAGTCCAAACGGGTATTCGGTCCAAAAATTGGGATCGACCCAAGAATGATAAACCCAAAGAGGCACCATTTTGAGGGGGCATGTTGAATTTATAAAATACATGGGCTACTCATCTTATTGTCAATTGGTTTTGAGATGGAACTCCATGTAATCTAATATGGTATCAGAGCCCATAAAATCCAAACGAATCCAACCCAAGAATGGTGAACTCAAAGAGACACAATCTTGAGAGGGCATGTTGAGGATTCCATATCGGAAAGATGAAGAGATGCCTCACAATTAATAAGATACATGAGCTACTCCTCTTATTGCCAATTGATTTTGAGATGAAACTCTATGTAATCTAATATATATATATATATATATATATATATATATATATATATATACATATATATATATAATACCTCGTAGGCATATTGTATTTCTTTACTGATTAAAACAATAAAAGAATAACAAAACCACACATCAACATATTAAAATAAAGGTGAAGAGTAATATATGATGTCGATCAACAACGATAAATAAAACTACATCTATATGTTTCTCCATAATATATATATTCATATAATTAAGACATCATTTCTTTTTCAAATAATAATAAAAAAAAACACCAACTTATTTATAAATTAATGCAAGAGTAATTATAGAAATGAAAGTCATGTTCAAAATATTATTATAATAATCATACTAGCATTTAGTAATATTTTACAGTTTGAACTTATAAATTTATATTATATCTTAGTATCTTATATATGTTTGGTTGCAGTTAAAAGAAGGGAAATGAAAAAAACTCTTCTAAGCAAGTATAGCTTTCAAAAAACAGTTCATAACATTTCAATCACTTTATATTTTTTTTTTTATAAATTATTTAATGATGTTGCCACAATGAAGTTATCTCTTAATAACCATTGAATGTAGATCTAAAAATATGTTTGTCTACCACAATGTGGATACAAAATCGAAATACTTTTACAAGTTCTCTCTCACATCCAACGGTGCAAAACTGTCAGTTTCATTGTGGCAGCCTCACCCAATAAGTTCTCTTCTTTTTTTCTTTTTTTTTAACTTTACCCACATTAATATCTGAAAGATAAATTTTATCTCATCAATTTCACTGTACTAAATATCTGTTTTTAGTTTAAAATTGTGGAGTTGGGGATCTAACATTTAAAATAAATATATAATACTTTAATGGATTAAACTATTCTTTAGTTAAATATATTTTTTTTCTCTCTAATTTATTCGGCACACAAATAGGAGAGAAAAGGTATATGATTGAAAACTTAATTTCTTTTTATTAATCTGTTACATAATGAGATTTGTGTAGGGAGAAAAATAATATAATAATAATAAAACTAAAATATTACTTCTCCCCTTCCACCGAACAAACGAAACATGTTAGAGTCACTACAAAATATAAAAGAGAAAGAGAAAAGAACACCAGAATATATATTGGTTTGCACCAAACTCGGGACTACGTCCAGTCTTCTGTAATTCCAGATTCTACTATAATGAAATATTATAAGAAGCTCTTAACTCTGTGCTACAAACTAACCTTTAATAGCCTACCAATGCTACTAACTTCTAAGTATCACAACTCGATAATTTGGGATCAATACTAATGAAAATACTCTATGTTTGAGTGTTGATATAATTAAATTTATCATAATCCATCAGTTTAAATTTTTGTGTTGATTGATGATTTAACACTCTAAATCTACCAGAGAAAAACTCTCTTGTTCTTACAAAATCTCACTATCACGCACACAAACTTAGAAAAATGCCTCGAAAAGCTAAACTCTGATTTTTTTCTTCTTGGTTCTACTGCTCCAACCGCAAACCAAAGATACACATATATGTTTCATAAAAAAAATCCTAGAGCATAAAATGGGTTTCAACCCATCTTCTTTTCTATGTGCCCGTGTAACTTTCGGGTGTTTCCCTCAAACAACGTAGCGCTGAGATGCTATGACTTATAGCATCATTCTTCTCGCGTGTTTCTAGCAACGTCGAGAGATGCTCTCCTAACGTCTCGACGTCGTGCTTTTGAGTCTTCTTCCTTCTGCAGCCATTTTAGTTCCACAATCCTAACCATTTGCAAAAATGCAAATTGCAGCTCAGTTGCAAATAAAATAAAATAAATTTGGAAACAAAACGAGTTCCCCTTCATTGACAAATAAAAGCCAGCTAAAGTTTTTGACTTTTCTTTTCTTCACTAATTAATTTTCTCCCAGACATATTGTACATAAAAAATTACAACTTTTTCGATTTAACTACTTTGTCAAACAACTCAAAACTGAGGGTTTTTAAATGAGATCGTAGCTTTTTAACATGTAATATATTCACAGAAGATTGAAAATTATTAAAAAATATATTAAAGCTTTTTTTCATCCAGTTCTTTCACGTACATCTTGAAAATGCATAATCAATTAGTACAATTAGTTCATAATATCTAGTAATTTTGACTATTATAGTTGATTGGGTAAAAAAAATATATAATTACCACCTATTTAGCCATGATAAAAAAAAATACCCATTATTCAGATTTTTGTTTTAATCATTCCACTTTTTCTAACATATTTGTTAATTTACTTTTTTTTTAAAGATGGTAATCGGTCAAAGACCTTTCTCATCTTATCTTACCAAGTAAATGGGAACGAATAAGCTGTTTTGCAAAGAATTATTGAATTAATTTGACGAAGTCTTTCAAATCTTATGACTTGTACGCCCAATTCAAAAATAAAATTTTGACTTCTTTTCAAAAAAATTAAATAAAATTTTGAATTAGTAAATTATTTCAACCCGTTACCTTAATTAATCTTCTTACCACCATGGCATAAGAGCGACCGAATGCAATATATTAATACAGTAAATATTAAGTCTTTAACTATATGTTAGATTTTTATCCTTTTTTCCCCAAAATTCTCATGTTAGAAAAAGATGATTACAATATAAATTACCCTTTTAAAATTGAACATACTAGTACATATAATCTATAATAAATATGCGTGTGTGCAAAGTTGAAGGGATGATATATAATTATATTTTCTGTCTCACAATGAAGCAATTTTGACATTTTGTTGTTGAACTTTATAAACTATGATGGGATGAATTTAGGTCAACAAAAGAGGCTAGTGGCTGGCGGGTATAACAATATCAAGTGGTTTCTTTTCGGTCTAAACAATAATTAAACTTTTTAAATAACTTTTTAGTAGTTGGTAATTTTTCTTTTTCTTTTTATATACTTTAATTTGAGTAACATTCTCATTTTTAATATTTAACCAATATTTAGTCATACCCATGAATATAGTTCCTTAATTCATAACCTTACTTAGCTTCCATTGCAAGTAATTAAATGTAATGAGCATATAATTTTAATCAATATGTTTTAAGGAGAAATTTTTGACTAGCAATATCTTTTTCATCCTGAGAGGCCAACAAACGTTATGCAAGTTGAAAGCCATAAATTTCATTTCTATATTGGTTTATACGAGTTGCCAATTTGAATGGAGCTTTTCTTTTAAGTAATGATTTCTTGTTTACTAATTGGATTTGCCTTTTGCATTGTTTTAATATTTTAAGGGATAATGCTAGCCTCATGTTTTATTTCTGAAGAGAATGAAAATGTAAGAAAATGATGTCCACCCAAGGAACAAAGAGGAATTCTTAATTTGTGGCCTAATGTCATTCTCTCTATATATTACAATTAATTTATTTAAGCAAAAGATGAGAATTTGAACTTAGAACCTAAAGTTAAAAATGTCTCGATCAAATTGAGCTATGTTGAAATTGGTGAGATGTCAGTTTCATTATCTTTTTTTTTTGTTAGTCCCACTACTTTTTTCGTTCATATATGCTTTAATTAGTTGAGTTATGATCAGGTTGATCTGACCATATATATATATATATATATTAGTACAAGGGATTTGAGGGATTCGAACCATAGACCTCGTGGTCATTAACACATTCAATATACCAGTTGAGCTATGCTCTCTTTGGCTCGTTCATATATTTTTTTTCTTTCTACTTATTTGTGGTCTCACATCAATTTAAATTCGATTCTCAATTCTAAAGTACATAAGTAAAAAACATTTCATCAACAATGTGAACGACAAGAATTTAACAAGAAATCAAGCTGCCATATAATTCAACCTCGGAGTTTTTTTCAAGAAAATTGAACATTTAGGCATATTTCGTAAACAAATTCTTGGACAGAACACATCCACTAATTAAAGGTGTGTAATTATGTTTTGGGGGACTTTGAAGCTTAAGGAAAGAGGAAGGAAAGTTAGGTTAATTAATTAAGATTATTTTCACTTAAATTCTTCTTTAATCCGGCTGTGAGCCATTTTTGACGATGTATTCATTATTAATTGTTCAAAGAATTCTTCATAATGATATCACCAAATCTAATTTAAAATTTAAAATTTAAAAATGAAAAGAGTTTCTTATTTTCAATTCAAGTGAGAAAGTGGTACGAATCTGCCAAAATTAGTCAGCAGCTTTGCAATTTAACATATTTTGTACGTTTTTTTTTTATATCTCTAGCTTTTATATTACGTGTTAATGATGTCATTTGTGTTTGGTCTAAAAGCGACCCTAGAAATTTTTAGACAATAATTTAATAAATTAAAATTAGAATTATTGAATTCAATAACTTCCCTAGTTAAAATTGTTGGGAAAAAACCTCCCACTACTACCGCAGGAATAAGCAGAAAAATAACTGAGAAATTAAAAGAAAGCAACAAAATAAGAAACACAAGAATTAACGTGGAAAACTCCAAAACCGGAGAAAAAACCACGGACAGAAAGAAATACTCTACTATGTGAAAAATTATTACAATCACACAGAATTCTCTCTCCGACCCCAATTACAAAGAAACACTCTCTCAAAGCTTTATACCACTCACTTAACTGGAGTTAGTATACCAGGCTTAAAGTATTTCGAATTGGGATGATTTGAAACCAAAACCATAGACTCCTTTTATAGTGCTTGGAGCCCATGACTTTCTTGTACATTTCCAATGTGGGACAATTTCTCTTCAAACATATTGCCAAAATCCCTACAAATTCCACCTTGGCAAGATATTTGAAGAATTCACAGCTTCTACTCCACCAATTGTCTTCATTGAAAAAACATAATCCTCAACACAGAGAATTATAACCTACTCCACCATAAAAGTGGACCACTTGGAATGTCACCTTCCAAGACTTTTCTTCTTCGTCACATGTCGATAAACCTTGCTGAATATTTATGGTGCAACTTCCACCTACTTGGCTCACTCGGAAGTTCTTCAGCCATCGACATAACTTCCACCACACACACCTTGCATAACCGCCAAGTCAATGCCCGTGTGCAAACCTGTGGAACCGCTAACATCACATCCTCTATCATGGTAAAGCGAACATACCATAAGGATGAATTCTGTCTTTCTTCAGAAGAAATCACCATCTCCCTTAACAAGAGAGACTATGTCAGCATCCGATCCAGAGCCCTTTGACGAACTTGCTCTGTTAGGACAATTCTTTTTCATGTGTCCAGACTGTCCGCATTCCCAGCAACCTTTCTTTTGCACGAAGTCTTTCTTCTTCTTCCAATTGCTAGCTACCAAGACTGAATCCTCCTGGGAAGTACGCCCGTCACTCTTCAGCCTCCTTTCCTCTGATAGAAGTTTACTAGTAGCCTCAACAAAATTTAAAGTCTCCTTCCCGTACATCAAGATTGGCTTCATGTGTTCATAAGAAGGCGGAAGTGACAAGATAAGCCTGAGTGCCTTATCCTCATCCTCTATCTTCACTTCGATCACCTCCAGCTCAAAGACGATGCCATTGAGAACACTCAGATGATCTGAGATTTTCGTACCTTCCTCCATTCGTAGCGTGTGAAATTGCTCCTTTAGATACAGTCGATTTGAGATGCTCTTTGCCTGATACATCGCTTCAAGCTTCTCCCAAAGCTCTTTGGCTGTCGAAATTCCATGCACATTTGCAAGAATATTCTTAGCCAAATTTAGTCTGATTGCACTTGTAGCTCTCAAATCTAATTCATCCCATTCTTCATCAGTCATGCTGGACTTCTTAAAACCTCTGCTGGAACCGCCACTGGACTCCACTGGACCACCATCACCGCTTAACTTTTCAGAAGCACCACCACTCGGTCTTCCTTTCAAAGCCTTGTGTAACCCAGATTGTATCAGCACATCTTTGACTTGTACTTGCCACAAGCCAAAGTTCATCCTTCCATCAAACTTCTCCACGTCAATCTTCACTGGACTCATAAAGCTTGACATATCTGCTTTCACTCCTAGCGAATCTGCAAATAGTGAACAACCCACACTATTCACAAAACAGCTGTAGCTCGTTTCAAGAAATCTTTTCTGATGTGGAAGTTCAGACAGTGCTGCAACCACAGAGCATACTCAGAAACTCAAGAAACTAAGAACCTAAAGCTCTGATACCAATTGTTGGGAAAAAACCTCCCACTACTACCGCAGGAATAAGCAGAAAAATAACTGAGAAATTAAAAGAAAGCAACAAAATAAGAAACACAAGAATTAACGTGGAAAACTCCAAAACCGGAGAAAAAACCAATGACAGAAAGAAATACTCTACTATGTGAAAAATTATTACAATCACACAGAATTCTCTCTCCGACCCCAATTACAAAGAAACACTCTCTCAAAGCTTTATACCACTCACTTAACTAGAGTTAGTATACCAGGCTTAAAGTATTTCGAATTGGGATGATTTGAAACCAAAACCATAGACTCCTTTTATAGTGCTTGGAGCCCATGACTTTCTTGTACATTTCCAATGTGGGACAATTTCTCTTCAAACATATTGCCAAAATCCCTACAAAAATAAGACACACAAAGCATATGTATATTAATTTATTTTTTTTAGAGTTTAACAACATGTGGGAGTCGAGAGATTCAAATCTCCTAACCTCTTGATTGAAGATATAAACCTTAAGCAATTGAGTTATAATTAGTTTGACAAAAGCATATTTCATTTAGAGATTAATTTGGATGGTGAATAAATAAAATTTCATTGAGTTCTAAGCCAAAGTAATTTCAATACTATCACTTTATTAATTTTATATGGTAAAACAATATAACTATATTGACTTTTCAAATTACAGTCGGTCTCATTATTAATATACTTAAAATTAAGGATCTGAACTACCTACTAGTTGAAATTCCTTTTTTTATAATATACATAAAACTCTCCCCAAATTTTACAAAGACCCATGAACCTAAATGCCTACAAAAGAAAATTTCAATCCTTATTATCTAAAAAGCATAAAGAAAAAGGGTCGATGAATTTACCTCATCAACCAATTTTTTCTCGGTGAAAAGGGGAGGGTAAAGGAAAAGGGGATCAAAGTGATTTTCTTTCATAATGAACAAAATCTTGATATTCTTGACTAAGCATTAGTAATTGTGGTGTAAGTGTAACTATTGCTCAACTTTCCCATTGGATTATTTCTTTACTTTTGAAACAAGCATGAAACTTGAAAGTTTTATGTTAAAAATAAAACTTTCCCAAAGGAAAGAGTAATTAAAATCCCACACACGACTTTTAGAGCCACATCTTGTCAAGATCTACAGTTTCCTTAAACTCTGCCGACAATATTGCCCAAGAAATTTGTGGATAATATATATTCTTTGCTTTTTACGCATGGCCCCTCTTTCATTCATTGCATGCACTGAATTTAATTTATTTTTATTTCTATGGCTGAGGTGAAAATACGTTCAAAGTACAAAAAAGAAGTGATCTTGCCAAAGATTTCCTACCCTTTTTGTTATATTTCCAAACCCTTTTTTTCTCTTCTTTTGTGTTTGCAAACATCTTTTAACACTTTGTCTAAAAATTAAAACGTTACATGATTCGAATAGTTCAGAACAAAAAAAGTTGACTTGATTGAAACTCTAGCGTAAGTAGGTTATATATTTTTTTTGTAGCTCATGTCATATATGTTTAAGTGGGATGTGAGTTTGCATGGTAATGGCAAAATTAGAATGTGATTATTCCCCAATACCAACAATGTATTTTTTTAACATTAGCATAGTCTAACTGATATAAAGTATGAACCATCAACTAAAATGTTAGAGGTTCGAATCTCTCCCACTCCATATATTGTAAAAAAAAAACAACATTTTTTTTTTGTAAGTTGTCAGTTTGTTCACGATTGTATGATATTTGTCCATTTTGAAACTAAGTCCACGTGACTTTACTTTGATTCCACCCAAAGTATTTCATACTTATACAGATTTGATCTTTGCTTATATATCATGAATCCTCCTTTCATCTCATCGATATGAGCCGAAGGAATGGGATGGTAATACTAATAGTTGCATATAGTAAAGATTTTTTCTTTTTTTTTTTCTTTTTTTGAAGAGAGAAAAAGAAAGCACCAAATTTGACTGTTTGGTAAAAATGAAAAGTAAGATGTTGCAGGGAATTTTTATTACATCATAAAGCGAGTGGATTGAAGACAGACAGTGGAACGTCGTGCCGATTTGAAAAGAAACATCAAATATTGACATCAATATCACAGTGCCTTTGGCCGACAGCTCCCAATATCACCACTTCCTTTATTACGGAAAGACCGAAAGTTTTTCCTTTTTTTTTTTTCACTTTCTAAGTATTGAAATTAATACTCCATATTAGGCAAGTTTTTTTTTTTTACAAAAAAAAAAATTAAAGTATAGAGAGTAAAATCAAATTCGAAGTGTTGGAGACAAAAATAGAGAATAGCCATAAGTTTGGGGATTAAATTCATATTTCAATTTTGTAATATGTATTGCCTTTCTTTGTTAAAACGCCAAAGTTATCTCTTTTGTTTACATCATCATTATTGGCATATAGTCTTTCTATTTCTCTATATTTCCAAAGAAAAATAATTAGCATATGATCTAAAAAAAAAAACAATTTTGTGTGTGTTTGTGTTTTATCCGTGTATTAGAATATAGAGAAGACAAAAAGATCAATATCAAAGTTTTATGTTATCACCTAACAAATTTGTTTTAAAGGAATTAATGATTGAAAGATAGAAAAGAATTAAGCATCTTATTTTAATGGCAAACTGCCACTATATACCAGATATTACAATTGGTTGAGCTGCATGCACGTTAGAAAGAATGGTTAGGATTTTTGGGGATTGTTTAAAATGATATATACCTATAAAATAGTTTTGGTTGTTTTTGTTTTTATGAGAGATTTGTTATGATAAAGTTTGTGATTTAGATTAGGCTAATTACAGTCAAGCATAATTGGGTTTTTTTTTTTTTTTTGAGTTCTAATTCAATTAGTTAAGATATATACATTTGACTTAGATGTCAAAGGTTCAAAACCATCACCTCACAATTTGTTGAACTAAAAAAAATGAGGTTAATTATTATTTTGATTCTTCGGGCCCACTAAATTGAAAAGGTTTTTTTTTTTTTTTTTTTTTTTTTTTGAGTTTTGCGTTTTTATAAATTGAAAAGTTTATTTCCTATGAGAACATGTATTATTCTAATTAATGTCTCGGTATTATATTATCCTAATTGAGAGTAGTGCGGTCTTACGGTTGATAATTAAATTAAAATATAATGTGAATGAGTCATGTGATTAGAGAGATGCAAATTTAAGATTAAATAATTGACATTCACACACTCTGGTTTGTTTTTAAGACTTGAGATTTGATCCTCTTTTTAATATGTAAAATTCTGTCATCCACAGGATCCAAATCCACGGCCTGAGAATCAAAATCCCACTACTTGATAAAATCCAAAACCTACACAAAACCAAATTCCATTCAAATATCTATGTTACATTCGTTTCATTGGGTGAAGAGATTATATAGTAAACAATTTAATATTGATTCATTGGATGAAGATATTATATAGTAAACAATTTAATATCGATTCACAATATATTTAGTTAGAAAATAATATAGGACGGAGAGATTCAAACCTCTAACATTTTAGTCAAGATTTTAATGTTTTAACTAGTTGAGTTATGTTCAGATTAGTTTATACTAATCTTTGTATTGTGTTTTAATTTTCAATTGATGATTACATACCTAAATTTGCTAGTTGATAATCATAAGATATTGAATTTTTTCCATTTATTGTGTTAATTTTTAACCAACTCATGGGATATGGTATATTTTGATTACGTTTCTTCCTTGATTTCATAGTAGAATCTTAATTAATATACATAGTTTTGTGCGTGTGTTTTTAATATTATGTTTTCTGTTTTTTAACATCTCTCTCTCTCTCATCTAATATTGATACAAGTACTCAAAATAATTGTATCTATCTCAATATCGTTGTAAAACTTGACAATTTTTAGCATAAGCCTTCCAATTAACCACATTGGTTGAGGGTTAGAGATAAAGTTTGTTCATCTTTTTAGTTTCAATATAGTTATTTTTTAATCTCATGATTATTTTCGCTTTTTAGATGTATATGAAGGGGACTCGTCAACGTCAAAATCTAAGAATTTTAGAAACATTGTGGACTTTAAAACTTATTTAAAGTATGTATGTTCATAAAATAAAGAGATTTTTTAATGTGATTTTGATTTCCTCTAAACCCTAAAGTCTTTAGAATCATTGGAAACAACTATATCTTTTTGAAAATAACTTTTTTTAAAAAAAAAATTATTATCCCTTTGATTAAAAGTAAAAGTATTCAACAAGAAAGAAAAAGTTATGAGAGATTTTGAAAATGATGTGGTAGGTTTTTTTTTTTAAAAAAAGGGTCAAGAATAAGGTGCAAAGAGGGCCACAATTAATTACTTATTTAAAGTGTTGTTGATGTCTCACCTCTTTCATTGAAAGGAGAAAGTGAAATTTCCAACTTTGACATTTATGTTATAACCTAACTCATATAATTTTTCACGCTATTCTTTTTTTTTTTTTTTTAAGTAATATATGCTTTTGGGAGACCATAAAATTCATAAATAATGTGGTGTATTTTCCATAGATATAACCAATATCTAACATTTCATACTATGCTCAATCTTCCATATCCAACTCCATTCCCAAAGTGAGTTTAGCTTAGTTGTAATTAGCATGTACTTCTTCCTTTGAGGTTGGAGGTTCAAATTCTCATACCTTATTTGTTGTACTAGAAAAAAAAAAATCAATCACATTTAATAAATAAGATTAAAAAAAAAGAAAAAAATGCTTAGAACTTTGTTCTTTAAAATTTTCATTGGCTTTTAGCAGTCGTTTTCCTTTGTTGCCTCTTAGCTTGATCCAATGATGCATATTTTCTAAAGATAAATAAATTAAAGTTGTTTCTCTTCTAAAAATCAAGGGTTTATAAATATTTATAGCATAAATCATTTTAATATTATAATTCAAATAATATCACTTCTTCAACTATGCAATTGTTAGGGGTAAATTTATACTCAATGAAATACATTGAAGGCTATAAAGCGCTGCGAAACGGGAAATGTCTTGGACAAAAGGGTTTGCATATGGTAGCAAACTTAGACTTAATCGAGCCCAAGGTCGACCAATCCAAAGGCTGACTAGCCCATGGGTTGACCAACCTTTGGGGTGGCCCAAGAGCTTAGTAGACTTGGGCTTGGTTAGCCATGGGCCATGTCAGGCCTTGGATCGACCAAGACCTAAGGCTAACTAGACCTAGGGCCCAACTAGGCTTAGAGACAGCTAGCCCACAAGTCAATGGGCCTAAGCCGACCAGACCTAGGTGGTCCAAGGGTTTGAGAATGTGCCAAGGGAATCAATTTATACTTGGTCAACCTCTTCTGTTAAGGATAAATCGAGAAGCCCAAGGTTAACCCCATATAAATAGAAAATACAAATTCTTATATGGAGGAAAGCTAAAAAATCCTGACTCTTACTACACCTCTTGTAATGCCCGACATTTTTAAGAAGTTTTAATTTCTACTTTTGGACCATCCAAATTAATTTTGGATTAATTCTTGTTCATTAGGTTTGTGGAATTATTGTTTGAAGCTTAATTTAATGGCATAAGCAGAGTAACCTCGTTGCACTTTCTAGGTAATCTACTCTAAGTTTTAGGGTCGTTATACCTCTCTAAAAAATCTCTGATCTAACTTAGGTATTGGAGCATGTGTGGCAAGCACCACACCGATGTGCACGTTGTTTTATAGGTATTTGACTCCCAAAATTATCATTGAGATTGTACGAATCAAGTAGATTCATTTGTGTCAGATTTATGCATCAACAATAATAAACGATGGATCAAACTACCTTTACATCCAACTATAATATTTTTCCGTCTTCGATCCCAAAAGTTATATTAGATTGAAATATCAAAGTATCAATAGTTATAGCTTTTTTATGCAGGGGTGGATCTACCTGGAGAATGGGGCCATGGCCCCCCAAAGTTTATGAATTACACTATAATATATATTAATTAGCCTTTAAAAGAAAATGTACATTTCTATGCTTGTTCATAGCGGTAATAACGCTCATAAGTCGGTCGTTTTATGGGATAACTTCGCCCTCGAGCTCGAGGTTTTAATTTTTTCACAGTAGTACTTTAGTTGACTTCCGCTTTATTAATGACTAAATTTCTTTCGTTGAAACCCATATTGTGACTAGCATTTGTTGCTGTCGAATAAACCAATTTTAAAATTGGATAACATATTCGATAAGGCATGAGTTCGAGTATCATCATTGTTTCTTCGTAGGAACGTCCACGAATTTGATCAATTACTCTTCGCGCTTTGTGAGGGGACATACATATATGTTGACCTAAAGCGTATACTTCTGTATATCGATTCTTTTTTATGCACATCACAAGCACGGTTGCATTATTTTCTTTCTTTCTTTTTTTTTTCATTTATATATTTCTTTGCTTTCCGCCTTCTTTTTTTTTGTTATACATTTCTTTTCTTTTATGTGTTTATAAAAAGTTACTATTTTATTGATTTAAAAATATATAGAAAACTATTCTATAAAATAATTTAGACCTCTATTTTTTTATATATAAATATAAATAATAAATCACATTTTATTAAAAGAATTATATCTACAAAATATTTATAATTTACAAATATTTTATAGGTTAGTAAATTAGTTTTTTATATTTAATTTTATAAGAAACTATAATATTATATTCTTGACCTATTCAAACATTTTTTAAAATTTAGGGATCTATTAGACACAAAATTCAAAGTTTAGGAACTTATTGTACACGTTTAAAGTTTAGGAACTTATTAGATACTAGATTGAAAGTTTAGGGACTCATTATAGACACTTTTTAAAGTTTAGGGATCTAATAGACTCAAACTTAAAAGCTCATGGACTAACTCGTAATGGATATTTAAGGTTATTCGAACTTAGTTAAGAAATCTTTGATACACCTACCTATTCTTATCTAGAAAAACCTTTTTTAAGTCAACATAATGTGGGGGTGTGAATTCGAACCTCTGACCTTTTAGAGATATTTAAGGTTTTTCTATTTGATAAGACATCAAGATCATCTAAATTATATAATGGATATTTAAGGTTATTCAAACTTAGTTAGGAAATCTTTAATACACCTACCTCTATTCTTATCTAGAATAACCTTTTTTAAGTCAACATAATGTGGGGGTGTGAATTTGAACCTCTGACCTTTTAGAGATATTTAAGGTTTTTCTATTTGATAAGACAACAAAATCATCTAAATTATATAATGGATATTTAAGGTTATTCGAACTTAGTTAGGAAATCTTTGATACACCTACCTATTCTTATCTAGAGTAACCTTTTTTAAGTCAACATAATGTGGGAGTGTGGATTCGAACCTCTGACCTTTTAGAGATATTTTTTTTATTATATTTATATAACATAATTTGTCGGCCCCCCCAAACATTAATATCTAGGTCCGCCCCTACTTTTAAGGGATCGTTTGGTAACGTTCATGTTTTTTGTTTCAGGTTTCTTGTTTCCAATTTTTTAAAAACAGAAACGTTTGGTAACTGTTCATGTTTCTTGTTTCTCATTTTTCATAAATGTTTCTAAAATTTATTTTGGAAATAACAAAATTAAGCTTCTTCTTTCTTGTTTTTATTTCCATTTTTTTAAACAAAAATAAAAACACTATTTTTATCATTCTTGACTTATAAAATGCATAATAAATATCTAAAAATAAATATAACATAAAAAACTTGGGATATTTAATTTTAAAAACTAATTTCAATATAAAATTTTTACACTTTTAATTTAAAGTTTCAGATAACAAGAAACTAGAAATGATTACGAATCATGTTTCTATTTTTTTTTCCCAATAAAAAGAAAAAACAAGAAACAATAACAATTACCAAACACAATTTTATTTTTCTTTATTAAAAATGAGGAAATAAAAAATAATAAACGAGAAACGAGAAAACAAGAAATAAGAACGTTATCAAATAAATTCTAAGCTTTTGAAATAGGTAAATTGGCAGCTTAATCACATTTAAAATGAACATTAATAGTTCTTTATTTTGGAGCAAGAAAAAAAAAAAAAATTCTCAAACATATGGCTGAGGAGGACCCATAAGGCCCTAGTGGTTGGGCGAGGCCGTAGCAGGTCCTCGGCGGCTGGGTCAGATTAGGGGGGCTTCACCTTGGGCCTCCAACTTCCAAGCATACAGGCACAAGATTTTATTTTATTTCATTTTTTTTGGGAACAGGTAGCTTGAATTGGAACATTATTTATTTTTTTATTTTTTTTATAAATATAATAGTTGAGTCATTATTAACACCTTCCATGTAATTAATAATAATATTCGGTTGATTATAGTATTTTTCTTCTGACTTTAGTCTTGTTCATGCCTTTATGTGAAATAGAGAATTTTTTTTTGTGATTGTGTTTTTGTATGATGAAATATTGAAACTTAATTATAATACGTTAAAATTGGTTGTTACGCCCAATCTAAACACAGTCTAATTGATTTAGATATATAACTTCAATTAAAGAGATCAAAGGATTTGAATCTCCCACGAACTAAATAAATAAAATGTTACAAATAATTTATGTTTTTCAATTCGTGTTATCATTTTCTTTAGTTATGATTTTAGACACCACAATATTATCCATGAGTTATATAATACGATGAAATTATATATAATAATATAAAAATAAATTAGTAAACAAAATTAGATTCCTGGGTGTGGGTCTAACCTTCTTCAGTTCCTCTTCATTATTTTTTCGTTTATAAAAGCCGCCAATATGTTAATTTAAGGAAAAGATCTTTAATTTTTTGGGAAAATTCTAGGAATGGCTAAAAAGAATGGATTGTTTTGGTTAATAGCCATCCGATTTTTCTTTTTAATTATGGCCACACATGAGGTGCACGTGTGGCGTTTCTTTTTTCAAATCCCCGTTTTGTCCTCGTACACTAAATCTCTCTCTCCTATTTTATTTAAACTATATCTAATCTGTATTTTGAAAGATTTACATTGCAGTTATTATCTTTATATTTATTTTTCCGATTCTCTCTCCTCAAGAAAATCTTCATCTCTCCAAAATTCTCTCTCCCCCAAGACAATCCTCATCTCTTCAAATCTAAATATCTCTCTCCTATTTTATTTAAACTATATTTAATTTGTATTTTGAAAGATTTACATTGCAATTAGTATCTTTATACTTATTTTTTCGATTCTCTCTCCCCAGACAATCCTCCTCTCTTTGAATCTTAAGCCATCGGTATTTTTTTGGTAACCATCGCTGCTACACAAGCCAATTTCATGCATGTAATTGTTCAGTTGCTTCCTTCTCCACTCATTGAAATTCTCTCTCCCTAAGACAATCCTCCTCTCTCCTCTCTCTGAATATTAAGCCATCGGTATTTTTTCGGTTTTCTCTCCCCAAGACAATCTTCCTCTCTCCGAATCTCAAATCTCAAGCCATTGACACCGTCGCTATTGCACAAGCCAATTTCATGCGCGTAATTGTTCAGTCACTTACTTCTTAACTTTCTGACAGTTCGAACAACGATTCGGAGCTTTTTGGAAGCTTAGAAGGTGATTCGTAGGAATCTTCGAGGCATGGAGTTGAGTTGCTATGCGTGGTGAAGGCGGTGCTGGAGAAGATGAAGAGTAGAGTGTTAGTCGGGGACAAGTTGGTTGTTGGTTCCATTGATGGGGAAGGCATAGAGGGGTTGCGAACTTACCTTGGATTCTATTTATGGTCCACCTGCAGCCTTCTATTCGCTTATTATTCATGTCTGTTCTGTTGTTCTTATTGATAAAAATCCAGCTTCGTGGTAATGTTCGTACTTTTTTTTTTTTAATTTTATTTATAGTGTATTTCTCTGTACGTATTTTGTTTCGTTGATTTTTACTCTATATTTATTTCAGACACATACACAACTCAAGAGGTAGATGACAATGGTAGGTTTAGGTATAACAAACTACCTAATTTAAACTCTAGAATAAAGAAACCGAATCTATTTATTTTTTATTATATTTGTACCTTGTATCTTCTCAAAATATCGAATTATATTTTTAAAAAATGTGTAAATACGGTACTCTTCGTTATTTTTGGGTTACTTATATTTGTTAGTTTAATATTTCATATTGCATGTCATTTTATTGGTTTGTTAATCTATTATTTTAAATATTTTTTTTAATCTTTTTGTTATGTAATCAATTTTTAATTGCTGTGTATTTTTGTTTGAATTGTAGATAATCTGTTTGAATTAGGTATTTTGTTCAGTTGATTTTTACTCTATATTTATTTCAAGCACATACACAGCTCAAGAGATAGATGACAATGGTAGGTTTAGGTATAACAAACTATCTAATTTAAACTCTAGAATAAAGAAACCGAATCTATTTATATTTTATTATATTTGTACCTTGTATATTCTCAAAATATCGGATTATATTTTTAAAAAATGTGTAAATACGTTAATCTTCGTTATTTTTGGGTTACTTTTATTTTTTAGTTTTGTATTTCATATTGCATGTCATTTTATTGGTTTGTTAATATTTTATTTTAAATAATTTTTAATCTTTTTGTTATGCAATCAATTTTTAATTGTTGTGTATTTTTGTTTGAATTGTAGATAATATGTTTGAATTAAGTATTTTGTTCAGTTGATTTTTACTCTATATTTATTTCAGGCACACATACACAGCTCAAGAGATAGATGACAATGGTAGGTTTAGGTATAACAAACTATCTAATTTAAACTCTAGAATAAAAAAGCCGAATCTATTTATATAATAATATTTGTACCTTGTATTTTCTCAAAATATCGGATTATATTTTAAAAAAATGTGTAAATACGTTAATCTTCGTTGTTTTTGGGTTACTTTTATTTTTTAGTTTAGTATTTTATATTGCTATGTCATTTTATTGGTTTGTTAATCTATTATTTTAACTATTTTTTTTAATCTTTTTGTTATGCAATCAAATTTTAACTGCTCTGTATTTTTGTTTGAATTGTAGATAATCTGTTTGAATTTTGAATTTTGAATTGTAGATAATTTGTTTGAATTTTGAATCCTAACAACTTTTGTTGTTTAGATTACCGAATTTATCTATTCAAATTTAGATTTTAATTTTAAATTAAATTTAATTACCCAATAATTAGGAAATTTTAGTCATGGAAGTGGTTAGGGGTAGTCTGGTCATTTAATAATTACTAATTAAAATTATGAATAATGATTTGGCCATTTTTAAAAAATTAAGATTGTTCGGCCATTTTTCAAAACGTGAAATAAAAAATGGCCATTTGCGTAGTCAACCCTAATTTTTTTTTCCTTATTATTTCCAAGGCGGCCCATAATTACTCATATTTATTTGCACTGACTATGCAAATGACCATTTTTTATTTTCTTTTTTAAAAAATGGTCAAGTGATCTAAGATTTTTAAAAATAGATTATTTATAATTTTAAATATTAATTATTAATGACCAGACTATCCCTAACAAATTTCATATCTAAGATTCTCTAATTATCATGTAATTATAATCAATTTAAAATCAAAATCTAAAAAAAAACAGATAAAATAGATTATCTAAACAACAAAAGATGTTATGATACACTATCTAAAATTTAAACAAAAATTCAAAAAAAAATTAACGATAAATTTTAAAAAAAATCTAATGTAGAAAAAAATACACAACAATTAACAATTGATTGCATAACGCCAAAGAGAGCATTGCTCAACTAGCATATCGAATGTGTTAATGACCACGAGGTCTGTGGTTCGAATCCCCCCAACCTTTATTGTACTAAAAAAAACAATTCAAACTAAATTATACATAAAAGAAGAAGAGGAAACTTGAAAAATTATCCCTATTTATTTCCTAATGTCCATGGGAAGGTTTGGAAAAATTTTCTAAATGCTTAAAAAAGTATTTTTAAGCATTTTAAATACTTAGAAAATCATTCCAAACCAATTTTAATTTTTTTTTTTTAAAAAAAAAAATTCGCGTCTTTCCTCTCTCTGTCTGTATTTTAACAGGATGTGATGTCTATATTTATTTAAACCCCTTTTGATTTAAAAAAAATATTACATAATACAAATTTCACCTTTTACCCATATACTTAGTTCGTTCAATTTTTTACCTAGATACTCCCAATATTATAAAACTAAACTCAAAACTTTGAATAAGTAATAAAATTAAAATTAAATTATAAGTTTGGCTCTAAACTTTTAAATTATATTGTGTCTAATCTTTTCGTGTATTTTAAAAAGTTTATAATAGATTCTTGAATTTTTAAGTTAGCGTCCAATTAATCTTTATACTATAAAATGATTCTATTAGACTCATACACTATCAAATTTGTATCTTAAATAGGTTCATAGTGTTAACTTCATCACTTCAACGCTTACACAACCAAACATACGAACATATCTATATATAATTAGTCCACTACATAATCCTTAAACAATATTGTTAACATATCCATTGAACATTAAATTGACAAAGTTAATGGTATAATGATTTATTGAAAAAAAAATTAAAATTTTATAGACGTATTAAAATCTTTTAAAGTACAAGAATCAAATAGGCATCTAGAGATTCTATTATAAACTTTTTAAAATATAAGAATTAAATAGACACAACTTTGAAAATTTAGAAACAAAATTTGTAATTTAACCTAGAATCAATACTAAGTTTTTATTGAAAAAAAATGATTAGTGGTAAGTTGTAATTTAACCTAGAATCAGTACCAAATGTGTGAGACAAGGTGTTGAGTTGACTTGCAATAGAGAAGCTTACACTAGTGTGGTGTTGTGCCAAACGCACTTTGTTGCTTAAGTCAATGCTTAGACTGAAGTGGTGTTGAGCGAGAGCTTAGATAGCATTGTTACCTTGGTAATTGAATGAGTTCTATTCTAATATGTATAGAGTTCTTTATTGTCTCTTGGTATATTTGTACTTGACATGGCAACAAGGATTTCATAGGTGGCGGCAAGCATCTCAACTCGATTAGGACCGAGCTCAATAGGTTTAAATGGTTCTTTGGCTTTTGAGCTCCACTGATTGCTCGAGAGGCTTTTGAGCTCCATTAGTTGGCTCAGGAAGACTCCTTCCTATACGTGTTGCCACGTGACGCCCACATGTTTTCAAATGTGAGTCCACGTGGGCATGCCCCTAACAAACTTGATAAGACCATTGTCAAAAATAAAAAAATAAAAAATGATAAGACCATTTGATGGGTATTAATTATTTTGGTTGATGTTATTACATTCTGCTTTTAAGTATTCTGTTATTGAGCTTAAAGTAATTTTTACCCACTTGATTTCGTAGCACTGGTTTGTGAGTTGTTTTTGAATTTCCCAAATAATATTGTCATTAAAATTTGAGGAGTTTCATTAAATATTCAAACTCAAAAGTTAAATTTAATGAAATGAAATTGAACATTAATAAAAATAATCAAATACGCGGCGGCAAGGAAACGTCAGGAGATTGGCTGTAGTCTGTAGGACCCCACCTATGGCCGACTTTCCGACCAAATGTCATCTACATAAGACGTTAATTACAGTGGGGCCATTGGACGGTGGAGATTGGTTTCCTCTCACCTCAAAAATAAATATTTAAGTATAAAAAAAAAATTCATTTTAATATATATGGTCTTTTCAAAACTTTTTAATTTTATATTTAACAAGTCTTTTAAATTTTAAATTTTGTGTTTAGAAAATTATTAGAAACTATTCTCAAATGGTTAAATTTGTGATTGAGTCAAGGATAAGGTTTTACTTTTTGGAAGTGTATAAGTTTAAGGTCTAATTTTTAAACCTGAAAATCAATTTTCATTTGTTTCTTAAAAAAAAAAAATACAAAAGATCAATTTTCATAGTTGATAGGTGGTTTTCTTTTGTTATGGGCAAGAAAAAAACAGTAAAATGAAATGCAAAGGGGTAGGGAAATCGTGTGGGGAAGAGGTACACGTGCGAGGAATTGATGGAAGTTGGGGCCCACTGGTTATTAATTCCAAGTTAGAAAGGACAACAATTTTTGACCAAAGACCCATCACACATTATTAAAGACAACCCTGCGTTACAACAACGCATCCTTCTTTTCAGCTTTTTTCTCAACTTTATCACTTGTTTTAATCATTTTTTTTATACTAGACATTTATCATATAGTATTTTGTCCTTACTTTTTTTTTCTTTTTCTTTTTGGAGGTTGAACAATAGTAGAGGTTGGAAGAGCGAACCATCGACTTTTAAGATGATAATTGATGTTTTATCTACTGAACTATGCTTTGATCGACATCCTTACTTATAATTTATTGTTTGAATATACTAATCAGTTCTTTTTTATAATTTTCAGGTCTTTAATCTTTTAAAATTTTTAATTTTACCTTTAATGTATTAAAAATTATCAATTAGGTTCTTTTGTTTAAAATTGTTTAAGTTTTGTTAACAAAAAAATTGATGTATTATTAAGCTCTCGCTTGATAACTATTTGATTTTTCAAAATTGTGCTTATTTTTTTTCACAATTTTCTTACAATGGGTTTCATCTTTCTCAAGGAAACAATTAAAATTCTTAGTCAAATTTCAAAAAAAATAAATAAATTTTTAAAAACTACGGGCCAATTTGATAAGCATTTGGTTTTTGATTTTTGATTTTTGAAAATTAAGCTTATAAATACTACTTCCACCTATAGTTTCCATGTTTTCTTTTCTACTTTTTACATATGTTTTCAAAACCAAGCTAAGTTTTGGAAACTAAATAAAGTAATTTTCAAAAACTTAATTTTTATTTTTGGAATTTGACTAGAAACTCAAATGTTTCCTTAAGAAAGATAGAAGCCATTTGTACAGAAGATAAAAACTATTATAGAAAAATTGTGAGAAAACAAACATAATTTTCAAAAACCAAATGATTATCAAACAAGCGTATTTTTTTTAGTTTTCAAAACTTTGTTTGGATTTTGAAAACATTGGTATAAAGTAGATAACAAAGCAAAAAAAAAATATATAGGTAGAAGTAGTGTTATAAGCTTAATTTTTAAAAATTAAAATACAAAACTAAATGATTATGAAAGGGCTAAGCCTAAATTATTGGTTTATTCACATATATAAACACGTTGATACACCTTTGAGATGCTACTTAAAATATGAAAGTATTGCCGCTATCAACAAAATCTCTGACACGTCCATTAACAAAGTATATTTCTTCCAAAGAGAGCATAGCTCAACTGGCATATTGAAAGTGTTAATGACCATAAGGTCTGTGGTTCGAATCCCCCCAACCCCTAATGTACTCAGAAAAAAAAAAGTACATTTCTCCAAAGGGGCATATCTACAAATATGTTAATAAAGAACCCTTTAATAGTACATTAACTTATTTTTTTACAAAATAACCTAGCTAATCAAGAATTTTTAATACATTAAAATAAATTTGTGAATTTTAAAAAATCAAATTGAGAATTACCTAAAAGGTGAAAGACTATTTGATATATTTAGCTTAATTCATTTTGCATCTCACACTTATATATTCTTTGTGCAAATGTGCGTCTCATATATTTTTAGGCTCTTTTGAATTTTATATTCCAGATTTAAAAGTCAATATGATAAGGAGACTTTATCATTATTTAAATTTGAACTAAATATATAACTAAAAGAGGAAGGAAGAAAAAAAGGTGAGAACATAGTTTGATTTTTGGGATACCAAGTAAATTCAAGATGACCAAAACAACGTAGAAAAGTAGTTTTGAAATAATAGTTTTTCCAACTTACGTGTTTATAGATGATGTAAATTGCTTCATTTGCTTTGCTCTATAGTTTTTTAAAAATATAAAATTAAAGCTAGAAAATATTTCTATAATTTTATTTACTGTTATTATAAACCAGCTCCTTCTTTGGCTGCTCTATCCATTTGAGTTGGTCAAATTTTAAGTATTTTCATATTTTATATGAAAGTCATATACCAACTAAGCTAGAAAAGTATTTGAAATTGTATAGGGAGGAGGAAATTAAATGCATTATTGTAGCATTTCTCTAAATTTGTAAACTCAAGGGAGAGAATAACTATTTTCCATAATAATAATAATAAGTTTTTTTTAAAAAGAAAAATCAATTTATGCATTAACTAGATCTATCCTAAAGTATTAATCTTTGGTGTCATTCATGAGCCAATTGCCACATTATGCATTTTGTCACTGCCACACTCACATCTTCACAAATTTATTCAAATGTAACACATGTTAAAAGCTCCATTATTTCAACATTTTATTTTTGCAAACTTGAAATTTCATAGGACATCATACAATTTTCTATTTTACTTATTCTATATTTTATGTATAACTATTAAATTATCAATTTGATTTGATCAATTTAGTTTTTTCTTTTTACCAAGTGTCAAATCAATTTATGATAAAAGGGTCGCAATAAATATGTAATATTTAGTCCAATACTTGATCTCCTTTCATCAATCAATAATCATCGAGCCTTCTCATGAATAAACATTTAATAAAATTCACTCAATTTAATGTTTGTTTCCTCAAACTTCTAATGCCCAAAATTTCAATATTACTACCATAAAACAATATATATTAGGCTAAATATATGCTTTAGAATGCTGGATGTCTTTTCAATTTAGTCCATATTGTTTAAAAAATATCAAGTTAATTAATGACATATTAATATTTTTCAATTATAGAAATTCTATTGGTGAATGTTAAAATTGGCCGGATAATAACCTTATATGGAATTGCACCTGTGTTCTAACAAAAATTTAGAGAGAAATTAAGTCGTCAAGAGAGATAAGGAGAGTTGAAAAAAATATGTCAACTTGAGCATAGTTCAACTAGTTAACTTAAGACATATAGATCTTCAAACAAGGTTTGAATCTTTACTCTACATGTTGTTAACCTTAAAAAAATTGAGTTGAAAAAACTATCATAACGTTAAGGACTAAAATGCATATTTAGCCACTAAAATGCATTTTTAGCCTTATATTCTGAATTTTTTTTAGGGCAAAATACACTTTTGGTTTATAGGATTTGAACTTAATTTCTGTTTTGTCCCTAAAAGTTTTCAAGACTAAAAATTTTGGTCTTTAAAATTTGAATTTAATTTCTATTTGGTTATTGAGATTTTAAAATTGACATGTTTGGTCCTTGAGGTTGAATTTAATTTTTAATCTATCCCAAAAGTTTGAAATTGGTTTCTAGTCAGTCCCCGAGTATAAAAAATTCCAAACCCATTTAAAAAATACGTGCTAACAAAGCCTTGTCAATATATGTTAACAGTCATGTCATTATTTTATTAGGTCAACTTATGACCAATTTTATTTAAGGATTATTTAGAAATCAATTTTAAACTTACCAATTGAAAATAAAATTCAAATCTTGATAAACAAATACATCACTCTTGAAATCTCAATGACCAAGTAGAAACTAAATCAGATATTAAAGATTTAAAAAAAAAAAAAACATTACTAAATAGAAATTAAATTGAGACTAAAAACTGTATTTTACCTTTTTTTTTTTTTCTTGCTTTTTAGCATAGGAAAAAAAATGGAGGGGAAAGAGAAGAATATTTCACTTGGTTGTTTCGGGAAATTGGCAGCATTAGCCACTGGGTCTGATTTCCTTTCCCTTTCTTTTCTTTCTATATCTTCTGCCTTAGCCTCCGATTCTTGCCTACCAATTCTGACCTTTCTCATATTCCATTCTTCATCTTCATCTTCATCTTCTTCTTCTTCTTCCTTCGATCAAGTTTTCTCATCGCCTTCCTCACATCGACCTCTTCTCCGATCGTCATGTCGTTCAGAGGCCTCCGACGGGTATCTTTATGTTCTTATTTTTTATGTTTTCTTTACTTTAACTCAACTGGATGTCGCCTTATTTCAACTGGGGGTACTGGGTTTTGTACCGATTTGATGCTAATTATGTTTATCTCAAGATTCTTAAGGCCTGCTTGATCCTTCAGAACCACCCATCAACTGAAGCCTGAATATATAAGTTTTCTATGACCTTAATTTCTTTCTTTGCCCTTTTCTGTGATGGGGTTTACTTTTGTTTCTTTAAGAATGGTGTATTTTCTTTGTTTTTCTTCATTTCTTGGTGGCATATTTTAAAAGAGAACTGTGGATTTTGAGGAAGGGAGTTAGATTAGATAGATCATGTGCTTGATTCAGGTTCTTGATATAGCTCTGAAAGTTTTGATTTAAAGGGAGGAAATCATGATCTTTACTGTTCAGGTAGGTCTGTGAGTTCAGATTCTGTGCCAGAGTCTGTTGGTGGACTTCTGTCTTCTTTGCTTGTTCTGCAATTTCTTTTTAGAAACTTTTCAAACCAGGACTTAAAAACTAGAATCTATTAGGGATCTCAGGATTAATCATGCTGCTCTGCTCTACAGTTAAATCTAACTTTTTGCAACAAGAACCCATTAATTGAATTAATATTATAGATCCCATGGTTCAATTTAAAGGGCTTCTGCTGGTGTATTTTGCTGAGGATTTTTACTTTGTTGGCACTATTTTCTTTGAAATCTACAGATTTGGAACTCTTTACATGCTTTGAATCTTGCTGCTACTTGTTGATGATTCTTCCCTGGACCTCTGTTTGATTGTTTGACATTTATGAATAACCTTTGCAGCAAAACACTTTATCTGCAATGGGTGTGAATGAACACACCAAGAAAACATTTTCTGAACTACAGAGAAAGAAAATGTATCGATATGTGATCTTTAAGGTTGATGAAAAGAAAAGGGAGGTGGTGGTTGACAAGATTGGCAGTCCTGCAGAGAGCTATGAAGATTTCACTGCTGCTCTGCCCGACAACGATTGCCGCTACGCCGTGTATGATTTTGATTTCGTGACATCCGACAACTGTCAGAAGAGCAAGATATTCTTCATAGCATGGTTAGCTAAGCTTTCACCTATCATGAACTTAATCCTTATTGCAATGTTAATGTCTACTTGATATATATTGTTCATTGGTTTGCCCCACAACACAACCTTTTGGTACCTACTAAGGAAAACATTGGTTATCCTTAAGTCATGATAGTTTTGACCTTTAACCTGTGTCTATTTAAAATCAGACTACTATTTCCAAGCTCTAGCTTCTAGGGTTCTTCATGTTCATGGTCAATTGGTTATTCATATAACTCATCTGGTATGCGTACTAATTTCATTAAATACCTTCCTCTGGTGCATATGCTTTACTCTTCACACTGCAGAAGTTAGAGTTTAGTGGTTAAGAGTTCTATATGCATCCACTAATCTCTCTGAAGATCGTAGTACATCGAAATTTTTGGGCAAAACTTGAAAATCTTGTCATATTTTATCAGAATGCTCCCTGTTTCTGTTGTTGATGATCCAATGCACCTTTTGAATCTCTTATTCCAGAAGCCATCTAACTTATGACCTTGAATAAAAAGAATTCTTTTAGTCATGTCATATCAATGACTATCGTGTCGCGAGGGGGTGTCTTCTCTCTTGATCTCACACTAGATTGTTGTACTTCAGGTCTCCAGCTAGCTCACGAATCCGCGCTAAGATGCTCTATGCAACATCTAAAGACAACTTTCGACATGAGCTCGATGGCATCCACTATGAGATTCAAGCTACTGACCCTGCAGAGATGGACCTGGAAGTGATTAGAGACCGTGCTCAATGAACAGTCTCTGTTGTTTAATTTGTTGTTCCCTTGGGGGTAAACCAGCTTGTATTTTGAATACTTACGAATTGGTTTATCCCCGCTTCGATATGTGTAAAACCAATCGCTGGCAAATGAAAACATTGCACAAACCGTAAAATAAACTAACATCTGCAGAATGCTGATATATGGTGGATCGACATGTTGCGTCTGGTTGCTATGACTGCTTCTCAGGTGAAGATAAGTTTGTAATAGAAAATGTTTAGAATTTATCAAACCTATTATCATTGGAAATTTGTTCTCTGATGGATCTGCCTCAGTGTCTCTTCTGTTCCTTCATTTGCCTTTTATGAACATAGCATCCAAACAAACGTATAGAAAAGAAGCATTTCTTCCCTGTCCTTTTTTAATTCTCAAAAGTTAACAAGGAGAGAATAAACTTCTATTTTGTAAGTTTGGAATGAGATATTTCATGTAAAAACATTTAATAACTACGGATCTTCCTTTCACTCTTTTAAAGTGTCAAGCTTATTGATGACAACCAAAGTTTCTTCATTGAAATGCATTAACGTGTGAATCAAAGGACATATTTCATTTAAAATTTATTGCTAATTCACTTTGTTAATCAAATATAAGGCAGCAAATAAATAAAGGAAGACAATGAACAAGAAGATAGATTTCTCAAATTACTTCACCTACTATTACACTCACCTTACTATTATACTTCTCAAATTGAATACAAAATTCTTGGTAGAGTCACTAACATGTCCGCGAAGAAACATAAATCACACAGATATTTATCAATCATGAGGTCAAATGCTTGTAGCTTTATTCTAATGAGAGTTCTATAGGTTGAATATTTAAACATGTGAGACTGTCGTACTGGAAGATGTCTGGCCCCCGGCCAGTTCTCCAATGGTTCCATCTTCGTTCTCGCCCGACATCTCTTCCAACGACTTTCCTTTTGCTTCAGGCACGAGAAAAGTAAACAGAATTCCCAAGAAGTTAAGTCCACCCAACAACAGAAGCGAGTTCTGGACTCCAATGCCAGGAGGATATCCTGCATCAGTTTTATTCTTGTCTTTGTTTTGAGCCAAATATAGGAAACCAAATGCACCCACCATAGCTCCAAGCTTCCCAGCCGCTGATGATATACCATGGCAAGTAGAACGGAATCGTGCTGGAAAGATTTCAGCTGGGACAACGAAAGTAGTTGCATTCGGTCCGAAATTCGCAAAGAAGAATGTTAACGAATAGAGGACAACGAAACCAATACGGTGGTCCTTCAGAGTCCAGTGATGGTATGGAATTGCAAGAGCAAACATGAAGGCTGTCATGAAGAAGAATCCCATGAGTTGAATGGCAAATCTCCCCATCTTGTCGATGAAAGCCACTGTGAACCAGTAGCCAGGCACAGTACTGCAGAGGGCAATGAGTGTTTGAGCCCTTGCAATTCTGAAAACTTCTTCAATTGCATTCATAGTGGCTGCTGGAGGAATCCATCCAATTGCACTGAAGATATCTTTTTGGAATAAGTTCTGGCTGTAGAATGCAATGTCAAGTAAAAACCAAGTACTTGTAGTTCCAAGTAAGTGAATTCCATGGCGACGAAAAAACTCTCTAGAGAATAGGCCATATGCACTTGCACTTGCGCTTGGCTTCTGTTCAGCAGGCTTTTGTGCTTCAGCCTCAATATCCATGTGCAGAACTTTTGACATATCTGATGCAGCTTGGGTTGTATCTTTGGCTACAAGAGCCGTGTATCGTGCGGTTTCGGGCATTTTCATCCTCCAGTAGTAAGTAAGAGCAGCTGGAAGAGCTCCAACCATTAGAATGATCCTCCAAATGTAATCTGCTTGTGGCACAGTGGATGCAACTGGATCAACTGCATAAGGCGGAGCATGAAACTTGGCCTTAAATGCCAGAGAGATGAAAATGGCAAATATGCCTCCACCCAAAATTCCAAACCCCTGCATAGCAAACACTGCAGCAATGAATGCACCACGAGTCTTCTTATTTGAGTATTCCGACATGATGGTTGCCGAAAGAGGGTAATCGCCACCAATGCCGAACCCAAGCCAGAACCGGAAGAAGCAGAGAGTAGTCATGACAGATTGTGAATTGTGGCCAAAGGACAAGCCTGAGCCTATAGAGCATATAACCATCAGCATTAAAGTCATGCCATAAACTCGCTTTCGCCCCATTTTGTCACCCAACCAGCCAAAGAAGAGTTGTCCTGCTAGCGTTCCACAGAATGCCACACCATTAACAGCAGCAGCAACGTTTGGAGGCAATGTCCCAGGCTTTGGTGCGCCATCAACATGATAGTAAATGCGTCCCAGTAATTTGGTAACGAGAGATATGCAGAATAGATCATATGCATCAGTGAAAAATCCCATTCCAGCAATGATGATTGCTGTGAAATGGTACCATTGTGTTTTGGCTACATCAAGTGCATTTAGTACTTGTAATTGCTCCTTTCCCATTTCTTGCTTTCTTACACCGTACAACCTTAAAATTCTTCTTCTTCTCTCACTTTTATCTTATGTTTCCTGTGCAAAACATTGAAACAAAAAAAAAAAAAAGGTTTTTACTTTTTCCATTTAGCAGATGCAGAACCAAAAGGCACTAAATCCAAGCAACCAGAAGCCACATCAGAAAACTTTTGATGGGAATCAAACAATCCCAGAAAATTTTCTTAAAGAACAAGAATCTTTTGCGTATGGGAAAAGTAACCAACTTTTGCCCCTAGACAGCCAATTTGGGGCGGTAAAAACTGGCTGTCTTTTGGGTTCTAAAATCAAAACATGGAATGAATTAACTAAAGGGTTTAGATTAAAATTCTGAGCTATGAGATGAATGACAAACAAAGAGTAGGAGAAGAGAGATGGAAATTGCAACACTATTTACTATAAACAAAAGAAGAAAAAACAGATCCAAAAACAACCCATATAGATGTATTTGTCAATCATTGATTAAGGTACGGGGTCAAATAAAAAGCCAACCATTGTCCTTTAATCCTCTCAATGCAGCTGCATGTGTATACAAAACATTGTTTCCTGCTACTGATCAGTCATCACCAAATGGGATTGAATCAGACAAAAAAAAAAAAAAGAAAGACTTTTTTTATTCATTCCTTTTGTGGAGTTGAGGTAACAGAAAGACAAGAAAATAACAACAAATTAGAGTTAAGATCCGACAGAAAGAACAATGTGATGCATTGATTGCATATAGGGGCAAGAAAGATTAAGAGAAAAAAAAAAGACAAGAAAAAGAAATGCATGCATGAGAATGAATAGTTAGTTACCAATCATCTGGGTGTATGAAGAAGGGTGAAATTTGGAGATGAGAAGAAAGGGGGAGGAAGTTAGAGGTATATATATGGAAGGGGGATTGAAGTAGATCTGAATTATTCGATAGCATATTCGTCTTCTTCCAAGTTTTGCGCGGCTAGCCATAATAACACAGTCTACACCATGAATTATTGAACGGCCCGGAACAATGTAGCTGACAATTCTACACGCCATCATACATCATCAAAAATGTACGTGACAATCTCGACCTCTTAACTTTTACTTTATTATCATGATCAAATATACTCCATATCCACCCTTATTATTATTATTTTTTATATAAATATATGTTAATAAAAACAATTAGGTTAAATTACAAATTTAGTTTATAGATTTTATGAAATTGTAAGTTTGTGCAAGTCTCTTAACTTTTGGAGAAATTATTAGAGGAGGTTGCTACCATATGATTGACAAATTTACATGTTTTCAAATTTGTATCTAATAGGAGTAGCCACATTGTGACAATCTCATGCTATAATTTTTCAAAAGTTTGATTTTGACTTTAATAAGCCTCTAGAACAGTACTCTAAATTAAATTTCGAGAAAGTAATAACTAATAAATGATGATTTGATACATAAGTTGTAAAGAAGCATAGACATTTTAAGCCTCTTTAACTCTCTCAATCCTCTCTCTTTTTTAGCACAAAAAATCAATCGCATTCAATTTTTTATTTATTTATAAAAATCAATTTCATTTATATGACGAAACCTTACATTGATTTTTACATAACATATGGTTGGGGACAAATGACACTTCTAAAACAAAATAAACATTTCACTCATGAATATATAGTTCAACTAGTTAAAGTTCGAACTCTCCAGCTCTCCTAAGTTGTTAGAACTAAAAAAAAAAAACTTCCACTCATGAATGTATCTTTCAAACGCCACCTCCAACACACTATTTTTCTCATTCGTAGTAAGCTTTTTAGGTTTAGAGTTAGTTCCCACTCACTCTTTATAAATATCACAAAGTGGGTTCATTAGATCTCCACGATTTGTTTATCATTTCTTACAATTTATTCCTGTATTTTAGGATATTATTTCCTTTATTAATTAAAATTTTAAAATACATTTTAAACCAAAATTTTTAGTATGTATGCCTTTATTTTATCTAGTTATATAGGTCTATTCACTGGATAGAGGGTGCAAATCGAGACTTCTTAAAATTTAAGAACTAAATAAATGCAACCAACACAACCATTAAAATCAGTGGCAGAACCAAAACTTTATGTTAGGGGCCTATATAAAAATAATTTTGAACACATTAATATATATTGATATTAGTTCGTATATTTTGATGTTAAAAATTGGATAAATTATAAATTTAATTAGTCCTTAAATTTTTAAAATTGTGCTTAATAAGTTCTTGATTTAAAAAGTTTTTGCTAAGTGCCTAAACCTTCAATTTTCTGTCTAATAGGTTCATGAATTTTCAATTTTATATCTAATAGATCGTTGAACTTAAAAAAAAATCGTTATAGATCTATTAGACATTAAATTGAAAATTTAAGAACTTATTAAATACAAAATTGAAAGTTTAAAAACCAATTGCATATATATATATATATATATATATATATATATATATATATATATATATATATATATATATATATATATATATATAATTTCAAAAGCCTATTAGAATGGATCAAATTTATAATTTAATCATTAGATTGAGCATAGCTCAACTAGCATAAAGTGTCTGTCTTAGACTAAGAGATCAGAGGTTCGAATCAGCCTCCACCCCTTACTATTGTTGAACTAAAAAAAAAGTTTATAATTTAATTAATTAAATTTTTTTAATAAGAAGAATATATATATAAAAGAACGAAACTTGAAATAACAATTAGATTTTCATTTCTTTCCTAAGAATTATAAATTATTTTATTAATAAAAAAAAAGTTATAAACTATTTTTATGTAATTAATTTTAAATAAAAAAATATATTTATTGTTTCATCTTTGACTCCAGAAAAGAAAAATCAAAATTAAAACTGAAACTGAAAAAAGAATTACAATATCATATCTGTTATTATGAATAAATTTAAATTATTTTTAAAATATTTTCTCAAAAAAAAGATGAAAAAAAAAACAGAAAAAACACGAAAACGGAAAAAAAGAAAAAGAAAAATGGAAAACGAGCAAAAAACTAAAAAATTCCAAAACCATGCATGCAGAGGGTTGAAACCACGGGTCTAGAAGATATAGCTCTCACATTTCCTCTACGTTTTTCCCCCAACTTCTCCACTCCATAACTTCTCTTCATAAACCTTTTTTTGTTTTAATTTGTCCATCTTTCTCGCTAACTCTCTCCTAACTATTCTTTTCCCATAATTTTCATCTCCCTCTTTTAACTGTCATATCTCTCTCTCTCTCTCTCTCCTTTTTAACCCGACAAATCAACCCCATTCATATAGCCAAACATTGCTACATAGAACATATGGTTGGGATAAAGAAATGTTAGCTTAATTAGTTAAGACATAACCTTAATTAAGAGGTCAGATGTTCGAATCCCTCACTTTCATAAGTTATTGAATAAATAAATAAAAAAATCCACTCCAACACACTAGCTATTATATGTTTCCTTGTAATACTTTACCTTTTTTTTTTTTTCATTTTTAGTATGCTTTTTAGGTTTTGAGTTGCTTCACACTCAGATCTTGATAAGTACAAAGTGGGTTCTATTAGATCCCCATATTTTATGTTCATCATTAATGGTTACAATTTTCTTTCGTGGATTTTAGGATATTATTCCTTTATTCAAATACATTTTAAGCCAAAATTTTCGGTATGTCTGCCTTTATTTTATCTAATTAGGTCTATTCCCTTATTACAATTGAAATTAAAAGTTTTGGGTGTGCAAATTGAAACTTGTAAAAATTTAAGAGCTAAAAAAATACAACCATCAAAATTCATGCATTGAACTTTTAATTTAACCGAATAATTAATCATTGCAAATATTTTTTTAAAATTCCCTTTTGTATTAAATTTCAAGACTCAAAAATATCCTTTTGTAGTTTCTTTGTTTAATGATGCTCGCCACAATGTTGCTGATAATTTTACATCATTGGATGTATGAGAGAGAAACTGCAAAAGTAATTCGAATTTGTATCCAATAGTTATTAGGAGGCATACAAATTTTCAAATATATTTACATCTAACGATTATTAAGATCAAATAGCCACATCGTGGCGGCCTCAATGAATACTTTTTCATATATAACACTCTAACATCCCTCTTCTTGTATATTTCCTCCCCCAACTTCTCACCTCCATAACTTTAATTTCTCTTTATAAACTTTTTGTGTCCCTCTTTCTCGCTAACTCTCCTTTCCCCATAACTTTCGTCTTCCTCTTAACTCTCATCACTTTCTCTTCGTTCATATGGCGAAACGTTGCATTGACTTTTATATAACACAAAACATAACACATGGTTCAAACAAATTGCACATAGAAGATAACATTAACTTCCACTCATGAATGTATATATTTCAAAAGCCACCTCCAACACATATTGCCTCATTATCCTTTAGTCTTTTTTTTTTTTTTTTTTTTTTTTTTTTTTTTTTTTTTCCATTTTAGAAAGCTTTTTAGGTTTAGAGTTACTTCACACTTAGATTTTTATAATCACAACGTGAGTTTATTAGATCTCCATTATTTATGAATCATCTAATTTGTTACAATTTTATTTCCTGTATTTTAGGATTTTTTTTTCCCTTTATTTGTAGCATATCTTTATCAAAATTTTATTTTATTTTGTAAAGCCTACATTATACTGAACTTGTAAAGCAATTCAAATAATATAGAAACATTTTATCTCCAACTCTGATCTAATAGGGTTCATATATATTGAGGATTTATTTCAGGCTAATTAGGGTTTCATATGTTCAATAAACTTCTGTTTCTGTTAAACATAAAAACTTTAACTTGGTAATATGTGAATGAAAGTGGTCAAATTAAAAAATGCTAAAGAATTCATTATATTAAAGGTTAAATTATAAGTTTAGTCTTTTGAACTTTTCGATTTGGTCTATTTGGTCCCTGAACTTTAAAAGTATCGAATAAATTCTTAAACTTTCAGGTTTGTGTCTATTTGATTCATGAACTTTAAATAGTGTATAATAAGTTCTTAAACTTTCAATTTTGTGTCAATAGATCCATGAATTTTTATTTTTGCGTGTAATGATTCCTTGATCTATTCAGCATATATATTTCTTAAAATTCGTGACTTCCTAGGCACAAAATTGAAAATTTAGGGTCTTATTAAGCATAAAATTTAATTTTATATCGAATAGATCCGTTAATTTTTTAAAAATTTTGAATAACATGTCATTGACCTATTACACATAAATAGACCAAACTTGTAATATAACCTAAATTAAAAGATCCTGTAACTTCTCCCCCACCTCCACTAAGATATTTGCAATTGGCAAAGTGGGTTCGTAGGAGGATTTAATTTGTGATAAGTCCATTTTGGATGGCCTTGGTTAAAAGTAGGGTTTCCAGGAGCTTTCCGATCACAAACCCTACCGCCGATGATGGCCAACAAAAGTCAACATTATTAAATTAAACAACTACAAACTTGTCCAAAAGCATCAATAGTTGAATGTTGGATTTTCATTTGAATCCCGAACCTTGTCGAGTGCCTTAGGAAACATAATCATTGCCCAAACTCAACGTGACAATATCCCATTTCTTAGATTATCTTTGTTACTTTTTAAATGTTTGATAAAATAATTGTCAACCGTGGATAAAACATCTACTTCATCCCTTAAAGTTGGAGATTCAAATCCACCCTATTTAATTACAAAAGTAACTACTAGGTAATTTAAATATTTTGATATTGGGTTATGGACATTTATTTAGATAATACAAAATGAATGGAGCATCACAAGAGGGATAATCCAATATCCCCAAATAAAGTTGTACTATTAAAATTGAGTTTGTATATGCAATGGACAATTAATTATTTTTTTTAATGTTAACTTGAGCATAGTTCAATTAGTTAAAATATATATTTCGATTAAGAAGTCAGATGTTCGAATATCTTTTTTTTTATTTGTATGTTGTTGAATTAAAAAAAAAGAGTTAAACTATAATATATTATTATTGGCCCCTCAATTGGGCGTTGGTATAAAAGTCATAACCTTGCCTTTCTCTGCACAGGAAAAATTAAATGTATATGAAAATAAGAGCTAAGCAATAGACTTTCACTAGATTTTGATTATATGTATATTTATCTTCCACGTTGGAATATTGGTTTTGACATGTCATATATTACAGACAAAGGCATAATATTTATTTATAAAATTTAAGAACCAAAAGTTGTGAAATGTCTAATGCAGTAACTCCAAGCTAAAATATCAAAAGTTGTGAAATGAACCTTAAACACAACATAGGTGGCAGTTCTTGTTTCTGTTGGTCAGAAAATGCATTGTATAATTATGTTTAAAAAAAAAAAAAACAAGAGTTATCAAAATCATAACTTTAGATATTTCCCTGGCATACCATTTGGGTAATAGGATGTGATGTTTTTGTTTGCATTGCTACTTGATTGATCCTATGAGTAATCATGTGTTTTCGTCTCACAAATTAAGCCATTAAAGTATGAACTTATATTGTTTTTTGGAGAAGTATGAACTTGTATTGTAAAATTGATGACTATAGTTATTAAAAAATAAAAATAAAACAAAAAAAGAGAGAAAAGTTCAATTTTTCCTCTTTTTCTTTGGTGAGCGAGTCAACTTTAAATCTTAAACATTCATTTCATCAATTTAAACCTACCATTGAATGAATGGTGTCGCTACGGGTTTGCGACGCGGAGCAACCGACTTTAGTCCCCAACATGAGGAAAATGAAGTCACCACCGGTCTTTATTTAGAGGGTGTGACGTACTGGAAACCCACAGTTTGCTAAAATGGTCTGCGGATAAAAAGATTTAAGGTTCGGGGGTCTTTTGTCTATGGGAAAGGTATTAGCACCCCACAACACTCGTTCAAGGAACGAAATTTTACTTTTCTTGTGTTATTTAAAAGAAAAAGGGCATTCGTAGAAAAAGAAGGCTTTTGTTTTGATTTTTTAAATGTCATATGTTTTACTAATCACTATTTTTAAATTAAATAATGAGCAATAAGTATGAGTGATATAAAACTATTCAAAATTTCTTTGAATTTAATTCATCATCCCACAATAAATTCATCACCTCAAGATTATTGGAGAGTAAACATTTTGATTTTTTAATTTCCATCATAGGAAATTTTTTTTTAAGGAAATCATTTAGTTTATTAATTTAAAAACATGTATGAGAAAATGATTCTTTTTAAGGAAATTCTTCATTGTTTTACTATTTTTAAAGAAGTAAATTTTTTATGGAAAAAAACAATTTTTGATTTGATTTAATGTTTTGAAAAGAAAGTCAATGGGATGTTTTTTAGAGAAATCAAAATTTACTTTAAGAAAATCATTTTATGGAAATACTCTTTATAAAAATATTTTTTTTTTGTACTTTTTATGAAAAAGATCTTTTTTTTTTGTTTTCTAAAAAGGAAAAATTCAAATTTAGAAAAAAAAAAGTTTCCTTAAAAAAACTCCCTTTTATGAAAATATTTTTGGTACTCTTCGTATTTTTTTTTTTTTTTTTGTTTTTAAAGAATCAAAACTTCAATTTTGGAAAATTCAAATATTTCACTTTTTTAAAGAACTTCCTTTTAAAAAAAAAAGTTTTTCATGCAAAGATTTTTTTTTGTATTTTTTATGAAATATAATAAAAACAAGGAATAATTCATGAAAAGAGAAATAATTGCACCAAAAAAAAAAACTTTATTGAACACAATTTTATTTTTTTAAGGAAAAATATTAAACTCAAATCTCTGCATTCAAAAATATTAATTTTTCACCTTAAGAATCTTAAATTATTGGCCTCCCGAAGACTAAAGATTTTATTGTTGGAAAATTTCCTTATTTCGAATTAGAGGCCAAAAGAGGAAAATAATAAAAAGAACTATGGACTAAACAGAATTATGCATATATGTAACAAATAACATGAATTTAAAAAAAAAAAAACATAATATATATATATATATATATATATATATATATATATATATATATATATATATTTAACACATCAATTCAAAGAAACTACACTACTAAATTCCAAGCAATAAAAATACAAGAATTTGCAATCTAAAATTGTTATTCAAGATTCAAAAGCCGCTGTGATAACGAGACCTTATCATGTGGAATATGAGAATTTGAACTTCTAACTTTAAAAAAAAAAGAGTTGATATAAATTAACGTTGAACTATGTTTATGTTAGCAATTTAAACTAAATCTATATAACTAAAAGAGGGGGGGAAATATTTAGAGTTTATCAAACCTATCATCATTGGAAATTTGTTCTCTGATGGATCTGCCTCAGTGTCTCTTATGCTCCTTCATTTTGCCTTTTTTATAATGTGAAATGAAGAACACAACGTCGTATCTTTGTAGTCTTTCACGGAATGAGTTTCAGATCATCATCAATGGCATTGGCCACAAACAATTTTTCAAACCAACATATAGAAAAGAAGCATTTCTTCTCTGCCCTTTTTTAATTTTCAAGGGTTAACAATGAGAGCGTAAACTTCCATTTTGTAAGTTTGGAAAGAGATATTTCATGTAAAAACAACTATGATCTTCCTTTTGCTCTTTTAAAGTGTCAAGCTTATTGATTACAACCAAAGTTTCTTCATTAAAATGCATTAACATCTGAATCGAGGACATATTTCCTTTAAAAGTTAGTGCTAATTCATTTTGTTAATCAAATAAAAGGCAAGAAATAAACAAAGGAATGCAGATAAGTACGAACAAGCAGATACATTTATTAAATTACTTCACTATTATACTTCACAAATTGAACACAAAAATTTTGGTAGTCACTACATGTTTGCGTAAAAACATAAATCACACAGATATATATCAATCATGAGGTCAAATGCTTGTAGCTTTATTCTAATGAGAATTCTATAGGTTGAATATTTAAACATGTGAGACTGTCTTGCTGGTAGATGTCTGGCCCCCTAGTTCTCCAATGGTTCCATCTTCGTTCTCGCCTGACATCTCTTCCAACGACTTTCCTTTCGCTTCAGGCACGAGAAAAGTAAACAGGATTCCCAAGAAGTTAAGTCCACCCAACAACAGAAGCGAGTTCTGGACTCCGATGCCAGGAGGATATCCTGCATCAGTTTTATTCTTATCTTGGTTTTGAGCCAAATATAGAAAACCAAATGCACCCACCATAGCTCCAAGCTTTCCAGACGCTGATGATATACCATGGCAAGTTGCACGGAATCGTGCTGGAAAAATTTCAGCTGGGACAACAAAAGTGGTTGCATTCGGTCCGAAATTCGCAAAGAAGAACGTTAGTGAGTAGAGGACAACAAAGCCAATTCGGTTGTCGTTCAGAGTCCAGTGATGGTATGGAATGGCTAGAGCAAACATGAAGACTGTCATGAAGAAGAAACCCATGAGTTGAATAGTAAATCTCCCCATCTTGTCAATGAAAGCCACTGTGAACCAATAGCCCGGGACAGTACTGCAGAGAGCAATAAGTGTTTGAGCCCTTGCTATTCTGAAAACTTCTTCAATTGCATTCATGGTGGCTGCTGGAGGAATCCATCCAATTGCGCTGAAGATATCTTTTTGGAATAAGTTCTGGCTGTAGAATGCAATGTCAAGTAAAAACCAAGTACTTGTAGTTCCAAGAAAGTGAGTTCCATGGCGACGAAGAAACTCTTTTGAGAACAAGCCATATGCATTTGCATTTGCATTTGGTGTCTGCTGAGTAGGCGGTTGTGTTTCGGCCTCAATATCCATGTGCAGAACTTTTGACATGTCTGATGCAGCCTGAGTTGTATTTTTCGCTACCAGAGCTGTGTACCGTGCAGTTTCAGGCATTTTCATCCTCCAGTAGTAAGTAAGAGCAGCTGGAAGAGCTCCAACCATTAGAATAATCCTCCAAATGTAATCTGCTTGGGGCACAGTGGAGGCAATTGGATCAACTGCATAAGGTGGAGCATCAAACTTGGCCTTAAATGCCAGAGAGATGAAAATGGCAAATATGCCTCCACCCAAAATTCCAAACCCCTGCATAGCAAACACTGCAGCAATGAATGCACCACGAGTCTTCTTATTTGAGTATTCCGACATGATGGTTGCCGAAAGAGGGTAATCGCCACCAATGCCGAACCCGAGCCAGAACCGGAAGAAGCAGAGAGTAATCATGACAGATTGTGAATTGTGGCCAAAGGACAAGCCTGAGCCTATAGAACATATAACCATCAACATTAGAGTCATGCCATAAACTCGCTTTCGCCCCATTTTGTCACCCAACCAGCCAAAGAAGAGTTGCCCTGCTAGCGTTCCACAGAATGCCACACCATTAACAGCAGCAGCAACGTTTGGAGGCAATGTCCCAGGCTTTGGTGCGCCATCAACATGATAGTAAATGCGTCCAAGTAATTTGGTGACAAGGGATATGCAGAAAAGGTCATATGCATCAGTGAAAAATCCCATTCCAGCAATGATGATTGCTGTGAAATGGTACCATTGTGTTTTGGCTACATCAAGTGCATTTAGTACTTGTAATGGCTCCTTTCCCATTATTTACTTTCTCACTCAATCTTAAAATCGTCTTCTCCTCTAACTTTTATCTTATATTTCCTCTGCAAAACAAAGAATCAAAAGAAACAGTTTTTACTTATTTCCATCCAACAGCAGTAAATCCAAGCAACCACAAACCACTTGAGAAAACTTAGGACAGGAATCAAACAATCCCAGAAATGTTTCTTAAAGAACAAGAACCTGTTCGCATAAGGGAAAAGAATCCGACTGATCATACCCCTAGATGACCAACTTGGGGCAGTAAAAAAATGGCTATTAAATAAAGGGTTTAGATTAAAAATTCAAAGCTATGACTATGAGATGAATGACAAACAAAGGGCAGGAGGAAAGATGCAAAACTATTTACTATTAACAAAAGAAGACAAAACAGATCCAAACACATCCCATCTATTTGTTAATCATTGATTAGGTACGAGGTCAAATAAAAAGACAACCATTTCAGCCTGTCCTTTAATATTCTCAATACAACAGCATGCATATACAAAACATTGGTTTCCTGCTATACTGATTAGTCATAACCAAATGGGATTCAAAAACAAAAAGAAAAACTATTTTATTGTTGAAAAGAAATGCAGTGCAAAAGCTCTAATTTGTCCCCATCAATAAAAGAAATGAAAATGCAGTAGATTGATTGAATCACCAACCTGGGTATTGGAAGAGGGTGGAGTTTGGAGATGTGAAGAAAGGGTTAAGGAAATTAGAGGTATAAATATGGAAGGGGGTTGAAGGAGATGTAAAATATTCGAGAGGTATATTCTTCTTCTTCCTGGTTTAGCGCGAGCAGCCATAACAGAACAGCACAGCACAGCACAACAAGGCCCCAGCGTCGCCAATTCCATTTCCCACTCACACATCGCCCTCCCTTTTTCCCCATTTTCTAATTCCAAATCATATTATCAAATAACCTTTCGGATTCTTTTTAATTTAATGGCTTGTGAGGCCGGGAGATTTGAACCTTTTGTGGCTGTATATGTTTTTATCAATTGAGTTATGCTAAGTTTGCAAATGAAATATGCTCGTATGGTTACCATCATCACTTGAAATAGAAGACTTTATTTCAAATATTGCTTTTTGAGAAATTATAATTGGTGGCAAGTTTAATCGTCGCAAATCTATTACATAAAAAATATATATACCTACAGATATGTCAACTTTTTTTTTTGTACACTTGTTTAGACATCTTTACGTTATTTTTTTTTTACCTTGTATGTTACGGATGTATATAGCACTCATGTATCATTTTTTTAATACTATATCACTAATAGATGTTTATCATTCTTATGTCATTTTTATGTCTTATATACACCTATCACTAATAGACTCAAATATGTAAATTAGTAATAGACATGTAGAGATGAGACATGTTGCCAGGTCTTTTCAATCTTTGAGGGATGTATTTTGATTATAATAAGCCTTGCTAACACTCAAAAGTTAAATGTTGATGTTGCAACTTACAAGTGATGATTTAATACATTAGCTTTAAGGGAAAAAAAGATGACATACGTTGTGCCAAATCTTCACTCTTTAATTTGATTAGTGCAAGTCACACCACGTCTCTATTTTACTGACAGTGTAAATATTAGCGATTTATTATAGTCAAATTCAAAAGTTCAAAGACTCAAATAGATCAAACTTTTCAAAGTTCAAAAGACTAGATAGACATAAACATAAAAATTCATGTATTAAGTTTATATAATTTAATTGAATAATTACACATATAACCATTTTTAAAATTCTCTTTTGTTATAAATTTCCAGATTAAAAAATACCCTTAGTTTTTCTCCACTCCCTCAATAACGTTGTCACATCCCTCGTCGTCTCTCCTCTTCCATTACTTTCTCTCCTAAATCTCACATTTCTCTCTCCCTATGTTTCTCAACAATCTCTCTCTATGTTTTGCCTCTAAAACCTTCTCTTCTATAGCTAAACATAGTTCAACCGGTTATGATATTATATCTTTGACTAAAAGATGTTAGAGATTCAAATCTTCACCCTCATATATTGAACTAAAAAAAATCTTCTTCTCTCTTTTTGACACCACGAATCAACTTCATTCACATAGAAGAAAATTTTTGGTACCTACTAGAGTATGTATACTACTTTCATTGATTTAATCAACAACATCAACGTTATTTTAAAAAAATATGAGATCATTTACATTAAAGTGTTGTAAAATTGAGAGGCGAAACCGGGCACCAAAACTTTACCAAAACATATAATAATAATAATAATAATAATAATAATAATAATAATACTTTACCAAAACATATAATAATAACAATAATAATAATAATACAAGTGTTATTATATAAAAGGGAGTATATATATATATATTATAAACAAAAGAAAGTGGAGATTTATGGCAAATTAAAAACAAATGAAATTAGAGAAAATGGGAGAGAAAAAAAGAAGATTGGAGAGATTTCATTACCAATTGTCTCAATTTATTTATCCATCAAGAACCACTATATATAGGCAATTAGGAGAGCATGATGTGGTCCATTTGGACACCAATCTATGGTCTTTATTGGACACATGGAAGACACTTTGGCTATGGATAAAATGCCACTTGGTATGGATATCAAATGGGCATGTGGAATGGGCATTTATATTTACAATACTCCCCCTTAAATGCCCATTTATAAAATATGCCTCGTTAAAAACCTTACTAGGAAAAAAAAACCCAATGGGAAGAAAAAAAAAACCCTAGTGAAGGAAAAGAGTACATATTTTATATAGTTTACTATAATACATTCACTCCCCCTCATGGAGACATCACTTAAAGTCTTTGAGTCGCCGCATTCCAATGCTATATACTAATTTATTGAAGGTTGCAGTTGGTAATGCCTTCGTAAATAAGTCAGCTAGGTTATCTTTCGAACAAATTTGTTGTACAGTGATATCGCCATTTTCTTCAAGATCATGAGTATAGAAGAGCTTTGGTGAGATATGCTTTGTTCTATCTCATTTGATATATCATCCCTTGATTTGAGCTATACATGCTGTGTTGTCTTCGTATAACATCGTTGGAAGAGGTTTACTTGAAGACAAGCCACATGTCTGATGAATGTGTTGTGTCATCGATCTTAGCCATACACATTCTCGACTTGCTTCATGAATAGCGAGGATTTCAGCATGATTTGAAGAAGTGGCCGTTACAGTCTGTTTCACTGATCGCCACGATATAGCAGTTCCTCCACATGTGAATAGATAACCTGTCTGAGATCTAGCTTTGTGTGGATCAGATAGATAACCAGAATCTGCATAACCAACTAGATCATACTTTGATTTGTTAGAATAAAATAAACCCATATCAATTGTCCCTCGAAGATATCGGAGTACATGCTTAACTCCGTTCCAATGTCTTTTTGTAGGACATGAACTATATCTAGCTAATAAATTTACTGAAAATGCAATATCTGGTCTTGTGTTATTAGCCAAATACATAAGTGCACCAATTGCACTAAGATATGGTACTTCAGGACCAAGTAGTTTTTCACTGTCATCTCGAGGTCGAAATATATCTTTTTTTACATCCAGTGAACGAACTTCCATTGAAATGTTCAATGGATGTGCTTTATCCATATAAAATCTTTTTAAGATTTTCTCTGTATAAGTTGATTGATGAACAAATATCTCATATGCTAAATGTTCAATTTGCAAACCAAGGCAAAATTTTGTTTTTCCAAGATCTTTCATCTCGAATTCTTTTTTAAGATATTCTATTGCCTTGGATAACTCTTCAGGAGTTCCAATTATATTTAAGTCATCAACATATACAGTTATAATAGCAAATCTTGACTGAGATTTCTTTATAAAAACGCACGGACATATTGGATTATTTTGGTATCCTTCTTTCAACAGATATTCACTCAGGCGATTATATCACATTCGTCCTGATTGTTTTAATCCATATAATGATCTCTGTAACTTTATTGAATACAATTCCCGAGAACTTGATTCATATGTTTCTGGTATTTTAAATCCTTCTGGGATTTTCATATAAATGTCATTATCCAGAGATCCATATAAATACGTCGTGACTACATCCATTAGATGCATATCAAGCTTTTCATATACAGTCAGACCAATCAAATATCTTAGCGTTATTGCATCCACCACAGGAGAATATGTCTCCCCATAATCAATACCAGGCCTTTGCGAGAATCCTTGTGCAACAAGTCTCGCTTTATATCTTGTGACTTCATTCTTTTCATTTCTTTTCCTTACAAATACCCATTTATATCCTACAGGTTTGACGTTTTCCGGTGTTGGGACTACTGGTCCAAAAACCTCACATTTTGAAAGTGAGTTCAACTCTGCTTGGATTGCTTCTTTCCACTTCGGCCAATCCTTTCTACGTTGACATTCTACGATAGATTTTGGGTCAAAATCGTCACTTTCATGAATAATATCGTGAGCAACATTATAAGAAAAAATGTTGTCAATAATGATATCATTTCGGTTCCATCTCTTTCCTGTTGTAACATAGTTTATAGAAATTTCATTATTATCCTCAAGCGTTTGATTTTCACCAATACTCTTTTGAGTACTTGTATTCTAGATTTCTTCTGGAACATCCATACCTTTTATTGAATCATTTTGATTCTCAACTACTTTTCTTTTTCGAGGATTTTTATCTTTAGAACCTATTGGTCTACCACGCTTCTGACGTGCTCCAGACTCATTATTGACAACTTGTTCCTTTGGGATATCAACTTTTGATGGAGCATTTGCAGCTGGTATATATGATTTAGTCACACTTTTAGTATCTGTGAATGCATCTGGTAGTTGATTTGCTATATTTTGCAAATGAATTATCTTTTGAACTTCAAGTTCACATTGATTTCTACGAGAATCTAAATGAGATAATAACGATGCATTCCATGTAATTTCTTTTTCCAACTTCTTAATTCCTCCCCCTAATGTTGGAAAATTTGTCTCATTAAAATGACAATCAGCAAATCGTGCAGTAAATACATCACCCGTCAGAGGTTCAAGATATTTAATAATTGATGGGGAATCAAAACCAACATATATTGATCGGTGTTCACGCAAGCGCACGCGATCGAAGTAATATAAAATGGTATATGAGTACCAAGTATCGAATCCCACAGGGAACGGAGTAACAAAGATTTTGTTTTGCAAAAGTGTAAGGCAAATTGCAAGTTTGAAAAGTAAAAAATACAAAAATCAAGTTGTTGGTGGAAAATCGAAATTGCTAATTCAATTGCTAATCCAGAATGGCAATGTTGGAAATAACAGAAATTGCTAATCCAATTGCTAATCCGGAATGGCAATGTGCGAAGAGACTAAAATTGCAGAATTAAATTGCTAATCTAATTGGCAATATGAAATGGCAATTTGAATGAACTTAAGAATGAAATGATAAAGGATGGGGCTCAAGAATGTCATTGCCCTAAGTCGTAATTGCAAACCAAAATTGCAATTCCAACCTACTCCACACTCAATTGTAAACCAAAATTGCATCTCCTATTACCTCAAAATTGGGTTTTTTAGGAGGCTAAGTGGGGGCTCTATATGTCTATAGTCCCTCCATCTTAGATAATTTTTGGCTCACAACTTTATGGGTCTTGGAGTCCTTAATCCCTATGTCTAGGGTAAGGAATGGCTTATGTCTAAGCTCTTTTACTCCATTACTTGTGTGAAATCTGCTTGTCACTAACCCTGTCGGTATTAGATCTAAGCTTGAGTTGAAACCCTAGTTGATCAATCTAGGATCTCAACGGAAATTAAATCAACACAAGCAAACAATTGAGATGTAGGCTTGGTTTTTATTGGAATTTTGGCTACAATTACTTCTTAGGGAATTCACATCCTTGAACCCCCTAAGAAGTTTTAGCTCATATTTTTAATGAAAAACATAAAACTAATTTTAAAGAAAGATTTTATAATGAAAAATACTAACTTAAGAAATGTACCTTGGATTTTCCTAGAGATTCAAGCAAAAGTACATAATTGAAATTAAATCAAAAATGGCAAGGGCAGTTACGTAATTTTCTTTCTTTCTCCTTCCTTGTTTTAATTTCTTTTCCAGAAGCTAAATTGATGGTAAACGAAAAACAGAGCAAGAAGTAAGAAAATTAATTCGATGCTATCCCACTTCTTCCTTCCCAATCGATTCAATCTCCTCCTCTTTTAGAGCGAAATTGATCTTGACGATTCAAGAATACCTTGAATCGGATTGGAAATCTAAGGAAGATGCAGAAAATGGCTTGAACAATCCGAATAGAGAAAAATTTTACTTATGAACTTCGAATGGTCTCGGATTCCCCTACGAAATGGTGTTGTATTCACTTTAAGAACAAAGGGTAATACCCAACCCATTCATCATATAATAAAGGAAGGTTGCAACACTGTAATTAAAATTTTGGTAGAAGAAATTAACTAAAATCGAAGAAAAACAGAGGAAATGTTCGAGCAAGGTTATCCTCGGATGGATTTGAAACAAACTTAAACTTGAATGAAAATTCCACAAATCGGAAAACAAAGTGGCTAGGCAATGATCTGTAATACAAAAATAAAAGAAAATTGAATGGAAATTGAGTAAGATGGTAAAGACAGTAACAAAACAGCCAAAACAGAGCTGTCCAAAACCCAGAAAAACAGAAAATTAAGCTGCGATTTTGGCCCCTCCAATCGTCCTTCTTGTTCGGCGTTCTTCAATCTCCTTATGTAGACCAATGTAGGGTTCCAATTTGCCAAGAATAATGCACTAAATCCCTTGATTTGTGCGAGAAATTCTCTGTCAATTATGGGTTCATCAATCACGAAATTCCCGAAATTTCCTTATTTGCAGCTGCTGAAGATTGCCATTTGGTCGGTTTGGCAATTGGTTTGGCAATTCGTTTGGCAATTCCTACAAAATAATCACAATACTTAGAAATCTTTTCCAATTGCTACCATATTTCATTACTTTCTTCTTTCAACCATTTTTCACCATTTTCCATTAATAATAGGACAAACACGAGTTCTTTCGAACAATTTAGGATTAAAATAAGCCTTATTTCACGGCTTATCATATATTCCTAACCTCCTTTGAGGACCCATCTTAGTACGTTGTGGTGGAGCAATCGGTACATATACTGTACATCCAAAAATTCTTAGATGGGAAATATTTGGCTGCTGGCCATAAGCTAATTGCATTGAGGAGTATTTATTATAAGCTACTGGCCTAATACGTGCCAGTGATGCAGCATGCAAAATAGCATGACCCCATACCGATGTAGGAAGTTTAGCTCTCATAAGCAATGGTCTTGCAATTAGTTGCAGACGTTTTATAAATGATTCTGCTAGACCATTTTGTGTATGAACGTGAGCTACAGGATGTTCAACACTTATCCCAATTGACATACAATAATTATTAAAAGCTTGGGATGTAAATTCACCAGCATTATCAAGTCGAATGGTCTTAATTGTATTATCAGGAAATTGTGCTTTTAACTTAATTATTTGAGCAAGTAATCTCGCAAATGCAAGATTTCGACTTGATAATAAGCATACATGTGACCATCTGCTGGATGCGTCAATTAATACCATAAAATATCTAAATGGACCACTTGGTGGGTTAATAGGTCCACAAATATCACCTTGAATTCGCTCTAAAAATGCAGGTGATTCAATCCCCACTTTAGCTGGTGATGGTCTAATAATTAATTTTCCTTGAGAACAAGCATCACATGACAACTCATTGGATTGAAGAATCTTCTGGCTCTTTAAAGGATGTCCATGTGAATTCTCAATAATTTTCCTCATCATTATCGACCCTAGATGACCCAATCGATCATGCCAAACACTGAATATTTCTGGATTCATGAACTTCGGGTTCATTATTGCATAACTTTCGATTACTCGTATATGAGTATAGTATAATCCAGAAGAAAAAGCAGGCAGTGTTTCTAATATACGTTTTTCATGTGAAACAATAGATGTTATATAGAGACACTCTATATTATTTTTACAATCAGTTTCAACATGATAATTATTTTCACGTATATCTTTAAAACTTAATAAGTTTCTTTTCGATTTGCTAGAGAATAGAGCATTATTAATTGTAAATCTTGTTCCTCTAGGCAAAATAAAGTTTGCTTTTCCAAAACCTTCAATCAGATTTGCAGAACCTGATATAGTATTGACTTTTGCTTCCAGCATTGTCAATCTAGAAAAATATTTTCTATTTATGAGTATCGTGTGCGTAGTTGCGCAGTCTGCCAGACATAAATCCTCATTGCTCATTTTCGAGTTACTCAACATATTGAAATTGTTCATATTTCTTCATTGAAAAGAAAAGAAAAACGATTACAAAGAGTCTTAAATATATATACAAACAAAACAAAAACAAAAACATACTAAACAGTACTTAATTATATATTTTCATACAAATCATCCTCTACTTGTTTGATTGCATCAATTCTCTCTCCAGGAGATTCAAAATAATCAGCTACATCAAGATGCATCATATTGGAGGGGTCAAACACATCATCTTCTTGAATGGCAAGATTTACCTCCACATTCTTTCCTTTTCCTTTTTCCTTCAGGGAAGCTTGATAGAGATCAACAAGGTGTTTTGACGTACGACAGGTACGTGACCAGTGCCCAGTCATTCCGCACCGGAAACATTTATGTTCATCACCTTTCGAACTTCTATCTTGTGGAGCCTTTCCTTTATGATCATCACTTCGTGTGGGTTTCTTAAAATTATAATGCCCACCACGAAAATAGGTATTTCTTCCTCTACCGCGGTCCCGACCTCGACCACGACCACGACCTCGACCACGGTTATTAAAATTCACAGCATTCACTTCAGGGAATGGTGTTGCTCCAGTTGGTCGGGATTCGTGATTTTTCATCAATAACTCGTTATTTTGTTCAGCAACGAGAAGACATGAGATAAGTTCAGAATATTTGGCAAAACCCTTCTCTCGATATTGCTGCTGCATGAGCATATTCGAGACATGAAAAGTGGAAAATGTCTTCTCTAACATATCAACATCAGTAATCTTTTCTCCACATAATTTTAATTTTGAACTAATTCTGAAGAGTGCAGAATTATATTCACTTACTGATTTAAAGTCCTGCAACCTCAGGTGCATCCAATCATAACGAGCTTTAGGAAGAATAACTGTTTTTTGATGATCGTACCTTTCTTTCAAACCTTGCCATAGAACGTAGGGATTTTTTATTGTAAGATACTCCATTTTCAATCCCTCGTGAAGATGATGGCGAAGGAAGATCAGGGCTTTTGCTTTTTCTTGATTTGATTCATCATTTCCTTCTTTAATTGTTTCTCCAAGATTCATAGAATCTAAATGGATCTCAGCGTCAAGGACCCATGACAAGTAGTTATTTCCATTAATATCCAGGGCCGCAAATTCTAGCTTTGTAAGGTTTGCCATAATAACACTATCAAAAATAATAATATATTCATATTAGAAATTTAACATAAACCAAATGCGTAAAAATGGCTTACCTATAAGACTTACCTTTAGCGGGAAAAATGACAGAGTCTCGTGCTGATAACGTGTTGTAAAATTGAGAGGCGAAACCGGGCACCAAAACTTTACCAAAACATATAATAATAATAATAATAATAATAATAATAATAATAATAATAATAATAATACTTTACCAAAACATATAATAATAACAATAAGAATAATAATAATAAGAATAATAATAATACAAGTGTTATTATATAAAAGGGAGTATATATATATATATATTATAAACAAAAGAAAGTGGAGATTTATGGCAAATTAAAAACAAATGAAATTAGAGAAAATGGGAGAGAAAAAAGAAGATTGGAGAGATTTCATTACCAATTGTCTCAATTTATTTATCCATCAAGAACCACTATATATAGGCAATTAGGAGAGCATGATGTGGTCCATTTGGACACCAATCTATGGTCTTTGTTGGACACATGGAAGATACTTTGGCTATGGATAAAATGTCACTTGGTATGGATATCAAATGGGCATGTGGAATGGGCATTTATATTTACAATATAAAGATTATTTATAAAAGAAAAATCAGTTTGAAAATTTGTAATACTATAAATTTTTCTTTCACTTGTACACAACACAAACACATGGTAATTGGAATAAATGTCACATATGTGGTTTGTGGTGTGATGACTGGTTTAGCTTTCCCTTGTTAGTTGTGTAATTGTTACTCTTCTTTATATATATATATATATATATATATATATATATATATATAGAGGCCAACTCCAATACACTATATTATATTTTACCTCATTATTATTTTTTTTATTATTGCAAAAAATAAAGAAATTTAGTCTTCTTCATTTGTAGTAAGCTTTTAGGTTTGTGGGTTACTTCACACTCAGATCTTTACCATCATTGAGTGGGTTCATATAGACAGCGCATTCATGGTAATTGCTATTAAAAACAAGGACTTTGAACCCTATTAGATAACCATTTATTTATTTATTTATTTATTTTGAGTTCAACAACATTTGAAGGCAGGAGGATTCAAACATCTAATCTCTTGATCGATGATACATGTCAATTACCACTAAGCTAAGCTCACTTTGGTCATAACCATTTGTGTTTTTAAAAATAAATTTGGACTTGGTTTATTTCAATACAATGATTTTTAGCTTTCTTAAAAATATATTTAAATCCTTAGTTAAATTTCAAAAATAAAAATTATTTTTTTTTACTTTTCAAAATTTGCCTTGAATTTTGAAAACATTTATAAAAAGTAAATAACAAAATAAAGAAGTTTATTGGGGTAAGTACGTAGTGTGTTTATAAGCTTACTTTTCAAAAATCAAAAGTTAAATAGTCATCAAACGAGAAGGTAATTAAAAAAAATGCTAAAGAATTAATTAAAGGATCCATTAACTTCTCCCTCACCTCCACTAAGATGTTTGCAATGGCAAAGTGGGTTAGTAGGAGGGATTTGTGATAAGTCCATTTTGGATGGCCATGTTTAAAAGTAGGGTTTCAGGAAGCTTTCCGATCACAAACCGGCCAACCGCCGATGATGGCCAACAAAAGTCAACATTATCAAATTAAATAAATACAAACTTGTCCAAAAAAATCAATATTTAAATGTTGGATTTTTCATTTTGAATCCCAAACCTTGACGAGTGCCTCAGGAAACATAATCATTATATTGACCAAAACAACCTAGTAATCTCCCATTTCTCTCTCGCAATTTTTTTAATCATATCATCTTTTTGTTTTAATGCCAATGTAATTCATTTCAATCAAAACAATTTGTAGCTAGGAAGACAAGATTATCGTTAGAAATGCAAACCTAAGTCCTATATCTACCAGAAAGAGGGTGTTTTAAGAATACGTGGCTTGGCAAAACCCGCGACAAGGGTATAAAGCCTTTTGAGTTGAAACTAGAATAAAGTTGGAGGGTTTAAGATTTAAAGTATACAATATATATCTTTCTTCTTTTTTTTTTTTACACAATATGTAAGATGAAGAATTCAAACCTCTGATTTCTTGCTTGAAAATACATGTTTTATATCAGTTGGGTTATACTCAGGTTGACAATATATATCATAATCTTACCATGGTGAAAATATGAAAAGATTTGCTACCCTTACAATTAATCATATAAATATATTGACTGTTTTGTGTCTCTTTATATGTTTTTTTTTTTATATTCAATCTCATTTTGGTTCCTAAATTTTCAAGATTATTTTATTTTGATCCACAAACTTTCAAAGTGTCCATTTTAGTATTTAAACTTTAAAGTTTTTGTTCTATTTTGGTCTCTAAACTTTCAAAATATCTATTTTAGCTTCTTGAACTTTTAAAAAGTAATCATTTTAATTTTTAGTTCTTACCTTTATTTTTATTTTAACAAATTGATAACATAGGCTTTGAGTATGTGTAATAAATATGTTAACATGAGCATGTATACAAACTACATATATTAAATCGAGTATTAGGTAAGAAAATTTTTGGTGAAAAATAATATAACAAAGACCGAAATGGTTAACTTTTAAAAATTTAGAGACTAAAATAGACATTAATGAAAGTTCAGGAATAAAAAACAATGATTATTTTTTAAAAGTTTATATATAGATACCAAATTGAAACAAATCTAAAAGTCCAATGACTAAAGTAAGGTTCGAACTTTTTTTAAACGAGGTTTAAATGTTTTGCTATTGGGTTTGAAACTTTATTTCGCTTTTTTTAAGTTCAACAATTATAGGGTGGGAGATCAAACCGTCGACCTTTAAAATTGTAATTTGTGACTTATCAACTAAATTATGCTTGAATTGACGTCAATGAAGCATCAAAGAAGAGATCCTATATTCCAAAATAAAGTTGTATACAATTAAAGTTGAATTGATATATTATTATTTTCCCCTCAATTGGGATCCTATAAAAGTCATAACGACTTTGACTTTCTACAGAAAAAAAATGTATGAAAATATCATATCAGCAAAGCACTTAGACTTTCACATGATTTTGATAACATTTGTCTTCCACATGGGTTGGTTTTTTATGTATGTTACAGTTTGAGAAAGACAAAAAATACATAATATTTATTTATAAAATTGCGAGCCAATAGTTGTGAAATGTCTAATGCACTAACTCCAAGCTAAAATATATCAAAATCCCAATGGAGAGATGACCTTAAAACACTATATTAAGGTGGAGACTGCCACAAAGGTTCTTGTTTATTGGTCAGAAAATGCATTGTATAGTTATGTTCTAAAAAACAAAATGAGTTATATCATCATACATTTAGATAACCATATGTTTGTTTGGAAGTTGGTGGATCGGTTTGTTATCAAAATAAAACAATTTGAAATCCTATCGAATTTAAATTCTGACTTCACTTTAAAAAATTTTCAAACAAAGTGATTAGATTTGACATCATTTCATATAATTTTAAGACAAATTACCTTTTTTCTCTAGAACAATATGTGGGGTGAGGATTCAAATTCCTGACCCTCTTGATCGAAGGTATATGCATTAATCTTGCTTAGATTGGAGACAAATTACTAATTTAATTTAGTTAGATTTTAATTTTATATTAATAAATAAAGATTAAAAGTCTATATTAATTATTTTTTTTTTCTTTCCTACGAATATTTTAAATAAAATTAATTATATACGTTTAAATCTTTCTTGTTCTAATCAAGGTTAAAAATTTTAAATCGTTCCATATATTTCAAATCACAAAATTTAAAATTATTTCTCAAACTAAACTTTCAAAAAAAAAGTGTTCAAACCTAGTAGTTTGGACGGTTTGAATTAATCACACAACCCTAATTTTAATTTATTTAAAAATAATTTTCGCCATTAATTTACTAATGAAACCAAATCTTTGACCATTTTGGGAATATTCCTTCAAATGTTCTCTCTACTCCTTTTGAGTGGCCAACAAATGAATCATGCCAAAATTCCATGTAAAGTCGTTTGTCTTATCATTTTTCTAAAGTTATGTCGTCAAAAAAGTTGTTTGCATTTGCAAATATAAATGTTATAGGTGAACAACCTCTACATTGTCTAATTTAGACATACGTCATCATAGGTCATCATCACTTTATTTTCGGTTTCACTTCATACCAATAATGGAGATGGTTGTTCTCACTTTTATACCCATGATCTTCTCTTATGTAGCCAATGTGGAACTTTAGCGTTGCATTTCCAACAATAAGAATTTATAAACAAAGTGATGTAGGTAACCACATATATAGTACTATATTATGATTTTATTTACTCAATCTAAGTTTACCACCTGTTATTTAAAAAATTATCTTTGTTAATTATCTCTAGCTTTTTCAAAGAAAAAATAATGTGCTTGCTTTACCACTTAATGAAGCGAAGTTCTATCCTGCAAATATGCAATTTATTCTTTATTTATTGTCCAAATCTTTTATTTATTCGCCCAAATTTTTCCTTTTTTTTAAAAAAAAAAAAAGAAAAAAAGTTTTTTTCTAGTTGGAAAAAAAAAAAGTTGACACCATACACTTTGTACAAAAAAAAAGGGTTAGTTATTAACCCGCTATTTTTTTTCTTCAAATTATTGCCGATAATTATTAAATCACCCAATTTTATTTAGAGAAAGAAATAGAAAGATGAATAAGATCAGAATAAAATAAAAACACAAAATAAAATATAGAGAACAATCAGGAGAGAGATATCTTAAGGAGTTGATTTCACTAATTAGACCAACGATTCAATTAATTAAACAACCAAAATTGACATGCAAATAATCTATAAGTTAGGAAGACAAAGGTAAAATTGTCTCTTACGAACATAATTAAATGTCAATGGTATTAATGAAACAAAACTTTAACGTTTTCTATCCAAAACTTAATGATAAGATTATTTTTTAATGTTTTTGAAAGGTCGGGGGTATTTTTTAAACTTTTGAAAGTTTAAGTGTATTATTGAAACGAAACTTTAACGGTTTCCATCCAAAATTTAATGATAAAGATATTTTTAAAAGATCAGAGACATTTTTCATCCAAAATTTAATGATAAAGATATTTTTAAAAGATCAGAGACATTTTTAATCTACAGTGAGCCCAAGTCTCCTCTCAAGTACAATTGTCTTGTATATTAGTAGTTTATCGTTCATTATAACATTAGGAAATGGGCATTTGGAGTGGCGGCATGATGCCTTGGTTCAAATCCTCCGTGTGCTTTCGAGTGTTTATTTTCTTTTTCTGACTCCAGTCTTCGCGTTTCTTTTTTATTTTGTTTAATTTTTTTTTTTTTTTTATGTTTTTATTTTTTTTAATGCCCAGGGCTGGGTGCTTTAGTCTTGGGCTTGTTTTTTCCTTTTTTTCTTTTTTTACAAAATGGTTGCTTTTAAGGTATTTTATTTTCTTTAAAAAAAATGTAACATTTGTTATTTATTTATATATTGTTATAAAATGCTTATGTTTTTATTGATTTAATTTTTTTTCATTTAAGAAAATTGTTTGGATTTTTATTTTTTGTACATTTGAATAGTAAGCTACACCATCTTTAAATAATTTTATCCATAAATATTTACAATTTACAAATATTGAATAAGAACCTTTCAACTTCTTTATTTATTCTCAAATATAAATAAGAAAGGAAGAAAAATATTTTTTTAATTTTATTAAATTATTTATAAGACATTAATTCTATAAAAAAAAATAATTCTTATTAAAAAAAAATTTCTACTTTTTATTCTAAATTTCATGAAAATAACAATTTAGTCTCTAAATTTCTTTTAATTTTGTAATAATTTAGTGTTTGAACTATAGTATATAACAATTTAATCACTATACTTTAAATCTTGTTACAATAGTCTCTATCATGAAATATATTGTTAAGATTTAATTAAATTTCTTACATACGTAGATCGATAAGCTAATTATGAACGAAATGTGTTTATAAATAACAAAGCCTACGTCATTCCATAATAAAAATTGACACTTAATTTTGATTGAATTTTTCATAGTAGTAGGATTAAATTGTTATAAATTTTAAAGTATAGAGACTAAATTATTATAATTCATAGTTCAATGACTAAATTGTTATTTTTATGAAAATTTAGGGACCAAAAGTGTTTTTAACTTATAAAAAATCAGTTATATTTTTTATTGGACAAACTAATATCAAAATATATCAAGCTCCTTCTGGCATAAAATTCTGGATCCGCCACTATTTTTAAAACTTTTTAAAATTTAGCATTGTTATTAAAACAAAACCTATAATTTATGAATATTTTCTATGATTTAGCCTTTATATTTTTGTATCTCTCTTGTCTTTATTAATTTAAAAATGTCTTTAAAACAGTACAAAAGGGCCCCACTGCAATTTGAAGTGAAGATATCTGTATTATGGAATTTTCGAAGTGTAATTGGACTTTTTCTTTTGTCCTTTTTTTTTTTTTTTTTTGAAAAAGTAAAGTGTAATTGGAATTTGGAGACTCCTATCTACGGCTAAGTGTCGGTTGTGGGTTTCTGTGCAAGCCCATTAATGCTCGACAGTGAGTTCAGAATTTAGAAACGGCCCAGCCCACCAAAATAGACTTCCTACATTTATAATATTACAAAGGTTTAATTACAATCTAATTTACAAAGTTTACTCTCAACTTTCCATTTAGGTTTAATAGGCCTCCAAACTTTAAACAGTTTTTAATAGATTCTTAAACTTTTAATTTTGTGCCTAATTAGTCATTGAATTAATAGATCTCTAAACTTTCAATTTAGTGAATTTTGTTGCCAAATTTTGGACAGGAGTACGCATCTGACCTCATGTGACAACGACAGTGAATTTGTAGTTCAAGGGAAGAGCATGACCTGCAAAAGAGAAAAAGCTAAGCACTGATGTGGCATTTGCCACACCAACTCTGATGCTTAAGTTAGTAAGGGGGATTTAGGTATAACAAACTAAAGTTTAGAGAATGAGATTAAGTTGAACTCCCTGTCTTTGAGTCATAATGACCTATTTATAGGATCTTTGACTTTCGTATTCCTTTTCAGATAAGGATTTAAATAGATTTCCCTTTCTATCTAGGAATGGGATTTTAAAAAGTTAATCTTATCTTGCAAGATTCCCTTGTAATTCAAATTTATCTTCTTGGTCCAATTTCACCCATAACATTAGCCCCCACTCTCTAGTTGAGATTTCATGGTGTGGCTTATTGCTTATGAGCCTAAAGCATGGGATCCAATTTGAGAGTATAATCCTTTTGTCGGTTTTAAATATAACACTGTTGAGCTTTCCAAAGTCTTGCTTCGGATTATCCTTAGGATATGCAGGCCGAACCCCGTAAAGTTGGACTCAGTCTTTCATAGGTCTAAGATTCTCCTCTGAGAAGATGAATATCAATTCCACTGGAGAAAATTTTAGGGCTCCAAAGTCTTACTTCAGATTATCCTTAGGATTTGCAGGTCGAACCCCGTAAGGTTGGACTCAGTCTTCCATAGGTCTAAGATTCTCCTATGGGAAGATGAATATCGATTCCACTGGAGAAAATTTTAGGGCTCTAAAGTCTTTCTTCGGATTATCCTTAGGATTCGCATGTCGAACCCCATAAGGTTGGACTCAGTCTTCCATAGGTCTAAGATTCTCCTATGGGAAGATGAATATCGATTCTACTGGAGAAAATTTTAGGGCTCCAAAGTCTTGCTTCGGATTATCCTTAGGATTCGCAATCTGTGTTGTTTTCCTGGAGAGATTATGTAAATTTGAGGGCATCATCAAATTTAAGTGGGATTGCCATCAAACTCCGTAGGGGCCCCGTAGGGATTATTCTGGACTTCCCAACCTCTCGTAGGAAGGAATTTTGGTCATCTAGTAGTCTTTGTAGCTTCTTGCTTGCATAAGTGTATTTTTGAATAGGTGGAATCTAGAATGTTCCATCAATTATTCATCTCATCCATCTCTCCTTCCATCCGCACCATCAAAGATATGTTTGCTACTTCAATGTTTAATTAATTCTGCCATCTTCAATAGATTGGAAGCTGCAACATTATGTCCTTAATATTCTTTGAGGATTTCCATGGCTGCTTAGTTTTTATGTGAGGTGGGAAGTCATAGGAAAAGTTTCTAACAGCGCCATGTGTCAAAAATATTTTTCGGATTTTTGCAATGAATTGTAAATGCTAAGAGATAATTTTGGGCCTTTGGCAGGTCGTCTCTTCGTGATACTTTTGGGCCTTTGGCAGGTCGTCTCTTCGTGAGATGCCAAGTCCTTGGGGTGAAGTGAGACCACTGATTTTCCTCAACGGAATTGTTAATTTTGAATCTCAAAGTCTCATAACTGGCTTTGATTGTTCTTCCGTGGATTGGAGAAACAAACCGAATGAAAAATGGAGAAATGTATCTCGTTCTCATTAAGTTTGTTCATAGAGAAACAAGCACAATCTTCGAATTCCATGACATTCTTGTTTCCCACATTTGAAATCTTTGCCATTTTGTTCTTCCTCTTTGTGCAGATAGAGAACTCGCCCTTATTTTTCTTTTTTCTTTTTTCTATTCTGAAAAAAAAAAATTAAGCCCCCATCTCTTCATAGCTTTGATTTTCTCAACTCGTCCCTACAGACGGTGCCAACTGTTGTTGTCAAATTTTGGACAAGAGTACGCACCTGACCTCCACTTGACAACGACGGTGAATTTGTAATTCAAGGGAAGAGTGTGACCTGCAAAAGAGAAAAAGCTAAGCACTGATGTGGCATTTGCCACACCAACTCTGATGCTTAAGTTAGCAAGGAGAATTTAGGTATAACAAACTAGAGTTTAGAGAATGAGGGTTAAGTTGAACTCTCTGTCTTTGAGTCATAATGACCTTTTTATAGGATCTTGACTTTCATATTCTTTTTCATATAAGGATTTAAATAGATTTCCCCTTCTATCTAGGAGTGAGATTTTAAAAAGTTAATCTTATCTTGTAAGATTCCCTTGTAATTCAGATTTATCTTCTTGGTCCAATTTCACCCATAACAGTGTCTAATAAGCCTTTGAACTTTCAATTTTGTATCTAATAGATTCTTAACCTATTCGATATTTTTTAAAATTTATGGATTTATTATATACAAAGTTAAAAGTTTAGAGTCATATTAGACATAAAATTGAATTCTATGTCTAAAAGATCTGTTGAATATAAAAAAAATTTAGAATAGGCCAGGAACTTATTGACACAAAATTCAAAGTTTAGGGAGTTATTAGCCACCTTTTTAAATTTAGGGACCCATTACACACAAAATTTGAAAATTCATGAATCTATTAGACATATTTTAAAGTTCAGAGACCTAATCAAACACACACTTGAAAGTTTTGGGATTAAACTTGTAATTTAACTCATTAAAAATAATAACTAACGGATTAACTCATTAAAAATAATAACTAAGGGATGAATGATTATCAAATAAACCTAAAAACTTATCTTGTGACCAAAGTAAGCTTAGCTCAGAAGTAATTAGCATGTATTATCAACCAAGAGGTTAGAGGTTCGAATCTTCAAACCCTCAAATGTTATGCTAATTACCGCTTGATTGAAGATACATGCTAATTACCGCTAAGCTAAGTTCAATTTGACTGTGTCGTAGGTAGTTGCATCATTAAGGGTCAATGTTCATAAGAGTAGACGTTATTAAAAAAACTGCCACTTAAAACTTTAATAAAATAAATAATAATATTATCCAAAGTTCTAAACACTTCCTTTCCTTTTCAAAATAAAATAAACACTTCATTTCATATTCATGATTTTTCAAAAGCTAACTCAATAATGAATTTATTGGTTAATAATTTGAGCTAAATCATAATTGCTTGCAACTTTTCTTTTTATTATTAAAAAAAAAACCCTCCTTTTAGCACCATTTTTCTAAATAAATTTTATAGCAAATAATTCAAGCGCGGAGATGGACCATCAGTCTACTAATTTCAATTTGTGAAATTGAATTATAATATATAGAAGCTAAATACATTCCTTAGTACATAATATCTTAAACATGTTTGGTAGGCAATCTGGATTCTATTTATATTTTTAGATTCATCGAGTTCGGTGAATATGCATCTGGCATACGTGTTTTTTAAAACTATTTTCAAATTCTGTGATCCAAATAGTAGAAATTCTGAAAACAACATTTTTATATTTTCATTGTATCCAGATTTTGAATTTGAAAATTTAAAATGCAGAATTACATTAGAAAAAACCAAAACTTTAATAAATATAGTATTTCATGTTATAAACTCAATTTATTTTTGTTAAATTAATATATGTATAATATAATATATTATAAATTATATGATATTGTAAAATAATAATTATATAAAATTTATAACAAAAATCATGTTCATAAATTAATTAATTAATAATGGATTACATTCAATTTAATATTTAGTTTTGCAACTACAACTAGTCAATGGCCTATAAATATATTATATAACACATTTTGAACCATTGTTTAAATTGGAATCCAATTTCTAAATCTGCTACCAAACACATATCTGAAAACATGAAATACAACTCTGTTTTCATTGAATCTCTTATTTTCAAAATTCTATTTTCAGATTGCCTACCAAACAGATCCTTAGTTCTTTTTTTTTTAATGTTAGTCTTTCAACATTTAAAAACGAATTTAGTATCGTATGCTTTTAACATTTTTCAATTATACTATTTTCATTACTATATATTAAATATGGTTGAACGCATATTTACATAAAATGATAAGTTGGCAAAATTTTATGTCAACCTAATCTTAATAACTCAGCCAAAGGATAAGAAACTTTTATCGCTAAGGTAGTCTCTAATTATCATGTCAAGTAAGTTTATCATCTGTCACATTTAATATCCATTAACAAAAAGGGTATAATGGAAAAACCATTACTAGAGATGTTCATTTTTTCCGCAGGAACCCGCCCCTAACGGAGCGGAGAATCCCAGTTTAGACAAAGAATGGGGGAGAGAGCGGGGGGATTTTTCCCCGTTAGCTAAATGGGGTCGGGGAATGTATTCCCCGTCCCCGTCCCCACACCGTTCCCTGTCCTCACCCTGATTAATTTATTTATTTTTAATATGTATATTTATATATATAATAAATACTAAATTTAATCTTTTATGATGTATTATTTTATTTTTCTAAAGAAATTTTTAAAAAAAATCTCTTTAAATAGAAATTTACCATTAGGAATTAATAAATTAAATATAAATTTTCTAAAAAAATATTTTATTTAATCAAAATTAAAAAAAAAATAAATAATATAAACGAGAAATAATTCTCCGTGGGGAACCTAATCCTCACGAATTCGAATTTCGGCTCCGATCCCGGAAAAATTAAATGGAGAATTTCGCGAGGGAGGGGAATGAAATGGGGGTGGGGAAGTCATCCCCAACCCCGACCCCGCCCCACCCCATGGACATCTCTAACCATTACATGTAATGGATTAAGCTAAAACTAAATCGAAGAAAAAAAAAACTCAAATATTATAGATGATGTGCGTGTAATAAACATATATGTTATTTATAAATCTTATCATAATATTCTTAGTCAAATTAAAATAAAAATCTTATATATGTTTATACACGAAACCAAGTTTAATTGGACGATTATATTGGTGTGTTGAGGCGTGATTATGATTCTGATGTGAAATTTAAGCTTATTAAAATGCTCTCTATAACTAACTTTATCTTTAATATATATTGTCTTTCTGATGGACGTACATTATTTGTCAACTATAAGAGTTATTTTTTCTTTTTCTTTTTTTTTTTTTTGAAAAATATAAGTTATTTTTCTAATTTTTATACATATATTAAAATTCAATCCTCCCCTCCCCATCTGTATTTATATATATATAAATATAGGCTAGCCCTAGGCCATATTAATTCTGTCTTATAATACCACTTGAAGATTCCCATTCTTTTCATAATAAAACCCCAACTTTCTCTCCCTAACATGTTTGGTAGCAATTAAGTAGAGAATCTATGGGCTAAGACCAAAGAGAAGCAGTTTTAGATGTGCAAAGTATTAATTTAATGGCATAAAATTTTGATGGGATCAGATCAGATGTAAATCCTAACCATTTTGTGTCATTTTAATTTCCGTAAAATACACTTTTCGTTTTCAAATTTTAAAATTAGTTTCTATTTGGTCTCTAAATTTTAAAAATTATCCTTCTGAGTCTTTGATATTTCAAAAGTGACATATTTGATCCTCAAGGTTTGAATTTTATATCTCATTGGTCGAAGAGTATACAAAATAGAAAAAATCCAACTCATTTAAAAAATATACATCATCAAATTAAAGTCTAGTAATTAATTATATGTTAACTACCCTGTCATCATATTGTTAGGACAAGAAATGTCAACTCTAGTAGGTATCAATTAGAAATAAAGTTTAAACTTTGGGTACCTAACAAGTCACTTGTGAAACTTTTAAGACCAAATAAAAACAAAATTAAAATGTGAAGAAATGTAGTTTATCCTTTTTAATTTTGTAGAATATTCTTCTATGAGATCTTCATTCCAGTTCGTTTATCATATTATACGAAACCATTATATGAAAATAAGAATTATTTGAAAATTCATTAAGATAAATATGGAGAATTAAAAGTTGGAATAATATGGAGTAATGAGATGTCTACAACAGAAAGGAGAGTGGTTTTATTGACATGAAATGCTTTTGAAATAAGAGAAGAGACAAATAGTGGGACATACAATTAATACCACATTATTGGAGAAGATGAACAATGACAGAGAGCAAGTTGACACCAAAAACCAACATTATATGCCTTATATTTTATCATTTTATTTCACTTTTTCAGAATGGAAAAATTAATTCATTTACCATCATCAAGTCATGTTTTTTTTTTTCTTTTTCCATTTTCTCCAAGTACAATATTGAGATCCCAAAAAACATAAAATTATATTGATTATGAATTTATACACTGTCTCCTAAATACCATTACATAAAACAGTACACCTGTAAGAATAGCAGATATGTTTCTTTGTTAAATAGATTTTTGGTGGTGAGATTTATTTTATTATCAACCTTTTTCCTACCTAATACTGTTTTAAATATTAATAGCCAAAGCATAATCTAGAGTCTTATATCCTTCCCTAGAAAATTAAAAGAAACTTAAAAATATTTCATCCCACACACATAGTTGAACTAAATATATATTTAACAATTAAGGGATGGTTTTTAGAAATATTTTGTTAGATTAATTTTTTTTATTCGCACTGTAGGAGTAAGGATTCAAATATCTAACCTATTCATTGAGGATATACGGCGGATTAGAGTTAATAAAAAGAAGGAAACTCGGATGAGGAATATTGCAATGAAATGGCAAAAAAAAAAAAAAGAAGAAAGTTTTATTATTATATCTTTAAAAAAAACAAAAGAAAAAGAAGAAAGAAGAAAACTACATTATTGACAAGTAAAATTTGATGGTCCAAGACCATTCAATTCACTATCATCAGCCTCACTTTGCTGTGGTGAAGTTCACAAAGCCATTAAAAAAAATTTTAAGAAGAAGGAAGAAGAAAAAAATCTCAGAAAGGACTCATACTACTACTAATCACATGAACTTAGCATCAAAAGTTCCTCCAAGTACTCTGTTCCCAAATCTTCCAAAATCACCACATTGTTCTTTTTCTTCATCTTCTTCTTCTCCACCACCCCTTGGCTTTTTGCCGCCGCCGCCGCCGACTTCCTTCTCAGTGAGTGTTTTCTCTTCAAAGCCACCACTGGCGAGCATCCTTCTTCCAATTGATACTTAATGTCCTGCAGTGATTCCCTCACCATTTCCACCGGAAAATTCAGCACCGCCAGTGCTCCTCTCATAGAAAATGCCGCTTGATCGTAAGCTAAAGCCGCCGCTTCGGCGCTATCGAAAGTCCCAAGCCAAACCCTAACTCCATGCCTCGTCGAATCTCTAATCTCCGCCGCGTATTTCCCCCATGGCCGCCGCCTCACTCCTCTGTAACTCTTCTCCGTCGTCTTCCTCTCTTTCTCCTCCTCGAAATCAATCGAACTCACTTCGATTTCTTCCTTCACCACAATCTTCGATTCCGATTCCGATGCTTGATTGCCGAGAAACTCATCCGGCAGTGAGATTGAGTTTTCTAGGGCACTGTGGATCGAGAAAAAATTGCTCCATGAGAACGACGATTCCTCCGGTGATCCGAATGAAGATCCCGTCGAGAAATCAGAATCGGAGAACGAAAAGTAAGAGGATTCCATTTGAATTTCCAGAGGAAATTGAATCTTCACTGTGGTTTTTTTTTTTTTTTTTTTTTTGGCTTTCTGAAGATGAAATTGGAAAGTTGTTTGTTCTGTAAGGAACTCTGTTTTCTCTCTGTTTGTCTGTATAAAAGAATTTGAATATTTAGACCTATATATAACAACAGGAAAAATGAAGAATTCCGATCCACAAAATAATAAAATAAAATAATTTGGGCGGAATTATCAATATTTTAAAATTGAGGGGATGAAGAGCAAATAACTTTTATAATATAATGCTTAAATTTATTTAACAACTCGGCAAAAAAAATTAAAAGCAAAATAACAATACCAAGGGTAAGGGGGTCACGTGCTCAAAAGACGCCACGAGCCCGGCGGCGCCATGGGACCCATGTGGAATTTTTTTTAATAAAAAAATTAAGTATCCGAATCATCAATTTAACGGAATAGTTTGTGAATTTCAGCAGTCTACGTGGCAGAACACGTCATCGAGAGAATTCACTGTAATTACGTTACTGACTTACAGCTGGGCATGGCACGAGTGCATTAGTTTAGTGGCTATAGATCACAGAAGGATAAATTAATTAATGAAATACTTGGCCATTTTTTAATGTCAAGTTGATTTAAAGAAGGAATCTAATCAACAACCTTATTTTAATTGAATGCTATGATTATTATAAGTTAATTAGAGAATAAACATTTGTTATTAAGCATTTTAATTACAATTTAATCATTCATACATTTTTGCGTAATTATATAAAAGCACATAAAGGATTCTCGACTTTGTTAATTTTGTTAACCAAAAGAAAAGTGTCAAGACACATCATGAGATCAACTAATACACATTAAATGATTGTGTTTAGATGCCATTTTAATTTTTTTTCCTTTATTTTTAATAATATTTTATTTCTTGATTTATTCTTGAAAAAGACGTTTTTAGTCAATTTTCGTACAATCTTTATTTGTTTTTATATAACAATTCTATAAAATTCAAAAGAAGAATTAGATAAAACTTGAAAGTATTTAGGATATTCTCATTAGTCCATAATCAACATAGCACTTGAAAAAAGTCCTGTGATTACTCTCGTGGCAATCTCATCTAAATATATGTTCACCATTTGAACAACCAAAGTAACCAATATTTTCAAAAGACGTCTTTATTCAATACACTAAATTGAGTATTTTCTAACTCACAACTAAATTAGTTTAATTACTTTGGACAAAGTGGTTATGTTTAATGTAAGTACAAATAATTCAAACTAAAAAAAAGTACAAATAATTCTATTAGTAAATTTTTCCTTAAGATAAGGACCCAATTTCATGAGTCCTAATCCATCTCAAATTCTTCTTTGAGAGTTTTATTCTTATCGTTGTTCCTCAATCAAATATATAACTCTCTTATTTAATATGTAGTCTTACACTATCAAAAAATGTTTAACTATTCAGCTCTTTACTCTTCGTCGATGAAAATATGTATGCATTAAAATTGGTTGTTTTTACTCTCTTTTACCCGGATGATTAATTTTATCACTAGAATTACTTTTGTAAATGTCAAGATAATATATCAGTTGAGCCCTCCAAACAAATATTTATTGCATATCACAATTAAAAATTTGATAGTTCAGCTTTGAACTGCCTAAAATTATTGGTTTTTCTTTTCTTCAGATGAATATGAAATTGAAAATATTGTGGTGTTGGATAAAATTCACTTATTACTTCACATTTTTCTACAATTTAGTCTTGGCTATTTTTGGTAAAGAGAGAATAGTGTTAATTTATTCAATAATATGAAAATCATATATAGAGTTAAACATTATATTTGTTTCACTAAAATTGGTTGAATTTAGGTAGATGATAGCGAAAGATATAAGGACAAAATGCTAGTTACTTTCATTAAACAGAAGAAAACTTCCCATATAAGGTGCTGATGAAATTATTATTTCATGTTTATATCAGAAGACCTCTCTCCAGTGTTTTTATTAACTTTCATTTAATTTTACATACAATAATTAACTAACCAATTAATGGAAGTTTTGTAACAATTAAAAGTTAGGAAATAATATCGATTCAATATTTTACTATTCATATGTTTCTTTTTCTAAAGTAACTTTTCATATGAATTCACCAACTTATTTTTTAAGAATATAAGTTGATTTTAATCATGTGTTATAGATTTAGGTTAAAATGCACAAGATAGATGCGAAAGCGCACAAGATAAAATAAGCTAAAGAAAACCCCACCTTTCCGAACATTTGGTAAAATAAAAAATAAAAAAGAATAGAAGAATTGTAATGGGTAGAAAAAAAAAACATTAGAATATTTGTAAATCTAGTAATGATTTTTGAGATTTGTAAATATAGCAAAAAAATTTAAATCTAGTTTTTATTTTTTTATTATTTCAATTTTACCCTTATTGGTGTATCAGCAAGAATATAAGTAGTATATTTGATATACTTTATATTTGGTATATCAATAGTATTTAGTATATCAATCAATTGATATATACCTAAAACGAAGTATATCAGTAGTATATCACATATATACTTATTTTTAATTATATCACTTAAATAATATACTTTATATGAAGTATATCAATAACATTAGAGATATTTTGTATATTCGGTATGTCATTGATATACTTCATTTTATGTATATCATTTCACTAATATATCTAACATTAAGTATATATCAATAGTATATTAGTGAAATGCTTCATTGTAGGTAATTCTGATATATTTAATATGAAGTACTGATATACTATTGATATACAATATTCGGTATATCACTTATATACTTCATTTTAGGAGTATAAATCACTAATATACTTTATTTTAGGCATATCTAATATACTGCATATGAAATACTGATATACTGCTGATATACTTTATATTAGGTATATCAGTGAAATGATATACCTAAAATGAAGTATATTCGTACTATATTATTGATTTACTATTGATATACCACTAAACAAGCGTATTGACTAAACAAGTGTATCGACTAAAAACTAGTGACCAAAAATCATTGATAAAGTCAAAAACTAAAAATGTCTTTGATAGGACATATAAAGTTTTATTTAATCACACTTAATTCTTGTTAGTTGGATAGTTTTTATGTGTTTTCATGTTTATTTTGTAGGCACTCGAGCAAAATGCATGTTTGGAGACTCTATGTCGAATAACGATTCAAATGAGCCAAACCGGAGGCCATTCAGACACCTGAGCAAAAAGTTAGAGCAAAATTACTAAATCTGTCCAGGGAGCAGTGTCTCAACGCTATGCTCAACGCCAGTAGCGTCTCAACCCTGCTCAACGCTAAGATTCTGTCTTTGCTCAACGCCGCTCGACGCTGCGGTTTGGCTTGCTCAACGCCAGTAGCGTCTCGACGCCATGCTCAACGCCACATAAACAAGCGATTTTTCTTTCCTTATTTGCTAGAGCAGCGTCTCAACGTCACTCTTGGCTTCTCGACACTGCCCCAACCTTATTTATAGCACTTTTTCACTCTAGGGTTGGGACTTTTGCCTCCTTTTCTTAGACTTTTAGAGAGAGCTTTTGAGAGCTTTTCTCCTTCTACTTTTACTTTTATTGTATCAAATCGAACCATGTGTAACGGGAGATATACTATCACGATGCTTGGCTAAACTTCACGTTTCCAGTTCAGAGGTCGGTTGTAATCAATTGCAACATTGTGAGGCTTGAACCTTAACTTAGTTTCCTTCAATTGCAAGTATTCTTTGATTCCCGTGTCAATTTTATAAGTATGTATTTTGATTAAATTGACGCCTTAATCACACTACATGTTTTATTGCTAATCATGATCATGATCCGTAATTGTCATGTTGAATGAACTGGTAGCATTAGGATTATCACATGTGTATGTTTTGTGGGTTTCCATATTACATGGCTTGCATGTTTAATTCTAAGAATTAAAGAAGCTTCTTAATTAGGTGAAAGTTGTTTTACCTGATTGGTTGTCTTGGTCGTTCCAAAGTTTGTAATGCCTTTATCTAAATAATTTGAAGCGGTTTCGTAAAAAATTGTTTAGGTAATTAGCGTTAACTTGACGTTCGTTAGAGTTAATGACTTTAGGGAATTTGCACTTTTTGGAGTTTCCTAATAAGTTGACCAAGTACTTGCATTGTTAAGTTTAAATATTTTGAATGCCTATGATCAATGTTTGCAATTAAGTAGAACCGCACCTCTGAATTGGAACTTGGTAAGATTTGATCTATCTATATCTTTATTGCTTATGTTTTATTTTATTAATAAAAAAAAACACAAAACCCCTCTTTTTATTTGTTTTCTCCTTGGCAAATTTAATTTGAGAAATTAATATTCGGTTTCCTGATATCGACTCGGTCCACTCAATGCTACAAGTAGCTTAGGATCGGTATATAAATTTTAATTTGACGAGCCATCGACAAGCTCGCATCAGTCTTCACAATTTGATCCAATCTTAATTTGAAATACATAAAGGTGAAGGAGAGATTGAAGGAGAAACGAAGCCAAAGAGAGACGGTGAAGGTGATATCTATGCATCATGTGTCTATCAGTGGTTTAAGTTCCGAATTTTCTTTTTCAAATGTCCACGTGTTCAAGTGTAATGAGATGAAACAAAAAGAAATGAAGGCAGTTGAATTAGAAAAAACAGAAACACTTGACAAAAATAAAGTATATCAGTGATATACTTCTTTTAGGTATATATGATATACTGAATATGAAGTATTGACATACTGTTGATATACTTCATATTATGAATATGATTTCACTGATATACCTAAGTAAAGTATATCAGTAATATACTTCATTTTAAGTATATATATGATATATATACTGAATATGAAGTATTGATATATTTCATATTAGGAATATCATTTCACTGATATACCTAAATAAAGTATATCAATAGAACATCAGTGATATATTTTATTTTAGGTATATCATTAATATATCAACAGTATATCTGATTTACTGTTGATATACTTCATAAGTGTAAAACGCAGGAAAACCCTGACAAGGCTATTTTCAAAATTTTCAAGTTGTTGTTTGGGTTGGGCCGTCTTTTTTTTTTTTTTTTTTTTTGCCATATTTGCAATCTTAAAAAAAGGGTGATACATCTGTAATTAGCCCAAATATTTTTGTTAGTCTTGCAAGTGCCCCCAGAGAAATAATAAGATATTAGCACAAAATGATTTGAAAATATTTTTTAGAAAATGACATTAGGGAACTGTTTTTAACTCATGAGGAGGGTTTATAATGCCTAGGACAATTTGTCACTCTTAGAATCTAATAGCGTGTTTGAAATAATTTTGGAGGAAAATGCTTTTTAAATAAAATCAATTTTTCTATAAGCACCTTTGGAAAAGTCAATAATTTAAAATGTTTTTGGTATAACATCTTGAATAACTTTAGATGATCAAAACTAAAAAAAAAATTGTAATAAATAAAAAATTAGATTAATTTAAAATCTAATTTTAAATAAACACTTGAGAGATAGATCATCTAAAAATGACTTTAAAGCGATTAACTAAAAATCTTCAAAATATGTAGTAATGAAAAATTATATTTGTAATCAAGAGAATTACTACATAATATAGTACAACAAAAAACTTTTGTTATTTAAAACACTTTTTAAAAAATGTAAGATATAAAAATATTTTTATTTAAATATTATTTTAAAAAATAGTTAAACTAAAAGGGTATTTCAAACCAATCCGAAAATTCATATCCCATTTATACATTGTCTTTTAAAAATATCTCATCTACCTAACTAATTAAATACAAGTCACATAAATTCATATTTTTAAAAATCATATTCTTCAGTATGATCTAAATACATTTATTATGGTCTCGTTTGATAACCATTTTGATTTTTTGATTTTCGATTTTTGAAAATTGAAACTTGTTTTCCCACAATTCCTTACAATATTTTTCATCTTGCTTAAGGAAATATTTAAATTTTTAGCTAAATTTCAAAAGAAAAAAAAACTAATTCTTTTTTGTTTTCAAAACTTCGCTTGAATTTTGAAAATATTTGAAAAAAATAGATAACAAAACAAAAAAAAATCCATAAATAGAAGTAATGTTTATAAACTTAATTTTTAAAAATAAAATAGTTATAACATAGGCTATACAAATTTAGACTTCGAGGTCTGATGTTGTTTTTAAAATTCGTGAACAAAATGACTTCTTAATACATGTGAAGAACATAAGAAAATGAAAAATTGGGGACCAGACAGATAAAGAGATCTTGAATGGGTTAAATTTAAGAAAAACAGTGACTGTTTTAGGAATTAAAAAGAGGAAAAATAGAAGAAGTTATTGTTGTCGGTATTGATATAAACAAATCAAAGTAGAAAATAATGGAAACGTCAATTTTTTTTTTTTTTTTTTTGCCCTTTAGGAGACGTACTAGAAAGAATTCAATATTTGACCGATTTTTTATTTTTTTCCTATTAGCCGTCAACCCATTTTGGACATTGAACGCATTTCAGACAAGCTTACAATGAAACAGAGGATTTGCATCTGGTCTGGTCTCTGTCTATTTCCTTAGGTCTCACTCCTTTTTTTTTTTTGGTATATTAATTAAATCCCACTTGCATATATCTTTTATTTTTTTCTTTAATCCTTTTCACACACAACACAAACACAAAGGGTCGGGTCCTTTTTGAATTTTACCCACATATTTTATGCAATAATAATTATTAATTTTTTCCAATAATAGTAGGTCGGGGTAAATAGGAGAAAAAAAATCAAATTATAATCCTAAACTTTATAGAATTTTATTAATTAAACTCCTAAACTAATAATTTGTACCAATTAAAATCCTATAATTTTATAAGTGAATCAATTTACACCATTTGTTAATGATTCATAGCTTTTTTCACTTGATTTCATCTAAAACCAACTCAATATTATCTCAATATCATTATTCTTCTCCCAAAATTTTAGTAAAGTAGCAAGAAAAATTGTTATTTAATTCTGCCTAAATAAATATAAAAAAATAGAGGAAGAAGATAAGATTAAAAAAAATCACTTATATTAATGAAAACCGCTACTACCCACTTGATTCTAGCATGTCTCTCTAATATTATGTTAATTCTTGCATTTAAACAAGTCTTACCCATGTGTTACAATTATGCATCAACAATAATTTTCAACGAAATCTTAACATAAGGTCTAGATTGATTCATTTTTTAAAGTTTAGGGTTTTAATTAATTGATACAATTGTTAGTTTAGAGACTTAATTGATTCAATCTACAGAGTTTAGAGGTATAAATTAATTTTTTTTTTCTCTAATAACATATTCGTCAAATTGATACAAATGTAAGAGGAACTCATATATTCAATTATATACATATTTCTTTTTTGAATGACAATTATATATACATATTTCACTGATATATTTTGTATTATATATATCAATGATATACTTTATAAATTATATAAAAATAGTAAATTAGTGATACATTATAATGGTCCAAATAGTTATTCTACGGGGTAAGATGAAAGTATTAAAAAAGAAAAAGAAAAAGCAAAGTATAAAAGGACACTAGAATTATTATTATTTTCACCTAGAATGAAACATCTATTGTGAAAGGGGTTGGAGGTTGATCTTTTAAGTGGGGGAAAAGAATTACCTAACAATCATATTGGTCAATGTTCAATATTGACAAGTTTGAATGGTTTATTTTTATTATAAAAAAATAAAAACTTTGATATACCTTTTTTTTTTTGCTCTAATTATTGAGAGACAATCGAGGAGAATATCCAAACCCATTTCTATAGTGTGGCAATAATACTTTCTGTATATATGAAGTGTTTTAAAAGTTCATCAATTTCAGAAATAATGAAAAAAAATTAAAAAAAAAAAAAAAACAGAGAGAGAGAAAGATAAAATTTTGAATATAGGGCGGTTGAAGGGTTTTGCTATAGTTGAAACAAATTGCAAATAATGGGTCCATAGAAATCTCCTTAATGTAATTAATCATTACGTATCCCCAACCACTTGATTAAACCTTTAGCTACCCCCTAATACTCCTTTAATTTGTTACTTTTTAATCTTTTTTGCTTAAATTATTCTAAGTGCCAAATCTTAAGCTAACATGTATAAACCACCTCTAAATTATAAGTTGTTATAATCACTTCCTCAAATTTTCAATTTGATCCATTAACCTTCTAAATTTATAAAATTATTGTAATTAAATTATTTAAAATTGAAAAATGCACAAATCACACCACTAAATTGTAATAATACCATATCAAGTGGATTTGATTGTCCGCGGGTGTAGGTTTGTACATTTTGCAATGTGTAATGGTTTAATTATAATATTTCGTAATTAAGTTTAGAGGAGTGATTGATCAAACTAAAAGTTAGAAAGCGTGATTGTAACAACTCCAGTAGTTTTACAGGAGGAAGAATTCAATCACACTAATAAACTTCGAGTAGTGATTTTATGTAATCACTAACACCATTAATCAAGTTGCAGCAAACATAAGGAAAAAAAGAACAGGATAGTTGGACAAAGTAGAACAACGCCCTCTATAAAAAAAAAAATACAATCTTACATTACTTAAAAAAGAGAGTATGTTGCATGTGTTACCGTCGTTTAACAGGTATTTAGATTTGAATGTGTCGTGGGATGAGGGTGACATTTGTTTGGTAGTATCGTCATTTAGATATAGATGGGTGAAGTAGGGTTTTTGAGTGGCAACCCACCCAACCAAATCACCAACTTGCTCTATACAGACTGATGTAACCACCTCAATTCCCAATTAATGGGACCACGAAATGTAAAATTAACTATTTTAAAGTCCATGTTCATGAACCAACTTGCCTTTTACCTTTTTTTTTTTTTTTTTTTTTTTTTTTTTTGGGCATCTTCATTAATCTATTTATTTAAATTTTTTTCTAAAAAAAAAAAAAAAACTCGTAACTTTATATATTATATATGCACACATTGATTTTGCTTACCATCTTGCTTCCAAATTTGGTCTATATGACTTTTTTAATTTTTATTTTTTGTTGAGTCCTATCCATAGCTATAAAGCTACTAAGATAAAAAATAATCTTCTTCTTTTTTTTTTTTCTTCTCAATTATTATTATAACAATTTTTTTGGTTTAAGTTGCCCTCGTGTTGAAATTCAGTGGAGATGACTTCTTAAGTTCATTGCATCTTACAATGGTTCCATGAATTTTATTTTGAAACTCTTGGCTGCGAAAAAATTTGTCCAGTTGATCTTCCTCTTTATTAATTATGAGATTTCTTCTAGATGAAAAGGGCTAAAGACTTGAGCCTTTAATTTTTTGTCATGTTCTAATTTTATTTTTCTCATGCATTTATTTCGACGGATTTAATAGTAATGTTCTTCAACATGTAGCTGAGTTTTGTTTCCTTTTGGGTCAATGACGTCTTTCTAGAAGGATAGCTGGTAGTATTTTAGACAAAGGGTTTTTTTTATTATTATTGTTAGGCTAAATTATAGAAAATATTCATGAACTTTATACTTTGTTTCAAAAATACTCTTGAACTTTTAAAAGTTTCATTAATACCCTTAAACTTTCAAAAAAAAGTTAAAACATACATTTTACCGTTAGTTTTAGATGGAAACCGTTATTACTTTGCTTAAAAATATCCATAAACTTTCAAATGTTTTATTAATGCCCTTAAGCTTTTAAAAAAAAGTTCAAAAATATCCTTACCGTTAATATATGGATAGAAATTGGTAGTACCTCGTTTTAAAAATACCCTTGAACTTTTAAAAGTTGTATTAATACCCTTAACCTTAAAAAAAAAAGTTTAAAATGCCCTTACCATTAGTCTACTAAGGTGAAGTTTAGAAAAGGGAAGCATTCCAACTAAAGGCATATTGGATTGTGTACACTCACATTTGTGGGGTCCTACCAAGGTACCTAGTATGGCAGGTTCAAGATACTTCATGTCTATTATTGATGATTTTTCAAGGAATGTGTGAATTTATCTATTGAAACAGAAGGATGAAGCTTTTGAGAAATTCCTTGAATGGAAGAAGCAGATTGAGAACCAAACAGGAAGGAAGTTAAAGTATCTGAGGACTGACAATGGTTTAGAAATTGTGAATCACAAATTCGACAAACTTTGCAAATATGAGGGAATCACGAGACATTTTACTGTTACACACACTCCACAGCAGAATGGTTTAGCTGAGAGGTTTAATAGAGCAATAATGGAGCATACTAGATGTCTCTTGTCTAATGCTTCGTTACCTTTGAAGTTTTGGAGAGAAGCTACCCAAACTGCATGTTATCTCATTAATAGGAGTCCATCTTCTGTTGTAGGCTTCAAGACTCCTCATGAGGTATGGAAAGGAGAAGCTCCAAGTCTTGATCATCTCAAGGTTTTCGGTTGTTCAGCTTATGCTCATGTTAAGGAAGAAAAGATGAACAGTAGGGCATTGAAATGTATGTTTTTGGGCTATCCTCCAAGTGTCAAAGGATATAAGCTTTTGTGCTTGGAAGAGGGTAGGAATAAATGTATTATCAACAGAGATGTCACCTTTAATGAAGAAGAGATGTTGTTTTGTACTATAAGCCAGCCAGAACAGAAGTCGGTTAAGAATGTTGAAACAGAAGTCATAATTGATTCTGAAACACGACCATCAGGTACTTCAGGTGAATCTAGGGATGAGTCACTTCTGGATTTGCAAACAGAGTCTTCACAGAAGTCTGAATATGATAGGGAACAATCTCAATAGGAGAGAACTTTGATTGATGAGGGAGTTTTCACTGAGAAAAGTTCAGGTAACCATGACTTACAGAACTATCAGCGTGCACGTGATAGAGCTCAAAGGGTGAAACAGGCTCCCATGAGGTATGGTTTTACTGACCTAGTTGGTTTTGCTTTTAACTGTGCTTCTAATAGTATTGAGGCAGAGCCTATTACATACGAAGAGGCTATTGAGTCTGATTTGAAGGAACAATGGAAGGCTGCAATGGAAGAAGAATTATTCTCTTTCGTAAGAATCAGACGTGGTCATTGGTTCTAAAACCTCCTAAACAGAAACTCATCCAATCAAAGTATATTTATAAAATCAAGCCAGGTACAGAAGATAACAACAAACCTAGGTACAAAGCTAGGCTAGTGGCCAAGGGCTACACTCAAAAGGAGGGAGTTGATTTTCATGAGGTTTTCTCTCTGATGGTGAGGCATACATCCATTAGATTAATTTTGTTTATTGTTGTTCATTATGATATGTTTCTTGAATAGATGGATGTCACCACTGTTGGGATTTATGCCTTAAAGCCTCGTAATTAATTATTTATTTAATAATTAATAATAATTTTGATTATTTTATTTACAATATAATATTATCCATTATATGAAAAATCCAAGGTTATTAGTATAATCTTGAACAATATGTGGTTGACATACGAGAGGATCATGTTTAAGAAATAACCTAAAGAGTCATAGTATATGAATAAGGTTGGGTGCCTTATCCTGGTAATACTATTGATACGGCCCACTTTGAAATAGTTACAAATGATTTGATCCAAATCATTCATGTGGAGACATGTGAGTGGGGGTATCTTATACAATGAGTTTGTATAAGACTGGACCACGAAATATTTAATCTCTCTTTATAAATCCGTTAATTGAGAAGATTAATATTTCATTAGGATGATCATATGCGACTCGATCTTAATCCTGAGTGAGTTATGAATTCCTGCCTGTGAGGGCTTGTCCTCTGATTTGCATGGGTGAGAATGGCTTTTGTAGCCGATTCAATATGCCTACCATTTTGGGGACTTGACCAAATAGGGAGCTGGGAACATAATATCACAAGATGGAATTCATTCATTCCCACATAGGGTAAGTAGATGAGTAGTTCCTTTATGTGCTAATTTCGAGACTTGAACAATGGGGCCCCACCTTCTCACTGGCCCGAGAGGGACTTATTTTATAATTAGATTATAAACAAATTGTTCATTAGAGGATTGATAAGCCGTGAAATTAAGGCTTATTTAAATCCTCAATTGCTCGAAAAAACTCTTGTTTGTCCTAATATTAATTGAAAATGGTGGAAAATTGTTGAAAGAAGGAAATAATGAAATGTGATAGCAATTGGAAAAGATTTCTAAGTATTATGGTTCTTTTGCAGGAATTGCCAAATCAAATTGCCAGACCATTGCCAAACCGGCGAATTGGCAATCCTGGAGCAGGGAATGTGACATTGCTAAATCAGATTGCCAATCTGGTTTGGCAATCTGTGTCTGGGTAGAAAATTCTGGGCGCAAACGAAGCGAAAATTCCGCACGAATCAAGTGAATTGGAGCATGATTTTTGGGCAATCTTCAACCCTAATGAATGCCTACAAATGAGGAAGAAGAAGAGGAGCCATTAATCGGATTTTGAGGGCGATTTGAAGGACCAATTTTCGTGGGTTTTTGGGTTTTAAAAAAGGAAAGAATTCTGCATTAAACCCATTTCGAGATTCTTCAATTACAGCCCGATTTGGAGGAAATTAAGCACGATTTTTGGGCATTCTTCAACCCTAATGAAGGCCTATAAATAGGGAAGAAGAGGAGGAGCAATGAAAGTGAATTTGGAGGCGAATTTAGAAGCAAACGTCATGGGTTTTTAGTTTTTTTTCCCAACCTCTGTTTTTCATCTTTTTCTGCTGTCTTTGGTTAATTTAGTTCAATTCTCATCTCGATTTTCTTCAGTTGTATTACAGGAGTTAGATTGCAATTTTTTTTTATCTCATTTGATGTAATTTTGAGTTTAATTTCAAGTCAAGTTCATGGGTTTTCTTAATTTCTTCATGCTCTGTTTTTCCTTTCTGTTTTGTTAGCTTCTGTACAGCAAGAAATTTTCAATTTAAAGTGGTAGGAAGGCATGGCAGAAGGGAGAAGATAAGGAAAATTAATTATTTACCCTAGCCACCTTGCTTAGTTTCTATTATTTAGTCTTGCTTGAATACATAGGAATAGCCATTTTTTATTTTAGTATTTCATTTAACTGATTTCCACCATTTTACCATGAATTTTATCTTTAAAATTAGTTTTAGGATTTTTTTATTTAAGTTGAGCTAAAACTTCTTAGGGGGTTCAAGGATGTGAATTCCCTAAGAAGTAAATGTAGCCAAAATTCCAATAAAAACCAAGCCTACATCTCAATTGTTTGCTTGTGTTGATTTAATTTCCGTTGAGATCCTAGATTGATCAACTAGGGTTTCAACTCAAGCTTAGAACTAATACCGACAGGGTTAGTGATAAGCGGATTTCACACAAGTAATGGAGTAAAAGAGCTTAGACATAAGCCATTCCTTACCCTAGACATAGGGATTAAGGACTCCAAGACCCATAAAATTGTGAGCCAAAAATCATCTATGATGGAGGGACTATAGACATATAGAGCCCCCACTTAGCCTCCTAAAAAACCCAATTTTGAGGTAATAGGAGATGCAATTTTGGTTTACAATTGAGTGTGGAGTAGGTTGGAATTGTAATTTTGGTTTGCAATTACGACTTAGGGCAATGACATTCTTGAGCCCCATCCTTTATCATTTCATTCTTAAGTTCATTCAAATTGCCATTTCATATTGCCAATTTAGATTAGCAATTTAATTCTGCAATTTTAGTCTATTCGCACATTGCCATTCTGGATTAGCAATTGGATTAGCAATTTCTGTTATTTCCAACATTGTCATTCTGGATTAGCAATTGAATTAGCAATTTCGATTTTCCACCAACAACTTGATTTTTGTATTTTTTCTTTTCAAACTTGCAATTTGCCTTACACTTTTGCAAAACAAAATCTTTGTTACTCCGTTCCCTGTGGGATTCGATACTTGGTACTCATATACCATTTTATATTACTTCGATCGCGTGCGCTTGCGTGAACACCGATCAAGGATCAGTATTACTTAAGGTGCAAGATGTAATTATAGGGGTAAAACGGACTTTTGACCCAGCTATAATTACGAACAACTCGTGAATGATCGACTTGCATGTAGTGATTATATCTATGGACACAACTTGTCCTATAGTGCATAAGAGTGCAACTCTAGGTCTATAGTAGAGCGACCTATAGTTAATGAATGAAAATTAATTAATTAAAGAGTTTAATTAATTGATTTTGTATCATTGGAGCTTATAATCTGTAGTTCCATAAGGCCATTGCTAGCTCATAGTAACACTAAAAGATCAATTTAGTTGAAAGAAAATTTTGAAATGTTCAAATTAATATTAATTTAAAGTGTTCAAATTAATATTAAAATTTGTATTTATATTTATTGTATTTGATACATTAAATATTAAAATTTGAAATGTTCAAATTTAATATTTAATTTGAAGTGTTCAAATTAATATTTAATATACTAGATATATTAAATATAAAAGAGGAAAATATATTTATTGTATTTGATACATTAAATATTAAAATAATTAATATATATTTGATATATTAAATAAAAGATATTTATAGAATTTGAATAAGATTCAAATAAATAAATATCGTATGAGATTTGAATGAGATTCAAATAAACATAAGATATATTTTAATATATTATATATTAAAATATAATATTTTAATTATGGCAAAGATTTTTCCTTGGTCTCTATAAATAGAACACTTAGGTTGAGCCATTAAATACAACACACATCTCTTCAATAGAGAGAATTGAGAATTCTCTCTAGACCTCTTCCTCTTTAATCCCTTGTGGATTTTCTTTCAAGAGGCTCCCACAAGTCTTGGTCCTATGTTCGAGTCATAGCCAGGAAGACTTTGTGGAAGAGATAAAGACCCATCAGAAGAATCTCCATATTTTCAAGGTATGTTATGCTTAACCAGATTATTATTATTTAATTCTAAATAAACTCAAACCAATTCCTACGCTTCCGCTTTGGGTTTAATTAGATTATTCCCTTCAACCACAACATTCATTCATTGGAGAATTGGATGAGGTAATTTACATGGCTCAACCTAGAGGCAATGAAGTGAAGGGAAAGGAAGATATGATTTGTCGCCTTCACAAGTCTATCTATGGACTAAAGCAATCGCCAAGACAGTGGTATATTTGGTTTGATACCTTCATTCTAAAGCAGGGGTTTCACAGGAGCTCATATGATGCATGCGTATATTGGAAACTATCTCTAAAAGGTATTTATATTTATCTACTGCTTTATGTAGATGATATGGTACTAGTGTCTAAGGATTATGCTAAAATCTGTGAAATCAAGAGGCAGTTGAGTAGTGAATTTGAAATGAAAGATTTAGGTGCATTGAAAAGAATCTTAGGCATGGATGTTAAGAGAGATAGGGAGAAATGTTTGTTAACCATTTCGCTGGAGAGCTATGTGCATAAACTACTTGACAAGTATAACATGTCTGACTGTAAGGCAGTTTCGACGCCCTTAGCATCTCATTTTAGACTTTTTTCGTCTTAGAGTCCTACTACTGATCAAGAAAGGTTAGAGATGTTAAATATTCCTTATTGTAATGTTGTTGGAAGCATAATGTATCTTATGATATGTACTATGTCTGACTTAGGTTACTCCATGAGTATGATAAGTAGGTTTTATGTCAAATCCTGGAAAGGAGCATTGGAATGCAGTCAAATGGGTGCTTCGATATTTGAAAGGTACATCAGATGTATTACTATGTTTTGGAAACATGTGTGATCAGTCATCATTGCTAGAAGACTTCACAAGTGTAGATTATGCTGTAGACCTTGACAAAAGAAGATCTTTATCATGTCACATTTTTCACTTGTAGCTCGCTAGTGGGTCTCGATTTCAAGTCAATCAGCCAGTGGGTGTTCAATTTTGAGTGGGTTTCTCGGTTTGGATGAAGTGATTGTCCTTGAGTCTTATAAGCCGGGGCTAATCTTCATGCTTGTTGGTCATGGTTGATAAAACAGTGAGTATATTTATCCCATTGTATTTCCTTTGTAATTTGTGACTTTGTGCTCCTGAATAAAATTCCCATAAGTTGGTTCTCAAAGTAGATGTAGACCGAAAGGTTGAACCACTATATATCTCGGTGTCTATTATTCTCTCTTGCTTGATTAATTGTTGGCTTGCTGCAAATTGCATTCTGATTTGGCCCATACTCAAGTTCGATTTTATAACACTAAGCATGCCCAAACATAAATATAAGAAGTTTCAATACTCAAATAGTCAATGTCTTTGAAGTTATCTTGAGTTGGAAAAAAATCAATTTGAAAACAACTCATATAGATACCCTCATTTGTTTTTTGCATATAGATACTCTCATTTTTCCTCCATTTGCCCAATTCTCAATCATGGGGAACATTTTTAACTGACCACAACAAATAGATTAATTTGAACTGCAAAAAGAATTAATAACAATAGACTAATTTGACCCAAATTCTCAACATGTCTCACTTTTTGTGTATTAAACCCAAATGTACTACATCAAATTACTAACGTACAACCTTGTTAAGAGATTGGAAAATGGAAGAAGAGAGTAAAGAATGTATTGAAAAAGAGAGGAAAAAAAGTTGAAAAATAGAGAATTATTAGGTCATAGATTGAAGTAAGTCGAGAGAAAGAAGAAATGGAAAATGGAGGTAATGAGGGTAGATAAATGTTTTTCATCCATATACTAATGGTAAGGGTATGTTTTAACTTTTTTTCCACGATTAAGGGTATTAATACAACTTTTGAAAGTTTCGAGATATTTTAAAATGAGGTTCTGTTCATGTACTTAAGGGTATTTTTGAACTTTTTTTGAAAATTTAAGGGTACTAATGAAACTTTTGAAAGTTCAAGGGTATTTTTGAAACAAAATACTAATGGTTTCCATCCAAAACTAATGGTAAGGATATTTTTGAACTTTTTTTTTTAAAGTTTAAGGGTATTAATGAAACAAAGTACAGAGTTAGGAGTATTTTCTATAATTTAGCCTTATTGTTATTGTATTTTAAGTAATATATGGTTACTATTTATATACATTTTAGAATGTGAGTTTTGGAAGTTTATTGAGAGGAAGTAGGCCAGATTTTGGTGTATTTTGATCTTAAATTCAAACATTAAAAATACCCATTTGATTTTTCTTTAATGAGATTACAAATTTAAATTTATATAGAGAAATTAGAAATAATAATAATCTTACTTAGCTCTAGCTCTACCTTTCCCCTTTCTCTTTCTGAAATCATCATTATCCCTTTGAGAAACTTCCAATAAAGTTCTTTGATTTGAAAGTGATGGGTTCTGAATACATTCATGCAATGTTTGAAGAAACCTTCCAAGACCTCATTTTTATATGGAAAAATGTTGAAATTGGGTTGAGAATATTATCAATGATCAGGTTTTATTTACAACTCTCTCTTTTAATTATACTAATCCCATATTTTTCACAGGTCTTATTGACTTTGTTCAACAAATTAAAGTGACCTTGATTTTTATTTTTTTAGTTTTAAGTTTCTTGTGGCCATATTCTTTTCTTTTTGTTAGGCAAGGGGGAACTTGACTGAATGCATTGCATGAAACAAAACACTAAAGAGAGAGAGAGAGAATTTTGTATATTAATTATATGTAATAAAAAGAGAGGGAAATATTTGAAGTTCAAAATTAAACTTGGTTCTGTGATAAGGCATGAATTTATATCAGATGGATATGGGCAGCCAATAAGGACCAAGTAGCTAGTTAGTGAGTATGACATTTCAAGAAACTACTATTAAAAAATATTACCTTATCCAAAAGCTTATTGCCAAATAATTGAAGAGGATTTCAATATTGGCAACCTTTTTTTGATCAATGAAATCAACAACGATGAAAAGGAAGTATTCATCTCAACAAAAATTAAACAAACAAAAAATTAAGGTCCCGTTTGATAACCATTTGGTTTTTGGTTTTTGGTTTTTGAAAATTAAGCTTGTTTTCTCCTAATTTCTCTACAATGGTTTTCATATCCCTTAAGGAAGTATTTGAATTCTTAACCAAATTCTAAAAACAAAAACAAGTTTTTGAAAAATATTTTTTTTAGTTTTCAAAACATGACTTGGTTTTTGAAAACATAGGCAAAAAGTATATGACAAAACAAATAAAACCATAGGTGGGAGTAGTATTTATAGGCTTAATTTTTAAAAACCAAATGGTTATCAAACGGGGCCTAAGTTTCCACATGTGCTTTTTTTTTGTAGATTTACAGTTTCAATGGCAAACTTTGATTTTGATGAATTTGGACTACAACAAAATCAAGAAAAACAAAAGTGAAAGAGAGGCTAAAGTTAAACCCACTATTTTTTTTTTTTTTTTTGTATCAAATTGGTGAAAGTTGATGCTTGGTATGGGTTGATCTAAGCATTTTGAGTGTAAAAAAGTTTGAATTAAACTTTCTAACATAGAGTAAAGTGACGTTTGATTATTAAACACCATGCATCCTTAAGCTTCCATAGAACTCATGGCCTAATTTGGTCACTATTTTTTTTTTCTCTTTTTTTAGTTCAACAACACGTGGAGTGAGGTGAGGATTTAAATTACCTTTTACATTTTGATCGATGATGTATGCCTTAACCAGTTGAGTTAGGTTCAGGTTGGCTAATTTTTTCACTATCAGTTTATGAAATTTTGCATTCAAAATGAGCAATATTTCTAATTATTTGATGATAGAGTATGCTTTTTAACCATCGCACTTGTTAATTTTTGGCTCGCTTTCTTTTTTCTTTATTCCTTTTCTTTGTCTATACAAATATCATAATATGAAATCATCATTACCATAGCTCAGCTGGTTAAGATATTACACCCTCATCTCCTAATATGTAGAACCTAAAAATAATAAAAAAAAAATTATAAGAAAAAAAGACATGGGCAAGTTTTATCATACTCCTCAAAGTTGGTTATGTAAAAACAACTTTGTTTTGCAGCCAAATTAAATCACTGCCAGACCATTAACTTAAGAGGGAAAAAAAATCTATTCTTTTATATGGGTCTAATTAGCTATAACTATAAGTTAATTTTAACCATCAAATTTCAATTCCTTCCATTTTAACCTTAAGGGGCTGTTTGTTTTTAGGGAATCATGATTTCCGGCATCTTCAGATGCCTAGAATCTTAGATGTCCGGAATTTTAGATGTCCGGCATCTTTAAATTACCATGTTTGTTTTGCAGAAAAATTTATAAGGATGTTTGAGAATATTTAGATAGCCATGTTTGTTTTGCAGGATTTATATATGTGAATGTCTTAAGATTATGTGTTAAACCAATAATGCCCTTGCTAACGTTTACATAATTTAATTATTAGTTTAATATAATTAAATTGATACACATGCATTTTGGTGTTGTTAATTTAATACTATATTTGTATATCAATTTATTTTATACTAATATTTATGTGTTATTTTGTAGAACAAATTAATTTATATTAGTTTGATATTTTTATAAAATATTTAATATTAAATATTAATTCAATTTTAAATAAGCTTTATTTTATATCTAAATGTAAAATATAAATATAGCTAACTACATTTGATCGTTTATTAGTGCATAAATTCATTAATTTATTTTTAAATAAAAATAAAAATGTAAAATTAAAAAAATTGATTAGGGACAAATATGTCATTAGCAGATGCCCTCAACGTGGGAATCTTAACAACCCATGTTTCAAAAGGGCATCCAAATTTAACCAGATGCCCTCCGAATGGGCATTCTAGGATACCCGGGCATCTTGATATGCCTAGGTATCTTACATTTCTACAAAACAAACGAAGTAATCCAGATGCCCATTCCATGGGAATCTTGGATTACCACGAAACAAACGGCCCCTAAATTTAAATAATTGCTAATTACTCTTGATTTTCTTCTCTTCCACTTAATTTTATGTTTTAAATATAATATATATGGAGCAATTATATAGTTTCAACATTTAAATTCCATTCAAAAAATGTCTCCATGGGAATCTTGGATTACCACGAAACAAACGGCCCTAAATTTAAATAATTGCTAATTACTCTTGATTTTCTTCTCTTCCACTTAATTTTATGTTTTAAATATAATATATATGGAGCAATTATATAGTTTCAACATTTAAATTCCATTCAAAAAATGTTGGTTTGAAACTATAGCTACTTTTGTGTTTAAAACATGTGAGAGAAAAGGAATTCGTGATTTGATTAGATATTGATTCAAATATAGCGTTCATATATTCTATCATTGAAACAATGAAGAAAATATCTAGAGGTGTAATATCAATATTCTATGTTTTAATTTAAACTACTAATAATAATGATATATGATGACATTGAATGATGACGATGAATTTAAGCATTAGATTATATTAAAGATATTGTCTTTAAAAAAAAATTGCTCAAAGTTTCAGAATATTAAATACATATATTAGAGATTAAAGATCACACACGTGAGCAATATATCTTCTCTGTTTTGTGTTCTAAGTTCTAACGTTAATGGTTTGGTCAGAGACCAATTATAAAACTTAGCCAAAGAAAGACGCCATAGAAGAAGAAACATGTGTCATTTGCTAATATTTTACAAGTTTAATGTTGTCTCATTTGGTCTTCAGAAGATGTTTGAAACTAATTTCAACTTTATCATCTTAATTTGTGCTGCTTTGTCATTATTCTAAGTGGCCAATTATTTGTTTATTTTATGGTTAGGCAGAGAAATATTTCTGCTGGATCCATTTGGGTTTATGAGATGATTTTCATGGCCCAAGCCCAAAGGATGGGCCTTGAATGGGCTTTGCAAACCTTCAAATGATGGGCCTTGATTTTCTTCAAGGAAGACTTTTCTAAGGGATTAAATTGAAAGAATGACAATATTATTCCAAGGGCAAAATAGAAAATAATCACATTGTGGGTGAGAGAGATGACATGAAAATTTGAAAATGAACTTTTATACATATATATTTTTTCATTTCCCTTCTCCTCGCTCTCTTCCATTGTCCTTTCTTTCTTTGTTTCTGTAGCATCAACGGTGAACTTGCACAAGCAGGTTTTAAGGGTGATTGGTTGTTCTGCATCAGCCATCGACTCAACGACGGCGCTGGTTGCCGAGGCCGGTGGAATGCATGGCCAAGGGTATTTTGGAGAATTAATTAAGACGGCAGAACTCAACTGAAAATTGGGGCCGAAGCGGCTATATATTGATTGGATCGATATAGCTATGGAGAAAGTTTGGAACTTTGAGGATAGGATGAAGCTGAGACCTTCATAGCAAGCTTTTGAGAGAGAGACATTGTAGGAGCTCTTAGAGCTAGCCATTGTTGAAAGAGAAGAAGAAAACAGTACTAGACCTGACCTGACAGTGAATTTTGAAGAACTGATTAATTTGAAACTCAAAACCCAATTAGGAATTTGGGGAAGCAAGAAAGTTTCACTAATTTCGTTTACCCCACCACTGAAAAGAAGGATCAGAAACTTAAAATCCATAGAGCAATATATGGATAAAGGATACAAATTTCTACTAATTTTGCTAAATGAGCCTTTTTTTTTAACATTCAATTCAAGTTCCTTTGGAAGTAAGAGAGAGAGAGGCACTGTAAATGTGGTGGAGTTGAGTTTGCTCATTATTGAGGATCCTACGTCTGAAAGATGAAGAGTGACCTCACAATTTATAAAAGGCACTATCTTAACCCAAACGGATATTCGGTCCAATAAAACTCACTAGTATTGAGCCGAAAAAAAAAGAAAGCCACTTAAGTTTAAAATAATATAAATTGACACTTCATTTAAAAATTGTCACTTATATTATTTTTTCGCTAGGTTACTAACAGTCAAATTAACTTAATTGACTATTTAGAACAATTTTTAAAAGAGTAATACCTGGCCAAAAAAGAGTAATAAGTGGCCAAAAAAGAAAAGAGGAAAAAAAAAAAGATGGGGATTCAGATGCAGTTGAGTTACCCCTTATCTTCAACACAGGCAGGCAATTCAATTCTCAGAGCCGGAGGAGCTAAAATGGCTGCTAATTAAGCTTAACCAACCAGCCCATTCGACCACCCCGCCTTCAGCTCGTTACTGTTTTTTTTCTTCCTTCTCTTGACCTTCCCTCGGCATCAATGAGATCAGCGACATTTCCAACAACCCATTGCCCGCCCTTCTTGCTTCCCCTTCATGGCTTCAGCTCTTCGACAACCAAGAACTCCATTCTTTTTGTCACACCCTCTAAATTTAAACCCATTTTCTTGAATTTGCGACCTAAACCAGCCCGGTTGGCTGTACTCTGTTCTCGGGATTCCGAGAAATCTGCTCGGGAAGAACAATCTCTGGGGATCGAACATTCGAATGGGGCTTTGATGGAGGAGCAGAATCAATGGAGCGTGGAAGTGGGTAGCCCTAGTGTTGGATTTCGGCCTCTTGCCAAATTAAGCTTCAGCGACAAGGCTTTTCTTCTCTTGACATTCATTGCCCTAACGGTGAATTTAACTATAAGCTCGAATTTGAATAATTGGATGTTTGCCATTTTTTAATTCGGGACCTAAAATCCTCTCCATTTTGTTGTGTTTTGTTTGAATTTCTCCGAATTTTGGTAGTTATTGACTGTGCCCTGAAGAATGCTGGTTTTATGACCTATAATAATCTTTGAGATGTGAGAATTTTTTATTGGTGGACGTGCGGCTACTTTTCTTTTCCTTCGTTCTTCCTACTTTATTATGAGTTGCTCCTAACAAATAGAATGATTTTTGGTCTTACCGGTTCTTCAAAGGTTCTCCTGACAACTAACTTTTGACTATTACTATTTACTAATGTTAACTAACAAACACAATATCTGATTCTAGAGAATGTTGAGCTCCGAAACAAAGAAAAAAGATTATAGAGATATAATACAATCATATAAAAATATAAACAACACAACAAAACAACCAAATCGTGTTACCTTAGCTGACCACTTCTACCTGGGGCTTTCCTCTACAATTTACATATCTTTTGAGATGGGGAGGATAATCATTGAAGTTCCAGTAGCTCGATGTGGTTTAAGTTCCATAGATGAACCTCTACATTATCTTTTATTGCAAAATCTAGAGTTGAGCTCTACTTGGGGATTTTCGTTAACTCCTTATAATAGAGTTAGTCATTTGATATTGTTTAGCTATTATGTTGGATGTTTCTGAATTGTGCCCTTGGTAGGAGCTGACCAGTGCTTGCTAATGGGAATATGCCATTGCCATGAATACCAACTTTCACATATTTTTAGCGAGTTACTTGGTCACTGTGCATTTGTATAAACATTGATTAGTGCTAAACGGTGCAGACTTCGGTGGCATTTACAAGCCTTGTCATTGCGGCTGTGCCAACGCTTAATGTAAGTTCATCGATAACTATTTTAAGCTGAAATTAGCTTTCAGGTGCATTTTCACACAGTCGCACTATTTGCTTTTATCCATGTATTTTTTTTTCTCTTTATACAAATCCACGTATTAATCAGGAAAGTCCACAGTTTAACAAGACAATTTGGACATAACATACTACACAATGTTACAAAGTTTGAATCTGAGAGACTTAATTTTCTATAAATTTCATTTAGGCAATGCGCAGAGCTGCCATTTCACTTTCAAAGCTAGCTGACACAGCTCGTGAAGAACTTCCTGGTACAATGGCTGCCATCAGACTTTCTGGCATGGAGATCAGTGATCTTACTCTTGAACTAAGCGATCTAAGGTGAGAACAAATCCTTAATTCCTTATCTAGGGCCATCTCTCCTTACTGATGATTTTATGGTTAAGAATATATTTGACATTTTGTTTTGAGATGGACGTTATCTTCTGTGAAATGCTGGATTTTTTGTAAATCTTTTGAATATTTGGTTCTAGAGAAGCAGGAGGATTTTTAAGGGTTTTGAGGAAACCTGGGATTAAGTTTGGGATTTAGCTCACTTTAATGCTTCCCTCTGCATCCACATTTCTAATTAGACTTTTTTCTTTTTATCATGGTGGTCAGAGTGATATATCTTAATTGCCTTTTGTGATGGTTCCATTGCTTGGTTTTGACTTGTGTTTTCATATGGCTTTCTTTTGATTGTACTCTCATTCTTCGTAATAAAAGTAGTTTCTAAGCAGTTCTAAAGATTTATATCATGGATGATGGCTTGTTTCTTGTATCATCTTCTCACCTTTTCTGTATGCACCATCATTCCAACTCTTCTGAGCAATCTGTCTCGATTCTGTTTTGATCACAGTCAGGAGATAACTGATGGGGTAAACAAATCTGCTCAGGCTGTCCAAGCAGCAGAAGCTGGAATTCGACAGATCGGTGCACTTGCCCACCAACAAACTATGTGTATGTTTGACTACAAGAAGTCTTAGATAACTTATTCTACACGTTCTTATAACTAATCAGCAGAGCTTAATGGCGTATATTATGTTGTCTGCATGATACAGCAATGATTCAAGAGAGAGCAAGCCTGCCCATTATTTCTTTGCAGCCTGTTGTTGCTGGAGCTGCAAAGAAGACTTCTCGTGCCGTTGGCAAAGCTACACGAACCATCATGAAAATGATCTCAGGAGGAGAAAGTACGGAGAATGATGATGATAGTAGTTTAGATAGACTGGAAGTTTAAGTTTACTGGTTCCTTGGCTGAAATCAAAATAATGGTGTAAATATCACACGAGTGTAGATCCTGTACTTGTTGATACGAAGTCCCGAAACACATGTTTAGAAACATTCAAAGCTGGAAAATTTTCAAACAAAGACTTATAAATCAGCTTTATTTTTTCCCCCCACTTGATTCCAGGCCTGTAAAGGCAATGTAATTTGTTCTGATCTGTCAGAGACTAGTGGCTAAATGATAATCTGCCATTTTATCAAGTGAACATGAAGTTATGTTTACGGCTCTTACAAATCATAAATGTAAGAGTTTGTGAGAAAATGTCTGTCTTTAATATCATTTATGATATCTCACCTTTAGAGGGGGAAGTTGAAGCCAATGATATTAGTTGATGAGCCAAATTACTCCAATGTTTGATTATTTATTTGATTTGCCCCAGGGAAAAAAAAAAAGGAGTTCCCCATTGCTGAGGTATCCAAAGGTTTCCTCAGGCGAAACAGAGATTTGCCGAATTGCATTTATCCGCTCAAGCCATGAAAAAGAAATGACAAGAAAATCCCAATAGAGCTCACCAGAGCCAAAGCTCTCTGTTAGCTCACTATGCCATCTGGAAAAGTTGTACATAAAATGTAGGATTGAATGTTGAAGAAATTTGCAGAAAGAGCCTGTTGAATGGCTTTGGTTCTCGCCTTGTAATAACTAGGCACCAAGAAGTGTGGGGGTCTGTCCAATCCCATTTCTTTCTTTCTCTTTTCTTCTTTTTTAAATAATCCCCCACCCCCACCCCACTTCTTTATTAGTCTCTCTCTCTCTCTTAAACAAAAAGAAAAAGATGAATTTCAAAATGAAACCAGTGGGTATGGAAGTCAACTAAGTGTTATAAATGCACAAGATAAATTTATAGATTTCATTTCCCCTCAAACCCATGCCATGTAAATGTAAGTACATATGCATGTGCATGTTCATGTTCCTCAAGTTTCCACACTTCATCCTCTTAAATTTTTAAATTTCTTTAAAAAAGAAAAAGAAATAAAATAAAAAAGATCTAGTGGATCTTCAGCTTATTATTTTAATCCAGTATCAGTTTGTTTCTTTCTGACTTTCTCAAAGTAACTTTATGAATATTAATTATTTGTATCCTTCTTTGTATAAGTGTTGGTCATCAAGCTAATAACATATCTCCTACATCCTCTGCTTCCTTTTCAAGAATCCTACCTCTCAGTCTTCCACATTTGCTTATGGAACCAACCCAGAAAAGCCTCCATAGCTTTGAGTCCCAAGCTCTTCTATCTGTCAAAAACCAACAGATTTCAAGCTATCAGTCTCCATTTTCTACTGTTTCAGATTCTGCTTCTCCTATTTTAGCTGTTGCAGTTCTGAGTGTGATGGGCACTGCTTTCTTGCTATTGGGCTACTACATTTTCATCAGTAAATGCTGCTCTAACTGGCACCAGTTTAGTCTGCTGAGGAGGTTTTCAAGTTTTCATTCCCAACAGCATGAAGATCCTTTCATAGCTCTCTCTCCAACAATGTGGAATCGCGGGCTCGAAGAGTCAATGATTCACCAAATCCCAGCTTTTCAATTCGAGAGAGACGGTGAAGGTAGTGGTATCTATGGCTGTGTGGTTTGTCTGAGCGAGTTTCAAGAGAACGAAATGCTAAGAGTCCTACCAAAATGCAGCCACACATTTCACTTGGACTGCATTGATATCTGGCTGCAAACCAACTCCAATTGCCCTCTTTGCAGAACAAGCATTTCAGGCACAACAAAGCCTCCAATTGATCATATTGTAGCTCCAAGCTCTTCTCCTCAAAACTCTCAGCTGCTTTCCAACAGCCTAATGGGCAGTGATGAAGATTTTGTAGTCATTGAATTGGGTGGTGAAGATGAAGTTATTGCCTCAGCAGGGCAACAAGAGAGTACTGTTTCAAGAGAAGTACTGGTTCAGCAGCCTAGATACCATTCTCCTAAAAAATTCGAGAACAAGGTCAGCAAGTCGAAAACTCGAAAGTGTCACCATGTTTCAATCATGGGAGACGAGGGCATCGATGTTAGAGCAAAAGATGATCAGTTCTTTATCCAACCCATCAGAAGATCCTTTTCCATGGATTCTGCAGCTGATCAACAGCTTTACTTAACCGTTCAAATGATAATACATCAAGGTAGGCAAATCTCCGAGTCCAGTAGCAGTAATAGTGCAGAAAATGACAGCAGAAATCGAAGATCTTTCTTCCCATTTCGATCGGGACGAGGATTCAAAAACGCAATTCTTCCACTTGAGTCTGATATGTAAATATCCAAGGATTGGTTGATTCCATTCAAATTTAGTTTCTGTTTGCTTTTGATTTCAGAAGGTAGTGAAAAAGTTAATAGGTGAATGAGGTATTACACACAAAACAGATGGTGTTTATTTGTAAGTTTTTTATGAAATTTTACTCATTATGGAAAAGATATGAAAAAATGGAACTTGTTGGAACTTGGCATGCTATTGGAAATTATTGCTAAAACCACTAAACAGTACCTTGCCTCTCTTTCTTTTCTAAGTCCTCATCAATGAGAATGGTTGCTTGTCTTCTTTCTTTTGGGTTCTTGGCTTTATACTTTTATGAATGGATTCAGAGAAGAGTGGACCCAAACTCTGAGTCAACTAACTGAAGGCTCCTTCTTCACAATTATCTTCATCTTCTTTAGTCAGTAAGGAAAATTATGTATTGCAGAAGGTATGATTTCCTACATGCTCAATTATTCCATAGCCTATCATTGATTTTAATCAAATCAACTTATAAATTATGCAAAATAAACACACGGTTCTGACGTTCACGCTTCACAAATAGTTTTGTCGCAAATATCAACTATTGACATTTTCAACCCCTTTTTGTTAGATTACCTGTGTCGCACTGAATTATGACAGTGAATTTCATTGCTTGTAATCTTCTTAACCTTGAATTTAGAAACTAGCTCACTAATGAGGGTTTGAAATTAGCTTAGCTAATTAGATGATTGTTGAAAACTTCATTCATTAGAATCATGGCTTTAACCAATAAGATTTGTGTCGCATGATTTTCATGATTGGAATGAACATAGATAACATGAAGAATCAAATTTCAAAAAGAACCTAAAAAGGTTTATATTGCTTTGAGTTGAAGGGAAGGGAGTCAAAATTAAGTGACCCACCACTTATATTCCTCGCATAAACAATGGAATTTATTTAATTAAAAAAAAAAAGTGCTTCCATATCCAAACAGAAGCCTTGGATATCATGGAAGAATGAATTGGGTGTCATTAATAACTTGAATGTGCCATTACTTACACCTTCACATGGTTGCAAGAGGCTTCAAACCAAACAGAAGCCTACGAAGAATATTTTTGTTTGATGAATTTATGTACAGAAAAAGAATTTAAGGATCTTGCCATAAAGTTGGCAGAAACATAAAAGAACCCAGAAAATCAACATGCATCCCAGGTAATAAAGCAATAGCTTCCACATAAAGTATAAGCAATTACTCAAAGCTTGTAGGTGTACGAGGTTTTGGAGTTTCTGGAGTTCTGCTGTACACATCTCCAAAATGAAGATCCAATTCTCCAGTCTCTATGTCTTCTAAGTAAGTGGCTCGGGACAACTTTCTGAAATCGCTCCATTCCATGTGTTGTTGCTCCTCTGAGCTTCTTTCTGAGACATTATCGTAGTGATTCTTCATAGTAGTAGTGTACCTGTTGAAATCAGGAGGATCCATGAAACTTGTTTGGGGTTGTTCGCCAGACGCAATATTTCGATCCCACCACCGAGTCTTAATACCAGGATTCGCACTGTTAAAATCTTGATGCTGAAATATGCTTTCGCGAAGGATAGGAGCTGATGTGGAAGCCCCAAGATGAGTAGCTGATGTGGAAGCCCCAAGATGAGTTTGTGATCGATCCTCAAGATGATCTTCCTTCCAGTAGTCTTCATATCTTCCTTCTCTTTGAGTGAAGTTGGGTGGCATCCAATACACTCGGGAGTTCTGCTCTATTAATTCAGATGGTTCTTCAGGGATGTCTCCAGAGTAATTGGCTATATCTTGTGGTGCGTTTGTATAATAATGATCGAGTAGGTACGGAAAGTTTCTTTGGTGTTCATCCAGCCATAGAAAACCCATCCAATTAGCAGCAGCTGAATTTGGGCGGGGTAGTTCCCTTGGAAAAATCCCATTCCTGTCCCGATGACCGACCAAATTACGACTCCCTTGATGCATTTCATGTGGCTCATATACATGTCCCCGTCGCTGCAACATTCTCTCCCTAAAAGTCTCTAGATTTGATAGGAACTGCTTTCCCTGAGCATTTGGTTCCCATGCAGGATAGTTACCACAGAAACTGCAGCAAGAACACAACTTGATGTGTGAGGATTCAGCAGCAGCAAAAGACACTTTAGAAAAAATAACTTGAATGTAACATTTTCAGGATTCACCCAAAGCACTATACAAATCATGTTCACAAGATGGGTAGCTGGGCCATGCTAATCTTTAGCAAAAGTATATTCTATCTTGTTGGTCACTCAAATCAAAACAAATTGAACAGTTGAAACAAAGAAAGTGCTAGAGATGTTTATATCAAAAGGATAAATATCAAACCAGCTCTCCTTTTATCATTTACATATTTTTCACCAAAATTTATCGAAGCTGCTAAAAGTAAGAACGGGGTGCAGAGACACTTGCATCATGATTCAATAACGCAACATATGTAGAGGTTCACTGCATGATCAGGAGTTATTTAACTCAAATGAAGATTGAAGCTGGCCTTTCTAAAGCTGAGATTGTGAAGGCTGCCAGTACTAGACAGCCTTCTCTACAACATCATGGAAATGCAGTGAACATTTTTGCAGGTATGCATTTAAAATCAGAATAGTTAGAGAAATATTTTAACGAAATTTGGCATAGGGAAACAATCAGAACAAGCACCGACCACATAAAGGTCCAGAAAAGCTGATGATTGTACCTCAAGAATGATTTCTCCATTTTCCCCTGGGAGCTTCTCTCCATGCCTGGTACATTATGTGGTGACCCATAACTGCTATTTCCATGTTTTTGGAAGTCAAAGGCACTGAAACTGCAGAAGACAAGGAAGCAGTCAAAAACATTTTGTACCGAAATAAAAAATAGTATATATGAGAAGCCATATCACATTTCTGATAGGCACCCAATTATTAACATGTACGAGAAAAGGCGCAAGGGGAAGGGACTAATGTACTATATAAATAGGGTTGATATATAGAGTCAGGCCCTTTAACCGAGTTAGTAGCAGATGGGAGGGGGTGTATTTAGATGTGTACATAGGAAGTCCGTGAGAAAGGGGGTGACGAATTATGCATAGCTTATGCTTACGTTTTGGTAGTATGGTTTAGGAAGAGAGAGGGAACTCTTTGAATTTCCCCCAGGCTTTACTTCTCTGAACTCTTTTGTATCTCGTTTGACTCTTTCATGCAGGAGGAGTTTAGTGTAAGGAAAGAGTAAAGATCAAGATAGTATTAAAGAAACATAATAACCTGCAAACATGACCAACACCTTCAATATGCACTGTGAAGTCTGCAATGAACTGCAAAATGTCATCCACCCTCTGCAAAAATAAAAATATTAGTGACTGAAAGACAGTGGCCACAGTAAAATGAGATAAGATGAGGTCTCTAAAAGTTGTCAACCTCTGGAACAACGAACACGAGCAAGAATGGGGTGAGAAAAATGGAGACCATCTCCTCAAGTAACATCATTCCTGTATACTGCATCAGAAAAGGTACATGAGAGAGAAAGGGAGAAGATTGCAGCCCCAACGACAATATTGAAAAACAAGAAAAGAAAAGGACCTTTGTATTTCAAACAGATGAAAGCAAAAAGAAAGCAGGTAAGAAAGCAGGTAAGTGAACTGAGGTGGTTAGGTCTGGAAGAGGAGGGAGCTCTCTGTGAGACCCCCAATTAGACATACTTATTATAGAAGGGGCAGAATGGGAAATGAGTCCTAATTTTGTAATAATGTTTCTGTTTTGGGCATTGTGGGTGGGGTAGCGGGTTTGTGACCTGCTGTACGGACATGAAAAGGAGAAGGGCTTTTGTATGGTTGTGGCTTGTGGGGGAAGTCAGTTTTTGGCATAGAGAGAATTGTGGTTTTAGGAGAGTCTCCCAACTCTCTCGAATAGTTGGGGTGGTTTGAATATTGTATTGCTGCTTTTCTTATCCTTTAAGCAATATACTCGACTAATAACCTCCTGTTCATTGAAGAACTATCAATAGAACAGTGACGGTTCCTTTTTAGTTTTGTGTTGTGCATTTTTCTGAATGTTTTAGCAGGTGAATGAGCAAGGATACCTAACACTCTCTAACCTTCCCTAAGTCATACTCTCTTTGTTGATTAATAATATTGAGTTCTATCATAAGATAAGGATAGTCTCAAGTTCGAAGTTACCAGTTTTAATTCTCACACCAGCCAAACAGAGAATGAGATGAATTGCAAGCAAGTTTACCTGGAAAAGGGTTTCAAATTCTAGTCGGACAACCTCAGAATTTTCTTTGCCACGCCATCTCTTCGGCATATAATGAGTATGCTGGACAACCATAGACATTGCCCCCTCAGGATCCAGAACTAAAATTTCATCTGTAACTGCAGCCCGACTAATAGCAGTTATAGTTCCAAAAACAGCAGCATACCAGAGGAGGTTGCGGCCAAAAATCTGAATGGTAAAAGAAAATATATTTAGAGATTAAAGTATACAGTTAGCAATAGGTTTACGGGTTAAGAGTAAATGGAATGTATATTACATGGCCCTCCAGTAAAGATTCCTCCAGAAAAGCAATGATGATCAGAATAGCAGCAAAGCCACCAAAGACAAATGAGATGAACTTTGCAATTATCGTAATAATGGGAGAGGGAAATTGCTTTAGATACTCTGAAGCATGAAGCACACTGCTATTGATCCGGTGCTTGAACAAATGCTCGACCTGTCAAAGATATAGCAGCAATTACAATATTACATGATACATTCTTTAAGAATACTGAAAATCCCCCCCCCCCCAACCACCTCTCTCCCCCTCTCTTGAAATATTATCAGTCACACATGACACATTACAACCTAAATCTCGCCTTTGGTTATGAAATATCATTATCTGTCACAAGTTACAACCTAAATGTTTTCAACACAACCTTTCACAAAAGACTGGCAAATGATAAAAAGAAATAAAGTTTACTTCGTAAAATCTAAAGACTCATCGTACCTCATTAAATTCCCTAAAAATCCACTTTGACAAATTTGACCACCTTCGAGATGATGCTGTACTTGGGTGGTTATAGAACTGTTCAGCGTGCCTCAGAAAGAGGTATACCAACATGAATATGACAAGAAATGGAGAAAGCAGGAGCATCACTACTCCAACTACCGTAAGCCTTTTCTTTAATGCTCTAGGATTGGATATGAACTCCCTTCTCACACAGTAATTACTGCAACAAGAATATGCTTCAGTCAGTAGGTATTCTACATAGCAAGCAGAAAATCTTTAAAATGTTTAGATTTAAGACACCCCCTTTGGTAAATAAATAAATAAGTTGCAAGCTTACATCAATTCAAGCTTTAGGTCTTAACAACAGTATACTCTAAACCAATACTTACATTTACCAAGGTGAAGGTGAGAGATATAAGAGGATGAATGTATAGACGGGATAACATTATATTTTTTGTCCAAGTAAATCATACATACACATGGCAATTATCACAAAAGATGTATCAGTTCTTAATGTTTGATCTGTCTAAGACCTAGCTGTAGCCATTGACTAAATAATAAAGAGAAATATTTCCAATAACAGACATACCGATCAAACATGCTCTGTAGTATGCACCAATTTAAGGTCCATTCTAGACTTTTTGTCAATGTTAATCGATAATGCTTTCTAGAAGAGTCAAATTTCACAGCCGGGCCAGCACCTGGGACCCACTTTGAGATTGGAAAAGCAAGTACTCCTTTGTTAAGCATCCCAATCAGGTAGTTCTCTTTCCGCATTAAGCGCATGACCACATCATGAGCAGAAAGATCCTTAGCCACACAGAGCTGACATGTACTTTGCAGCTCAACAACCTTCTCAAGAATTGTTGCCCATGGCATAGTTTTGATTTCATTGTCAGATATGTGAAGACTTCAAAAAAAAAAGACTAGGTATTATTATGAATCTATGATCACTCATAAATTGTAGCTCAGAATAAAGTAATTAAAATGGGAAAGAAAGATTTTAAACGCATTAAATCTATATATAAGATTTGTCCAACGGACCTGTTGTAATAAAAGTGACGGATTCCTAAAATGTCCTTTAGCTGTGCAAAAAACCTAAAAAAGCAAAAGATCCAATAAACAGAAAATATGCCTAAATATCCAAGGATGATAGCTTTAGAAAGTGTCATATGACGTAAGGGATGCTCATGAAGAGCTTCCTTGGCAAGATCACATGGCTTAGTTCCAGACTCCACTGCATTCATCCCACACTTGGCATTACGGAGACCATTCCAATCAACAAATAGCAAGAAAAATGCTGAGAAACATATGGTAAAGCCAAGACTCATAAGCTCTACTATCCACTTTGTTATGATGCACCAAAGCCCTTTGTCACAGTAATAGCTGTAGATCCTTTCAAAGAATAGGTCCAAGTCAGCTATTGGTTCCACATTTAAACGCTCCCCATCAAGAAGCCCCGTAGGGCTCTCACTACCAGGATTTGGCACTCTTCCAAAGGCGGATAGTTCAATCTCTGGCGGCACATCCTTAAGCAGAGCAGATGTTAGAGATGATTCACCACGGGCTTTCCATCTAAAAATTCCAACATTATCTGCACCCCTTGTTCCACTGAGCATCATTCACTAAGATGGACAGTGGGCAGATACAGCAAGCCCATCACCTGAAAGAAGTTAAAAGAGATAACAAAAAGAAAAGTTTGAGCTACAAGGATCAAAAAAATAATGAATAAGGAAGACAGCTTATAGAGGTAATATACATCAGAAGGCAACTATCATTTTGTATTGGTTGTCAACACCAACTCAAGTAAAGGGGTTGTGGACACACTTTTCATGCTTCATTAATAAAGCAATGAAAATCTCCAATAACAAGTTAGGAATTATTATTCCAAAAAACACATTAGTACATTTAACTTCAAATGGTAAGTATAGCCATTAACATGACATTTTATACAAACAAAAATGGTCAAGTCAAAAACACTATGACAAGCAATCTAGACAGTCTGACAAGCAGGGGAAAGATCTTTAGGATGAAGTTCCTAAACAACTTAATCTTAAATCCTTCACCAATTACATAATTCATCCTCCAAGAATTGACTCCATATGAATTCAACAAGGTCCGAAATGGAAACCTTGAATAAAATAAGATGTATTTGAGCAAGCAACAAATAGGATTTGAGCTGGAATCAACATATCATATGCAGAAGCAAAAATATAAGAAAGTCCACAGAACAAAGCCACTGAAGATTACCGAACATAATGTTCCTTACCAAAGTGCATGATAACCAGTCTTCTAATTTTCTCCTTTTCATATATAGTAACCATATTGTTCAACTTAAATAACAAGAAAGAGGGTCAAGAGGTGGGTTGGTCAAATACAAAAAATGATTAAACCATTTACAAGTAAATGCACATGAAAGTTTTCTGAATATATGGTGGATGAGTACTAGGCAACTATTTGGTCGTGTATGGCATTGAGACTCAAGGACGTGTGTGAAATTTAGAGGATAAAAGGACTCTTCTAGGAAAAAGAGGTCAGTTAAACTCCAGTGCCTTGTATAAAGCAATATAGACAAGGATAACACATTGGTGATTCTTGGTTCAACTATTTTTAGAACATTTGTTCTAGGCTTACTTTCATTCATTATAACACTATTATTTATAACAATGCAACATCTAATGAAGTTTGAAGTCCTAAATATTCTAGAACTAAAACCGGTAGATTCAAATTGGACACCACGACTTGTATGGCGTGTCTTAAACTGAAAAACAAATTTTCTTCTGGAGAGGATTTAAATTGATAAACTTCAGGAAAGCAAGCCAGGTAAGTACACAACTAAAGTAGCCAGACTAGAAGAGTCTGAATATTGACAATTATACATTCGTTTCTTTGAATAACTCGTGCAACGCATTTTGAGAAAGGGGTGGAAGGGGGAAAGAAGCCAAATGATCTAGCAACATGAATCATAGCCCAGAATCAATTAGCAAAAAATACACAAATACTACAAAATTTTGGGAGGGATAAAGAGAAAAAGTCGGAAATTTACGGATGAAGAACCAAAAATAATTTATGAATCATCAAAACCCATGTCGAGTATAAACTTTCAGTCGTCGTCCACAAATTCTAAAAGAAGCTAGTTCGACAGAGTTAACCGAACGTTCCAATTCACTAACATTCAAACTCAAACGAATATCATACAATACACAACAAACAGATGAACAAGAAAAATTCAAGAGGAAGCAAAAAAAGCAACTGGTTTTGCTATGATGAGGATTACCTTAAAAAAAACATGAATGAAGGGGGATAAAGCAGACGAAGATAAGAGAAACCCAAGTCGAAATTACTAGTTTAGATGATCGGCAGAGATTAATATGGTCGAAGAGCAGCCGAAAATCAAAGAATTGAAGGTAATCGGTGAAATCAAAGACGAGGGTGGAGGAAGATCAAAGGGGTGTTTCGGGTTGCGTGTAAGGAAAGAAGAAAATTTACAGAATTAATCTGTTGTGATGTACGAGTTGGACTGAGTTGAGAGTTTAATTAGAAAGCTGGGAATAAGAAACAAATATGAGATCGATACGATATTGAGAGTCCGAGAAGAAACGTGAACTTGGGTAATTCCCTTACCCTCTTTCTCGTCTCTTTGCTTCTCTTCTCCAGAGCCTTAATCCAGCAGACTGCTCTTTGCCCCTCTTTTTGTAGCAGCTTCAAATTTCATCGAATGTCAAAAATATTAAATCTTTTTTTAAAAAAATTATTTATTGTGAATATGGCATATGTAAATGCCCATTCCACATGCCCATTTGTTATCCATGCCAAGTGGCATTTTCTCCATAGCCAAAGTGTCTTCTAAAGGCCATAGATTTGTGTCCAAATGTACCATATCATCCTCTCTTAAATTGCCTATAAATAGAGAGATTTTTGGAAAAGAAAATACACCAATTTTTCCTCCCATTTTCTCTAATTTTTGTGTTTTTAATTTGCCATAAATCTCCACTTTCTTTTGTTTATACTATATATATATATATATTCTTTTATATTTCATCTTTTGTATTATTATTATTATTATTATTATTATTATTATTATTATTATTATTATTATATGTTTTGGTAAAGTTTTGGTGCCCGGTTTCGCCTCTCAATTTTACAACACGTTATCAGCACGAATCTCTGTCATTTTTCCCGCTAAAGTGTTATTATGGCAAACCTTACAAAGCTAGAATTTGCGGCCCTGGATATTAATGGAAATAACTACTTGTCATGGATCCTTGACGCTGAGGTCCATTTAGATTCTATGAATCTTGGAGAAACAATTAAAGAAGGAAATGATGCATCAAATCAAGAAAAAGCAAAAGCCCTGATCTTCCTTCGCCATCATCTTCACGAGGGATTGAAAATGGAGTATCTTACAATAAAAAATCCCTATTTTCGTGGTGGGCATTATAATTTTAAGAAACCCACACGAAGTGATGATCATAAAGGAAAGGCTCCACAAGATAGAAGTTCGAAAGGTGATGAACATAAATGATTCCGGTGCGGAATGACTGGGCACTGGTCACGTACCTGTCGTACGTCAAAACACCTTGTTGATCTCTATCAAGCTTCCCTGAAGGAAAAAGGAAAAGGAAAGAATGTGGAGGTAAATCTTGCCATTCAAGAAGATGATGTGTTTGACCCCTCCAATATGATGCATCTTGATGTAACTGATTATTTTGAATCTCCTGGAGAGAGAATTGATGCAATCAAACAAGTAGAGGATGATTTGTATGAAAATATATAATTAAATACTGTTTAGTATGTTTTTGTTGTTGTTTTGTTTGTATATATATTTAAGACTCTTTGTAATCGTTTTTCTTTTCTTTTCAATGAAGAAATATGAACAATTTCAATATGTTGAGTAACTCAAAAATGAGCAATGAGGATTTATGTCTGGCAGACTGCGCAACTACGCACACGATACTCATAAATAGAAAATATTTTACTAGATTAACAATGCTGGAAGCAAAAGTCAATACTATATCAGGTCTGCAAATCTGATTGAAGGTTTTGGAAATGCAAACTTTATTTTGCCTAGATGAACAAGATTTACAATTAATAATGCTCTGTTCTCTAGCAAATCGAAAAGAAACTTATTAAGTTTTAAAGATATACGTGAAAATAATTATCATGTTGAAACTGATTGTAAAAATAATATAGAGTGTCTCTATATAACATCTATTGTTTCACATGAAAAACGTATATTAGAAACACTGCCTGCTTTTTCTTCTGGATTATACTATACTCATATACGAGTAATCGAAAGTTATGCAATAATGAACCCGAAGTTCATGAATCCAGAAATATTCAGTGTTTGGCATGATCGATTGGGTCATCTAGGGTCAATAATGATGAGAAAAATTATTGAGAATTCACATGGACATCCTTTAAAGAGCCAGAAGATTCTTCAATCCAATGAGTTGTCATGTGATGCTTGTTCTCAAGGGAAATTAATTATTAGACCATCACCAGCTAAAGTGGGGATTGAATCACCTGCATTTTTAGAGCGAATTCAAGGTGATATTTGTGGACCTATTAACCCACCAAGTGGTCCATTTAGATATTTTATGGTATTAATTGACGCATCCAGCAGATGGTCACATGTATGCTTATTATCAAGTCGTAATCTTGCAAATAATCTTGCATTTGCAAGATTACTTGCTCAAATAATTAAGTTAAAAGCACAATTTCCTGATAATACAATTAAGATCATTCGACTTGATAATGCTGGTGAATTTACATCCCAAACTTTTAATAATTATTGTATGTCAATTGGGATAAGTGTTGAACATCCTGTAGCTCACGTTCATACACAAAATGGTCTAGCAGAATCATTTATAAAACGTCTGCAACTAATTGCAAGACCATTGCTTATGAGAGCTAAACTTCCTACATCGGTATGGGGTCATGCTATTTTGCATGTTGCATCACTGGCACGTATTAGGCCAGTAGCTTATAATAAATACTCCCTAATGCAATTAGCTTATGGCCAGCAGCCAAATATTTCCCATCTAAGAATTTTTGGATGTGCAGTATATGTACCGATTGCTCCACCACAACGTACTAAGATGGGTCCTCAAAGGAGGTTAGGAATATATGTTGGTTTTGATTCCCCATCAATTATTAAATATCTTGAACCCCTGACGGGTGATGTATTTACTGCACGATTTGCTGATTGTCATTTTAATGAGACAAATTTTCCAACATTAGGGGGAGGAATTAAGAAGTTGGAAAAAGAAATTACATGGAATGCATCGTTATTATCTCATTTAGATTCTCGTAGAAATCAATGTGAACTTTAAGTTCAAAAGATAATTCATTTGCAAAATATAGCAAATCAACTACCAGATGCATTCACAGATACTAAAAGTGTGACTAAATCATATATACCAGCTGCAAATGCTCCATCAAAAGTTGATATCCCAAAGGAACAAGTTGTCAATAATGAGTCTGGAGCACGCCAGAAGCGTGGTAGACCAATAGGTTCTAAAGATAAAAATCCTCGAAAAAGAAAAGTAGTTGAGAATCAAAATGATTCGATAAAAGGTATGGATGTTCCAGAAGAAATCCAAAATACAACTACTCAAAAGAGTATTGGTGAAAATCAAACGCTTGAGGATAATAATGAAATTTCTATAAACTATGTTACAACAGGAAAGAGATGGAACCGAAATGATATCATTATTGACAACATTTTTTCTTATAATGTTGCTCACGATATTATTCATGAAAGTGACGATTTTGACCCAAAATCTATCAAAGAATGTCAACGTAGAAAGGATTGGCCGAAGTGGAAAGAAGCAATCCAAGCAGAGTTGAACTCACTTTCAAAACGTGAGGTTTTTGGACCAGTAGTCCCAACACCGGAAAACGTCAAACCTGTGGGATATAAATGGGTATTTGTAAGGAAAAGAAATGAAAAGAATGAAGTCACAAGATATAAAGCGAGACTTGTTGCACAAGGATTCTCGCAAAGGCCTGGTATTGATTATGAGGAGACATATTCTCCTGTGGTGTATGCAATAACGCTAAGATATTTGATTGGTCTGACTGTATATGAAAAGCTTGATATGCATCTAATGGATGTAGTCACGGCGTATTTATATGGATCTCTGGATAATGACATTTATATGAAAATCCCGGAATGATTTAAAATACCAGAAACATATGAATCAAGTTCTCGGGAATTGTATTCAATAAAGTTACAGAGATCATTATATGGATTAAAACAATCAGGACGAATGTGGTATAATCGCCTGAGTGAATATCTGTTGAAAGAAGGATACCAAAATAATCCAATATGTCCGTGCGTTTTTATAAAGAAATCTTAGTCAAGATTTGCTATTATAACTGTATATGTTGATGACTTAAATATAATTGGAACTCCTGAAGAGTTATCCAAGGCAATAGAATATCTTAAGAAAGAATTCGAGATGAAAGATCTTGGAAAAACAAAATTTTGCCTTGGTTTGCAAATTGAACATTTAGCAGATGGGATATTTGTTCATCAATCAACTTATACAGAGAAAATCTTAAAAAGATTCTATATGGATAAAGCACATTCATTAAACATTCCAATGGAAGTTCGTTCACTGGATATAAAGAAAGATATATTTCGACCTCGAGATGACAATGAAGAACTACTTGGTCCTGAAGTACCATATCTTAGTGCAATTGGTGCACTTATGTATTTGGCTAATAACACAAGACCAGATATTGCATTTTCAGTAAATTTATTAGCTAGATATAGTTCATGTCCTACAAAAAGACATTGGAACGGAGTTAAACATGTACTCCGATATCTTCGAGGGACAATTGATATGGGTTTATTTTATTCTAACAAATCAAAGTATGATCTAGTTGGTTATGCAGATTCTGGTTATCTATCTGACCCACACAAAGCTAGATCTCAGACAGGTTATCTATTCACATGTGGAGGAACTGCTATATCGTGGCGATCAGTGAAACAGACTATAACGGCCACTTCTTCAAATCATGCTGAAATCCTCGCTATTCATGAAGCAAGTCGAGAATGTGTATGGCTAAGATCGATGACACAACACATTCATCAGACATGTGGCTTGTCTTCAAGTAAACCTCTTCCAACGACGTTATACGAAGACAACACAGCATGTATAGCTCAAATCAAGGGAGGATATATCAAAGGAGATAGAACAAAGCATATCTCACCAAAGCTCTTCTATACTCATGATCTCGAAGAAAATGGCGATATCACTGTACAACAAATTTGTTCAAAAGATAACCTGGCTGTCTTATTTACAAAGGCATTACCAACTGCAACCTTCGATAAATTAGTATATAGCATTGGAATGCGGCGACTCAAAGACTTTAAGTGATGTCTCCATGAGGGGGAGTGAATGTATTATAGTAAACTATATAAAATATGTACTCTTTTTCCTTCACTAGGGTTTTTCTTCCCATTGGGTTTTTCCCTATTAAGGTTTTAACGAGGCATATTTTATATAAATGGGCATTTAAGGGGGAGTATTGTGAATATGGCATATGTAAATGCCCATTCCACATGCCCATTTGTTATCCATGCCAAGTGACATTTTCTCCATAGCCAAAGTGTCTTCTAAAGGCCATAGATTAGTGTCCAAATGTACCACATCATCCTCTCTTAAATTGCCTATAAATAGAGAGATTTTTGGAAAAGAAAATACACCAATTTTTCCTCCCATTTTCTCTAATTTTAGTGTTTTTAATTTTCCATAAATCTCCACTTTCTTTTGTTTATACTATATATATATATATTCTTTTATATTTCATCTTTTGTATTATTATTATTATTATTATTATTATTATATGTTTTGGTAAAGTTTTGGTGCCCGGTTTCGCCTCTCAATTTTACAACATTATTATTATTATTAAAAGAAAAGGTCAAATTCTAGGAGATAATAACTTTTTAATCTTTACAATTTTAAACACTACTTTACCCTAGTGATTTAAAAAAACAAAAATTAATTGAACATTTTTATTTGTGTTGTTGATTATATTTTATATTATTGATCAAATGGTGGAAGATGAGCTTTTACTTTCATTTTTGGCTAAATTATAAAATATTCCTCAACTTTGCCCTTATTTAAAAAATATTTATATTTTTTCAAAAGTTGTAACATTACGCTTGACTCTTTATAAATATTTCAAAACCGCTAAAAATTAATTAGAACATTGAACGAAAAATCGACATAGTGGAATGTCGTTGTTTCAAACTTAATCTAGACAAGCACCTCAACTGCCGTCAAGCCATTACAGGTCAATGTAACATCAAGTTTTCATCCAATATTTGAACATATTTCTATTCAAATAGTTTTGAAACATTTATGAAAAGTCAAAGGTTATTGCAACTTTGAAAGAATAGATATATTTTTTAAACAAATTACAAAGTTGATTGGTATTTTTTATAATTTAGCGTAAGATTTTTTATTTTTTATTTTTAACTACAATTTTCATTGTTTTTTGAAAGGAAAACTACAATTTTCATTGTTATCATGTGAAAAGTTGTAGATGAACAGATAATCTAAGTTATAAAAATTAAATGAAAAGGATAACGTGAATAATTGTTTTGATAAATCCATATTAATTTTGAATAAAGAAAAAAAAAACCAATTTGATAGCATACACAAGGAGAGTATCTGATCAGATTCTTTTTCTTTTTTTTGTTCAAAAAATATATAAATAAAACAATACTTGTGATGCAGTGCTTTACAAATTGGGCTAATAAATGGGCTCTGGGCCCAAATGGACATGCTATGACTTGGTCGGCGAGTGCTAAATTGCAGTGAGGCCCAACATTCCAATTTGCCTTGTTCCTTCCACTGGCTTCCGTTTTATCTAATATGTTTTTTTTTTTTTTTTGAAAAATTAAATTTTTATCCCTAAATTTGTCACATTGTATCAATTTTTACCATAAACTTCTAATTTCATCAAAATGAATATTGTGATGTTTACTCTCTATTTTCTGTTGATTCACCCACTAATTTTAATAAATAAATAAATAAACAATGTAAAATTTTATATAAACTCACTAATTTCAATAATATCAAGTTTAGAAATAAACATTATTTTTTTTAAGGCAGCCTTGCAAATATAGTAAAAAAAATAATTTCTAATTGCAAATGTAGAAACCACTTTTATGGTTTGCAAATACAGTAAAAGATGAAAGCTTAGCCCAAAAAAATGCAAAAATGTTGATTATACTCTTAAAAAATATACGGTTTTATTGTATCATTCATATACTTTATATTAGATATATCAATTATATCAGTGGTATACAATAATTTAAAAACAAATTATATCAGTGGTATACCTAAAATGAAGTATCACATACTTGATATATCAATATCAAATACATTACTGATATACTTCATATTAAATATATTGATGACATGGTATGTTAGTGATATACTTTTATATCAAGTATATGAGTGATTTTTGTTATATACATAATATGAAGTATATCACTATATACTATTTCTATTGATATGTGCAATAAGAAGTATATCATTGATATACTTTGTATAAGATATATCATTGATTTACTATAAAATAGTTAACGATTTAATAATTTTATTTATTTATGAAATTTTCAGTCATCCTCTTGTACGTATTATGAATGATTTGCCTGCAATATACTGTCAATTTTTTATTAAAAAATCATTTGGGGAAATGGAAGATAAATTGAACAAATAAAATGAGACGGTGGATGGAGAATAAAACACGTGCAATACCAAAGAGAAAGATAATATGAAAATGCAGGTTTGGTTTGTTTGAAGGGAAAAATACAATAAGTGAAAAAGTTGCACAATAAAATTTTGGGCAAAAATCAATTTATATCCCTAAACTTTATAGCTATTTGAACTTGATTTCATTTTAAATCATCTCAAAATCACTCAAGTAAAACTATTCTTTTTCCAAAGTCATATCAAAGTAGCAAGAAATTATCACGTATTTCTTTATAAATAAGTAGAGAACAACAAGGGAATATGAGAATATGAAAAACAATTCATATTAATGAAAAATCACAATATATTTGATTCAAGCATTTCGCTCTAATTTATGTTAATTCCAATATTTAAAGTAGTCTTATACATGTGTGAAACATATGCATTAATGATTTTAAAACAATTATTAGTTTAGAGTTTTAACTGATACAGCTCCCAAAATTTAGGGATATAAATTGATTTTTGATTTTTTTTCCCTAATTTTTTTAGTATGTTGACTTCATTAAAGTAATAACTGAAAAACTTCCATCAAACCTTGAAACAAAAGAACAATTGCAATAATCTCTTCAAAGTAACAACCATCCAACAATGAGACTTTAACTTCTTGATGCTAATATTAATATTGAGAAGGTGATCGATCGCACAACAAACTATACCAATGAAAAAAAGGAAAAAATGTAAAACTTTTATTCATTTATTAGTTACATCAATTTTATTAGTGATATACCTATAATAACATATATCATTTTATATATTCAATGTGACTTACTTACTTTATATTAAATTATCAATTATATCGATGATATACTTTATTTTAAGTATATTATATTAGTGATATATTTGATATAAAGTATATCATATATTATTGATATTCGTAAAAAAATGAGGGCAAAATCAAAATCATAATTAAAAAAATATATATGAATCATGTCATATTTACAAAATCAAAAAAGTTGTTATATTTGCGAATATGATAAATGTTTTTACTCTGCAGTAGATAATGTAAAGTTAAATGAAGTTCAATAACAAAAATGGTAGTTTATTATAACCTAATTAAAAAGAAAAAAAAATTACACGAGTCTTTTTTTTTTTTAAAAAAAATTTATGGATTTTCGACGAGAGAGAGGAAATGAAATTCAAAATGCAATTATAAAAAATCCAGGCTGGCCCACGTTCTCCAAGATCCAGGAGAATCTCATTGTAGCATTTTCTTAAGCGGACAATCAGGCTAGACAAATCCAGTTTCCAAACAAGTCAAAAGAAATTTGGCGGGAACCAACGTTCACTCGAGCTGGCTTATAAGTTACACGTAGTGAGTCCGGGTCTGGAGCAAGCGTTGTATTAACAGATAATCCGGCTATACTAATCTAGTTCCCAAACAACCCAAGACATTTTCGCGGGAAGAAACGTCTTGTTTTGGCGGGAGTACACGTGGCAGGCCGATACAGCAGCGCTAGCTCCTCATTCCCGCCAAAATACATTCCATATATAAAACCCTCAGATTTGATACCCTAAATCACTAATTTTTCTCTGCCGTTTCCCCTTTCTCCAATCGGAGTTTTCTTACAATCAGTAAAAATGGACGCTTCAGAGGAGACGACTACTTCATCTTTGCCCTTCAGGTCCAAGAAGACATTGCGCTCGAACTCTAAATCCTTACTCGAGGATCCACAATCTTTAAGCTCAAGGACGCCGGAGAAGCCGGCCGCGCTACCTAGTAGAACTCGGAACCGTAAAGTTGCGCTTTCGATTAAAGAGGTTCGGAGAGCTGCCGAGAGCGTCCGTGGATCTAGTCGTCAGCAGCAGCCTCGTGATCGGACTACTGAAGGGAGTAAATCGGTCAGAAGGCAGATAGATTCGTGGCAGAATGGAAGTCCATCTAGTAGATCTAAGGCTACCGTTGATAAGTCTAAGATTTTGCCTGAGAAGTAAGTCTTTTTGTTTCTTGATCTTGAATTTTGCTTATCGATGGCTGGATGCGTATAGATCTACTTTAAATATTTGGTGAATAAGTATTGGTGCTTTTCTGTTTGCAGATTTGAGATTCTGAGCATGTTTTTTGATAGCTTCGTATCTGCAATGCGATTGTTACGACTTAAAGGGTTAGCATCGAAGTTTTCTAATGTATGCTCCAAGATAGAAGTCCTCACTGATAGGTACTTATCTGGATTCTGCATTGTCTCTTCCTTTCTATTATCAGATGTATTTTCAGAAGTACTATCTTAATGGGTGCCCAAGTAACACTGAAGAAGTTTATGAGTTCCGTTATTGTTGCCGTCTAAAAGAACTGCACGTTTGTAATGATTAATTAATTAAGAACAACAAAGAATATGGACTTGGTCAAAATGTATGTTCTTTTTCTGTGAATTGCAATTATGTTTGTCCCAATGTGGGACGTTGAGCACCATAAGATTGAGGGATTTGTGTTGACTGTTTTCAGATTCTTTTAGTTTTAATTAATTTTTTGGCATTTACTTCTTAGACTTCTATTATGACTCAGGGGAGCATCTTCAGACTTCGTGCTGTGTTTTCTAATTCTGGATTTGATGGCTTTTTGAGTGCAGGAGGTTTTCATATGATCATTTGGCCCAATTGAAGTTTATTTTACCTGAAGCAATAGAGCTTAAGAAGGTTCGTATCCTTGATGAGCAGACCAGTTGTTTGAAGCCAGAACTTCACATATCTCTCAATTTTGGCGTGCTAGATAATCTAGATGACCCTGATACAGGAGGCCAGTATATGCAATTGATGAAGTTGTTTAAGACACGGCTTTCAGAATTTGCGAGTTCCCATCCAGAGGTATGCAACATTTTCCTTTTGTGATTTGTAGATGTAGAATTTATTTGTATTTGTGGTAATGAATCCTAGAATGTTGGTTCTCTCTATAGATAGGCACTGGTCTTAAATGTGAAATCCCTCTATATTATTGCCAGTACTTGCTCTGTTTTCAAGTCGGTAGATTGTCTTAAAACAAAATGCATAGATGCTATCTGGATATTGTTTTTCACAAATTGTACAGTGTAGGAATGAAGTTGGTCTTAAATGTTGTTTTTCTCTTTCAATTTGGAAGTCAGTCTTCTATTGTATTTTGGCAATATTTGCATCTGCTCTTTCAGATTTTTTCTGATCTAAGACATGCTTCTGTATTCAGATTGATGATGTTCCAAAGGATTTGCTGCCGAGGCCATTCAATTGCCCAAGCCAAGATATTTTTCCCAAAACCAACTCTTCATCTTCTGTCAAGACATCAATTGAGCAACCGACAATATCATCAACAAATGTCATAGAGGAAATTTCCTTTAATCATTCAGAAGAAAGTCAAGGCTTCCGCATAATTAAATCTATGGTGCCCATGACTGTTAGTGGCTCGAGTAAACAGAAGGAATTTATAGCGGCATCTCATTTTTCACAATCTTTTAGCCGGCGTTTTTCTCAAAAAGTTACTGGCCAAAGTTCATCGCATTTTGATGTTGAGACAACTATCAATGCAGAATTTTGTAATGCAGTGTCTTCATCTAAGCCTTCCTCCCCAGTTAAACTACCTTCCAACCCAACCTGCAATTCAAATTGTTTGGAAAACAATGCTTCTCCAGTTCGTTCTTCATCACTGCCCCTTCCCACAACTCCCAGTAATATGGCAGGTAGAGTAACCGTGACAAAGGAAGATGATGGGGTATCTGCAAAACCTAATGATATTGATTCCACTCCAGCAAAACTTGTTTCAACCCCGGCTCGGCTAATGGCTTCCACACCTGCAATGCCTCCACCAAAAAGAAGTTCCATGAGTCCCGATGATGATTCATCTTGCTCAACAAACAAGTTGGTTAGGCGTCCACCCCGTTCTAGATCACTTATATTCGACACTCCCACAAAGGAAGATAAAAATGAGGATGAAATAGATGATACCAGGAGTGCATCACTTGACGATGATATTTTAGATCTTCTACCTCCGAGCCTTCTGCAATCGGTATGACCGTTATCTGCTTTATATGCAATTCTTTGTTTGTGCTGACTGAAACTACCATTTAAGAAAACTGTTCTAATATGTTATGATATTTTCAGAATTTGGTTTCTAAAATTATATTTTGGGGATAAAGCTTCTCATTTGGTGGTCATCATGACAATGTATGTTCTCAATTTGCAGATTAGAGAGAAAGAAAGGAAGGCTAAAGAAGAGCGATCGCCAGCAATATCACAAGCTAAGAGACGAAAGAAGATGATTGCCAACCTGCCCAAACTCTTCAATGCTATCTATTTCTTATTCCACAAGCGTACAGTTATTACAAAGGAGGAGCTAATATACAAAATAATTGTTGGCAATGTGGATATTGTTGACAAAAGTAAGCAAATAATTGCTCCTATTAGAAATAGATTCCAATTTGTTTTAGCTTGTCTGGAGCTGATAAATTTCTTTTGTTACGCTTGTGTAGGAGAAATTGAAGAGCAGCTAGCTTTGTTGCTAGAACTAGTTCCGGAATGGATTTCTGAGAAATTGGCATCCAGTGGTGATGTGCTAGTATGGTGAGCGTTTTTTACACTCTTACACTAAGTATAGTTTTGGAAAATCATCCATTATAATGGTCCAAAAATATCTTCTGCAAAAACTTATATTCCCCAAACATAAAGAAATTTCTTTCTTGTTGCAGCATTGAGAAATTGTCGAGTGCTGAAATGGTACGCGCTAGACTTGAAGAAGCCAAGTGAAGAACACTTCAGGGCTGAAAAGTTACATGTATACCAATGTTGGTCCACCTTTTTTCTCAGCATCTATGCTCACAATTCATATGGGGAAGCTCGAAGCCTCTATGATGTAAATTAACCACAAACGAAGAATACCAAAGACGTAACTGAATGTAAGCACCTTTTTGTTTTCAGGTGAATATTAAGTTACATCTCTTGTATCTCGATAGATCCACTGCTCTTACAGAGCATTAGTGTCACCTTATTCTGGCTCTCAGTGTTATGATAGATAATAACAAAAATTCATTCCACAATTAGAAGAGCCTGTCTTTATTATTATGTTTTACTTTTAATCATTGGAGCATTATAATTCGAAGGAACAAATCAAAAACCAAAATCTATTTAGAGAACTTTCTAATGCATTTGTAATTAACTCTTATGTGTATGGCAAAAGATGGGAGAATTTTGTATGATGAACCCCAAAATCAAGACAAGATATAATGTTTATTGCAACGATTTAAAGTTAAGTGACTTAGATGCAGAAACTTCTTGTAATCATCGCTCTCCTTTGGCTCATTAATTTTCTTGCAAAGCAAACAAATATCCATGATTCAACTACAGACAAATGGATAAACTTTAATAAATGGTTGCGTACAATGAATTAAATGGTTGCGTACAAAATGGGAGCAGTCATTTTATATCTACAATGAATTACCATATGGTATTTAAATTAACATATCTGATCTTAATGGCTAATTTATACCAATGTGAAATGTAGCTATCAGTCTCTCACAGTCACAACTCAGATGAAGAATCCAATGAAGATTTTGGAAGTTTGCTCCCTTTGATATCTACGAACAGGACGATAAGACACAAAAAACCAAGATTCTTACTACAAAAACCAGCTGAATTGGTTGGTTGAGTATTGCTGAAAGTGAAAAGAAAATGAGGCAAATAGTAGAATTTAGAACTCCCCAACACCCTTCTCTTGGCAAAAACAACTGGGGTGGAGCTTCTCCTTTGCTAGCTAGAAACGTACCCCATGAGACTCTTGAACTAAGGTACCTCAAGCTTAACACTGCTCGTACTCGAGACGAAATCTTTCCTCTCCCAGAAGATGACGACGACGATGCCAATTACTACATGCCTGTCTCGTACACTGCTCGACTACAACGTCTCGAAAAGTCGAGGTATGTGAAAGGGAGTTCGTTTTTGTCGAAATTGTCTTTACCATGGAAAAGGAAGAAGACATTGTTGGGCTCAAACTCAAGGAAGAAATGGTTCAAGAGATGGGATTATCAAAACAGATGGCCTCAAGGGTGGTGCTAAAGTGCTTGTTGATTGTCTTATTGTATGTAATATATTTAAGACAATGACTGAAAAAGTGGTGTGTGGAATCAAACTAATGTGTCAATACACAACTCATTGTTGAAACATAAGGCAAAAATGATGAGCCAGTATTTTTATTCTCTGTTGTTCAATCACGGATCACAAATGAGATCATTTGCCAAATTTGAACGGTTTAAGCCTAGTTTGATAGCTATTTGATTTTTGAATATTGGGTCGTTTTCTCACAGTTTCTTACCATGGTTTTCATCTTTCTTAAAGAAACGTTTAAATTCTTAGTCAAATTTACAAAACAAAAGCAAGTTTTAAAAAGTTTTTTTTTTTTTTTTTCAAAGCTCAGCTTGAATTTTGAAAATATTTGAAAAAAGTAGATAACAAAAAAAATCGGAAGTAGTGATTATACTTAATTTTAAAAAACTAAAAGAAATAGATTAAATGTTACATTAAAACTTTTTTTTTCTTTTTTTTTTTAAACTCAACAATTTTAGGGTAGATAATTGGACCATTGATATTGGGAATAATAATCCGTATCTTTTTTATTGAATTATGCTCTAACTAACAACGTAACACTAAGTCAATTGTTTTACATTGGTCACAAAAAAATTATCCATTGACTTAAATTAATGAAATAACTATAATAACATTTATATTTTAAAAAAAAATCATTACATCATAAACATAAGAAAGACGATTCACACCAAAAATAATATGTTATTTTTTCTTTGGTTAAATTACAAGCAGTGACAGATCCAAAAATTTATTTCAGGAGGGGGCTTGATATATTTTGATATCAGTATTAATTCAAAAGTTTATGTCATGACTTTTTTTTTTTTTTTTAAAAAAAGAATTTTATGTCGGGGCCTTGATATATTTTATGTCAGGTTCGAGCCTTCGAGTAAGCTTAATAAATAAAAACCCTTGATGTCTCCCGGGTCCGGGCCTTGGGGTGGGCGCGAGTGTCCCCACGTATAGGGGAGCAAAGCTCCAACTCTTGGTTACAAAAAAAAAATATGATTGATATTTTTTATATAAGTTTATAAAAAAATGAAATTTGAAATAATAATTATAATTTTTTTTATAATAATTATAGTTTTTTATAGAATTATTTATTAAAAATAATTTACTAACATTTAAAAATATTTTTCTTTTTATATTTTGTAAATTGTAAATACTTTATACGTTGAATTTTTTTTAAAGGATAAGCAACTTACCATCCAAATATATAAGAAATAAAGGTTTAAATTATTTATTTTAGATTAAAAGAACAATTTTCTATATATTTTTAAATCAATGAAAATAATACTCTTTTATAAATATAAGGTTAAAATACCATTTTAGTCTTTGTACGTTTCATTTTAGTATTTGTATTTTCAAATGTCAAATTTTAGTCATTATCTTTCAATAAAGCTTAAATTTGGCCCCTATCGTCAGCTTTAAGTTAATTTTTATCGAAATTGGTTAAACACTATTAATAGTTTTCATGCAATAAAATACACAATGTGAACATATTTCTAAAATTTATAAAATAAAAGTTAATAGAGAATAATTTTTTTCTAAAAGTTAACAATAAACTAACAATAGGGACCAATTTTATACTTTATTAGAAGTACAGAAACTAAAATTGAATATTTGAAAGTACATGAAGTAAAATGGAATGAAATCCAAAGTATATGGACCAAAATGGTATTTTAACCTAAATATAAAGAAAAGAAAAAAACAAGCGCCCAAGTCATTTTTTTTTCTTGAAATTCAAGCGCGCACACAATATATATAAATGCAAAAACAGAATGAGAATTTGCATAATCCACAATTTGAACCCGAAAGGTAGGGGGGCTAGAGAGCACTCACGTCATTGAGATAAAGAAACTTTTTGTTAATTTGAATGAAAATTAGCATATAATAATAGGATATTTCATGAAGTTGAATGGTGTAGATCCGCCCTTATTAACGCAATAAATTGTTGGACATCTAAATGTTCATATAGTAATATGTGGGAGGCTTTCTTACGCAAGTAGTTAATATATTATATTTATAATAATTTATTTTTTAATTTAGAAATATGAAAAATATTTACAACAAATCTTAACAAATTTATGAGAAAACAACTTGGACTTTAGTGTTTGAACTTAAAACTCGGCTGGAAATAAATGTGCCACTGAGAGACAGTAGAATATCTCACCCTACCAAAAGAATAGAAAACTGACAAGAAAACAACTTAGAATATATATTTTAATTTTTTATATGCTCATTTGGCCAATTTCATACCAAAGATTCACTAATAACTACTCATAATTTTATGATTAAAAGAAAAAAAGAAAAATCAGACTGAAGTTATTTCCCAATTTATATATTTACCTAAAATTTGTCCAACAAATTACATTTCTAGTTTTAAAATTTTGACCTTAGTTTTTATTCGATTTCTAAAATTCTAAATGTGAAGTTTTAATTTCTAAAAGTTTAAAAAGTTGTTTTAAATGGTCCCAAAAATTTTAAAATTATTAAAGTTGAAGAAATAGAAGATTTTTGTAGTGAAGATTAATTTTGCAAAAAATACACCTTAATTTATTTAGTGCAAGGGGCGAGGTGTAACATAAAGTTAGTTAAGGGCAAGGGTCAGCCAATGACAGGGGTCCTCTCCACCTTGCAGTATTTGTCAACAAAGATTCGAACTCGATTGAAGACGTAGTCTGAGGTTACGACTGGTTGGCTTGATGGCACTATAATTGTAGACACCTTCGAATTCTCTCCCTTTATTATTTCTGCTGCCTTATGCCCATCTTCCCCTACCAGCTCGGGCCAAGACCTCTTTCCTAAAAAATAATTCACACAAAAACTTCACCAATTATTTTCTTTAAACCATTATATATATATGATTTGCTCATTAAAATTATCTAACAAAATGCTTATGTTATGTCAAATTATACTTTATTTAATCAAGTTGAAAATACTTCATATTTAATTTGATGAAATAGACTTGATTTGAAATTACTCCTTGTTATAAAAAAACGATCCATTAAACTAATAACTGACGACCTCACAAAAGTTCTCATTTTGTCATTTTTTAACATTTAGTGATTGTAAGAACTTGTTTGAAAAAAAAAACCAATATATAAAGGTTGAACTTGGAGCTTTAAGAAATTCATAGTTATTAAATAAAGATTAAAACATGCCAGATTAAAATATATTTTTACATATATATATATATATAATAGTTTGAAAAATAAAATGGTTAAAATATCACTTTGGTTGTACTTATGAGTCTCATTCCATTTTAATTCTTGTATTTTAAAATGTCTAAATTTAGTCATTGTACTTTCAAACTTTTAAAATTATTTCTTACTATTAGTATGGAGTTAAAATTGATCAAATTTTGTAAAATAGTAATAATAATTTATATTCGAGAAAAGATACAATGTGAATATATTTTTAAAATTTGTAGAGGAAAGATTAATGGAGATTAATTTTTTTTTGAAAAAGTTAACAATAAATTAACTATAAAGACTAATTTTCAGATTTATTAAAAATTCAGGGACTAAATTTATATATTTAAAGTACAATAACTAAAATTTAAAACAAATTGTAAAGTACATATTTTAACCGATATAAAAACATATATATATTATAAATGGGCATAGTGCACATACCTTCAACCTCAGGAAACGACATTTTCTTTCTTCCTTGGAGTTCACACCTTCAATGTTTGTGAGCTTAGTTGTTTTATTGTTTAAGTTAACGAAATCATTATATATAGGCGGTTTTGGGATAACTATAACTTAATGTAACCCTTTTCTTTTATTGGTCAGAGAATATATTCTTCTGATTTATGAGAATCCAACCGCGCGAGGAATAAAATAAAGTAATTGAAAATTGAAAATTGAGGTGAAAATGAAATATGGGCTAAATAAAATAAGTACTTTCTTGTTCAAATGAAGATGGATTTTGGACATTATGACACATTCTTTTAGATAATCATGGACTTTACCTGAGATGTAAATGCTTTTATTTCCTCAAAGCATCTTTTAAATTCTTTTTTATCCTTTCTCCAATTATTCGAAATATTATTCTACAGACTAATGTGAAAAAAAAAGGTCTATTTAACCTCACCCAAATTCAACTCATCGTTAATTAACATATACATTTGGATCTAATAAATACATATCCTTTTCAAAATTTGATCAAAGTTCCACATCAATCAGAAAAAGAGAATATATCGTATGAAAATATAAATAAGAAACAATATTTTCAAGTATGAGGTCTTTAAGTAAAATACTCCTAATGTAGATTTTATCTTTTTTAATTCAAAAAAATAAAAGAACTAAAAGTAAGCCTACTTAGAAGGAGGAGATATGGTAAATACTAACTAACTTAAATTATAATTTGCTATTAAAACAATATGATTTTGAGTTTATATAAATTACTAGTTCAGTGTCATAGCACATTTAGCATCTAAAATCAACATGAAGCCATTAAAAACTAAAACAATGCTAGTAGTTCATCATCTAAATTACACTAATTGTTTTAATACGAAACATGAAGTAGATATGACATGTAATTTCATCAAAATTAACACTAAAGAGATTGAAACCCTAAAGAAGCCTAAACAAGATATGTGTAATTTCATCTTCAAAAAAATCTAGAAAATTAAAATCAAATAAGTCAACACTTAATGGAAACTCGGTTTGCAAACTAAAAGGGTGTTTGGCCCATGGTTTTGGGTTTAGACGGTTTTGGGTTTCAAACCCAAAACCATGTTTGGCCCAAGGTGTTCAAAGCCATTGGTTTTGAAACACAACTTCATGGGTTACAACAGTGCAACCCCATGGGGTTTATGCCACGTTTTTCTCTTCCATTTCTGGCGACCACTTCAACAACATCTCCAGTGATAACTCCGACAACCATTCCGCGATTGTAGCCACCGACAACCACACTGGCGATTTGACCATCGCTGACGATTACTTTCGACGACCACTCCATGACAGCTCTAGAGACCAGCATGACGACCACCCTTGCGACTCGACCACTCCGATGACCCAACCACCATGGCGACCCGACGTGCTCGCAACCACTGCCAACATCATCCGATAAACACTCCGGAGACTCAACCACCCCAGCGACCTGACCACTCGAAATCCATTATTGACAACCAGCCCAAAAATCTGACCACCTGGCAACCACTGTTAACGACCACTTAGTGACGACTCTGGTGACCCGACGACCCCGAGACTACTCTGATGATCACCCTGACACCTGACCACCCGACAACCACAGTTGACGACCACCCCGGCAGCCCGATCACCCAACAATCGACCACCTTGATGAGCACTTCGACGACCACTCCAGCTACCTAACCACCCGACAAACCAATTGAAAGGAATAATCGAATTAAACTCATAGCAGGATCATTTGATCGTCTTTGATTTTATTTAAAATTAAACTAAAAAAAAAAAAGATTAAGCAAACTTACTTGGAATGAATATGGAGAATATTCTGGAGGGTCTTTTTTCTCATTGTGCTCCAACTTCAATGAGGTTGAATTCCAAGACTTCCATAAAGTCTTCTTTGCTATGACTCGAACAAATGACCAAAGAGGTTTGTGGAAACCTTCTTGAAAATAAAATGAGAGAATGAGTGGAGAATTCTCTAGAGTTTCTTTTTCTAATTTGGAATAGACACAAATGGCTCACCCCTAGAGTCCTATTTATAGTGGCCTAGGAAAAATAATTAAATAATATATTTTAATATTTAATATATTAAAATATATTTATCTAACCAATTTGAATCATATTCAAACCTTTCAAAATTCTCCTACGACATCTATTTCCTTATTTGAATCTAATTTCAATTTAATAAATATTTTTTTTAATATGTAATGCATCATATACAATAAGTATGTTTTTCCTCATTTAATATATCAAATATATTAAATTTTAATTCGTACATTTCAAAATCTCTCTCAACGAAATTGATCCTTATTTGTTCATATGAGCTAGCATAGGGGCCTTATAGACCTACAAATTGTAAGCTCCAATGATACAAAATCAATTAATTAAACTCTTTAATTAATTAATTTTTATTCATTAACTATAGGTCACTTCACTATAGACCTAGAGTTGCACTTTTATGCACTATAGGACAAGTTGTGTCTATGGATATAATTACTAAATGAAAATTGATCATTCACGAGTTGTTCGTAATTACAGTTTGGTCAACAATTCGTTTTACTATTGTAATTACATCTTGCACCATAAGTATCATTGGTCATCTAATGAACAATTTGTTTATGATCCAACCACAAACTAAGTCCTTCTCGGGCCAGTGAGAGGGTGAGGCCTCATTGTTCAAGTCCCAAAATCAACACTTAAGAGAACTACTCATCTACTTACCCTATAAGGAAAGAAGTGAATTCCATCTTGTGAGATTATGTTCCCAGCTCACTATTTGGTCAAGTCCTCAAAATTGTATGCATATTGAATCGACTACTAAAGTCACTCTCACCCATGCAAATCAAAGGATAAGTTCTCGCATGCAGGAGTTCATAACTCACTAAATTAGGATTAAGATCGAGTAGCATATGATCAACCTGATGAAATATTAATCTTTTCAATTAACGAATTTATAAAGAGAGATTAAATATTTCGTGGTCCAGTCTTACACAAACTCATTGTATAAGATATCCCCACTCACATGCCTCCACATGAATGATTTGGATCAAATCATCTGTAACTATTACAAAGTGGGTCGTATCAATAGCGTTACCAGGATAAGACACCAAACCTTATCCATATGCTATAACCCTTTAGGTTATTTCTTGAACATGATCCTCCCGTATGTTAACCACATACTATTCAAAATTACACCAATAACCTTAGATTTTTCATATAATGGATAATATTATATTGCAAATAAAATAATTAAAATAATTATTAATTATTAAATAAATCATTAATTATAAAATAACAATAAAATAATAAAATAATAGTAAAATAATTCAAGACCCTAGCGATACAATCATTTCTTAAAATAGATTTGCTCACTTGACAATTGATAGACAAATACTATTGTTCTATTTTACAAATTGGAGTTGTCTAGGGTATGAGATACAGATTTGATACATGCATGAAATACAACTTGCCAACATTTAGAGATGCTTGGGTTCGAGACGATATAGATTCGATACATGCATCGACATCGTCCCTTGTGACTTGAATGTGCTACCAACATTTGGAGATACTTTGAAGATTGAAGAGGCTTTGAGAGCAATGAGTTGAGAGAATAAGAATAAAGAAATAATGAAATTCAAAGTGTTGGTGAAAAAATGGTGAAGAAAACTCATTTTTATAGTAGTAAAAGGTGTGAGTTACAAGATCTTTTGAATTCCACCACTTTTAAAATTCTATTATGAATTATAATTAAAGTCATAAATATTTGAAGTTGTAGAAACAACCTTTACATTCCAAGCTTTAAGAATTCTAAACATTTATTAGTGATATTTAATTAATTAACTAATTTAATTCTTATAATATATTAATTCTTAATGGCACATTTTGTAAATTAGTAAATTTAAGTAAGAACAAAAGTGTCAAAAAATGTTTTTTCAATATTCTCACTTTTTAATATATTATAGATGTCTAATAAGTCATTACCATTAACTTTGTTATCTTATATAGTATATTATCACGTGCAAAATGCATGTGTATTTTTTTAATTTAAAAATAATCAAACTTTTAAATAATATAAGTGCCCTTAAAAATGATTTAAGTAAAATATTACTAAATATAATTATTTTAAATATTCATTATTTAGTTTGATTTCAAAATTCTAGGACTCATTTCAAGTATCATAATTAAAACCATGAAAAAAAAAAAAAAAAACTTTAGTCAAGTAGGTTTTAAAATTTCTAAAGTTTTTGTTTTTAAGTTATTTAGATAATTGTTTGGTTGTTCTTGTACAATTATAAATACGACGACAACTTAATATTTAGCAGAATCTTTTAAATTTTTTTTATGAGGAGTAGTTTTAAAAAATTTTAAATTGTGAAAAATTGTTGGTTAATGAATTTTTTTCACTAAGGAATTAGAAATTTTTAAAAAATCAACTTTGATATTACCATAAGGGATATAGGGAATTAAACCTAATCAATGAAGTGAATTAGGTAGGTGTTTGCTTCACCTAATCATGTTGGTTGGTCCAAATCCAACTGAACCAATTAAAAATGGTCTAATTAGTGATTCAACACATAGTATATTGACGAAATTGAATCAATACAAAATTAATTATTGTTATTTCAGGGAAAATTAGACACATATCATCCCTTAAATTATAGGAATTGTTACCATTGCAGCCACCAACTTTTAATTGTAATTAAAAATTAAGCCCAAACTTTTTCGAGTGAAAAAAATTGTATCAATGATCTTTGTTGTAAAAAGAAATGGTCAAATTTTCATAATTAAAACAATTGGAGGCCTTTTTATTATCTCTCCCACATTTCCTCTCTCTTTCCTCCTTCTCATTCTCTCTCCAACTTTCTCTTTTCCCCTCTTGCATAAAAATTGGATCAACCATTGCATATAAACTTTGAGAAAGACTTTAGAGGATTATACAAATATTTCTCTTACACATATTTATATGGTACTTCATTTGGTTCTGTCATACATATGAGTGCATAGCTTTCGCCTAACATTAAAAAAGAAAAAATATAAAAAAAAAGTATTGACATGTTAGTAATGTGTTTGCATCTATTTATAAGATTCAGATATTTAAGAAGAAATTGAATGAATTTTAAGTTTTAAAGCATGATTAGATGCGTGTTTCTATAATTTTCTATAAAGGAAATTTAATTGTTGAAACAAAAAATAACATTCTCATTTAAATGAAAAATAACATTCTCAAAGATTAATATCTTCGTACTTTATTTCTCTCTCTTTCTGCACACATATCCATGCAATTCCTAATTGTTTAGTTCAGGATTAGGATTAGGAGTTTATATATATATATATATATATATATATATATATATATATATATATATATATATATATATATATATATATATATATATATATATATATATTTATTTATTTATTTATATTTATATATATATTTAGTGGCAGTTTAGTAATTTTAATGCAAGTACCTACTTAAAAAAAATAAAAAAGATAATTACGAAATAAAACTAAACTTTAATGACATTGATTGAAATTTTAATGATTAACCGTTTTATTTTAATTACGAAATAAAACTAAACTAAACTAAATTTCTTTTGACAATTATTGAAATTTTAATAGATGAATGTTTTATTTTAATAATAACCATAATAAAAATTAAACTTATAACTCATTAAAAGTAATTCATTAGTCGATTACAAAATAATTTTATTATTTATTTATTAATAGAATATGACTTTTATATTTTTTTTACACATTATAATTTTAATTGAAAATTAAAACCATAGCTTAAAATTCAAATATAGAATGTTAAAATAAATTGAATATATATTTTGAAATTCAAAATTTTAAAAATAAAATGAGTCTTAATATATATTTTATAAGAAATAAAATACATGTTAAGTTTGCTATAAAAAAATTGAGATAATTAAAAATGATTAATTTACTTGATTCATTAAATACTTGACCATGAATAATTAACTTTATTTCAAAAAGAAAAAAAAATAATTAACTTTCTTTTATTAATGATTGGAATTCTAATGATTAACCATTTTATTTTAATAATGATCATAATAAAAACTAAAGTTATAACCTACAAAAATTGAACCCTCATGTAAGAGTAATTAATTATTAAATTTACAAATAATTTGAATATTTATTTATTTATTATAATATAAAATCTTATAGTTCTAATTAAAATTAGAACCCTAGCTTAAAATTAAAATACAAAATATTAAATTTATTTTGAATTTCAAAATTTTAAAAATGAAATGACATTTAAGATTAATAAATATATTATCCGAAAAGAATAATATAAAGGTTACGTTTGTTAATCTTCCAAAAAAAAAAGATAGTCTAAAAAAAAAGAGGTTACGTTTGGGTTTTTTTTTTTTTTATTTTTTTTTTATTTTTTTTATTTTTAAATTCATTTGATTTATTAAGTACTTTACATTGAATAATTAACTTTAATGCACTTAAATTTGATATTGGAGTTATATATTTTAAATTAATGTAAATGATGTCTAAATTTATTAATTTACTAAGACTAATAGAGGGAAGATGGTTGTTGAACTAAAAAAATGGTTACATGTAAATGATATATAAGAATAAAAAGATAAGATGGTCTAAATGAAAATGGTACATTTGTAATCTAACAAAAACTAAAGGGGGTAAGATAGTCTAAAAATGTTTTTCAAAGATCTTTGCTTTTTAATAGAGTATAGATATAGATTATAGAATTATAGAATTGTAGATATAGATTATAGATTATAGTATAAATCCATTATCCAAACAAAACTTATATTTTTTTTTTACAAAAAAAAAATTGTTATATTTTTTTTTTTTGAGAGAAAGAAAAAAAATTGTTATAAAATTAGTAGGAAACAATTTAATAAACATATTAAATTTCTTATAGAATTTGAATCTACTTAAAATTAAATTAATAAATAAAAAAACAAAAATATTCCAAATTTAAAAAAAAAACACACAAAATGACCCCAAAAAAAAGTAATGAAGAAGAAAATAAAGATATGTCAATACACAACTTCGTTAAAATTAACTTACATTTTACTTAATAATGGTAAACATCAAAGATTTATATTCATCAAACTAAGAATTAAAAATACGGATATGGTTCATCCGACACGTGCATTCTATGCTCTCCAAATGAATCTTGTAACATTTAGAAGTATTTTCAAGATTGAAGTGATTTATAAAGCAACGAAAGAAAACTAAAAGTACCGGGAAAAAAAAGTGCTCTAAGTTTTCTTTTTTCTATTTTGTTTGGAATACACCAAAATAGTAATAATAATTAAAAACAACAAACAAAAGCAAATTAAAAACTGTTGAAGTTTTCGTCTAGATTCAAGTTCCATGATCATTTGCAGAAGCTCTTGGAAAAACCTTCCATCCATGCCAAATCTATTTCACCTTCTAGTGCCATCGAAGCAAGCAAGTGGACGACCTTGTTTTCTTATCTCTGTTTGCAGTCGAGTCACTCAAGTCATATTCACACACATTCACACACAACTAAAAAGGAGTTTTAGGTTGGTAATGAAAAAATGGTGAAAGAAACTCCATTTTTATACTTGAAGGTGATGGAAAAGTTACAAAAACTTTTGAAATTTCAAAAGCATTAAATTTTAGAATTAATTATAATTAAAAGCCAAACTTTAAATGTTACAGAAAATTAAAAGAAAAAACCTTAGGGTTTTTTAACTTCATATATTTATCACAACTTTATGGTGTATTTAAATTCACATTTATTCAAAAGATAAAATTCTATCAATTATGTTTTTATTAAAATATTTAATAATGTTTGCTACTATTTTTAGTATGATTAACATATTCCTAAATTATTATTAAAAACAACATGCATCCCCTAAATTTTTATCTAAAAAAACATATCTGTAAATTTTATCATATAAACTGTCAAAGTAAAAAGGGTAATATTGTTTATATTTTATCCGTTTAGAATAATTTTTAATGAATTTTCTAAGTAAATTTTATTTATTGAATCCATAGTTATGGATGTATTAAAATATTATAGTAATATAAATAGTTAATAAAATGTAATTTACTTTTTTCATTAATAATATAATATAAATACTATAAATTATAAATGATACAAAATATGAATATTATAACTATAAATATATCTATTACAATCTAAATTGACTTATAAAATAATATTTTAAATTTGTCATATTAATTTTAGTAAAGAAATACGTTTGAATTTTTTTTTAATATATTATAGATTTGAATATAATAATAGGATATATCATGAAGTTGGGGGAGAGGGGGGGGCTCAAGCCCACCCGGGCCTACCGTAGATCTGCCCCTGATTCACAAGTTCAGACTATGAACTTTTAGGTTTGTATCAAATAAATCATTAAATTTTAAGAAGTGCTTAACAGGCCATTAAACTTTTAAGATTCTTATTATTATTTTGTTTAAATTCCATTTAGGTTTCTCAACTTTCAAGATTTTTTCTTTTTAGTTCCAAAACTTTCAAAATATTTCATTTTGGCTTTGAACTTTTAAAATGTTTATTTCAATCTTTGAACTGTAAAAAAATATTCATGGTAGCCTTTTTTTTTTTTAACCAATGAAAAAGTAACTTTGAGTTCATATATTATAATGTGTTTGGAATAATTTTTTAAACAAAATCAATTTTTCTATAAACACATTTGAAAATTTTAATAATTTAAAGTGCTTTTTGAATACTTTTAGATGATCAAAAGTGTTTTTTAGAAAATTCTTAATACATAAAAAGCACTTTAAAATACTTGAATCAATTTAAAAGATATTTTAATTTGAAAAAACTCTTAAAAGATAGATTATCCAAAAATGTAGTGATTAACCAAAAATCTTTAAAGTATGGAATAAGAGAAAAATATACATTTGTAATTAATACAATCCCACTTTTGAATATAGTGCACAAAAAAATTGTTATTTAAAGCATTTTTTAAAAATGAAAAAACCTAAGATATACAAATACTTTTATTGAAAATATATTTTTAGGATTTAGATTGACTAAACCTAGTGTTGGGTGAACATAACTTAGATGTTAAAATAATTTGTAAATATCACCATTTAAAAAAAATTCAAGTATTGAACTAAAAAAAAAAAATCAAGTTTTAAAATAGACATTTTGAAATTTCTTAGACTTCAGAGTTAAAAGCAATTTGAAAAGCCAAACCTAAACACATTTAAAAAATTAAACATAGTGTTGATGTGACTCTATTAACCTAGGGCATATAGTAACAAATTCAAGTGTTAACCTATTCCAAAGCTTCGTAGAGAGAAAATACTTAACCTATGATGTAGACGTATATTAAAGTCACGTAAATTGACTAAACTTAGTGTTGGACGAGCATAACTTAAATCTTAAAATAATAGTAAAGACTGTCATTTTAAAAAATTTAAATATTACAATAGACATTTTGAAAATTTTTAAACTTCGAAGTTAAAGCAATTTGAAAGTCCAAACCTAAACACATTTAAAATTTTTTTTAAAAAAATTCCAAACCTAAAAGGAAAATGTTGGTAATGGTGACTTTCTGAAGGCAGGGGAAGGTTTGAATCCTTCTCTCACTTGGAAGAGTATTCTGTAGGGGCGTGAGCTGTTCGAAAGAGGGTATAGGTGGATAGTTGGTAATGGGAGGCATATCTTTATTGGTGAAGACCCGTGGGTACCAAACAATGGAAACTTCAAGCTGATTTTGATTCTGGAGCCTATCAAGTTCATGAGAGTGACGGAGCTCATCAGTGAGAGTGGAGAGTGGGATAAAGGAACTATTAAAGTCGTCTTCCTTCCACAAGATGATGAGGATATTCTGAACATTCCCTTGGGGAGTCAAAGAGCAGAAGATGAGATCATTTGGAATCCTGACAGCAAAGGAAAGTTCTCTGTCAAAAGCGCCTATCTTCTCGGCTCTATCATAGCTCATCCCCATCTAGTGTCTTCTTCTAATAGGAGAGTGAGCTACACGACCTTTGGAAGGCTTTGTGGAGGATCGATGTGATGCCGATGATCAAGATCGGAGGTTGGAGGATTCTTAACGATATTATTTCGACGGCGACAAATCTGTTCAAGAGAGGAGTTGAAACTAACTTAGGTTGTTCATTTTGCAGAGTGTTTGAAGAAACGACTAGCCATATATTGTGGGAGTGCATGTATGTAAAATGATTATGGCACCACTTTTTCCCCTCTAATGTTAGCTCATTTTCCTTGGGCAAGGGAAGATGGTCCCCTTTGGATTACTAGGACTGTATTAGAAGAAACTTGAAGATCGAGGACTCTAGAGGCCCTGTGATTTTTGATGTGGAATGTTTGGCAAAGGAGGAATCAAATCCGCCTTGGCAAGGAGCTCGCTTACTTTGAGTCGATGGTTCTCTCAATTGAAAGACTTTTGGAGTTGCACTTGAGGGAGAAGCGGTCGTCATTTGGTCGCCAGGCCAAGGATAGCAAGCTGCTAACAGGCTGTTTGCGGCCTTCCTAGGAGGGCTTCTGGAAGATGAATGCGGATACCGCATGGTCAGATAGCCTCAACAGAGGAGGTTCGAGACTGGAATGGGACTCCCGTCATCGGTTGGATGACTTTTGTGGATCGCAAGTGGTCGATGAAGGTGCTCAAAGCAAAAGCCGTTGTGGACAGTCTCAAGCAGATTGCTTCTCTTTGGAAGGGTCGTAACCCTCCCCTTGTGGTGGAGTCGGACTCTCTAGAAGTCATTAACCTTCTGAATCGTTCTAGTTCGGATCTCTCTGAGGCTAGTCTGTTTATTGATGAAGCTCTTAGTTTATCACAGGTTGTGAACAGTTGCATTTTTTTTGTAAAATTTCAAGAGAAGAAAACAAAGTTGCCTATTATCTAGCTACTTTGGCTTTTTTTTTTCTAGTTATTCTTTGGCATGGACATAGTGTTTTCCAGCGGATGTTTTACCCTTCATTCTTGAGAGGGGTTGTTTGTAGTTTGATGTTGGGTTTCTCTATTAAGTCCCTGTTTCCAAAAAAAAAAGAAAAAAAAGAGGGAAATGTTTGAACTAAAATGGGATTTAAAATTTTCCCTTTTCTGTCAGTTAAAAAGGGAAGAGGGCGGGAGATGAGACGAGAGAAATTAAGAACAAGGAAGATGGATTCACTCAGATTCGCGCTGGTGCACTCCAAAATATGCATAGAAAACTTGACCTCTACCTCTCGACTTCTCTAATCTCCAGAACGTTTCAGTTAAATGGGGAAGCATAGCTGCAGCCATGTTTTCAGTTGCGACTACCAACGCTCTTAAACAGATAACAAGAACCATTAGCAACTTCGCATGTTCTTCAATCTCGAGCCCTCTTCAACGACCGGATGTTCCTACTTTCAAGCAAACTCTACTCGATCGAATCAAGAACTGCTCCACGATAAACGAACTGGATGGTATATATGCTTCAATGATCAAAACTAATGCAACCCAAGATTGCTTTTTGGTGAATCAGTTTATTAGCGCATCTTTGACATTTAACTGCGTAGATTATCCAGTTTTGGCCTTTACCCAGATGGAAAATCCTAATGTTTTTGTGTATAATGCGATGATTAGGGGATTTGTACATTGTGGGCACCCATTTCGAGCTTTACAATGTTATGTACATATGTTAGAATCGAAGGTTTTGCCAACTAGTTATACGTTTTCGTCATTAGTTAAAGCTTGCACTTTTATGTGCGCAGTTGAGTTGGGACGGATGATTCATTGTCATATTTGGAAGAATGGGCTTGAATCGCATGTGTTTGTTCAAACTGCTTTGATTGATTTTTACTCAAATTTGGAGAGACTTGGTGAAGCGAGAAAGGTGTTTGATGAAATGCGTGAAAGAGATATTTTTGCATGGACCACTATGGTTTCGGCTCTAGCTCGTGCTGGAGATATGGATTCGGCTAGGAGGTTGTTTGAGGAGATGCCTGAAAGCAATACTGCAACTTGGAATACCATGATTGATGGCTATGCAAGATTGGGAAATGTGGAGTCTGCAGAGTTTTTGTTTAATCAGATGCCCGCTAGGGATATAATCTCCTGGACAACCATGATTACTTGCTATTCTCAGAACAAGCAATATCGAGAAGCGCTGATGATATATGATGACATGAGATTGAATGGGATTATTCCTGATGAGGTAACAATGTCAACTGTTGTTTCAGCTTGTGCCCATGTTGGAGCTCTTGAACTAGGAAAAGAAATACATCATTATGTAACGTCTCAGGGGCTTAATCTTGATGTTTATATTGGATCTGCATTAGTTGATATGTATGCCAAGTGCGGGAGTTTAGATTGGTCACTTTTGGTTTTCTTCAAGTTGAAGGATAAAAATATATATTGCTGGAATGCAGTGATTGAAGGGCTTGCTGTTCATGGTTATGCGGAGAAGGCGCTAAGGATGTTTATCATCATGGAGAGGGAGAAAATCATGCCCAATCGTGTTACCTTTATTAGCATATTAAGCGCCTGCACACATGCTGGGTTAGTTGAAGAAGGCAGAAGTAGATTCTGGAGCATGACTCGTGATTACGGCATCCGTCCTGAAGTTGAACACTATGGTTGCATGGTTGATATGTTGAGTAAAGCAGGATTGCTTGACGAGGCACTAGATTTGATTAAAAGTATGGAATTTGAACCAAACTCTATCATTTGGGGAGCATTGTTAAATGGTTGCAAGCTTCATGGGAACTTGGAGATTTCTAAAGATGCTGTTGAACAGTTGATGATTTTGGAGCCCAAGAACAGTGGGCATTACAATCTTTTGGTTAGCATGTATGCTGGAGAAAAGCATTGGATGGAGGTTGCTCATATCCGAGCAATGATGAAAGAACAAGGGGTAGAAAAGAAAAATCCCGGGTCGAGTTGGATTGATTTGGAAGGGAGAACCCATCAGTTTTCAGCTTCAGCTGATTCTCACCCCGATTCTGATGAAATATACTTCATACTGACAGAGTTAGATGGACAGCTGAAGCTAGCTGGTTACATACCCGAGCTTTCAGTATGCTGTAATACTTTGGTTTATACAGAGGAAATTTGACCTACAATAATTTAATTGATGGCATGGTGAGATCCTATGTTATTTGCCTAGCAGTCATTTCTGCTTTATTGATTAAAGTAGATTGAAGGAAGAAATTTCAAGGCCGAGCGCTAAATTACAAAGCCGGGCTATTATGAGTTCATAATTATTCAGACCAAGGCTCAATCAGGCTTATTAAGAGCCATGGTAATTTGAAGTCGTTTGTCTTAAGTTCTCCTAGAATATCTCCCTTCTCAACAGAATGAAGTAAACTAGTACTTCTTAGTCTTTTACATGCACAATTGAGCATATTGATGCATTTCCTTTCTCTATTTGGCTTGTCTAGTCGAGGCTATCTATTTATAGTAATAATATATGGAATGATTAAATTTACTCAAAACTTTTTTTTACTGCTTAAATTTTAGATTATTGGAACTCTAATATATTGTTAAAATTGTTACAAATCTCAACAACTTGAACGGCTAAAGTTCAGATAAATTTTATTATTTAGTTTATTCATAATACATTATTTCACATCTAAGCTCAAACTCGTATGATAGTTTGATTGATGAGGCTGAGTAGATAGGTTATTGATATTGATATAAAAAAGAAATAACATTGCAAATCTTTGAACTTAGAGATGTAAAGTTAGAAGTCTCTACTTTTGTTGGTCGAAGTAAATTCAATCATTTAATTTATGGTAACCTTATATTCACATTATATTCACATTCAGTTTGTGATTTTTGTTCCAGTGATCAAAAGAAGGGCGGAGACTAAATTTATAACTAGATACCATACTGCTATTCTACAACCAAGGCAGACTTAGGAAAGAAACTCTTGTGGTTGGAATGAGATGAGACATAGTGAAGTGGTGTGATTGAACAACTCCAGCTAATGGATATCCCAAAACAGGTCAGTCATTTTTCCTTCTCTGTACAACATTGTCATATATTTGAAATATATACATGGTAATAGTGTATGCATTATGCACTTCTTTAGAAACGAGCTGGATTTGGAAAAAAATTGAAACCAAAACTTACTTATCAAACTCTTCACATATAATGTAATTGCTATTAAAGGGAATCATGTTATATGATTTTGAAAACCTCCAACTCATTCCCCAGGTGTTTCTGGTTGGATTGGCGTGGGGAAAGAATACTTCTAGTTTCTTCTACTTCTATTTTTAAACGAAGAATATGCCTAGTCTTCTCTTTGCATTTCCATTATAATGGAAGTAGCTTTCCTCTGGTAAGATGCATGGTTTAAGGGAGAGGGGCTACTCTTCAAACCTTGCATAGCTCTGCTGTAAGATTAATGGTCAATGGTTCTTAGTGGACATTAGATAAATTTTTGTAGAATTTGGCTGGCAAATAAAAGGTTCTAAGGTAGTAAAATGCTATTATTCCACTAGTTTGACTTTCCCTTATCAAGTTGGTGGAGAAAAATCCTAGACAAATCTCGTTTCAGTCTTAGTCATCAACTGCCGAGATTCACTAGTTTGAAATTCCTTATCAATGGAAAGTATGATTTCTGAACTGGCTATAAACTTACATTTGCAAAGATCATGAAAATTTGTACGAAGAGATAGATTATAATTTAAGGAGGTTGATCATAAAGAGACAGAACTGGGCTCTCTGGACACTAACAAGTTAGTTTTGTATTTTCCTGAGCATTTTGTCACAGTAAAAAAAGATTAGTTTCACAAGAGACTTATGGGCTTGCAGAGTCGCCCATATATCATAGTTTCTTCTCCAACATTGTATTTTTCTCCTGGGCCTCATGCACTTGGGCAATGGACCAGGATTCTAACACTACGGGGTTATAAGGATAACATAACCCATATACATTATTTAATCACATAATATTTTCACGTTCCAAAATTTTACAAAAATGATCTAAAGTGCTTCCTGTTCAGTTCACTAGAGCCTTTTGTAGGCCCCTTGTTTTGAGAGCAACAATAAAGTCTTTTATGTATGAGAAGTCCTGTCTCAGATTCTCTATTCTTTTGTGGCTCTTTAATGCAGTAAACTTTTTCCTCGTTTTAGTAATTATAGTCTAAATAGTTTCTTTTTGAAGAGTTTTCTGTCATCTCTTTTGGCAAACTCCCTTTTGGTTTAGGCTCTTGACTATCCTCATTTTGTATAATCTCAGATCTCATACCATCTATGAAATTGTTTCTATTAAAAAAAATCATGCTCAAGATTAAAACTTACAAGAAAAATCAGAACAAAAGCCTTGATTTGGTTAAAACTCTAGTGAGGTTAAATAAGAATACACCTAAATATAGAGTTAACAATTGAATAACGAAAACTTATCTAAGTCTAGAATCTAATTTGATGAAATTAATGAATGAATACAAAATTATTAGTTAAAACTCTATTGCTTAAGCTAACGATTAGTGGATGAATTATTGTAATACTTATGTAAGTCTAGAATCCAATTTGACAAAGTTGAAAGTTTAAGGTAAATATTATACACCTTCCCAAAGCTTAGGCTGAAAATTGATTACCCCCCAAAAAAAAAGTTACTGCCATTAAAGGGGAAAAAACAGACAAAATGAACCGAGAGACCAAAATTATGTGAAGTGACCAGTGACCATGATTGAAAAGAAGAAAGTTTATTTAGGCCCTTGTATTCTTTCATTTTTTTCTCAATGAAAGTTTGATTTTTCATTAAATTAAAAAGAAGAAAGTTTATTAAACTCTTAAACAAATGATCGTTAAAAAAACACAGGCTACAACCATTAGGGGAGGCTTGACCGATCAAAGCCCGAGTTCAACTGTACTCATGAAAAAGCTTTAAAGAGAAAAAAAAAAAGAGAAAATCTAGAAGCCAAATAAGTTGATATTGATGTCTCTTGTTGAATGTAGGTGGCAGCATTAGGGTTACCGACAAAGAGGAGACATTGCTCAAACTGGAAGCCAATACCTTTTCTTTAAACATTAAAAACTCTATCATGTGACCAAAATTTCTGAACTTTTTTTTTTGGCCAAACAAAAACAAAAACAAACACGGCTGAAAAAATTGAAGCGGAACTCAGTTCAAAGATGCATTATTTTTAAAGGTTAAAAATGCTTCTTTTCTTCCCTTTTTGAATGCGATACAACGAACTTTTGATGGACTGCACAAACTTCTGATCTAAATAATTTTATAAGTTGATTGGAGTAAAAAGTAGTGATAAGAAATTAAGAATAATGCTTCCAAAATGTGTCAGTTTGTGTGCTGAAGATACAAAGAAATTTGTAGCGTTGTGGGTTTGTGGGGCTTTCTTGTAATCCTCGAAAACCCAGAAAGGAATTCCATCTTATTAAAAAAAAAACACAGCCTCTAAATGAAACCAAAATTGACCAGAGTTCACACACACTCAGACAAAAGTTAAGGGGGGGGCCAGTGGGTTTGTAACATAACATTATTGCTACATTACAAAGTTAATGTTTTGGTCAAAGCTTCTTCCCAATAAGGTTACGTTGTGTGTGGTTTGGTCCCTTAGTTTCTCCAAGGTTGTCTCCACCTGTGATTGATTGCCTATCTTGGCTTTCAAGCTCAAAACCACTCCCCAAGTATTGCACTAAATGATTGCAATAATCAATGGCTTTGTGGGGTTCAACTTACTTTGTCCTCAACTACTCTTTTCTCCCAACACATGAAGATGAAAAAGTCATTTTAGATGTAATTCGAATAGTTAAAATGGACAAAACAAAACCATCTTGGGTTGGCCTAGTGGTCAATAATGGTCCTTTAAATAATAAAGAACTTAGAGGAAATGAGTTCAAGTCATGATGGCTACCTACTTAAGATTATTTACGAGTTACCTTGTCAACTAAATGTAGTAGGATCAAACGGTTGTCTTGTGAGAATTTTCGAGGTGCGAGCAAGTTGCCTAAAAGGAAAAACAAAATCGAATAGACAAAACGATGGTTTTATCATCAACTTTATATGTTTGGTTACTTTAAGTATGGTTTAGCCGACTAAAGATATGTTTGATGTATTAAGGGTCCACCCCTAGTAGATATTCATGTAATAGGTTTTTAAATATGCCAAACATAGAGATAGAATTTACATATTTATCTTTATATAATAAAAATACGCGTTAGAGAATAGAAATTTCAAAATAATTGCAAGATAGTAGATCCATGTGAAAAGAGAATTGATAGGAAAAGTTTTCAAATTTTCTGTTTAACTTGCTCCTTTTCTTTTATTATTAATTTTGGTTTTTTTGCCCCCTATTGTAGCTAATGAAAATGAGGCAAGGAAGAGTAAGGTCTAATTTTTCACAAAATTTCTTTAGGTTATTTTATTATATTATTATTATTATTATTTCTTTAATCTTAGAAACAATGACCTCATTCCAAGTCGATTAGTCCTACTTGTTTTTCTCTTTTAATAAAAAGATTAGTAGTAGATTGATTTTTAATATAGGTGTGATTTAAGATCCACATGCATTTACATATTGTAATTTGTAATATTAAACCATATCAAAGAAGTGATTATAAAAAACACTCAATTAAATATATTATATCACCAATAATTATATCTTATTTTAGCATAATTACAAAATTGAAATTTTGAAAAAGAAAATTGAGCAATCTCTTTCACAAATAATCTTGTAATAATTGCAATGACAGCCTCAGAAACGATCACATCAAACTCCCTCATATCCTGGTTCAAACTTTGAAACATTGCCTCCCATTCAAACTACACCTAAGATTTTAAAATTAAGAACATGCTAATTTATATTTGATAATATTATTTATTCAATCAAATCTAGATTTCCAATTGTGTTTCTCAATCATTGAGCAATATCGTTTTCATTCTTCTTCTCTTCTCCATGACCAATCTAAGCCAATGTCATAATGTCTCTACTGTATAGATTTTTTTGTCTCTAATGAATTGCATTAGAACTTTACTAATATGATTTCTTTTAGATAACATTTCCAATAAAATGACTTTCAAACTACCAATAAAACAATGAATTAACAGTTTCATTTGTTTTTAATAAAATTGTATTTAGAAGGCCAATCAGTTAAATTATGTTTCTAGTCTTACATATGTTTTAGCCTTTTATATCATAAGCGGTGGGTGAGAATCAAATTCCTTACCTTTATATCATATGTCATTTATTGATTATATATTATCATATACTTCTCTCATTATTCATTAGTGAAGCAATAATTGACATGTACCCTCGACCAAAAGATCAGAGGTTCAAATCTCCCACCCTAAATGTTGTTGAACTCAAAAGAAAAAAAAAAATGTTGATCTAGCAAGTATGTTGAAAAACAAGAACTAGGATAAGATTTTAAGACCTTTTTTTCCCCTTTTAGAGTAGGGACCATATGAAACTTGTAAAAGTACAAGGACCAACTTGAATTAACACTAAAGTATATACTCTATAATTTAACCTTACTAATATTTATAATAAAATGAATGATAGCTTGGCTTTTGAGGACTTGCATGTTTTTATACCAATATTTTCATATTCAATTGGGTCAAAGAGCCAAGGGAGACTCTTAAACGGACAATTAGCAATGTTGTTAACAACCCCCTTTTTTTTTTTTTTTTTTTTTTTTTTGACTTAGTTGTTAACAACTTTCAAATTAAATAAAACGATAAACAAATTTAATAATTTCATCAATACGTTTGTTCGAACATACCCTTGATCTTCCTTTTTTTTTTTTTTTAAAAAAAAAAAAATTAATAATGTCATCAATACGTTTGTTCGAACATACCCTTGATCTTCCTTTTTTTTTTAAAAAAAAAAAAAAAAAAAAAAAATTCTATTTTCATCTTAGTTATTAAATTCAGGATTCATTTTTAACCTTTTTAATTTATATTTACACTCTATTTTTATATTTAAGCATTACATTTATTGTAAGGTTATATATACATTAGTGTAGAAAAATGAGTGATGCATATAATATATAGATCATATTAAGAATAGAAAAAACCCTAGCAATCATCCAAACACGTGCAACGGTCCCATGTGCAACATTAGTGTCGGCTTGACCAGTCTAATATTGTTAATTAACATAAATTTATAATGTCAGCATCAATTTCCAACTAATTTTCTCTTATCTCATATTAGAACAAACATTATTTTATTTTGAATTTTTTAAATATCAAAGCTTAAGCTATGTACAATTTCTAAAATCTAAGCCCCTTTTTCTTTAAGCATGTTGCCTTTTGACTAATATTTCTAATAAATAATGAAAATCATTAAGTAATTAAACCCATTTTTTAAAAAATTCCCTATGATTGGTCAAAGGAAAGCCATAGGGATCATTTGGACCATCTAATATTAGGGTCATTTTTTAAATGACTTATAACTTTTATTACTTAACCATTATTTTAAACCAAAAAAATATGTTACTTTAGATAAGTTTAGTAACTACGATTGTAGAAAAACTCTGTAAATATAACGTGTTATGTCTGCCTACTTCACCATATAAAATATTTATTAAGATAAAAGTAGGTTTGAAATGTACTTAAATGTATTTTTTTTCTGCATTTAACCAACTCATACAGCAAAGTTTGTTTGATTTGTTTCTAATCCCTTTTCATTTGAAACTAATTCCATCATGAATAAACTAAAAATCTGAATTCAATTTTGATTAATTGTTTAGAAAAGCTGAAATGCCAGATCAACATTATCTAGGGAATGGGATTGGAGAGACCCAAATTGCAACTTTAATAAATTATTGACTAAAACTAATGGTACATTTTAATTTCTAAAGTTTGGGTATTTTTTCAATTTAATCTCTCACCTATGGTGAAGGTAAAATTAGTTAATAATAAACTCACACAACATAAAGTTGAGTAAATTGATGAACGTTTAGGGGAGAAAAATGTCATTTTTCCTCTTCTCATTTCCTATAATTTACTAATTAGTATATTGTGTGAATTTATTATGTGCTAAATTGAAAGTGGATAAAACAAAAACATTTTGAATATTAGTGATTAAAAAATATATTTAGGTTAAATTTATAAGACGGGAAATGAATGGTTTTTGGCGCTAAATTTTGAAAGTCGTGGATTATAATAAAAAAAAATTGGGTGAGCTGCAACTGACGTGGAGACTGGAGCATAGGGGCCCCACGCAAGCCACGATGTTAAATAAAAATGGGGTTATTTCTATTTTGTAGAAAAAATGGTAAAAAGAAAAAGATCGCTCGTGCGGTGTGTCAGAGATGAAATAATCGCAGGGGAAGGCACGTGACCCCCAATCCCGAGGAATAACCATAGCTGTTTCTCCGCTTTTTGTCGCCTCCCAAATGATGAGATATTCTCCTAATCTCATACAATGCCAATTCCCTTTCCTTTTTCTTTTTCATCTTATATTCCTCCCACTATTTTTGGGTATTGTTTACATTTTTTTTCTTTACTTTTAACATATGGCTATTTTTGTAAATTTTAATATAATTCTATATACAATAAAAATTATTTAATACAAAGCTATAACAATATTTCAAGAAATTTATTGAGTGTATTATTATATTTTTTCAATACAATAAATGTGAGGTTGAGAATTTGAATCTCTGCCGTAAGAGATGAAGTTGAAGTAGATATCTTAACTGCTGAATTGTGCTCAAGTTAGTTAAGTGTAGTATTGTGTTGAGCTTGTGATTGAAAAATACATGATGAAAACATATGAAAATAATCATTTTTTAAAATATATATGAACCAAAATAGATATTTTGATAGTACAAATGTCAAAATACATAGAAATTAAAAGGACAAGACCAAAAATCATAAAGACTAAAATAGACAAAAATTGAAAACCAAAATAGTTTTTTTTTAAAAGGGTTGGAACCAAATAGATATTTTGAAAGTACAATGATCAAATTGGGCCGAAGATAAAAATACTTGTATCAAAATGAATAAATGAACAAAAACTAAGAGTTAACCAAAATAGAATTTAAACTTTATTCTTATTATTGTCCTTCATTTAATTACTTTCTTTTCTACTCTAAAATTTTTATGAAAAAAATCAAATAAAATTTTATTTATCTAAGTTTTGAATATTTACAAACTCAATATAATGCTTAAAGATTAATTTCGGTTAAAATATCATTTTGATCCTTGTACTTTTAGGTTTCATTCAATTTTAGTCTCTGTATTTTTAAATATTTAAATTTAATCCATGCACTTTTAATAAATCTTAAAATTAGTCCCTACAATTAGTTTGAAGTTATTACTATTTTTTAAATTGAAATTAGTTAACTAAACTAGTATCTATTAGCTTTTTCACTATAAATTTTAGAAATATATTCACATTATGTCTTTTCTTGCATTAAATAATAATGATAATTTTAATGCAAGAAAAAATACAATGTAAAAATATTTCTAAAATTTATAGAGAGAAGGCTAATAAAGACTAAGTTTTTTTAAAGAAAAATTAACAATAAACTAATATTAGAGACTAATTTTAAGCTTTATTGAGAACATTTAAAAGTATAGAGACTAAAATGAAATGAAACTTAAAGTACATGGAATCAACCTTAAATTTAAATGTCAATTTAAGTATAGTTCAACTGATCAAGACATATATCTCTAACTTAAGGTGATAGGCTTGGATCCCCGTATTGTTAACTGAAAAAGAGATTAAATTTAAATAAGAACAACATGTCATATGAAAGCATGAAATAAAACAAAAAATATAATGAAAAAATAATGATTGAGTGGGTTAATTAAAATGTTTTTAAGTATAGGCGATGGGGAAGTTGAATAATTTAGTCCTGAAAATCAGAGATGTAGCTACCCTAACTCTATGCAATGGATTAAGTATTGAGACAGGCATGCTTGTAAGAGATTCCCTTTGTTATTTACGTGGCATCATCTAATTGGTACCAATTACCACTACCTAGTGAGAGAAAATGCAAACATATTTTCTTTTTCTTTTCCTCTTACAAACTTCGAGGTTGCAATTTGAAGTGTGGGACCCAATTTAACTTCATAATTAGCCTCCAACAGTAAATTATATTTTTTCCATCTCCTTCCATACGTTTTAACAGCAGCAATTATACCACCACAGTTCAATTGATGTAAAGTATATATTTTTAATTAAAAAGACAGTTCAAATCTCTTCAACTTTACTTGTTGTTAAATTCAAAATAATAGTAATAATAAATGTTGTTGCCAAAATTCAGACAGAAAAATTCACCTGACCTTCAAGTAACAACAACGATGAATTTGTTTGAAGGGAGAATAACGTAACCTGCAAGATAAGAAAGATTTGAACACTGGTGTGGTGCTTGCATAGGCTCCGATGCTTAAGTCAGAGAGTGAATGAGTGTAGCAAATTGGGATTTTGAGATTGAGGAAGAACTTACCATTCTCCCTTATGAAGAGAGGTCAAATACTCCTCCTCTAGGGTTTTTGGAGGATTCCTCGTAGGAATCGAACAAAAGAGGATTGAATCATGTTGGACGAAGGTTGTTAAGGCCAAGAGGTGAATAGACAAGGCCCACAAGGGCCTTGTAGTGGGTCGAGGCCGACCAGGCACTTTGGCTAGCCCAAGTGGGCTCTTCGTTCTTCTCTTGCGTTGATTCGATTTTGCTTGTTTTCGGTACATTGTGATCCGTATTGGGCTTTTTAGCCCTATTTTGCCTTTAATTTATGTGACATGGCCTTTCTAGGGCACAATGATGAATTCGTGGCGAATTAAGAAGAGGAAAAAGGTTGGAGCGGGCAGAATGAGGACTAGGGATCGCATGAGAGTTGGGCTCGACTCCTTGGTGGGGTCGGCCTCAACCTGGGTCGAGGCCGACTCGGGAACTTAGGCTTCAGGCCCAAGTTCCCTCCTTCTAGTTGTTTGGAGGCATTGTTCCTCTTGCCCTTAGGTTTGTTTTGACCCATCTTGTCCCGAGTTGGGTTCTTCGTGCATTGCCCTTCCAGTTCCTTTATATTTCAAAATTGTCCTCATAGTCAAATTTTACCTATAACAATAAATATATGATTTTTTAAAAAGTAAGGCAGTCGATTGAAAATTCAAACCTCTGATTTTTTAGTCGATGATAAGTATCTTAATCAATTCAGTTATGCTTAGGTAGTAAGAGTATGAATGTTTAAAATTATGTTTATTTAGTCTATGTATTTTGAAAAATATTTATAGGCTTTTAAACTTTTAATTTTGTGTCTAATATATCTTTTTTACATCAAAATGCCTAAAACTTGAGAGCTAATTTGGTGAGGTCGCCACAATATGACTATCAATTTTGAATAGTTTGATGTATGTGAGAGAAATTGAAAAAGTATCTTGAATTTGTATCAAACAGTTATTAGGGAGCATGCAGATTTTCAAATCTACATATCCAACGATTATTAAGAGATAGTCACATTGTGACGGTCTCATTAAATAATTTGTCCTAAAACTTTTCACACAGTAATTTTCAATAATACACTTTACATACCATAGAAGCATAGAACTAGTAGACTAAATGACGAGGGTTTTTTAAACATAGAATTGAAATTCAATAATCTATTAAAAACTTTTTTTGAAAAAACAAGAATGAGGTATTCACACAAGCTTGAACTTTCAAAGACTTATTGAATTATTAAATTCTTTTCTACAAAAAGAGACATTAAATTAAATATAAAACTTAAATAGAAGTAAGTTTGAAACAAAATTTATAAGTTAACCTAATTATATTTTTATTTGGTCGAGGATATATTGATAACAATCTATAGAATATGGAGTCAAGTTGAGCAACTTAGTGAATAAGACATTGATTACTATCTTAAAAGTCGATGGTTTGATCTTCTTCGTAATTCTTAAACTAAAAAAAAAAAATCAATGAAATATTGACACGAAATATGTTTATTAGTGAGTCTAATTATTTGTCACACCACATTTTAGTTAAAATTAATTTAATAGACATATTGCAACAATGTGTTGTTAAATAGTATACAAACAATAGAGACTAACTGAAATTTAGGGATTTAATTTACTTTTCCGAGACAAAATGACACAATAATGCTCGAAGTTCAAGGAGCAATTAATTCTATAATTTAACCTATCTTATAAAAACAGTTGGATTAAACAAATATGTAATAATTCTAAGAATCAGTGTGACAGTGTAACAGATAAATATAGTAAATTATGGTTAAAGTAAAATAATTGAGGAGATGATTGATAAGACATTGCAGAGAAGTGTTATTTATGTCCATTTCTCCATTAACAAACATGGTTGGGAAAACAATTGTGAACATGCAACACACTCTCAACTGTTTAATTTGGATGTGTATTAGTTTAATGATCATGGCACCCATTGTACTTACATTCATTATGTGGTACAATACAAATTAAACTACTTTTTAAGAACTTTTTTCTATAAAAAAAAAAACACTAAGAACTTTTTTTTCTTTAATAATATATCACAAATATGGGAGGGGACAAATACGACGAGGGAGCGGCGGCGGGCTCATCAGCAGAGGAGAAAGAAAAAAGAAGGAAGAAGAAGGATAGTGAAAGAAAGAAAGAGAGAAATACCACATAAGCTAAAAAAAAAAAATTAGAACAAATTTTCAATTTATTGAAAAATTGTCAACAAAATCTAACAAATTCTAGTAAGCAAGTTAACTGCTAAATCATCTTCAGTCAATCAACTAACGATTTAGAAACCTTTTAGAACTATTTTCTAAAGGTCAAGAACTAAGATGTCATTTAATAATCATTTGATTTTAGAAAATTAAGCTAATAAACATTATTTCTACTTATGAGTTTCTACGTTTTGTGTTATCTATTTTTTATGAACGTTTTTTTAAATTCAAATCAAAGTTTTGAAAGCTAAAAGAAATAGTTTTTAAAACTTGTTTTTGTTTTTTAAATTTTGCTAAGAATTCAAATGTTTCTTCAATAAAGATGAAAATCATTATAATGAAATTATGAGAAAACAAGTATAATTTAAAAAAAAAAAAAAAAAAACTAAACGGTTATCAAAATAGAGCCTAAACTATCCGTTTTAAAAATTTATGGAATATATAGGAACCTATCCTCAAATTCATGGACCAAAAATGTATTTTATATTTATTTAAATTAGTAAATGTGAAAGGAACATTCAATCCATTTTAGCTAAAAATTTATATTGTGTTTTCATGATTATTATTTATTACAACAAAATAATTATTCAAAATAAATAGGTGGATAGAATAAGCTTCGTGAGGAATTATTCCCCATGATGAAATTCTGGATATCTAACTTGATTAATTATCTTAAAATAGTGATTAGGGAGAGGACATACAGCGATAATCCCTACACAATAGGAATATCCCATTCCTACTAATTTAGTTTTAATTAGAATTTATCACTTTGAGGACACTTTCTAAAAGGTTTTAATTAAAATTTTCAGTCAACATTATCCCAAGCCCTATTGATAATAACATTTTTATGTTTAACAAGTACTGATCTTATTAACTAACACATATTTCTTTGCTTTTTAATCTATATTTAAAATGTAAAAAACTAAATAGAAAAATGTATAAATAGTACTTATGAACTTAATTTTTTAAAAAAATTATAATCAAACAGGTATAAACAAACCTATTCTTTTATACAATCTATTATTATTTTTTAAACGTAAAGTTCAGGAGAACTGGATTGGAAACATTATAATAAAATGAAAAAATTAATTAATTAACAACCAAACATTTGAATATACCATACACAACCTTTTTCCATTTTATCCCTATTTATTCCATGACAATTTCTACTTTAAATTACAAAATATAATAATGAAGAATATATTAAAGTGCCTTTGGGATGCAAAAAAGGCATCCATTTGAACAATATATAAAACCCTTTTTTTTAATTTATTTTTGAAAAAAAAAGTTATGAACAAAGATTAGACATATGATGATCAGCTCATAGTGTAGTTTTGCTCCTTTTAAGATTAGTTGAACACCCCCCCACCTCCCCTTTTACATAATTATTATTTTATTAAGAAATAGTGTTAATTTAATTAAACACATTGATGAAATTGGGATGCTCTTCCTTGTCCCATTTCTCCAATATCCAACAATTTTTTTTTTAAATGAATTAGCTCAAGCTCAAGTGGCCAACAAATAAATATGGGGATGCCACCCTTTTTCTCCCCTTTGTGGATTATTTAATACAATATACTTATATCCATAATACTTAATGGCTGTCAATTTAATTACAATAGTTCCAACCATTAATCTTCTATCAAATAATTACTAGACATTTTTTTAATTCTTTTATTAGACTCTATGACTCTAGGTAACTAATGTAGCTCTAAATCCATTTCAATAACAATTTGGTCAAATATATACTATAGCTTTAATCTTTTGGATTATTCTCAATTTCCCCTTAATCATTTAAAAAGAAAATCAAAATCTCAATTAGGTATCATCCTTAAATTCGACTCACCCATCGACAAAATTCATTTTTTTTGCCAATGACATGCGTATGTTGCACACCCATATATTCAAATACGTTAATAAAATAATAATGTAATAAGATAAAAAAAAATTGTTAACATTATTTAACCGAAAAAATAGATCAGAGACTTAATTGAGAATTTTCAATACATTAAGAATAAAATTGAGATTTTTAAAAGATTAAGAACTAATTAAATTGAGAATTTCTTAAAAGATTAAGGACGATTTGATATATTTAGCCTAATAATTTTATCAAACATATATTTTTTGAGTTCAATAATATTTCGAGTGGAGATTCAAACATTTGATCTTTTAATTGATGATACATATTTTAACTAGTTGAATTGTATTTAAGTAGAGTATACTTATAGAAGGCTGACATGATATGTTCTATCAGTTTTTGTCTTATCACGTCAACTCAATCAAAATTAATTTTTTTTCCGACCAATTTTTGTGGGTTTTATTTATTTTTTTAAAGGTGAAATTGTGGTCATAATTAGGGTTGGATTGTGGGACCTGGGGGCAAGGTCGACATGTTGGTTTGCACGGGCAAACACAAGAAAGTGACCAAAAGTAAATGAGTGATTATATATTTGGATTAGTTAATCATAATTGCGCACTAGTGGTCGACATGTCGTGCCCTCTCACACTTAAACAATTCAATTTCAATATACACACACCATTTTTATTTTTATTTTTTTCTCTTTCTTTCTGAATGTGTCATATAGATTGTTTAAGTACTGTTGTATTCCTTCCAGTGTCACCATCCTTTGTTTTCTTCAGTTTTGGAATATACTTTCCTTTTTTTTTATTCCTTTTTTCCTTTTTCTTTTCCATTATCTGGACATGTTTCACCATTAATTGCAAATCCCCATCATTACTCCAAATCTTCTACTTAATAACACTGTATTTTTTTTTTTTTTTTTTTATTTTCTTCTAAACTCCAACCACCGTTATGGAGTTTTTTTAGGGTGAAATTAGTGAATATTGAAAGATGAATGTGAAGCTATATTCTTAACCATGAATATTCACCCAACTATAAATCAATTGCATCACAATATAATGTGGGGTATATATATGTATATATATAGAGGTTAGATTACAAGTTCTGTTGTTAAGAATTTAAAGTTGTGTCTAATATAGCTAGGTTTTTAAATTTTCAATTTTGTTTATTTAAGTCCCTATGACATTCAACATTTTCTTTTTAAAAAAATAATAGAGCTATTAGACATAACAATTAAATTTTGTGTCTAATAAAGGTTTTAAACTTTAATTTTATACCTAATAGTTCTTTAAATTTTTAAAAATGTCTAATATATCCATGACCTATTAGACATAAAATTAAAAGTTTAAAGACTTACTAGACACAAATTTAAAAGTTTATGGACTTAGCTATTAGACACTCAGGTCAAAATTGAAAGTCTAGACACTTATTAGATACCCTTTAAATCTCAATGACCTATTAAATACAAATTTTCGAAAGCTCGATAACCAATCGTATAATTTAACTTTTATGACTTTTAAGAGGTCTCGAAAGGAAAGAAGAGGGTTTTATAGAGGTTTAATAAATTAACGAAATCCAATCATGAAACAAATTATATAAAAAAGGGGGTTTAATCTACAACAGCAGCTGATCTTTTGTCGTATGGAGATGTTAAAGAGAACCCATCTGAGACTAATAAAAAAACACAAGGATGGAGGGATGAAAGGAGACGTTTGATAATAAAATACTGAAAAATGTATTCCATTTAGGGAACCTAAACCCATTTCTTATCATTTTTAAATCATCCTTCCCTTCTCCCCTCTAGTGTTTATAAACTCGATCGTAACCCCTCACTCAAAGCACAAGGCCTAAGAATTCAATTCATCAGCAAAAGCAATCCCCAAAAAAAAAAAAAAAACAAAAACAAAAGACCAAAAAATCTCTCAAGTCCCCCAAATTCCCAAAATAATGACAGGTTCTGGTTCTCCATGTGGAGCCTGCAAATTCTTGAGAAGAAAATGTGTCAGAGGGTGTGTTTTTGCACCTTATTTTTGCCATGAGCAAGGAGCCACTCATTTTGCTGCCATTCATAAGGTCTTTGGAGCTAGCAATGTCTCTAAGCTTCTTGCTCGTCTCCCTGTTACTGAGCGCTGTGAGGCTGCTGTTACCATTTCCTATGAAGCTCAAGCTCGCCTTCAAGATCCTATCTATGGCTGTGTTTCTCATATCTTTGCCCTTCAACAGCAGGTCCTTCTTCTTTCCTTCTTCTTCTTTTACATTTTCCTTTTCAATTCAAATAACGGGTCGAGCTGAAAATTCAAACTTTTAATCTCTCGAAAAGGTTATTAATGTCTTAACTTGCGAATTTTCTCTATCTTCTTTTCTTCATTCTTATTTTTATCTCACTTGTTTTCATTTTTCTTTTCAATATCGATTCAAGTAATGAGTCAAGGTAAAAACTTGAGACTAATTAAAAGTTTCAAGTTTTTAACCTGACTCATTACTGGAATCTTTTACCTTTTAGAAAGTAATTTCTATCTCTTCTTTCCTAATTCATTCTTTATTCATTCTTTCCTAATTCATTCGAATTTTTGACATTTCAAAAAGGTAACTTTTTGACTTTGCGAGTTAATAATAATTGAAACCCTAATTCCGCTCTCCATTGTCCATCTTTTGAGTTTTACTGGCTAGATTAAATTTCCTGTAACTTATTTTGAGTTCAGTGGTGATTTAGCATAGTTTTTTACTCTATTTCAGGTTGTGAGTCTTCAGGCACAACTTGCTTCTCTCAAGGAACAAGCAGCAGAAAGCATTATGAACAGCTCCGGCAACGTGGGCGGGGTCAATGAGAAGAATTGCAGAAAGGTTCCTTCTCATTTCCAAGATCTCCATAACTGGTTTCAATCGGACCATCCGAACGTAACGCCGGAGTTCAACCCCAACCCGACTCACAATTCAGCGTCAAACCCTTATTATGATGAGAATTATCGCATTATGGTGAATTCTCAGTCCAATGGGAACTATGAACATCACCTGCCTAAAATGGAGGAAAGTGGATCATATGGAAGCTTTGAAGAAACTTCAGGCTATTCCATGTATACTCTTGATCACCTGCATTCAAATGTTCAACAATGGAGCTTCAATGAGTCTACTGATGATTTACAATCAGTTGCTTTTGGCAATACTCAACATTGGTGAGAAAAAGCAAGAAAAAAAAAGAGTTGGAATTGATTCACAGTCGGAAATTATTAATGGAAGTCTCTTTATTTCTTTAGCATATTTCTCTATCAACAAAATCATCAATTTTGAAAATTGCCATTTTATAATTTGGGAACATGCAATTTCATTGGCATGGAAATTAGTAAAGGCTAGAAAATCTAGAAAAATATTGTCAATACAATGCAAAAAGGAATTCATTGTGTTCACAGCTTTGTTCTAATGTAATCTGATCATTATTGAGAAAAATAATTATATTGTCAAATAATAGAGGAAAATTGAGTAAATATTGTGAAACAAATAAGTAAACAACCAGGTTGAGGCGCGTGTATCTCGCTCTCGTTAAGGAGATTCAAACCTTCCGCGGTGTATATTTATTTATCAACCACCTGTGCAACAGTTCTTTTCTGACCCGTCCCCTCCAAGATACAACAACCCAACTGAAACGTTGTGTAGCTCAAACCACTTTGCACTATGAGGTTGAGCTCAAAGCTCCACAACAAAGAACACCCTTCTTTTGGTCAATTGCTCTTAAAAGAACAAATAAGATAAATATGATAAAGTAGAAATAAGAGAAGATTGGAATTGTTTTGTGTTTGAGAGTGTGGTAAGAGATGTATTTATACTAGAATTTTAGATCTAACAATTTAATACAAAAATAAGTAATTGAATTGTAAAACTTTTAACCTCTCTTCAAATAAAGAACCAAAACGTTCTTCTCTTTATTATATGAAAACTTTCTCATTTAAAAAGTAAAAAATTCATAATAAATAATAAATATTAAAATGTTACTAACATATTGTAATCTCCTTTACAAAATGGGTAAATTTTTCCTTCATTTGAGCTAATATGTCAAGTAATTAATTTTTAGGTTTTGAAGGAATTGGCTAAGGACTGAAAAATCACATTCTAATAAAGGAAAGGTAGGATCATATATAGGCCCATAGATGTGTTTAATTTGAAACATATTATTGCTATGAGACTTGAATAGCTAGCTACTAATGTAGATCCCAAGACACAATTAAAATTCTGTCTTTTCACTGTTTTTTTTTTTTTTTTTTTTTTCACTTTTTAAAGCCTATTGGTAGAAATCTAATTCTCTCTCCATATGTTGGGATAAAACCTAATTTCTCCAATCCTCAGTCAAATGTTTGGAACAAGCAATAATTGCAAAGTTGCAATAATTCTCTCTCCTTTTCTTTTTCATTATTTCTGGGTAAAAATCAAAACTTAAATTAAATATAAGGTTTTATGCAGGTTGATTTTCTGATTTAACATTATAGTAAGATGAATTAGGCACATTTTTCCATGTAATATATAAGCTGCAAAATGGAGTGAAAAGTTTGGGGACATCTCTTTCTGTGTATAGTGAAAACTTTCGGCTTTTATTTTGTGTTTTGAGCTGATTTGTTTATTTTGTTTCGTTTTTTCTGCGAGGATGTTGTTGGGGCAGTTTTATCTTTATTTTGTGCTCGCCTTTCTAAGCATAAAGCTCTAATTTTTTAGCTCTTGGGGTTGCCTCTTTGTATATATTTTTATATTCCCCTTTAGTTTTTTTTTATATTTATTTTACCAATTAATTAGATTAATCATTTAAAAGTACTATTATTAATACCCCTCACTATAAGAAGTTGAATGTTGATGTCGACCTCTCTCTCTATATATAATAGAATATCAAACCTCTCACATTATTAGAATATCAGAGAAAATATTGATGAGATGTCAATACGTATGAATATTAGGAAAAAAAATCAGGAAAATCATGAAACCCAATAAAATTTACTTAAATTAATAAATATGAACTTTAAGGAAAAACTGTTCAAGTCGCCACAATATGGTTATCTCTTATTAACTGTTCAATGTAAATTTGAAAATAATCTACATGTCCCTTAATAACAACTAGATACAAATTCAATGTATTTTTGCAATTTTCCTCTCATATATCTAATAATTCAAAACTGTAAGCCACACTGAAACACAAAAGTTGAGGTTGGAGGGATTGGAATTTGCAAGGATAGAGTTGAAAGGATTGTCGATTGAAATTGATTCCTTGATTTTGGTGATTGATCTAAATGAGGGGATACTGAGTTTCTTCTTGTGGGATATTTGGCTGAATGAAATAAAAAAATTGGCAAAACTGATGACAGAGTATATTTGTTCCAAGAAGATAATTAAGTAATGGAGTGGTTCATGTTTTTTTTTTCTTTTTGAGAATTCAATAGGAAATTTGAACTTCTGACTTTTTAGTTGATAGTATATGTCTTAATTAGTTAAATTTATATTTCAATGGGCACAATGTTGTGTTTGGTTTATTAGATATGTGGTTAATTCTCCACTAGTGTAGCTGAAAAACTTATTGTTATTGGATAATGACTTTTGTAGTCCAAGTGGCATTTTATTAATCTATTTAATGAAGTTTCTTTATGCTATATATATATATATATATATATATATAACCTAAGATAGGTATAAGTTATTATATTAGTTTTTTTAATTCAACATATGAAGGATGAGATTTGAAACTCTGACCTTTTCGTCAAATATATAATGCATGCCTCAAATATATATTAGTATTTATATATGTTCAATTGTCGATATTTTATTTTCCATCTCATATCTAAATATTGATATATCTTTAAAACATCAATGACGAGTAAAAATTGCAATTCCTATTCCATAAGCTCAAATAGTGATTTATTAACATAGATATATTGATTTTATTTTATTTTTTTTGCTAACCAAAAAATCCAGCTAAGAAAGAAAGAAGCCTTTTTTTTTTTTCTTTATGAATGGATTATTTGACCCAACAACCCATTTTAGGAACAAATAAGTGGGCCTGTTGTTCCAATATCACAGCATATGAGAATGAGATCATTAAGGGAAGGGAAACCATGCTCTATTTATTTTGGGTTTGTTATGAGCCTTAGGCCTTTACATTTATTCTCCCTCATGTTCCCAGAAGGTTGAGGCATTAGAAAAATAAAATAAATTTTAAAAAACTATTTTTCATTTTTAAATTTTGGTTAATACTAGAAAAGTAGAAAATGTCAACCAAAAATAAAAAATAAAAAACAAGTTTATTTTCAAAAAATGTCAAACCATCCATCTTCTATTTGCAACGACCCTGACTCACACGACTCTCTAAACGCGGAAGCACAATTGAGTTACCTCGTTCATGCCCGAAATTTCGACAACATGACGGCGTAACCTCTAAGAAAACCAAAATTTTACAAATACCTGATAAGAATAAGAGCACTTCTAAAACTCAGATAAATCACTCAGCATTCACCAAACTAAAATAAGATATGCTGAGTTCAACCATCCAACACAAGAATCTAATAAACTCTAACAAAAAACACGAAAACTAAAGAATATTTAGAATTTACAGACCAACAAATTACAACTGAAAGCTAACAATAGGAAAGAAACTTTGGTGGAGTCTCCATAGCCTCGTCAAGTCATCGCCTTGGTCTCCCAGCCTCCGAGATGTTAGCAGGTCAGGATAATGAAAGCCGAGAAAATATAGGTGCGGAACTGCCAGCTACAATGACTCTGATGGTTGAGGCCCTTCAGGTGATCATACATTCAGCCTTAGCCAGTCAGGCAGCTTTATTTGCCCAGAACTTTGGATCTTCTACAGAGGAGGCTAAGTATTTGAAAGATTTCAAGAAGTACGACCCGGGCCATTTTGATGGACAAGATGTGGACCCTACGACAGCTGAAGCATGGATGTCATCTATAAAGACTATATTCCGACGCATGTGCTATCTAGAGAGTGATGATGCTAGCATAGGGGCGATGTCCCTAGAGTGATGAGTATAGGGGCGATGTCCTCAGAGAGTGATGATGCTAGCATAGGGACGATATCCCCAGAGTGTTGAGTGTCATGCTGCCGAAATTTCGAGCATGAACAAGATGACTCATACTGAAATTTCGAGCATGAACGAGATGACTCATTTATGCTTCCACATCGCTCTATTGTGTCCTTAGGGTCGTTTCAACATTAGCTCCATAAGAAATAAACATTAATTATTTAGGTTCCGTTTGATAACCATTTGATTTTTGAAAATTAAGCCTATAAACACTACTTTTACCTATAAGTTTCTTTGTTTTATTATTTTCTGTGTTTTATTATTTTCTTTCTACCAATGTTTTAAAAAACTAAACCAAGTTTTAAAAATTAAAAAAGTAGTTTTTATTTTTGGAATGTTACTAAGAATTCAAATGTTTATTTAAGAAATATAAAAGTCATAATAGAGAAATGATGAAAAAAAAAATTAATTTTTAAAAACAAAAAAAAAATCAAATAATTATCAAACGAGACATTAATCACGTGAATTTCAAACAATTCTTTGCACAGACAGCAAAAAAATCAAACATTACAACTTCATTTTTCTTTAAAAGCAACTATTCATGAAGACAAAGTTATCCCCTATCTAATTAACTATACAATTGGCCCCACCACTTAAAAAATCAACGGCTCAGATTGCCTCTTGGGTCCTTCATTAAATCAGTCCAACTTTGTTTTTTATGGTTAAAATACCATTTCAGTCCTTATACTTTGGATTTTGTTTCATTTAATCCATATACTTTTAAATGTTCAATTTTAGTCATTGTACTTTCAATAAAGCTTAAAATTGATCCCTATGATAAGTTTGAAGTTAATTTTTATCAAGATTATAGTTAAGTAGAAATAATAATTTTAATACAAGAAAAGACACAATGTGAACATACTTCCAAAATTTATAAATAAAAAATTAATAGAGACTAATTTTTTCCAATAAACTAATAACATGAATCAATTTTCAGCTTTATCGAAAGTACATAGACTAAAATTGGACATTTAAAAGTATATAGACCAAAATAAAATAAAGTCCAAAGTACAAAGACGAAAATTGTATTTTAAGCCTTTTTTTTTATCTAATCCCCAAAATAAGTCATCAATCACTTCTATTATACTTTTTTTTTGTTGTAATAATAATAATAATGCTATGTTTCCATTAAATCCATTAACCCCCCCAAATTCTACAATGGAATTTGACATCGCTGACTTTGTTATTAAAAAAGAAGAAACTTCCAATAAACAAATTTATTTATACCTAATGTATGAATTAAATTTCTTTTTTTTCCCCTAATTAGTAAATTTAAAAAAAAAAAAAAAAACAGTATCGGCAATATTTATTTGCTAACATCACTCCGATATTATCAACAAATAGCATGCATGAATATGGTAATTAAAAACATTTGAGGGTTCTTATTATATTTCTCTTTGTTGACACAATCATGGCTGAATTTACCAATAATATGATAAGGACAACGAACCTTCACAATGGTAAGATATTGTCCACTTTGGGCATAAGTCCTTATGGACTTGCTTTTGGTTTCCCCAAAATGTCTCATACCAATGGAAATAATTGTTCTTACTTATATATCCATGATCACTCTCTTCTCTAGCCAATATGCACTCCTAACAATCCTCCCCTCGAACAAAGTACCACAGTTGAGCCTCACCTCAACTCGAACAAATCCATCTACTCCACAACGGATTACTCACATTGTGGGATATATTTCATCCACAATGTCAACATGAGGTTTCGTTACTTTGTTCCACTTTGAGGATTCTTCCAGAGCACAACTAGGTTTAGACCATGGCTCTGATACGAAGTGGCATAAGCCCTCGTGGCTTTGATTTTGGTTCCCCCAAAATGCCTCATACCAATGGAGATAATTGTCCTCACTTATATACCCATGATCACTCTCTTCCCTAGCCAATGTGGGACATTTATTTGCACTCCTAACATAATATGCAGGTATCAGCTTGGGGTATCTTTTTTTTTTCCTTGGTTTTAACTTAAAAATGTATTTTAGAATATAGGGGGACCATTTTCAAAATATAATATTCTCTAATGTGCTTCCAAAAAAAAGAGACAATTGAGAAGTTCAAGTAACACGAGAGTGATGTTTCTGGAAATAGCTATGATTTTCAAGTCAAATGTCGATGGCAAAAAGGTGAGTAGAAATTCCAACTAAGTTTAAATATTGTGGGAAGACTGTAAATAATTGTGAGAGTGATTTGAATCCTTACTAGATTAGGAGCGTATCTTATTAAAGTATCATAATATGAGTAAAACTTTTGTAAAAGAGTTTCTTGAAAATGTATTAGTAAATTCAATGGCATATATTGAGTACTGGTGACTGTCGAGCAAAGTTGTGTTTTATTTTGATTTCCAAATAGATGAGGGATGGATTACATGAACAAATCGAAACCGCACCAAAATGAGAGAGATCTTGAAGCTATATGCAAACATGGTTAAGAAAAACTTAAAATAATTAATTGTTAGTATGTATATCAGCAAGGTGCACCTTATTTTTTCAATGGCTTAATCATAAGGATTTTAAAGTTAAGTGTATTTGGCTCGGAGCAAATCATATATGTTGAGTGACCTCCTTGAAATTTTTCTAGAGAGCATGTGAGTGAGGACAAAAACATGCTGAAAGGAGTACTCGTATTTGGTCTGTGGGGCAGTCTACACTCTCCCACGCAGCTCAAAATAAGTATGTGACAAGGCTGGGTCGCAAGGGAAAATGTCGAGACTATATTTCGAATCCAAATTTTGAATCCTAGACTTGGGAGAAGTTACATTATAGTGAGTGGATGTCTTGCCATATATAATGAGTTCATATTATAGTTGGCGTGAGAAAAACATGCAGTTATATTTGAGTCGAGATGTGTAACTGAGTAGAGACATGTCTTGATCTAGTCTTTATTCCGTGCAAACAATGAATTGGAATAAGTAATATAAAATATAAAGAATGATTGAAAATTGAAATGCCAGACAAGTTTATTGGTAAGAGAGAGAGAAAGGTAGTGTTGGTCATAGTCCAAGTGCAAATAATACATGAGCTTCCCTCCTTTAAGAAGCAAGGTTAGGGCAAAGCAAGAAAAATAGCTTTTGGCTGTCTAAATGTACTCCCTTTATGCTCTTTTCTTTTCTTTCTTTCCTTTTCACTCTCTCTATCTCTCTATTTAATTCATGTCTAATTCTTTCTTGTCCTTATCCTTTTCACTTCTTTAATGCAAATTCAACTTTTTTCTACACACATCATTTTCCTCCCCTTGAATCACACTCAACTAATTTGATATATCAAATCTTGATCATCTCCCTAATTAAATTAATGGGTTTTTTTTTTTTTAAAAAAAAATTGAAAGAATAATATATTCTAATTATGACCAATTGTGTCCAATGGGGAATGTACGTGATAATTAAATTGTTTTTATTTAATCTTTTTGTCCTTTTATAATTACTTGTGAAGGCTTAAGTGTATAATTTAGTGATGAAATGTGGCTGCTTGTCTATTAATTTTTTGGTCTTTGCAAATTTGATCTCTGCCCACATTCATGGGATCAAATTGTCTAATAATATATTACTTTAATTTATGTCAGGACTAAGATTATTGATCCCTTCTTTAATTCCTCTAGATAGTTTAATTTGTTTCATCCACTCGAATATTGATTATTTATTTATAAACCATGTTAATAATTTAGTGGTTCTTGATATAACTGGCATGTTAAATGGTCATTTTGAGAACTTAAAATATATATAAACGCGTGGGCCTTATTATATATATTTAAAATCTTTTTGATAAATACAGGATTATGAAGTGGATCTAATATTCAATATAGGTAGCTTTGCTTATATTATGTCATAAGTTTGCTAATATTACGGACAATATAAATTCAAATTATATTAATTTACACCTACGAAATCTATTTGATTATTTAAATACTATTTTGATCCTGTATTTTTAAAATGTTCATTTTAGTCACGGTAGATTTTCAATTTTTGTTCATTTAGATCTCATACTTTTAAAATGTATGTTTTTTTTTTTTTTGAAGAAAATACTGGAGAAGAGAAATTAGTAGGTGCACCCAGTCATACCAACTAGGTTGGCACAATTTTATCACCCTCATCATCTGGCCCCACCCCCAAAGTCATGAATTCATTCAAGATTCAGAAAGTATGTAAGGAACATACAATACAAAAGAGTCAATGTGAGGGAGCTAGAAAAAAGCTCATCAATTCATATAGTAATGTTAGAAACATCATAATTTACAAAAAAAAAAATTGATTTCATGCACCAAGAAGCCGCATTGGAGATAATATCATCCCATAAAGCTATAGCTGACTTGTCTTTTCCTTGAAAAATACGAGCATTCCTCTCAAGCCAAATGAACCAAAGGATGGAGCCAAAGATATTGGTCCATAAAGTACCTTTAGAAGAGAGCGGGCGGTTCTGTACTCCATATGATATGAGATCCTCGATACTGTCCATCATAGGCATATGTTGTTTAATACCATCAAGAAAAAGATTCCAAATACCACGAGTGAAAGAGCAGCTAATAAAAAGATGTTCAACATTTTCTGATTGATTCCTACAAAGATAACACCAATTGGGATTGAGGAGCATGTTTGGCAATCTTTTTTGGAGAATGTCAGATGCATTAACTCCTCTATAAAACAAGGTCCACATCAAGACTTTGCATTTTTTTGGAACTAATAAATTCCAAAGATGTTGAACATCGGTCTAGGAATGGAAAAAATTGCACTAAGAAGTGTAGATTTTGCAGACTTTACTGAAAAATTAGCGGCATTGGGCTTCCAAATGAATCGGTCTTTCGAAGTCGAATTTTCGGGGAGCTTTCCAGCCTACAGAGATGCTCTCTCCCACAACATTAATTCTCTGTCCAGCATTGGCCTAAAAGGGAAAAGGTTCCAAGACCTCTCCGATGTGTTCCAAGCTTCCTTAATCGTGAGCTGTTTTAAACCTTGTATTTTTTAAAAGTGACCATTTTGATTTGTGTATACAAAATTCTAACACAATTCAACATACAATGAAAAACCTTTTAATACAAAGTTATGATCACAATCTTTATAGTATTTAAACCAATCCATTTAATTAATTTATACTATGCACTAATTTTGACCAATTATAAACCTACATTAACCATCTATTACTCATGTTTAAGTTTCTATTAACTCTTTCCTTGGTATAATCCAAACACAAATTACAATAAACTTAAGACTTCCAACTTCAAACTTCATAAATTGAAATAAATAGAACTATGAACAGAATATCACTTTTCAACTTTATGATAGTCTTCTTGTGATGGGTTAGATAATTAAATATATAATTAGAGGCTCTCTCATACACACGACTCATCGCTAACTTATCTTCAATTTAATTAACTCATTTTTATGTCTTAAAATTTTAAACAGTTTTTAATACTATTGCCAAATAGAAAAAGAGAAACAAATTAAATTAAACTAATAGTGATTGAAACGTGAACGAATGTTCAAAATTAAAGTCTTAACTATTTGACAAACAATTAACAAAGGGAGTAAGTGTTTGTCTGTGCAGGATGATACAATATAGATTTCTAATCAGTGAAATCAAAACCCTGGCTACCAATATAATAACTGAGAGTATATATTTTAATCATGCTTAATTAAGAGATTATGTGATCAAAACAAATAATTAATTTGATTGTCCATAGAAATTGCCAAAGCTTGTTACAAATGATGCATTCAATCAAGGAGACACATTGCTTGGTTGTGTCAATACAAAATTATGAGGGATTAGTTTCAAACTTAGTTTAAATGGGGACACCAAAATTAAAATTAAAGGTAGGTGCACCTAATTATTACTCCAACATGTAAAACCTAAACAAGAAGGGTCCACTCGACAGCAACCTCGTGTGTTTTTGTCTATTTTTTACAATCATGGGATTTTCACCCCCTTTCCTCAATCCCTATGTTGGGATCAATTTTTTCAAAAGCCAAACCCTTTTTTTGTCAACCCTAATCTACCACATTTCCAAGCTATTTATTTTCATCTAACTTTTCCCATTTTTCATTTTCTAAATCATAACATATTCAACTAGCTTCCTATAGCTCCATATATATATATATAATTTAATTTAGTACACACATTAAATTATCTATTTAGCCCTAGCCTTGCATCTAGAAACAACAAAGTAAACCACCCAATTTTGTAACAATTTTGCTCTTGAAATTTGAGGGAAATGAAATAAGAAAGGAAAATCTATGAATTACGCTGATAAGTCTAAATGAATGCGGTTTTGTTCCACCTCGTCTCACTATATACATAATTTTGGGCCAATTTGGACATAGTTTAACTGGTTAAGACATTACATCCTTGACCAAATACATAATTTTGAGCTCTATCAGCACTCTTAAATCAGTATCAAAATCCTTTTCTCTCAAAACAAATTATACCCTTTTCATTAAGTGAGTGAGTTAGTTTCTCATCATTCTAAGGGCCAAAGCTTGGAGCTCTCCAACATCACCGTGACAAGAAGCCGATCTTTTTCTTGGAAATTGTTGAAATTGAGTTTCTGGGGATCTGCTTTGGCTCTCTTGAAAATTCATGAATAATGCTTCATCGTTGTTGGCAGCTGATTCCAGAGAGCTCTGAGGGGAAACTGCAGGGTTCATTATTTGAGTTTGATAATTTGGAAAATTTGGGATTCCATTGGGGAGATTGAAGTTGCCTGTCCATTGAATCTCCATGTTTCCTCCTGAATCCATCAGGGTTTGTGCAAGTTGAGCCTTGGCTTGCATCAGCTGTGTTTGCAAGTATGCCACCTTCAAAACCCATCACAAACAAAACAAAAACCCCATTTAAGAATACTAATTCCACATGGGGCGGAGCGAAAGAAGGAAGGAGGGAGGCAATTGCCCCTCTCAACTCGTTTTAGCTTAAAATTTTCTCTATGAAAATTTCTGACTATGCTCCTGATTTGACAAATCCACCAGAACATTTTGAAAATTTTGCAACAACCACCACTAAATTCAATCTTTTAATCATATTCTTAACCATTCCCTATCACTAGACTTGAAAATTATTCTGACCCAGCAAGTGATTATCAATATTAATCAAGAAGAAAACGACCCATAAAACCATCCCTTAAACTTAATTATAATAAAAGAGGGTATGTATATATGTATATAGAATCGAAATTCCCAAATATATACCTGTTGTTGGAGAGCAAAAATATGAGCAACGCAGCCATAAACAGGGTCACTAATGCGAGCTTGAGCTTCATAGGCAATAGTGACAACAGCCTCACAGCGATCAGGAACAGGGACATGGAGGAGCAACTTAGAGACATTACTAGCTCCAAACACCTTATGAATGGCGGCAAATCTTGCAGGGCCTTGTTCAGAGCAAAAGTAAGGAGCAAAAATGCAATCAGCTACACACTTTCGACGCAGAAACTTGCATGCTCCGCAAGGGGAGCCTGCAGTGCCAGAGACATGAGTATTTTCAGACGCCATTAGAGAGATAAAGAGAAGCAAAGAATAAAAGAAATTAAGGGGAGGCGCACACGAGTAGACTAGAAAAAAGTGCACTAAGGGAAGAAGGAAGTAAATTAGAGAGTGGGCGTGCGGGTTAATGAGAAGGTTTTTGGTTATAAAGAAGTGTGAAAGGGAGACATGGAAGGTCTGTGTGTAGGGTTATCAGGGAACATCTCTTAATGGCTTATGTAGCATTCGTAAATAAACTCCTCTTCTTCCAAATTCCTTCTTCTTTATTGTTTTTCACTCATTAATTGCCTTTATAACGCCAAACATAAAGGCCCAAATACATTTTTGGTTACTCATCTTTGACTTTTATGTCTATTTGGTCTTTCAAATCTTAAAACTCGTACTTATGTTTTCGAAGTTTGAAATAATATGGTTTTAAATGGTCTATAAGCTCATTTGTTAACTATCACGTCAGCATTGCATTAGGTCACTTAACAATCAAATGAGATTAGAAACTATTTCAAATCTTTTTATGCTTAGTGATTAAAATGACTATTTTGAAATTTTTGGGATCAAATAGACATCAAACTCAAACTCAACAAAAAATGTATTTTATCTTAATTTTAAATAACAAAAAATACCATAAAAATATGTTAACTTGAGTATAACTCAACTGATTAAAGCATATTTTCTCGACTAAAAGATCAAACATTTAAATTTCTCTATCACACATGTTGTTGACTAAAAAAAAGTGCAAACACACCATGAAAATATTACCAAATGAACCGTATTAATTTGGGCCAATTTTTCCCATTATCAAGTAGAGATGAGTCGAGCACTAATAATATTTCTTAAAGTTGGTTAGAAGTTCAAATTCTCAACTCATCCAAAAAAAACTTTATCCTCTTCTTAAAAGGAAATATCAAATATGCCTGATAACAGTGATAAGTGATGTTAATAAATTATAATTTTTTTAAAAAAAATTGTAAATTGAACTCCTACACTATTAAATTTCTTCTTTATGGGTCAAGAAGACTTTTTTTTTTAATAATAAAAAAAAAGGAAGGAAAATGTGATAGTTTGTTTGATTGATGGGTTTTGATAAAATAGTAATTAATTTTTTGTTTTCCGCCGAACGCCGCACCTAAGAACTGCTACGTTTTGTTGCTTTCCGCTTTGTAAATTTGTAATTAAATTATGTGCGTCCCCACGAGCGTTTGATCCGATCAACCAAATATATATATTATTTCCTTTTTCTTTCTTTCTTTTTTTTTTTTTTAATATGTATTCAATTGTTTCATTATTTACGAAACATAATAATTGAAAACACATTAAATTTAGGCGTAAAGTTTGTTAACAATTAAGGTAATAGCCACATATATGTGCATGAATGGAAACAAAACTACTTCATGTTTGTAAAAAATGTCAAATATGTACTATAAAATTAGATATAAAAGTATGATGATATTATCAACTAGAGCATAGTTCAGTGAATAGTAAAATTTAGGTTTACTATCCAATGCAACCCAGGATGCACTAGTTTTCTCCATGGATAAAAATACCTATTAACTTTTTTAAAGTTGAAAGTTTTAACTCTATGTACTTATATTTATTGAACAAAATATATGGAGATATTAATAATTAAGGCTACACAACTATGGTATTTATTAAGGTCAAAGTGAGCATAGCTCAGCTGTAATTGACATGCACTTCTTCCATTGAGGTCAGAGGTTTAAATCCCTATAGTACCTCACATTTGTTGTACTAAAAAAAATGAAAATTCTCATTGACATGTCGACAATTCCATCGACATTTCCACATGTTTGTGAGTTCGACATCAACATAAGGAGTAAATCGACATTTTCATTATACCGTATAAAATTGATGAATTATTAAAAAAAATAACAAGAAGGTGTAACTAATGTGAATATAATATTAATTAAATGTATTTTAACTAATTTAAAGAGTGTAAAATGTTTATTTAGTTTTTTTTTTTAAATTTTTTGTTTTTAAGATCATAAAATTGAGACTTCGATATTTTAAACCTTGGCTGCAACCATAAATATATGCATATTTTAAATTGAAACGAAATATTTGTATTAAGACTAACTTAATGCAGCTAGACTAAATGGTTAAACTATCTCAACTTCCCTAAAGAGTTTTAGATGTGAATCCTATCACCTTATACTACATCGATATTCATTCCATTTATATTCAACCATGTAATTAGCAGATATATTATTTTATTGTGGGCTACACTCTTCATTTATTTTAATTGGAAAATGTACTATGGTACAACTTAAACTTCTCCCTCTTTCCTTTTGTCATTTGCCTATCATGTTCTTTCAAATTAATGAGCACTATATTTAAAAATATGTGCATATTTCAAAATGAAATCTTTATTTTCAAATAATTAATGACAACCTAAACATAATTTAGTGTTCAAAGCAGCTCTTCTAGCTTTAAAGGATCGTAGGTTCAAATCTCTACTATGTACTACAATAATACTCTCTCTACTAATATTAAATCATGCAACCAGTATGTCATTTGTCATCTATTCAATATGTTGTATTTGCCAATTGCCAAATTCATTGTCAGTTTGAAGTATCCTTCTTGATCAGTTTGATTTCTAAAGTATAAAAATTAAAATATACTTTGTTGGTTTAAGTTGATATAGTTCACTTTTTCTTGGTTTGAGTTAGATGGTTATGTATAAATTTTTTCAACTTTTTTTTCCTTCTTAAATTAACATATACTTTGAAACTAATCCGAACCAACTTGTTTACACCCTAATTTAGTTAAGAGTGTTAACAACATAAACTGTAAAAAAAAATCATAATTAAGAACTTAGAAATGTAATTGAAACATTTTAAAATTTAGGAATCACGTCTCATGGTTCAGAGACTCTCCCTCGTAATTTAATCAATTAAAAATTGATTGAGATTAACATGAAATTAATGGGGGGGAATCTATTGGAATTGGAGACACTTTGAATTGGGAATCCAAATGAGACACAATGCTTTGGTTGGTTTCTAAATGTTCAAAAACTGAAGAGCATTGGAAGTCGAGTCTTAAAATGGTCAAACAAACAAATTCTGTTGAAAAGTGAAAAGAGCTTCTTCAATTCACTTTCTAATAAACACACATCTCTTCGAAAAACAAAGGGTCGTCAGAGATGGAGCCATCGTCACCAAACTGAAGAAAATGACTCTTTCTTCCAAAAACACCATTGAACAGCAGCTAGATTTTCAGAGAAAACGAGCCTTGTTTTGTTGTAATTGTAATGGCAGTCCCCTTTTTCTCTACAATTTCCCAGCTTGTGGTAGGCGTATGATATAAGCAAGCATTTAATTGGCAACACCTCACCAATGCACATGGCAGCCATGCAAAATCACAAACTTTGAGGATTCCAAAATCACTAACTTTCACCCCATTTGGGCAAAGATAAGAATGCCATTCAATTCAAGCTTTTGCCTTGAATCATAAGCAATCATCAAAGAAAAAATGGGACTTGATTGAAAGATGAATCATTTTTCCTCAGATTTCGCTTTTGGCATCTTTGACAAAATGACCCATTTCACGTTCTGTCCTGAATTTACAAAGTTGTTTATCAATTCTAATCACAAAAGATTTCAAACACTGTTTTTAGTTTTACTTTACATGGGCGGAAGCAAGAGAAGAGAAGATCTCCCTCCTTACTGGGCTCTCCTCAAAACGAGATCTTTTCAAGACTTGCACAAAAAAGGAGTTCGAAACAGCTCGACTCTTTCCGATATTAACAAAAACAGAGAAGCAGTTTCTTATTTGATGACACAACTGCAGGCTGTACAACTTCACTCGGGTTTGAACACGCCGTGTTATCTTCTAGTTCTTACCTCTTGTGATGGAACCTCACCTTCAGTAAGAATTGCATCTTGACCTGTTTAATCACAACTCTCAATTGGTCAATAACAGGAATTGTCATTGTCTTCACTCCTACCCCAACAACATAGCAGACTTTCAAGAGCGGGGAATTGTTATTTTGTCAAATTGTGTCTTTAAGAATTTAATGATATGATGATTGTCCGTTGATGAATTTGAGTAACAAGATTGACTACCTCTAATATTGCTTTGCATGGAGTTGAGAATAATTGAATTGAGCTACACAATTAGAGACTATAATACAGTTTTCAGTAACAAAATATGGTACTTTTTTTTTTTTTTTGAAAATTTTGAAAAACTAGTTGGATCTTTGAGTTGCTTATTGCCATTTTGTTTTCCTTTTCCTCATTGATCCAGTTCAGATTTTGTAAACAGTTATTAGTCTCTCTCAACATCTCAATTTTGTTTTCCTTTTCCTCATTGATCCAGTTCAGATTTTGTAAACAGTTATTAGTCTCTCTCAACATCTCAATTTTTCATCTTTGACCTACCAATGGAATCATAGGTAGCCTCCACTCCCTATGGCATGCCTCACTCAACCTACTAGAACCTCTCTCCCTAGCAAAGAAATTATTGGAAGTCACCATAATGTGGTTGCTTACACCATTGGATATATAAAATATAAATTATAAAATGTATCTAGTGGATATTAAAGAGAAATTATTCGAGGAGACTGGTTCAATGTAGCTAGCAACTTTATATTGTTGGATGTAGGAGAGAGACAAAAAATCATGGTTTTGCCATTCATCCAAGGGTTTTGGAGGAAAATCAGCCACAATGATAGTGGCAGCTAGGGGCATGCAAATTTTGAATATGGAGCTAACAATTATTACGAGGCAACCACAGTGTAACGTTCTCATTCAATAATTTTTCCACTCCGACCTTTTTCTATTCAAATCTTTTTCCTTTCTCTAGAATTATCTTTAACATGTCTCTATCTAGCTTTTTTCTTTTCGAACTTTTTCTAACTTTTTGTTGTCTATGATTATTCTTTTCTCTCAATAACTCTTACTTCTCTTTGTTTGACTATAATTTATCTTTCACTCTCTAAAATTTCTTACCATCTATCTCCAAAAACTCTCTCTTTTGCTCTAGTTTTTCTCTCTCTCAATGTTTTAAAAGGCAATTAAGGCTCGCCTTGAGACAAGGTCTAACTTTCAGCCTCGAGACTTGCACATTCTTTGAACCATAAGAGGCTTACGCCTCTCATAGAAGAGGCTTAAAGTCTCTACACTGGGTGTAAGGATTAAAAGAATAATATTAATTTGCCTCATTCTTAAAAAATACAGAGGTTTGAGTTGTGACAATTTGAACTATTACTACTTTTACTATTGTGAGTTTAAAAACATTGAAGACAAAAATTTATAGTATAGGTCAATCTTATTAATGGTGGTAATAATAGTGATCTTAAAGATATTCGTTTAAATTTTTTATTTAAGTGGCAATTGACTGGTGTGATTTTTTTTTAAACTTTAATATAACAACTATGTCTAGCAATACTTGGTCCTACGAATTTAAGATTTGTCAAATGTTCTTAATTATTTGAGGCTTACACCTCATACCGCCTTGAGGTTTATGCCTCACCTCTTCGAGAGGAAAAACCTCAAGGCCGCCTTTAGCCTTTTAAAACATTGCTCTCTACAATCTTCTCTTTCAAGAAATTTAACTCTCTAGATTTTCTATCTCTTTCTAACTCTAACATGTCTCTCTCTAACTTTTTTCTTTTCAGAATTTTTACAACTTTTCTATCTATGATTATTCTTTTCCCTCAATAACTTTTACTTCCCCTTGTTTGACTTATCTTACCCTCCACAACTTATCTTTTGTTCTCTAAAATTTTTCTCGATAACATTTCTTAACATCCATCTCTAAACATTTATCTCTAAAATGTTTCTCTTTTTCTCTAGTTTTTCTCTCTACAATCTTGTCTTTTGAGAAATTTTACTATCTAGATTCTCTGACTAGAATTTGTAATCTTCTCGTGTAACTACAACCTCTTGATAATTATTAGTGATTGGAAGGCTCTTATTATGTAGTTTGTTTTGGGAGGGGGTTCCCTCTACCATTGGCCCCTAGGCTGTTGCTCTTTTGTTGATTTGAATATATTTTCTATCTGTTTCCTATTAAAAAAAAAAAAAAGTAATCTTCTCTTTAGAAATTGTACAAGGCTAACTTTCTCTCGCTAGAATTTGTTTCTTGCATGCTCTCACTAGAATTCCTTCCTTCTCTCACTAGAATCTCTTCTAACTCTAACTAGAATTTGTTTCTAACTTTCTATCTCTAGAATTTGTTTCTTGTTTCCTCTCACTAGAATTGCTAACTTTCTTTGCTAGAAATTATAACGTTCCTTCACTAGAATTTGTTTAATTTTCTTCTCTCAAGAATTTGTTTATTTTTCTTCTAGTGTGTTCAGAATAATTTGTGGAAAAAAATGCTTTTTGAACCAAATTAATTTTTCTATGATCACCTTTGTAAAAATTAATAATTTAAAATGTGCTTAGTATAGCTTATTGGGTGATTTTATGCGCTCAAAAGTAGTTTTTAAAAGGATCTTAATAAATAAAAAGTGCTTACAAAATTGGATTAATTTAAAAACCTTTTTTTTTAATAAACACTAGATAGATGGATTATCCAAAAATATCTTTAAAGTGATTAATAAAAAATCCTCAAAATATGTACTAAAAAATAAAAACAAATTTATAATAAATAAAATCAGTTTTGAATATAATGCAACCAAACAAATTTTTTATTTAAAATACTTTTAAAAAAATGTAACATTTTAATTAAAAATATTCAACAAGCAGAATATTTATGGAGAAAAAAAAAAGAAAAAGAAAAAGAAACTTACTTGAGCGGTATCGTAAACAATGTACTCATTATACATCAACTCGGAAGCTTTGACATTGGAGGCCACCGGTTTCCCACATGGAACCACCACATCCTCCTTCCACTTCACATGTTCCGCCGCCGCTGGCACTTTCTTCCCCATCCCTTTCGTCGAATGCTTCCCTCGAGGCGGCCTTTCCATATACTATAACAACAACAACAATAACGACAAGGATTTCAAATTCACCTCCTCCTTTTAAACTCTTTCCAATTCAAGAACAAACACAAACAAACAAACAAACAACTCTGAAACTCACTTCAGCTTTCTTCAGCTCATACACCTCCCCCAGTGCAACCTCACTTAACAGCATAAACCCAACCGGATTGTTCCTGTCCGTGTAGCAATACTGTGCACTTTTACTCACCAGATCCGCAAAGTATATTCCCTTTCCAAACTGTACTCATACACATACCACACCATAATATTATTATTTTTATTCTTCTTCTTCACATACATACAAACAAACAAACAATATGATCAATTAAACACAGGTGTGTACCATATAACCCGTTGCTGGAGCTTCTGGCGGAGCTATTCTCAGTCCCTGGCTAAGTATTCCAACAAAATTCGTCAACCGTGAACCTACACACACCCATCAAAACATTATTAACTACCATCATCATATTACTACATCCTTTTCTATATCAAAAACCCCTAGCTTTACCATGCCACAGCAGCATTTTGTTCTTCAGTTTTTGCCGGACTGGCCCAAACTTATCAAACTCCCCTTCTCTCTCCAGTGAGAATACTTCTTCGAGCTCCAGACCCCAATCCTTCCAAATTGTTTTAAAAACAAAAACAATATGAGTTCACTTCTTGTTTCTCCAACGAAACGAAAGGAAAGGGAAGGGATATGACAACACAAGTAAACTAACCGTATGGGTTGGGGCATGAGTGCTGAGAAGATACTTCTCAATTAACTTATAATCCTCACTTTCATGACATATTGGAGCAATTTCACAGTGCAGCTTCTTATACTTATCGTCAAGAGATTCGTCCTTATCATCATCAAACCCAACTAACCTAGAAGCGATCTCGATATCTTGGAGTGCTTCCAACATTTTCAACTATGAAAGGAAGGATGCAAAGTACTCCAGTTAATAAAGAAGGGGGGAAATACAAAATCTAAAAGCCTTCATAAATTCGGTTTGCCAACAACATAGAATAGATGTCTTAAGTTTCCTTCTTTCTGACAAGCACATCAAGAAAATAAAAGTTCCCATCTGTTCGAAGAACCCCATGTACTTGGTTTAGAAGATAAGTCGTCGGTTACCTTGGACTTGAAATCATCCTCATCCCTTATAATGTGCGGATGAATAGAAGGAATCACAGTGAAAAACCGATTACTGGCATCAATAATCAAACTTTCTTTCATGGAAGGATCATGCATGCTACTGCTCAACAGGTTTTGGATTTCTGTTAAAGCTTCAAAACCTGAAGTAGGTGCCACAGAAAGCAGGAACATACAAACACAAAATTATTAATTACACATAAGAAAAAGGGTGCAAATATTTTAAAGATTTGCAAGAAAAATAGTTGGTGCCATATATTTGATGAGAGCTTCAAGACATATTTACCCTTCTGGATGTTACTTTTGCTTAATTTTCCAAGCGGCATCTCTGCCATATTTATCTCAAACTCCATCATAGCGGCCCTGAAAGACTTAAGACTCAGTGTTTTACTCAAATAAATAAATAAACAAACAAATAAATCTTAAACGACCCATGCATGAGCCAGTAGCATCCCCCAACCCCCAATGAGAAAGGTCATTTGGAAAGACCTGTATGTTTCCACGTTGAACAGCATCTTCATTAATTCTGCCAATTGAGGAGCAAGTTTCGTTGTCGCATAATTCTTTGGTTTCTTTGGCATATCTTTGTTCACTCCATAATCCTACAAGTTCCAACATTGAGACATGACTCAGGCATTGAAATTTACAATAATCACTAGTTGAGCTGTAAGAACCGCAAAAGTAAAGGGTAGTAAAGAAGATAATGCGATAATGATGAAAGGAAGACCAGTACAATGTCCAGTGGGAAGAATCTGCCAGGTTGCTTCTCAAAATTTTGTTTCTGTTCCCAGGCCTCCCATGGATTCCCTGTCTTCTCAAGGAATAAACGTTTGAATTCACGGATTGCATCTGATTTTGTCATCTCATCAAGTTTGAATCCTCCAATTTTCTCATTTCCCACTCGACCCCATTTGCGAAATACATAGCAATCTGAACTCTTATCATCTTGAATGATTTGGAGAATGTAGTAGCTTACAATAGTAAACATACATATGTAAGAGATTGCACTGACCAATCCATGTAGAGAAGCCCCTACTACTTAACAGTGAAAGTTTAAAACACACACACACACGTTTGCTCACACCCCTTGTTACCTACTGCAAAAAAAATTATCAGTAGATATACTAAACCTACATTCCCAAAATCTCAGGCATATACCTAGTATGGCTATGGATGCATAGGAAGACAATTTAGGGTGCAGGGGAGAAAATAAGCATACCTATTAATGCCAGTTGACAAGTCCGACATGTTTAAAGTTGTATTATAGATGCTTCTATTGTCTTCGAGAATATGACCCGTATCCTGCAAGCCAGAAAATTCGTGCACTGCACTTCGCCCTTTCACCTTTACGGTGACCAAGCTGGTGGACACACATGTGGCTTCAACTTTGTAACTATCGTACGGAAGCTTTTTCTGTTTTCTAAAGCAATCTACCAGATACTCTTCCCGAACTATGGGTATCTTCATCTTCCTGTCCATTGAATCCAGTAACTCAAAGAGAGAAATGGGAAATCAATTGATTAACAAAGATAAAACTAACAACAACTAGAGGGATGCTTTACCTTGCTTTCTTCATTTCTGAATTATATTCATCCACGACTCCACTCACAACCAAGCAATTAGTATCTGCACTTAATTTTTGTCATCAAAGTGAACTAACATTACATATCTAAAAGAGATACATGGTGATTTGGTGATTGACCAACAAGGTGATAAAGACAGTAAAGAAGATACCTTTCTTTATCCTGGCATGAACAGCTCCACCTTCACCCTCAATCTTTCTAATCCATTCTCCCTGCAAGATTTAACTCAAGACAATGATTTCAACTATTGAATTCTGCACCATGAAAGTAATTTAAAGGATATAAAATCTTGAAATGAAATATCATACCAAGGAATCTTTTAATCCAAAGAAGGAAACTCTTAGCTCAGCCAAGCTTTCAGACTTTGATGATTGTGATTGACTATTAAAAGCTTGATTGCCATTAGTACTACTGGAAGATGGTGGTGGCAATAATCGAACAGGTTTTGCACCTTTTTGTGATTTAAACCACTGCAAGAGACCATAGGATGTGATATCATGATTCGCATTACTTTCATATAAGATTAGTTTTAGCAGAAACCTTGCTAAGATATTGGTTGGTGGTCTCTTCGGGGACTTTCCACTTCCCTTTAATGCGTTCTGGTTCACGAGTAGAGTAGCTACACTTGCTCCAAGCAGACTGATATCCATGACATCGATACATGCCTCCAGAGTAACGAAGTGAACCAGAACAAATAGGGCACTTTGCAAGTGCTCCAAACATCATACCATCAGCACTAGACAAGACATAATCAATTAGGAATTGTGTCAGTATTTAAAGCAATGAAGAAAAAAGTTTTGGCATAGCAAATAAAATAATAACAACTTATTTAAATATACCTAAGAAAAGAATGATATACCGACTACGACTACCTTTCAACAAAATTTGTTCAAGAATTACCACAAGATGCTAGCACAATCGTCATAAAGGAGTAATGAACAAAAGAATGGATGATTCTAATACTAGTCTTTCAATAACAATCAATTATAAGAAAAGAAGGCGGCAAGGCTTGAAGGAAGGAGACTACCAGCGATCACGCAAATCAAGCTCTGATCCTGTTGAATCTTGATCATTAGATTCAAGCATATCTCGCAACTCTCCAGTTGTCACATGTTTTTTCAGATCATCTTTTAGCTTCCATAGTCCTTTACTTTGTGCCTCCAGTTTACTCACTAGATCAGATGAATTTTGAGGATCTGCTGAAACAATAGCATTTTTCATGGACCTGCTCTCAGAAACATCTCCTGCAGCCTTAGTAACTTTAGAATCCTGCTCTTCCGTAGTATCTTTTTTACGTTTACCAGCTTTTGAAGTTCCCTGTTTCACTTCTATGATCCACACACACACACAAAAGAGTTAATAAATGAATGAGATTAGAATATTAAAAACACCATTTAGCAGATTACACTAACTCCATACCATTTTTTTCAGCAGATGGAGGCTTTTTAACCAAGGCACTAACAGCAGCCTGATCAGAAGGTGGGAGGTTTTGCCAACCTGCCAACTTCTCAATTTGGGTAGATGGAGATTGTTCCATGTAGCACTTTGCATGGTACCAAGCCAGGCCTTTGGCCCCTTTCCCATCTAGGGAAGTGGACAAACGAACCTTGGAATTGAGTTACAACTAAATCAATATTTTTCTTCAACGAGTCCATGGACGTGAATGACACAAGAAAGAAAGAAAAACAGAAATTTAACAGAAGCATGTTCTGCAGCACCCCACTGCCCTTCAAAAAAGATCCGGAGTTACTTGCACGCCCCAAGTTATTTTAATGTTTCCTCAAATCAAAGTTCAACAATTACATAAATAACAAAAACTTCGAACAGGGAGTAAGATCTCTAAATCCTTAAAACACCATTTACACTCTCTTTGGTTTAGATTTTAACTTGAATCCAAAAAATCAAAATAAGAGACGAGTTACATAAAAGGGGAAAAGTTAAAGATGTCTAACTATATTGAGATTTAAAGAATAGGATGTTAAAGAAATTTGCATTAAAAAAAAACTACCTCTCCTTTCATAATCTTCTGTTTGCAGAGCTTGCAAGAAGCACGAGAAGTTTGCGAAACTTCAATACCATTCTCTACAGGCGTAGCAGCAACTGCAGTTGCAGCAGCTACACTGTCTTCCACATATTGTCTGATCTTCTGCTGATCTTCCCATCTCAGCGAGTCAAGTCCTTCAACATCATCAACTCTACATATGGTAAATTCAAACCAATTAGCAAATTTATAGGATGTTATACAAGTACTCATATGGTTAAAATTAAAACATCATTAGTACACATACGATTTGATCTGTTTTGCTTTCTTCAATATGCAGGCGGCATGATTCCACATCTGGTTCAGAAAAATATGTGCATATCAACATTAAGAATGTTCAATCATAATTTTATCACAGATACACTGTGAGTTGAAAAGGACGTCCAAGTGAAATAGATTCCCTAACAATCAAACACTAAAATATAGAAGCTAAAACAAAATGATATGAGGCGAGTTAATTTCTAACTAGCAGAAAATGAACTCAAAATTGTTTTTTTAGCTAAACAAATTGCAGCCAGAACTGATAATTAGGGAATTTCACAATGATGTTCTGCACAGCGCCCAAATTACTCCATTGAAATAAACCCCTAAAAATTAATCATCAAGGCGTTAATAACCTCTAATCCTTTGCTATTTTAAAGTACACATAATTGAAATGTCTCCATAAACAAAGGTTTTAAAAACCGAAAGTTACTGAGAGCACCGATTTCCAAGTGGAAGCAAATGCGTATTTTCCAAACAGACTGTGAATAACATGTTAAGGAAAATTAAAAGGTCGAACTTTTGAACGACGATGTGACCAGAAGAGGAACAACAAAAATGGGTCAGTCAGAAAAGTAACGACATTAACAAATAAAGAACGCGAAGAACAAAACAGAGTTACAGAAAACCTAAAACTCGCACGTGGAGTTTGACAAGTAGGATTATACGAAGAAACCCAGAAACCCAACAGAAAAATGGAACTCCAAAATGGTGAAAGAGGAAAATGGGTGAGTACAGGCATGAAGCCGTCGAATTGGGTGGCCTGAACCATCTTGCCAAAACGGAGGTTCTCCTTCTGAATGGGACTTTTGCAGGTCTTGCAGGAGGATCGAGAAGACTTGGCATATTCCACCTTCCATGGCTTCTGGGGATTCGCCATTTTCACCTGAACTCAACACTTCTATGAAAAATGCTCACTCTGGTTTATGAAAATGCGCCGAGGAACAGTTGCCCACAATCACAAACATATATATAGTTAAGGAATGTTGGGTGTGAGCGAATTTGTGAATCTTTGATTTTAAAAATGCAATCTTGGTCAGAGAAGACGAGGGGGGAGTGAGACCGAGCGAGAGAGACAGCGCGACGGAAAAGCTTCATCTCGACGCTTCATTTTGGGCCATTTTGACTTTGGCCTCTCAAACTTCTCTGGCAAGGAAATAGCCCTAATTAAAAAATTTGGCCCAACTACCAAATTACTATTTTTGTATTTCCTTAAAAAATGGAAATTGCAAAAACTAAATCTAAATGGTTGCGATCATATCCTCAAACTTTTAATTTGATCGATCACTTTTCTAAACTTACGAGATTTTGCAATGAAGTCCTTAAATATTATAGAATGCAAAAACTATCCTTGAACTATGAAGATTCTTATAATTAAACCCACATATTATAGAATTGTTACAATTTAACCTGACTTTTTTAATTTTATAAATTTTAAAAATATAAAATATTAACCATTAAAAAATTAAGTTTTTTGATTGATATCGAACTCCAATGTTGATTTTAGAAAACAAAAAATTGATGTATAAAATTTGAGTGTGATTGTGACAATCTTATAATTCAAGAGTTTGATTGAAACAACTCTTACAATTTATGAATGATTTATGCATTTTGCAAGTCTTCGAGGGTTTAATGTAACCACTTTGTATGTGTTATGGGGCTAATTGATCAAATTGGAAATTTAAATGTGTAATTGTAACAATCCTTATAGTTGATGATGTGGTTTTTGCAATTTTTCCAATATATATATGTGTGTGTAACATTTTTTTAATAAATATATGTACAAATTATTATTTTTTTAGTACAACAAATATGAGTGATGGAGATTTGAACCTCTAACCTCAAAAAAATGAGTACATGTCAATTACCGTTGAGCGCAAGTATATGTAGATTAGTAGTTATGGTAGAGTTTTTTATTGGTTAAATTACAAGTTTAGTTTCTGAACTTTTAGGTTTGTATCTATTTGATTCTTGAACTTTAAAAAGTGTCTAATAAATCCTTAATCTTTCAATTTTGTGTCCAATAGATCATTGAATTTTCTATTTTGTGTTTAATAGGTCATTGATCTATTCAATATTTTTTAAAATTCATGAACTTACTAGACACAAAATTGAAAGTTGAGGGTCCTATTAGACATACAATTCAATTTTGTATCTAATAGATCAATTAATTTTTGAAAATTTTGAATATATCAAGCACCTATTAGACACAAAATTAGAAGTTCAATAACCCATTAAACATTTTTTAAGTTTATGAACCTATTAGACATAAAGTTGAAAGTTTGAAAACCTATTAGACATTTTTTAAAGTTCAAGAACAAAATAAATACAAACTTGAAAGTTGAGGGACTAAACTTATTATTTAATTTGATTTATATTAATATAAATCATACTACAATAATAGTGAATAATTCATACATTTCGTTGGTGACAAGTTGATTTTCGTTTTATTTCAAATTATAAAATAGTCATTTTGATATTTTTACAAAAGTTGCAATTTGTGGTGTCCAATATTCCAATAGAAATGAGTTTGCATCATAAAAAATAAAAAATAAAAGGTATAATTAATAGAAAAAGGAAGTAGATGGTTTCTAAAGTGAGTGCAGTTCCAACCAACCCCATCCATTGAAGTGAGTACATATATTTGGAGTCTTTTGATCTTATCCATTTCAATTTTCAATCCACATAACTTATCAATTATGCCTCATTTTAATATTCACTTGCATAGATGATCCTAAATTTACATTCTTCATTTCCTTATGCTTTTAATATCTAGAAATTTAAACCATCCTTTATCTCTTTAATTTCATTTCATTTTATTTATAGCTTCCATCCCAAGTTTATTTTCGTTGATTCATGTATTATCTAAAAGTTTAGAAGTTTAAATCTATATTGTTGAACTAAAATAAATTAGCTAAACGGTTAATACAATTTTCTTCAAGAATTTCCACTTTTACATTTGTCTATTGCTATATTTTTATGAAAAATCTTTATATATATATAATTGCAAATTAAACTTTATAGTTGTATAAATGATTATAAATTCAATATGATAAGATAAATAATAATAAAAAAAAAGTGAAGATAGTTCTACTAATTAAGACATGTATCTAATAAAATTTACGAGACACTTTTTAAAGTTTAAGAACATATTAGACACAAACTTAAAAGTTCCGAGATTTATTAAATACTTTGAAAAGACCAAAGAGACATAGACTTTAAAATTTATAGATTAAAATTTTAATTTAATTGATAAATAAATATATAAATAAGGGAAAATTCAATTTTTACCTCTAAACTTGTATTAATTTTTACCCCAAATTTTCAATTTTTTTTATCAAATTGTACCACAAACTTAAATAAGTGTTGCAATCTAAACTCTAAGTTTAAAAAAGTATTGCAATCTTAACCCTCTAATTAATTTTCGTTTGAAATATCGTTAAAAAAAAGTATTCTCATATACATTTAATGAATTCTAAAACATATGCATGGTTGAAAATTGATAAGATTTCAAAGAAAAATGACATTAGAACTAAATTTTTTGTATAAATTTGTGAATTTTGACAATGTCATTCAATGTGCCTTGATCAAACTTAATTTGTACAATTTGATTAAATTTAAAATTTATGATGACAAGTTTTTGGGTAAAACTTGAATTTTTCCTCATAAATAAAAAGAACATTTATAAATAAAATTCCAATAAATGGTTTCAGTATTTATCTCTTACTCCCCCGTCAAGATTCGCCGATCGTCTCTCTTTGTCACCGTTCCTAGTCCCGTCGTCGCTCCGTCAATTCTCAAACTTTCAGCTGCCCGATAATTGGTACGTATCTCTTTCATCTTCTTCCTTCTAAATCTCTTTCGAATTCGAATTCGAATTCCCCTTCCAGTTTTGATCTTCGAAGTCGGATTCCCGATGTTCTTTTCTCTTCGATTATTCGCCGCTGCATCCGTTTTTCTTAATTTTACTTGCCTCCGATCAACTTCTACTTTAATAAACTTCAAATCCTCAACAGGGTAGCGCCTATACAACAGATCGAAAAATCTTTGATTGCGAATCCAAGAACGCATAGGGCTGGGCGTGGAATCTGTTTCGTCCTGAGGGAGCCATGAACGCGAGAAGGTTTTTTCTTGAATCTTTCAATCTTTATCTTAGTTCAGTACGTTTATTCTCTATTGAGCAAACCGCGCGAGAAGCCAACGTTTTCCAGAAATCCTATTGGGTCGTTAGTTTGTGAGAAATTTATATTTATGATTCAGTGGTGTGTTGCTATATTATTGGCTGCTAGATCTTGATAGATCGATGAAGCGATAAATCTGAATCTGCATCTGGTAGGAGGGTTTTAATGAGTAATTTCAAGGGTTGGGACTTCAATCTGCGAACTAGAGATTGTTGTACTACTTATCTTATTAGAATTCTCTTGAGGAATGTTTTAGTCTAGATACTTACTTAATTCTTGATGCATTAGAAAGTTGCAACATCTGAAGAGTACTCTTTTAGTTCATTTTTCTTGCATATACCTCTTATTAGCAGGTGATTTAAGAATGATCACATTCATTCTTTAGGGCTCCGGTTTTTATTCTCAGGCATTCTTCATTCTGTTTGCGACTCTTCATACTGATATAGTCTTGAAATTCAAGATATCCGTTCTGTAGATGGGTAACATTTAACCCTTTATGTTATGTTATGCCTTTCTATGCATGTACTCGAATAAGTCATACTGTTAAGTGATTTATTATAACGTTTTTGATAATTGTCTACTAATCCAGAATTATCAGGATGTACTCAATCATCGAAGATAAATCTTGGTTGACATGTTTATGTTGGAAATGAAGTTCATTTCTTATATCTTAATTGATCCTTGGCAATGGGTATGCATATTGACATTTACTGATTTTTGAATCTTTAGTTCTCAATTTTATGTTAAAACTTTTAGTCGAAATATAATTTACTTTTTCTCTTGCACTTACATGCACATGCACCCTTGAAAGTTGAAGGAAGTTCTGAAAATCTTTCTGTTTTTTTTTTTTTTAAAATCATAAACTGAAGAATATGTGTTTTCAGTAGCAAGTTGATTTATATCAAATGAACCTTAGGTTGATCTTCCTACGTGCTGGTCGTTCTGCTTGTAATATGGATCTCTTGGAATGCAGGGAACTGCGAAATAATAGGGTTGCTCTCTTCGATGGCATTGAGGAGGGTGGTGTTAGGGCATCATCTTCATACTCCTCCCATGAAATTGAGGAACATGATAATGAAACAGCATTGGAAGGCTTGCAAGACAGAGTCCTCCTATTGAAAAGGGTATTTAGTTGCTTTCCCAGTCTCATTCACTAATCTTTGACGTTTGAGTGTTTGGCAGGAACAGAGAAAAAAATCTGCACCTATAACATGCTGCAATTATTGTCGAGAGCAAATTCTGCACCTATAATATGCTGCAATTATTGTCGAGAATGAACCCTGCACGTATAATATGCTGCAATTATTGTTGAGAACATAGAGAATGAAAATACTTTCTAACTTGTGACTATATATTGTTCAAAAACACACAAGAGGGATTATTACTAAATATATGTGATGAATAGAAAACATAAGTTATACTATTTTTGAAGCATAGAAGTAACACTGATGGTTGAGAGCCTCGATATATATATTCTTTTTCCCGAATCGGATTCAAATTGAAAGATGTTATTGTAACAGTTGACAGGTGACATAAATGAGGAGGTGGAGAGTCATAACCGCATGCTGGATAGGATGGTATATCAACTCAATTGTCTTACGCTGTTCTTGGTGTTATTATCAACTGATACTAAATCCTTGCATGTTTTGGTTCAGGGTAATGATATGGATTCATCAAGAGGAGTGTTGTCGGGCACTATGGATCGATTCAAGACGGTATTGCCATTTTCTCAAGAACAATTCATTCCAGGACTCTTTTGATATTCCTTTTCATCATTCTTGATATTAATTTCAATCTGTTTAGGTATTTGATCCCAAGTCGAGCCCGAAGATGTTCTCACTAGTTGCACTTTTCGTGGCAATTTTCTTCATCGTGTACTATCTCACAAGGTAATCCTCCTGTTTGGATATTGAAAGAACTCGAGCTTCGCCTCTGGATGGAAGACAATGATCAGTATTGCTGCTTAGTTCTATCAGTATTACTTGTAACTTTCGCATAGATGTTCTGTTGATGCCTGTGTGAATATGTTTTCCGTGTACCAAATTAAAGTTGAATGAGTTTGAAACCAAAATATCATCTGCTGCTCTCCATGAAGCTGACATTGATGGAATATAATCAGCAAACCAGTTTGTTACATGAGAGTTTATCTGCCTTGCGTGATTAGATTATCTGGTGATATGATATTCTATTTGATTGAAGCCAGATTACCATTTTATTGATCTCAAACAAGTCATGACGTTCATAAGTGTGCTGGGTCTTACAAGGGTTGGGATGTAATTTCGGAAAAGCTGGAATGTTCTGAAGAAAGAGTAAAGAAAGTTGATATTTCAGAAAAGCTGGAATGTTTGGAAAAGCTGGGATGTAACCACTCTTTTTAATACGGTTATTCTAACAATAAAGAGGAAGCATAACAAATATAAACTAAAGCAGACTTGAACAAATTCAAAGGAAGCAAACATCTTACAAAGATGTTTAAAATAAACTATCAGAAGCAAACATCTTACAAAGATGTTTAAAATAAATTATCGAATCTTTAACAATGACTTTCTAAGTTTTGTGCCAGAACGTTAAATTTTACTTCTTTTGGGACTATCATTTGATCTTTCATTTGAAAATATTTTGAAAAAGTAAAAATGAGTACAAAAATACTCAATAAGTAATTTTAACATCAAGATCAAAAATTCATTTCTTCAAAACAAAACATAGAAATTAAGTTTAACAAATCATTTCAATAATTGAATCAAAAGTCAAATATTTATTCGGTCATTTTCTTTTAAAACAATCGTAAACAAAATATAAATATCTTTGCAAAATTTTTAATACAACTATTAAAAATTTCAGTCAAAACTTTCAGAAAACAAAAATCTTTCAATTGAACAAAACTTTCAAAGATCGAAACTTTCAAATCAAACAGTACTATCAATCAATTAATACTTTTAGATATTAGAGTGGGAAGGTGCGTTATTTGGGTAGCCTTCAGAACATATATGATGGCTACCCATCGGTAACACCAATCAATCATTTAAAACATTCAACTAGAGTTGTCGATAAAAACTAACAAGAACATTCAATACAATTACTTAAGTGTGAGGTTATGTGGGTGAAACACACACATGACTCTTCATTCCAAAGAATGTCAAACCACAAATTGTGTCTTCCCACAAATAAGTTTCAATCAGTCAGAGCTTTCAATCAAAGATGTCGATAAAATCGACTAGAACAATAAATAATTACTTAAGTGTGAGGCCACGTGAGTGAATAACACACACATAAATCTTCATTCCAAAAGAATGTCAAACCACGATTGTGTCTTCCCACAAATGTGTCTTCTCACAAATAAGTCAAAACAATTCCATCAATTTCAATTTAGGCTACTACCACAAATATGCAAAACATTCCCAAAACAAAAAATTGGAATATCCAGATAGCCCCTATCAAATCGATCAAAAATTCTTTCGTAAACATTTTGAAACAAAACATGTAGTTTCAAATAACAATTTCAATAAAGATTCATCAAATCAACCATTCAAACTCAAACCAAAACAAACTTACTTTCAATTCAAAATCAATCAAAACACATTTATTTCAAATTATCCGAAATGACAAAAAAAACTTTCAAATAGCAAAACACTTTAAAGCATACAAACAATTTCGATCAATTTCAAATCATACAAAACATACTTTCAAACATTTGACAAATAAACAATATTCAAAACATAATTATACCAGGGATGTGGAAAACTACTTACCTCGATCGATAATCCTACAATTCTAAATCTGATCAATCTCAATTCCAAATCTAATTCTACTTTCTTGAACAATCATCAATTTTTCCTAGAAGCACAAACATATCTAATACTTTATTGATCAAAATCCAAAATTCTATCTTAAAGGTCCATAAGCTTGTCTAAAACATAGATATTCTTATCTACCCAATTTTTTCTATTCAAAACAATTTTTTGCATAAAAAGTTAGGAAAAAAAATAGGGTTCTTGAACTAAAAAACAGCATTGAAAAACTAGGTTAAAACACTTTAAAACCCAATTAAAAATGTACTAAAATCGGTAAAATCAATACTTTTCAATACATAATAAAATTCCAAACAATTTTTTTATTCTACAACTTTTAAAATCTTCAAAACTATCATAAATTATAGACAAATAACCCAAAAAAATTTCTGCTCATAAAACAAAACTTTCCAAGAGTTTTTGATCTAAAAGAATCAAGATTTGCGACCTTTTAACACCAAAAATCAGATCTGAAAAAAGACATAAAACCGCTGTAAAAAAATTAAAAACATACCATTTTCATGTAGAAATCAAAGCTATAAATCAAACTTCAAAGAATCAATCATTTGGTAAACTTTCTTGTACAAAAAGAATTCATAAAACATTTAAAACAGTCCTAAACTTGAAGAAATTTAAAGCTGAAAAATTCTAAAAAAAAATCTATTATCGAAACCTTCAATTTAAAATAAAAGATCTAATTGGAAAAATTTTGATAAAATTTTTACGCAAAATAAAAACCTAAAATTTTTTAGGACAAAAGATTTCACAATTATTTCATAATCAATCAAAAAGAAAACAAACTTCAAAATAGAAAGGAATAAAACTTATTGTTTTTTCTTTAGGAAAGAAATTGCAGAACGTTTTCTTCTTTTCTCTCAGTCGAAACGTTTAGTCAAAAATAGAGAACTTTAATTAAAACCCTTAAAAGATTATCTTCTTCTTTAAAAAAAAGATAATAAAGATTTATCTCCTAATTTAAAAAGAAGATAAAATTCTAATTCAAAAAGGTTTTAGAAAATTAATAAAACAAATAAAATAAAATAATTTTTTTCCGTTGTTACAGAAAGTTGATATATTTTTTTTGGAAAAAAAATTAATTTTTACTTCTAAACTTAGCAAGATGTATCATTTTTCACTCTAAACTTTTAATTTCATCAATTTGGACCATGAATTTAGATAAGCTTGGCAATTTTTACTCTTTGTTTAATTTTTAATGATTTATCCACTAATTTTAATACAAAATAGGTAAAGAAGTCCAAATACGTACTAATTTAATGAAAATCAAGCTTTGCTCAAAATTAATGCACAAAATCGATCCATTTTTTGAAGTTAAAGGTGAAAATTACAATCAAAGTGAGCATAGTTTAATGGTAGTTGATATGTACTTCTTTTCTTGAGGCTAAAGGTTTAAATCTCTATTTAAAAATTTGATGAAATTAAAAATTTAAGATAAAATTGGCACACTTTATCATGATTTTTTTTTTATTAATATTGTAGTTTTTGAAACTTATTATAAAAATATAGTGTTTTCCAAACTATTTATAAGAATATTGTAGTTTTTATTAGGTGGATGAAGTTGTCTCTTGAAAGAGACGACCTACTAATTTTAATTTTTTTAAAACCAGTGTAAGTCGTTTCTTCTATACACGTAGGACCTATACATGTATTGTTTTTTTTTTTAAAAAAACACAGTAAAGGTAATTTCGACCTTCAGTCACGTGTTGTAGGTCATCTTTTCATCCACCTAATAAAAACTACAATATTTTTATAAATAATTTGGAAAACACCATATTTTTATAAAAAGTTTCGAAAACTACAATATTAATTAAAAAAAATCCCACTTTATCAAGTTGAAAGTTAAAACAAATATCATCCCACGCACACGGTTTTAATATTTTAAGACGGTCTGTTCCAAGTGCTGTGGCGAAGAAGTATCTTCGATTCTACTCTGCATAATAAACATCTGCAGCCGGTTTCCGGTTTCTAACTAAAATGGAAATAAATGAATTAAGGATTAATAAAAAACAAATGCACCAGCCGGGAATCGAACCCGGGTCTGTACCGTGGCAGGGTACTATTCTACCACTAGACCACTGGTGCTTTGATTACTGTGATTTAACTAAATTAATTTTATAACAAACAATAATCACACCTATCAACTTTCAATTTGTTATGCTCAAAAAAAAAAAAAAAAAAAAAATTCAATTTGTTCAATCATCTCTTAAAATTATAAAACTGTATGCAACTAAACCCTTAAATATTTTAAAATACATAAACTACTCCTAAATTATACATGTTGGTTTGAACAAACCCCTCAAAATATAGGATTGTTACAACCAAACTCAAATTCTTCACATCAACTTTTGTTTTCTTGCATTGAGATGACAGTTCAACATCGTTTTTGAAAACAAAATATCTTTAACGATTAAATTATAATTTTATAAAGTTAAAAAAAGAAAATGGGTTAAATTGTAACAATTTTATAGTTTGAGGATTTGATTGTAACAATTTTTATAGATCATGAGTGGTTTATACATTTTGTAATATTTAAAGGTCCGTATTGCAAAATTTTGTAATTTTATGGGAGTGATTGAGGTTATATTCAAGCTTCTCGAGGTATCAGGCAAGGCGATCCCCTTTCCCCTTTTTTGTTTGTCATTGCGATGGATTATCTTTCTCGTCTTTTGAATGAAGCTCAGAAAAAGAATCTAATTGAAGGTTTTGTGCTTTCCTCTACACATGTAACACATCTCCTTTTTGTCGATGACATCCTCCTGTTCTCCTCTTTCGATCTTGGAAAAATAAAAAATCTCTTCCTTATCATCAAATCTTTTGAGATGGCTTCGGGCCTTAGAATCAATTTACGCAAATCTGCTTTATCTGGTTTTAATTTAAATGATGTAGAGCTTTCGATGGTGGCTAATATTTGGAGATGCAATACCCATCCTCTTCCCTAGATGTATTTAGGTATGCCTTTGGGCGACAATCCAAATTGTCAATCTTTTTGGGATGACATTATTGAGAAAATTCAGAGGAAATTCGACAAGTGGAAATATCCTTATATATCGAAAGGGGGTCGTTTAACTCTTGCTCAATCTGTTCTGGGCAATCTCCCAACCTACATGCTATCAGTTTTCAAAGCGCCTTCAACTATCATCAAGCGTATCGAACAGAGTATGAGAAACTTCTTTTGGGAGGGAATCGACACTAAAGGGAGAGCTCACCTTGTTCGATGGAATATTGTCTCCTTACCTCATAGTCATGGTGGACTAGGTATTGGTAGATTGACTGATACAAATAAAGCCCTACTAAGCAAATGGCTTTGGAGATATTTGACTGAAGACAACTCTCTTTGGCGATCAATCATTGAAGCAAAATACACCTCCCCTTATCCGGGTATGCTTCCCACCTTATACAAGTTTGGTAGTGCTAAATCTCCATGGCATCATATTATTAAAATGACACCGTTCATATATGACAATACTAATGTGGAATTACATAATGGTTGTTCCACCCTATTTTGGTATCATCCATGGACGGATCATGGTAGGCTATATCAAGCTTTTCCTAGGTTTTTTGCATTGTCTACAAATAAACAACTCACGATAAAGGAAGCTTGGGACACATCGGAGAGGTCTTGGAATCTTTTCCCATTTAGGCCATTGCTGGACAGATTGTGGGAAAGCATCTCGGTAGATTGGAAGATCCCCGAAATTTCGACTTTGAAAGACCGTTTCATTTGGAAGCCCAGTGCCGCTGATTTTACAGTAAAATCTGCAAAATCTGCTCTTGTTAGTGCAGCTTCATCCATTCTTAGACCAATGCCACAACATCTTTGGAATCTATTAGTTTCAAAAAAATGCAAAGTCTTGATATGGACCTTGTTTTATAGAGGAGTAATACAGCTGAAATTCTCCAAAAAAGATTGCCAAACATGCTCCTCAATCCCAATTGGTGTCATCTTTGTAGGAATCATTCAGAAGACGTCGACCATCTTTTTATTAGCTGCTCTTTCACTCGTGGTATATGGAATCTTTTTCTTGATGGTACTAAACAATAGATGCCTAGGATGGACAGAATCGAGGATATCATATTATATGGAGTTCAGAACCGCCCACTCTCTTTAAAAGGTACTTTATGGACCAATATCTTTGGAGCCATCCTTTGGTACATTTGACTTGACAGGAATGCTCGTAATTTTCAAGGGAAGGGAAAGTCAGCTACAGCTTTATGGGATGATATTATCTCCAAATGCGGCTTCTTGGTGCATAAAATCAATTTTTTTTGTTAATTATGATGCTTCTAGCATTGCTTTGTGAATTGGCAACCTTTTTTCTAGCTTTCTAGCTCCCTACATTGACACTTTGTTATGTATGTTCCTTACATAATTTATAAATCTTGAATGAATTGACTTTGGAGGTGGGGACAGATGATTAGGGTGCTAAAATTGTGCCAACTTAGTTGGGATAATTGGGTGCACCTACTGATTCCTCTTCTCCTGTATTTTCTTTAAACAAAAAAAAACAAATATATACTTTTGATTAAGAAGTCAGAGGTTCAAATCTCTCCTCTGCTCCACCCCTTGTTAAACTCAGAATATATATATATATATACACACAAACGTTGAAGGATCTGGAAACCAGAGTTTGGGAATGGAAATAATTGGAAAGATTCCAAGTCGAAATTTCTGTCCATTGACTTGATCACACAGCTAGATAAGTGATTTTGATGTATGGGTATTGGCACCATTTGCAAGGCTCTGGAAGATTTGAAAGAGGCCACGTCTCATTCTCAAACCCCCATGACTATTTGATCAACATTAATTACTTAATTAAAAACAAATCACTCAAAGATTAGGTCCAAGGCTCATTCAATGTATATATATATAGTGTTTGAATAATTTGACTCGTAATCCCAGCATGAATTGATTATATTTTAAGTATTCATTTTCCTTTTAACTATTAAATAAAAATGTATTTCAAGAAAAGAAACTATTATATTAAATAGATGCATTACTTTTTTTTTGGATAATATTATAATAAATGCATTAGTATTATTATTATTATTATTATTTGAATTAAACAACATGTGAGAGTGGGGATTTAAATTTCTAACCTTTTGGTAGAGGATATGTACTTTAACCAGTTGAATTGTGCTCATGTTAGGAATATATTACTAATTTCTATTAAACTTTTTTTTAAAAGACATGCCAACCTTAACTGTTGAACTATGTTCATATTTGGTGAATGTGTGTTTAATTAGTAATAAGAGAGAGAAGAGAATTAATGAGAGGTTGTGTTTTTTAAGTTATACGAACACATATATCATGTAACATATATTGACTAGGCAGCTTAAAATTTTTTCATTTTTCTAATGAAAACTTACATTTTTTTTTTATTTGTTTTGATCTTCATATATTGAAATAGCTGGTTTTTGTCTAAAACTTTCATTTTAATTTTGTGGTTAAATTTTAGTTGAAATGTAGGTCACTATTCAACAATGTCTTTCACATATTATTGATAGTGTAACATGTGTGTGAGTGTTAGAATTTAGAAAAATTAGAATGGAAGGAAAAAATAAAAATTGAAGTGTCATATAAGTGATAAGTGGAATGATGACCCATGAATGAACGTATCACATGTATATCAAAGGCTAAAGCATAAGTGGTGAGGGCCAACAAAAACATTCAAAGAACTTCCCTACATCCAATTCCCCAAACAAATTGAAATCAGACACATTCATTTTTAAAACTAATTAGTTCATTTTCTATCATACATAAAACCCTCAAATATAGTCTACCATTTTCATTAGTTGATTAAACCGTTTTCTTTTTAGTTTAACAACATGTGGAGTGGAGGGACTTGAACCTTGGACTTTTTAGTCGATAGTATATGTTTTAACTAGTTGAGCTATATATGCTTAAGTTGATGATTAAAGTTTTAATCACCATTCAAATCTCAAGATTTATCAACACAAATTACTAAGCTGAAGGAACTCCACAACTAAATCAATTAGATAAACAAAATGAAACCCTACCGATATTCAAGTGCCATTTAGTCTTCAAACTAACAAAACTTGATTCAAATGTCTCATTATTACTCTCTCTTAAATCTTGATGTGTAATTAATTTCTCTTTATTATGTATTTCCATATAGCTTCCCAAAAAACAATTAATGTCAATTGAGTAAAAACAAATTGACCCAACTAAAGCACTTTCATGATGTCCCCTCATGAGCAGAAATGAGAGAGTTAAAAACAAAATTACACTACATATACCTTGATTTGAAATTACTATCAGACATAAATTAAATCGCAAAAAAGAGACCAAAAATGGTGAATTGAAAATGAGTAACATTTCTTCAAGAATTTCCAACAACATCGGCACGCCCACCACATGCAATCATCGTACAAAATGCTGTCTAATTACTTCAATTTTACAAAATGTACATTGTTTATAATAATCATGTCAAGTAGGAACCTTTAGATGCAAAACAACTTTGCCCCATGTACTTTTAATATCAAGTATTCAAGCTCAAGTTTTTTGAATTTCACACACAGAAAAAGAAAAAAGAAAAAAGAAAAAACGATTCTAAAATTGTTTTAATCAAAGAGATATACACCAAAATGGATATTCAATAAAAAAGAGAAATATTCAATTTCATGAAGCAAAAAAATGAATACACTCGTACAATTAAAAAAAAAAAGGGAAATGTAATCCCCCCGGAAAGACCCTTTCATCAAGTTTAGGGCTTTGAATAAAAATAAAATAACATGAAGATATAAAAATTAAAAATCAAACTTACATCGAATCCTACAAAAACATATAGAGGACGGCAGCAGCAACCGGCCGGCACCGGCAGACGGCGGCGATATATAATATCTCTCTATCATCCCAAATTGTACTGCTTATCCTTATTCCAAAATCAAATAATTCTCTCTCTTCATCAAAAGAAAAATATAAAAACCCCATCTCTATACACACAACAAAAATATATATTCATATATATAATATATATATATATATAACTGCACACACAAATTATATATCATATGCTTCAATGGCGAAAAATATATTATTATGACTACTACCGATCATGGCCAAGTCGGAGCTCCAAATCGAGTTCATCATCATTATCATCGTCGTCGTCGTCACCATTACCATCTGATTTCTTGTCTTGACGATCGGTCAAATCAGGGGCAGGCGATCGCGAGGTGAGGCTGATATTCGTCCAATTCTCTTTGAACGTGTTCAAAGCTTGAGGGCTGTTGTTGTTGAGGGTGTTATGTACATAGGCCAGTTGGTGATCATGGGGTGGAGTAGTAGTGGAAGTAGTAGTGGAACCCAAACACCAAGTGGAAGAAGTGGGGAAATAGGTTTGAAAAGATTGGTGATGAGATGTTGAGATTAGTGGTGTTGTTGTTGTTGTTGGGCGGAGAGTTGAATGGTGGCTGAAGGGTTCGGGCTTGGAGGGATTATTGGTAGTATTAGGCTTGGTTTTGACACGGTCTTTGCGATGGATGTTCATGTGGCCGCCGAGGGCTTGTGCCGTCGTGAAGCCTCGTTTGCAAAATACACACTCGTAGGAGCGCCCACTGCCCATTTCGGTGGTCTGGTCGGGCTCGTCGGGGGTTATTTTCGAGTTCTGATCTTCGTTGGTGTTGGTGGTGGTGGAAATATGGTTAGGGTCCATGGGGGGAGATTTTGGTTCCTAACATAGAGATATTTTGAGAGGAGAGATTTTGGATGAGTGTTATAGAGGTAGAGGAGGGGATGAGAGACAAATATAATACTTAGGTTTTGTCTATGAGGAGATTTGGAGAAGAAATGTGAAAAGGTCTGTGAAAAAAAAAAAAGATAAATAAATATATTTATTTTTTTGGTTGTGGTGAGACAACCATTAGTTAGCCGGCTCTTGATGTATTCATCTTTTGGAGACAATATTATGTTTCTTTAATCAATTTTTCTTTTTCTATGGTTTGTCTTCAAGTAGAGATCCTTAGATCTCTTGGTCTTACCCTTTTTATTAATATAAATGATTTTTTGGGTTAGATTATAAATTTGGTTCATGAACTTTTTAGTCTCAATAATATATTTTAAAGTTGTATTTGTTGACAACTGCTTATACTTTGAAAATATTTTAATAGGCTATTAAACTTTTAATTTTGTATTTAATTAATAAGTATATGTTGTTAACTCTATCAATTTAATATTTATGCCATTAAAAGCCTAAATTTGTATAAAAATAAGTCTATTGACATAATATTTGAATAATACAATCAACACATCACTTTAATATTAAATTAAAATGAAAAAAGTTTAGGGATTTTTCTAGTACAACAAATATGAGAATGGACATTTGAACTTTTGACTTTAAGGAAGAAATAGATGTGCCTTAACCGTTGAGTTACGTTTTTATTGAAAATTAAAAAAAAAATCCAAAATTTTACTATTTATTGCAAGAGTAAAAAATCAAACTATCAACGTTTAGAATGATAATTGATATCTCCTCTAGTAAGCTAAGTTGGAATTAACTAAAAAATTATATTTGGAAGTATAGAGATGGAAAAGACAGCCAAAACCCAATTAAAAAAATTTAGAGAGTATTACTAGTAGTTTGGTCTCTCTCTCTCATTCACAAAGAGAGTTGGTCAATATATTTTGTTTTGAAATTGAATATAATATTGGCCCTAACCGACATGGCTTTATTGAAGTTATCGCAGCTATATTATAATGATTAAAGCTACCACATATAATTCTACTATTGTTTGACTAAGTTTGTTTTGCTATGTACATATTGGAGAGCTTTCTATAATATATTACTTATTTTAGTAAAATTCTTTTTGAGTCTCTCATTTTAATTAATTTATCAAGTGATCATGAGAGTTGTTGGTGTTGGGTGATCTTAAATATAAGTCGTAGAAAGAGGTTGATCATAATGTCATTAGAAGAAAAATTACCTAATTCTTAGCTGGTTTTTAGGGTTTTGTTTGTGACATGGATTATATTGTAGCTTTTTTTAAAAAAAGAAAATTAATATTAATAGGTTATTTAAAGCTCTTCCACACTTTTGTCAAATTAGATGCTTGAGATAAAATACAAAATTAATGTTCATAATTTTTGTCGTCTAATAATTCCGTGTTAGCTTAGAGATGTATTGAACAAAACTCATATAATCTTTAGTCATCTAGTGATAAATGTGTTGAAAGATATATATGAAATCATGGTTAACCAGTCAAAATTATCACCTACTTGGTCATGTTAGAAAAACTATTTCAAAATTCAAAATATTTTTCAAAGCACACATTTCTTCATATATATTTCATCCATATACTACATTTCTTCTATAATACGTATATACGCATTTAAGGATATGTATTCAATAAGTATGAATGAGATACATTCTTGAGCAAGCTGCTTTTCAAAAGCAATAGATTTATGTAGAGTGAACAATCTTATATAAAGTTAAATGATGATAAATTTTCTTTAACAAATTAAAAGTATTCTTAAATAGTTATATTTAATTATAATCACAAAACAAAGCTCGTGATCAATTGCCTCTTAATTTATGCCAACTATTATTTATTTATTTAGAAATTTCCTCTTTATTAATTGAAATTTTAAGGGAAAGAGATTAAAGAAAATAGTTTAGCGAGTTACTTGGTATGTACTTCTAATATATTGTAATTGGACATTATACGGTTTCACCAAATATTGAAATCATAAGGTATAGAGTATAATGTGGGTCATATATATATATAAATGTATAATTAGTAGAAAGATATAATGAAAAATGATTTTATGTATGAATCACACCCTCCACTTGCTTTGATTGTCAGCAAAGGGAAGATTTCTCCTCTAAACTTCTTTTTCTCCTATATGTATAATACAAATGATGATTATGAGACCAACCATTTTCAAGTTTGTTAAAGATGGTTAGCTTAAATTCTTTGTCATTCAACTTTAAAAGGCCTAGTAGCACTATTTTCAAAATAGACAAAAAGTGAGATTTGAGTAGTGGGAATATTTGGTCTATAAACTCGAGAATGTTGCTTAGCCACAAATCACATCGTGAGAAAATTTCTAGTACTATTGGAATACTTACTCTCTTTGTTCACACTATGGTTTTTCCCGTATAAATAATATTTGAATGTTGGTGGACTTCACGTCATTTTTAAAATGATGCTAGCGTGGCAAATAATAAATGGAAGAAGTATCAATACTATTGCGTAGTACTAAAATATGGTTTATATTTTAGGTTGAGAGATTTTTGTTTTAATTAAAAGGGATTTTTCTCTTGTGATAGTAGTGTATTTTTTTGTCAACCTAAGCATTGTTTAATTGGTTAAGGTTTCATATATCTTCGATCAAAAAGTTAGAGGTTCGAATCTTCACTGTTATATGTTTGTTGAATTTTTTTCTAAAGAATTAGCGTAATTTTCTGTTTATCTGTCTTCTAATTTTGCTATCTATATCTAGCCTTTCATGGAAAAGCCCTTGTATATAAATAAACAATAGCTGTCTTTATGAACAAGCCTTTAATAAAAGAGAAAAATTTTATTTATTTATATATAATTAGGAAATTAACATTGTCTATGATTTTTGTCCCCTCATAATCAAACGTGATCATATGATTGATTTTCATTCATAACAATTCAACAGTCTTCTTCAAAGGGTATTGACTATTGAGGAGTTTTTTTTCCCTCTCTCTCTCTCTCTCTGTTGAGTTCATGTGCATTATTGCATGCATATGTAATTATGTTGCTTATCCATTGTTGCATTGATATTGCAGGCCAAGATCATATCTATAAAGTTTGATTGTGTTAGGTTATATAATCAATTAATTAATTAGTTTTTTTATTCACATGGGTGACATTGGAATTTTGGCTATGTTAGAAACAATTTTTTTTTAACACATTTGTATCATTAACCAAAGTATTGCTATTTAATTGTTTGTGTACACCTTTGATTAATTTATTAGGAAGAACAATTAAATTTTTTAGTAAAAAGAGTATTTTGAAATTCTATTTTTAACTCACAACACAAAGTAGTTATTTATAAATCAAACGACACGCTCACTTTTTTCTTTTAAAGAAATTGACTAACAACAAATTAATTAAATAGTTAAAAGTTTAAATTATACTAATATAATTTAAAAATGTTTTCGTAGACAAATATGAGACTATAGGTATAATATAGTATTAAAGTCGGAACAAACTTTTTCATCACTGATGCAAATGTTTTTATGACATCCAAAACATTCTTTTCTTTTTAATATTTATTTGAATACGTGACAAAAATGCATATGCAACTACCACATTACTTCACAATAACCATATAATATATAATTTTAAAAAGAATTCTTACATATGCATGTGAGAAATGGTTTCTCGGTCAAGATCGAAAGCGACCATTGAATACAAATATAGCAGAAAAATAATGAATCTTTCTCTTTATACAAAAAATTTTAAAAATCATAGAAAAAACAGATGAGTACAGCACAAATTACATATAAAAATATCCCATGTTACATTAAAAGATATGCAAGAAGGAAACCTACTCAAGATAATCTATTCACATTGACATTATTTGACCTTTGCAAAATAAAAATGCTAAAAGAGAGAGAGAGCAATATCTAAGAATATTGATGCGCAAAAATAGAATTGAGAGCCAAATATATATATATATATGTGACTTAAAAATCATACCTAGAGCATGTGTGTGGCAAAACCGAGCAAGAAGAATTGTTGTATACCTTAATTTGGGATCTCACATCCTTTATTTATATAATAAGAGTACTGATAATTGAGGTCGATGCAAGTGGGCGTTTTCTAAGTACTTAACTAAGCTATACCTATTGTTGGAGTATTGATATAATTAAATTTACTGTAACCCATCCACTTAAGCTTTTGAGTTTATTAATGATTTAACATGGTATCAGAGTAAGAGATTTTGAGTTCAAACTCCTGTAATATAATGTCATTTCCTTCTCAATTAATATTGATTTCCACTTGTTAGATTTTCTACAAATTTTCAAGCCCACAAGTAAGGGAGAGTGTACGTTGGAGTGTTGATGTAATTAAATTTACCATAACTCATCAGTTTAAGTTTTTGAATTGATTGGTGATTTAACACCTATTTCATTAGAAAATTGTGATAGAAGATACGTCTGTCTATGTCGGTTGCTAGGGTTAAAGAAGCTTTTTAAACCTACATATGAAAACTTCTTTTAATTTAATAACCCACATAGAAGTATCTTCCATCAAATCGATATGACTTCCTCACCTGATATGTTAAGATCACAAAATATTTGAGATGTGACTCTCCCTCAATGGACCATATTAAGTTGTTATATATAACTCATGATCTTTACCTTGATTTATTTTTAAGATTCTTGAGTATTTATTTGTGTTAGGGTCTAGTGTACTTCACCCCGAAACTTGTTATATTGTGTTCGGATGAATGGATGTCATCAGTTCACACACGGTGTTAACAATAGCTGTCCAAAAAAATTCAACCATGTCATAAAAAATAAAAAAAGAAAATACTTGCAATGTTGCTTTCATAAAATATAATAAGAAATACTACAATTTATAATTAAGAATGGAGAAAGCTTATTATGTTATTCACTTAACTTTCTGGTTAAGGAATACTAAACTAATTAATAATAATAATAATTTGACTGAGTCTACAAGAAAATTGCAAAAGAATTGGCAGCAACCTTAATGACAAGAACACAAGTGCTAAAAACTCTACAACAATTGAGTCACTGTCGTGTGTGGTTTTTGATTGATCCATCACCCAGCTTCTTCTATTTTATTTTAATTTCCTCAAAGTCCTTTATTTTATATATATGTAAATTTGATTTGTCATTTTCCAATTAAAGCTTTTAGAATGCAATAGAAAACTTTAATTCATTTTATTATAAAGGCAACTTGTTTGACAAAATCACCCGACCGGCTATAATGACCTGAATGCTTGGCTCCAATTTAGGCATGTCGTAATCAATGCTTATTCATGTTGATTTTACACATCAATTTTTTTTTTTTTTTTTTACAAGAACAAAATGAAACTAAATTGAAAGGAAATAATGTAGACCCATAGATGGTTCTCCATCCCAATAATCATCACCCTATATGACCTTTGTGCCTGTGTACGCTTCAAGATTATTTTTCCTGGGAATATGAGAAAAGTTAACTCACTCCCAATTGCTAGTCATCCCTTGCACCTGCTTGACAAAACCTTGAACTTCAGTATTATCATTATCCCGACCATTAATGAGCATAATGCTAAGAAGCGAGTCTGACTCTACTTCTAGAGGCACAGACTTATCATTGATCGAAGCCAGACCATTCAAGATTGCACAAATTTTAAGAATCAATATTGACCAATTTGTACGAATATACTAATGACCAGCACCAACAATATGGCCGTCCCAGTCTCGTACAATCCAACCTATTTCGCCACTCTGACTCTTCGAACACCATGAAGCATCTGTATTAAGTTTCCACCATCATGATGAAGGTGGACTCCATCCATTTGTTTGACCCTGATCAACCATACTCCTCGACCCAGTCGAACGTGGATGTTGTAAGAACCCCTTCAAATGGTTTTCTGTAAAGATAAAAACTTTCTCCCAGTCCAGATCACAAATAATCTTTGTCCATGAATCACCATATTGTGAAATGCCCAAATCTTCCATAGAATTATAAGGAAAACTCCAAAATCCCAATCCGTTCCATTTTCTCGAATCCACACAAAGTAATCCATCACCTCCCCATTTATCCCTGAAAGGGAAAAAAAAAATACCCGCATAAGAAGGTAGAAAATTGTTCCAAAGTTTAGAGGATACTTGACAACCCCAAAAGATATGATTAGTCGTTTCAGGATGCTTATGACATAAAGGACACCAAAGGTTCCACATCTAAACCTTTTCGAAGCAAATTCGTTATGGTAGGCAAGATATTATGAATAATCTTCCAGCAACAATTTTTATCTTATTAGGAATAAAGCACTTCCAAAGATTTTTCCACAACTGCCTCATACTCTCAGGATTAGAACAGGAAGCTTCTTGAGAATCACGAATCTTACTCCCCAAATGATATGCACTTTTAACAGTAAAATTTCCTTTAGTATTAAACTTCCACAAAACCTCATTCATCATTTGTAAACCACAACGAGGTATTTGCAAGATTTTCTCTACATCAACTGGCAAAAAACATCTTCTGATTAAATCATATTTTTAGGTACCGTCAACATTTAGAATAGAGTTAACCCAACAATCAACTAATTCAGATGATACATAAAGAGGCTTGTCTCTTTCTTCTGAAATGAACCAATGGTCGTCTTTACACATCAAAAGATTAGTTTTTGATTAATCTTTTTACTACATTAATATACTAATTAGGGTGAGTTTGACATGCTTATTAGTTTAAACACTTTAAAAAAAAAAAATTCTTTAAACTCTTTTCGTGATTTTAATTTGAAGCTTGGTAACGTTTGGTTTCATTTTCTTAAAAGTGATTTTATACACAACTTTAGTTCCACAAATGATTCTACAAATGTCAAAGAATTATCATAAAAAGAAGTGGAGATTGAAGCTTTGTATTTGAAGAGATTTTGTAATTTCAACATTCTTTGAATTTTTCTTATGGATTTTAGAATTTTTTTTAATATGAAAAGTTTTTTTAAGTCATTCTAACGTGATTGACAGAGAATCATTTTTTTTTAATAATCATTTTTAAATTGATTATTAGCCAATATAATTATTTCAAAAGTGATCATTTATGTTTCCAAACACTATTTTCTAAAAAAAAATGTTTTAATCGATTTTTCATAATCACTTACAAAGTTAATCCAAACACACCCATATCGTTTCTAATTCTTAATATGGATGTTAATTGGTAATTAGGAGACGATGAGAAGCCCAATGAATTTTAGTAGCCAAAAGAGAAAACACAAGAAAATGTTACTTAAAAGCAATCAAATTCAAAACCATCCCCTCAATTCCATACTTGTAAGAATCTTTCCTCAACACCCACAATCTATCAACTTCTCCCATGCTTCTCCACATTTAGCCTTTTTAGGCATTCACACGTCGAAATCATCATAGTGCATGCCCATACATTAATAAAACACGATTGTTAGAAACCCTAACATACATAGAAAAATCATACCAGTATCAATCAGAAGTGAAGAAGATTTTATGTATATAAATAGATACAACATATTTGATTAGAGATGACACATAATTTTTATAGATAGAATCCATAAACCAATCTAGACTTAAATATTTTGAAAAGAGATGGAATTTTGGGAGAGGAAAGTGACATGCGCCGACTGGGGGGGGGTAAACTTTATCCCATGCCCTTGTCTTTCACCAAAACAGTCACATTTGCAGAAACCAAAACCCCAAAAGGTTGATCAGTTTCTTATTTCAAATGGTTTTGTTTGCTTGTGGCCTCATTTTCCAAAGCTAAAAACCCAACATTTTATGGCAGTTTTTGGGTGAAATTAAAAGAGAGAGAGAGGTGTAGATTTTCCTGTTTTTGGTTTAGGACTCAACAAGTAATGTGTTTCCAAGTAAGGAAAGACCATCATGTCTCTGCCTGACACCCAAACATTTTGTGGGGAACATGCAATGCAATTCAAACACAATGCCCAAAACCAAATAAAAACCTTTTAATAATTTTCACACACCCAACTTTGAATCATTGGCCAACCAGTAAATACCAGACTCTGTGTAAAATATACCTACTCAAACTACACTATCACTACCTTTTGTACTGTTCTATTTTTCTAACTCTTTTCCACTCCCAGTTTATCATTTTACTTTTCAAATAGATCCGGTCTTTTTAGTACGTGTCTAATAAATTTCTAAACTTTAAATTTTCTTGCCCATGTTTGAAATTTTCAATTCATTGACAAAGTTGTTCATTTTCATCTATAATTAACAACATTTACTGGCATGTAATCTAAGAAATTCATGTACAGCTGATCTTAACTTGATCACATCAACATATTTTCTTTGGGACTATTTGATCATCTCTTCTTCCAACTTCAGTCTGAGATTTTGAAAAGAAAAATATATAAAGTACTAAAGACCTTTTTTTTTTTTTGTTTTTGTTCTTGTTTTCCAAAACTAAACAAATGGCTGACTCAATTTGTCCTTCTCCCAGGGATGATAATTGTCCCGCACAGGCTACTAATGAGGCAACACCAAGTCCCATTTTAAATGGAAGCGAATGGGAAATTGTCTTCTTTTCTCTTCTTTTCATTTCATTTTGACGACAGATAATCATGTGACTGCATTTAATGTTTTTGTCTCACCTCTAACCACGATCTCTCAATCATTTTTATTTTTTTAACAAAAGCTATGAATAGTATAAATCAGCCAAACTCAAATATTCAAATATTCTCTAGTTACATTGAGTTTGAAAGTTATCAATGGTTTGATTCTTAGTTTTTAGTTTTTGAAAATTAAATTTATAAATAATATTTCCACCTATGAGTTTCTTTGTTAGATTGTCTACCTTTCACAAATGTTTTCAAAATCCAATCGAGTTTTGAAAACTAAAAAAAGTTGGTCCCGTTTGACCATTTGATTTTTTATTTTTGAAAATTGTGTTTGTTTTCTAACAATTTCTTTATAATAGTTTTCATATTTCTTAAGGAAACATATGAGTTCTTAGCCAAATTCCAAAGACCAAAACAAGTTTTTAAAAACTACTTATTTTAGTTTTCAAAATAAAAAGTAGATAACAAAACATAGAAATTCATCAAGTGGAGTAATGTTTATAAGTTTAATTTTAAAAAAACAAATGGTTATCAGGCGTAAGTGATTTGGATTAGGCAAATTTATAATTTCAAATAACTGAGTTGAATTAAAAAAAATTCTCGTTGTGGTGCAATTTTAAATTTAATAATTCGTTAGTGGTTATGTAAATGTAAAATTAATAATACGGATCAAAATAACCAAAAGAGAACAAGAAAATGAAAAAATTGAGTAAATAAAATATATATAGTTTCACTACAACACATATTGGGTATTCGTATAGTTTAAAATGATGAAACCGAATATGTGTTTTGACGTGTGTATTTATTTATCCAAGTTAGAGTTTTAGAATAAACTATATGAACCCATTTTATTTTATAAATTTAGGCTTTTAAAGTCCACCTCTTAAATTATATAAATCAAGATTATTTAATTTATCAATTATTGGCCAACTAAAAAGAATCAACCATTTGAACAAAAAGGGTACATAACCTGTAAATTCTTATCTATATCATATACGTAAAAATCAAGTAATTAAAAAGCATAGTCAACAACTAAAATTGTACTGAGAACGACCTCCTAATAAACATAAACTTAGATGTGGATGGAATTTCAAAGTGTCTTTTGAGAAGATTAATTAATTAATATAGAAAGCCCTTCTAATAAATCCACAAAAATGGGAAGAAACTGAAAAGAAGAGAAGTTGAGAGACACAGAATATTATGCACTTCTCACTGTCCCTAGTATTACTTTTGTCCATGAAAAGAAAATAACAACAGGGTGTTGCATTTTCTGAGAGAATAATCACAAAAAGCTACTCTCTTTAATCTTAAATCTGTACTCTTTTATCTATGTGCTTGGATCATAAATGATTGTGCCCTTTTTTCTTCTTGTTCAATTGATCAACATCTTACACTTAAAAAAAAAAAAAAAAAACCTCTAGGGTTTTGAGTATCTTAAGACAGTGAAGCATGACTATATATATATATTCTATATTCAACATATCAAGATATATCAATCAGCACATTAAAAAAAATGGGTGAAGAAAGAGTGAAGAAAAATGCAAAAATACAAGTCACATGCAAAAAACTGTGGAAATTAGGAACAGAAGAGATCAGATGAATGATTTGATCAAAACCCTTTTGTTTGTTTTATGAGAAACAAGGAGAGAATATCAAAGTGCAAAAAACTGCAAAAAATTCTCCATTTTAGAGTCAAAATAAAACACAGGTGCCTGCTGAATAACAGTATAATGCCAAGTGCCAACAAGTTCCCATAAAAATTAAATTACCTTAAAAAAAAACAAAACCTACAAAGCACTTCTTAAAAAGGGTTTACAGAAACTTAATAATCAAACACATAAATCAAAGATGTAACTCCAAATCCAGATCCTCATTTGAACAACCTTCCAAATTCCCCATCTTCAGCTCCAAATTAACCAAACTTTTCTTCTTCTTCTTCAACACATGAAGAACTTCATCATCTTGAGGGCCTGATGAAGGCTTGTTCCATGAACAACTCCCAATTGCAGCTTTCTTCTCATCATCAATGGAAGACAAAGAAGAATTGTTAATATTTGATCTGAAAGTGAAACAAGATGGTGGTGGTGACAAAGAGAAATTAGGGTTAGGGTAAGAATTATCAGGCACCCAAGAAGGAAAAAGTCTCAATCTTGCCCTATCCCTTCTATGAACATTCATATGGCCACCAAGAGCTTGAGCAGATTTGAATTCCCTCCTGCAAAAATTACAAGCATAATTTTTTGCAGGCCATTGAAACTGATCGCTTGAAAAAGTTTCTTCCTTTACAAAACCCCATTGTTGTTGATGATCCTTCACAAGCTTCCCATTATTATTGCTCATGTAATTAGCTCCATCCATGGCCAAACTTCAGACCTGAAAGACAAAAAATGTATGAAATTTGTGAGGGTTTTATTAGTGGGGCAGTTTTTAAAGATGAAGAGATGAAAATGAAGTTGCAAAAAATTGAATTGTACTTTAGAGAGAGATAGAGAGAAGGGTTTAAGAGAGAGAGAAAAAAAAGGGTTGGTATCAGGTATCAGGTGTACTAAGAAGGAGATGTGTGGAGCCATATTTGGATATTACTTAGCCAACACAATTAGGAAACTTAAGCGTGGCAGTGAAGTTCCTTTTTGCCAATTCAAGAGGGAAGGACTGGCAGAGATGTTATTATTCCTTATTAAATGTTACTACACACTTCCCCCCCCAAAAAAAAAAAACAACTTAGATAGATTTATCACTCTTGACATTTAGATTTATTTAGCAACAATTTAGTTAATTATGTATGTTAAGAATTGTTAGATGGCCAATAATGTGTTTTTAGTTAGATGTCAATGGTTCATGAATGATTCCTTTGTGTGTGTGTGTGTGTTTTTTTTAAGAGTTGAACAACATGTAGGGTAAAGAAATTCGAACCTCTAACAACTCTTAGTCTAAGATATATGCTTTAATCAGTTGAGTTATGTTCAGATTGCCCTCACCTCCATACAGTGTTGAACTTAAAAAAATGGTATTTGTAATTAATGGGTAGAAAAAACATATATTTGCAAATATCGTAACGATTTTTTGGTTTTGCAAATATAGCAAAAATTTTAAAATAGATTTTCCTTTTTTTTGTTGTTCCAAATTTGCCTTCTTTATTTTTGGATTTCAGTGAAAATACTTCATATGAAGTATATCAATTTCATATTAAGTATATCATCGATAAACTTGATGTACTTAGTATATCAATCTCATTAAAAATATAAATAATGTACTTTATATTAAGTATATCATTGATAACATTGATGTACTTAATAAGTAAAAAAAAAAAAGATAAAAACAATCTGAGCATAAGTCAAGTGGTTAAAGTATATGCTCTTGACTAAGAGACGTCAGAGGTTTGAATCTCCACCTCCACCCATTGTTGGAGGGTTGTTCTTTTGAAGAGATTATTTTTTCTTCATTTCAGACTTTTTTAAGTATCTTGTAGACAAATCGTTTGCACTAGACACAGAAGAGAGACGATTGAAAACTACATAAATATTTTTTTTCTTAGTAAATCATCAATTATCTTCCACTAAATTAGTGAAATACTTCCTATTAAGTACATCACTGATGTAACTAACATACATGATATGATCACAAGAAGTGTATTACTAAATATATATTCTATCATTGACATCTAATATGAAGTATATCAATGGTGTACTTGATATTGATATATCAAGTATATATGAATGGTAAACTTCATTTTAGGTATACCACATAGTTAACTGATATACTTAATATGAAGTATATTAACAATATACCTAAAATGAAATATATAAGTGATATAGTAAAATTGTCCATTTTAAAGGTATAACTGAATTTTTCACATTTTCTTTTTAGGTTGGGCTTCCATTTGTTGCTATATTTGTCAATAGTAAATGTGCTTGCTATATTTGCAATTAATTATTATTATTTTTTGTTATATTTGCAATCCGCCTTGAAAAGAACTGTCAATAGATGAAATTATTAGTCACTTGTTATTAATAACTTAAATTTATAATTTTAAGTCAATTTGAACATAGTTCAACTAGTTAAGATCAATCAACAGAGTTCAAATCCTCCACCCATATATTGTTGAACTCTCATATATATATATATATATATGTTCAAATCCTCCATCCATATATTGTTGAACTCTCATATATATATATATATATATATATATATATATATAGATGAAATTATTAGTCACTTGTTATTAATAACTTAAATTGATAATTTTGAGTCAATTTGAACATAGTTCAACTAGTTAAGGTCAATCAACAGAGTTCAAATCCTCCACCCATATATTGTTGAACTCTCATATATATATATATATATATATATATATATATATATATATATATGCATATAAACTTTTGACTAAATAATATACTAAATAACTCATCATTTTTAGGTAATTCTTAATTTAATCCTTCAAGTTTTTAAAATTTTAAAATTTATCTTTAATATATTAAAAATTCTCAATTAAACTCTTTCGTAAAAAAATGATTTAAACTTTGTAGACAAAAGGTTGAGGTACATTATGCCAACTTGAGTATAACTCAGTTGATTAATACATTACATCTAATATCCTCAACTAAAAAGTTAGATGTTTGAATATCCAACCACACATGTTGTACTAAAAAAAGTTGATGTTTCATTAATTATTGTTTTTTTTTTAATATGTGGGGTGGGAGATTCTCAAGAGTACAAGTTTTATGTCAGTTCAATTATGTTCATGTTGGTTATTAATTATTGTTTAATTGTCATATTTGGGCATGTGCACATCTATATTCCAGATTTAGATGCTACATATGACATATGAAACCTGACAACCTAAATATAGCTTAACTTGTTAGAGTATTATACATTTATCCTAAAGGTTGAATGTTCGAATCTCCACTTACAAGTATATTATTATTGAACTAAAGAAAATGAAACCCAGCTTGCCCAAGCGACATGCCTATATGTGTCCATATATATTAATAAAGGAATAATTTAATGACACATCAATTATTTATTAACCAATTCAAACAATTTTTTTTATGGAAAGATTTACATTGCGATGTTTTAATACAGTTTTTCCTGGAAAGATTTAAATTGAGATTTTTAATACGTTTTTTTATGGGAAGATTTAAATTGAGATTTTTTAGTACTTGTAAAATAGAGAATTTTAAAAGATATAAGGACAAAACCAAAAGAAAAGGAACTAGTTGGTTTTTAAAAGTTTCTGACCATGAACTAAGTTTTAGGGTAAATGTCCAAATAATCCTCGTCAATATGTCTTTTTCTTTTCTAGGTGATGTTATATTAAGTCTATAACGATAACTTATTATTATTATTTTGAGTTCTATAATGATGACTTTTTAGTTTGTAAGATATAAAATGGTATATTGAGATGATAAGAATATCGACAAGTTTTTTTTAGCTCAACAAATTATGGGAGGTGAAAGATCGAACTATCGACCTTTGAATGGTAATTGATATTTTATCTATTGATGGATTAATGTTCTTTGCCGCATTAGCAAATCTTTATCCGAAAAAGAAACTTGGATGAGATGCCTACTAAAATAATAACTTTTTTTTAAAAACAAAAACCACAAGTTTAACTTATAGGGCTAGTTAGCTACGACGACTAAGTTATCAGTTTGGTTTACTAAAAATAAAATTGAAAATTAAGGCTAAGTTTGATAACTATTTGGTTTTTAATATTTTTAAAAAATGTAAGCTTATAAATACTACTTCCATTTATAAATTTCTTTGTTTTCTTATCTATTTCCTACAAATGTTTTCAAAATTTAAGTCAAGTTTTGAAAAATTAAAAAAAAAAGTTTTTAAAAATTTGTTTTTGTTTTCTAAATTTGGCTAAGAATCCATATGTTTCTTTAAGAGGTGAAAACCAAAGAAAAGAAATTGTGAGGAAACATATACAATTTAAAAAAAAAAAATAGAAAACTAAAAATGAAATGGTTATCAAACATGGCCTAATCAATCATTAAAGAAGCCATATGTTTCTTTAAGAGGTGAAAGGGTTAGTTTTGATGCCAATTTTTCATCATTATCATCATCATTTTTCAAAAACTAAGACCCGTTTAGTTTGTGATTTGACAATTTGTTTTCGAAAACAAAGAATTCAGTAGAAAACAAAAAACAAATTTCTTATCTTCACTATATTTTAAAACACGTATGATTCCAATTTAAAAACCTTAAATTTGAATTTAAAATTTAAAAACTGTGTGTTGGTTGTGAATTTGAAAATGAAAGATTAATATGTGTGTAGTAAAAGCTATTCTTTAAGGCTCCGTTAGATAACCATTTGATTTTTTTTTTTTTTGAAAATTAAGCTTGTTTTCTCCTAATTTCTCTACAATGAGTTTCATTTTTTTTAAGGAAACATTTAAATTTTTAGCCAAATTCCAAAAATAAAAACAAGTTTTTGAAAACTATTTTTGTTAGTTTTACTTGGCTTGATTTTTGAAAACATATGTAAAAATAGATAGCAAAGCAAAAAAAACCCATAAGTAGAAAGTAGTATTTATAGGCTTAATTTTCAAAAACCAAAAACTAAGGCCCTGTTTGGTAACCATTTAGTTTTTAGTTTTTGGTTTTTGAAAATTAAGCCTATAAATACTACTTCCACCTATGGCTTTCCATGTTTTCTTATCTACTTTTAATATGTGTTTTCAAAAATCAAGCCAAGTTTTGAAAACTAAAAAAAGTAGTTTTTGTTTTTAGAATTTGGTTAAGAAATCAAGTGTTTTCTTAAGAAATATGGAAACAATTATAGAAAAGATGGAAACCATTGTAGAGAAATAATGAGAAAACAAGCATAATTTTCAAAAACTAAAAACCAAAAACCAAATGGTTATCAAAAGGGGCCTAAATGATTATCAAACGGAACCTCAAAAAAAAGATTTTTTGTTTCTTAAAATACAAGTGGTGAAAGAAATGAAAGGAGAAAAAGATCTTATTAAGGGTAGTTACCTTTTAGTTTGGTTAGTTAGTTTGGTTAGTTACTTAGTTACTTTGTTGAGTTGTTAAGGAATTGACATCTTATGTGACAGATGGCTATTTATAGCTGACATTCATTAATGAAAAGTTATGCAAGAATTAATTTACACTCAAGTTGTAATATGGTATCAGATGATTTTTTAATTTTCTGAGTGTATTCTCTCTCTTGAGTCCTCCTTCTTGCATCATTCGAGGTTTTTCATTTCTCTTCCATGGCTGAGATTGGAGCCGAACAGTTCTTCCCTCTTCACCTTCTTCTTCTACTAATCAACAACTTGGCCATTCCATTGTTGATCAGTATGTTAATCCTTACTTTCTTCATCATTCCGATAGCACCAGCCTCATTCTTGTTTCTGATCTCCTGACGGAATCCAACTACACTGCATGGAGTCGTGCAATGACTCTCGGACTTACCGTCAAGAACAAATTAGGTTTTGTTGATGGAACTATCAAGAAGCCGTCTGGTGATATGCTGAAATCGTGGATTATTTGCAACAGTGTTGTCACGGCCTGGCTCCTCAATTCGTTATCCAAAGAAATCGCTGCTAGTGTGAGTTTTTCCGATTCAGCTAGGGAGATATGGCTTGATCTCCAACAAAGGTACCAGCGAAAGAATCGTCCACGGATTTTCCAGCTTCGGCGCAAGCTTTCAAATTTGGTTCAAGGTCAGTCCTCTGTGACTACCTATTTCGCAAAGCTGAAAACGATATGGAATGAACTCGCATCCTACCGTCCATCTTGTTCTTGCGGTCGCTGCTCTTGTGGCGGTGTTAAGGAGTTGGTGGATTATTTCCAAACCGAGTATGTGATGGTCTTTCTTATGGGCCTGAATGATTCATTCACACAGATCCGGACTCAAATGCTTCTCATGGAGCCCGAACCAACCATTCAACGTGCTTTTTCTCTTGTCGCTCAAGAAGTTGAACAAAGAGTATCGTCTGTTTCCTCCACTTCTGTTCCTCTCACAGCAATGATGGTGAAGAATTCTGGTTCACGCGCTGCTATAGCTTCCACAAAGAAAAAGGATCGCCCCTTTGTACTCACTGTGGCATTTTAGGGCACACTGTGGATCGTTGCTACAAATTGCACGATTTTCCTCCTGGCTATCGTCATCCGAGGACCACCTCCACTAAGGCTGAGACATCGGCTTCTACGCCTAATGCTCTAGCCAACTTAACTACCGAGCAGTGCCAAGGACTTCTCTCTTTGTTGCAAATTCATCTCGATAAGGCTAAGGCTGTTCCTGCAAATGATTCCTCGACTACTCATGTCGCAGGTACTGTTCATCCTATTTCAATTAGTCCTAATTCATGGGTGTTAGACTCAGGCGCGTCCACACATATTTGTTTTCTGCCTCAATTGTTTACAAGCATGGCGAAGGCTTATGATGTTCATGTTGTGTTACCTGATCATACACGTATATCTGTGGAATATATTGGGGATGTCCAACTTAATTCTCGAATTCTCCTACGGCATGTTTTGTACATTCCATCATTCAAGTTTAACTTGGTTTCTGTCAGTGCTTTGCTTAAAGATCAGTCACTTCTTATTAAGTTTGTTGGACGTTCATGCTTAATACAGGACAAGTTCTCATTGAGGATGATTGGGAAGGCTGATTTGTGGCAAGGGTTGTATCTTTTGCAGCATACCTCCCCACCTGAGTATAAGTCTTTTGCCTGTTCTGTTTCACCCATTGTTTGTCATTGGAGCGAGCTTGTCGAGGGCTCGTCAAATTAAAATTTATAAACCGATCCTAAGCTACTTGTAGCATTGAGTGGACCGGGTCGATCTCAGGGAACCGAATATTAATTTCTCAAGTTAAATTTGCAAAGGAGAAAGCAAATAAAAGGGGGGGATTTTGTGTTTTTCTAAATAAAATAAAACATAAAATAAAAATAAAGATAGGTCAAATCTTACCAAGTTCCAATTCAAAGGCACGGTTTTATCCAATTGCAAAATTTGATCATAGGCATTCAAAATATTTAAACTTAACAATGCAAGCACTTGGTCAACTTATTAGGAAACCCCAAAAAGTAGCAAATTCCCTAAGGTCATTAACTCTAACGAACGTCAAGTTAACGCTAATTACCTAAACAATTTTGACGAAACCGCTCCAAATTATTTAGATAAAGGCATTAAGTGCTTTGGAAGGACCAAGACAACGAATTAGGTGAAATAACTTTAATCTAATTAAGATGCTCCTTTAATTCCTAGAATTAAACATGCAAGCCATGTAATATGGAAACTCACAAAACATACACATGTGATAATCCTAATGCTACCGGTTCATTCAACATGACAATTACGGATCATGAGCATGATTAGCAATAAAATATGTAGAGTGATTAAGGCGTCAATTTAATCAAAATACATACTTATAAAATTAACACGGGAATTAAAGCATACTTGCAATTGAAAGAAAACTAAGTTAAGGTTCAAGCCTCACAACATTGCAATTGGTTGCAACCGACCTCTGAACTGGGAACGCGAAGTTTAGCCGAGCATCGTGATAAAATTTGATACCATTATTGTCTAAGGAGAAAAGAGAAAATTAGTCTAAAGACTCTCTAAAAATGTCTAGGCCAAAAGGCCAAAAAGAGATCCCCCTTGCTGTCCATAAGAAGGCTTAAATAGCCTTCAAGTAGACAACTTACACAAGTAAGAAACCCTAAATTCTAGAAAGATGTTTTCCCAAAACAATTAGGGAATAATATTTAAAATAAAGTAAATAATGTTCTCTCTTGTAAAGTGCTGGAAAATACATCTAAAACTCGAAAATCCTTCCCTAAATTCTTAAAACAAACATAGAATGTTGCAAATAAGGAAAGTTTCTGGATTGCGCAGTCTTCATTATTTTGCCCATAACTTCTTCTCCAAACCTTGGATCAACGTGATCTTTATATGGTTGGAAAGATAATTCCGAGATCTTTAAAATGATATCTCCAATTTGGTCCGAATTAATTCTGAAATTGTGCAAACTCTTCAAAACACGTGAATTGCTCGAATCCCTAAAAAAATAATAATAAAACACATAAAATCCTTCTAATTAACAAGAAATAAGTGTAATTAAATAGGACTTTATAGGTCCTATCAGTCATTCTATTTCTATTGATGTATGGCATAGTCGTCTTGGTCATCCCTCATATAGACACTTGTCTGCATTAAAGGATGTCATACGGTTTGTTTCATCTAAGCCTGCTCCTTCACCACCATGCTTGATTTGTCCCCTTGCAAAACAGCGTCGACTGCAATTTCATTCGAATAATAACATGGCTAGTCATTTGTTTGAATTACTGCACTGTGATATATGGGGACCCTATCAGATGCCTACTCATGCTGGTTTTCGATACTTTCTTACACTTGTTGATGATTTCTCAAGATACACATGGGTGTTCTTGTTGAGGAAAAAATCTGATGCATTATCTGTTATTCCTTGATTTTTTGCATTAGTTGAGACTCAATATGGTGCTGTTATTAAAAAATTTCGTTCTGACAATGCCCCTGAACTTGCGTTTAATGATTTTTTTTCCTCTAAAGGAGTAGTCCATCAATTTTCCTGTGTTGCTCGACCCGAGCAGAATTCTGTTGTTGAACGTAAGCATCAGCACCTCCTTAATGTAGCTCGTTCCCTTTTATTTCAGTCCAGAGTGCCTATCCAATTCTGGGGGGAGTGTGTCTTGACTGCTTGTTATCTCATTAATCGCACCCCATCTCCTTTATTAAATTGGTTGACTTCTTTCTTTCGTTTACATGGGAAACATGCTGATTATTCGCATATACGAGTATTTGGTAGTTTGTGTTTTGCTTCTACCATTCCAGCTAACAGAACCAAGTTTCATCCTCGAGCTGTGCCTGCAGTCTTTCTTGGTTATCCTACAGGAATTAAAGGGTATCGTCTATATGATATTGAAAGGAAGATCATTTTTGTGTCTCGTGATGTTATATTCCATGAGCACGTATTCCCCTTTCACAATATCAACTCTCAGGAGGCTGCCGTAGACTCATTTCCAGACCTGGTTTTGCCCACTCCTCACGGCTACTCTGGTATGTCTCATAATTTTCCTTCTGCTGATGACAATGATGTAGTCTCTGAGTCTCGGCATGACATACCCCCCATTAGTGTTGCTGACAATGATGCATCTTCTGAGTCACAACATCATTCATCTACATCTAACATAGCTGTTAACAATGATGTTGTTCCTGAGTTACAGCATGATCCTATTGACCATAATCCTGTTGTTGACAATGATGCATCTACCTTACCTGAGTCACAGCATGTTGGTACTTCAAAAATGGCTCATAATGATGATATTCTGAATGAGTCTTTGCCTCGACACTCTTCTAGAGTTTCTAAACTTCCATCTTACCTTCGAGACTATCATTGTAGTATGTTGTTTTCTGTTGACATGCCGCCTACTGTTTCTAGATATCCTTTGGCTGATGTGCTGTCTTATAGCCGATTATCTCCAGCATATAGGCATTTCCTACTAAATGTTTCTTCTGTCTATGAGCCACAATTTTATCATCAGGCTGTTTCTTTTCCTCATTGGTGAGATGCTATGCAAGAAGAGTTAAAAGCCATGGAGACAAACAAAACATGGACAGTTGTTCCTCTTCCCCACGGACAACATTCCATTGGTTGTAAATGGGTTTATAAAGTCAAACACAAGTCTGATGGTTCTGTTGAAAGATATAAGGCGCGTTTGGTTGCTAAGGGGTACACACAGCAAGAGGGACTTGACTACATTGAGACTTTTTCTCCTGTGGCTAAACTTGTGACTGTTAAGGTACTCATTTCTGTTGCTGCCTCTTTACATTGGCCACTGATTCAGTTGGATGTTAATAATGCATTTCTTCATGGTGACTTATATGAGGATGTTTATATGGATTTACCTCTTGGTTACAAGCATGAGTCCGTTAATTCTAAAGGTTTTCCTTTAGTTTGCAAGCTTCACAAGTCTATATACGGTCTTAAGCAAGCTTCTAGGCAATGGTTTGACAAATTTTCTCATTCTTTGCTGCTATTGGGTTTTAAACAGTCCAGATCTGATTATTCTTTGTTTATTCGTGGAACTGGATCCAATTTTATTGCCTTGCTTGTATACGTGGATGATATAATAATCACAGGGGCTTCCTTGAATGATGTTGCTGTTTTAAAAACCCATCTTAATGATGTATTCAAGCTGAAAGATTTGGGTTCATTGAAGTATTTTTTGGGCTTAGAGCTTGCTCACCAAAGGTATATTGTTATGTCAACGGAATTATACTCTTCAAATACTCGAGGACACTGGATTTCTGTCTTGTAAGCCTAGCTCATTGCCCATGGATCCTAATCTTAAGCTCCATTCTAATCAAGGAGAATTATTGAAAGATCCCACTGTCTATAGACGGCTTATTGGTCGGCTTTTATATCTTACTATATCCCGGCCAGATATCACGTTTGTTGTTCATAAATTGAGTCAATATGTTGCTCAACCACGGATGCCTCATCTTTCTGCTGCTCATACTTTATTACGGTACTTGAAAGGTTCTCCTGGCCAAGGTGTATTCTTTCCTATTTCTTCTTCTTTTCAGTTACGGGCTTTTACCGACTCTGATTGGGCTTCTTGTTTAGATTCAAGAAGATCTACCACTGGTTTTTGTATCTTCTTAGGTGACTCTCTTGTTTCGTGGAAATCCAAGAAACAGACCACTGTTTCTCGCTCGTCTGCTGAGGCTGAATATCGAGCATTGGCGGCAACTACCAGTGAGTTAGTCTGGTTACTTCAATTGCTCAAAGATCTTCAAGTTTGTTCTCCATCACCTGCTCTTATATTTTGTGACAATACTTCTGCTATTCATATTGCTTCAAATCCCATTTTTCATGAGAGAACGAAGCATATTGAGCTCGATTGCCATTTTGTTCGTGAAAAGCTTACTCGGGGGGAAGTCAAGCTACTGCCTATTCGTACAACATCTCAATTGGCTGATATTTTTACCAAAGCTTTATCTTTTTCTGCTTTTTCAAACATTTTATCCAAGATGGGTATTCTCAATGTATTACTTCCATCTTGAGGGGGAGTATTAAGGGTAGTTACCTTTTAGTTTGGTTAGTTAGTTTGGTTAGTTACTTAGTTACTTTGTTGAGTTGTTAAGGAACTGACATCTTATGTGACAGATGGCTATTTATAGCTGACATTCATTAATGAAAAGTTATGCAAGAATTAATTTACACTCAAGTTGTAATAGATCTTTTACAACAAGAGAAAGAAAGAATAAATTCTTTTCAACAAGAGAAAGGAAAAGAAATCCTTTGTCGAAAAAGAAGATTTGAGAAATTTTTATTATTAATGTTGATGGGGCCGAGAGTAAGAAAAGAAAAATTTATGACCAAACTAAAAAGACAAATTTTTATCGACTAGGAGTAACAAGAAAATTCAATTTAGAAACAAAAAAGGAAAAGAAGAAAAGTAAAAACAAAATTAAAACAAAGAAAAAAAAATCCTTTCCAACAAAATGTTAAAACAAAAATTTGGAAAAGTTTAGTTGGATAGAATGTTGGTTTCCAAAAATTATATCCCTTGTTTTCATAGTTTTTAAAAGTAAAATTTGAAAACCAAGAAAATATCATTGTATTGTTTTTAAAAATAGTCTATTTTAGGACTTGTTTTTTAAAATATGTCAGACATATTTTCATCCTTTACTTTATTTTTTATTTTCACAAAAATAAAAACGGATCACGAACCAAAAAGCACTTGAAACCTTGTTTGATAATCTTTGTGTTTTTAAAAATTGTGTATTTGTTTCCTCCTAATTTTTTGGGTATGATTTTTATCTTCTTAAGAAAATATTTGAATTATTAGTCAAATTAAAAAAAAAGATTAAAAACTACTTTTTTTTAAAAAAAAATTTCAAAACTTTGTTTAGATTTTGAAAATATTTGTAAAAGTAGATAATAAAACAAAAAAAAATGATAGGTAGGAGTTATATTTATAAGTTTAATATTTTGAAAAAAAAAAAGCAAAAATGAAATGATTATAACCGAGTGGAAATATTTGATTTTGATCCTAAGCGACAGTTGAAGATTCTGCAACAGTTTCTTTCTTGAAGAACAACTAATGGCTTCAATTTTCAGAAGCTGAAGTCATCTGGAGGACCCGATCAATTCTTATTCATGAAAAACTTAAACATCGAAAGGAACTGATCTGATTATGAAATTGTTTCATTTTCTTCTGCTCTATACTTCCATATTCTTCAAGAAAACTTCCAACTTGAATTAACTAACCAATCAGATTCAGACACCCGATCTCACACGTGGCCGGTCAAATGCAGCCAATTACATTGCATTGGTCGCGAGCTGAAATAAAAATCCTCCCTTTTCACTAAGAAATGATCCTTCCAACTGATAATTATTGATCTCTGATTCGAACAGACGTGTCAACAATCTGTGTCAAAAACCCAAAAGTGCTTTTTGCTTGATATTCATTCAGTACGGGAAATTGGGAAGGGAAGGGAAGGGAGGAAAGGAGTTAAGGTGGAGAGAAATGAAATCTCTTCCTCAATCCATATCCTCTTTTTCTTCACCGTCTTCCTCCATTGACGAAACCTCCACTCTAATTCCAGGTCTTCCCAATGACGTCGCAGCTTTAGTTCTTTCCTTTGTCCCTTACTCCCACCATGCTCGCGTCAAATCAACCTGCAAATCATGGCGTCTCTTCCTCTCTTCTAAAATCCTAATTTCCCTTCGATTCACTCACCCAAATTCTCTCTCTCACCTTCTTTGCCTTTTCCCTCAAGACCCTTTAATCGCTTCCCCTTTTCTATTCGACCCACTAAACCTTTCTTGGTGCCCTCTCCCGCCTATGCCTTGTAACCCCCATGTGTACGGTCTCTGCAATTTCACCCCAATTTCCGTCGGCCCTCACTTGTATGTGATCGGTGGGTCTCTGTTCGACACTCGTTCTTACCCAATCGACCGTCCTTCCTCCTCCTCCTCCGCTTTCCGATTTGATTTCTATGCCTCGTTATGGGAACCCATCTCGTCGATGCTGTCGCCGCGGGGGAGCTTTGCGTGTGCGGCGGTTCCCGATTCCGGTCAGATTCTGGTGGCTGGAGGTGGGTCGAGACACACGATGTTTGCGGCGGCGGGGAGTCGGATGAGCTCGGTGGAAAGGTACGGTTAAATCACAACTGAACTCGAAAACTTAAGCGGATGGGTTAGACTAAATTCTCATAAATTTAATATTGTATCAATTATTTAACACAGGTACGATGTTGAGAGAAACGAGTGGGTTGCGCTTGATGGGTTGCCGAGGTTTCGAGCTGGGTGTGTTGGGTTTTTTGTGGGAAATGGAGAGAAGAGAGAGTTTTGGGTGATGGGTGGCTATGGCGAATCGAGGACAATTTCAGGAGTGTTTCCTGTGGATGAGTATTACAGAGATGCTGTGGTGATGGAATTGAGGAATGGCAATGGCTGTGGGAGGTGGAGGCAAATTGGGGATATGTGGGAAGAAGGGGAAAGAAGGAGGCTAGGCAAAATTGTGGTGATTGAGGATCATAACCATGGACAACCTGGGATTTTCATGCTTGATGGAGACGACTTCTTCAGGTTACTCTTCTTCTTTTTAGTTGGCTATGTGTTATTCAAGTTTCTCATAATAGTTAATGTTGTGAAGTTGAGAAAGAATTCAGTTCTGTTCATGGTTTATTAGAGGAAATAGCTTTCTGATCTTAAAGTTCAGATGGGAAACTCTTCATGGGCTTTGTAGTGTGGTGACTGGTTATTTTGGGGTGCTTCTTCATTGAGTAGTTAAAAGTGTTTGCTTTGGTTTTGTGACTGATTACTTTTCATATGCTTAACTATGGAAATTCCTTTTATCTCTCTGTTCTTTGGTTCTTTTTTTCCCTATTTAGTGAGTAAAAAGGAAAAGTGTCTATTTCACACATCCATTCTGTACTGTGGAAACCTATGGCTGTATTTGTTTATTGAGAAAAACTAATAGCAAACTAGAAGTATATGAGCCCATAAAAATAAATATAGAGCATTAAATTATTTGCTTAGAATGCTTTAGTTTGCATGGTCCAAGCTCTGGATTTGGAAATGAAAATTTGGCTTGAACTTTGAGTGCAAGGTGGATGCTTTCCCTTAAGAAAGTAGGGAGTCATGTTCTAATATTATGGGTGTTGGTGACCAGTTGAAAGAATTCATTTGGAATAATCAGGTTTGTATTTGACACCCATTCTGCCTGGCAAAAAGAAGAAGAAAGCCAAATGGAGGAAGAATTCAAAAAGTTGCAGAGTTACTTAATTTGATCTCTGAGGTTAACTAGGATAGTAAATTGTCCGAAAATTTTCATAGATCAAGAAGGTGGCTACTATTATAAGGTTTTCTCCCTTTTGCCATTCTTGGCTTGCAGATCGAGTTTTAGTCTGAATGTTGTTATGGGGCATTGATCGAAAAAGGCGAAGATTTCCAAATTAGGTTAACTTGGTAGGGAGGAAAATAGATATTACTCATACTCATACATCTTGAAAATATGGAGTTGGCCTATATTTGAACAGTTCTGAAACTGAATTTGAAACTTGGAGTTAAAAATGTCTCTTTTTTCTTGATCTTTTCTGGTTTCTGGGATAAGTATTTCCTCTACTCTGTTTCTCATTCTAACCACAATCTGTTGTTCATGGCATGTGAATACCAAAATTGAAAATCCCATATATGAATTAAACTCGAATCTTAAGTTAGAGACTGCTACAAATATCTTACATGGCTCTGAGACTAATGAACTTTTCTTCTTATGATTTGTTCTTTTCTGATCTCCATCTACAATGTTTTAGATATGAAATGACATCGAACAGATGGGTTGAAGAATCAAGGGTACCAAGAAAAATGCCTTTCAACTCATCATGTGGCTTTGTTGCATTGAATGGAGAATTATATTTTATATCATTTCTGAAGACAGAGTCTGCCGAAGCTCGAAGGCTACGACATCATAAGAAAGGAGGATCACTGTACATGCAAATCTACAATCCCAAGAAGAAGACGTGGAGATCTCTCGTTACCAGGTCGCCTTTTCACTACCCCATGGATTTCGATACTGCAGCTATATGTACCGTCCGTTTGTGAAATGTCGATACCTCTGCAGTCAACTACTCATTATTGCTTACAGATTTAGGCATATGCTGATTGTTGTTCCCTGCTAGCTAAGTGGCAATGTACATGTTTAGAATGATTTACAGGCAACCTTTTTTCTCTTCCTGGAAATAAGTTTATCAACTCAAGAACATAAATATTGTACATTTGTATATATGCTGTTCATTGATGGTGATAAAATACATGAAATTTTTATGTAAAGTCTTTCTGCACAGCTTTGTCTAATGATTCTTCTTGAATCTTATCTCTGTGTGTGCATGTATGTCTTCTGTTACACATTTCCATTTTCTTTCTGGAGATCTTAAGTGGGAGAATAGAACACTGAAATGAAGGGTGGTTCATTAGTTCATTTTTGAAGAATTTTGATCAAAGCTTGTAGATTTTCTTGCATTGTTGCATAAATGTGGGAGTAGATCCAAACAAACTGGGTTTAGGAAGTTTGGATTTGTGTGGTATGGAAGTTTGGTGACTGAATTTCAATAGCTTGAATTAATGTCTTCTTTTGTTTGTTTGGTAAATTTGTGATCGATAAAAAGTATTGTTTAGTCTTAAAGATGGTTTGAGACTTTTCAATTTGTATGATCCGAGGGGTTAGCTAGCCCTCAACCTTGAGATAAGCAGACTCATATATAAGATATAAGTTCGACTTTTCGACTATAAACTACCCACAAACCCAACCATAGTTACAATTAATATAAAGTTGAGAGTTAATAACTAAAATCTATGTATCAAAATTAGAGAAACTAATCTTTCTTTGTTGTGTTTTGGAACTATTTGTGAAGATGAAGAAGATGTAGTTGAATTGGAATGTTGTACAAGTTTGGTTGCGTTTAAAAGCCTCTGCTCACAAGTTTCAAAGTAAACAGATACTTTTCCATCAAAAGTCTTCTCGTCTTAAAAATCAAAAGGCTAATTTCATCAGAAGCTGCTTCTGATTTTGTTCATTGTCAAAAGTCCAAGTCACAGAATTCCATCAAAGCAGCCGTTTCAGAAGGGAAAGATGATTTTGCCCTTTTTTAAACTCTTTTACTTTTTTTTTTTTTTTTTTTTTGTGTCTATATATAAACAAATTATTTACTGCATTGCAATGGTGAGGTAGGGTTCAAATTTTTGATCTTTAAGTTAGTGATAATTAACATATTTCAACAGAAAATTTGTTGTGTGAGACCAAGGATTCGAATCCCTACTCCTATATGTTAAGCTAAAAAAAAAAAGTATGGTCATCAGGAGCATGGCCAAAGTCCAATATTGTTAAAGAAGATTGAGACTTGAGTTTATTGGGGAAATTTCAAAATTAAATTCATCCTAGCTTAAGTTATGAATATCATTAAATGAACAAAGAGATTATTAACATGCCTCTTAGTTAAGGGTATATACTTTAACGAGTTGAGTTATGCTTAGGTTGGTACATGAATGAATTAGATATATATAATACTTGGATAATTTTGGAAGAGCCACCGAAGGAGGACTTAGGTTAGAAGAGTATTTCAAGTGATATGCAAAATAGGGTTTTGACTATAGTATTAATTTTTCATCGACATTTTCATATGTCCATGGATTCGACATCAACGTAAAAGTGAATTGATATTTTCGTTATACTGTAAAAAAATCGATTAAACACTAAAAAAATAGCAACAAAAAATCATTAATGTGAACATTATATTATTAATAAGCCTTCTAACTCATTTAAAAAGTGTAAAATTAAATATTTTTTAAAAAAATTTAATTTTTATGATTTTTCCAAAAATATCAATCGGCGTCGACATTTTATCGATATTCCATCGACATTTTCATAAAATTGAGACTTTGACATTTTTATCGATATTCACATCGACATCGACATCGACATTAACTTTGATTTGGACAAAGCCAATAGAGTTGAATACAAAAAAGGTGTGGGTTGTCGCGTTTGAAAATCTCTACTCAACAGTAAAACCACATGATTTAATTTCAGTCTCAATTAATGAACAACACCTACTTATTCAAACGCGTTAAAAAATTTCTTCTAATATATTCTTAATTTTCCGATTGGTCAAGCAGCATTTTTCATAAAAACTATTTAAGCGACCTTTTTAATTTTTTTTAAAAAAAAAAAACTGTTTTTTAATGTGTTTTGACGTTTCAATACAAATGTATGTCAAAAACAATGATGTGAAACAGACCGAAGAATGGGATGAAATCAGAAATTCTCATGTTGACCAAAAAAAATTTGGTATCCAATATGTTTGTCACGTATCATAAATAAAGTATCCTCTTTCAAAAAAAAAAAAAATTGATATTTTAACTTTACATATATTTACAAATGAGAGAGAAAGAAAAAATTTGGGTGCATCCTAGGCTGCACCAATTCTTCGTGCAGCTAGGAAGGTGCTCATTCACATTTTGCCAACTATTTTTTTAAAAAAATATTTTAGATTTTTTTTTTCTACTTTGTTCTTGGAGTGAACTGCACAAATATGGATACAATCTGGACTGCACCCAAGTTCTGCTCTAGGGAGAATGCTTTAAAATCATAACTTTTTAATTAAATATCAAGTATAGTTCATAAACTTTTTGAATTATGTCTAATAGGTCCATGAAACTTCAAAACATGTCTATAAATCTCTGAACTTTAAAGAATATCTAATAAAATATTTAAACTTTCAATTTTGCATATAATAGGTTACTCAAGTTTAAAAGTATTTAATAAACTTTCAAACTTTTAATTTTATATTTAATAAATATTTGACCAATTAGACATTTTTAAAAATTTATGTTCCTATTAGACATAAAATTAAAAGGTCAAGTTCCTATTAAACAAAAAATTTAATTGTGTCTAATATGTTAATTTTTTTTTTTTAAATGTTGAATAGATCCATAATTTATTTAGACACAAAATTGAAAGTTAGAAAATTTATTAAACACTTTTAAATTTTAGAGATCTATTCTACACAAAATTGAAAGTTTAGAAATCTATAAAACCCTTTTAAAAGCTCATGAGCAATACAATCAAGTTCAAGTTTAAGGGTTAATCGTGTAATTTAATCCAACTTTTATATGCCAATTATATTGCCATTGGCCCCCTCCTTCCCTTCACACCGAACCAAGAAGTCTCATTTTCTTATATGTGTTTTTTTTTCCTTGTTCAAGAAAGTTAACATAACTTTCCCCAACTTTGACATAATCAAAATTCCTACTTGTTTATCTTCTCAATGGCCAAGAGTCAATTCAATTAATTATTCAAAAGTTTGTGAAGAAGTCGTATGAAAGTGAAGCAAGTTGATGGGTTCTAATTATAAATAGAGCCACCAACTTCTTCAAATTTCACTCATAATCATATTCAACAATTCCATTAATCTTCATTCCATCCTTGTTGATCATTTAATCATCTCCTCAAAAACCCTTCTTTTAATTTCCTCTAAAAATGAAGATCCAATTTGCTTTCTTTTTGGCCACTGTGCTTCTTCTTGCCAACACTCATCAGCTCCAAGGTTGCAGAACGATGAAAGAGGATCGACAAAAGTGGTCGAAGGTGCTTCAACAGTCGCTGCAGAGGGCCCCGGTTCCTCCCTCAGCCAGAAATGGCGACACCAATATTCCGGTACCGGTCGGGCAAAGGGCCTTTGCCGGAAAATCCACGGCGGCGCCAGCATACGCCTACCCAGATCATCTATCCTTTCCTTCTGGTGTGGCCTTGAAGACAAATTAATTTAACAAAATATATCCATGCATGGGGTTTCCTTTTGTTAATTTGTTTTTTTTTTCTTTGTGCAAAATTTAAGCATATCATAATATGGCAAGTGGGATTATAGGGGTATTGTAATTTGTAATTCATTTATTCATATTTTGGAAACGACATTCATGTTGTATTCTTATTCATTTTTAACAGAAATGTAAGATTATTATAAGACATCCATCGATTAATTTATTTGTGACAAATTTATGTTTCTGTTTTTTTCCTTTTGTTTGAAAATTTAAAATTTTTAGACTTTGAATAAGTTTTTTAGAAAGAGAGAGAAAAAAAAAACATTATGAGACCAAAAAATTTCTTAGTAAACATGTTTTTTTAAATATAAATTAAAAGAAGTAATACCTTCTAACATGTATACCTAATTTTCATAATTTTAAAATAACAAAATTAGTTTACAGATTTTTTATGAAGTTCAATTTAATACCATACTTTTTTTTTATACAAGAAATATTTAAATTTGAACCTTTGATCCCATAAAAAATAGTAGTCATGTTAACTGTTGAGTTATGCTTATGTTGACAACCTTAATATCATATTTTTAATCATATATTAAAATAAATTACTAATAATATACATGAAACAATTAAATGTACAAACATCTCGAGGATATCCTAATTCTAATTTTATCATAGGTATAAAAAGGATTACGGTGAATAAAAGTAGGAAATCAACTAAAAAAAAGTCTAAATCTATTTTTGGTATTTGAATATTTCCAACTTGACCATTCTACTATTTCTCTTGAAATGTTTTTAATTTAGACTCCAAACTATCCGATCCTCATTGTTAATTTTATTTCCTTGAACATAATATAGAAATATTCAACCTCTTATTTCCGAATCTAATTTTCAACTTGTTACATGTGACTTCAAAATTTCCCTTATTATACTCTTGGAAATGTTTTTTTTAGACTCAAACTTTCGGACCCTCAGAATTGTTAATTTTTTTCATTCAACATAATAGAAATATGTAGTCTCTTATTTCCAAATCTGATTTTGAACTGGTTACATGTGACTTCAAAATTTTCCATTAGCTATATAGATATAATATAAAAATTAATGGTCAAGACCCAAAAAACATTTTCTTAGGTAAATTTGAGAACTTAAATAAAACAATTGAAAATACAAATTAAATATGAAAATAAAACAAATATAAAAATTTAGAGATGAAGACAAAATAGATTTAGAAAAAATAAATAAATAGAAAACATTTCAAAATTAACATTGAAGGGTTGTTATAGATAACGAAGCCATAATTTCATAATTTTAATTTGTCAAAGTCCATTAAAACACTGTATTTCCACAATATTTTAATATCTGTTCAAGACTTTGAGTCTAGGTTTGTTGTTGGCAGCAAAATAGTCAAGTCTCGAGACTCAAGATCCATTAAACGTACGTAACAAAGTTTTAATTTAAATAAATGCTGACGAAGTCATACAATGTGGTCACATATAATTACACATTCCTCCACACATTTGCTTGATTTTCCTTCAATATATTTTAACTTATTTTTAAAAATTCGAAAAATGCATTATATTTTAATCAATAGTTCATCTTATGCATAGAATAAGTCTTTTTTTTTTTTTTTTGCCTCTATGATGGCAGGTGCAAAGTTTTTCTAAACTACCCAAAAAGAAAAAAAAGAAAAAAAAAAGAACGTATGTAACTCCCACATTCACACAAATCTTAATAGGTAAATCTTTATGTAAATTGAAACTATCTGCATTAATATATCATATTGATCATAATTAGATCTAAAAACTAATTAAGTCTAGAAAGGAAAGGCCGTATCTTCAACGACTCTCATTTCAAAGCTGTCTTCTGAGAGAATATTATAATCTCTGCCTTAATTAGCTTGGTCCTCAAAATCCAATCTCTTTACTGATAAATTATTCTCCTTCTTGTATTGCTCTAAGTATATTTCTCGAGTTGATTGCTTCTAATTTCTATATTGAAATGTCTCCTTTTCCTCTTAAAAGAAGGAATATGAACGAGCTATTCCTCAACTTAACCTTATTATTTAATGAGACGTACTGTGGCATGGTGCCTAACTCTCGGTTTAGATATATATTTACTTTTATTTTCATGATCTTATTCTCCAATATTATTCGACTCAGCCAGGATTTGTGTTTTGTCAACAACAACGCGTAGTTGATGGTTAATAGAGTTGTTTGCGTTGGGGCCAAAGACTCTGATTCTGTGTTGTTTCAAATCTTCTTCTCAACACTTTATATCTTAGTCTTAGTCCAAGTAAACAGCCCACAAACCAAACAGTCTTCCTTAAATAGACCTTAATTGATAGAGTATGGAAGGAAACCTTAGGGCTGTTTCAAGCTATCTAAAAAAAAAAAAAAACCCTTTTACTCCTAAACTAGCTTGGAGAAATTATTTGAAGAGGCTGAAACAATGTAGTTGACAGTTTTATACAGTTGAATATAGGAGAGAGAAAAACTAAACTTTATGGGTGTGACCATACATTGGAGGGGGACAACTATAATATGGTGGCCATAGTGAATAATATATATATATTTTTGTAAAATTTAGCTGTATCAATTTTTACTATAAATTTTCAATTTCATCAAATTGGAACTTAGACTTAGATAAGTGTTAAAGTTTTACTTTCTACTCAATTTATGGTAAATCACCCACAAATTTTTTTTTTAAAAAAAACATTGTATTAATCTAAAAAAAATCACCAATTTCAATGAAAATCAAGCTTTACACAAAATTAAGTTTGATCCATGCACAAATTATTCGACCATTGAATAGCCCTGCCCAAAATTCACAAATTTCTATTAAAAAAAAAGCTCTAACATCATTTTCTTTTAAATCCTATCAATTTTATACCAGACATATGTTTTATAATTTAATGAACATAAAAATACTTTTTTTTAACGATTCTTCAAAAAAAAAAAAAACTTAGGTTAAAATATCATTTTGGTCCCTGTACTTTGAGTTTCATTTCATTTTAGTCTATCTACTTTCAAATGTCCAATTTTAGTCTTTGTACTTTCAATAAAGTTTAAAATTGGTCCCTACTGTTAGTTTGAAGTTAAAATTTTATTATAATTGGTTAAATAATCATAATAATTTTCATGCAAGAAAAGACACAATTTGGATATATTTCCACAATTTATAGAATGAAGACTTTAGAGACTAATTTTTTTAAAGAAAAGTTAACAATGAACTAACAGTAGAGACCCATTTTAAGCTTTATTGAAATTACATGAACTAAAATTGGACATTTGAAAGTACATGGACTAAAATAGAATGAAATCCAAAGTACAATGACCAAAATGATATTTTAACCAAACATTTAGAGCCTATTTGATAGACAATATAGATTTTGTTTTATGTTTTCAGATTCACTGAGTTCAATGAATATGCGTTTGACATATGTGTTTTCGAAAACTATTTTCAAATTTTGTGATTTAAATAGTGAAAATTCTGAAAACAACATTTTTATATTTTTTATTGTATCTAGATTTTGAATTTGAAAATTTAAAATGTAGAATTATATTAAAACAAATACTTTTTTTTAATAAATATAGTATTTGATGTTATAAACTCAATTTATTATTGTTAAATTAAAATATGTATAATATAATAAAAAAATATGTTCATAAATTAATTAATAATGATTTATATTCAACCTAATATCTAGTTTTGTTACACATAATTTCATGGTCTATAAATATATTATAGAACACATTTTGAACCATTGTTTATATTAGAATTTAATTTTTAAATTTGCTATCAAATATATATATATTAAAATAAGAAATACAACTCTATTTTCATTGAATCCTTTATTTTCAAAATTCTATTAGAATTTCAGGCCTTGCTCTCAAATTAACTACTGAAAAGGAAGGGAGGATATGGCTGTCTTCTTATACATTATGCATCTCGAAACTGGTTTCCAACTAACACAAAAACTCTAGGAATCTTTATAGTGGTAAATGATTCAAATGGTATAGGTAGGTAACAATTGTAACACCTTTTCAAGTTTAAGATAAATATTGTTTATATATTTGCCCAAATTGAAGGTGAAATTTAATGAACTTGAAAATTTAGGATAAAAATTGATTTTTCAAAAAAAAAAAAAAAAAAAAAAACTGTTTTTAATGTATGCGAGGTCGTTCTGGCATTCCTCATTGGAGCTTCTTATAAGATTCAATCTGTCTTCATGTTTTTCTTTTAGTTAAAACAACAATATTAGGAAATTAACAGAGACCAAAGAAGTCTCATTTTCTCATGTGTTTGTGTCTTTTAATCTTGTTAAATAAAGTTAACCTCATTTTCCTCGAGTTTGACCTAATCACCTCTGCCAATTAGCAAAGACATTCAAGAATTTGTGAAAAAGACTTACGAAAGTAAAGCAAGTTGGTGTGTATAAATATAACCCACCAACTTCATCAAATTTCACTCATAATCATATTAAAAAATCTCCATTAATTGTGATTTCATCTGTGTGTTAATTTAATTATCAGCTCAAAACTCTCCTCCCTCCTCTTAAAATGAAGATCCAATTTGCTTTCTTTTTCGCCACTTTACTTCTTCGTATCAGCACTCATCGGCTCGAAGGTTTCAGAATCATGAAAGAAGAGAACCAAAAGTGGTCGACGGTGGTGCTTCTGCAGTCACTGGAGAGGGCGCCGGTTCCTCCCTCTGACAAAAATCACAACACCAATATACCGGTGCCGGTCGGACAACGGGCTTTTGCCGGAAAATCCACGGCGGCGCTGCCACACACCTACCAAGATCATGTACCGGTTCCTTTTGGTGTAAGACAGACTAAATCCTAATCAACATGCGTGGGATTTTTCTTTGTGCAATTTATATAAGCAAATAATATTATGTCAAGTGGGAAAGGTTATTGTAATTCATTTACTTATGTTTGGGAAATGACATCTATGTTGTATACTGTTCATTTAAAACAAAAATGTGAGAATAAAGATAAATTATTCAATGAGGCCGCCATAATAATCGTTGGATGTAGATTTAATAATTTCAATGTCCTTAATAACTATTGGATATAAATTTGAGGTACTTCTGATCTCTCTACATCTAACAATAAAACTTGCTAGCCACATTTTGGTACCCTTACCGAATAATTTTTCGAGAATAAGACATCCATTTGTAATTTGTGATCCAATTTAACATGGTTTTTTTTCTCGGTTTGGTAATTTTAATTAAGATCGTGAATCCAATAATTAAAAGAGGAGAAACAAACATTTCATACAGAGAAATAAGATTTAAAAAGAAAATATGACTACTTGGATTTTAGAAGCAAAAGAAGACTCTCACCAACAAGGAATTATTCGAGGTAGCAGATGGTTTTACACTCTTGTATATAACAGGGAAAAAATAAAATTATAATTTAACCACATATCCATGAGTTTGGTGGAGGAGAAATTATTTGACGAGGTTGCTAGAATGAGGTTGAAACTTTTGCACCGTTGAATATATGAGACAAAAATTATATATGTACTTCAATTTTATATCCAACAGTTATTAGAAGACAGACAAATTTAATTTTAAGATTTACAAAGACAACCACATTGTGGCGGCCTAGAGAGAAATTATTTGAGGAGGCTGCTACAATGAAGCTGACAATTTTACACCGCTGGATGTATGAGAGAGAAATTGTAAATGTACTTCGACTTTGTATTTAAGGGTTATTAGGAGACTGGAGATAATTACATTGTATTGTGATAACCATATTGAATCATTTTATCTTACCCAACTTCTCAGTGTACCCAATTTTCAAAAATAAAAAGTAAACTTATGAAAATTATCACACACATATATTTTTAAAATTTAGGATTTCCCTTAATACTTATGAGACAAGGAATTTCTTAGTAAACGTTTTTTTTAAAAAAATAATTTCAATTAAAAACATTTATATACAGCTTCCGGCCTAATGTATCAACTTTTTTGTAATATTTTTAAATATCAAGACATTATAATTTTTTTTTTAAGTACTAGCGACGTTACATTGAATTAAAAAAAACAAAAATGAGATAATAGATTTCTTATTGAGTTCAACTTAATATGTATTTTTAATAATGATTAAATCTAAATTATTAAAGTACATTATTAACAATAATATGAAATGGCAACCTATAATCAAAGCATCACGAATTCTAATATTATCATAGGTATAAAAAAAATTATAGTAAATAAAAATAGGAAATCAACCAGGAAATTTTTTTACTCTAATTTTTGTATATCCGAATTTTCACACTTAAACCCATTTTGATTTTTACACTTTCAAGTGTTTTTGTTTGGATTTCGAAACTTTCACACAGTTAATTTTATTTATTTATTTTTATTATTATTTTATACATTATAAATGTTAAGCCTCATATTTTCAAAATTTGATTTAAACTCAATACATATGATTTTGAATTAAAAAAAATTGTACCTTTGAACAAAGAAAAAAAAAAATTAAACTCTCAAATTTTCATGAATAGGAAAAATTGGGTCCGTACTCTCTCCCTCCATTCTTCCTCTCTCTTCTCCTTTCAAAAAATTATTCAATGAGTGTAGCTGTTTTTTAATCACTGTAGATATAGATTCAAAAATCTGTATGTCTCTAATAACGATCAGATATAAATTTCAAATACTTTGCGATTTCTTTTTGATACATTAGAGTCCCAAAACAGAAAGAGAGCCGTCTGAGAAGGGTTTGATCAATGGACACTTTTTCTTTTCATACCCTAAATTTTTCTTTGGAGAAACCCACTAGGAGATTTCTAATATTTTTTCTTTCCCTTTTTTGAACAAGTCTATATGAATCCAATAAATTTCAAATACTTTGCAATTTTCCAAGCTCGAAGTTCAAAGCCAGTAAAATCACATCTCATGTTGTGGGTTTAATTGTAATAATTACTATAGTTGAAAATCTTTGAGTTCTATAGCCACAAAGTATAGAGCCAATATTGAACGTAACAAAGTTTTTTAAATGCTGACGTACGAAGTCATTGCGTATGTTTGTCACATATAAAGTTCATACAGATCTCCACATTTTTGATTGATTTTCCTTCGACGTGTTTGATCAAAATCTTTTTTATTCATTTTAAAATAACTCAAAATGAATTTTCAGTTATCAAATTATTTAAAGTAAACAAAATAATTTAAATTATATAAAATTTTACATAATTATCTTATAAAAAATTTGAATTTAAATATTAATACAACAAGTTCGTGCTTAATTGAAATATATGTTTATTTTGGTCATTATAACTTTTTCACAACAATTTAATATTAATTTACCAAACACTATAACTTGACTTTCCATGTTTAAATCTAAAATTTACCAAACATTAATTTACTTCATATGACAACTGATTTTCTTAAAAGCAAAACTGACAACAATTATTTCAAAAGTCACGACGATTCCAAACTAAGCCTTAGTCCAAATTAGTTGCAAACCCAAACCGCTCTTCCTTATTCCATTAAAAAAACCATCTTAAATTTCCCAACTATTTATTTCCGTGGAAAAAAGACTTTTTTTCACTAAAAAAATCTATTGGAATTCACTTTAACTTTGTCATATTTTAATTTTCTTCATATATCACGAGGAAATTTGAATATATGATCCCTTGATTGAGGTATATGTCAATTATTATTGGGCTATGCTCACTTTGACCATCAATATATCACGATTAAAAGCCTGTATTCGTTAAATTTTAATTTGTCTTTTCCTTTCTAGCAAACATTAAAAAAAAAAAAAAATCAGTTGCATTCATTTCAAATAAGATATTGAATTTAAAATTATTTTTGATAAATTTGGGAAGTGACCAAGAAGTCTCATTTTCTCATGTGTACTTTTTTTTCTTCTTAAAGAAAGTTAACCTCAGTTTCCTCGAGTTTGACCCAATCAAAATTCTTACTTGTTTACCTTCTCAATGCCCAAGAACTCAATTCAATTATTCAAAGAGTTTGTAAAGAACACGTACGAAAGTAAAGCAAGTTGGTGTGTGTATAAATAAAACCCACCAACTTCCTGAAATTTCACTTATAATCGTATTCAACAATCCCCATTAATCTTCATTCCACCCCTTGTTAATTTAATCATCTCCTCAAAAACCCTCCTTTTTTCCTCTCAAAATGAAGATCGAATTTGCTGTCTTTTTAGCCATTCTGCTTCTTCTTGCCAACACTCATCAGCTCCAAGGTTGCAGAACGATGAAAGAGGATCGACAAAACTGGTCAATGGTGCTCCAGCAGTCGCTGCGGAGTGTGCCGGTTCCTCCCTCTGCCAGAAATGGCGACACCAATATTCCGGTACCGTCCGGGCAAAGGGCCTTTGCAGGAAAATCCACGGCGGCGCCGGCACACACCTACCCAGACCATGTACCGGCTCCTTTTGGTGTGGCCTTGAAGACAAACTAAACCCGTAAACAAAATGCATGGGATTTTTCTTTGTGAAATTTATATAAGCATAAATAATGTGTCAAGTGGGAAAGTCGTGTATTATGATTCATTTATTTAGTTTCAGGAAGTGTTATTTGTGTTGCACATTTTTTTTTTCATTTTAAACAATTAATATTAATCTATGTATAGTTCATTAAAATAAAACATTTATTACATTTTCTTAAGGTTAAAAGTTTTATCCCATTCCTCACATCTATTAAATTACAAAAATAAAATTGAGATATCGATGGATTATATGTTTTTTTTAGTATAATAAATGTGAGATATGAGAATTTAAACTATTGACCTTAAGAAAAGGAATAGATGTCAATTACCGTTGAACTATGTTCATATTGACATCGATGAATTGTTTATTTTTCTGACAACTTGTATGTTCTTTATTTTTCTTAGTTTCGTAATTTTATGATTTTATGATTGGGAATCTTAAACGAAAAATATTGAAACCAATAATTAAAATAGAAAAAGAAGAAAAGGAAATAAGTGTTCAAAAATATATATGACTTGAACTCGTGATTTTATGAATTTTTTTTAGTTTTTTATTACTATACATATATATATATATATTTATATATATATATATAGGTTAAATTACACGAAAATACCTTTAATTTTGAGGTAGGTTTCAATTATGCTCTTAGACTTTGAAAAGTTTATTTCAAAAATACCATTGAAGAGTTTTTTTCCATTAAAATAATATTGTTTGGTCGACTAATGTGTAAAAATTAGAAAGCATATGTGATATCATTTACAACATTATTCACGTAATTTGACATGTCAATTGATGGGTAAAAATTGATTATGTAAATGATTTTAACAATATCTTTTGAGATGAAATAAATAGTAACAATGATTTTAATCTTTTATATAGTTATAAATAATACCATGTTCACGTATGCCTTTTAATTTTTACATAAAAGTTGCCACATCAATTTTCATCATTTATTTTTATAGAAAATATAATATTTTTGGAGTAAATTTCAAAGGTTAAAGGTAAAAATAAAACTTTTCAAAGTCTAGGACATAATTGAAACTCATCACACACTCACTCTCTAATACCCAAATTTCAAAAATGAAAAATAAATTAAATTCTTAAGGGGCGTTTGCCCACCGTTTTGGAATCAGAACCCTTGGATTCAAAACCTTGAGGGGTTTGTTCTATGGGGTTTGAAAGCTTGAGAATCAAAAAATAGTGTTTGAGGTGTAGTGTTTGAAAGTATGAGAATCAGAAAGTTGTGTTTTGAGTGCAGTGTTTTGAACTCGGGGTTGTGCAGTTTTTGTTTTTTTTTTTTCTTTACTATACTTTGTTCTTTTTTTTTTCCTTTCCTTATTTTCTAGTGGATATCTTGTTAGTTGTAGGACCCCTTGTATAAGTTGGGTCATTTTTTTATGAACTTTTGAATGGACCTTTCAATTAGTATAAGAATGAGGAAATGAAAATTGATTTGATTTGAGTCCTTTGTTGCTTGCAGCTTCGAGCATTGTACAGTACAGTCTTTTACCTTTCATTATGATTCATTGATTCTTTTCGAATTTGGGAATCAAAGTGATAATTCTTCTAAATCAATATTATGGTTTTGTTATAATATTTGTGAGATAGCAAAATTCTAGCAATAGAATTGGAGTTGGTTTTTGCTCATGGTTTGTGTTTGATTTAGAAAGCATCAAGACCTCAGAAACGAATCGCTGCTTCATCTTAGGCAATTACGGCTTCCTCAAATGAATTGGAGGTTTCGAGCCAGGTTCTTCCAAATCCATATGTATTTTCAACATCATGTATGTTTTTTTCGATAATTTTTTATATTATTCACGACAAATCTCTTTATTAATCTATTTATCTCAATTTATTCTTAGCATCTTCAATTGACTTTCTTATCTTTGATCTAGTGTTTGCTTTTACTTTGTGTTTAAGTATTATAAATTTCTATGAATTCATTTAGAACTTTGTAGGGTAAAATTTCGTATTTAAATAATTTGGTATTTACGAAATTTAAGAATATGTATCAAATTATCCTTCAATTAGATAGAATTTTAATTCTAATGTTTTTTTTGAAAATTTTTGTTGTCATTTCTTGTTTTAAGGTATTTGAGAGAATTTGATTTGTTTTGAATTTTAGATTGAATATAATAATGTATTTTGATTAGATGTTTTGTTAGCGGCATTTTTTAAAAATCTTTTAAAGTAAATGTTATGTGATTTTCAACTTAGATAGATTTTTAATTATTATGTTTGTGGAGAATTTGATTTGTTTTGATTTGAATTTTAGATTGGATATTATGTATTTCGGTTATATATTTTGTTATGGGCATTTTTTTAATCTTTTGAGGTAAATGAGATATGATTTTTAATTATTAAGTAATTTTGATTTTTTGTTGACCAACGATTTCTTGATTTAAGGATTTGTGAAGAATTAGTTTGTTTTGATTTGAAATTTAGATTGAATGTAATTATAGGATAATTTTAGTATCTAGGATACAAATCTTGTTAAAGGGGTATTTGTGTCATTTAAAAATTCAAAAAAATCGTTTGGTTAGAACCACGTGTTGGAATGGAAAACTATCGAGTTGCACTGTTCAAAACCATCGGATTGTACTATTTAAAACTATCGGGGTTGTGTTTCAAAAACCATAATTTTAAACACAGTAGCCCAAACACCGTTATATTTTAAAAAGGTTCAGTGTTTCCATTACAAAAAAAAAAAAGTCAGGGTTGGACTATGATTTTAAAGTATCAATTCAGGGTTGGACTATGACTTTAAAGTATCAATTCAGGGTTGACTAAGATTGTTAGTAAACATTTAAATATATATATATATATATATATATATATATATATATATATATATATATATATATAATTTAAAACAATTCAGGGTTGGACTATGATTATGTACACGGATACACCTTCTAAGTTCTACCGCGTAGACCTAGTTTTAATATCTTTAAAATAGCAAAAACGAGTTAATGGATTTCTCGTTGGTTTTCAAATCTTGAAATCTAAATTATTAAAATACATTATTAGTAGTACGTAAAAAAGATTATAATAAATTAAAGTAAGAAATCAGCAAAAAAAAAAATTATTTTATTTTTGTGTTTGAATTTTCACACTTAAACCCACCATTTTGGCCACTATATTTTAAATGTTTTGTTTTGGACTCTAAACTTTAACAAAGTTCTCATTTGGACCATATTGTTAATTTTTTGTATTGAACATAATAGAAATAATTAATAAGCCTCCACTTTTTTAATTTGATTTTGAATTTGATACATGTGGCTTCCATGAAATTTCCGTTAGATACAATATAGATTTTGAATGGCATGGACTGAACAATTCTTTATGTAAATTTTTATAAGAAGCAAAATAAAACATGTGAAAAAACAAAAAATATAAAATAAATTGAATATAGAAATTTAGAGACAAAATAATAAAAAAATATTGAAAGATGATAATATAGATAACAAAGCTCAGGTCCATTAACCCCAATTAATTTCCACCATTTTAATCTGTTCAAAACTTAGAGTCTAGCCGTGGCTTTGCATAAAAGTGGTCAATAGTCAAGAGCCAATTAAACGTTACAAAGTCTCAAAATGCTGACAAAGTCATGCATACGTGGTCACATATATTATACCTATCCATCTAAATTGATCCATTTTCCTTCGATGTGTTAGATTAAAATCATGTTAATTAATTTACCAAAAAAATAAAGGCTAAAATATATATATAAATAAAAAACCTCTTAAACTTTATCATTTATTTAAAAAATACCTATATTATTTTAAAAGTTACAATACTACCTGACCTTTTATAAACATTTCAAAACTAACTCTTGGAGTAAAAATCTATTAGAATGCTAGACTGAAAGTTGATATGACATGACCTGGAACGATGTGACGGTGACTGAGATCTTTGTCTGAATTAAGTTTGAAAGAACGACGACGTTCTGCCACATCAACTTTTTGTCCAACATTCTAATAAATTTATACTTTAAGAGTACGTAGTTTTGAAACGTTTATGAAAAGTCAAGGGTAATACTATAACTTTTGAAAGAATAAAGGTATTTTTAAAACAAAAAGGAAAAATTCAGAGGAACTTTTTTATAATTTACCCAAAAAAAAAATGAAAAGTATTTCAATTAATAGTTTATCTTGTACATCCAATGAATCTCTTTTGCATCTTTGCGATGGCAGATGTAGGGGTTATATGCCATTATCTAAACCTAGCCAAAAAAAAAAAAAAAAACAATACATATGATCAGAAACTCTAGCTCCGTTTGATAACCATTTAATTTTTTTTTAATAAAAAATTCAGCTTATAAACATTACTTCCACCTATGAATTTATTTGTTTTGTAAACTATTTTCTAAAAATATTTTCAAAATCCAAACCAAGTTTTGAAAACTAAAAAAAATTGTTTTTGTTTTTAGAATTTGACTAAAAATTTTTATTTTTTTTTTGACAAAAGTGAAAACTATAGTAAAGAAATTGTGAGTAAACAAACATAAATTTCAAAAATAGAGAACTAAAAACGAAATTGTTAACAAACGAGCCTCTCCGAAGCCTACTTTAATAGGAAAAACTTGTAAATAGAATAAGAAGTAAATAATGTTTCAAGATTTTAACACAGAATCTCGTACTCTAATATTATAATATTAAGTTGTTGAGTTTATTATAAGGTAAGTTAGATCTATTATTATTATTATTATTATTATTATATCCATTTTAAAAAACTATCTTTGTCCAACCTCAAGTTGCTTGTTCTATCTGGATATGTCTCTTTTTCTATCTTAAAAGATGGAATGTATGAGCTATTCTCCAACTTTAACCTTATTAAATTAAAATAATTAAGGTCTTGTTTGATAACTATCTAGCTTTTAATTTTTAATTTTTGAAATTTATACTTGTTTTCTTACCATTTCTTTATCATAGTTTTCACATTTCTTAAAGAAACATTTGAATTCTTAGTTAAATTCCAAAAAGAAAAACAAATTTTTAAAAATTGCTTTTTTTAATTTTCAAATTTTGGCTTGGTTTTTAAAAACATAGATAGAAAATAGATAACAAAACAAAGAATCTCATAGGTAAAAATAGTGTTTATAAGTATAATTTTCAAAAATCAAAAACTCAAAAATAAAATGACATGGTACCGTACCTAACTCTTTAGGTATATATATTTATTAGCACAACCATAATTTTGAACTTATTTCCTCGATCTTAATTCTCCAATAATTTGTCACCTCTAATGCAGAGAGAAAAAAGAAAGAGAGGTTAATTGCTCTCTTAGTTTGTCTTAGATAATAAAAAATTAAAAAATTAATCTTTAATTTACCCAACTAAAGTTTTAAAATTGAAAAGGTATCATATATAAGGAATGTTAGACTGAAAAACTTGGTCCATTCCTATGATATGGTTTTTTTTTTGGGGTCTTAGCCGCAAATCTGCCGTATTTCTCATTTGTGGTTCTCATCTGTCAAAACAACGTAACGTGGTTGATGGTTAAGATTATGGCTCATTGCGTTGGTTGGGACCAAAGACTTTGATTCTGTCCCTGTCTTTTCAACACTGTACATATATACCTTTTAGACATATAATGCCTCTTTTTTCGTATTTAAATTTTAAAAAATTAGTTAATAGTTTTGTTATTGAGTTCAACTTGATATCACATTTTTAATAATTATTAAATTACATTATTAATAATACATATAAAATAATATTTTTAGCTAGAATAAGGGGTGAAAATTTGAATCTACAATACTTAATAATTTATTGAGTTGAACTGTGATTAACTTACATGCATGGTAAATAACTCATATACATCCCTAATCCTAATGTTATCATAGGTTTAAAAACTAAAAAAATTATATTATATAAAAGTAGCAAATGGAGGTGAAAAAGTAAATATCGCCAATTGTTCAATTGGTTAAAACATATACACTCACTCGATCAAGTGGTTAAAGATTTGAATCTCCCAACTCTACATTTCGTTAAACTAAAAACAAAAAAGAAAAACTCATTTAAACCATGAAACCACTTCGGCCGCAATTTATGCATTAAAATGTTCTAGCCCTCATTGTCAATTTTTTGTATTGTACGAATAGAAATATTTGGTAACTTATTTCCATATTTGATATCCGACGTTTGCATGTGACTAGGAAATGCAAGTCAATGAAATAAGATGCAAAATTTCTATTATGCAAAAGTTTGGAGACCAAGACAAAAATAAAGTTTTACGGAGTCAAAATGAAACATTTGAATTTTGAAATTAGTAAAGCGGTCAAATGAAATAAGTATAGAAACCTAGGGAAAAAAAAAAAGAGATTTTAAATTTTTTTAAATTTAATTTTGAAAACAAATCAAAGCCCTCATATTTAATGTCTTTTTTCTTTTCAATTCAATAAATATGGAATGAGAATTTGAACTTTTGACCTTAAAAAAAGTATAATACAAAATTATATTTAAGTTGGCATTTCACTTACGTGTTTAATTTGTTTAAGTCTATTTTAACTCCAATTACAACCACTTTAATCTATTAAAAAAAATCTAGTCTAGCCTTGACATCAAAATGGTCAAGAGTTGAGCCATTTAACAAAACGTAACAAAGATGTAAAAAAATGCTGACGAAATCATACATATGACGTCACATAAATTATAAATTCCTCTATATAATTTATTGATTCCTTTCTTCTTAATATATATATTTTTAAAAAAGATTATTTCAAAATTTCATTTTAATTAATAGTTTAACTTGTATTCAAAACGAGTTCCTTTTTCCTAACTTAGCTAAAAAAATGGGTGCAATGTCACCATTTAACATCTAACTTAGCTAAAAGTAGATATGAATCCCCAAATTTACACGGGGCGAATTGATAGACTTTTTATATAAAATGTGAAAGGAAAGAAGTTGAACAAGATGGACGTCCTACTCTAAACCATATTCACCATTAGACCTTAAAATTAAACTAATTAAGATGATAGGCTATAATAAATCCTATATCTTATTTCATGATACAAATGTCCAAAAATCTTTTGTTCCTCTTCTACCTTGAGAGATCACTCATTAATCCTCACAAAAAGAAGAAGGAATAAATAAGCTACAATCCCCAAACTTTTTTTTTTTTTTTGAAAAGTACAATCCCCAAACTTAACCTAATCAAATATATTAATAAAAAAAATTTATGAGAATGGTGCCCAGATCACTTTTTGTTATTCTTTACTTTATTGCTTTTTGGCCACATTTTGTTATTCTTTACTTTATTGCCTTTTGGCCATGTTCCCCGTTTTTGGGTATAGTGCTTTCTCAACGTGGTTAATGGTTAACAAAGTTGATTGTGGGTCAAAGACTTTGGTTTCCTCAAGGCCTCCATATGGGCTTTGGCTTGTTGGACTGGGCCAGTTGATTTTGGACCAAACCCTTCGGATTGGGCCTGGTTGACTTTGGGCCAGCCCCTTTAGACTGGGCTTGATTGACTTTGGGCCTAGCCATTTGGACTGAGCCTGGTTGACTTTGGGCCAACTCTTTTTGAACAAGGCCTGGACTTTGCTGATTAGGGCCTTCAATTCGAGCTTTTGTCTTCCAAATTTCAAATAACCCAATTGCGTATTTGAATTTGCCATAATTTAATTTAGGGATTCTTACTAATTTAATTAATCCCTAATTAAATATAATTTCGTCATCAATGTTAGGTAATGACGTGGCAATTTGGGTTGGTCGAAATTTCTATTCCAACAAATGCCCCATTTTCGAGATTTATGCACAAGTATGTGTGTGTGAATCTCGAAAAAGGTAGTTTGGAATCAAAAATTTAGGAGGTTTGTTCCTTACTTGACTCCATTTGATGTGTCAATTTTATCAAAATATAGAATTTGGTTCATAATTTTGATTTTTTTTGACACATTTTTTTAATGCCAATTTATCAAAATATGAATTTGGGTCAATATTTTGATTTTCTTTTCTGGCATAAAATTTTGATTTGAATTTAGTAGAATTTATGCTCTACCTTAATTCAAAATTTGAACTTGGGGCAAGGTTAAAATTTTACCCAAATTTGAAATTGGATTAGGACTTGGACTTCTACCCAATTTTTGTTTGAACTTGGAATAAAATTTGAAACTTTCTCCAATTTTGACTTAAGATAAAATTTGAATTATGTCCAAATTTTGTTTGAGGAACTTAATTCTATTGAGTTTTTTTTTTGACAGAATTTTGAACTTCCTCAATTTTGGGAGGAAGTTTGGAATATGCCCAAATTTTACCTTTTGAGACAAATTTCTACCCAATTATAATTTGGAATTGGAATAGAACTTGAATTTGGATTTCGATCAAATTTGATTTGGGATAAATTTTGGATTATGCCCAAATTTTGGTTTGAGGAACTTAATTCTATCAAGATTTTTTTTTTGATAGAATTTTATCCTTGCCCAATTTTGGAAGGAAATTTGGAATTTAACCAAACTTTGATTTAGGAGAAAATTTGGAATATGGCCAAATTTTGACTTGGGGTAAAATTCTATTCGGCTTGAATTTGGAATAGAATTTGTCCAAATTTTGACTCAAGATAGAATTGAATTCAAATTCTTCCAAGGTTTTGACTCTGAATATTTGTTGAATTTGAAATTGGACTTAAACATAGTTCGAGTTGGGTTCTATTTGGTTGAATTTGGGATAGAACTTTAATTTGAGATATAATTTGATGTATTCCAATTTTGGAGTTGAATAATCTCAAATGTTGAAATTCCAAATTTTACTCAACCATTTGATAACCATTTAATTTTTATTATTAGATATTTATTGTTATTTTTTACTTTACTTTATTATTCTGTTTCCAAATTTTTTCTTTTTTCTTTTGGTTTAACCAGAGTTTAAAAATTTGAAACCGTCAATTCGAAGATAGTTTAGTGGATAAAATATCAATTATCGTCTCAAAAGTTGGTTCGATTCCCAACCCGTAATTATTAATCTAATTCTTCTTAACACTGTATACTAATTTAGTCCAATTGATAACTACTAACCCAAATAGCTCTTCCTTCTTCCATTAAAAAATCAACCGAGTTTAAAATGAACTTTTTTAATTTCCTAGCCGGATGTAAAAAAGAAAGTTTTGGGAACTAGCCCAAGAAATCTCATTCTCATGTGTTCCATTATTTCCTTCTTTAACCTTATTTTTCTCGAGTTTGACCCAATAAAATATTAAAAATTCTTACCTCTGCAATGGGCAAAAGTGAAATCAAAAGTTTGAGGAAAAGACGACCAAAAGGGAAGGAGTTTGGTGTGTATAAATACACCAAATTCCTCAAAATTCACTTATCATATTCAATAATCTCCACTAATTGTGATTTCATGATCTGTGTGTTAATTTAATTATCAGCTCAAAACCCTCCTCCCTCCTCTGAAAATGAAGATCCAATTTTCTTTCTTTTTTGCTATTTTACTTCTTCTAATCAACACTCATGGGCTCGAAGGTTGTAGAACAATGAAAGAAGAAAAATGTTCGACGGTGGTGCTTCTGCAGTCGCTGCAGAGGGCGCCTGTTCCTCCCTCTGCAAGAAATGGCAACACCAATATTCCGGTGCCGGTCCGGCAAAGGGCTTTTACCGGAAAACCCATGGTGGCGCCGCCACACGCCTAACCAAATCATTTAATGCTTCCTTGTGGTGTAGCCTTGAAGACCTAACAAATATATGCATGGGGTTTGCTTTTGTTTATTTGAATTTTTGTTTGTGTAATGTAAGCTAAAGCAAATAATAAGTCAAGTAGGAAATGATATCTATGTTGTTTACTTATTATTTCATTTTTAACATAAATGTAATAATAACATCACATCTATTATGTATCTATAACAAATTTAGAGTTTTTTTCTTTTTCTTTTTCTTTTTGTTTTAATTTTTTTTTAAATATAGCATTACAAATGTGGGTTTGTATTCAAATATTTAATATAACTTATAAGAAAGATTACTAATGCATTAACACTACTTAACCTATGTTTTAGGTAAGCAACAATAATTTAGAGGGGTGAATCATAAATATATAGGAATTTAAAAAAAAATGGAAATCAACAATTTCTTTTAGTTTTTAATATTTGACAGAAATTTTTTAAAATACTTCTAAATAACTAAAGAAAAAATAAGATTAGTTAAAATATATATATATATACTCTTTTACATATATAATGCCTCTTTTTCACATTTAAAATAGCAAAAATGATTTAATTGTGTTTTGTTATCGAGTTGAACTCAATATCATATTTTTAATAATTTAAAAGTACCTTAACTTAAATGAACGGTATGTAATAGTTTAAGAGGTTGACTAATCATGATTAACTTACATGGTAAACAACTCATAATAAAAATTATATATTAAATAAAAGTAGGAAATCTAGAAGCTGAACAAAAAATGTAATCTTACTTTTGTATGTACAGGACTTTCCAATTTAACCATTAAACCATCTTTGGCGCTATTATATACTTTATAAACTTTGGGCCCTTCATTTGTTTTTGTGTTATCATTGAAGCATATCTTTGGCACTATTTTATTCTTCATAAACTTTCGGGCCTTCATTTGTTTTTGTGTGTGTTTGTTTGTTTGTTTGTTTTTTTTTTTTTGTGTATTGTACTTAAGTAATACAAATAGTAAGGCTCTCATTTGATAACTATTTAGTTTTTGAAAATTGTACTTGTTTTCTATTATTGACATGGTATTCATATTTTTACGAAAACATTTGAATTCTTAGCTAAATTCAAAAACAAAAACAAACTTTTAAAAATTACTTTTTTAGTTTTGAAAACTTGGCTTGAATTTTGAAAAAAGTAGATAACAAAACAAAGAGACTCATAGTTGATAGTAGTATTTATAAGCTTAATTTTCAAAAGCCAAAAATCTAATGATCATCAAACGGGACTTAAGTAATTTATTTTTAAATTTGTTATCGAACTTGATACATGAGGTTTTAAACACAAGTCAATGTAATAATTAAGATACAAAATTTTTATTAAATATAATGCAAAATTTTAGGGCTTTTTTTTTTTTTTTTTTGAGGGAATAAGAAGTTTTAGGATTATAACAAATTTTTATGTGAAATTTAAGAATTAAAACGAAACATTAGAAAGCAGTAAAAAGACTAAAATGAAATAAATATAGGAAGAATTCTCCATGGAGAACCCGACTCCCACGATTTCTTGTAAAAAATCTCCGCTCTACGTATTCTAGCAAAATTTAATGAAGAATTTCATAAAGATGAAAATGATTTGAGGGATGGAGACGGAGACGGATTGCCCTACCTTCATGCAACCTGTGAATACCCTTAGGCATTTTACATTCTTAATTTGTCAAGTCCGTTGACTCCAAATTCCACCGTTGTTAATCTATTCAAAAACTTTGCGTTAGCCTTGGCATAAAAATGGTCAAGAGTCAAGCCATTATAATACAAACATAACAAGATTTTTCTCTTTTTCATTTTCTTTTCCAAAGAAGAAACGTAACAAAGATTTAAAATACTGATGGAATCATGCACACGATATCACATAAATTGTACAGACCGCTAAATTGGTTTATTTTTCTTTTTTCTTAGTTACTTTTCTTTTAAAAAAAATCAAAAGTATATTTTTATAAACCAGTTTAAATTATTGAGTATATTTTAATATAAAAAAAGTAAAAATGAAACAATATAAAAAAAAAGTTTAAACACAACTTTTTACTGTGGTGGAGTTTGGTGTGTATAAATAAAACCCACCTACTTCCTCAAAATTCACGTATCATATTCAGTTATCTCCACTAATTGTGGTTTCATAATCTGTGTGTTAATTTAATTATCAGCTCAAAATCCTCCTCCCTCCTCTCAAAATGAAGATCCAATTTGCTTTCTTTTTTGCCATTTTACTTCTTCTAATCAATACTCATGGGCTCGAAGGTTTTAGAACAATGAAAGAAGAGAAGCAAAAATGGTCGACGGTGGTGCTTATGCAGTCGCTGCAGTGGGCGCCTGTTCCTCCCTCTATAAGAAATGGCAACACCAATATTCCGATGCCGGTCCGACAAAGGGTTTTTGCCAGAAAATCCAAGGCGGCGGCGCCGCCACACGCCTAACTAAATCACTTAATGCTTCCTTGTGGTGTAGCCTTGAACACCTAACAAATATATGCATGGGGTTTGCTTTTGTTTATTTGAATTTTTGTTTGTGTAATGTAAGCTAAAGCAAATAATAATAAGTCAAGTAGGAAATGATATCTATGTTGTTTACTTATTATTTCAGTTTTAGTATAAATGTAATAATAACATCACATCTATTAATTATCTTTGACAAATTTAGAGTTTTTTTTCTTTTTGTTTTAATTTTTTTAAATATAGCATTACAAATGTGGGTTTGTATTCAAATATTTAATATAACTTATAAGAAAGATTACTAATGCATTAACACTACTTAACCCATGTTTTAGGTAAGCAACAATAATTTAGAGGGGTGAATCATAAATATATAGGAATTTTAAAAAAAATGGAAATCAACAATTTCTTTTAGTTTTTAATATTTGACAGATTTTTAAAGTACTTCTAAGTAACTAAAGAAAAAATAAGATTAGTTAAAAAAAAAATATTATATATACTCTTTTACATATAATGCCTTTTTTTCACATTTAAAATAGCAAAAATATGATATTGAGTTCGCCTTATCATGGCCAGCCTTAAGGGGAACTCAAGCCCCAATCTACTTTTCGCCCAGCTTTGTGGCTTAGTCAGACCTTAGGCGAGGTTATTCAACTTAACCAAGCTTCAGTAAAGATGTAGCGGAAGTATACTTGGCCATACACGTCGCCCGTACGTGTATGTTCGCTCAAACGCGACTCTAGCCGACTTGCCTCTACTCTAGGCCAAGTCCTAAGGCTCAACCTTGCCTCTACATTAGGCCAAGGTCATCATAACGCAACGTCGCTTCTTGGGACATCGTCCCTCAACTCTTGGACATGTCCACAATGTCTCTACATCAGTCTGGAACTTCACCGGGACTCATTCGGACCCTTATTTGGGCCAAAACGGCCTTAAAACGCTCAACCGGAGCTTACCGGGTGATTCCGGCACTTATCGGGACTTATCGGGTGATTATAATGCTTACCGGGTGAAACCGAAGCAAACCGGAGCTTTTCGGGGCATTATATACAAACCGGGACATATCGGGCAAGTACCATCCAAACCGGAAACTATATCGGGTCCCACTGATGAATAGTGATGCCATCCCGAGCTTCGGGAGGTCATCGAACTTAGCTACTTAATCGGACATGTTATCGAAATCCTTCCCATGGGTCGCCTTCATAATCGGGGCCTCTCGGACATCCATCCATCCGAGTCATATCGAGGCATGAACTCTCCCGAGCCCATGCCGAGCCATTCTCGTATTGCTGGCCGCTACCGGGTCCTATGGTCGAACCTCTAGCCCATGGGAAGGTGTGTTTTGTTATCGAGTTCGAACTCAATATCATATTTTTAATAATTTAAAAGTACCTTTAACTTAAATGAACGGTATGTAATAGTTTAAGAGGTTGAGTAATCATGATTAACAATAAGCAACTCAAAATAAAAATTATATATTAAATAAAAGTAAGAAATCTAGAAGCTGAACAAAAAATGTAATCTTACTTTTGTATGTACATGGATTTCCCAATTTGTTGAGTAATCATGACTAACTTACATATGGTAAAACTCAAAATAAAAATTATATATTAAATAAAAGTAGGAAATCTAGAAGCTGAACTAAAAATGTAATCTTACTTTTGTATGTACATGGATTTCCCAATTTGTTGAGTAATCATGACTAACTTACATATGGTAAAACTCAAAATAAAAATTATATATTAAATAAAAGTAGGAAATCTAGAAGCTGAACTAAAAATGTAATCTTACTTTTGTATGTACATGGATTTCCCAATTTAATCATTAAACCATCTTTGGCGCTATTATATACTTTATAAACTTTGGGCCCTTCATTTGTTTTTGTGTTATCATTAAACCATCTTTGGCGCTATTATATTCTTCATAAACTTTCGGCCCTTCAATTGTTTTTGTTTTTTGTTTTTTGTTTTTTTTTTTTTTTTTGTGTATTGTACTTAAAGTAATACAAATAGTAAGTCTCTCATTTGATAACTATTTAGTTTTTAAAAATTGTACTTGTTTTCTATTATTTACATGGTATTCATATTTTTACGAAAACATTTAAATTCTTAGCTAATTTCAAAAAACAAAAACAAACTTTTAAAAAGTACTTTTTTAGTTTTGAAAACTTGACTTGAATTTTGAAAAAAAAATTGAAAAAAGTAGACAACAAAACAAAGAGACTCATATAATTGATAGTAGTATTTATAAGCTTAATTTACAAAAGCCAAAAACCTAATGATCATCAAACATGACTTAAGTAACTTATTTTCAAATTTGTTATCAAACTTGATACATGAGGTTTTAAACGCAAGTGAATGTAATAATTAAGATACAAATTTTTTATTAAATATAATGCAAAATTTTAGGGTTTTTTTTTTTTGAGGGAATCAAAAGTTTAGGATTATAACAAAATTTTATGTGAAATTTAAGAATTAAAACGAAACATTAGAAAGCAGTAAAAAGACTAAAATGAAATAAATATAGGAAGAATTCTCCATGAAGAACCCGACTCCTACGATTTCTTGTAAAAAAATCTACGCTCTAGTATTCTAACAAAATTTAATGAAGAATTTCATAAAGATGAAAATGATTTGAGGGATGGAGACGGAGACGGGATTGCCCTACCTCCATGCAACCTGTGAATACCCTTAGGCATTTTACATTCATAATTTGTCAAGTCCGTTGACTCCAAATTCCACTGTTGTTAATCTATTCAAAAACTTTGAGTTATCCTTGGCATAAAAATGGTCAAGAGTCAAGCCATTATAATACAAACATAACAAGATTTTTCTCTTTTTCATTTTCTTTTCCAAAGAAGAAACGTAACAAAGATTTAAAATGCTGATGGAATCATACACACGATATCACATAAATTATACATACCTCTAAATTGGTTTATTTTTCTTTTTTCTTAGTTACTTTTCTTTAAAAAAAAATTCAAAAGTATATTTTTATAAGCCAGTTTAACTTATGCATAAAATCTCTATTCCTTCTATAATAGCGGGTGCTAAAGTACATATAAAATCTCAAATTCACACCAAACTTATTGAGTAGATTTTAATATAAAAAATAAAGATGAAACAATATAAAAAAAAGTTTAAACACAACTTTTTACTGTGGTATCATATTAATCACCATTAGACCTCATAACTTATTAAGTTGATAGGTTTGAGTTAATCTAACTCTTTCTCATGTTTATTTTTTTTTTTAAAAAAAAACTTTTTCTCATGTGATATACCCATATATCAAAATATCTAGCTTTTTTCGAGCATCAATAACTTGCTTCTTCTATTTTGAGAAGGTCACTTTTTAATCCTTAAAGAAGAAAGGTGTGTAGTACGTGTAAGTTAACGTCTCCTATTTTGCATTATTCTTCCTACCAGAAAGTATATGAAAACTTTGATCGAACTCCCAACATCATGTAATGAGGGTAAATAATAACGATAATAATAATTACAACTTTATGAGAAGTGGCGTATGGTGGCTAGCTCTCTTTTCAGGTATATATTGAATATTAGTTTTTTTCTACTTTATTTTCTTCTTATTTTCTCGTTCCAATTCGCCATGTTCCCAATTTTTGGCTCGTGTTTTTGTCAACAGAACTCAATGTTGTGGAAATCAGAAATGTGGCCAAAGACTTTATTCTGTTGTTTCCAAATCTAATTCTTCTTAACACTGTATACTTTTTTCCAAGTAAACAGCTGCTACCTCTTCCTTCTTCCATTAAAAAAAAAAAAAAATCAAAGTCAAACTTCTTCAATTTTCCAAGTCTATATTTTTGCAAAATAATATTCTTTTTCACTAAAAATAAAACATTCATTGTTTATTATCGCATGAAATAAAATTGATTTCAAATTTTATTTACATAAAAAAAATTTAGGCTAAAATGATTGGATTTTGCCGATTTTCATAAAATTTTAAGGCAAATTATTGATTTAACCTTCTCATATTTTAATTTTCTATCAATAATCCAGATTAAAAGCATGTATTAGTCAACTTTTTATTTTATTTTTCTCTTAAACCAACTTCCAAAAGAAAAAAATTAATTACATGCATTTCAAAATTTCCTAATTCTAAATAAGATAAAGAATTTAAAACCAATTTTCTAATTAGAAAAAAAGAATTTAACATATTTTCCTAATTTCAAATCACAAGATTTAAAATAATCTGGGATAGAAAACCAATTTTGGGAACAAACCAAGAAGTTTCATTTTCTCATGTGTTTTTTTCCTTAGCTTCTTCTTAAGAAAGCTAACCTTATTTTTCTCGAGTTTGACCCAATAAAAATTCTTTCTTGTTTACGTCAGCACAATAGGCAAGAGTCAATTCACGAATTTGTGAAGATGACATATGAAAAGGAAAAAAATTGAGTGCAGCCTAAGCTGTCAATCTTTGTGCAGCCCACTCAACTATCCATTTATAGTTTGTCATGTGGTAAACATTTTTTTCTTTTTTTTTTTTTTAATAAATATTTCAGATTTTTTTTTTTTGCTATGTAATTGGAGTGGATTGCACAAAGTTGGGTGCAACCCAGATTGCACCAAAGTATTGCTCGTACGAAAATGAAGCAAGTTGGTGCCTATAAAATATAACCCACCGACTTTCTCAAAATTTACATATTATTATCATATTCAACAAATCTCCATTAATTTTCAACCATCTGTGTGTTAATTTAATCATCAACTCAAAATTTGTGATAGTTGTGTAGATGAGAGATACATAAATGAATCGAGACCACATCCGTATTATAGGGATTAGGAGGATATAAAAGTATGGTTGAGAAAGTCTTAAAAAATTGATAATTACTTCCTATACCCAACAAGATGCACCTTCATTTTCGGTGGCTCAATCATAGGAACTCCAGATTAATTTTTTTTTCTTATTAGTTTTTTTAATAGAGCTCAAAAGTGCATTTTTTTAATAGTTTGACGTCTGACAACTTGAACATAACTTAACTAGTTAAGTCATTATATTCTCAACCAAAATGTCAAAAGTTTAAATCTACACTCCAATACTTATTATTGACTCAAAAGAAAAAAAGTTAACTTATACATAGAGTCTCTTTTTCCTACATGATAGCAAATGCAATATCACCATTTAATACCTAACCTAACCTAAGGTGGGTATGAACTTTCCTATTCACACGAGACTTAATAAAGTAGATTTTTCATATATAATAAAGAGGAAAGAACATCACAAAAATTCACAAAACTTTCTATACTATAGTATCATGTTAATCACCACCCATTAGACTTAAAAACTAATTAAGTCGATGATTAATAATCTAACTTTTTTCGTGATACCAATCTAAAAACTTTTTTTTTCACTAAAAATGGAACATTTCCAAAGTTATTAATATTTTATTGCCTTATTTGTATTTTCATTGTTTCTTATCATATGAAATAAAATGAATTCAAATCTTTTTTTAATCTAAAAAATAATTTTCGATATACTAAAACGGATAGGATTTCACAAGAATTCATAGATTTGTAAGGTAAATTTAGGCTTAGTTTGGGATTGCGGCAACTTTTAAAATAATTGCTAACAACTTTTCTTATAGAAAAATCACTTGTAGCACGAAGTAAATTAGTATTTAGTAAATTTTAATTTTAAACTTGAAAAAGCGGATTATAGTATTTAGTAAAATAATGCACAATTAATTGTTGTGATTTCGCTATAATGATCGAAGTAAACATATTATTTAAATTATTTTTATATTGATATTGAACATCTATTTTATTATAAGTAAATTGTTTAAAATTTTATGTGATTTAAATTGAAAGTTATTTTGTTTAATCTAAGTTATTTGATAAAAGTTTAGGAAAAACAATTGTTATAAAAAAACTGAATCAATTAAAATTTTATTGATATAGGATGAAATAGATGTGAAAGAAAAAAAATAGATAGAAGGATAGGATTGAAATTTTAAAATTTTAGATAGAGAATATGACAGATTTTAAGAAAGCTACTAGAGGTAGGTGATTTTGTATGTAAAAGGAAAATGAAAAGTGATTTTAGATAAACTAGTGATTTTAGATAAATTAGTGATTAATCAATTTGACCAAACAAGTAAAATGGTTAAGATTCTCCTACAAAAGCAATCCCAAACGCACCCTTAATGGTTTAATCCTGTTATATTTTAATTTTCTTTCGATAAATCATGATTAAAAGTTGTATTAGTAAAGCTTTTATTTTAATTTCCTTTCCATCGATTATCAGAACAAAAAAATTTCGTTATATTCATTTTATATTTTTTTCTCATTCCAAATAGAATTAAAAAAAAAAAATCAGAACTTCAAATCACAATATTTAAAATAATTTGTTGAACTTTCCTGATTCTAGACCAAAGGTTTTTTAAGTCATATCGTAAAAAAAAGAAAAAAGAAAAAAGAAAATTTGGGGGACAGACCTAAGAAGTCTCATTTTCTCATGTGTTCTTTGTTTTTTTTTCCCTATCTTCTACAAGAAAGTTAACCTAATTTTTCTCGAATTTGGCCCAATAAAAAATCTTTCTTCCTTACATCTGCAAATGCGCAAGAGTCAATTCAAGAGTTTGTGCAGAAGACGTACGAAAGTGAAGGAGGTTGGTGGTCTATAAATTAAACCCACCAACTTCCCCAAATATCACTAATAATCATATTCAACAATCTCTATTAATCTTCATTTCATCCTTCTTTTAATCATCACCTCAAGAACCCTTCTTTTCTTCTCTGAAAATGAAGATCCAGTTTGCTTTCTTTTTAGCCATTGTGCTACTTCTTGTCAACACTCATCAGCTCGAAGGTTGCAGAACGATGAAAGAGGATCAACAAAAGTGGTCGATGGTGCTTCAGCAGTCGCTGCAGAGGGCTCTGGTTCCTCCCTCTGGCAAAAATGGCGACACCACTATTCCAGTACCGGTTGGACAAAGGGCCTTTGCCGGAAAATCCATGGCGGCGCCGCCACACACCTACCCAGTTCATGTACCAGTTCCTTTTGGTGTGGCCGTGAAGACAGATTAATTAACAAAATATAAATGCATGGGGTTTGCTTTTGTTATTTTGTATTTCTTTTGCCTTTTGCAAATAATAAAATAATAATATGTGAAGGGGAAAAGGGCATTATAATCGTTTATTTCTGTTTGGGAAATGAAATCTATGTTGTATACTTATTGTGCTTTTAACAGAAAATGTAATAAAAACATCACATCTACTAATTATTTGTGACAGCTCCTAAAGTAACATGCACTCATTATCTTAAGGTTGAAGATTAAAATTTTTGTATCCCACATTTAAAAATTATTTGTGACAATTTAGAGCTAGTTATTTAGAAATTTCCATAATAAATGAAAGGGTAGTTTTGAATATTCTATCTATTAAATTGTACTTAGATTAGCATCAACATTAATTGTCTTGACTCGTGTGAATGTATATGTAAGAACACTAATGATAGCTAAGCAACCATTAAAAGAGATGGAAAGTGAGAAGATTCAAATTTTCAAAAAGAGCAAGGTTGTTATTATAGCTCTTTTTCTCTCCTCTTCTTGAAACTACAAAAGAAACAGAAAGGAAAAAAGAACAAGATTTTGAAAATTTTAAGATTTAGGATTAGACTAAGATTTTTAAAATACTTCAAAAAATGTACAAGGAAACAATTTATTAGCAAACAAAATTTACTGTTTAAATTATCAATTCTAAAAATAAGAAAGGAAAATTACCCTTTTGATGATTAAAGTTTGGCTAATAGTTCTATTTGGTCTTCCAATTTCAAAATCTTATGCTTTTGTCTTTCAAGTTTAAGAAATCCCAATTTCAGTCCTTAAAATCAGGTTTCATTAGCTTTTAAATTGAATTTAATAGTGATGTGAAAATTTAATGGGTAACATATGGAAAAAAAAAGAAAAAAAAAATTATTTAGCCAACCTGAGTATAGTTCCATTGGTTATAAATATTACGCTTCCATTGGTTATAAATATTACGCTAAATTATATAAATATCCCTGAACTTTGCCATCTGTTTCAAAAATACCCAATTCTTTTAAAAGTTGTAATATTACCATTGACCTTTCATAAATATTTCAAAACTACTATTGAAGTAGAAATTTGTTAGAACGTAGGACGAAAAGTGGACATGATAGAATGTCGTTCTTTCAAACTTAATCCAGACAAGTGTCCTTAGTCACTAATACACTGTTCCACTTCCAGGTCACCACCATGTCGACTTTCCATCCAAATTTCTAACAAATTTCTACTCCAATGGTAGTTTTGAAACATTTATGAAAGGTTAAAGGTAATATTGCAACTTTTGAAAAAACAGAGGTATATTTTTTGAAATAGAAGGCAAAGTTCAAGAGTATTTTTTTTTTTAATAATTTAGCCTAAATATTTTACCCTCAACCAAAAAGTCAAAAGTTTGAATCTCCACCATTACATGTCATTGAACTAAAAAAATAATATTTTTCTCTCCCCTCCCATAACCCCATTTCACCTTGTGTTCAACCCTTCCTCATTGATGGGTAAATATATGAACCCCCACTTAAATAATTTTGGCCATTCTATTTTCAAATTTTTTTTTAGCCTCTAAACTTTCATAAATACTTGTTTCTGTCTTATTCATTTTTAACATGTAGTGTATTTTATTAATAGAAATGGTAAGTCACTTATTTTCAAATTCTATACAAAATTAAAGCTTTTTTTTAAAAAAAATATGTAGGGTGGGAGATTCAAACATCTGATCTCTTAGTTGTCGATGATACATATTTTATGTCAGTTGAGTTATGATCATATTGACTATACCAAATTAAAGTTGATGCATGTGACTTCACCAAGTCAATAGGATATATGAAGCAAAATTTCTATTGGTTATATACAATACAAAAATTTAATAGCAAAGACTAAAACAAACTTGTATATGAAATTTAAGTACTAAAATATAACATTTAAAAGTATGAAGATATAAAATAAACACGGGCGTTTAGAGATTAGCATGAAAGAATTTTAAAATCATTTCAAAATTACTTTTGGAAAATGACATAAATAACAAAACCCTCACAATTCATGTTTTTAGGTTGTCAAGTCCACTAATTCCACTTTCCACGATTTTAATGTATCAAAAAATTTGAGTCTAGCATAGGCATCAAAATGGTCAAGAGTGAAGCCATGAAACAAACGTAAGAAAGATTTAAAATGCTGACGAAGTCAGGCATATGATGTCACATGAATTATATACATAAATTTCCTTCAACGTTTTGGGGATCAAATCTTTCTTCTTAATTAATTAGTTTTTGAAAAAAAATGGAATTTGGACGTGCATTTTATTTAATAGTTTAATCTCATATTCAATTGAGGCTTAATAGGTAAATTTTTAAATGCAATGATGAGAAAATAACATTAAAGTATTTTTGAACTCATACAATCTTCCACCTCTAGTATCATATTAATCACCATTAAACCTAAAAATTAATTAACTCAATATGTCATTAGGTTATATCTATATTTTCCTTTTCATGATACCATAAAAAAAAAAAAGAAAAAAAAAACCTCTTTTTTGAACCTTAACTCACTTCTCCCATGAAAGATGTCACTTTTCAATCCTTAAGGTAGGAATGTATAGGCTTTTCCCCAACTTAACCTAATTAGATTAGATTAATAAAAATATATAAATTTATTATTAGTTTTTAGTTAATTTCCTTGATCATATTCTCCATCTCAATCCGCCATATATTCCTCATTTGAGGTTTGAGTTTTGTCACAAACGTGGTTGATGGTTAACAATGACTTTGATTCTGTTGCTTCAAATCTTCTTCTCAACAGTACTATATTACTTTTTAGTCCAAGTAAACAACCTGCTAACCCAAACAATTCTTTCTTCTTCCATTTTTTTTTAAAGTCAACTTCAATTTCCCAAATTTCTGTTTTTGCATAAAAGGGCTTCGTTTTTTTATTCCACACTAAAAATGAAATAATTCCAAATATGTCAATTATAACGATTGATTTTTTGTTTTCTATTTGGTTAAATTACAAGTTTAGTCCCTAAATTTTTAAATTTGTGCCTATTTGGCTCATGAACTTTAAAATACGTCTAATGGATCTTTGAACTTTCAAGTGTATGTCTATTTAGTCGGTTCCTTAAGTTTGAGAAATAGTTAACGAACTTGTAAACTAACTGGTTAACCAAATAACTCTTTTAAAAATTGACGTATTTTCTAATTTTTTAAATAATAAGTATAAGTAGATGAAAATAAAACCATACTTTGTGGTTGTAATTTTCTATACTAGTTAAAATTATTTCGTAAGTTGGATTTATTAAAACGAGAAGTACAGAAAAGAGGATTAGGAGAGTAGGGATGAACTCATATAAAAAAAAGGTAGAGGAATGAGAAATCTTCCTCATTTTCATTTATATGAAATTTAACATGGATGTTGACAAAAAAGTTAGAATCCCAATTGAGCAATGTTTAGGTGCTGTCTGGGCTGCACCTAGCTCTTGCAGCCCAGCTACGTGACCTATTCTTATAGTGCCATGTGACAATCCAATTTCTTTTTTTTTTGTTTTTTTTTTTTTACATTTGCCCACTTCTCTTTTTCTAAGTTTTTTTCCCCCTTTCTTTCATTCTTTTCTTTTTCATTTTTCAGAAAATTTCTTTCCATTTGATAACATTTTTTTTTTCTTTTTACAAAACTCTTTGACAATATCAATTTATTTTTAAAATTATATATATTTTTTATTTTTATTATCTTTCTTCATCTATACAATACCATTGATTTTTAATTAATCAATTGAAAATTGAGAGTTTATAATAATAATGTGAGAAATATGCTTCATAACCTAAAGCTAACGGCAGTTTCATAATCAATTTAATTTTTTTGTTTTATAATTTTGTATTTATCTTCTTATTTTCTTTTCTCATCTACACAATATCATTTATTTCCTACTAATCAATTGAAAATTTAGAGTTAAAAATAGTAATGAGAGAATACATTTCATAACCTAAAATAACATTTTTTTACATATAATTTTGTTTGACAATATAAATTTTATTTTTTCTTTTTATTTTAAACTCTCAATTTTCAATTGATGAGTTGAAAATATTATATAATACCATTTATTTTCATAAATAAATAATTGAGCGAGATTTCTCTAAAATTGGAATAATTTAATTGAATCTCTAACATCAATAACCCTTGTGGTGTAGATGATTTCTCTGAATTGAATCTCAATTGTGATTTTCATTGATTGTTATCATTATCCACCTTTTACTAATTCATTTGATTAAGAAGAATGGAAAAAATATAAGAAGATAAATAAAAATTATAAAACAAAAAAAATAAAATTGATTATGAGACTGTTGTTAGCTTTATGTTATGAAGCATATTTCTCACATTATTATTGTAAACTCTCAATTCTCAATTGATTAATTGAAAATAAATGATATTCTATAGATGAAAAAAGAGAATAAAAAAATATATAATTTTAAATATAAATTGATATTGTCAAAGAGTTTGTAAAAAGAAAAAAAAAATAAATGTTATCAAATTAAAAGAAAATTTCTAAAAAAAATGAAAAAGAAAAGAATGAAAGAAAGGAAAAAAACTTAGAAAAAGAGAAGTGGGCAAATGTAAATATATATATAAGATTGTCACGTGACACCATAAGAATGAGTCACGTGGTTGGGTTGTAGAAGTGGGTACAGCTGAGGCAGCACCTAAGCATTGCTCATCCCAATTATACTAGAAAACGGGATATAAATATTTTATTAGCATTTTTTTTCCATAAAAATTCATCAGAGAAATATATTCTAAATTTTAGACGTATGGCCAAGGTTGGTCATCCAGAAAATTATTTGGATAAAGAATTCATATAATATAAATACATACTCATGCATGCATGTTAGAGCAAACGCTACAAATCGGCAACATTATTATAACAAAAAAGAAATCGTTTTAAACAAACCCCATTAAAATGATCAATTCATTCAATACATGAACCTAACAAATCTTGGAAAATAATTAAAAAAGAAGACAAAAAGAAATTATCAGCTAAGTATAAATTATTTTTCTTTATCAGGAAGCAAAAGAAGAGGACGGCGGTGGCGGAGCAGGTGGTCGTCGGAGAACGGCGCCGGCGACATTCATGCCGTTCAATTCACAGGGAACATTCCCTTGTCCGGGAATATTGGTACACGGATTCGGCCCAGACGGCGGCACCAGCGCCCGTTGCAGTGACTGAGAAACAAATTTCGGCCATTGCTCTTCTTTCAATGATCTCTTCGCTTCAATTTGTGCACAAACCAAGAGGATTGTGAACATAATTAGAATTACAAAGAGGAGTTTTTGTTGAAAAAATCTCATCTTTAATCGTTTCAAAATTAACCCAAATTTTCTTTCTCTAAGATGGTTTTGAGATTGGAAATATTGGATATATATATATATATATATATCTGTAGGTATTTGATTTAGTACAATAGATTTGACTGGGACTTTTCATGGGTTTTGTTTTACTCTGAAAGCATGATCTTACGAAGTCTTTGTTTGAAAGTTGAAAATGCTATGTTGGAATAAAGGGATGAAATTGCGCAAAATCAAAAAACCGGTTCAAGATGTTTTGAAAACGGGATATTTTGTCAAAAAATTACATTATAAATTTAAAAATTTTAGTTGAAAAGGTATGTCTTGTGTGTGTGTGTTTTTTTTTAATCTCAACAACATGAAGGATAGAAGGATTCAAATCTCTTACATAATAGCTACAATGAGGGAGATTTAGAATTTGAGAGTGCAACTTCTTCTATATCCCTAACCTCTCGATCGAAAATATATACTTTAACCCATTAAACTATATATACTTAGATTTACAATTAAAAAAATGAGTTAATTAAATAAGCTAGCTGTTAAATGATTGAATTAAAAATTGTGGACATAGATTTAAGAGGAGTAAATTAATTATAAAGTAAATAAATGGGGCACTTGTAAATATAGCAAAAAATTAATAATTAATTGCAAATATAGCAACCACTTTTTTAATTTGAAAATATAGCTAAAAAAAAAAAAAGAAAGAGAGATTTAGCTTAAAAGGAAACATAAAAAAAAAAAGTCAGTTATACCCGTAAATGAAAAAATTTCTATATCATTTTGATATATTTATATTAGTTATATTATTTATAGTGCTAGATTTATACGAATCATTACTATTTCTTTCTTGGGATTTCTCCATTATTCATATATCTACGTACTTTAAAAGTATAAAAATCATTTAAGTTAATTGTGTAATAACCGCACCAAGTACTATTTTTACCAAAGGTTTTGCTACTTCAAGTTTTTTAAATTGAAATGCATCTGTCAAAGAGAGCATAACTCAACTGGCATATTGAATGTGTTAACGACCACGATGTCTGTAGTTCGAATCCCCCCAACCCCTATTGTACTCAAAAAAAAAAAATTGAAATGCATCTATCCTTATATATTAGTCCCCGCTCTCCAATCTCATTGGTTAATGACACACCAAGATTTAAAATGTTGATGTCGATAGAAATGTCGAGGTTCGAATTTTATGAAAATGTCAATGAAAATTTCGGAAAAGTTTATGGAAATCATAGAAATTGATGGACATTGTTTGAATTAGTTAATGAAACTTTAATTGTGGCTTAATTAGATTATAATTGACCATTTTAATCATCATATCTAAAAACTAAGACAATATTTAGATATAAATATTGATGAAAATGTCCATGCGAGTATAAGTTTTGAAAAAAAAATGAAAATTGATTAAAATTGTTTGAATTATTTTACGAAACTTTAATTGGGGTTTAATTATACTATAGTTGTTCATTTTTAACTATCATATCTAAAAAATATATAATATTTATATTAAAATATCGATGAAAATGTTGGTGTTAGCAAAAATTTTAGAAAAATTATGAAAATTGATGGACATTGTTTCAATTATTAAATGAGATTTTAATTTTGATGACTTAATTAAACTATAATTAACCATTCCTAGTTTACTATACAAAATTATATTAAATATTAGTAATTAGTTATAAATTTAAATGAGATATGAAACATATGATCAAATAGTAAAAGTAATAGCAACTAACAAGTCGATAATAGTAACTATACAATTAATAATGAACTAAAAAAAACTATACAATTAATAAAACAAAGTTAAACTATAATGTAGAGAGAGATAATAACCTTCAAACTTAACTTAAAAATAGGTGAAATAGATGAAAATTTGAATTAGAAGCTAAAGTTCCTAATTTAAAAAAGAAATTTAAAAGAATTTGAGAGTAATAGAGATAATGAAGAATTTGAGATTGAAATGTAAAGAAAGTAAAAATTGAAGAAATAGGTGGTAAAAAATAATAAAAAAAATTAAAATATAGAATAAAAAAGTTAATAAAAATATTTGTTATGATTTAGAAGATATTTGGAAAATTGTAAAATTTGATGTGAGTTTGACGTAAAAAGTAATTAAATAAAAAAAGTTATATATATATATATATATATATGAAGTATGATTTGTCCAATAAAAGTGTATTGTATAGTTGTATGCCTACTTGTATTGTGTTTAATTTTACAAAAAGAAGTAAAAAAAATGTATGAAATAAGAACAATAGGAAGAAAAAAAAAGCTCTGATAGATTGACTTCAGGTTATACAAGGGTCACAGGTGCATCAGTCAGTGATTGACGATGTGCCTGTGACATTTTGAAATGAAATTTTAAAAAAATGTTGGACATAAAGGAAATGTCGCCGGAAACCTAGAAATATCACCAGAAACCTCGAAATTTCGAGGTTTCGCTAAAAGGAGGGGAAAAACAACTTTTCCCCCCTTTCGACATGTCAACCCTGTCAACATGCCGATATGTTGAGCGACATTTCGATATGTCGCTCGACATTTAACACTATGGATGCACGTAAATTTGGTGGCATGGGTTATGCATCTCTTTTTATATGGATCATTATTCTTAGTAGCTTGTATAGTGATTACATTTCAAGAAGCTATAAGAATTTTTTTATAAAAACAATAATTTATTAGATGCATTATTTTACTTTGATGAGATCCAATACATAAAAGGAAGGGAGTGAAATATATTACTCATGTACTTGATATATCAATATCAAGTACATCACTTATATACTTTATATTAGTTATATCAATGACATATTATGTTAGTGATATATCTATTATCATGGATATCAGTTATATCAGTCGATAAATAATCTAATATGAAGTATATCACTAGTATACTATTTTTGTTGATATAAGTATTCGGAAGTAGACATACTTCGTATAAGGTATATCATTGATTTGCTAAATAATCAACTTCTTTTTATTTATGTACTTTTCAATTATCTCTCTTGTGTTTATGGTTAATGATTTGTTTGCAAGCTACTTTCAAAATGAAATAAAAGACATGTTGAACAAAGAAAATAAGGTGATAGGGGAAGGAGAAAACATTTGAGCAAGACCAAAGAAAAAGTGAATATAGAAGTGCATGCTCAATTGTTTGAATAAGGAAACACAATGAGTGAAAAAAGCACACAGAACAAACTTTTGGGTATGTTGTCTACATTAATGGAAGTAAAATAAATGAAAGATTTTCATCAAAGTCTGAAATGGAGGAACAATCCCAAGAATCTCTTCAAAAGAACAACCCTCCAACAAGGAGTATTGAACTCTTTAATATTGACATTAATATTGAGAAGATGGTTAATTATGCAACCAACTATATTAATGAGAAAGAGACTGAGATAACACTTTTTTTTTTTTTTACTTATTAGGGTATATCAATTATATATTTATGTGACTGATATACTTCATATTAGATATATCAGTTTGTATCAATGATATACTTCATTTTAGGTATATTAGTTATATTATTGATATTATTGCGTTGTTTTTAAGTGTTCGCAAATAACCGCAAGTGTACGGTGTCAAGTTTTAATATAGTGATACGTATAGAGTATCGTCTCCACAAGGATTAGTTTTCTTTAGATTAATTAAGTACCGTAATTACTTTCACCAAATTTTATTTAGAGAAACAAACTTTAAATTAAGAGGAAATCAAATCTAAACTAAATATATACATGCTTTGGAGTCCAATTTCGAGAGACATGAATGATTGATTAAATTAAGCCCAACTTTGAATTGATTAAAGAATTGAGTTATTAGCAACGATCCTAAGCCAAGAATTACTAAACTATTCAATTGACTCTCTCAAGCCCAATTGAACTCATGCAAAGGAATAGACAAACCTCTCGATCTATTTCTACTACTAGGCATGACATTAAAACATTCTTTTAAGACTTCTAGCATTAACCTACTCATTCTCATGCAATAGATTAACCCTAGTCATGCATCTAATGGTTTTTAACTAAATTTACTCTCTCAAGCTAAATTTAGTATAACATGCAAAGTCAATAGCCAAAAGCTTAGACAATTAAAACAAGATGCATAAACGATGTCAATATAGACTACAACTCAAAAGCCAAACAAAGTCTTACAAATATACAACCATCCAAAGAGTCTATAACATAAATAAACAATACATGCTCAGTCTAAAAAATCCTAAATTCAAAAGCAAAGTCAAAGAAAAAAGAGAGAAAACTGAGGGATGTGCGTGCCAAAACTCGTTCCCGTCGTAATGTCCCTCAATCTCGACCTTTGAGTCTCCTCCTTAGCTCTCCAAATGTCTCCTCTAGGTCCCAAGACACTGATGAAATAAAGTTTAGGGTTTTTGATCTCTCATAACGGCTCATTTTACACGAATGAAACATTTTTCTTTTATAGACATCGAGATAGCGTTGCAATTCTAGGGGCAACATTGCAATGTTGTCCCTTCGAATAAAATACAAAAAGAAAATATCAATTGGGTTGGCGTTACAACGCTCTAGACAGCGTTGCAATGCTATGTCTGCTGCATTCCAAGGCTGAAGGGCTGCACATATGGCGTTGCAACGCTATAGGTGGAGTTGCAACACTATACTCTTGGGCTCACAGGCTTGTTTCATTCTCTTTAACACTTGGATTTTCAAATATAGCTCCAATTTGCTCCAAATTCACCCAAATACTTCTCAAAACTTCGATTTTGCTTCAATTGCTCGGTTTCTACAAAATATATATAAAAATACATCAAACTTCACATATTCATAGCAAAACTAACAATAAACTAAGGCTAGAAATAGTACCATTTTATGTGCTATTAGATATACCTAATTATGATATACTTTGTATTAGGTAATTCGATATACTTTTTTTTATTAAGTATATCACGGAAATCTAGAAATAATGACGGAAAAATCGAAATAACAAAATAAAGATAGATATCTGATTTTAAATATTTTTCCATGTTTGCAAAACTTAAAAATTCGTGGCTAGATTTTCAAATATACTAAACATTTTGCTACCTATTACAAATCTCTCCTAAATACATTGGTGCGTGTATATGAGTAGACTTGTGTTTTAATTAAAATCAAAACTATATATATATAAAGGTTATTAATTGATTGATTCTATTAAACCGAGTAGTTTAGAAGTAATAAAATGTATAAACGGTTTGTGAAGGTGTTAGAGTTGAGTTGAATTGGTCCCCATCAACCAAGCAAGAAAAAGAAACAAATATTTTATATAGTCAATGTCAAAAGTCTTGAAAAAAAATATAGATTTTCAAAGTTTTGTTTTGACAAAATCATGCCTACAATGTCACATAATTTAGACGTACCTCTAAATTGGTTTATTTTTCTTTCTTATTATATTCTTTTTAAAAAAGAAAGCTAAAAAAATACATTTTATAACTGTTTAACTGACGCGCATAGGATCACTCTTTTCTATACATGATAGCATATGCAATATCACAATTTATTAATACCTAACCTAGCCGAAGGTACGTATGAACTCTCCTATTCACATGAGGCTTAATAAGTAGACTTTTATATAAAATAAAGAGGAAAGAACATCACAAAAATTTAAATACAAAACTTTCTAAAACTATAGTATCACGTTAATCACCATTAGACTTAAAAACTAATGTGATACTCATCTAAAAATCTATATTCTTTTTAAGCATCAACTTGTTTCTTCTATATATCTTGGGAGAGGTTACTTTTTAGCAAAGAAGGGGTATATAAAGTTACAGCCTCCTACTTTATAACATTTTTCATATCATAAAGATATATGGAACTTTGGTCGGACTCTCAACATATATAATTAGAGTAAATAATGAAGGAAAAACTTGATGAAAAAGTGGCTCAAATGGTGCCTAAGCTAGCTCGATCTCTTTTCATAATATATATTTAAAATTATTATTTACTTTATTTCATTTTTTCCCCATTCCAATCGGCCACTTTAACTATTTTTGGCTCGTTGTCAACAACGTGGTTGATGGTTAACAGAGCTGATTGTTGGGGAAATTGGACCAAAGACTTCACTTTGTTGTTTCCAAATCTAATTCTATTCTCAACACTGTATACGTTAGTCCAAGTAAACAGCTGCTACCTCATCCTTCTTCCATTAAAAAAAAAAAAATTAACTTCTTCAATTTCCCAAGTTTCTATTTTCACAAAAAAGACTTTTTTTTTCCTTTTCACTAAAAATGGAACATTTCCAAAGTTGTCAATATTTTCTTGGCTTATTTGTATTTTCATGTTTGTTATCGCAAGAAATAAAATGATCTTGAATCTTGTTTTTACTAAAGATACAATTTTTATCGTAAAAAGAATTGGATTTCGTAGGATTTCATAGATTTTTAAAGTAAATTTAATAATTTAATCTTGTCATATTTTAATTTTCTATCAATAAATCAGGACTAAAAATTTGTATTAGTAAAGTTTTTATTATTTTAATTTTCATTCTGGTGAAGTCCAGAACAAAAGAAAAATTAATTACATTCATTTAAAAATTTTCTCATTCCAAATACGGAAAAAAATTTAAATCATTTTTCGAACTTTAATTAAAAATTTTTAATAATTTCTTGAACTTTCCTATTTTAATAGCTTCTCGTCAAGAAAGCCAACCTTATTTTTCTGGAGGTTTGACCCATTAAAAATTCTTTATTGTTTAGCTCAGCAAAATCGGCAAGAGTCGATTCAAGAATTTGTGAAGACAACGTACGAAAGTGAAGCAAAGTTGGTGTGTACAAATAAAACCCACCAACTTCTTCAAATTTCACTTATAATCATATTCAACAATCTCCATTAATCTTTATTTCATATGTGTTTATTATATTTAATCATCAATTGAAAAATCCTAATTTTTTCCTCTGAAAATGAAGATCCAAATTGTTTTCTTTTTAGCCAATGTGCTTCTTAAAAAGTCTATGTGGAATGGAGTATGATTTGAATGTTTGATCTATAGAAAATGTTACTAAATATTTTAATCGTTAATCAATGTTTAAGTTAGTTGTGACTATTAGAGAAACATGGGTTCTGTCTAAAAATCAATTGACAATAAAAATAGTAATCCATGTATCTTATAAATTGTGAGGTATCTCTTCATCTTTTTGACGTTGAATTCTCAACATGCCCCTCAAGATGATGCCTCTTTGGGTTCACTATTCTTGGGTCGGATTTCAATTTTTGGACTGAATACTCATTTGGGCTTTATGAGCTCTGAAATCATATTAGATAAACATGAGGTTCCATCTTGAAGCCAATTGGTTTTGAGATGGAACTCCATGTTCATTAGTAACATTATCGTCGATCATAAGTTTCATATATGTAAGAAAAAAATGAAAGAAAAAAATGGAAGAGATGAAAGAGATATGAAGCGATTTTTCAAAAAACAGAGCACAATTGTTAGCATACACCTCTCCTCTCATCTACTTGAATTTCAAAAAAAAAAAAAAAAGAATATTTTTTAGATTTTAAAAATACTTCTAAAAATGTAGATTTATAGAACATAGAAAGCATTTGTTAGTGAACAAAATTTATTGTTTAAAACTATTAATTATTAAAATAATAAAGGAAAATTTATCTTTTTTAATCCTCGAGTTTGGACAATAGTTCTATTTCGTTTCTAAGTTTTAAAATCTTACTTTTCTTCTTCAAGTTTAGAAAATTCCAATTTTTAGTTCTTTGAAGTTAAGCTCGGTTAGTTTTTAATTTTTTTTTTTTTGAAAGAGGATACTTTATTGATTGTATGTGAGAAACATACAAGCTGAAAACTATGTAAGAAAAGAACTCCAATTAAAGAGCTATAGTAGAGACATTGTAATTAGCAAACAACTTAGATTTTAAAGGCCATAAGGCAGTAAGAATGTAGATATCTTCCTTTAACTTGGTGATGCCTATAGCGCAGTTCTTGAAAATTCTGTTATTTCTCTCATTCCAAATGACCCATAAGATGGCCATAGTAAGGTAATGTGATAATAGGTTTGCCTACTTCCTTGGGAACTTATCGAGCAACTCCTCACAAAGGATGTTGATGGTAGGAGGAAGAGCTGATCTGCGACCAGTCGAAAGAAAAATTCATTTCCAGAGAATATTAACAATGTTGCAAAGGGTGAAAAAGATGGTCAAGAGATTTAGAATTGGCTTGACAAAGAACGCACCAATTTGGGGAGGTTGGACTCGATCGTTCGTGTTGATGCTTCTGTGCAAAATGGACCAGACAAAAACCTTGCTTTTCTATGGAATAGTCGACTTCCATAACACCTTGCAAGTGTTCTCTTTCAAGATAATTTGGTTCTGATAAAGCTAAGAATCCAAAACCAATAGGGTAGATGAGGTATTAAATAAGCCATTGATAAAATAGTTTGTCAAAGGCTCTGTCAAATAAATTTATAAACCAGACCTTTAAAAATTTGCAGTAATAGTGGTCATGGTCGATCACAGGGATTGAAGTTCTTAGATTAATTAAGTACCATAGTTAATTATGTTCAATTTTATTTAGAGAAACAAAACTTTGAAATCAAAGAAAAATAAAATCTAAACTAATATTTACATGGTTGAAGTCCAATTTTTGAGAAACATTATTAATGGTTGATTAACTTAAGTGCAACTTTGCTAGATAAAGAATTGATTTCATGTAAACAATCCTAAGCCAAGAATTACTAATTAGTGATCAATATCCTCTCTCGAGCTCAATTGAACTCATGCTTAGCAAGAAATCAATCTCTTGGTCTATTTTTATTACTAAACATGATATTAGGCGATTCTCTTACAGGGGTTCTAGCTTAAGTTACTCAATCTCGTGTAATAAACTCAATCTAGTTATGCATCTATTGTTCTATGGATAAATTTACTCTCTCAAGTTAAATCTAGCCTAACATGTAAAACCATGCCCAAAAGTTTAAACAATAAAATCAAGTGCATAAAAAATGTAAATACAGGCATTCAATTACAAAATCAACAAAGTTTTAAAACATACAACCATTCTTGTCTAAATACAAAGATAAATAATATCAAAGTCCATAACAAAACTCATAAAAACCAAAAGAAAAGGTAAAGGGGAAGAGATTAGACTAAGGTTGCGTGCCAACACTCGTTCTCGACGTGAAGTCTGCAATCTCGAGCTTTGAGTCTCCTCATTGGCTCTCCAAAAGTCTTCTCTAAGCCCTTAGACAATGTACGAATCAATTTAGGGTTTTGGTCTCTCAAAAACAGCTCCCCTTACATGAATGTACAAACTTCTTATTTATAGACAGGGGGCAGCGTTGCAATGCTGTCCCTTTTTCCTTATTTACAAAATTGTGGTACCATTGTAAGGCTACCAACGGCATTGCAACGCTACCCTCACAGGTTTGCAACCTTGTTCTTTTGTCCAAATGCCAAATTATGCCTCCAAAATGACTCTTTCGCCCCTTTTGTTCTCTTTTGCTAATTTTACCCTTGATTGCTTGATTCCTACAAAATGAACACTTAAAATGCATGAAAATATTCAATAAGGCCTTTAAAACTGCAATAAAACATCCCTAAAAATGCATCATAAATTACACTTATCAACCATCTGTAGAGGCCTTCCAGTAAGGAGGGATCATTTCCTCTACCCATATGAGGGGTTTGGAGATGAGATGAAAAAGTGTTCCATATATAGGCTTCCCTGTCCAAAAGAAGTCGTCTCAAGAAAAAGTTCTAAATGTTATTTGAGGAATCCGAAACTTCTGCTACTGTGATATCTTCTCTGTTAGTTTCTAAATTGAACTTCAATAGTGAATGTAACAAATTTTAATGGCAACATATGGCTAAAAAATAAAAAATTTCTCTCTCCTCCCCTAACCTTCAAGCAATTATTCAAAAATGTTGAAATTATGTAGCTGGTTTTACATTGTTGGATGCGTAAGAGATCTTTTTTTTTAGGACAAAGTGTAAGAGAGAAGTTTAAAACTATGATTTAACAATCTATCTAATGATTAAAAGGATGGTGACCACCCCACCTTGGTTGTTAGGAGTGCTAACAAAGTTCCACATTGGCTAGGGAAAAAAGAGATCCATGGGTATATAAGTGAGGGCAATTATCTCAATTGATATGTGACCTTTTAAGATGAACCAAAAGCAAAGTCATGAGGACTTGTGTTCAAAGTGGACAATATCATACTATTGTGGAGATGTGTCGAGGATCACATCCTTCCTCTCTCTCTCTCTCTTTCTCCTTGTCCATCATCATTACATCTTTCTTGCTTGGCATTGAAGGTGGTGAATATATGAACTTGTACCATTAAACTTTTATATGTCCATTGTATTTTTATATGTTTTCTTTTGTTTGCCTCTAGACTTTCATAAATATTTGTTTTGGTCTTATTCATTGTTAACTTTACCATACTTATTCATAGAAATGGTGAGTCACTTATTTCCAAATTTTATACCAGGCACGACACATAAGTGACATAACAACTTTAAAAGATGTAAAGCAAAACTTCTATTAATTTAATACAACACAAAAGTTTAATGGCAAGACTAAAGAAAAAAATCTGTGTATGAAGAACCGAAATATAAAATTTGAAGATATAGAATAAAAATAGAAATTTGGATATCAGCATGAAAAGAATTTTAAACCATATCAAAATTACTTTTGAAAAATGACTAGAGATAGCAGCCCTCCTATTTCATGCTTTTACTTTGTCAAGTCCATAACTCCAATTTCCACCATTTTAATCTAATATTCAAAACTTTGAGTCTAGCCGAAGGTTCAAAATGGTCAAAACTTTGTGGACCAATATCTTTGGCGCCATTCTTTGGTACATTTGGCTTGAGAGGAATGCTCGTATTTTTAAAGGGAAAGACAAGTCCGCAACTGCTTTATGGGATGATATTATCTCCAATGCGGCTTCTTGGTGTATCAAATCAAAATTTTTTGTAAATTATGATGTTTCCAACATTGCTCTGAACTGGCGAGCTTTTTTCTAGCTCCCTCCTTTGTATCCTTGTATTGTATGTTCCTTACATACTTTCTGTTATTGAATGAATGATTTTGAAGGTGGGGTGTATGATGAGGGTGCTAAAATTGTGCCAACCTAGTTGGGATAATTGGGTGCACCTACTGATTCCTCTTCTTCTTAAGTATTTTCTTCAAAAAAAAAAAAATAAAAGAAACGTAAGAAAGATTTAAAATGCTGACGAAGTCATGCATATGATGTCACATTAAATATATACATAAATTTCCTTCAACCTGTTGGAGGATTTCAAATCTTTCTTCTTAATTAATTATTATTATTATTATTTAAATAGAGTTTAGAGGTGCCATTTTATTTAATAGTTTATCTTCTCTTTTTCTTATACGATAACCATACTCTCATATTCATTTGAGGGTATAGGTAAAATTTTATATGAAGGGATGAGAAAATAACATACAAGAGAGTATCATTTTTTTTTAGTAGATATGGAAATTTGAACCTCTAACCTCAAGAGAAGAAGTACATGTCAATTATCGTTAAATTATGCTCAATTTGGCTACAAGAGTATTATATTAATCTCCTTTAAACTTAAAAAACTAACTCAATAGGGAAATTACCTATATCTATCCTTTTCTTTTCATGATACCGGCCATATTATTAAAAAAGAAAAAGAAAAAAAAAACCTCCTTTTCGAATCTTAGCTCTTGAGATATCACTTTTTCATTTAATCCTAAAAAAGTCCCCAACTTAAACCTAATTAGAGTAGATTAATAAAAAACTAATGAAAAAAACTATGGTTATCATTAGTTTTTAATTAATTTTCTTGATCTTATTCTCTATTTCAACCCGTCATATGGACAAATTATTCAACGAAGCTGCTACAAATGTAATTGTCTCTTAATAACTGTTAGATGTAAATCCAAAAATATATTTGCTCCTAATACCATTAGATACAAAAGCGAATTACTTTTACTGTTTCTCTCTCACATATCCAACGGTACAAAAACTATTAATCATATTGTGGCTGCTTCATTGAATAATTTCTCGGCCATATGTTCCTCATTTTGGGGTTTGTATATTTTTGTCAAAAAAAACGTGGTTGATGGTTAACAGACTGATTGTTGGGACCAAAGACTTTATTCTCTGTTATTTCAAATCTTCTTCTCAACAATGCATGTATGATGTATATTACTTTTTAGTCCAAGTAAACAACCTAATAACCCAAACAATTCTTTCTTCTTGCCCTTTTTTTTTCCAAAAAGGTCAATTTCAATTTCCCAAGTTTCCATTTTTGCAGAAAAAGGCTTCGTTTTTTATATTCCTCACACAAAATGAAACAATTTCAAACGTATCGTTCAATGACATTGATTTTCTGTTTTCTGTATTTGTTTCTTTGTTTTTTTAAGAAACAAGTGTTTTTTTTTTTAACCAATCCACTTGTTTTCAATTTTTTTTTAAAAAAAAACGCAGGTTCATAAATAAATTTTGGTTTTGGAAAACTATTTTTTGAAATCCAAAAATAGTTATGAGAGCAAAGTTATTCTCACAGGAATACAATTGTGGAGTCCCATTAACTCCAATTCCCTTCCATTTCTGGTATATATTTCAAAATCCATGAGTCATTAATCTTGCTCACCAACACCTCAAAATGGGTACAGAGTATATATATATATATATATATATATATATATATTAAAAATAATTAAGTACCTTTGAAAATCATTTTAAGACTATTTTATCTTCTTTGTTTGAAATGAATTACAAGTATATGTTAGTTTTCTTTTATACCATGTTACCCTGGTTATTTTTTTTCACTTTTTTTTTTAAAATAAAAATTTGCAAGTTTGGCTACATTATTAGTCATGAAGATTGGCTTAAAAAATTATAATGATAAAGATTCAGATGCTATTATTATTATTATTTTATTTTAACCACACGTAGGGATGAAGATTCAAACGTCTAACATTTTAATCAAATATAAATGTCTTAATTAATTGATCTATGTGTGGATTAAGATTAAGATTTTTTTTTATTGTATTTATGTATTTTAGGAAAAAAATGATATTTATATTTGTAATGAAAATAAATGTATGAATATAAGAAATTGATTGATGTGGGTATTAATTTTTAGTTCAATTGTTATAAATCCTTTCAGATTCAATCAAATGGATCTTTAATTTGGCTAAATCACTACTCAACTTCAACTACCTAAAAATCAAGTTTAGTAACAATTATCATTTTTATGTCTGGACATTTTGTAATAATCTATGTATTTTCTAATTTTTAATATAATGATGATAAGTAGATCAAATAAAACTTATACTTTGTGGTAGTAATTTCTAAACTATTTATTAAATTATCTAGATTTTTTAAAAACAGAACTAAGGAAAAAAAAAAGAAAGAGGATTAGGAGGAAGACACGTCTTCCTCATTTTAATTTACGAAGTAAGAAATTTAATTTTAAAATATAATTTTTTATGTTTAATATAAAAATGGATGACGTGAATGATATTGTAAATGATGTCAACGATATCTTTTGAGTTGAAATGAATGGTAATATCAATTTTAATCCACTATAAAGTTAAAATTTTGTTATAAATGATATTTCTTAATTACGCCTTCCAATTTTTATACATCAACGTCACTTCAAAATTCCTAGCTTTCATTTTAATGCAAAAAAGAAAAAAAAAATATTTTAAAGAAAAAAACATATTTATTATTTGGAATAATTTTAAAGTTTAAAGCTTAAAATGAAACTTTTTAAAATTTAGGAGCATAATTGAAAGTTACTCCAAAGTTGAAATGGTATTTTGTATAATTTTAGAGGATTTGGATAAATAATATATAAAATATAAATACGTACTCATCCATGCATGTTAGAGCAAACGCTACAAATGGGCTACATTAATATAACAGTAAGAGAAATCGTTTTAAACAAACTCCATTCAAAATATCAATTCATTATCCTTCAAAAATAAAAATAAAAATATCAATTCATTACTTTATAAAAAAAATCAATTCATTTAATACATGAATCCAAGTATCCAACAATAATATTCCAAAATAATTAATTAAAAAAAAAGAACAATAAATAATCAGAAGTATAATTTTTTTGTCCGTATCAAGACCTTGCTCATCCAGAATAGGAATCGAAAGATGGCGGCGGCGGTGGAAGTGCTAGTGCAGATGGTCGCCGGAGAACGGCGCCGGCGACGTTCATGCCGCTCAATTCACAGGGAACATTCCCTTGTCCGGGAATATTGGTACATGGGTTCGGCCCCGACGGCGGCACCGGAGCCCGTTGCAGTGACTGAGAAATTAACTTCCGCCATTGCTCTTCTTTCAATGGTCTCTTCGCTTCAATTTGTCCACAAACCAACAGAATTGTGAACATAATTAGATTTAGAAAGAGGAATTTTTGTTGACAAAATCTCATCTTTAATCGTTTCAAATTTAACCCAAATTTTCTTTCTCTAAGATGGTTTTGAGATTGGAAATATTTGATATATATATATATATATAGGTGTTTGGTGATGTATGTGTTTAATTTAAAATTAGTAGTATTTGATTTTATACGATAGATTTGACTGGGACTTTTCATGGGTATTTTTTTTACTATGAAGCATGAGTTTGACAAAGCCTTTGTTTGAAAGTTGAAAAGGCTATGTTGGAATAAAGGATGAAATTGTTGATTAAAGAAAAAACGGTTCAAGATGTTTTGAAAGCTGGGCATTTTTCAAAAACTACATTATAAATTAAAGAAAAAAATTTTAATTAAAAAATGGGTTGATTAAACAAAATCAATTTTTCTATAAGAGTCTTTAAAACAATTAATAATTTAAAGTGTGTTTAGTATTACTTAATTATTGAATGATTTTAGAGGATAAAAATGTTTTTAAAAAAACATTAATAAATAAAAAGCAGTTTAAAAAAATTGGACTAATTAAAAATCTATTTTTGAAGAAACTCTTGAGAGTTAGATTATCCAAAAATGATTTTAAATAATTAACTAAAAATATTAAAAAATAAGTAGTAAAAATATATTTAAAATTAATATAATTATTTTTGAATATTTGTTATTTAAAGTACTTAAAGTGTGTTTAGTATTACTTAATTATTGAATGATTTTAGAGGATAAAAATGTTTTTAAAAAAACATTAATAAATAAAAAGAAGTTTAAAAAAATTGGATTAATTAAAAATCTATTTTTGAAGAAACTCTTGAGAGTTAGATTATCCAAAAATGATTTTAAATAATTAACTAAAAATATTAAAAAATAAGTAGTAAAAATATATTTAAAATTAATATAATTATTTTTGAATATTTGTTATTTAAAGTACTTATTATTGTTGCCAAATTTTGGACAGGAGAAAACCTGACCTCCACGTGACAACGACGGTGAATTTGTATTCTTGGGGGAAGAACGCTGCCTGCAAGACAAGAAAAACCTGGACACCGTTGTGGTGTAGGCCACACAGGCTCCGATGCTTAAGTCAGAGAGAGTTTTGTGAGTTGTAGGAGAGCGTTGTAAGCTGGAATGAACTTACCTTGCTCTCCCCCTGAGGGAGAGCTTAAATAGCTTCCTTTCTAGGGTTTTTCGTGGGTTTCCGTCTTCGAATGGGGAAAGGAAAGATCGAATTGGGCTGAACCGAGGGCACACGAGCCATAAGGGACCGAGGCAAGGCCCAAAATTGGGCCTTGCCAAACTGGTCGGCCTCGGCCTCGGCCGAGGCCGACCACGGGCTTGGGCCGAGCCCAAGCCCCGGTTTTCTACCCTTTGTCTTTGGACCATGGCAAGGCCCAAAATGGGGTCTTGCCATGTGGTCTGCCTCGGCCGAGGCCGAGGCCGACCACGGGCTTGGGCTTGGGCCCAAGCCCGTTTCTTCGTCCCTTCTCGTCCTGGGTCGGTCTCCTGTCGGTTTCGGTCCGTTTTGACTTCGTATGGTGCTTCTTTCCTTGTTTGGCCCTTCACTGCAGCCCTTCAGCTAGCCCATTCTTGTTGGTCCAATTTCACCCATAACACTTATTAAAGATGTAAGATATAAAAATATTTTTATTGAAAATATTTTTTAAAAAATTGTTTAAATTAGAAAGTTTTCCAACTCGAAACGTGTAAATGAATGGGGGAGTAGGGCTGTGTTTTAAAAATTAACAAAAACTAAATACTTAAAAAGGTTATAAATTGATTGATTCTACTAATTAAACCAAGTAGTATGGTCGTAATAAAATGTAAACGGTTTGTTAAGGGTGTTAGAGTTGAGTTGAATTGGTCTCCATCAAGCAAGCAAGAAAAACAAACAAATATTTATATAGTCAACGTCAAAATTCTTGAAAAAATATAGATTTTCAAGGGTTTGTTATTTTTCCTAATTATTCTCAATTCCTTATACTTCAAGTTCTAGTTTGAAAAAAAAAAAAAAAAAAGAAGCTATATTTTACCCTTTCAACACAACTATAGTTTCAAAGTCTAATACTAACGACACATTTTAAACATTTAAATTGATTTTAAAAATTAGATTCATAAACTATTGAGATTATACAAATTAGATGCATGAAATGATTCTTAAAACATTTAAAAATAATAAATATTTTGAAAAGAGGGCACATATAATATATTTATGTGTGTGCATGTGTAACGATGTGGTGTTTAAGTACATTTATGAGATTTTTATGTTGATACTACACTTATAAATGTAATTAATGAATAAAGTTATGATTATTTGAAGGTCTTTCGATGCAAGGAGGACAAATTTAAAAGTTTAAGAGGAAAATTGTGAAAATTTTTAAGTATTTTATGTATACTTTTTGAATTACAACAAAAGAACGTGAAACAAATCTCTCTCCTCCCTTCTCCATTCCATCCTTGAATTAGCAATAATCATGTTTAAAGATGATTGAAAAAAAAAAAAAAAAGTCGATTGTGTTTGTAAAATAAATATTTAGTTGTCCTTGTCCCACATTATTGCTAATATAAAGTTCTTGTCACGATAGTCGAAAAAAATAAAGTGTTAACAAAAATATAAGAATATAAATATTAATAATAAGATTTTTGAAAATATATATGAAATATATATTTATTAATTGAAATGAATTTTTATAATTTTTTTGGTTTACATGATTTTGTGAAATAGTTTCATATATCGATATTTCTATTTACATTTTTATTAAATTATAGGATTAATTACTCATTTATCCTTCTAGTTTTGTTATTTATCCTGAATAGCATATTCGAAACTAAATTTTACATAGATGACACGTTTTCTTATTAATATCGACTTTGTCATTTTTCAAGTCAAATAGAAGCCAAATCTAGAGGAACATTACTCATTTATCCTTCTATTTATTGCTAAATAAATAAATATATATATATATATATATATATATATAAGAAATAAAATATAGGGATACTTACCATAATCATTGAAACCTATATCCTTTCCTCCAAACATCATTTATTTTGTATAAGAAATAAAATAGAGGAAAGATTATCGCGATTTTTCTCCTAAAATTTTAAAAACTAGACAACCATTTTCATTATCAACGGTTCCATTCTTCATAGTAGAGGTATATACGATATATATTTGAAAATATAATAGGATTATCATGTCATCCCAAACATATAGAATGATTACATACTGATGTATATATTTGAGAATATAATAGGATTATCATGTCACCCCAAACATATAGAATGATTACATACTGATGTATATATTTGAGAATATAATAGGATTATCATGTCATCAAAACATTTTGTACCTGAACATATATATTTATGGGTACAATATATACAACACACATTATATATTTAGGAACCCATTGAACATTATATTTTACATACAATAAATATAAAATGGATAGATCATGTTATGACATTATAGCTATATATTGTAAGATTATCTCAAAATTAATAAGATTATTATCAATACAAAATATATGACGATTATTTACCTATGTTTATATAATATATGTCTGTAAATATAACTATACTTATTGCCTATATAAAATATAATAGAATTATATACAGATGTATATATAATATACTTCTATGTATATTTTTTTTACAATATACTTAATATTATATATTTGACGTCGAGTATTTTCAAAAATGTTCCATATCATTAATGATGTTTATAACACATATACCATGTATAATTTTATTATTTTATATTATATCTAACTGTAAAATTTTATATATAATTTTGAAAAATAATAAATGAAAAATAATAATGAACATAATATATATAAGCAAAACGATATATATGTTATAAGTAAACTGACAATAAAAAAAGTGATTCATGGAGAAATATTATTCATATTTCAAGTGGTTAAGGTTGAGTTGAATGAAAACTGTAGCAAGGATAATTTGTTATTGGAATGAAAAATGAGAGGAAAAAGAAATTTGGCAAAACAAATTTTTCTAGTAGTGAACGGAAAATGAGTAATGTTCGAAATTTGGCGTTATATGAAAATTGAACTTTTGGGCAAAACAACTCATTTTTAGCAATATCCAGAAAGCACAATTGGAGCACAAATCAAATAAAATATTCAAAATTATAAAAATTGATATATATGTAATTAATAGTATAATGATTTGCCTAAATTGAATGATTTCATTATGGAAACATTAAATCACATTAATATCATTAATATAAATCACATTAATATCATTAATATTTATTTAAGGGTATAAATGGAATAAACTATTTTTATAAGGATGAGCAATGCTAAAGCTGATTTTTTTTTTTAAAAAAAAATGGGTCATTTGTGAAATATATGGTTGAAAATGTGCTCTTTAGCATAATTTCCCTAAATTATATATGAAATCTTGACATTTTCATTGGGATTAATATTTCAACATTTGAACATATGAGGTATGTAGATGTTGTACTGCCTTACCAAGACCACACCTCGCTGATGTGTGTAACATCCTCTAAACCAATCACACGACTTTTTTTTAGTTCAACAAACAAGGAGCGTGGATTCAAATTTCTAATATTTAAAGAAGTTATATATTGATAGATTGACCTATGCTTAGACCAACTAACCTACCATAGGACTTGATTAGCTTTTCATAAATGGGTACCTAATTCACTATGTTACTACCCCTTCGCTAGCTTTGAAATTTCCCATCTCCATGGACCATCATCACAACTTATATTGTCAATTGTCAAGGTTGCACCTTGTTCAACATTCACTCGTTTTTCTATCTCAGAGCATCTTTAACCCAATATTTTAGGTCCCGTTTGATAACCATTTGGTTTTTAGTTTTTGGTTTTTGAAAATTAAGTTTGTTTTCTTCAAATTTCTCAACAATGGTGTTCATCTCTCATAAGGAAACATTTGAATTCTTAGTCAAATTCCAAAAACAAAAACAAGTTTTTGAAAACTGTTTTTTTTAGTTTTCAAAACTTGGCTTGGTTTTTGAAAACATATGTAAAAAGTACATAACAAAACAAGAAAAACCATACGTGGAAATAGTATTTATAGGCTTAATTTTTAAAAACTAAAAACTAAAAATCAAATGGTTATCAAACCGACCTTAATAACAAAATTTGGAGTTAGGCAATGCATAAGGACTTAATAAGGAAAAAGCGTATCTCCAAAACTCGAAGTTAAATAAAATAAACTTACGTCAATCTGAGCATAGTTCAATGATTGAAACATTATATAATACCCCTTAAAAAGGTTAGAAATTCAAATCTTAATTTCCACCACCTTATTTGGAATAAAAGGTTATAAAGTTGGTCTTAAACACGGACTAGAATTCCAGATGCTCTTTTTGTAAAGCTTGTCATATTTGAAACTGTCAAAGAAATTAAGAGGCTAGCTTCAACTTCAACGAATATAAACTAATCTTTTATTTAACACAGTCCATCGAAGGACTTGTATAAAAACTATTACTGAACATAAATTACATGGGTTGCAACCGTTTATTTTCTGATGCTCCCAATCCAAAAAAAAAAATTAAATTAAATTAAATTAAATAACAATTACAATAAAAATAAAAGTCAAAAGAATTTTGAATTTCTTCATGAAACTGATCACAGCCTCCATGATTCCACCATTATCAACCATCAAGAGCTTTGAGCAGCCGAGGCAACAAGAGTCGCGTCGGGGATAGCAGGTGGTGCGTGGACGAAACGGCCACCTGCAACATTCATCGTTTGGAGGGTGCATCGGCCGTTGCTTTGGCCGGGAATGTTGCTACACGGGTTGCGACCGGACGGTGGTACCGGGGCACGCTGCAGGACTTGAATAGGTAACACAAAAGGCATCTGTTCCTTTTCCTTCATCCATTTCTCTCCTTTCATAACCCTGGCTGCCTCCAAAGGATTAGCTAACAAAATGGTGAACATCAACACAAAGAACACCAAGCAACCTCTTTTAGAGATCCCCATATCTTAATTTCTACACACAAATTATCAAACAAACTCAAGGCTTCTCTCTCTCTTATGAATGTTGGAGATTAAACCAACTTTTATCTCTTTTTTTTTCTCACAAGTAGGTGAAGTTTGTAAAGAAATGAGAATGAGATGAAAGAATTGATATTTGTGTTTATATATATACATGTAAGGGCGTGTTTATTTGCTTTTTTGTCTGTGGATGTAGTTTGACCAAAGACTTTTGAAATATTAAACAATACTTTTGAATTTGACGGAGTAATGTTGTTTGAAAGGTTGAATGAAAACAACGTTAGAATGAATCAAACAACACGTAGCTGGACCTCAAACCGTTCGCACACATCCTAAGATTATTCAAATAGTAAATAACTAAAACTTGAGATCAAACAAAAAAGAACTCGTAAAATAATCTAAGTCCCCTGGCTAGTGCTAGTTTACAATTGGTTTAGAAAGTGACTTTCGTTTCTAATTTGGGAAAGCTGCGTAACTTAACCAAAGTCCAAATATATGAGGCAATTTTATTTACTTTTTCCATTTATCATGAATGTTTTAAACTAGCTAGCTTGCTTAATTATGTTTCACTTCCATTTTAACCCGTACTACAATTTGGACTTTCAATTTCATCTAACTTAAATCTTCAATTTGAATTTGTATTGCAATTAATACCTTCTCGTAATTGAATTTGAAAATTTCCCATAAATGACCAAACTCGATTACAAAAGTACTTGAACCTAACCACAAAATCAATTGAATGTAAAATTCTCAAACTTAGCAAGAAAGCATCTAAATCAAACTAATTAAAAGCATTCAATGCAAAACTCAATTAAAAAAAAAATCAATGCAATTAGAAAAATTCATAACTGCCACAATAGCCTCATCCAATCGTAAGAACACCTGCATCTAGTCGCAAATGTTAACAAAAATGAAAACTTAACTAATTTAAAGTCTTAATTGCACCAATAATTCAACTCTAAGATTTAAATTTATGAAAATATTAAAAGGTTAAGGTTAAAATTAACTCATCCACTTAAATATGGCAAAAAAATTTGAACTTTTCTCTTTTATATATAACTGGAGTTACTGGAAGGCCTCACTCTTTGCATGATGTTCATGATTTGCCAGACTAATTCTTAACAAAAACTCTATCTACTTCAAGGTTAACTCTTTAGAACTCAAGGACACAGTTGTTCAAGTATGTTCGTTACTTCAAGGATAACTCTAAGACATACACAATAAGATTTTCCAGTATCGAGTTTTTAACATGAAGCTTGAACTCAGGACCATGAAGAATGACAATAGTTTTATTTCAAGGCATGGGAATCTTGATCATCAACTAAATGGGTTCTGGAAATCATTTTCCAGTGCAGAAAATCAAAGCACAGTAAAGACACAGAAACAAAGAAATCTGAAGATTTAAACACAGTTTAATTGATAATCGGTGTTTTAACTTATAACAATCCAATACAGAACATGGCACATTTAGACATTAAAGATACAGAGGAAGAATGTGACTTGGTTTTTACAAACTTCACTAATAAGCAATTTCCACATTTTAATGCAGCAAAGTATAGAAACCAGACTAGTCATACAACTACATGAAAATCAACATGTTGCGGCTTGGCTCTAAATATATAAAGGAGGTACTTTACAAATGATATCATTTTGACAGGGCAGCCAGCAGCTTCTCCTTCAATTGTTCTGCAGCACCACCTTCAGTTCTAATGGAGAATGAGTGAATAACTTTGTCGTTATCGGTGGTGGTCATAACATTGGATTCTTGAGCATCAATTTGATGTTCCCTAAATGTTTTGATTACTCTAGAAACAGGGTGCGAGTCCAGTGGACAACTCACCCTCACAACAGCATCCTCTTCTCTTGCCTGAAAATCAACCTCTGCATTTTTCTGCCTGCCATTAGCGATCTGTTTTTCAGTCTCCATAACCTTAATTTTCATCTGGAGATCGGTGATATAGGTAATAGCATCACCGAGCAGAGAAGCCTTGTCCATCTTAGAGATATTTGGGACAACAGCCCTTAACGCATAGAATCGTTGGTTAAGCTTTTCACGTCTCTGCCGCTCTGCTTCCACATGATTCAATGGTTCTTCTCTCCCATTAGCAGGCTTTCTCCCTCTCTTCCTAGGTTTTCTGTCATCTCCTTGAGGGGATGACTCGTCCCTTGGGAACTCCATAGTCGAAAGTCTTGTTTGAGCATTAAAACCCCCAACAATTTCTTGGTTCCCATGTGGAAATACCTTTGCATCATTTTCATCACTTCGACACCCGTTAGAAGAGTTTCCAAATATATGATTAGCACCTAAACCTTGCAGCTCATAACCTTCTGAAGAAAAAGTTGTATCATCTTCCAACTTTGGTGAAAAATTAATACTAAGTGATCGAGGTTTTGTTCCACCTAAACTTAGTTCATGACCAAAGATCCTTGGGAAGGCCTTTAATTGGGCAGTATTTGATCCCCCAAAGGCAGCTCTAACCAACTCCAGAACACCCTGATCTTCAGGAATTGATTTAACAGACCCGAGTTCAACAACTCCCAACTTTACAGGTACAAAGACCAGTGTCTGGAAACCAGCCATTTTAGCTAGAAACCCTCTCGATTGGTAATTACGCAAACAACTCGTTACATCCGAAGCCCATATAGACTTGCCGGATTTGTATGATTCCCCCAGACTGCTTCCAGAGTCACACATAAACTTATAATACATTGAAGTTAGGTAAAGCATCTCGATATCCGACGCTTCCTCCCTCCTTGCCCCATATCCATCTTTATCAGACCCTCCAAAAGAGGATTGAAGCATTTGAAGCACTTGCCTCTTCAATTCCTCTTTCTTCTCTCCCTGAACATCCCCACCAGAAATTGCAATTCCAATCTTTGGATCATTACAGTTCCCATCTCCCCAAATTAAAGCCAAAGCCCCAGATTTCAAGCTAACCACACGCCAAAAGATTGCATAGTTCCAACTTGAACCATCCAAAAGTTGGGTTAGCCCCTGATTCACACTCAAATCACCAAGAGACAATTGCAAGGCCTCGGGTAAGATATTGCTAGATGCCAATGAAATCAAGAATTCACAAGCTTCACTACCAACGACTGATTCCACCAAAACCCTCTTTTCTTCGTTCGCCCAAAATTTCTCACCCATCTTTCAGAAATCGAATCAGCAGAACGAAGAAACCCAACCTCCTCTACTTCTAAAATCACCTCCACATAGCAAGCAGAGCTCTCAAAGACTCTAATAACCAAAAAAATTCCAATGAAATTCAATTCGAAAAGCTAAACGAAACTATTCAACACAAACAATTAAAACCCTTTCAGTGGCTCATCGAACTAACCAACAACCCAAGTATCCAGAGCTAGAAACTGAAGTCGTTGAAGGGACGAAATCGATCCAAAATCCAAAAAGTTCGAAGAAAAGAGTTCAAAAACTGACCTGAAAGTAAAGAGGGATCTGAAATTGTGACGAAGGGTCGTCTCGATTTCGCCTAAACATCAGAAGAAAAACAAGGGATTGGGTTTCTTTCAGCTGTTTGATCTAGAATCTAGGTTTCTCACTCAGATTTGTTGCTAGATGCTCAAATATCTTTTCTTTTTTTTTTTTTTCTTTTTTTTCTTTTCTTTTTCTGTTTATGGTTAATTATTATTATTTTCTTTTAATATCCTCCACTGAAAGACTATTTAGCTTAGCATTTTCATGTGAATGACATCAAAACATGTCAGAAAAATTAAATTCAACAAATTTGTTTTAGAAAAAAAAAAAAAAAAAAAGTTTTAGAAGACCGAACCGGAACTTTAGGGTTCGGATCGACCCGTTTGTGTCCGTATTGGGCCGGGTCTTAATCCACCAACAAAGAAATTCGTATTCCAATGTACGGTAACGTTTGTTGTCTACATTCATAAATTATTCTCGTATTGAGTTTATTTTGGATAGAAATTGACTTTTAGTTTTTATTAAGAATAAATAAAAGAACACAAAAAAGGCATACAAAACCATAGCAAAAAAAAAAGATTTAAGTGAGTATAGCTCAGTGGTAAGTGGCCTATACTCTCGACCAAAAGATTAGAAGTTCGAATTCTCTTACCTAATGTTGTTGAATTAAAAAAAAAACATGGAAAAAAAAAAAGGAAAAATCTTTTTGGTCCTTGAAGTTTGGGTTTGGTTGCATTTGGATTCTTTGAATTTTCAAACTCAACATTTTAACTCCTAAAGTTTGAAAAAGTAGTTTGGTCCCTGCCGTTAACACTAATTTTCGTCCTTTTGTTAATTTTTTGTTAGGTTAAATTATCAAAAATACTCCTGAACTATAGGGTTGGTTTCAATTATACCCCTGAACTTTGAAAAGTTTCATTTTAACCCTTGAACTTTGAAGTTTGTTTCAAAACAACCCTTGAAGTCTTTTTTCGTTAAATTCATAGACAGAAAATGATGTTTTTGCATTTATATTGTTGCTTATGTGAACATAATTGAACATATACATTGAAAAAAAAATCAAAACATATGCAAATACGTCATTTTTCGTCCAAAAATTTAATGAAAAAAACCTTCAAGGGTTGTTTTGAAACAAATTTCAAAGTTCAAAGGTTAAAATTAAAATTTTCCAAATTTAGGGGTATAATTGAAACCAACCCCATAGTTCAAGGGTATTTTTGATAATTTAACATTTCTGTTATGTAGGGTTGACTAGACATTTTTCTTATTATTTTTAGGCTGATGTGGCTAAAATATATTAATTTTATATTTTTTAAATGGCTGATGTGGTAAAAATATTTTTTATTAGTTTTTAATATATAAAAAAATTAAATTTTAAAAACTTTTATTTTTTTTATTCTTCTTCTATTATTTCTCCGTCTTCTTTCTCTCCCTTCCCAACCTTCATCTCCACCCTAAACCCTAAACACCTCCGATTGTCATCGATAGTTGTTCATTTTTTAATCATTCTCTTCTTCTTCTTCATCTTTCTCTTCCATTTTCTCTTCTTCCTTCTCTTTCTCTTCCTTATTTTTCTCTTCCTTCTTCTGCTTTCTTTTTCTCTCCCCTCTTCTTCTTATTTCCCTCTATATTGTTGTTGACCTTCTTCCTCCATTTGAAACGACGAAGGAGAACCCTTCCTTCATTTCAGAGTTTCAGATCTGAAACATATCTCATTTAAGAGAAACCCTCCTGCGTAAATGGCGGTTGACAACGGTAGAGAGAAGAATAAGAAGGGGAAAGAAAAAAAAGAAAGAATGAGGAAGATAAGGAAGAAGAAAAGAAAATGAAAAAAAAAAAAAGGTAGTTGTCGACGCTTAGGTGGCGATCAGAGGTGTTTAGGGTTTAGGGTGGAGATGTAGGTGGGGAGGGGAGAGAAAGAATAGAAAAAAGAATAAAAAAAATAAAAGTTTTTAAATTTTAATTTTTTAATATTAAAAACTAATAAAAAAAAATATTTTTGCCACATCAGTCATCTAAAAAATATATAATTAATATATTTTGGTCTTATCAGCCTAAAAATAAAATAAAAAATAAAAAAAGTCTAGTCAATCCTATATAACATAAAATTAACAGAAGGATTAAAAGTGTTAACGATGGGAACCAAAAAAACCATTTCTCCAAACCTTAGGGGTTAAATGTAGAGTTTGAAAACCGAAGGATCCAATTGCTTTAAAAAATAGGTTCCTAGATTTTTAATTTTGTATCGAATAGGCCCCTGAACTTTAAAAAAATATCAAATAAATCTCTAGCTAGACTTTCGATTTTGTGTCTAATAAGTCCTTGAGTTTTTAATTTTGTACCTTATAAGTCCTTGACATATTTGAGATTTTGCTTTTGAAAACTCACGAATCTATTGGATACAAAATTGAAAGTTTCATATTTTCTTAGACACAAAATTCAATTTTATGTCTAATAGAATTGTTAATTTTTTTTAAAAAAATATTGAATATGTCAGGGACCTATTAAACACAAAATCGAAAGTTTGATAACTTATTTGGTATTTTTAAAGTTTAAGGACCTATTATTAAACACAAAATTGAAAATTTATGGACTTATTAGACACTTCTTAAAGTTTAAGGACTAAAAAGATGGCTCTAATACAAAATAATGTGTCTTTCAAAATGCGATGTGATAATTCTCAGTTATGAGAATTATTTAACTCTAAAACTAAGTTGTTCTTGCCAGTTTTGTGGATTTTGTTGAATAACAAGCAAGCTAAAAATAACATTTTTAAATAAATTCATGCAAGCTTGTTGGAATATGATAAAATAAGGAATTAAGTGTAAAGATGCAAGAAAGTTGGCTTAAGTTGAGTTTTTGTGCAGATTTGAAGAAGTGAAGAAATTGCAAATGAAATGCAATTGCATTTCCTTAGGAAGGCAAGGTGAAGAACAAAGAAGAAAAATGCAATTGCAATGCAATTGCATTTTCTGGATGTATAAGTCAATTACGAAATTCTCGAAAACTCACCAAAATTCACGTGATTCGCTCGATTTATGGGATAAATTCAAGCATGAATCTCACGCCCAAAGTCCACCCAAGAATTAAGGAGCCAAAGATGGAAAGAATAGGCTCGAATCATCTTTAAAAGGAGAGGAAGGTCGAAGAAGATAGGGGTGTGTTTTTTTTGGAGGACTCTGTTTTTCTTCTAGGTTTATTTTTCTGTTTTATTACTTTCGGACAGCATCCAACAATTGGATTTTCTATTGTTTCAGTATTACATTCTTGTAGTTTAGCTCAATTAAATTCTAAGTTTGATCTATCTTCAAGAAGGAATTCAGATTCGCGTTATACTCTGTTTATATATGGGTTTTTCTGCACTTTGTCGAGAATTTCTCTAATTTTCCCAAGTTTCATAACAGCACTTGTTTTCAATTTCTTTCCTCTGTTTTTCGTCCATTGATCTGTGATTGTTTTGCTCCTAAATTTCGTGGTTTGATCCCTTCTCAACTTTGTTAGAGAAGGTAAAGATTTAAGAATTCGTAGAGGGTTCTAATTCGATCTTAGTAAGGAATTTTAGCAGTAATATTCTGTTTTGGGCTTGAAAACTGTTCTTTGTTAGTAATCATCTTAAAGTTGTTGCTTAATTTTGAGTATTGAATTAGTTTTGATTACATTCCATTTACTATATGAGGCAAAATTGATATGAAATCCAGACTTTGAATTCCTTCTCTCCACACAAAAGCTTGTTTATTTCTGATTTTTGTTAAGTATCATGTTTTATGTAATTTAAATTTAAATTTAATAACTCTAGCATTATTATTTCCTTGTGGGTATTCATATTTAATAATTACCATTGGTTGCCTTAAGGTTAATTTCCTTATTCTATTGTGCTAATTATGAATTTTACACAAAGTAAGTTTTGGGTTTTCATTATCTCCATAATGAGCTAAATTTTCCTTAGGGGTTCAAGTTGGTGAAAGCCCTAAGGAAAAATGTAAAAACTCTAAAGCATAACCAATCTAGCTAGCATGTGAACTTAGTTTGCTTTTGTTGAGTTTAGATTTGGGTAAACCTAGTCGGCCAACTAGTGATTGCTTGTCAAGCTTGAACTTAATATCGAAAGAGTTAAGGGAAAGTCGATGTTACAAAAGCAATGGAGGAAAAGGCTTAGAAATAAATTCTGAACATAGGGCGAGACTCTAAAACCACTAGAGTTGTGTGCGAAAGTATCTAAGTTAGATTAGCCATAGACATATAGGTTTAATCACTTAGTCTCCTAAAGATTTTGAATCAAAATTGAATAGGAGTTGAACTCGGTTTACTTAGTTTTCACATGTTAGCTATGATTGCAATTGCATTTGAATAGAATTCTTTCAAAGGTGCTTGAATCACTTGAATCCCTATTTTAATTCATTGCTTTTTCACTTATTTTTCATTAGCAAACCAACCTCTTATATTTTTACATCTTCGGTTACCGCAATTGCATTTTGCAAACAAATTTTGTGTCGTCTCAGTAGATTTTGTTAAAACCTGTTCCCTTGGGTACGATATTCTGGAATACTCCAGTTTTTATTACTTCGATCACGTGCACTTGCGTGTTGTAGCGATAAGCATCGATCACGATGCGGTTAAAATTAGCCACAATTTTTATTTTTTAAAAAGTACCTTAAATAGACAATTGCAAAAATAACATCTAAACTATATAGGTAGTTACAATCCTATTTTCAATTTTCAATTTGACTCATTCACCTCCTAAACTTACAAATTTGTTGCAATTAAATCATTAAATATTACAAAATACACAAAACCATATGAGAACTATAAGTGTTATTGTTTCAATTAAACTCTTAAACTATGGAATCGTTACAATCAAACCTAGATTTTTTGCATCAATTTTTTTTATTTTTCTTAAATCAAGATGACAACTCAACATCGATTTAAAAACTAATTTTTTTTTAATGTTTAATATTATAATTTTCAATTTTATAGAGTTAAAAAAAAGTGGGTAACAATTTTATAATTTGAGAGCTTGATTGTAATAATTCTTATAATTCAAGAGTGATTTGTACATTTTGCAATATGAAAGGACTTAATTGTAAAATTTTACAAAATTAGAGGGGTGATTAATCAAATTGAAAATTTGAGAGTGTGATGGTAACAACTTCCACGGAGTGATTTTTACAATTTTCATTTGTTTCTTTAATCTCAAATTTGATGCATGAACTTTAATATTTATAATTGCACCGACCTTTGGACCAAATTTTCTTTGATTCTCTTAAATATTTATTTACATTCAAATAGATTTGGTTAATTTCGCTTAAATCCAATCTTATGTGATGCTCATCTCATAAAAAGATACATTGTAGAGGTATTTATGTTTAATGTCAAGTTTAATATGGGCCGGTAAAAAAGAAAAAGTTTAATATGGGTTGCCTTTCATTTTTCTTTAAAATAATACCCCATTTCCCCAGTTGCTGACTTTTTGGATGAATATCAGTGTGAAGTCCAAAGGTTTGATGTCGCATTTAATGCCCAACCATCGATATTTCTGCAAAAAAATATTTAAAGCAAAAAAAATTCAAAAAACATTTAAATTATTTTACATTTTTAAATAAGTTTAAATAATAATTATTAATATTATCTTCACATTAGTTACATTTGATTGCTATTTCGCTTATACTTTATCTTCTTTACGACATAGTGAAAATGTCGATTCATCCCTCATGTCGATGTCGAACGTATGGACATATGAAAAGTCGATATGTTGAGATCTCATAACTTTATTTAAGACAACGAACCCTCCACATATCACTACAGTGATATGCTATTGTTCATTTTAGTTATAAGTCATCATAATTTTTGCTTTTGATTCCACCTTAAAGGTTTCATACAAATGAAAATATTATTTTGCACTTATGTGTACTTGCAATCTTCTTCTTTCTTAACTGATGTGAGACTTTGATCAAACTCCTAAAATGAAATATATCTATTAGATTAATTCAAATCTATCTATTAGGTATTAACTATGAATTGGATTTGGGTTAGATTAATAGAATTTTTTTTCACATTATTCAGCCGAATAATCTTTCGAAAAATACGAGAAATGATAAAAAGGAATGTGAAAGATGCAATTAGGATATAAAAACATTTATATCTCAGGTAGAGTCCATAATTACCTTAAAGAATCTATTTTATAGAGGAGTAAATACTGCTGAAATTTTCCAAAAAAGATTGCCAAACATGCTCCTCAATCCCAATTGGTGTCATCTTTGTAGGAAACATTAAGAAGAGATTGGCCATCTTTTTATTAGCTGCTCTTTCACACGTAGTATTTGGAATCTTTTCTTTGAGGGAACTAAACAACAAGTGCCTATGATGGACAGAATCGAGGATCTCATATCATATGGACTTCAGAACCGCCCGCTCTCTTCAAAAGGTATTTTGTGGACCAATATCTTTGGCACCATCCTTTGGCACATTTGGCTTGAGAGAAATGCTCATATTTTTCAAGGGAAAGGCAACTCAGCTACAGCTTTATGGGATGATATTATCTCCAATGCAGCTTCTTGGTGCATAAAATCAAATTTTTTTGTTAATTATGATGCTTCTAACATTACTCTGAATTGGCGAGCTTTTTTCTAGCCCCCTCCTTTGATTCTTTGTATTGTATGTTTCTTACGTACTTTCTGAATATTGAATGAATTGACTTCGAGGTGGGGACAGATGATGAGGGTGCTAAAATTGTGCCAACCTAGCTAGTTGGGATAATTGGGTGCACTTACTGATTCCTCTTCTCCAGTATTTTCTTCAAAAAAAAAAAAAAAAGAAACCAATTGTTCATCCCATGCATGCATGTATGTGTGTGTATATATATATTACGAAAAGCAGCTCCAAGGGAATCTTATTAGCCAAACTGTATTTCATTTCACCTCGCAATTTCCAATTTTAAGTTTCTTTATTTTATTTTCCTCGTTAAATTTTGTTCTGGCATTAGAATATATTCTCTAATAAATAAAAGAAAAGGGTTACATTTATGTTTCTTTATTTTATTTTCCTCGTTGTTAAATTTTGTTCTGGCATTAGAATATATTCTCTAAAAAATAAAAGAAAAGGGTTACATTTAAGTTATCCCAAAATCGCCTATATGTAATGATTATGTTAACTTAAACAACTAAGCTCACAAACATAGATCAAGCCTGAATTCACAACGTACATAAAGAAGATGAGATTTGTGTATGAGGGTCCAGGGTATGTCCATAATATATACTTTATTTTTTCAAAAAAATAAATACACATATATATATAGATTATATTCTAACGACTCTTTGAACTTTTGAAAGTTTCAATTTCATCCCTTTTATATTGATTTTTTTTAAATCAAGTTCTTACAATCAACTAACATTAGAAAATCAAAAAAAAAAAAAGAAAAAAAAAAGACAGTATATAAATTTAAAAATGAAAACTTTTATGAGGGTTCCAATTGTTAGTTTAATGAGTCAATTTTCTATAACAAGGACTAATTTCAAGGTAGGTAAGTTGCTACATGCTAATTAGTAATATAAAATGGGGTAAGTTTTAAAATTTTATAAGTGAGAAGTATATGTATTCTATCATATCAATTTAAAGTATGAAAAGTATTTTGAACTCAATTAATAAAGTATATTTTGACATAACATAACCATTTTGTGAGATATTTTAACCAGATCCAATCATTCAGGGTTAAAATATATATTTAGTTTAGCATATACAATATGTATTGGTCTACAGAAAACCATTGGTTAATAATTTTTTAGATGATTATTGATTTAGGAAAGTGTTCTTGGCTTGAGCTGACATGGGAAGATGGGGAGAAGGCAGTGAAGATAACAGAAGAAAAGAATCTGAATGTGAAAGCAATTTTAATGCCATCAAGGCGCCAAATTCTTAACTTCGAACTACAAGGCAAATCGAGTTCTGGTCTTCGTTAACTATGATGGAAAGGTGGAAAGACTCCCTTACGTTGGCTGAGCTTGAACTCACTTTAATTATAAGAGTTCTTTGATTCCATTCCTTTACGTTAATAATTTTAAAAATTTGGGACTATTTAAAACAATTTTTCAAATTTTAGGAATTAAAATGTTGCTTTTAAAATTTGTTGAATAAAAAAAAAACTAAGTTCAAAATTTTAAAAGACTAGAAATGTAATTTGTTGAACAAAATTTAGATAAAAATACAATTGGATAATTATTTTAGAATGATTTTTCTTTTCTTTGAAAATCATAAAATTATGACAAGTTAACAGTGAACGTTTGTTATGAAAGTGGCCAAATGAACATATAAAATGCATATAGCCATCAATTTCCTTCTGAGTCAAGAGAACAAACCGGGGCTCTCTTTGCCGTTTCTCTTTCTTTTTTGATATGTTGTTCCTCATAATTAAAATTCATTTTTTTTTTTTGACAATTAACAAACCCAACTTATTAGTTTAATTTCTCACACATTTTAATGTTAAATTGTTCTTAAATGGTCAATAAATAGAGTTCCAAACTATGTCTCAGTTTGAAAAAATGCAGAGGGAATTAAATATAAATAGAGGTATATATTGCAGGTAATTTAAAAAGGTTTGAATTGGAAAATCTTTTGTATATTTTTTTTGTAACCCTATTTATCAAAATTCATGGCAAGAAAAATTATATTAATGTTCTTGAGTCAAATCTCAGTAATCTTCACCATGGGGTCTTCCAACTCATCAACCATAAAAAATAAAAAAGACATTGAGGGCCCATTTGATAACGTTCTCGTTTCCTGTTTCTTGTTTTTGTTTTTAATTTTTTGAGAAACGAGCTTGTTTGATAATCATCGACTTTTCTTGTTTCCAAAATTTTAAAAAAAAAACGTTTCCAAAATTAGGCCCAAATATGAGAAACTCCTAAAATACGTTTCTTGTGTTCCGTTTCTTTCCTCCCCTCTCCCGTTTCCAAAATTAGTCTCCTCTTCTCGCGAAATTCAGGAAATTTTCATCTCTTCCGTTTACGATCTCCAGAAGTACTCTGCCCTAATCTTTCACCAGTGATTCTCCGATCGTTTTCTTAAGTGACAAATTATCTTCTCGTCAAGAGGTGAGTTTTTTCTCCGTTTGGATCTATGTTGTTGGCTTTTTTGTCATTCATCTCAAATTAATTAATTTTAATTAATTAATGTTTTGATGATAACAAACCTGATTTTATTTATTAATAATTTTAGTGTTTTGAAGTGTCCATATCATAGATCTCGAAAAGACGATTCCAACGCATCTTGAATCGTTCGAATCGGAACTCAAACGAAGAAGTTATGAGAAAAATAAAATTGAAGGGAAAATCTTACATGGCGTGACACGTGGCATATATAGATGACGTGAGAGGTCAACGGTCAACATTGATGACGTGGTAGTGACGTAGCGTCGACGTGGCAGATGACATGGATGATGATGCGAACCAACAAAAATACGACACGTGGCATATTTGAGTTTTAAAAAAAAAGAAAAGAAAAAGAATTTAATATTGAAAAAAAAAAAAGAAATCCAACGGTCAATTTTTGAATTTATTATTATTTTATTATTATTATAAAATTATTAATTTTGAATTTCTTTTTTTCAGCCAACCAGAAGCTGCCACATGGCAGCCATGGCTAGTTTTGGCTCTTTCTCTTCTATTTAAGGCTCGAAAAAAATTGAAAAAAATGGAAAAAAAAAATTCTAAAATTTTTTACTTCTCTTGGAGAGTATTTCCAACATTTTTGAGCAATTTATGAGCTTCTATTTTTATTCTTTTTAGTCATTTGAGGGCTTTAGTTTGTAAGAATTCTTTCTTATTTACAAAAGATTGTGAGCTAAACTTTGTGTATCTACTCTTTGAGAGAGTTTTTCCATCTTGTTCTTTCACTTTCTAATCCATTGTAAGGGTTTCTCTTGATTCCAAAAAAGAGACTTTGTACCGGTTTGATCCTGAATCGTGGAAAGGATCAGGTTTGTTCTTGCTCCCGCAAAAGGAACGGTGTAACAATTGGACTCTGAGTCGTGGAAATGGTCATTCATTTTTCTAGTGAAATACCCAAATGGTGCTTGGGGAGTGGAGTAGGCCTGGTTGTGCCAAACCACTATAAAATTTACGGTGTTAATTTCTCTATCCCTATCTTATTTCGTTTTTGCAATTAATTTGTTGTTATATTATATTGCATAAAATTAATTATTCTTGTATGCTATTTTGGTTGGTATAATTTTATCTTTACATATTCTTTACCAATCTTATTTTTAGAATTATATAGGGTGTTCAAAATTGTTGGTTTTAATTTCTTGTTTATTTTGGAGTGATCTTATTTGCATGTTTATTGTTTAAATTAATTATTGCAAAAAGTGTGTTAATTTGTTTAATTGCGCCCACCGTAGTAAAAAGTTTTATAAATTTTAAATAAACACTATTCACCCCCACTCTAGGGTTGTCATATCGATCCTACATATGTTGCATGGATGGAAACCCTAGATGTTTGTTTGCGATTTTGTGGTTGTTGTGTATGGATTTAAAACTTGGTTTACTCCTCACTCGTTTTTCCCTCTTCTTCTTCTTCTTCTTCACATTTCGCACCTTTATCTCTTCCATTGTTTTTTCTTTCTGGGTCTTTTCAATTTTCTCTCTCAGGCATTGCAATGTGATGTATTTGTGCCTCTGTTCTGTGAATTTTTTGAGTTTTTTTTGCCCTAGACATGGATTTCTAACTTTGGTTTCTACTATTTAATTTAAGTGGGTTTGACTTGTGCTTTTTTTATGAGAATCAAGGGTGTTTTTAGAATTTTTGAGAGTAGTGGCTCAATTTGGATCCTACCATCCAAATTGGAATTTCCAAGGTATAGGTTCCTTCGAGTGATTTTCATCTCTTTGTGATTATTTTTGCATATGTTTATGTTTTCGTCTCAAGAGCAAAATCATTAGCTAATGGGTTTCTTGCAATCAACTTGTAGGCTAATTATGAGCTATAGATAGATATTCTAGAAAGAGAGAGTTTTAAATAGTACTAGTGGGACAAAGCAAGAAGCAAATTCTAAAGAGAGGAAAAGTTAGTTTAGAGAGTTTAATGGGAGAAAGAATGTTACAAACAAATTGTATAATTAGAGTTTTTGGAGAGAGGAAGTTTGGAATTGTAGTGAGAGAAAGTTAGAAATTCTAGTGGGATGGGAGTATTAAAAGAAATGTAGGATTCTAGAGAGATAGAACGTAGAACAACTAGAGACATATTTGTAGAAATAGAAAAATTTAGAGAGACAAATGGCTATGGTAAGAAATGTTAGAGACGACAATTTTAGAAACTGAAATATATATATATATATATCATAAGAGGAAGGAATTTGTGATGAAATTGGAGACAGTAGCTAATTCTTAAGTTCCTTGTCGGCTTCTTGCAATCCCCTGTGTTGTAAGTACCTAATTTGGAGTTATCCCTTTCCACAATTAAGTTCTTCTAGGCGTTTGAAGGTTTGGATTTTTTTATCTTATTATTGTTTTCTATAATGAATGTTGGCATGTATATTCCTGCAAGTACCATGTTAATAATACTCTACTGTATTGTGAGTTGTGACTGGACAAGTGGAGTGGAACATCTTTTACTTGCTTTGTGATGTAGTTTTCCCCACTAGACAAAATAGTTTGTGATAATATTCTTTAGTGAGTATTCCTGATAGGACCTATAAAGTCTTATTTAATTATACTTATTTCTTGTTAATTAGAAGGATTTTATGTGTTTTATTATTATTTTTTAGGGATTCAAGCAATTCACATGTTTTGAAGAGTTTGCACCATTTCGGAATTCATTCGGACCAAATTGGAGGTGATTCGAGCAACTGAATTTCTATACCAAATTTGACCGATCATATCATGATATTTCGAGATGAAAATATATTTAAATTTGGTATCAAATGAAGCTTATTGAATTATCTTTCCAACGGTATAATACTCATTGCATTCCAATAAGTATTATGAAAGTTATAGTATTTTGAGTGATTACTGCTCCTGCTGGAAAACTGTTGTACCCGAGAATATTTTGTGCCAACTTCCGTTCCCATTATCTTGCTGCTCACATTTTAGAATATATCCAAATTAGATATCATTTTAAAGATCTAGGAATTATCTTTCCAACCATATAAAGATCACGTTGATCCAAGGTTTGGAGAAGAAGTTATGGACAAAATTATTCATGAGCATATTGAGTAGTGAGCCTTAATTTTAGAATTTTTTGAGCTAAAACTGCATGATGAGTTAGTTGCATATTAGGTGATTATGACAATCTAGGATGTGTTTTAGGTAATCCCATTTGAAATGGCTGAAACTTGAAGATGCATGCTTGATTTAAGCCTATTTTAAAAATTTTCTTCTGATTCCCTTGTACTTTTACTTGCTTTGTGCTGTAGTTTTCCCCACTAGACAAAATAGTTTGTGATAATATTCTTTAGTGAGTATTCCTTTTGTTGATTTAACTTTGACATCCTTTATTTTCTAATTTCATTCAACTAGTCTACTTATTCGAAACATGAACGACTGTTTGGATTTAAAATAAGTTGTTCATTCTCTTTAGACTGGAAAGGTTCCTTTTAGAACAAATGAAGGTTCTTTGGCCTAAATATTATCCTTTCTTTAAGGTAATTCCTTAAAAAAAAAATTTCACAAACATAACATTTTGAAAATATATTTATGCTCATGTATATTTCTCAGGATTGTGTTGGTGCGATTGACGGCACTCATATTGCTGATGTATTCTCCAAAATGAACAAATACTATTTTCGTGGTAGAAAAACTGACACAACATGGAATATAATGTGTGTTTGTTCGTTTGATATGTTATTCACATATGTCATGTCTGGTTTGGAAGGATCAGCCAATGATTCTCGCATACTCCTTGCATGTATCAGTTATCATGACTTTGTTTTTATTTTTATCTAAAATGCCTCATTTTAGTTTCACATGAAAGACTTCATACTAATGAAAATATTGATTCTTACTTATATATGCCTACGATATCTTCTCTTTTTTAGACTGATGTGGGACTTTGGTCAAACTTCTAAAAGGATATATATATATTAGATTCAAATCTATCTATTAATTAACTATGAGTTAAATTTGGATAAGGTTAAATTGTTAATAGACCTTTTTTGACGTTAAGTCTGCAGAATAATCTTTCGAATAACAGTAGAAATGATAAAAATGAATTTGAAAGATCGTTTTTACGATATAAAAGCATTTACATCTCAGGTAAAGTCCATAATTATCTAAAAGAATGTGTCATAATGTACAAAATCCATCTTCATTTGTACAAGAAACCAATTGTTCATTGCATGTATGTATGTATTACATATATTTATTGCTTATTATTATTATTATTAGGCTAAATTATAGAAAATACCCATGAACTTTGTACTCTGTTTTAAAAATACCCCTGAACTTTTAAAAGTTTCATTAATAGCTTTAAACTTTCAAAAAAAGTTCAAAAATACCTTTATCGTTAATTTTGGATGAAAATTGTTAGTACTTTGTTTAAAAAATACTCCTAAACTTTCAAAAGTTTCATTAATATCCTTAAACTTTAAAAAAAAAATTAAAAAATACCCTTCACGTTAATATATGGATAGAAATCGTTAGTACCTCGTTTTAAAAATACCTCTGAACTTTCAAAAATTGCATTAATACCCCTTAACGTTTAAAAAAAAAGTTAAAAAATACCTCTACCATTAGTATGTGGACAAAACCGTTTATCTATACCTCATTACCTCTACCTTCTATTTCATCTCTTTCTTAATTTGCTTCAATCTATGGCCTAACACTTCTCTATTTTTTCCCTTTCTTTTTCAATACCCTCTTACTCTCTTCTTCCATTTTTCACTCTCTAAAACTTCTCTCATTTCTCCTATCTTCTTAAATATTAGAAAATAAACAAGAGGAGCTCCCTCTCATTTTTACGCATGCTCAAAAATAAATATAATAAAATTTAATACCTAAATAGTTAATGTCTTTAAAGTTGGAAAATAACCAATTTGAAAACAACTCATATAGATACCATTTTTTTTTACACATAGACACTCTCATTTTTCCTCCATTTGTCCACTTCTCAATCATGAGTAACCTTCTTAACTGACCATAATAAATAGACTAATTTGAACTGTAAAAATGATTAATAAAATATTCATCCGCTACAAATTTGATAATGCATATGTTTTTTTCCCTCCCACTAGATGTCCTCAAAATTATGATCCAAATTCTGAACATGTATCTCTTTTTGTGTATTAAACCCAAACATACTAACTCAAATTACTAACGTACAACCTTGTTAAAACATTTAAGTCTTAAGGTCCCTTGGTGGTTCCATTATTCTCATTTCTTCTTGCTATAGTCTATATACCTTGATTGAAGTGGGCAGTTTTAGATATTGAAAAATGGAAGAAGAGAGTAACAAGGGTAATCAAAAAGAAAGGGAAAAAAAGATGAAAAATAGAAAAGTGCTAGGTCATAGATTAAAGCAAATCAAGAGAGAAAAAAAATGGAAGATGGAGGTAATAAGGTATAGATAAATGTTTTTCGCCCACATACTAACGGTAAGGGCATTTTTTATCTTTTTTTTAAAGGTTAAGGTTATTAATACAACTTTTAAAGTTTAGGGGTATTTTAAAACGAGGTACTAATTATTTCTGTCAATATACTAACAGTAATAGTATTTTTGAACTTTTTTTGAAAGTTTAAGGGTATTAATAAAACTTTTAAAAGTTCATGAGTATTTTTGAAACAAAGTACTAACGATTTTCATCCAAAACCTAACATTAAAGGTATTTTTTATTTTTTTTGTAAGTTTGTTAATGAAACTTTTGAAAGTTCAATGGTATTTTTGAAACAAAATACAAAATTTAGGGATATTTTTTATAATTTAGCCTTATTATTATTATGGAAAAGCAGCTTTTGTAGAAATTGAAGTACAGTTTTATTTAGCCCATATTTCATTTCCACCTCAATTTTCAATTTTCAATCTCTTTATTTTATACCTAGCGGTTGGATTCTCATAAATCAGAAGAATATATTCTCTGACCAATAAAAGAAAAGAGTTACATTAAGTTATAGTTATCCCAAAACCGCCTATATATAATGATTTCGTTAACTTAAACAATAAAACAACTAAGCTCTCAAACATTGAAGTTGTGAACTCCAAGGAAGAAAGAAAATGTCGTTTCCTGAGGTTGAAGGTATGTGCACCCTACCCATATATAATATATAATATAATATATACATTTTTATATTGATTAAAATATCATTTTAGTTCGTGTAATTCGAAATTTATTCTAAATTTTAGTTCCTGTACTTTTAAATATCTAAATTTAATCTTTAAATTTTTAATAAATCTGAAAATTAGTCTTTACAGTTAATTTATTGTTAACTTTTCCAAAAAAAAATTAATCTCTATTAGTCTTTCCTCTACAAATTTTAAAAATATATTCACATTGTATCTTTTCTTGAATATAAATTATTATTACTATTTTACAAAATTTGATCAATTTTAACTGCATACTAATAGTGAGGAATAATTTTAAGATTTCAAAGACTAAATTTAGACATTTTAAAGTACAAAGATTAAAATGGAATGAAACTCATAAGTACGATTAAATGATATTTTAAACATTTTATTTTTCAAACTATTATATATAGAGAGAGAGTGTGTGTAAAAATATATTTTAATACTATGAATTTCTTAAAATTCCAAGTCATCCTTTCTATGTTGATTTTTTTTCAATCAAGTTCTTACAATCACTAAATGTTAAAAAATGACGATATATAAATTTAAAAATGACAACTTTTATGAGGTTGTCGGTTATCAGTTTAATGAATCGATATTTTAAAACAAGGAGTAATTTCAAGTCAAGTAAGTCAGTACGTGCTAAGTCGGATAAAATGGGCTAGTTTTTAAATTTTATAAGTAAGAAGTATATGTCTATCCTATCAAATTAAAATATAAAGTATTTTCAATTTGATTAATATAAAGTATATATATTTTGACAGAACATAAGCATTTTGTTAGATAATTTTAATGGCCAAATCATTAGGGGCTAACATGTATATTTAGTTTAGCATATATATATAGATATGTAATGGTTTAAAATTTAAATCATTGGTGAACTTCTTAAATGAATTATTGTTTAGGAAAGAGCTCTTGGCCTGAGCTAGAAGGGGAAGATGCGCATAAGGCAGCAACAATAATAAAGGAAGAGAATCCGAATGTGTATATATTTATGGTGCCACCAAGCGAAACTGCCATAACTAAAGACTATGTCTCCAATCGAGTTCGAATCTTTATTGACGATTCCGGCAAGGTGAAGAGTGTCCCTGGCATTGGCTAAGCCTTAACTAACCTTATGTTATACCTCATCCCTTACATTAAATAAATCAAGGTCTACTTCTTGCAAAATTAATCTTCACTACAAAAGTCTTCTATTTCTTCGACTCCTTTGCGTCAATAATTTTCAAATTTTAGAAACCATTTAAAACAATTTTTTAAACTTCTAGAAATTAAAATTTCACATTTAGAATTTTAGAAATCGAATAAAAATAAGTTCAAAATTTTAAAACTAGAAATATATAAATTGGGTAATAACTTCAGACTGATTTTTCTTTTTTTTCTTAATCATAAAATTAGTGAATCGTTGGTATGAAATTGGCCAAATGAACATATCAAAAATTAAAATATATATTCTAAGTTATTTTCTTGTCAGTTTTCTATTCTTTTTGGTAGGTGAGATATTCTACTCTATCTTAGTGGCATATTTATTTCCATTGGAGTGAAGGTCTCCTTGCAGCTGTCTAAAAGAAGGCTTAAATAGCCTTGAAGTTAAATTCTAGAAAAATATTTTTTCAAAACAATTAAAAAATAATATTCAAAATAAAATAAATAAAGTAAATAATTTCCTATCTTGAAAAATGCTAGAAAATACATCCAAAAATCGAAAGTCTTTTCTTAAATTCTCAAAATAAACATTGAATGTTGCAAATAAAGAAAGTTTCTAGATCGCACGGTCTTCAGTATTTTGTCAATAACTTTTTCTCTAAAACTTGGATCGGTATGATTTTTATATGGCTGGAAAGCTCTTTCAGAGAGATTTAAAATAGTATCTAATTTGGCTATATTCCCAAACGTGATTAGTGAATCTTGTACTATTAGAAAGAGAATTCAATAAGCTTCAATTGGCATAAAGTATTCTCGAGTACAACAGTTTTCCAATAGGAGTAGTGATCACTCAAAATATCATAACTTTCATAATACTTAGTAGAACGTAATGAATCTTGTACTATTAGAAAGAGAATTCAATAAGCTTCGATTTGACACCAAATTCTAATATATTTACATCTCAAAAAGTTATGAAATGATCGGTCAAAGTTAGTATAGAAATTCAGTTGTTTGAATCACCTCCGATTTGGTCTAAATTAACTCTGAAATGTTGTGAAATTTCCAAAACACGCGAATTGCTAGAATTTCTGAAAAATAATGATAAAATACATAAAATCTTTCTAACTGATAAGAAATAAGTGTAATTAAATAGGACTTTATAGGTCTTATCAAGTCTATAAGATCAAGACTCATTTGTGGTTATCCCAATTTAAAAAGAAACCCATCTAACACAATTTCTGAGATATTCATTGCTTAGAAGCCCAATGGGCCTACTTCAGAAGTAGGTCCACCATTTTTTTATGTTTCAAAATCGAATTCGAATAATTAAAGTCGCAGAGAAAATGTATTTGAATGGTTCTTTTTTTATATACATATTTTTTAGTACCACAAATGTAGGAGTAGAAGATTGAACTTTCGATGTAGGATTGATAGTTATCGTCTTTTTTATATATTTGAAAAAAAAATGATATTAATCACCATTAATCATTGTTATGGGTGAAATTGGACCAAGAAGATAAATCCGAATTACAAGGGAATTTGCCATTAACTTTTTTAAATCTCATTCTTAGATAGAAGGGAAAATCTATTTAAATCCTTATCTGAAAAGGAATATGAAAGAAAAAAATCCTATAAATAGGTCATTATGACTTAAAGAAAGGGAGAAAAACTTCAACCCTCATTCTCTAAATTATAGCTTGCTACACTCAAATTCCCATAGCTAACTTAAGCATCGGAGCTGGTGTGACAAATGCCACATCAGTGCCTAGCTTTTTCTTTTTTGCAAGTCACCTCTTTCCCCCAAATTACAAATTCACCGTCGTTGTCACGTGGAGGTCGGGTGAGATTCTCCTGTCCAAAATTTGGCAACAACAATCATAATGTTTGAACTCACTTTTTTTTTTTTGGTTAAATTGCAAACTTGTAATTTAAGCTTCAGGTTTGTTTCTTATTTGGTCCTTGAACTTTCAAAAGTGTCAAATAGGTATTTGAACTTTCAATTTTGTATCTAATAAGTCTCTAAACTTTAAAAATAGTCTAATAGATCCCTAGATTTTCAATTTTGTATCCAATAGGTCTCTGAATTTTTTATTTTGTGTCTAATATATAGTTTCTTGACCTATTCTATATTTTTTTAAATTCATGAAACTAGTAGGAAAAAAAATTGAAAGTTTAGAGTTCTATTAGACATAAAATTTAATTTTATATCTAATATATCAGTTAATTTTTAAAATTTTCAAATATGTTAAGAACTTATTAAACACAAAATTGAAAGTCTAGAGACCTATTAGATAATTTTAAAGTTTAGGGACTTATTAGACACAAAATTAAAAATTCATGAATATATTAAACACTTTTTAAAGTCTAGGAATGTTTTAGATGCAAACTTAAAAGTTTGAGATTAAATTTATAATATAACAATTTTTCTTTTTAAGATTAGAGGCTTAAATATTCACCTCACCCCTTTGGTTGAATTCAAAAGTCTGAAAAAAGTTGGAATATATTACGATAAAAAAAAAATTAAGATTTAGAAAAGATACTAATATCTAATCACTTGAACACCAATACATAAATATTAATTATTTTATTTGACATACATTGCATGGGTCTTAATTTATTTGGGTTAATATGGACATAGTTATCCAAACGTTTGAATCTTAGTACCTATATTTATAACTTTTTCTAGTACAATAATAGTGAGTGTAAGATTCAAACTTCAACTTTTTGATAGATATAATTTTGAGAAAAAATTAATTTTGACCTTAAACTCTAAACTTTCAATTTCTTCAGTTTAAAACTCAAACTTGGCAGATTGTATTAAAATATATCTTATATTTATTTGAATCTCATCCAAATCTCCTACGATATTTATTCATTTGAATTTTATTCAAATTTTATAAATATTTTTTTTAATATATCTAATATACATTAATTATTTTAATATTTAATGTATAAAATAAAATAAATATATTTTCCTCCTTTATATTTAATATATCTAATATATTAAATATTAATTTGAACACTTCAAATTAAATATTAATTTGAACATTTCAAATTTTTCTTTCAACTAGATTGATTTTTTAATGTTACTATGAGCTAGCAAGGGGATCTTATGGACTTACAGATTATAAGCTCCAACGATACAAAATTAATGAATTAGGGCATGTTTGAGAGTGATTTTGAAATAACCAAAATCACTTTTGACATGCCTCAAATCACTTCACTTCTAAAATTGTGATGTTTGGCAATGATGAGTAAGTGATACTTCAAAAATCACTTGAAGTGATTCTTCGTCAATCACTTAGGAGGTTATTCTCAAGTGATTTTTGTCAAGTGATTGTGATTTAAGATGATTGTTATTTGAATTTTTAAAATAGTATACTTTTGGTGACGGGTAAAAACCGTCATCATTAGTAAAAATTCATAAATTTCCATCAAAAAGTGTTTTCTCAAAACCATCACCATTGAGTTCATCCGTCATTGTTTACAAAATGATAATTTTTCTCTCTCTAAAATTTTTATAATGTGTATCTCTTACTTTATTATCTTTTTAAATTTTTATTCATTTTTCTCACTTTTTTTTCTCTCTAATGGTTTTAACTCTCTTTGACTTTTTTTTTATTTCTAAATTTTTTGTTCCTCTCTATAATTTTTTAATCTTTTTAACTTTTTTCTCTCAAATTTTTTACCTCTTGCTCTACTTTTTTGTCCCTAACTCTTAACTGTTTTCTCTTCATTAAAGTTTTTCTTCCTAAAATTTTTATCATTCAGCTTAAATTTTTTGCAGCTCAAATTTTTTTGTTTATCTCTCTATTTTTATTTTTCTATCTTTGAATTTCGCTCTCTTTATTAAAATTCTCTCTCTAAAATTTTTATCCCTCCATGTCTCTAACATTTTTATTTTCTCTTTGAAAATTTTCTCTAGCTTTATATTTTTTTCTTTCTTAAATTTTAGTTCTCTCTGTATCTACCACTTTCTATTTTTTTTAAATCTCAAATGCAATACTGTTTTTAGTAACTTGATGATTCTAAAATCACCTTTGAAAAAAAACATTAATCATTTTTTTAAAAAAAACTTTTAATTAAATTTAAATCACGTTTACAATATTGAATCAAATATTAAAATGATTTATAACTAAATACTTTTAAAAAATTAATTGTAATTAAATCACTTAGCTTAAAACACTTATTTTAAAGTCGTTCCCAAACATGCATTTTGAAAATCACTTTTAATTGTATGAAAATCACTATTGAAAGTATAGAACCAAAAATTAAAATGATTATATGAAAATGCTTTTTAATAAATCAATTTTAAACAAATCAATTGTGCTAAAATCAATATTTCTAAAATCATTCCCAAACATGCCCTTAAACTATTTAATTAATCAATTTTCATTTATTAACTCTAGGGTTACTCCACTATAGACCTAGAGTTACACTCTTATGCACTGTAGGACAAGTTGTGTCCATGGATATAATCACTATATGCAAGTCGATCCTTCACGAGTTGTTCGTAATTACAGCTGGGCCAAAAGTCTGTTTTACCCCTATAATCACATCTTGCACCATAAGTACCAATGATACTCTAATGAATAATTTGTTTATGATCCAACCATAAACGAAGTCCTTCTCGTGTCAGTGAGAGGGTGGGGCCCATTGTTCAAGTCCCGAAATCAGCACTTAAGGGAACTACTTATCTATGTACCGTATATGGGAAAGAGTGAATCTCATCTTATGAGATTATGTTTCCAGCTCCCAATTTGGTCAAGTCTCCAAAATGGTAGGCGTATTGAATCAGCTACAAAAGCCACTATCACTCATGCAAATCAAAGGACAAGCTCTCTGATCGAACTGAAACGTGGGGCTTTAAGAAAAGATTTTTAGTTTAAAAATAAAGCTCCAGTTCAGTGCAAGTGCACACTATCAATGCAAGTAATATAAAACTGGATGTATTCAAGAGTATCGATACCAAAGAGAACAAACACAAGAAAATTCAAAAGATAGCAAGAATTGTTCTCAATTTGCAATTTCGGTAACCAAGGTTATAAAAATGTTTGGGAAGTATTTTTTGGCAAAAGAAAAAAAAAATAAGTATGAAAAAGGAAATTCAAGTTGCTCATGAAGAAATGAACGTTTCACTTTGAAACGGTAGCATCGGATTGTCTTTGATTTTATTTAAAATTAAACTAAAAAATAAGATTAAGTAAACTTACTTGGAGTAAATATGAAGATAAATCCACAAGGGATTGGAGAGGAAGAGGTCTAGAGAGAATTCTCTAATTCTCTATTAAGGAGATGTGTGTTGTGTCTAATGGCTCAACCTAATGGTCCTATTTATAGAGACCAAGGGAAAATCTTTGCTATAATTAAAATATTATATTTTAATATATAATATATTCAAATATATCTTATATTTATGTGAATCTCATTCAAATCTCCTACGATATTTATTTATTTGAATCTTATTCAAATTCAATAAATATCTTTTATTTAATGTATCTAATATATATTAATTATTTTAATATTTAATGTATCAAATACAATAAATATATTTTCCTCTTATATTAATATATCTAATATATTAAATATTAATTTGAACATTTCAAATTTTTCTTTTAACTAAATTGATCTTTTAGTGTTATTATGAGCTAGCAAGGGGGCCTTATGGACCTATAGATTATAAACTCCAATGATATAAAATCAATTAAATAAACTCCTTAATCAATTAATTTTCATTCATTAGCTATAGGTCACTCCACTATAGGCCTAGAGTTGCACTCTTATGCACTGTAAGACAAGTTGTTTCCATAGATATAATCATTACATGCAAGTCGATCATTCACGAGTTGTTCGTAATTACAAATTGGTCAAAATTTCGTTTTACCCCTATAATTATACCTTGCACCTTAAGTACCACTGATCCTCTAATAAACAATCTATTTATAATATAATTATAAACTAAGTCCCTATTGGGCCAATGAGAGGGTGAGACCCCATTGTTCAAGTCCCGAAATCAGCACTTAAGGGAACTACTCATCTACTTACCCTTTGTAGGAAAGAATGAATTCCATCTTGTGAGATTATGTTCTCAGCTCCCTATTTAGTCAAGTCCTCAAAATGGTAGGCATATTGAATCGGCTACAAAAGCCACTCTCACCCATGCAAATCAAAGGACAAGCCCTCACAGGTAGGAGTTCATAACTCACTTTGGATTAACATCTTGATGAAATATTAATCTTCTCAATTAACGGATTTATAAAGAGAGATTAAATATTTCGTAGTCCATTCTTACACAAACTCATTGTATAAGATACTCACACTCACACGTCTCCACATGAACGATTTGGATCAAATCATTTGTAACTATTACAAAGTGGGCCGTATCAATAATGTTACCAGGATAAGGCACCCAACCTTATCCATATACTATGATCCTTTAGGTTATTTCTTGTGTTGGGATTTATGCTCTAAAGCCTCGTAATTAATAATTTATTTAATAATTAATAATTATTTTGATTATTTTATTTGCATTATAATATTATCCATTATATGAAAAATCTAAGGTTATTAGTGTAATCTTGAACAGTATGTGGTTGACATATGAGAGGATCATGTTCAAGAAATAACCTAAAGGGTCATAGTATATGGATAAGGTTGGGTGCCTTATCCTGACAACATTATTGATACAGCCCACTTTGTAATAGTTACAAATGATTTGATCCAAATCGTTCATGTGGAAACATGTGAGTGGGGGTATCTTATACAATGAGTTTGTATAAGACTAGACTACGAAATATTTAATCTCTCTTTATAAACCCGTTGATTGAGAAGATTAATATTTCATCAGGATGATCATATGTGACTCGATCTTAATCTTGAGTGAGTTATGAACTCCTGCTTGTGAGGGCTTGTCCTTTGATTTGCATGGGTAAGAGTGGCTTTTGTAGCCGATTCAATATGCCTACCATTTTAGGGACTTAACCAAATAGGGAGCTGGGAACATAATCTCACAAGATGGAATTCACTTCTTCCCATATAGGATAAGTAGATGAGTAGCTCCCTTAAGTGCTGATTTCGGGACTTGAACAATGGGACCCCACCCTCTCACTAGCCCGAGAGGGACTTAGTTTATAATTAGATTATAAACATATTGTTCATTAGAGGATCAATGGTACTTAAGGTGCAAAATGTAATTATAGGAGTAAAACGGACTTTTGACCCAGCTGTAATTACGAACAACTCGTGAATGATCGACTTGCATGTAATTATTATATCTATGGACACAACTTGTCCTACAGTGCATAAGAGCGCAACTCTAGGTCTATAGTGAAGTGACATATAGTTAATGAATGAAAATTAATTAATTAAAGAGTTTAATTAATTAATTTTGTATCATTGGAACTTATAATCTATAGGTCTATAAGGTCCCCTTGCTAGCTTATAGTAACACTAAAATATCAATTTAGTTGAAAGAAAATTTTGAAATGTTCAAATTAATATTAATTTGAAGTGTTCAAATTAATATTTAATATATTATATATATTAAATATAAAAGAGGAAAATATATTTATTGTATTTGATTCATTAAATATTAAAATAATTAATGTATATTTGATACATTAAATAAAATATATTTATAAAATTTGAATAAGATTCAAATAAATAAATATCGTAGGAGATTTGAATGAGATTCAAATAAGTATAAGATATATTTTAATATATTAGATATTAAAATATAATATTTTAAATCTGGCAAAGATTTACCATTGGTCTCTATAAATAGGACCCTTGGGTTGAGCCATTAGACACAACACATATCTCCTCAATAGAGAATTAAAGAATTCTCTCTAAAACTCTTCCTCTCCAATCCCTTGTGGATTTTCTTTCAAGAGGCTCTCACAAGTCTTGGTCCTGTGTTCGAGTCATAGCTAGGAAGATTTTATGGAGGAGATAAAGATCTGCCAGAAATATCTCCATATTTACTCCAAGTAAGTTTACTTAACTTGAATTTTTAGTTTAATTTTAAATAAAATCAAAGATGATCCAATGCTTCTGCTGCGGAGTGAAACGTTCATTCCTTCATCTTGAACATGATCCTCCCTTATGTCAACCACATATTGTTCAAAATTACACTAATAACCTTGTATTTTTCATATAATGGATAATATTATATTACAAATAAAATAATCAAAATTATTATTAATTATTAAATAAATCATGAATTATGAGGCTTTAGGGCATAAATCTCATCAGCTCATGCCTCTTTTGAAAGAAATGCTACTAAAATGCAATTGCAATCGTAGATAACACAAGAAAACTAAGTAAACCGAATTCGACTCCTATTCAATTTTGCTTCAAAATCTTTAGGAGACTAAGTGATTAAACCTATATTTCTATGGCTAATCTAACTTAGATAATTTCGTGCACAATTCTAGTGGCTTTGGAGTCTCACCCTATGTATAGGGTCGATGTTCAAAACTTATTTCTAAGCCTTTTCCTCCATTGCTTTTGTGACATCTGCTTTCCCTTAACCCTTTCGGTATTAAGTTCAAACTTGACAAGCACACTAATTGGCCAACTAGGTTTACCCAACGTTAACTCAACAAAAACAAACAAAGTTTCAAGTGTTAACTAGATTAATTATGTTTTTAAGCTTTACATCTTTCCTCTAGGGCATTCACCAACTTGAATCCCTAAAAGAAACTTAGCTCATAATTAAAGAAAAGAAAAAGAATGATTTAAATGAGAAAAAAAATTCATAGCTAAAAGAAAAGTAAAATGTTGTAAAGAAATCCAACTCAAAAAAAAAATTGAGATAAAACTAAAATAAATCTTATTGAATTAACTTGTAAGACTAACTAGCCAAAGGAATTAACAATACAACTTGAATTCAAAAGTTGGAATGAAAAGAAAGATAGAACAGTAACTTAAAGCTACAATTACAGCCACTAAACTAAACAAAACAGAGGAAAAAAAAACTGAAGTTGATGCTAACAAAGTTCTTGAAATACAGTGCAATAAAGCACCATTCTCGCCCATTTCATCAATTCGAACTCAATCACACTTCTTTCAAAGGGAATCGGGTCTTTACAATCTGAGATTTTCGTCTAGATTGGATTGATTTTTTAGGCTTGAAGGTGCTGGAAAAAAGAAGAAAAAAAGCAGAAAAGAGAAAGAAGATAACAGAACAATGGACTTGGGGCATGAAGAAACCCAACCAGGGTTTCCATGTTTGCTCTTCTACAACCTTGGGTTAACTTGTAGGCACGAAATCGGGCTGAAGAATCTCTCAAATCACACAAAAATCTCCAAAATTCTTGCAATTTCTGTCATTCTCGTATTTTCCAGATTTTTCAGAAAATGCAATTGCAAAATAGGCCAATTTTTTTGTGCAATTGGAAACTATGGTTAGAAGCTTGGGGATTTATAGAGTGGTAATAGATAGCTAATAGCCTTCCAACATTTTTCTTTTTAAAGATGTTGAGAGAATACTCATTCATTTTCAGTTGTGCTTACTTTTTGGATGAATGAACAAAAATTAACCAAACCAACATGAGTATAGCTCAAAGGTAATTGATTGATACTCTTTTTTTTTTTTGAAGTTGAAGGGTCAAATTTTCATACTCCACATTTGTTGTATAAAAAAATAGCAAATTATATGTGCATAATTCGTATATTGGCATTTTAAGGATATAATTCAGTAAAATTATAGTATTTGTTCTAAAAGATAAAAAATATACTCTCAAAATATATGTGCATAGTTCGTAGATTGGCTTTTCGTATTATTTTTTCAATTTATTATTATTAATGTAATAAATTACCAAATAATAAAGATACTTTCTTAGAACAATAAATTAAATAGGAAAAAGTGGGATGTACGTAACCTTGGAATTTGAAATTCACTAATTAAAAATTTATAATCTAAATTATTAATTAACCATTAATAATTAAATTAAGATATTTGTTAAATAATAATAAAATACTCATTAAAAAGGGGCAACCAGAAAAGCAAAAGTTTTTTCCGCTTAAGTGCATTTTATATAATATAGATATAGATTATAGATGAATACATATTTATGTAAAGGCGTCAATTAGCAATCTTATATCAAATCCATATATATATATATATATATAAACAAATGGTTGTTTGGGAGTAATAAAAATAATAATATTGTATTTTGAAAAAAAAAACTCTCATAAAACCACGTTTGTATAACTATTTTTCTAAATGTTTATTTTCTCATCTTGTAATTTTGCGGGTGACTTTTAAAATAATTTCCCGTATAAAAAGCATAAAATTCTGAATAGTTAATTTTGAAGGTTGTTTGATAAAAGTTGTCTAAACGATTATATAAAACGGTTATTTATTACATTTTTTTAATATAAATGGTTTTTTTTTAAGGACCAAATGGTTGATTTTTTAAATAATTGTTTTCTCGTCACTGAATTTAGCTATACTATGTGACGCAAGCCATTTAACTTTTATCTGTGGCATAATTATTTTCAATTAAATTTGTTGGAAAGTTCAAATTTTTGTGTCAATTTTTAATTTGAATTTCATTCCATTTCAGTCCATATGTCCAAATTTAATCTTATACTTTTAATAAAACTTAAAATTAGTGTTTACCATTAGTTTATTGTTTCTATTATTCTTCTACTATAAAATTTGAAAATATGTTCACATTGTGTCTTTTCTTGCATGAAAATTATTATTATTATTTAACCAATTTCAATAAAAATTAACTTTAAATTAATAGTAAAGACTAATTTTAAAATTTATTGAAAGTGTAGAGACTAAATTTAGACATTTGAAAGTATAGAGATCAAACTTGAATGAAACTCAAAGTACATGGACCAAAAATGATATAATTTTAACTAATTTTTTATTAGATTAGATTGAAAAATCCTAATTGTTGGCTCATAATTCAATCCAAGAATAAGGTTTGAGATGTTGTAGTTTATTGGTTTTTTATATATAAATCTAAAACTGAATTCCAATCGAGATGAATTTTGGAAGTCAATAAAAACAAAAACATGTCACCAGAAGATCAAATAAAAAATTAGATGCAGGCAATGCTCAAACACAAATATGTCAAGTAATAGAAATAGATTCTACTTTATTTAAATATTTATGTATTGTCTTAAACAAACATGGTTCAAAACATGTCACCAGAAGATATTTCTTGCAGTGGGAGAGTGTCGGCCATGATTTATCTAATTTGAATCATCTTCAAAAAGTACATATATGTTGAAGCAAAAACTAATAATATATATAACAAGAAAGAACTCGGGGAAAAAATAAGGAGGAGTTTTACATACCTGTCGACATCTTGGAATTGCTCTCTGTTGTTGCCAAATTTTGGACAGGAGAAATCTCACCTGACCTCCACGTGACAACCACGATGAATTTGTAATTTAAGGGAAAGAGGTGACCTGCAAAAGAGAAAAAGCTAGGCACTGATGTGGCATTTGCCACACCAGCTCCGATGCTTAAGTTAGCAAGGAAAATTTGAGTGTAGCAAGCTATAATTTAGAGAATGAGGGTTAAGTTGAACTCCCTTTCTTTGAGTCATAATGACATATTTATAGGACCTTTGTTTTCCATATTCCTTTTTAGATAAGGATAATAAAAGGTTTCCCCTTCTATTTAGGAATTGGATTTGAAAAGGTTAATCTTATATTGCAAGATTCCCTTGTAATTCTGGTTTATCTCTTTAGTCCAATTTCACCCACAACATTAGCCCCCACTCCCTAGTTAGGATTCGAGATTAGGAGCGTGTGGAGTAATTGTATGGAGCCTGACTTGGGAGTAGCTTATTAAGTTTTGGAGTCATTGTTGACATTTCGAGGTATGCCTTGAATTATCTCTAGTTATTGCTGTCCATCCTTGTAAGGATATTCAGTCTCCTAGAGTGTCGGTTTCTCCATTTGGTTTCAGCTTGTTGTGATATGTATTGAGCCTTTTAGTCTTGTCTTGTCTTTAATTTCTGCGCTTGGTTTTATGTAACCAAATTCTTCTCATTTGTTATTTTCAAAAACCTATCGCGAGACTCATCTCAGATTTTTAGGCTGTTCAGATTAACCAATCAAGTCGCTTTTAGGGACCCAATCAATCTTCTGGGCTTGCATCCTCCGCACCTAAGCGGAGTTTTGCATTCATCACGCTCTGCTTAGCTTTATGAAGCCTGCTTTGTCGTGCTCAATAGGGACCCATCGTGAGATATTTCTTAGATTTTTGGGTTGCCAAGATCAGTCAACCAAACCCTTTTGTGGTTCAATCAACCTTCTGGGCCGCTTCCTCTGCACCTAAGTGCTTAAGAGTTTTGCGTGTTTCATGCTTTAATTGCATGACATGATTGGCCGTATCTTAGAGTAGGCTTTTAGATTTTGGCTTTAATTTACTATATCTGGATCCAGACCCAAACTTTTTCTTCTTATTCTGATGATCGGTCTCGTGGTTCTTCATTTCTTCTTTCTTGTCAACCTTGGTCAGGAGGAAAATTGAATCGAGCTGAACCAATGACACCAAGGACTGGGATTGTACATGCCACACGTTCCCCGAGCTTCATTGGGCTCCTCGGCCTCGGCCTACACCGAGGCCGAGGATGAGGTTGGTTCATTTTAGTCCAATCTCCTCTTTTATGTAGCCCATATCAAGCCTGGATTTTCTCAGGTCTAAAGGTTTCAGGGTGAGCCTTGGGTCATTGGTAGGATAGCTCGTCCAACCACGTGGGATGACCTTTTGTAGCTTCTTGCTTGCATAAGTGTATTTTTGAATAGGTGGAATCTGGAATGTTCCATCAATTATTCTGCATTCAAAATATAATTTTCATGAATATGATATTTTCTCATATCATATGAAATCACCCTCTAGTTTGAGAGTTAGGCAATTCAATGCAGATGAAATACTGATTTAGCTGAATGAAATATATTCAATCACTTATGTAAGGAAAATAAGGAATTTTATGAAGTGGTCTGCTGTTTGAATAACTTGTTATATCATGCAAGCAATTTCAAGACTTCTAGAATTCCATATAATAAATTTCTTTCTGTAGATATTTCATGGCACTTTTAATAACTCATGATGTTCAATTCTTTATTAGAGCACAAAAACTGTCATTTTGATGTTATCATGCTAATGACATTTAAATAATTCAAAAATGTAGAGAGCATGTGTCTCATGTGTAGAGTGCATGAAGATGCTATAACATAAACAAAAGATCATAACAAAACAATTATGACATGCATAATTTGGTTATTGAATTTAAATATTGCACTATGAAGTTTTAAGTTTGAAGTAAACTTATCTGTGATTTTGCAACTTTGTAGAGATCTTTCAGGTTGAGGCCTTGAAATTTGCTCCAGTTGCAATTGTTTGACAATCTTGATCTTAGAAATATTTTCTTTGTTGAGCCTTCCAAATTTAGGGTTAATAAAACCCTAAATTCACTCTTCATTTAGGTACCAATTGCCAGTATTCAAAAGAAATTTGAATTGAAGAAAACGCCTCACGTTCTACAGCTGGCAATTGGTGGACAAACACCTTTATGGTTTCTTGAGTTTTATCTTTACCGTGGACTCACCTTTGTGCACAGGATGCATGTTGATCAAGCACGAGGATCCACAAGGCCCATTGGGTTTTTGTTGTATTGATTTTGAAAGGCTGAAACATTGCCGACAAAGGAAAGTCTAGCCGGCAATTGAACAGACGTTGGTCGATTGGTGGTGAGAATCACAGCCCTTTTGGGTTTTGCCAAATGCATTGGAAGCTGATGTGAATATAAAAATTCACATGCAGCTGAATTCATATATAATTGATATAAAATTCACTCTTTTGGATGAATCTATATAAAATTCACTTGCATGCTAATGTTGAAACTTATGAAAGTTATTGGGCTATGAGTTTGCGTTGTTGGCGAGATTCAGATTTGGTCAATCTGCACGTTTAATCTCTTTTCTAGTAAGTAGCTTCATTTGGAGCACATTTCTTGTGAATATCCGATCAAAAGCGATTTTCATTGGATTTCCTGGTGAATTCCTTCAATTGGTAGATATGATGAAAAAGAAACCTTCTCATTAAGCCCCCATGTCTTCATAGCCTTTGATTTTCTCAATTCATGTATGCAAGGTAGAGCACTCTCGTTTCCCCACAGACGGCGCCAACTGTTGTTGCCAAATTTTGGACAGGAGAAATCTCACCTGACCTCCACGTGACAACCACGATGAATTTGTAATTTAAGGGAAATAGGTGACCTGCAAAAGAGAAAAAGCTAGGCACTGATGTGGCATTTGCCACACCAGCTCCGATGCTTAAGTTAGCAAGGAGAATTTGAGTGTAGCAAGCTATAATTTAGAGAATGAGGGTTAAGTTGAACTCCCTTTCTTTGAGTCATAATGACATATTTATAGGACCTTTGTTTTCCATATTCCTTTTTAGATAAGGATAATAAAAGGTTTCCCCTTCTATTTAGGAATTGGATTTGAAAAGGTTAATCTTATATTGCAAGATTCCCTTGTAATTCTGGTTTATCTCTTTAGTCCAATTTCACCCACAACACTCTCTATTTGTTGAAGGTGGGGCGAGATGTTTTTGTGTTGGTTGAGTAGCAATAATTATAGCTAATTTGGTGATCAATAATAAATGTGTGTAGCAATTATTTTATAGTAGAATTTCTTCACAGAGAAAAAAAAAAGTAAGAAGTGAAACCCAACACATTTCGTATATATTCTCGTATTAATAAAGTGAAATCTTAGACAAAAGAAAAAAAAAAGCCTTTTACATTAGAATATAAGATAAACTTGTAAGAAAAGAAGAAAATTCATTTGATAGTGTCAACCACGGTATAGTGGTATTAGTTATGGCAATAGATGGAGGGTAATAGATGATTGATCCGTGAGCTTTTTTTTTTTTTTTTTTTTTTGTTAGAGGATGGTTCGTGAGCAAGTTAGGATAAGAAAGAAGTAAGACATGACATGCATACCAAAAAAGCTAATGGAAGCATAGCCCAATAGTACTCTATAAAGCCCGTTTGTTTTACTGATTTTGAGATGAGTTTTGACAATGATATAAAAAATTAATGTTTGTTTCATTGATCTTTAATTTTTAAAACTCAAATAATTATTACCCATGAATAAAAATAACTCATGAACTATGAAATTTTACTATCTATGTAGGAGTTGAGTTTTTTTTACTTGAGACTTTTTCCCTTGGAAAATGGAGAAGAGAGAAGAGAGAGAAAAGTAATAATTAAAATTCTAAATATTAATTATCATCCCTATTTAAATACATACATTGGTTATTTTTATTCATGAGCAATAATTTCTTAGATTTTTAACTCCCATATTTTATATTTGCAATCCAAACGGGCCCTAAATTATAATCACTGAGGGACAGTTTTTATTTAAAGATTTGTATACTCCTAATTAGGTTCGGAAAAAATTTGGGTGCTGCCTGGGCAGCACCCAAGTGCTGTGCTTCCCACATCACAGCAACTCATTTTTAATTTTTAGTTTTTTTTTTTTTAAAATGGATGGTTGTGACGTGGGCACCACCCAAGTCTTGCCCATTAGGTTCTATTTTATCCCTTAAAAAGGTTATCTTTTTAATTATATATAGTATTTTTATTCTTTCTTTGGAAAATATAGAACATTTGTCCTCCTAAACATAATTTAATTGACAGAGGTACAAAAAGTAACATAGTCAGTAAGTTTAAATATTTGCTCATTTATTTAATACAATGAGGAGAATCAAATGAGTGATTTACGTTGGGTCTGGGGGCTTGAGCTCCGTCAACTTTAAAATTATAATTTTTTATTAACAAAATACTATGTTTTTTTTTCATTAAATTGGGCCTTTGGCTCAGAGATGAGCAAACCAAAACTTTCTTGTTCAAGAAATTATTAGAAGAGGTTGACAGTTTTGCACTGTTGAATGTATGAGAGAGATTGTCGAGAGTACCTCGATTTTGTATCTAACAGTTATTTGGAGTAGACAAAATTTTAAGATCTACATTTGACGGTTTTAAAGAGGCAACCACATTGTGTCGGCCTCATTAAATAATTTGTTCTCTTGTTCAGCCAGAGTCGACTCCCACACCATCATTTTGTTTGCTTTTCAATTAATTATATATATATAAACAAAAAAACAAGCTTATTATTTTGATTTATTAAAAAAATATATCCAAACTCATTTTTATATTTAAAGTAAATAGTTTAGACTTTTAATTTTTTTTAAAAATTTACATTATAAGTTATATTAAAAAAAAAAACTCAAACCAAACAATAAAAATGTCTACAAATGCGAAATATTAATAAATATATAATATCATAATTTATATTTTAATTTCCATATAAGGTAGATATAAATGAATAAAACTATTTTTTAATTTATAGTAAATTATTTTTCAAAACATTAATCACATAAAAATAAAATATACTTCTTAAAGAAAAAGTATTTATTATTTTTATTTTCATTTTCTTATATATATATATAAAAAGAAATCATTCAAACTAATATCAAAATATATAAATTTAAACAATGCATTCAAAATTATATATATATATGGATTTGTGTGTGACAAAAAATTCTAAATTTGCCACGGAGGAGAATGTCAAGCTCACCCGAATTAATTAGTTTTGGTTGAAAGATCGCTTCTTTTGAAAAGGGCCGATGGGGTGGTAGTGTCTACTAGAGTTGATGGACAGGGTGAACTATGGAGAAAAAAGCAAAGAGAATTAGGTAGGAAATATCAATTTTACAAATAGAGTTATATATATGTTTTTAATGAATTTTGATATAATAATTATATTCTATTTTTCTCTTAGAATTATGATGTAACCCCTCACCAAAGTGAATATATAGCTGAACAATAATTGACATGCATCCTCAATCGAGAGATCAAAAGTTCAAATCTCCCCACTCTAAAATGTTGTTTAACTCAAAAAAAAAAAAAAAAAAAAGAAAAAAAAGATGTAACCTCTCAACTATATAGTCTATACTTCCTGGCCTACCACCACCACTCCTATCACCTATCCTACTCTCATCCGCTAGTCATGATAGGAAATGAACGGTTCATATCACATTCTTATTTCTAAACAGTACTTTAGAAATTAACTATAACAAAATCTTTTTCAAAATCAAATAATATATTTTAATATCTTATATATTAAAAAATATATATTTAACTTATTTCAATTTCATTTAAATCTCATAAAATTTCCTACATTATATATTTAACAATAATCTTTGCACCTACTACCCAGCCATATATTGTTGCTCGAGTTAAGACCTTTAGAGGTCATTTGGTACAAGAGTTTTGGAGATGGAAATAGGCAAGAGCTTGTGATACCCTTGTTTGGTACAAGATTTGGAGGGTTGACCATGAGAATAAGTTATTCCCATGAGTTTTGTATACCCATGAGTAATGGTATTTGATACCCTTATAAAAGCATGGATTTTCTTCATGCCCTTTTCTTTCTCTCTCTTATTTTTGTTAATATCCATATTTCTTTTGAATATATTTATTTATTCTATTAAAATTAATTTACCTAAATTAATTTTTATAGTCAACCAAATTATATAAAAATTATTTTATAATAATGATTGAATTAACCTAATTAATTATTCAATTGTAATAAATTAATCATAATTAATTGATTGATTAAAAATATACCCAATGAATTCTCATTTATAAAAAGGGAAAAAAATCAATTTTTACTCCTAAGTTTGTAGTTGTATCAATTTCTACCTTAAACTTTTAATTTCATCAAATTCTACTCCAAACTTAGATAAGTGTTACAATCTTAACCTTAAACTTAAAAAAGTTTTGTAATATCTATCCTCCAATAAGTTTTCTTTTGAAAATTTGTTAAAAAAATGTATTCTCATATGTTTTCAATGAATTATAAAACATATGTATGATACAAAATTGATAAGATTTCAAAGAAAAATAATGTTAGAGCAACATTTTGTTAAAATTTGTGAGTTTTGGTAAAGTTATTCATAAGTTAATTTTGTGGATTAATCAAACTTAACATTTTAAAAATGGATATCATAAAAATTAGTGAGTTTATGAAGATTTTTACATTGTTTTTTTTTTTGGCTAAAATTAGTGAAAATTGAATAAATGGTAGAAATTGCAACATTTAACTAAGTCTAGGGTTTAATTTGATGAAATCAAAAGTTTAGAAGGAAAATTGATATATGTTGACATGTTTACGGGTAAAAATTAATTTTGTTCCTTTGTAAAAATAAACTAAATTAATGTAATTGTGTATTTATTGAAACTATTAATAAATTAGAATCTATATATTATATTTAATTAATTGAAATAATTTGTATAAATATTTAACTTTTTATAATTATTTATTCAATTAAAATTATACACCTTTTATGATCAATTAATTTACATCTATTTGTTGAAGAGTTAATTAATGCATCTTTATTATATAAAATTTACTAAATTAATCTCATAAAAAAGACAAAATAATAATTTTTTATTATAAAAATTAGCAATCTCAAGTGTACACAACCCAACACAACAATCAATGATTTCCAACAATCTTATTTTCGAGCATCTTATTTCCAAACATCCATTATTTCCAGGCATATAAGAAACCTTGAACCAAACGACCCCTCAATTCAATCAAGAGAATGGCGAAGAAGAGAGGCAAGAGAATAGAGTAATTCGACTCCAAAACGCTAGTTATTTCCAACAATTTTTCTGCGTGGATTTGAATTTAAATCCTAAATTGTGGCAAAGCCCATCCTACATTTCTATTGTTGAGGATCCCACATCAGAAAGATGAAGAGATATCTCACAATTTATAAGATACATGAGCTACTGCTCTCATTGTCAATTGGTTTTAAGATAAAACTCCATGTTTATCTAGTATGAGGGGACATGTTGAGGATCCCACATCGGAAAGATGAAAAGAGACTTCACAATTTATAAGATACATGGGTTCAGGCACCAACCATTTTTTAAAAGTTCAGGCACCAAAATGGACATATTGAAAGTATAGGGACTAAAATGAGATTTAAACCTTAATTTCAATTCATTAACTCAAAGTCACTTCATTATGGATGTAGAGTTGTACTCTTATGCACTATAAGACAAGTTGTGTTCATTGATATAATCACTACATGCTAGTCGATTCTTTACAAGTTAATTCATAATTACAATTGAGTCAAAAGTCAATTTTACTCTTGAAATTACTCTATATTTTATATCTTTAAGTATCCTTGATTTTCTAATGAATAACATGTTTATGATCTAATCATAAACTAAGTCCCTCTCTGGTCAATGAGAGGGTGGAACCTCATTATTGTACAGAAACTCACTATGCAAGCATACACAATTGTAGGCAGTAATTAGTATACAAGGTTGATTCCATAAGAACTAATTAATGAAAATTCTATAAAATTGAAACCCAACTATCAACTAATTCTAAACTAATTAAGCGATCTAAAATTTAACAAAATGCAAGCTCGACACAAGGAAATTAAATTATAACAATCTAAAAAAAATATGAAAGTAAAAACTGACAACAATTAAAACAGAGTAGATTGATTATGGCGCTAGAATTATGTCCCAGCTATTATGGTATGCTATAAGCATTGTGCAACAACACTAGCCTCACTGTGTAGTAACAAAAAAAAAAACCTAAGATAAATGCCTGAAAATTATTTCTAATTCATGAATTTCAATTCTTAAGCAAAGTTTAGCATGTGTCTATGAAAATCTGGGATTCAAACAAGTGATTATATTAGCTCAATTTTTCTAAGTTTACGAACCAAAAGTATATGTTTGTACTCTTGAATTCATCCTTAAATCAAGACATGAACCCCCTTGTGTATTGCTTATGTTAATTCCACTAAATTTTAACCTTTTCAATATTAAAACAACCAAAATATTCAATCTTAAGTTGATAAGTCTTAAGAAGGAAAATAAAACTACACCACTTAGCATTTAGATAACAAATGATTGATCTTTTTTTTTTTTGCAAATGGCTTATCTAAAATTAGAGTTATGGTTCCATAAATTACAACCTAAGATTAGTTCATGCTGAAAATTGAGAACAAAGGCATTGAAATCAAACTATTATTTGTAATTTAGTACTCATTTAAATCTTATTTTAATCTCTAAACTTTTAAATTTATTTTATTTTAGTTTCTAAAATTTCAAAACTTAATTATTTTAATTCTAGTTATATTATTCTACCACCTAAAATCTATCACTTTAATACGTTTAAACTTCAATCCACTTATATGTGATTAATACTAATGTCATGTTGGTATGTCAATATACATGTTCAAAACTATGTTATCTATATGTTAAAAGTTAAATGGAAAATAATTTGCGAGAATTAATTTCATTGTTTTTTAAATTTTCAATAACCAAAATACTTTATATAAGAAAAAATGGTGATTTTTATGAGGTTGAAAAATTAAACAAAAATGAATACGGAAGTTTAAAAATAAGATGAAATTTAAACGTTACGATAGTTATAAAAATAAGATGAAATTTAAACGTTATAATAGTTCTAATATTAACTTAATAATAATAATAGGGTAAGTAGATATTCAAATCATTTCAACCCACTGTTTCAAAAAAAAAAAAAAAAATCATTTCAACCCACTGGGACTTTCAACCACCACATCATTAATATTAACAAAAACTCGAACTCAGATCTGATCTAAAGTCTTTAGTTACTGGAGTTTCGGCCAATAACACAAATGTTTCGACGCCAGGATTGTCTCTCTTTATAATCCGGATAGCAACAGAAGATTCTACAAAAAAAATGTTCCGGTCCGGCCATGCCAGTTTTCTATTTTGACGAAGCATGCAAAAATATATCAAAAGTTGAAAAGAAAATTACAGAAGGACCCATCAAAAAAATATAAGCACTTCAAATGCCTCGAAGGGGAAAGAGTTTTGCAAACCTGGACGAGGAAGAACAACTTCTTCAGCAATCACTTCTTTTTCTTTTTCTCTTTTCTTGAAGGTTTGAGATGAGATGCTTTGTAAATGTTTAAGGTAGCAATATTTATAGCCAATTTGGAATAGATTATACCAAATATATTCCTAAACTTTGAAATACATTTCAATATAATTATGTCCCTAGACTTTTAAAAAGTTTCATTTTTATCTTGGAACTTAAAAAATGTATTTCAAAAAATACCCTTACAAAGTTTTTCGTTAAAATTAAAATAAAAAAAAAATCCTTCCAAGTGTCAAAACGTGGGCGCATTTTAGCCATAACTTAATATTAATATTATATTGTATCATTTTATTTAGTGGTCCCACAATTTTTTAAAAACTAAATGTATAATTTTATTCGTGGTGTTTATACCCATCTTTTAAAAAAAATTTAATCTTCTAAAAAAAAATTCAATTTTATCCTCGAGGGTTAAATTATTAAGGTTAAACATACTAAATAGTCTCAATGTTTGTTTAGATAATTCTCGATGGTCCTTAATATATCTGTTAAAATTTTCTCTAAATGTATTTAAAAATTTTAAATTAAATCATCATACTATCTTAAAAAGTGACTTATTTGAAGAATCATTTTTTTACTATTACGTCTAAATGCTAATTTCATAATTTCAAATATATTCCTTAATTTATTTTTAGAATATTATTTATTTTCTTTATTTAATTTATAAATTTACAAATTGCCACTAACAAAGTGTGAATGATATTATTCTTGGTTTTTAAAATATTGCCTTAATTATCCTTATTCAATTATTTTTTAAATTAAAAAAATTAGCTTATTGCAACCATCTCCACCATCCACACACACACGTAGTGCATTATTTATTTCATTAATTTCTTTTTTTTTTATTGATCTTCATTTAATATATTTTCACTCCCACCCACCACTTCCCTACAATTTCTCTCCCTCTCTTCCTCCACTCTTCATTTCTTCGTGTATTAACACCTCTAACCTTTCCTCGTCCTCCAATCCTTTCCTCTTCCCTCTCTATATTTCTACCATGCATTTATCAATATTTATTTGTTTGTTTTTATTATTCTCCCAACACAACAAACCTCTCACCTTCTTTTAATTATTTCAAAATTGAATAAGGCTTTTCATTTCCTTTTTTCCTTTTTGTTTTTTGTAATTTGTTTAGTTCTCAACCTTCTATATAAATAGGCAAATCCTTTTGCCATTTCTTTGTAGCTTTATAAGACAATTAATTTACCCCACATATTTTATTACAAGCAGTACATATCATCTTTAATTTTGAAATGGATGACAAAAGTGTTAGCAGTGGTAGCAGCGATGACGACAATGAAATTCAAATTGATAACTACAAAAAGTGGTGGTGTGTAACATTTGAAAGATTGTACATTCGAGAAGTAGAGGAAAACAATCATTTCTCTCTTGAGTGCATTTGGGAGCAAGCCTCAAAATAATTTTGCTAACGTCCATGCATACAGCTTAAAGGAATAAGAAGTTAGGTATTGGTTAAAAGCTCATACAGTTATGTAAAAGTCTATTATGATAAATTAAATTGCGCATTTGGTTCTTTCTCTTCTTCTAAAATTTTCGTATTTATCGTTAATTTTTATCAATTATATAAAATAAATTTGAATTTGTTTTTGAATTTTGATACGCATAATTTTCTAAATATATGTTTATGTAAACTAATCATAAAATAAATCAACAAAACACACATTTATGTTTTTTGTTAAATAATTTACAAATAGAAAGACAAGTATTTTTTTTTAGTTCTAAATTTAGAGGCTAAAATAAAAAATATTAAAAATGCATGAATTGGTATACAATAAATATAAAAAAATTTAAGACTAAAATAAACTTTAAACTATGGTACATTTTTTTAAAAGTGAGAAAAATATCAACATCCTTGAAAATTCGACTTCTACGAATATTTTTAAGAAAATAGGGCATTGGGATCAGTAATTTTTACTAAAAAAAATGTTAGACAATTTTGAAAATTAAAAATTAAAAAATACATTTATTCTTGAAATCCTAATCAAAATTTTAAAACGAAAAGGTCGTTTTAAAATTCCCTTTTATTTATTTTTCAAGATTTCAAAATTAACTTTTAAAATGTAGTATAAAATTATTTTCAAATCAAGTTTTACAATTTTAAAAACGATATTTTAAAATTACAAATTAAAAAATAAACATGTATTAAAATAAATTTTGCCCGTAAAAGTTTTCTAGTTTACTAAAAAGATTGTAAAATTTTATTTGCAAAATGTTGATGTATGGTTAAATTATTATTTTATTATCATATTTGAGCATGTGTACTTGTCAATTGGATGCAACTTGATACATCAAACTTATCTCACTAATAAAATTTGACTTGTCTATTAAAAAAAATAAATTTCTTTTAAGTACTTATTTTAATTGCATGTCTATATGTTTAAATATATTAACAAAACAATAAGTTAATGACAATAAGTTAAATTTAGACTTTTTTTATTGATAAAACTAATTCAGAATTTTTAATACAATAAATGTAAAATTAAGAATTTTAAAAGATTAAATACCAAATTGGAAAGAAAATAAAAAATGAGAAACCATTCAATATATTTAGTCAATTTTTTTTATAGATAATTCAAATATCAACAAAGTTGTATCAAAAAGCTAAGTGGAATGATGGAATGCTTTAACAACGTCTATGTAACGATATTTATGGTAACTTTTTTTAAGGAAGAAAAGTAAAATGAAACTGGACATGTCTATGTATATACTTTCATATGAATAAATGGAAATTTTACAGCTAACAACATCAGACTAGCTCAGCAATAATTAATGTCAACTCCTTCGTTTGAAGTCAGATGTATAAATTTTCATACTTCTTATTTGTTGTGCCAAAAAAATTTGAAATCTTACAAAAATGAATTTATTGTAGAATATTAAATAAATCTTGAGGAGAGGAAAGTGGTTGAAATATGTGGTAGTTATAATAGTCAATCTAAACATAGCTTAGTGGATAAGACACGAATTATCATTCTAAAAATCGATGGTTTCATTTATCACTCTCACAATTGTTGAACTAAAAAAAAAGGTTTAATATAGAGGGTGAAAAGGTCCTAACAAATAATTCATATGTGAATAAATTGAGATAAGAAAGAGATCATATGCTATACTCTCGCATGTGAATAAAAGAAAACAAACCAAAGCCACCGTTTTTGCATGAAATGTAATGTTTGAGGGCTCATGATATATTTAGCATAAATAATGTTTTTTTTTTCTAGTCAACTTTGAATTTTTGTGTATCTATTAATTTTTATTAATAAATTGACGTTTTTCTCTCTTTGAATTATTCATATTAAAATTAGTGTGTAATTGATTGATCACTAATTGTACATAATTTAATATCCAAGCTAGATATGACTAAGAAATGAAGGTTTTTGAAAACATGTAGCTTTAAGCCATCTTCACAAAACAAAGACACTTATGAGTTTTTATGCAACTTTTTTTGATCGAGGATTAATCAAATAAATGTTTTCTGCCATTAATAATGAAAATTTGCTCACATGATCATATAAATATTTAGATGTCAATCGTCTCTTACATTCAAATAGACATACAAATCATTCAAATCATTTAAATGGTAGAAATAGATTCTACCTTATTTAATCATTAACATAGACGATGTTCAAATCAGTTTCAACCAACTCTAGGAACTTCAACTACTATATCCTTTAGATTAGTAAAAACTCGAACACGATCTAGTCTAAAATCTTTAGTCACTGGAGATCCAGCTAACAGCACGATTGTCTTCACATCAGGATTATCTCTCTCTATAAGATGCACTGCAATGGAAGATTCCACAAATACGAGTTCTGGCCACGAGGATTTTCCTAAGTAATTGAATCATATTGCAAAAAGTAAATACTCATTCAAAGGTAAAAAAAATTAGGACGAAAATAAGCATTTGGAAACACCAAAGTGGAAAAGAGTTTTACAAACCTGGAGGAATAATATCTTCTTCAGCCATCTTCCAATCACTTTTTTCTTTTCTTGAAGGTTGAACTAATTATGAGATGCTTTGTTAAATTAGCTAGTGATATTTATAGCTAATTTGGTTCTCACAGGCTATTTAAAGAAATGAATAAAATGGAATATTATATTGGCAATCCTGATTTGAGAAATTTCAATTTTCAAACTCGTGCATGTTGAAATCTTAAAGATAGAGATAATATTCCCATGTGAATGCAGGTTTGAAAATGGTGTCCTATGTGAACAAGTTTGGAATAGTAGGAGGCTAGAAAAGGGTGCATGCCAATAAAGAAAATGTTAAATTATCAAAAATACCCCTGAACTATGGAGTTGGTTTCAATTATACTCCTGAACTTTGAAATGTTTCATTTTAACTCTTGACTTTGAAGTTTGTTTCAAAACAACATTTGAAGGCTTTTTTTTCGTTAAATTCATGGACGGAAAATGATATTTTTGCATTTATATTGTTGCTTATGTGAACATATTTGAACATATACGTTGAAAAAAAATCAAAACATATGAAAATACATCACTTTTTGTCCATAAATTTAATGGAAAAAATCTTTAAGGATTGTTTTGAAACAAACCTCAAAGTTCAAGGGTTAAAATGAAACTTTTCAAAGTTTAGGAGTATAATTGAAACCAACTTCATAGTTCATGAGTATTTTTGATAATTTAACCCAAAGAAAATGAGATAGAAATGGGATAGAAGCCACCTATTTTACAAATAAAATATAAATTGTTTGACCAATAGTTTTATCCACATCAACAATATTTACGGAATCAAGAGAAATAACAAATATGATTTATCCTCTATTTCAATAACTTAGGCCCCGTTTGATATCCATTTGATTTTTGGTTTTTAATTTTTGAAAATTAAGCTTGTTTTCTCTCAATTTTTCTACAATGGTTTTCATCTCCCTTAAGGAAACATTTGAATTCTTAGCCAAATTCTAAAAACAAAAACAAGTTTTTGGAAACTACTTTTTTTAGTTTTCAAAACATGGCTTGGTTTTTGAAAACATAGGTAAAAATGAGATAACAAAATAAGTAAACTCATAGGTGGGAGTAGCATTTATAGGCTTAATTTTTAAAAACCAAAAACCAAATGGTTATCAAACGGGGCTTTAATTCTCCATTTCAAAGGTATTTTTTTAGTTCAACAAAATGTGAGTGAGAATTCGAATTTTTGACCTCCCAGTCAAGGATTATATGTCTTAATCTCAATTGAACTATGTCAAGTTAGAGAAATTATTCGGTGAGGCCGCCACAATGTAGCTAATAATTTTTTACCATTGAATGGAGAGACAGAAGTACTTCAAATTTATATTCAGCGGTTATTATGAGGCATAAAAATTATTGAATTCACATTCAACGGTTATTATAATGTGGCAGGCTCATTAAATAATTCATCGTCAAGTTGAGCTCCATCTCAAAGATACTAATTTAATATTATAATCTACAATTTAAAAATAAAAAATACAAACCATATCTTGTTAATAGATAGTCAACAATCTTAAGTCTTAACCTCGAAGCATCAACACGTCCCATTTATTTGCATGTTACCTACAAATTAATTAAGAAATCTCTCTTTTATACATTGAACTCTCCACATAATAATAGTCTACTAAATTTTTATACAAAAATAAAAAAATCTTATCCCCTTATAAGTCGTATTCGTCTTTATCCTCGTTCTTATCTATCCCACATGATACAATAAATATTATTATTATTTTCATTTTAGTACTATTCTACGATAATATAACGTTAACGTGTTCAAAGTTTATACCTAATTTTTTATTTAAGTTTATTATATGGTCCAAAAGTTGGGGCGGCATAGCCTTTAGTTCCTTGGCAATTGCAAAAGCCACCCATCAGATTATTCCCTATAAATTAATATCTTAACCCTTTGAAATTTGTACTATCCAAACACTACCCTTCAACAAATACATAGAAAGCAAAAAACCCATCAATCAATTACCTTCAACAATGGCTGATTTTTGTCCTCCTGGTATCCTTCAATTTCTAGTTTCTTCCCATCTTTACCTTAGTAAATGGTCTATAAAGTAGTTTTTTTAATTTTGTTTTCGTACCTATGTTTTTAAGAAACTATATATGTGTTTCGATGATTTGTAAATGTTTAAGGAAGAATATAGTTTCAATTTTATCTTGAAAAACATGTTGCTTATGTCGTGATTTATTTACTTATTAGGGAAAAATGTGTGGCCGGAACTTGTTGGAATAAAATCAACGATTGCAGAGCACATCATCAAGAAAGATAATTCCAATGTGGAACGTGTTGAGACTATCTTGGCTGGAAGTGGAGTAACTGAAGATCTTAGGAATGATCGAGTTCGGATGTTTGTTAATATAAATGGTAAACTTGTTGAAGTCCCGAGGATTGGTTAGAAACGATCTAAAAATGTTGATGTGTTTATGTATTAACTATTGTGTATTCACAATGGTTCTAAACTAGATTGTAAGCCAATAAGGTAGAAGTAGAACATCTTGAATATTTCTGCCACTTCAATCAATTCCCTTTGCATTTGTCTTTTCCATGTATTGAGACCTCTCTCTTTAATGGCACTTCAATTTTCAAGTTTTTTCCCTTCATCACTTTATTGAAGAGTTTTGCACTACCTTTTTTTGCTGTAATTTTCTTGAAATTAAGATGAATTCGCTACTCGAGAGCTATTAGAAGCAAATGGTTCAAGCAAGGAAGGAGTTTTAGAACCAAAAGAGAAAAAATCATCTTTCTTCAGCCATCTCCATAATCACTTTTTCTTTTCTTGAAAAGTTTGAATTGAGATGCTTTGTTAAAATCTAAGTAGCCACAGCCAATTTGATCATAGGGCTCTTAAAGAAATTAATAAAATGGGATATATATTCCTAACCTTGATTTAAAATATATATAATAAGACGCACAGCTTCGAGAGTTCTCTATATTTACTCACGCCTACCAAGAATTAATTAATTAATGTAGCTCGGATAACAATAATAGGTTCTATAGGAACAAGTTGGAGCATGGCTAATTTACATATAATATATATTGTTTGATTTTACATATAATATATATTGTTTGAATAAAAAGGGTCTTCAATCCACATCAACGTTATTGGATCAAGAGAAGTAACACATATCACTCCACCATTTCTAAAAGTTGATTAATGAGAAGATAAAGATGATGACCTAATTAGAATGAGATTGGGTGTGAACAATAAAAAAAAATCAAAAGAAATATTTTTTTAATTACATTAACCAAGACTATTATCCAGTCAAATCTCAACAAATTTGTTATATATATTTACTAGATTGTTATATATATATATATATTTACTATCTAGAGGGCAGTACACTGAATGAATTACAATATAATATTGTTTAAAATGCAAAATTGTTTAATATGAGTTATAATAGTATGTGTTTGGAGTACAAAGTACTCCACAAACTATTATAATACATGTTATTATAAGTCACATCCTAAACAACTCTTAGATAACTCAATTCTATCCAATTTGAAAGGCATTAATTCATCGTTATAGCTCACACAGTTCACAAATAAAAAATATTAATCACAGCGTTGATATAAATATTCATCATTATTCGCCTTATTTATTTGTATTTTACCTACAAATTCATCAAATAATTCAATTATAACAAAATATATCTAATTTTGATTGAAAAAAAAAATGATATACGAAAATTATCCTTCTTGATTTATAACTTCGTACATGGATATATATTTTGACCAACCAAATTAGATCAAAATCGTCAATCTTTCATCACTTGAGCTCTCCCAATACCACTAATTAAATTTTCTACAATATGAAAGTTGGGATACAACTTTTATCCTCCCTCGTGGGTTTAACAAGGAGACTTTTATTGCAAATGCAATATGAAACCAATGGCCAATGCCACTAGGGCTTTTAGCAGCCTAACATATATATATATATATATATATAAAAGCACGCAATAATGAAATTATGCTTATCCCCTAAGTTGTAACTCTTCTTTGTCATTATTCTTGTATCTCCCATGTCATCAGCGATAAAAAAAAAAAAAAAAAAAATGTGTTCAAAGTTTATACCCTTTATATATTCAAGTTTATTATATGGTCCAAATTTTGGGGCTGCATGGCCTTTATTCCTTGGAAATTTCAAAAGCCACCGATCAGATTATTCCCTATAAATATTCTAACATAACCCTTTGATAGTTGCATTATCCAAACACTACCCTTCAACAAATACATAGAAAGCAAAAAACCCATCAATATTCAACTTCAACAATAATGGATGATTCTTTTCCTCTTGGTATGCTTCCATTTCTACGTTTTACTTTTCTAGTTTTTTTTTTTCTTTTCCTTATAAACTTTTCTTGTGAATGAGGGCAAGGGTGCGTTTTCAAATAAAATTAGCCGATATTTTCTAAACAGTTTTTTTTTATTTTTGTTTTTTGTAACTATTTTTAAAAATTTTGTTTTTGGGATAGGGTTTGTAAAGGTTGATGTGATTGTACCTCATTTAAATTTTTTATTCATTATTCATGATCGACCTTGTGATTTTAAAAGGATTAATATCTCCATTTGTTATGAAAATCAAGTTATTTATGATTTGGTTGTTCATCAGGAAAAAATGTGTGGCCGGAACTTGTTGGAATCAAATCAAAGATTGTTGAGCACATTATCAAGAAAGATAACTCAAATGTGGAACTAGTTGAGACATTCTTAGCTGGAAGCGGAGTGACTAAAGATAAGAGGCTCGATCGAGTTCGATTGTTTGTTAATGTAAACGATGTGGTTGTTGAAATCCCAAGAATTGGTTAAAAATTATACAAAAGTGTTTGTGTTTATGTATTGGCTAATTAATTAATGTTTGTTTTTATGTGTGTGTGCATTCACTATTGTGCAATCACAATGGTCCTAAACTATGTAAAACAATAAGGTAGAAGTAGAACATCTTGAATTCTACCACTTCAGTTAATTCCATTTGCATTGGTCTTTCCCATATGTCTTCTCTCCCCTCAAAAAGAACATAACACCAATTTTGAAAGTAATTTTGAAATAGTTAAAAAAAAAATTAGTTCAACGACATTTGAGGGTGGGAGAATTTGAACCTCTAATCTCTTGGTCGATGACTCGAGGGTTCATGTCAATTACCGCTGAACATGCTCACTTTAGCTAGTTAAAATCATTTTACTGTTTGATTTTACACTTTTAAACATAATTTGTATACCATCAAAATTGATTTTGAATAATTAATGCATATTTTGGAGTGATTTTGAACATGGAAAAAGTGATTTTAACTATTAATTTGAAAATCACGCTTGAAAGTAATTTTGAAATGGTTAAAACTACTTTTGTGGTATTCAAAATCACTCTAAAACATGTTTTTAATTATTCAAAATCAATTTTTATGGAATGAAAATCGTGTTTAAAAGTGTAAAATCAAACACTAAGTTAATTTTGAATTATTTAAGGCATTTTTTTTGAAGTAATGTTGAATATGACAAAAGTAATTTTGACCCTTTTAAAATCACTCCTAAACATGCCCTAAACATGCCCTAAACATGCCCTTAATTGTTTGGAGGTCATTTTTTAAATGAGAACTCAAAGGACAAAATTGAAAATTTTTTTTCTTTTTTCTTTTTTCTTTTTGGCAATATTTATTTACACATATCACCGTAGGTTCATCGCAACTCAGGCCTAATGTATGTTGGGCCTGCTTTTTTCATAGAAAATTAATTGGGCTTAAGAATTAGCCCAACGTGAGTGCTTGAAATGAGAAATAAAATCATTTATTCGAAAAGAAAAAGGAAGAAATGAGAAATCAATATTTTGAAAGAGGGAGTAAGAGATCAGGTATAGCTCAACTAATTAAAAGTATTATAACCTCAATCAATTAGTTAGAAATTTACTTTCAGATATTGTTGAACTAAAATAATAATAATTTATTTGTTAAAATTTTAAATAAGACAATTTTATAATTCCGTGGTTTGGATATTGATGTATACTTATATACATCTAAACAGTAAAGGGTAAAAATGAAAAAAAAATATTTTTACCTTTATTTGTTTAATTTCACAACTTATTTTAATTTTCATCTAATTAAAAGTTCAAATTAAAGTTAACATGCTAAATGAAGTAAAAATAAATTTTAAGTTATATTGTCAACTTGAGTGTAACTCAACCAATTACAAATTTACCACAAGCTCGGGGACTCGAGCTCCCTTGAAGTATAAAAATTATATTTTATGTATAAAATAAATGGTCCAAAATAACAAGATGAAAGTTTGGCTTTGTGGCAAGGGTCTCCTAAGCCCTCCTTGGATGCCCATGTTGCGTATTTTGTTTCCTTTTATCATTTTTTTTCACTAATATGATTTTATTTCCTTTTATCACTTTTCACTAATACGTGAGATTTTTCATTTTCTTTTCTTCCTCTATTTTTCTCTATTTATTTAAGAAGAATTATGTGATTTTTTTTTTTGTTACTTTAGTAAGATTTTTGGAGAAGAAAATTAGATTTTGAGTTAATTTTAAATAGAATTAATGGTAAATAATTATGAATCACTAATAGAAGGCCTAAACTGATTCACTTGTAAAATTTTGAGGGTGTTAATTGATACAAATGCTAGAGTTTTAATTGATTCAACATGCACAGTTTTAGGGTATAAATATATTTTTCTCAAGAAAATCTACTTATTATTTCAAGTTGCATTCTTTTTCTTGTATATTTATGAAAAAAAAAATTAAAAAAAAACATACTTTGTATTCAACAAACTAATATAAAAACACATTAAAAAAATCTAATATAAAGATATATAAATTAATATCAATATATATTAATGCGTTCAAAATTATATAAATTTGTGCCAAACCTAAAGTTCTAAAATTGTCTGTTGTATATATTGAATTCAAAATTATGTTCTACAAACTTGAGCCCTCTAACATAAAGCTTTAACCAACTATATTGATTTTAACTAAAGCCCCTCTCAACAAAAATTCTAAATTTGCCACTGAACTCAACTAGTTAAAGCATATAATCTTGATCAAAAGGTCAAAGGTTTGAATTTTCTTACTCCCACATGTTGTTGAACTAAAAAAAAGTAAGTTATATTATAAGTTTAGTTTCTGAAATTTTGCCTATTCAGTTGATGTACTATAAAAAAGAATTGAAATAGGTCCCTAAATTTTCAATGTTGGGTTATATGCACCTAGCTAGTCCTTGTACTTTAAAAAATTTCTAATATAACCCCAAACTTTCAACTTAGTGTTTAACATATCTTTGAGGTTAATTTGTTAGTTTTATGATTACACCACCAAATGTTTGAACGTGGCCAAAATTAACCCCTCACATAACCTTTAAATAATATAGTCAGCATACTACAAAAGAATTAAACTAAAGAGAGTTAACGATAGAGACTTAATAGACACAAAATTAAAAGTTAGAAGATGTATCAAAAATACTTTTTTAAGTACAATGATTAGATAGACATGATTTTAAAATTTTAAGACTTTTGTTAGAAACTTTTTAAAATATAGGAACTAAATAAATACATATTTAAAAGTAAAATGTTGAAACTTGTAATTTGACGCCATTTCATTTTAATAAAAATTCATTTTTATTCTCATGTTTTATCTGCATTTTTTTCTAGTATTATAATGTTGGAAAATGGTAGCATTTATTACCTAAACATACTTCAACAAATTAAGACATATGTTCTCCATTAAAAGGTCAAAAATTCTAATCTTCACCCAGAAATGTTCGATTGAACTCAAAAACATAATAATAAATAAAATTACAACCCTCCCACCAGCTTTTTGAGTTTTCAGTTTAATATTTGAAAGTCTTTTTCATCCACTAACAGCGGCAGCCAACAACCCCTCTTGCCGGTCCCCGTGGACTTGACCCAACAACCTTTCAAAAACTTTTAATCAGAATAATAATAAACTAAAAACTGAAGGGGAAATTTTCCAGTACTAGATATGGAACGAGCCATGTCAGCAAACCCAATCACAAAAAATAATTTTAAAAAATTAACATATTGTGCTACCTCGTTTAAAAATGCCACATCATCATAAACAAATCTTAATTGTCAAGGCAGCTTTTCATTAGAGGTCAATTCAACTCGATGACTTTTGATAACTAATTCTCAAATTTCAAAAATTAAGTCCATAACCATTTGATTTTTAATTTTTAAAAATTAAGCTTATAAATATTACTCAAACCTATAGATTTACTTGTTTTGTTATCTAGTTTTTACTTATATTTTCAAAAATCAAGTCATATTTTGAAAACTAAAAAAAGTAATTTTAAAAAAGTAGCTTTTGTTTTTAGAATTTGACTAAGAATTCAAATGTTTCCTTAAGAGAATAAAACTCATTGTAGAGAAATTAGGAGAAAACAAGTTTAATTTTCAAAAACCAAAAACAAAATGGTTATCAAACAAGGCCTAAATTTCTGTTTGATAATCATTTTATTTTTGATTTTTGGTTTTTGAAATTAAATCTATAAACACTATTTTCATCTATGAATTTTTTTGTTTTGTTATCTACATATTTCACAAATGTTTTTCAAGCGAACGTTTGAAAACTAAAAAAATAGTTTTTAAAAATTTGTTTTTATTTTTGGAATTTTGTAATGTTTCCTTAACAAAGATGAAAATCATTGTAAAGAAATTGTGTAAAACAAAAGAACAATTGTCAAAAACTAAAAACAAAAATACAAATGGTTGTCACAGAAGGATTAAAGTGTCACTTTTGAAACCTCTTAAACCAAATAGAAAACCAAATATCTTCAAAAACTATTTAAAACTATTTTTCAAACTTCAGGAATTGAAGTGCCATTATAAAATTTTTTAATTAATCTTTATAACTAGTAATTATTCCTAACATTCCAAACTCATATATAAAAAAAGAACTCAAATATCCTTGATCATGAGACATATTATTGTCACTATAAATAATAATCATAATTCTAAACTATCATGTTAATATTTTGATATAATATAAGTAAATGAATCCATGAAGTAGCCCAACTCTAAAGAAAAGTATGATATAATTACTATTTATTTGATAAACAAACAGATAAACTGAAAAAAAAAATCATAACTATACTTAGCAATAAAATATCAAATACATCGAAAACAGATATGACAGAGCAAGTTGCTAGTATAACTAGCTCATATATAAAAGGACAAAGGGAAATCTTCTCCCTTGTATTTATTTTGTTGGTTAAATTATAAATATATGGTCTTCATCGAGAGTTATATCTATTTAGTTTCCATACTTTAAAAAGTTTTTAAATTTGCATAGTTGAGACTTCAAACAATTTATAATAAGTTATTAAATTTTTAATTTTATTTATGCCTAATAAATTTGTCATTAATTTTCTTCCTTTAAATCTTACGTAACACACAATCTATATTATTAAGAATTATCATCAAAATCAACTCAAAATCTAATTTAATTTATTAAGCACAGAATTGAAAGTTGATGTACTTATTAATAAAAATATTTTAAAATATGTACACGAACTAAATAAATATATAAGGAAAGTTTAAGGACTTCATAAAAACAATTAGGATCATAAAAAAGGGAGGAAAGACATATGTCCCTTTGAAAAGTTAAGATTTTTACATTTTCTCACTAATTTTCTCCCCCTCTAAATTACATCCCACCTAATATAATTTAACTTTGATGGAAGACAGAGAGCATAAACGACAATTTTGTACGTACTTTTTATTTTTTTAGCAGAAGATCCATATTTGTTGTACTAAACAAAAAAAAAAAGTTAATAGAAACTTAATAGACCTTAAAATACTTGTCCACACATCGGCCATCGGAGCCCCACTACTCAAGCCCGAGGCGTCCGTACCTTGATCCTCACCGGAAATCCGCCCTCCATCTTTGCCGTCATGTACTGTACAAACTTCGGCTCTACCCCGTCCGCCGCCGCCGGAACCACCTGGAATCTCTTCAAAATTCCAGCCACCATCCTCTTCATCTGCAAAAACGCCATTTCCTTCCCTAAACAAATCCTCGGCCCCGCCTGAAACACCGGATACGTATAGTTATCCCTCCCCACAAACTTCCACTTCAGCGGCGCGGCCGAATCGCCACCCCTCTCCAACCACCTCTCCGGCCGAAACTCCGCCCAATCCTTCCCCCAAATCCCCTCCATCCTCCCCATCGCATACGGATGATACGCCACCCTCTCCCCCTTCCTCACCACCGTCCCGTCCGGTAGCACGTCGTCCACCGCCGCCTGCTTCCCGTCCACCGGCACTGGCGGATACAGCCTCATACTCTCACACAGAGCCGCATGAGTGTACGTCAAATTCTTCACATCATCATAACTAAAATCCTCCGATTTGTTGCTAATTTCATCCAAAATTCGATCTTCCACTTCTGGGTATTTTGACAAGAGCCAGAAGAACCAGGTTAGCGCCGCCGAGGTTGTGTCCTGTCCGGCCAAAATGAAGCTTATGATTATGTCGGTGATGAAGTTCTCGTCGGAGTGGCCGGAGCTGAGGAACCGAGAGAGCAGGTCGACTGAGGCGATCGAAGAGTTGGTTTTGAGCTCTGTTTTCTTTTCTTTGATGATGTTTTTTGCGTATCCTCGAACTTCCGAAATGGCGATTCGAAGCCTTTTCTCGGACCCAATGTCAAGAAATTTTTTGAGTTTCCAGAGTATTGGAACCAAGGATTGTAACCTGATGCTGCTGATTCTAACTGCGTCTTCGAATGCCATTGCGAACTTTGATTGACCGAATGATGGTGATAAGTAAGCTGGATCGTACCTTTTCAAAGTTGAAGAAATTTTAATCCGTTAAGTTTGATTTTGATAGCTGGAATTTGTTTTGTTTTAAATTCCAACTTTAGTCTCTGTCTTGGATACTTTCATTGTCTTTCAGTTTCATTTTATGACATTTCGCCTAAATTTCATAACGAGCACAGCACAGTGCTAATAAATCAGGGTTTAAGTTCTCGTACCACACATTTGTTATTAGATATTTGGCTAAAAAAATCAAATTAAAACTTTTAAAATCATAAACTCCACTAAAAATTAAGCCTAAAAGGAACCCTAAAACTTTTAGAAGCTGGTTAAAGACATTATATCATCCAGGGAATTATCCCATTGCTTTTCTCCCTAAATAGATAAATATTGTGTGTGCTAACTACTAGTTAAAGACATTATATTATCCACAAGAGATTATCCCATTGTTTTTCTCCCTAAATAAATGTGTGTTAAATTATTGAAAATACTCCTGATAAATTATTAAAAATACTCTAAAACTATGGAGTTGGTTTCAATTATACCTCCAAATTTTAAAAAGTTTTATTTTAACCTTTTAAGTTTAAAACTTGTTTCAAAACAACTTTTTTAAGATTTTTTTCGTTAAATTTATGGATGAAAAATGATGTTTTAGCATGTGTTTTATTATTTTTTTCACGTATATATTCAAATATGTTCACATAAGTAATAATACAAATGCAAATACATCGTTTTTACATCCATGAATTTAATGAAAAAAAGTATTCAAAGTTCGTTCAGAAACGAACTTCAAAATTCAATGATTAAAATTAATATTTTCAAAATTTTGAGATATATATATTTAATCCGTCTCTCTCTCTCTCTCTCTCTCTATATATATATATCAAATAGCTTAAAATAATAAAAATCAAATCGAGGGTAAGCCAAACCATAGGAAACAAAATTCGTAATTAAACCATTTTGTTGTTTTTACGTACGTACCCAAAAGCAATCTTGCAAACGTTGTCAAAAGCGAACCGCCGAAGAACATCCTGAAAATCCAAAACAGAACAGCCCGTCGCCGCCGTGTATAGAACAGGAACGAGACGATCGGAGAGCTCGGCGTCGACGACGGTCTCAACGAACTTCCGAAGAGATTTGGTGTTAAACTGATGGCTAGAAACTTGGCGCTGAAATTTCCAGCTCTGACCGTCGGCGTTAAAGATGCCGTCGCCAAGAAAATCACTCAAAGCAGAGCGAAACGAATCCCCCTTTTGGTAAATATGAAATTGGGTCTTCAAAATGTGCTGTACAACGGCGGGATTGGCGGTGAAGATTTGGCGGTGGCCGAGGAGGCGGTGGAGGGTGAAGGTGGCGCCGGGGGAGACTTGGAGGACGCCGGAGAGCCACTGCAGACGGCGGTGCCGGTTGACGAACACGGCGAAGAAGGAACCCACTAAAGGGTATGATTTGGGGAGTTTAATGGAAGGGGTAAAGGGGGAATTTGGGTTTTTGGGAGATGGGGTTTTGGTGAAGATGAAGATGAAGAAAAGTAATGGAAGAAGGAAGAGAATGAAGGAGAGTGATAATTGATCCAACATTCTGTGGTCTAAAGAGAAATGAATGTGCATTGCACTTCGGACTTTGGAGCCCATAGGTGGATTTTATATTGTTTTCTTTTTCTTTTTTTTTTTTTAAAAAAAAATTGAAATCATGTGAATTAGAGATTCCAACCTCTTAATTTCAAGTTGATATAATGTGATGCCTAAACCCAATAGATTTTGCTAAAATGGGCCTTCTTTTAAATATGGATATACAATATTTTGGAGAATGTGACCTATATTATTTAAAATACACTTGGTCTAATTGGGTAGTGTTTAATCAACAGCTGTAATGGGTTTGTCACACTTCAATAAGTAAATTTTTTAGTTTTCAAGAAAAGAAAAAAAATTATGAAGTGCAAGTCAGTTACAAATTAATTTAGATTTTATTTTGGTGTCTTTAGTTTTCAACTGTCAATTTTAGTTTTCTAACTGTCAATTTTTGTTCTTGTACTTTTAGATTTTGTTTATTTTCGTTTCTATACTTTTAAAATGTTTATTTTGGTCCATGTACTTACAAAAAAAATTATCATTTTGACTATTTTCCATAATTTTAATACAAATTATATATAAACCGGAAGCTCCTTAATACAAAGTTGTGGCTATTGTTATAGGTAAATTTTGACTATAAGAACAATTTTGAAATATAAAGGAAGTGAAAGGGCAAATGTGCAAAGAATGACTTAACACAAGACGAGACGGGTCAAAATGAACCAAAGGGCAAAAGGAACAGGGCCTTCAAGGAAATTAGGAGGGAACTTCGGCCTGAGGCTCAAGTTCCCAGGTCGGCCTCGACCTAGGCCGACCCCATCAAGGGGTCGAGCCCAACTTCCCTTGTGACTCCTAGTCTTTGTTCAACCCACTCCAACCTTTTTTCTCTTTCTAATTCGCCACAAATTCATCATTATGTCCTATAAAAGGCCCTATCACATAAATTAAAGGCAAAACATGTTTAAAATGCCCAATACAAATCACAACGGGCAGAAAACCATGTCGAAATCGAGTCAACACAAGAAAGAAATGAGGAGCCGACTTGGGATGGAGCCCAAGTACCTAGTCAGCCTTGACGACCCCACTACAAGGCCCTCTCTTGGGCCTTGTCTCTTCTCCTCTTGGCCAAAGCAACCTTTGTCCAGCCCGATTCAGTCTTTTTTGTCCTATTCCTTTGAGGAATCCTCAAAAACCCTAGAAGATGAATCTTTAAGCTCTCTTCTCAAGGGGAGAGGGGTAAGTTCACACATTCTCCATAACTCTTGCTACACTCTCTAAACACCTCCTAGCTAACTTAAGCATTAGAGTCTGTGTAGCAAGTAGCACACTGGTACCTAGGTTTCACTTGTCTTGTAAGTCACGCTCTTCTCTTGAACTACAAATTCATCGTCATTGTCACGTGAAGGCTAGGTGAGTTTTTTTGTTCAGATTTTGGCAACAACAACTATATTTTAAGAATGTTTTTAAGTTGTGTTTGTGTTGAAATTGTGAGAGGGAAAAAATAGATAAAACAAAATGACCGAAATTGCACTTTTTGAAATTAAATGGATTAAAAAGGAAAAAACATAAAAATGTAGAGATCAAAATAGACGTTTTGAACGTACGTGACTAAAATGAATCAAAGCTTCAAAGTATAGAAATCAAAATGGTATTTAAACCTTAAAGAATTTAAGATAACTTAACTTTCAAAGTTGTATCTATCTAATTTTTTTATATTTTAAATATTTTTAATAGGTCTCTAAACGTTAAAGGTTTCACACGTATCTGATCCTATATTTTTCCAAAATTTCAATTTTATGTCTAATAGAATTCTTGTCATCAATTTCGACAATTACATGACATGCTGACTATATTATTTAAGGATTATTTAGCAATCAATTTCAAAAAGGTTCAAACCTTTGGAGGTAAGCATTTAATTGATAGAGTTAATGATATAAATCTATTTAACACAAAAATGAAAGTTCATGTATCTATTACTCAAATCTTTTTAAAGAATATAAACTAAATTGGTACCAACTTAAAGTGTTCAAGGGCTTATAAGAAATTTTTTTGAAATACAATGAATAAATAAACATCTTTGTTTTAATTTAAGGAATAAACTTATAATTTAACCAAACTTTATATCTCAATTATACATCTCCTTCCAATTTGCACCTCTTAAGAGAGGGAAAATTTGTCAAATCTTTAATTATATTTTTGATAAGACGTTGGATATGCCCAAAAAAAAAATGAAAACTTATATTGATCTGAACATAGTTCAACTAGTCAAAGCATTATACATTCGACCAAAAGGTTAAAGTTCGAATTTCTACTCTCACATATTATTGTATTAAAAAAAATTACAATCTCACCGAAATGGTTTAAATTACAACATCTAATTATTTCTAACCATCTTCCTTTCAATTGGATACTGTTATTTACCAAACATTTTTAAAATGTCACTTTTCCTACTCTTGTAAGGTTGAATGTACTAACAATGAAAGTTTGGAGGAAACATGACTTTTTTTTTTTTTTTTTAAACATGACTTTTCAGTTCATGAGATATGGTGTTGAGCCTAAAATTGGGTGGAAAGTCAGAAAAAGAAAGAAGATTCAAGGACATTTCCTCGAAAAAGAAAGAGGAAAAAAAAATGTAGAGTGTAAAAGAATATGGAAGAAAAACTAAATCTACGACAATTGGTTGGTTTTTATAAGTTAATTTTATTTAATGAGTTGGAAAACCAAATTAGTTTTAAAAAATACAGTGAGGCCCCTGAAGTATTGAAAATTGGTGGTTTGGGTCATTAAATTGCTCTGCCAAATTCAACGTTGGCAACTGAAGTCCAAATGTGAGAAATAAAGAGGTGCGTGCTTACATATGCCAGTCACATCAAAGACCAAAAACACTCAAAGTCAAAATCCTTTGCTATAACTTTACTTTTTTTTTTTTAGGTCAAAATACAATTTCGGTTCCCATATTTTAGATTTTGTTTCATTTTGATCTTTATACTTTCAAATGTTCAATTCTAGTCCTTATAATTTCGGTAAAGTTTAAAATAAATTTCTATGATAAGTTTGAAGTTAATTTTTATCTAAATTGATTAAATAATAATAATAATTTTAACACTAGAAAAAACACAATGTGAACTTATTTCTAAAATTTATAGAGGAAAAGCTAATAGACACTATTTTTTTAAAAGAAAAATTTACAATAATTTAAGAGTAGAGATCAATTTTAAGCTTTATTCAAAATACATAGACAAAAATTGAACATTTAAAAATATAGAGACCAAAATGGTATTTCAACCTTTTTATAGTTTGCAAATCTGACTTCTACATCTGAAGTATATTTAATCAGTTGAGTTATGTTTAGGATGAAAATAATTTTATAAAAAAACTTGATTTTTTATTCTTAATTTTTAAAAATTAAGTCTATAAATACTACTTCCACCTATAAATTTATTTGTTTTGTTATTACTTTTTACCTATGTTTTAAAAGATCAAGTCAAGTTTTGAAAACTATAAAAAAAAAAAGTAGTTTTGAAAATTTGACTAAGAATTCAAATTTTATGTTAAGAAAGATGAATTCAATTGTAGATGATTGATGAGAAAACAAATAAAATTTTTAAAAAACTAAATAGTTATCAAACAGGACTTTAGAAATCTAAACGTAAACCTAACTTACATTTTATTTTTCTTTTTCCTAAAAATTATATCAATTTTAATTTTTAGAAGAAAAGAAAAGGTTGTAAAAAAAAAGACTAACAAAATTACAAAAATTTTAAGAAAACAGTCTTTTTATGAACATAATGAAAATGCGAGAGTGCAAGACGTAGAGCCCTCTGTCATGTTGTCAACAGACCATGAAATGTTGACACGTGTCATTAAGACACTCTGCTGACGTCACCCCTTACGTTAATCTATTCCTATTGAATGAATCTACATCAGCTGTAAATGGCCTTTCTTCACTGCAAAATTCATGAGCCAAATTTGCATACTCCTTCCAACACTTCAAATATCAATACTTTAATATAATATATAATATAAAAGACGGGTTCCATAAATCTTAGCTTATCTCATTCCTGGATTTAAGGTGAAAATGTATCAAATATAAATTTGACTTTTTGAACCACACGTGAGCTAAATATTTGTCATTTTTATAAAATATTGTAGATTGATATATTTGTAGGATTGATGTTTTGATCTTGAGTGATTGAAACTACCTAAATTAAAATAAGATTTAAATTATTTTAATTTTGAACCTCTCTTAGTAGAAAGCATATATTTTAACCGGTGAAACTATTGTTACGTTGACATATGATTTAAATTTCTAACCTATAAAAAAGACCTAGAGCTAGAGCTATATGTGATACCGTCAAAAGACCCATAAGACATTGAAACGTGTTATTAACACACTTTGCTGACGTCACCTCTTACGTCAATCCATTCCTATTGAATCTATATTTTCTGCAAGGATCTTTCACTGCCAAAATTCATGAATCAATTTTGGACACTTCTTCCAACCCATCAATGCAACGATACGACTTTTCGAACATAGACTGACTAAAGCCATTATTACCTGTATGATGATGACATTTGAAGAATCATTGATAAAAGATATAAAAAAATATATTTTTCTATAAATTCACTAAAATTCTTTATTCAAGATCCTAACAATATATTATAAAACATAAAATAAATTCAAGCACAAACTAATTCAAAAAAATTTTTAAAAAAAAAATAAATAAACTTTAGACATAAAATATGCTAGATGCAAAAATAAACTGACTCAAATTCCATGACACTAGATCTCGCCACCTGCCCTGTATGTTATTACTTTTATTTGAAAAAAATAAATTTTGAAAATAATGAATATTATAAATACTAAGTGACCCATCTACTTAGGGGTGTTCACAAAATTTCCAAAAATCGACACGACCGACAGAAACCGACCGAACTGACGTGGGGCGGTCGATTTTGACTAAGCCTCGGACGGAGTCGGTTTTGCAACATGCAAAACCGACTGGTCGTCGGTCGGTGGATCTGAAAAGGCAATTTTCGACCGACCGACCGATTTACTTATTACAAAAAAAATTGATTTATATCCCTCCTTTTATAGGTAAAACCGTGGCTTCAATTTACGAAAAACCACTCCAAGTTTCAAGAAAACTAAGTCTTTATTTTAAACAATACATCCCATCCATTAATACCTGACAACCCACGTTTTGGGTTTTTAAAAAAGGAAAAAATAATAAACAATTATCACATCACATCACTTCTTCTTTCCTTCTTTTTTTTTTCCTTTTCTTTTTCGTCTCTTTCCCTCTCACTTTCTCTCTCCTCTGGCTCTCTAATCTCTCCTCCCTCCACTTCTTTCTCATCTCTCAACATCTCAGTTTCTCTTTCCCTCTCACTTTCTTTTCTTTTTCATCTTCCTTTCTTTGTTTGTTTTTCATTTTCAATCTTTCTCCTCTCCGACCCTCTCTCTCAAAGTTTTCTGTGAAGCGCTGCCGTGATCGTAGATCAATCCACCCAAAAGTATTAGAAACCGACCAAACCGACCGACCGAACCGATCAGTTGATCGGTCGACAACAGAGCCCTACCAAAAACCGTCGGTGACTGGTCGGTTTTCGGCGTCGGTTTTGGGCAAAAACCGATGCCGACCGACCGACGAACACCCCTACATCTACTGAGATCAAGATATGCAATCACATGTTATATGTAGATACTTTCGTGACTATAGTGGGACCTCAAACTTTGCTTTTAACTTCATCTCCTTAGTTTATCGGGATGTGCATCACTTTCATATGCATGGTTCGATGTACATCACTTTCATGTACACCAAACCCACTAGGCGTGCATCACTTTCATACACCCTAAGCCTCTCTTTACAAGTATGCATCACTTTCATACATAGGTATGCATCATTTTCATACAAATCGATCCTAAGTACATCACTTTCACGCACCTAGAGCTCCTAGACATGTATCACTTCCATGCAGTCATATTAAATAAGAAAGCAGTTATATATCATGATGCAGCATAGGAGGTTGTTCATTTACATTGCATAGCATTTGTGACTTTAACTAAACAATTCATGACTATAACAAAATAATTCATGGCTATAATAACAAAAATAAAAATAATTTATGACTTTAATTAAAATAACTTTAAATAAAATAAATTATGACTTTTGTAAAATAGTTCCCAACTTTCGTAAACCAATTCATTCTAAACATTTCTATCACATAAAAAAAAAAAACACTCAACCATGACTTAAGATGTGCCAGCAGTAAAACTACTTAACTTAAGCTATGAATTCAAGAAGAAAACTATCAACCTCCTAATTTGAGAAACCTCTTGGCCAACCTAAAATCAATTTTCAAATAAAATTAGTGCCTGACATTTAAACTTTAATTTCCGAAATCACTTGAGACTCTAATTTTATTGGCTTAACTTACACGAAACTGAGAGGGAAAATTACCCAAAATTTTCTAACTCAAAGTCGCCTTCAAACCTTAATTAACCCAATTTAGAAATCTGCCCACAAGAGATTCTTAAATTTAAAGTTTAAAACTTAGGGCCTTCGATACTCAACAAAACTTACCACGAGAGTCCAAAAGCTTGCTGGACAGTGCTTAAAAATGCCCAAATGAGTCTGAACCTGCGAATCCAACGCAGAAAATGGAATGGGTATTCTTGAAACATGATCGGAATTTCATGGGTCATTCTCAAATCAACCCAAAAGCACTTCAAACTTAGCCAAAACAGAACCCACCTCTCAATGTCGCCAGAGAATCGATTGTTGGAGGCTGAAGGAACGAACGTCGCCGGAGAAGTAAAACAAATTGATCGCACCTGCTGCCTCCGAAACCCGCTGCTGAAGTATGGAGGAGAAGAGCCACGCGACGACCGAACGTGCTGGAACTTGTGTGGACTGAGACGGACCGAACACCCACCGAAAAACGCTCCAGATTCGCGAGGGAGAGAGAGAGAATCGCGAGAGACCCACCTCGCCGGGAGATCGCACCAGACTCACGGTGCACCTGCAGGAGACAGTAGCGACGGCGGTTCGTAGTGCTGGCAGCGCTCTTCGTCGATCGGACGGGAGTGCAGGCCTGAGCCCGCCGTGAAGGTTTCTGCCGGAATGAATGGAAGAAAGGTGAGGTGGGGGAAGGGTGATCGTGAAGAGGAAGATGAAGTTGGAGAAGAAGGGTCTCGGTTTGCGTGCAACACTAGAAGACAAAATAGGGTGGATAATAAATTTCAAAACCTAAATCTTATCTCTCTTGTCCTAAATCACCCTTCTCCAACTCAATTCCAATTACCAACAACATAAATCCTTTGTCAACGGTAAATTTGATTTGAGATTTGATTTGTTTTTAAAAAAAAAAAAAATCCAAGATTAGCACAAGGAGCCCCAAACTTTTCAAATTTACAATCCGACCACAGATCAAAATATCTCAATCAACAAATTAATTTCTAAAATTAAATCTAATTATAACTCTAATCAAACCTCAAATTAACTTCAATTTAGGAAAAACCTAAGAAGATAACATTGGGCATGAACTTGATTTAAAATCCAAGAAATAATAAAATTCTCAAAATTATGAATTTGAGACTTAATTAAAAATCTTTCACCCAAAATTAAAAAATTAAATTATCTTAATTTAGTCCACTTAAATCTAATTTAAAATTCAATTCACTCAAATTAGATTTTAAATAGTACTTTCAATTAGCCCAATCAAAATTAAATTAACCTGAAAAAATACGGGTGCTACATTCAAACATCAGTAATTCAATATAATGTATGGTATGTAAGACGAGTTTCATAAATCCTACCACATCTCACTAGTGTGATTTGTAAGGGGTAAACGTATTAAATATAAACTTGACTTCTTGATTGAACTCATGAGCTAAATATCTATCATATTTATAAAACATTGCCACCAGCAAATATTTTGATCTTGGATTGGTTAAGATCCTCCTTTTATCCATGAGCTTCATCCAAAGTGGGAAGAATGATTGCTAAAGAATAGTTTATTTGGTTCCAGAAAGGCAAACCTGAAGAATATGGATATACAGGTACAAGGATCATGAACTCCTTAGCAAGTAAAAATTCACTAACCTTCACAAAAATGAAAAGCTCAAAAGATGGAAGACTCAGCTTCCATGGTTGATCTGATGGTACTATTTTGTACAACATACCATTTTCTTTTCCTCTACTCTGAACCTTCTCTGGAATGGCGATGCCCAAGCTCATGCATTGCAGCCCAACCAAAAGGGATGAACCATGATTTTTCTCATCTAGCCTTGCACTTTGAATGTTTTAATGATGATGATCCAGACTGATTGCTGATTCCCATTTTAAGATATCTGCAGAAACAAGACCAAGAAATGGTTTAGGAACAATAGTACAGGATCATGGTATCTGCTACATTTAAACATTGACAACAGCATCAGATATGAAGTTGGAAATTTCAATGATTTAAAGCTTAAAAATACTTCAACAAGTTAATTTTCCCTCATGAAGATAATGATTCACTGCTAGATTTCTCCTAATTCTGCTCAACATAATGATCGGTAACGTGTAGTTCAATATTTATATTGGTATGTTCCTCCATGTTAAAATCTGTTAAATTACCACTAGGTCGAAAAGTTTAAGTTGTTGGGTTAGGATAAACTTAATCATGTATTATATTTAACACTTCACCTCATGGTGTACTTAGTTTGATTGACCAAGTCTTCAGGTATGGAAATATGTCAATTTAAATCTCTTAGAGCTCTTAAAGCTCTAAGAGATTTAAGAGCCATTATTTCAAGGAGTTCACTTCAGAGTCAGAGCTGAAGTGAGCTCAAGGATGCTGAGGCTTCAGGTATGGAAATATGTCAATAACTACGTTCTAGTGGACTATAGATCCAAATTCTAGATTTTGCATGAGAAACATTGATTAAAAGTTAGCATCAAGTAATCCTACTGACATATAGAGCTCATTCCAATTATGTTCCTTCAGATTAAAACTTCTTTAGTACAAAGTCATAATGGAACTTTTGAAAAGCCACAGGAAAGCAAGTTGCAATAAACAGGCAGCAATATACTGTCAAATAAGAAATTATCCAATGGCAATCATTCGTTTAGAGTTTCAGGTCACTAATGAGATTGTAGCAAAAATTTTGAGAAAGAGAAAAATCAACGTGGCTACATTCAGTAAAGAAAAAACATAATTTGTTCATCAATGAATGAAACTCTGGTAACAGATAGAGCCCAAATAACAAAACATGATTCCTGAGATAGAAAAGTTTAATGCTACAACTTGTGGATAGTGATTTTAAAAGCTTGCATAAACCAGAAATTCTGAACTTTGAACATAAACATTTTTCTTTGATAGTAATGCTTACCATATCATGCTGCAAGAAGAATTTAGGAGCCAGGTTGACGATCTAGTCTAATCCCAAGTTTACACAATACTTGTAACTGATGAACTATATTCTGAGCAAATTGCAATCCCTCCTCACCATAGCGAAGAGAATTAAGAGAGTGCTCTAGAAAATCATAATCAGCTTGTAGTGCTTCCAACCTGCCGGTAAGGTCTGAAATTTTATGCCCAAGAGCAAGGAAGTCAACCTCCTCTCTTTTGTTTGCACAACTTATTTGAACTTTCACAATGGGAAAATTTTCTTCACTGCCAAAATGATCATTGTTATCCGGATCGACCAACTCTTCTTCTGGTGTAACTGTTCCATTACAGGTATTTTTGTCTGTGTGCATGGATGGACCATTTTCTTCACTATTTCTTTGAGACCTCCCAGCATCATTACTCTCTTCCCCTTTTTGTCTCAGATTCACCTCTTCTTCAATATCTATGCAATTAGGAACCCTGGCTAAAAGTCCATTAGCAAATATTTTGTTGATCTTATCCTCCAAGCTCTTCAAACATAGCTGGACGTAGATTTTTTCATCTTCAAATTCTAAAGATGAAATTTGATTATTCAAAGATCTGTAGCTTCTTTTTGATGCCTCCACAATCGTTGATTTGAAGGAATAATTGCCATTATATTCATGGTGTTCTGCAATATCATTCTCTGCAGTGATATTTTCTTCATTTGCACCATCACTTTGTTCATGTTCAGTCTCAACAATTGTATTGACCAAGTAATTAGATCTATAGTATTCGAGCTCTGTTTCTAAATCTTGGGTTTCTCTCTCCTTTTCATTCAGGAGTTCGTTTGCTTTCTCTAGAGCTTCTACGTCATACTCTGCTTGCTCTTCCATCATTCTCAAGTAATGAAGAGCCTCCATGTGCATTGCAGCCTTCTCCTCTTGCAACCTCGTAATCATGGCCATGGCTTGACTTGCAGCAACCTCAGAAGCATTTCGTTCTTCTTCCAACTCTTTATACAAAGAATTTATGCATTTCTTATCATATTCGACTTGTCGCTTTAACCTATCGACCATATTTTCACCTTCAATTTCACTTACATTGCTTCCATCTAGTGATTCAACAGATTCCATTGAGGCTGACCGATCAAATGACCGAATTATGTTGAATTCAGAGGAAAATTCTTCCTGTAAATCATCATAAGAAATGCTAAAATCATGGCCGTCATCGTCTGAGGATGATTGGTTAACAAGTTCAACAGAATTGTTCTGCAATGGAAATTGCTCCATATCATTAGTAACTATATCAGGTTCCGTCTTCGAAGGTTGTCCTGTAGCAAAATTGAAGATGCCTTGATGCTTATCACTCTCAGAGGACTCGCTAACATTGCTATGATCTATATCATCATTAGTGTTCATAACAGCAGATTCATAGACCACCTCATCAATTGTAGAACACTTTTCAATTGTTGTGTTGATCAATGGAGACTGCTCCAGATTATTAGTAACTAGCTCAGTTTCCTTCTCCGAAGATTGTCCTATAGCAAAATTGAAGATTTCATGTTCATTATCACTCTTGGAGGACTCGCTAATGTTGCTATGGTACATATCATCATTAGTGTTCTTAATAGCAGATTCATAGGCTGCCTGATCAGTTTTAGGATACTCTTCAACTGTTTTGTTGATTAATGGAGACAACTTTAAATCATCAATAACTATATCAATTTCCTTCTCTGAAGATTGTCTTGTAGCAAAATTGAAGATTCCATGTTCCTTACCACTCTCGAAGGACTCATTAGCATTGCTATGGTTCATATCATCATTAGTGTTCTTCATAGCAGATTCATAGGCCGCCTCATTAGTTATAAGACACTCTTCAACTGTTGTGCTGATTAATGGAGACTGCTTCAAATCATTAGTAACTATATCAGTTTCCTTCTTCGAACATTGTTCTATAGCAAAATTGAAGACTTCTTGTTCCTTATCACTCTCGGAGGACTCACTGACACTGATATGATCCATTTCATCAATGGTGTTCCTATTAGCAGATACATAAACCACCTCATCAATTTTAGGACACTCTTCAACTGTTGTGCTGATAAAAGGAGACTGCTTCAAATCATTAGTAACTAGATCAATTTCATTCTCCAAAGGTTGACTTGTAGTAAAATTGAAGACTTCATGTTCCTTATCAATCTTGACGGACTCACTAGCACTGCTGTGGTCCATGTCATCATTAGTGTTCTTAATAGCAGATTCATAGACTTTCTCATTAATTTTAGAACACTCTACAGCTGTAGTGCTAATCAATGGAGGTTGCTTCAAATCATTAGTAACTATATCAGTTTCCTTCTCCGAAGGTTGTCTTGCAGCAAAATTGACTTCATGCTCCTTATCACTTTCAAAAGACTCACTATCACTGGTATGATTTGTATGTTCCTTATCACTCTCAGAGGACTCACTGTCACTGTTATGATCTGTATGTTCCTTACCACTCTCAGAGGACTCATTGCCACTGTTATAATTTGCATCATCATTAGTGTTCTCAAAAGAAGATTCATTAACCACCTCATCAATTTTAGGACAGTCTTCTACTTTTGTGCTTATCAATGTTGAATGATCTTGAAGCTCATTGAGAGATGCAGTTTCCATATTATCTATTACTGTTTCCTCAGCTGCCATATATAAACAAGGTTAGAGAAATTAGACAAGAATGGGAGAAATTCTATAGGCATGAAAAAACACACAACAAAAGAGAAAGCAAAGCCCAAAGAATCTACCACACGGGGAGAGGAAAGAATAGAGAAATATAACTCACATGTTAACTTTCCCACAACTTGTGAGTCGTGATGTAGTGTGATGAACTCAGGTGAGTAGGAGAGAGTGGACTCCTGGTTGAGAGAATCTGTAAGCTCATTTTTCTCCATTGAATTCGCGCAACAAAGTCCCAAAGCATTGGATGCAGGGGATGATGCATCATCCAGTGAAATAAGTTCAGCCCATGTAGAAGGGGCAGTCGGATTGGCTGGCCAGGGCAGCCAATTCAACTCACTCAGTCCATGAAAAGTAGCATCACAAGCAAGAGATTTCACGTCACGGGCCTTTTGCACATCAACCTGCACATATGATTCTAAAGGTGAAGGCCTTGAATCAACAAAATTAATGGATGGCTTAACCTGATCACAATTATTGCAATGAGGCTTGTGTGGAATTTGTGTTATAGATTGAAGAACCGACTCTTCTTTAAGCTCACTTTTTTCACATATTAAACTTTTATCATCATCTTCTTCAGAAAGCAGCTCCTCTAACTCAGAATCAGAGGTGATCCTCAGCTCACCGTATCCTACATGAGACAACAGATTGAATCCAGTTTTTCCAGGATGTTCTAAGGTTACTGAACCAAAAATTTTATCCCTCATCTTTTTCAAGTTATCTCGACTACTTAAACGGCGTGGATAAGGAATATTGGGTTTAGTGGCCAAATTCATAGAAGATTTCAGTTGCAGTAATCCTTGCCCATTTGGCCTTGTCTTCCAAGGCTTACTGCAACAAGAACACGGCCTTGTCTTAATACAATGAGGAATTGAATCCCTATTTAGTAACTTTCCATGAGCTCCATTTCCACCAGTATCTGACCTCAACTTTCCCACTATCAACCTATGCATTTTGGAGTTGGACTTGGGCTTATTGTTTGTTGTAGCAAATGAACAAAGACATGCATCACACATCTCATCGCCATCAACAAGCTTATTATGTTTGTAGCAAGAAACTAAAGATGATATCTCCAATCTATGGTTGGTACACAGAAGATTCCTATAATTATTAGGTTTTTCTTTGCCCAAGAGATGATCAAGCCTGGAGCACAAAATGCAAGGCGTTTGCAAGTTGCAAATATGTGCAAATTTAGTCAAAACATATGACAACAAAGCATCAATAAGCATTAGAAAAATGAGAAGCCATTCACAAGCTGCAGATTTTAGAATGGCTGCAGAACCCTGTAGACTCCTCTGAGCTTTACAAAATGCTTTTCCTTTAGCTGCCATTGCTCTAGAATTTCATGAGGCTACCATCTCTCTGCCAACCAGAAAACCTTTAGACGATGAAGATAATCGATCCTCCCATGTTTTGATTGTATTCTTAAGCATCCTGTCCTGAATTGGATCACCTAATGTGAATACTGAATCCCAACATAAAAAGGAAATAAGATATACAATGAACCCCGGAAAAAATTATCCAAAGTTGGGCATTAAAGTGGTATTATCTAGAAAGAAAACGAAAAAAATGGTGTATGGAATCTTAAGCTAGGGAGACAAAATCCACTTACTGAGGAATACTTTACAAGAAAAAAAAAACAAAGAAGAAAGAAAGAGAAATCAAGATGAATGCAAGGAAAACTAGAGATTTTCAAGAAAAACATAAGTCAAACTGACTCCTTATTCATGAGGGTATTGGAGAAAGCTGCACTATATTCTTTACACTCTAAAAACAATGATAAAAAAGAAGATTGAGTGCTCATAGAGGATTTTCTTTCCTTTGTGTGAGAGAAAAAGAGAAAGAGAGAGGAAGTTGATTCAAAGTTGTTCATGACGCTGCGCTCTAAAAGTGGATTGGAGAACAATGTCCCAATACAGACGTTCAAATAATGCCAAAATGCAGATTAGCTGAAAGCAACATAAGAAGAAAAAAGCCAACCAATCTCAAAATGTTCGATATTAGGCCCCGAATCAAACAATGATTATATTAAGAAGAAAGAAGAAAGTGGCCAGAAAAAACCAATTGAGGCATAGACGCGAGAAAGAAAAATCAGATTGAACACGACAATGCAGAAGATTTCCTGATCCCACAAAAACCCAAATACCAATTTGTTTGGACATTGAGAAAAACCAATGAAGCTCGACAGTTTGATCAGAATAATCTCAACCCACCAAATAAAAAACGGAAAGAATACAACCCAGAAGAATGTGCATTAGAAACCCAAAACAACACTAATCCATAAAGCTCAAATCCTATAAGAAACAAACACAAATTGGCCTTAAATACAATTTTGATCATCAAACCAAATGCTATGAATATATGCTCACCTTGTTTGAAACTGGAGGATAATCAGCAAGAAAAAAGGAAAGGAGAAGCAACGAAAAGGACAGAAAAGAATAAGAAAAAAAAAAAAAGATGTAACTTTGATTTCGGACAGATGCCAAAGGAATTAGAAACAAATAAATGTAAGAAAATTATAATTAAGAGAAATTGGGATGGACTTAGAATTACAAAAAAGCCCTTGTTTTGAAAGACATGGACTAAAAACCGTTGGAACAAACTGTATTTCTCTTCCTTGTTATTAAGTTGCCAAATCAGGTAAAAATGGAAACTAATATGATTAAATAATTTAAGTGCTTTTGAGCTAGTTCTTCTTCCAAATAAAAAAAGTGATTGTGAAATTTGAGGCAGACCCCGAAAAAAAGGAAGAAAGAAAGCAAGGAAAAAGGCAAAAAAAAAAAAAGAAAAAAGAAGATACATTATTGTAGCAGTCTGCCAACTATGCCAATAATGATTCATAGGCATACGGGTGGGGGGTAGCAGCATCAGACTTTATAAATATCATATCATAAATATATTTTTTACAGTAACTATATTATAAATATTTATTAAAGTTATTGTTTGGTGTCTCTTTATTTTTTTTAATTATAACTTTCTTGCTTCCAAGTGTTCCCTATTTGAGACATCACGTGGAGAAATCTTACTCAATATGTTTGCTCATCATTGTCCGTGGTGGAGTCCAAAATTCTATGAAGGGAAGAACCAATAATTAACAGTCATTTCTTGATTTTTTTTTTTTTTAATACAACAAAATGTGAGAATATGTGAGTTTTGAACTTTCGACCTCAAAGAAAGAAATATATGTTAATTACCGTTGAGTTATACTCATTTCGGCTAGTCTTTAAACTTTGGTATGTAACAGTTTGGTCCATATGTTTAAATTTGTAATGGTTTAGTCTCTACATTCTACATTTTACTATGTAACAATTTGGTCTATATAGTTTAAATTTTGTTACGATTTGGCCCTTATCGTGAAAATGTGTGAAATATCGATTTTTATTATAAAACACATTTAGTCCTAAGTGGTTTGTTGGTCTAACAAAAATCCTATTAAATCTCAACAATATTTTACATAATAGAGACTAAACTGTTACAAATGTTAAACTATATGGACTAAATTATTACATCCAAAAAATTGAATGACTAAATTGTTACAAAATTGAAATTATATGGACTAAAACCTCACATACTAAAATTAAAGAGCTAAATCATTACTTCAAATGAAAGTAAAGCGATAATTTTTTTTTTTTTTTTTTTTACATTTTTTAGTAGTGATTTAATATGATATTAAAGGAAGAAATCTCAAAGTTAAATTCTCATAACATCGTTTCCTTCTTAAGATTAGTCAAATTAATATTCTAGGTTAAAAAATACTTTTGGTCCCTAAACTATCAATCACAAATCCTCATGTGACAAAATTACATATTATTAAATTTATGCCCAATTATAAATTGACATGTGTTCCAAATTAAATTTGAAAACAAAAATTAGCAAAAAAACCCAAATAATGTGCCATGTGTCTTCACCATAGCCATTTGATCAAGCAGGCCTAAAATCCAAAGGGTCATAGGCTGGTTAAATTGGGTCATATGAAATTTTGGGTCCAAGTTTAAATGATTATTTGGCCAAAATCTAAAGGCACGAGTCCAAAACAAACAGAGCCTAGTCCAAATGGTTGGGCCCTGATCGCTCTGCTTTGCTACAACACGCAAGTGCACGTGATCGAAGTAATAAAAATTGGAGTATTACAGAGTATCGTACCCAAGGGAACGAGTTTTAACAAAATCTACTGAGACGACACAAAATTTATTTGCAAATTGCAATGTGGTAACTTAAGATGTAAAAATTTAAGAGGTTGGTTTGTTGACAAAGAATGGGTGAAAAATCAATGAGTTAAAATAGAGATTCAAGTGATTCAAACTCCTTTGGAAGAATGCTGTTCAAATGCAATTGCAATCTTAACTAAACATGTGAAGACTAAGTAAACCGAGTTCAACTCCTATTCAATTTTGATTCAAAATCTTTAGGAGACTAAGTGATTAAACCTATATGTCTATGGCTAATCTAACTTAGATACTTTCGTACACAACTCTAGTGGTTTTGGAGTCTCGCCCTATGTCTAGGGTCGATGTTCAGAACTTATTTCTAAGTCTTTTCCTCCATTGCTTTTGTGACATCGGCTTTCCCTTAACTCTTTCGATATTAAGTTCAAGCTTGACAAGCAATCACTAGTTGGCCAACTAGGTTTACCCAAATCTAAACTCAACAAAAGCAAACTAAGTTCACATGCTAGCTAGATTGATTATGCTTTAGAGCTTTTACATTTTTCCTTAGGGCATTCACTAACTTGAATCCCTAAGAAGGAATTAGCTCATTGTGGAAAAAATGAAAACCAAAAACTTGCTGAAAATTTCATAATTAATACAATGAAATACGGAAATTAAACTTAAGGAAACCGAATTGAATGGTCAATTAAAAATGCCCACGAAGAAATTGGTAATAAAGCTGGAATTACTAAATTGAAATCAGAATTGCATAATCATGATACTAGGAATTTCAATCTTGAAAATAAAGAATCCAGATGTGAGCAAGCTTTTATTCGGGAACAAGGAAATTGATATCTAAAAATTGACTATTCATTCAATTTCACCACATACAGGAAATGAAATTCAACCAAAACTAATTCAATAACTAGAAATTAAACAAAACTTGAGGCATTAAACCGAATGGTATTTAACCCAAAACTCATGGACAAACAGAGACTAACCTTATAACTAAAATTGAGCAGAAAATGAAAGATTAAAACAGAATGGAAAAACAGAGTAACAAAACTCATGAAGATTCCTTGCTTGATCGATCCAAATACCCATTCAAAGGCAAATGGATCTTCACCTCCTCTAACTTTCTTTGAGGAGGGATCAACCTCGGAAGTTACAGAGAAAAAGATGAAGAGAAAACTGCTGTAAATTGACAGAAAAACGTGAAATACAAACAGTGGGCGAGTAGCAGAAAACCCAGCCACGTTTTGGATCGTTTTCCCCATTTTTATAGACATTGAGGGCTAGGGTTTCCATCTATATGCTCCTTCAATCATGGGTCAAGGGTTGGGCTGAGTTCGGGCTTGAAATTCTCCATAAATCGAGCAAACTGCGTGAATCTTGGTGAATTTCCTTAATTTTCGTAATGACTTGATAGGTGCAGAGAATGCAATTGCATTCTTCTTCTTTGTTCTTCACCTTGCCTTCCCAAGGAAATGCAATTGCACTTCATTTGCATTTTCTTCATTTCTTCAAATCTGCGCAAAACAACAATTTTAGCCAATTTTCTTGTATCTTTTTAACTTAATTCTTCTTTTTCCATACTCCGACAAGCTTACATGAATTTATCTCATAAACGCTATTTTTAGCTTGCTCGGTAATCAATAAATCCTACAAAATTGACAGAAATAACTTAGTTTAGGGTTAAATAATCCTCATAAATAAGAATTATCAGGCCCAAATACAATCAAGCCCACATGGAAACTCTATAAATAGAGGAGCCACCTTCATTTGGAAAGGGTAGAAGGTCAGACATTAGAGAAGACTCAGGCAAAAGTTTGAAGCTTTTTGAAGATTGAAGTTCGAAAACCTAAAGACAAAGTTTAAATCTTCCTGAAGATTGAAGAACGAAATTAACTCTTCCTGAAAGTTGAAGACTAAAACTAAAGCATTTTGAGGATTGAGGATTGAAACTAAAACGTCTTGAAGACTGAAGAATGAAACTAACTATTCTTGAAGATTGAACTTCAAAAAGTTACAAGCAGAAGACATTCTATAAGCTAAAATTTGATTGAAGTTTGAAAGAATTGAAGACAGAGTTTAAATCTTTCTGAAGACTGAAAAACGAAATTAACTCTTCATGAAGATTGAAGAAGGAAACTAAAGTGTCCTGAGGGTTGAAGACTAAAATTAAAACGTCTTGAAGACTTCAAAGATTAAAAGCTTCATGAAAACCTGAAGACTGAAAAAAAACTTAAATCTTCTTGAAAATTGAAACTAATTGAAAACCTTCTATAAGCTAAAAGTTGAAGACTTTCAAAAGGCTAAAAGTTGAAGACCTTCAAAAAACTACAAGCTAAAAGCTGAAGACCTTCAATAAGCTACAAGCTGAAAACCTTCAATAAGCTACAAACTAAAAACATTCAACAAGTTCAAAACTGAAGACTTTCCATAAGTTAGTTGACGATTAAACCTTGAGAATAAGCGTTCTAGCCTTTAAGTAAGTATATATATTAGAGAAATAATTAGAGAACCATATATTAGAGATTATACTCGACTATACTACATAAATCCATATAAATTCAAAGTTTTATTCCATGAATTAAAATTCTCCAAAAAATCTCGCCGAAAAATGTCATCTCTCGTACGTCATAAAATTGAATCTCTACTTCATGTTAGAAATATTATATTTTAAAAGCTACTGTGTGTGATAAATTTAATATGTTCTCAAGAAATTACAAAAAGAAAAGAACTTCAATAGAGCAAATTTGGTTATGCTTTTGTAAGTTTAAATCTTTGATGTAATATTGAGAAGAAGAAAAAAAGGTAAAAATTATTTTTTGCCTATGAATTTGACAAGTGGAATAAATTTTTACCTTAAACTTTCAATTTCATCAAATTAAATCTCATACTTAAACATGTGTTGCAATCTTTATCCTATGTTAAATGTTCACTCAATTCACTTACTAATTATAATTTTAACAAAAAGTAAAGTAAAAATCCCTCAGCAGTTAATTGACATGTATCATCGACCAAGAGGTCAGAAGATCGAATTCTCCATCCCCAAATGTTGATGAACTAAAAAAAAAAAAAAAACTCTCATAACTCATTAATTTTAACAAAAATCATGTATTGCATAAAATTAAGCATGATTAATATACAAGATCGAAAATTTTATGAATCTTTCAAAACTCATCAATTTCAATAAAAATTTAATTTTAGTGTCATTTTTGTTTGAAGCTTCATTGATTTCATACTGATATATGTTTTATATACATATGAATATTTTCATCGATGATTTTTCACAAATTCTGCTATTGGGCCGGGTGGGCCGACTCGGCACAGAAAGCCCAAAAGTTCGATTGCTCGTTGTCTCGTCGGCCTTTTACAGTTGCTGTTCGTCTTCTGCAATTCGAAGTGAAGAATTGGAGCTTCCGAGTTTCTTTCTGAAGAAATTGTTCTTTACTGGCCTTCGACTACTTCTAGAAATTCATGAAGCGATTGTCATGGTTCTTCTCCTCTAAACGTGTGAGTTTATCTCTCAGCTCTCTGTATTTGTGCTCCGTGATTCTCTTGACGTGTTCTTCATATAACTTCTTAATCGAAATGGAGGCTAAGCTCAGTGATTGCCTCACTGTATGTTCATTTAGAGGCTTGGAGGTTTCAGAGGATATTCTGCGAGCAAAAAGGAGCTGCATATTGATGGCGTTAAGCATGCTATAGCCATTGCTTCTGGTAAAGGTGGTGTGGGCAAGTCCACCACTGCAGGTACTTTCTTTTGCTTCTGTCGCCTTTTTCTTAATTATACATTTTTCGTGTAATTTTAGGTTTTTGATTTGGTATCTCTTTTTCTAGTTATAATTTTGGGTAATCAAGTGGGCTAACCAAGCTGATTCCACTGCACAATGTTCAATTTTCTCTATTCTTGTCTACTTCTAATGTTTAATTGCGTCGTTTTGAGTTATCATCTTCTGGATTTCATTTTAAGATTCCAGGAGTAATTCAAATAGATCATTTTTAAACTTGATCAAAGGTAATTTAAAAAATGGATTTTAAATTGTTAGTTTGTTTATCTGATATTTCTGATTGTTGCCATTCTCACGTTCATCACATAGATTTCTAGTCTGTTATTGAGGCACTAATAAATATTTCGTACTTATTACTACGTGGTGGTTGTTCTTATACAATTGGGTGGCTGGCAGTTAATTTGGCTGTTGCACTAGCAAACAAGTGTCAGCTGAAGGTTGGATTACTTGATGCTGATGTATATGGACCCAATGTTCCAATTATGATGCAAATCCATCAAAAGCCAGAGTTGACTGAAGGTACTTTATAACCTTCTGTACTTACTAATATGAGGTGCTATAGCACTCATTTGGTTCTGTTGCAGGGATTTGATCGTATTTTCTGTCTTAAGCCTGCCTGTCGCTTGAGCTGGCTTATTTATTTATTTTGTTAAGAAACCGAGCTTTCATTGAGAAAAATAAAATAATGTACAAGAACATACAAAAAAAAAAAAAAAAAAACCCACAAAAAAGAAGTCCAAACAAAACAGACTTCAATCTAAGACTATCAATCCAAGCTCATAACTACAGAAAGGCTAGGTAATAAACGCCGATAAGGACGCGTTAGCTTGAGCTACCATATTTAAATCTAAACTAGCTTTGGCAAAATAGATTTCTGAAATAACTTTTATGGATACAATCATCCAATAACGTATCATTTTTCTTTCTTTAACAGATAGGAAAATGGTTCCTGTCGAGAACTATGGAGTTAAATGCATGTCAATGGGATTACTTGTGGACAACAATGCTGCTCTTGTGTGGAGAGGTCCTATGGTTTGTTTTCCCTAACCTTTCTGTTGAGTATTCGTCCAATATTTCGAGACACTTGCTTTATTACTTCTTTTCTTCCTGATTGATAAATTTCTTTATTTCTCTGCCCCCAAGGTGGCGATAGATCTCCAATTACCAAGATAGTATTTATCTTTTCGTGAATATTACGTTGGTGGACTGGGACATTATTACTTTGCCCACAGATCAACGGGGCAGTAGTTGGACAAGAGCTGGTAAGGAATGTGGCTCTTCTGGAGGAAATGCTTGGTGGTTGATCGCTAGCAAATTGAGATAGGAGTAGAGCCCTGGTTTGTCGTGGCTAGTATTTGAAATTTCGTTGTTGGCTTCCCCTCATTTTATATTGGTTCACGTTCAAGAGAGAGAATTTTATTTCGGAAGGTGGGATTAATGATGATTAAGTTTGTTGGGGCTTTCCCACTTGCTAATACCCACATAATGAGTAGAGCCACTAGCTTTTTACTGTAAACTCGAACTTTAAATTTATGTGTTAATAGGTGTTCCAATGTAAGAAGGATCATAGATTGCACCAACCTCTTAGAGCATAAATTGAGAATCATAATTGGAATCCTTCTAAAGAATGAATACAAGCTTGAGTACTCAAATCTTCAGGCATTTTCTTGACAAATCTTTTCAATTCTGATCGTATTCTTCACCCAATGACTGTCTTAATTGGAAAACCAAATCCCTAGAAAAATCTTAGTATCTCTTTGTTGCTTTCCCTGGGGAAGATTCATACCAACGAGAAGATCAAAGGATGCATCCAAGTATATCTCTTTGGAAAATTCATAATATGTTTGTGATACAAGCTTTGGATGATATCGACCATATTATTGTGCATTGAGACTCAGAGTAGTCACTTGGGTAGGGTGACAGTACCTCTTGCTCTAGCGCCTGTGGTACTTCGTTCATTGTAGGCTGCATAGCCAGGTTACCATTGGTGCACCTTGCTGCTATTCCAAGGATTGATTGTATGGGTTCCCCATCTGCATTCTTGCACCTTTTATCCACCATATTCTCCATCTGGTTTTCTCCGAAGAATGTGTTCATACAACCAACATTTAAACCTCTCTTTGAGAAAAATGGAACTGTAGGTCTCTTCCCAGTTACAAACTCCAGCAAGAGAACTTCAAAGGTATAAACTTTGGACTTCTCTGGTGGAACTTTATAATTTTACCTTCTTGTTGATCGTTTGAAGAGCCTGTAACCTCGTTGTAATTGGGTTTCTCACCTGTCTCTCCTTTTGTAATCTTTGATAACTAAAGACGCGATTTGTACAAGAAAAATTCTAGATATTATGTTGTCAACCAGCCTTTGACTCAACTTAAATGATTGCTTTTTTTTTTTTTCTTCCTTTTTTCCAGATACAACTCTGTACACCAAAGCATGTACTTCAAAAGATTATGCTTGAAGAATAATTTATTTTCATCCTTGAACTCTTTCCACATTTTTTTAGAACTTGGCTAATTTCGCAGGTGTCAAGTGCTCTAGAGAAAATGACAAGGGGAGTTGCCTGGGGAGATCTCGACATTCTTCTCGTTGATATGCCTCCTGGTACAGGCGATGTTCAGATTACTATGTCACAGAGATTGTCGCTCTCTGGTAGGTAAACATTTGTGGTTTCACCCCTTTTGTTCTTTGGCAGGTTTGTTATTGAAATTCTGGTGTTTTTAATCCAAATGCAGTCATCTGTACTGAGTTATTTCCAGGGGTAGAAACATAACTGGTTCTCATATATATTTTTAATTCACAAATCTTATTTATTTGTCATAAGACTTAAAATTCCTATTCCTTGTTGTCAGGTGCATTGATTGTTTCAACGCCTCAGGATGTTGCGTTAATGGATGCTCGTAGGGGAATTAAAATGTTCTCTAATGTCCATGTTCCGGTGTGAATTACCTGTTCTCCATGTTGTTATTTTGCTATACTTTCAAACTATCCTGATTGTGCAGTCTCGTTCCTAAAATGTATAAAAATGTTACAATCATGTGGTTAAGATGTTTCTTGACAGTCCTTTAGTCTTTTACCTTACAATCAACTCTCTTCATTTTCACTCATTGCTGAGTTTTCTAAAAGAATCTGAATATTCTTGACTGCTGCTTCAGATTTTGGGAATTGTTGAGAACATGAGCTACTTTAAGTGTCCACATTGTAGCGAATGCTCCTATATCTTTGGAAGCGGAGGAGGTCGCAAGGCAGCTGATGAGATGGGAATCACATTCGTCGGCGAGGTACTTGCTAAAATGAGGCATTTTAATTATTATTCATGATCAATTGTCTTGATTGTCAGATGATAATGTCATAATAATATGCCAGTACACGTCATCGACGAAGAATTTCTATAGTTGTGTTGTGTGCCATATCAGCCAACTTGTGGATGATTGTCACAGGTACCATTAGAAGAGAAGAACAGGAAATGTTGTGATGAAGGTGTTCCTATTGTAATATCAGAACCAAATTCCTCAGTTTCTACAGCATATGTTGAAATTGCCCAGAAAGTCATGGTGCGAATTGAGGAAGTGGAGAAACAAAAACTACTCCATCCAAAGATTCAACTATAACCCATCAGCCCCTCTAGGCCTGAGATTTCTTTTTTGTTTTTTTAATATATAATATAATAGAGCAATAGATTCTTTTCCATTCCTTTCAAATAATTATATCAAGGATTTTCATGAATGATATATTTATCTGGGTTTTTTCCCCTTAGTCTTCATTGCTCTATCCAAAGATTCAACTATAAACCCAGCATCCCCAGTCTATAATAGAGCAACAGATTCTTTTCCATTCCTTTTAAATAATTACATCAGGTTTTTCCATAAATATGATATATTTCTATAGGTTTCCTTTCAATAAAATATAATAACAAAATATCGTATATTTAACCCTTTGTAAAATGTCAAAGTATTAGAGACAATTATAAATTTTCAAAAGGAAATAGTTAATTTCATAATTTTGAAGTTTGGTTATCTTTTATATTTCAATACATTTTGGGTTCTATCACAATCTTGCATTTGTGTTGGGGATTTGGTGGCACTATAAGCTTAAACATTCAAAATTTCTTGTCTCATTCAGCAACCACGTTTGGTGGCATAGAGTAAAGCAAAGTCCACAGCAGCAGCTTAGCGGGCATGGCCAGCAGCATTAGGAGGCAGTGAATAAACAGATACCTCAGCAGGATAAGCATTATGACCCTCGTGGATTGGTCTGGTTATTGAGACTGGTATGTAGATATCAGCATTATCAATGGAGTTCTGCATCAAACATAGAGCAAGAAGGGGTTTCAACTAGAAATTAAAGAACAGAGCTCAAGCATTACAGCATCATCCAGTGGCATTAGAAAGCTCAATCATAACATCTTTAGTCATTACTTATAAAGTCCCCAACTACTATTGTCAGTTGTCACATAACCACCAAAATTATGACTGACTCGTACACAATACACAATATGTGGAACCGCAGCAGGAAAATGGACATATATACAAGAAACAATAATTTTGTAGATAAAAATGAAATGTACAAAAAGCTCCCTGAAGTTGCTGGGGAGAAAACTTTCCAGTTAGAAGCGACCAAAGAGAGGGGTATAATTACAAAAAGCTTTGGAGCAAGACTCCAAAGAGAGATCTCCCCCTTAAACTCATCTTGAAAGATTATTCAAATCCACTCAAGCAAGGTGAGTGAAATTAGACCAAAGAATCATTACTTTCATTGAGATTATGGCCGCAGAGAAGATAACGAAGTATTAGCACAATCAATCTAGGTATGGCTAAGTCAATATTGAACATTTGGAATCAATCCAACCAAAGAAACTGAAAGAAACAACATCAAAAAATAAGTGGCTGAGGATGATGCATCTCTTGAACTTCATCATTAGTGTTAAGCCACTTTTGATAACGGTCCATAGGAAAACCTTGTTGTCTTAGAGAAAGACTTCCCCACACAGCTTTAATAAGATGATCTCATGGTAGACTCTCATATTCATCAAACAGAAAAAGAAGAGCCAACGTGCAGGATAAAAGACCGGAGCTATCATGGATTAAAACTCTTCTATCCTTTGTGGACGTGAAATGAATGCTCCCTAGTAAACTCATAAGGCTCAACCAATCTCCCAATTAGGAATAAAAAAAGTTCCAATGAAATTCAAACCACCACAGATTGTTAACATCCCAGGAGCTTGTAACTGATGTCCTCTTATATACGTCATGAGATTGAACAGGACAGGGTATCAAGCAGCTTGAGGGATAGCCAGCACTCAAATATCACTCCAACAGCTCACTCTATTACCAGGGGCTTCTAGTGTTAATTTATAACTGACTTCAGAGAGCCATCCATTGAGGTCTTCACTGACAATATTGACCATAATTTAATGCCACGAAAGAATTTCCCTCCAAAGGGAATCTCCCAATCCACTTAAGCAATAAGTTTACTTCTATTAGCTATGTTGCCAAAGCCCATCACCACCACATTCAACAGGTTCTCCTTCCAATTCACTAGGTGAGTGAGACCCTCCATAGAAACTGACCCCTTCCAAAATAAATTGAATTTATCAATGCTCTTGGCCATCGTAGTATAGATCTTGAGGGTAGAAAGATAGAAGGTAGAGGCAGTTGAGAACTGCTTGGGCAAGGATAGATTTACCACCCTTCAATATAAAAATTTACTTCCATTTCTTTCCATTTTGAATCTTCTCCAGGATCAGCAGCCAAAAGTCTCTGGCTTTTGGAACCACCCCCAAAGAGAAACACAAAGGTCTCCCCAGCCTTAACAGAAACAAGAGTCTGCTATAAGCTTAACTTGTTCATCGGAAGTATTAACACCTATCACCGTGGTTATCCCACGGGTTAACCCTTAAGCCTTGAAGTGTGTTTGAAGATTTTGAACCACCTTTATCAGATTTAATATTTTCAAATCCTTCAATAATGCACGGCTTTACAATATATCCCTCAAGAAAGAGACCAGTGTTGCTACTTTTTGGTGCACATAGAATGAAGCATGGATGCTACACCAGAGGAGAAACCTCACAGAGGTTGAGATTGAAGAATGGGCTCTGTTATCCACCTATTTACAGCCTATTCATCTTTCGGGCAGAGCAGCTTTATGGTGCTGGTCCTTAGAAAAAGACAACATATTTTCCACAAAATCCATGTCAAGGGCTCTCTCCTCCAATGTTTTAACTGAGCATTCAACTATCTATCAACAAGGTCGTTTCCCTAAAATGGTGAAATTCTTCCTTTGGGAACTTAGCCACCCTTGCATCAACACCTTTGACAAGTTACAGATGAGGTCTCCATGGATCTACCTTTCCCCTAGTTGTTGTCCCATGTGTTTTTCCAGTCAATTCAAATATTCAGCAACTGCACCTTTTTTTTTTTTAACAAGAAACAACTTTTCATTAAAGATATGAAAAGAGACTAATGCTCAAAAAGATACAAACTCCACAGAAGAGTGAGAAATAAGCAAAGGAGAAATAAAAATAAAAACATTACAACAATGACACTATCATAAAAAATCCCAATGTAGGTAAATATCATTAATAGTATAAGTGGGAAAAGATTTTGGAAAGTATGCACCAGGGAGACGATTTTAAACTTGCAGAATCAAATCTCGTCAACCACAAAAGACACTTGTTATAAAAAATCCTTGAATTCTTCTCCATACATAACTCTGACAACAGTGCTTTAATCGCATTAGACCATATAAGAGAAGACTTCAAAGGCAATGAAGGCCCCAAAAGAAGCTGAGTCACGTTATCCTTTAGCCATGAGGAGAAAACCCGATTTTTCTTGAAGGTCGAGAGGAGCTTGCACCTTTGCTTCTACCCAATTATTCAGCAACAACACCTTTGCTTCTACTTTCTGGAACTCCTTACAAGACACTTTTGGATGGGCTTTCCCTAGACCGGGTGATACACTTTCTCTTATCTCACTTTTGTTCTTGGAGAACCCTTTCAAAAAGGAAAAAGAGATTCTCTGGCTTTGTCATGTTAGTGCTTTTTTATGGAATCTATGGTTGGAACATAGTGTTCGCATCTTTATGGATCAACTGAGATATTGGTTACTTCATTGAATCAACTTCTATCTTAGCTATTACTTGGAGCCAGTTGTCTCCTCCTTTTTGTAATTATAGCTTATCTACCCTCTATAACCAATGGAGGTGTTTTTTATAACTTCTTATTGATAGGACTTTCTTTTGTATCCCATTTCATCATATCAATTAATGGTTACTGTTTCCTATCCAAAAAAAAAAATCCTTCAATAAGGTTATACTCTTTGAGCCCTAGAAAGCAATCTACTACAAGAATACACCACCAAGAGAAAGTAGAATGGTGAAAGCGGATCACCTTGTGTATCCCTTAAAAGTGAAAATTTTACCTTGTCTCCCATTCTGCATAAGCAAGAGAAAGGCACCCTCTAGCCCACATTCTCCATAGGGGCCAATCATTTCACTTCTTTAGTATCCACTTTCTTAGAAATGAGGGTGATAAAGGTCTCAACATAATTTTTTTTATATATAAGAAATAATTTCATTGATATATGGGATTTACAAAAAGAAGAGGTACTCCATGGTGTTACAAAAGGCTTTTCCAATTGGTTAAAAGAGAAGCATAACTATATGACGAGAAGAGGCTGGACAATTTACACCAAGATATAGCAAAATAAATGACATTGTCAAAGAACTTATCGATGGTTGTTCTATTCCTAAGAAGACACGTTGATTCCTCTCCTTCCAGAGCACCCAAAAAAAAGCCCAGGAGATGTTCATCCAAAGCACTGCTTTGATCTTCTTAAAAGGATGTTCCACGAAGATGTTTTTATGTCAAGAGGGAACCTTTCTCGATGACTCATGGATGTCCCACGAAGATATAATATAAGGAGAATGAAGTGTATTACAATTCCTTTCTTAGAACAACTCATGGAATATCAATAAGATGTTTTTATGGTCTTCTGTGTGTTTCTAAAGAATGCAAAAGAAAATTCAACCAGCCAAGCACTTTCTCCAAGGATCTTTTATTCTTCTCTAAAATGGGGTTCCAATAGAGACCTAGGGGTACGTTTGTTCAAAAGCCGAAATAAAGGACCCTTCCTTCTCCCATACATAAATCATTGGAACGACTCTGAGGCTCATCTTCCTCTTTGAGCCATTGTTGTTCACATCTTTAACCCAATAATTTTCCTCTTCGGCTATGATGCCCATAAGTTCCAGCCTAAGGGACTTGTGAATCTCCCCCTACCTTTCTTCTGTGGCATTAATACCCTCAATTTTTTGAGTAATCATGTGTGATTCAAGATGTCACCAGAAGCTTCCTTGTTCCAAGTCTTGAGAAAGCCCTCTAAAATTTTAAAACTTATCATAAGCATAACCCGGCCAACCTTCTACAGACCAAAAAACAAACTATCTAAAATAGAATTGAAAGTATGCTTCGAAGTTTGACCACATGTTCTCAAACCGAAAAAGGAGAAAGTCCCCATTTAGAACACCCTGTTCAAAGAAGGATAGGATAATCATCTGAACTCTTTCCAGATGATCAACTCTAGAATCATTGAATCTAATCATCCAATCCTCCAAAACCAAGAAATAATTGATGAGGGAGTGAGAAGCATTTAATCTTAAATTAGACCATGTATAGACAGAGAGGCTCTTTTTGGAGGCAAATCCACAAGAATAGGTCACTATAAATCCTATTAGGTAACCTCCTATTGCTAAGTTGCTAACATGTAGTCTAGCAGAAAATTAAGTGTATTGCAACGTAAGAGAGAAGTACTCTTTTGGTGTAGCAACTAAGGTCAAGAGAGTGAGGAGAGCGATCGAATCCTCCACAAACTCTCTATTTCTTCATAAATAATAGAAGATCCTATTATATTCTAAAAAATAGAGGATCCTATCAAAAAATTTCCATTAGACCAACGTTAGACACTAAAATCACCCCAATGGCCCAAGTGTTAGTGTCCTCCATTTCTTGCCAACATTGATCTCTTCCTCAGGAAGTCATGACATTCAGATTTCATGATACGGCAGAATTCCTTGTAAATTGTAATATAAAATTATAAAGGATAGAAAAAAGGAAGTTGTGACATTCAGATTTCATAAATTAAATGGAAAACAAAAAAAAAAAAAAAACATCTTCAAGAAACCTGTATCAACTGTTGAGCTGCTTGTACTTGTAAAGCAGTTCCAGTTATTTCAATGGTCATCTTCCCAGGAACATCTCTTGTTTCTTGAATTACAACAGATGCCCCACTGGTGCGACGTATGTAGCTTATATTTACACCGGACATCCCAATAACGGCATCTGCATATGACAGTGGAATTTGCATGCGGAATTCAACCTGTGGGATAAACAAGAAAAATACATTGCATTGAATTATCACATGATAAGTGTTACCTATAGGCTATAGAACTATGTTATGCTACAGATGTCTTTAAGAAATTATAAGCCAAGATAAGTTCAGAAACAGTATTTAACCTGCCCATAGGCTTAACATCACACTAGTCAAATTTTGCCTTAACATAATAAATATTACATCTATTATTAAAAATAGTCAAGCTATGAAGCTCAGAGGAAACAATTAGTTTCTAGCAATAGCAACAACCTCTGCTGATAAACTTTAATTTTAGGCAGCTAGAGCAGAAAGCCAAATAAAACAAAGGATAACATTGAAAGGATTGTAGAGGAGAGATGACATTTAGAGTCACATTGCAGAATTACTTTTAACATGGTTTATCATAGTGATTGTCAAAGATATCCAGCCTGGTCAGATTCGAAGTCGTAATACAGAACTTTTGCTCCAAATTCACGTAGGAATCCTAACATTGATTTCATTATAAACAAGTCGTCTTAGCAAAAACAATATGTAGAGTTTCATATATTGGTCTAAATTGAACAAACAAGCAAAATAGTTGAAAATTTTGAAGTCCTCTATGAGAATAATAGTTCATTCATGATCCATTAGCACAGTTGGAGATTAACATGCAACAAACTTCTTACCAAAGAATGAAGAAATTTTTGAAATCCTCGGCTGTTTTGAAGGCTTCTTCTTGGTGCATTCTTTCTAAGTCTTTTGCTAGTTTCTCTTTGCAAGATCTTTATTTTAATTGGCATACTTTTATCGTTCCCTTGTAATTGTTCTTAGGAGTCTTTACATGTTCTTATTTTTGTGCATGTTTCTCTCCTTTTGGAGTTTGTATCTTTTGAGCAATAGTCTCTTTTCATTTCATCAATGAAAAGTTTTGTTTCTTGTTCAAAAGAAAAATAAAGAATGAAGAAAAATAAAATCGAAGTATGATACCTTTGTGACAAATGATTGTTGTGGTTGCACACTGGTAACATGAACTCCAGCATCCCTCCCAATTACAGGATCCTGATGAGGCTGCTTGTCCAAGCATAAATCAGGTGGCAATATGTATTTCCAGCAGTGATCTGGACCCTGCTCATACTGAGGTTGAGGTTCTAGGCCAGGTCCAACATCATTATAAGTTGGAAACCAGTCAGGACACAGGTCTTTGGGTTGTGGGGACATGTTCTGCTTAGATTGTAGCATCTGCATCTAAACAATGATAACTACACAAATCATGCATACTGTTATAGCAATTGAATTAGAAACCAAAACTGACCCAGTATCATAAGATTTCACTTCCACTAACACAATCATGACTAAATTGTGGTAGTACCCCATCAAGTCATACAATAGAAATGAATAAGTTGTTCAGATGATGCAGAAAACTAGACTGTCTAAATAATCATAACGAGCCAAATAAAAAGTAGAAAGTCAAGACCTTTGATCAAGTGTTGCACACTCTGACAAATACTGACTTTGAAGTTTGGCCACACAGGGATTCATACAATCATGCCCATCAGCATAATGAAAATCATAAAGAATCCAGTTGATGAGGAGTTAGAAACAAAGGAATTTTTTTTTTTTTTTTTTTATAATAATATAGAAACAAAGGAAGTTGAACAACAACAACAATCTAGAAATATTAAAGATGTTTCTGTCAATCAAGTCAAGATATTGACTCAAAAAATGGTTAAGACTTCGATGTCTAAATGTCATAAACAAACTGCAGTAGATAAATGATGCTAAAGCTTATGAAATTCTCAACTTTGTTAAAGCTTACTCTTATCTTAGAATTTCTTTACACAGATGATAGATCTTAGCCAATTCTTTTCTCTCATTTTCTGATTGAAAAGCTGCAACTTAATCTAGGTACAATAGCTACCAAAAAGTCAGGGATATTCAACTTCAACCACTTTTAACTTATGAAAATAACCAATAAGAAACATCAATTAAATTGAGAATCAATTTCTGATTTATCCATATTCGACAAAAGAAAAAATAAATAATATGTTATTATTATTACTATATAAAAAAAAATTTAAAAGGCATTTTGGTCTCTCCCTTAGTCAGCCAAGCACAACCATCTGGGTAAATATATACAGTGTTAAACCTTCAAATGATAAGGCTTACATTTTCTTTTTTTTCATGAATGATACCCGAATCATAATTCCTATCTTTAAATTCCTTCCGTCCTGAAAATTTACTAACTTGATTTGAAATATGATGAAAACTAGTCAAAAGATAGACTTGCTCTTCAAAAACACTAACTATACTGTGGTCAACAAGAAACTTCCGTAGATGACTAGTAATTAATTCAACTGCTTTATGAACGGCAGCAGATTCCCCCAGTATCTCAACAATACTGTCATCTTGCAGAGCCAAAGATGGGAGGTTTTCTGCAGTAAATTATTTCCCAAGGATAAGAGGAACCCGACCAAATTTAAAAGGACCCCAAAATAATACATTTTCATTCACATTGCTACTAAACAAAGAGTACATTTAGGACATGGTTAAAAGCAAATATAAGAGGCTAGTGGAATGGGTGATATTCTTGAATATTTAAAAAAGACGAGACGTAACAAGTTGGTCAATAGCTAAAACGTGATGTGATAAATGTGGTAGATGAGAACACCATCAGAATAGCAAAATCAATAAAACAAGGCAAGTTTATACGTCAAATACAAGAGAGAGAGACTGCATAATACGTCACAGAACAGTGAAATATCTTTCTTTTCAAAAGAGGCGTACAATATGTGCTGGTGGAAGTAGATTGAAAGACTAGTACGAGAATTGCAACTCATGGATACTATTATACTAACTACTAATTAGTTAAAAAGGCTTAAACTAATAAAAGTTGATTTCATCACCAAGCAAATTAATGATATCTAATATAGTACTGTATAGCACAGCACCTGCTCCAAGAACTCTTATAGAACAATTTGAAGCATCTTCGATGGATTTTACAGTGGAACCCTGCTTCCCAATTAAGATTCCTCCCTGTGCATGTGCAACTAGAAGCCTTGTGATAACCTTGCCCCCTGTATTTGATGTGGCTTGAGCATAATTGCCATCTATATCAACCACCTTTTTGTGGACTCTCAGTAAAGCATCCATGGCAGGAGAAATGGGCAATTCTGGCTCTTCTTTAGCAGACACTATGACCTTGAAATTGCATCGAAAGAGAAACTGAGCCAACTCAAAAATTTAGATCCAACACAACTGGTCCAATTATGATTTAAACTGACATTTACATACAAAATACAAATAAACTCGCAAGTCTATTAGATCAAATTTTTTGACTAAAGAGATGGTGTTTGAATGAATAACAATGAAGTTACTCCAGGAATTTAATACTATTATTAGGAAACCAATACTGAGCCCAATTTTAATGAATCTTTTGACCTATGCACCTCATGTTAAATGCTACATGAATGACTGTTTCTTTTCTTTCTTTTTCTTTTTTATAAGAAACACTTCCTCTACAAGTAAACAGGAAGGTAAGATTTTCTTCCAAACCTAAAACCTACGAGCTTAAAAAGGACACTCCAATTAACATTAGTATTAGCCAGGTATGACAACAAGAATAATTCAAAAGGGAACTTCAAGTGGAGGCCACAAACAAACTAAGTCACAGAAAGATCTAAAACCAAACAATGCTTCAAAAGTTATCCAATTTTTCCTAGATCATTTCCAAAGTGAAAATTTAGAAACATTAGTTCGCAAAATCCTAAATTTTTCTCCTAGAAGGATGTCCCATAAGCACTTGTAGATGGATTTCCTTATATCCAGATACTAAATTCAGCAGCAAATAGAATAACTAACTAGGAACCACCGTTAAAATGTCTAATCTCTTTGCTTCCTATACATATGCCTCCTTTTTAACAAATTGACAAAGCTTACTGTAATCACCCTGGATTATCTATCCTTTTTGTAAATTTCATACATCAATTGAGAAAGTTTATTGTCTCTCTAGCATGCCAATTTACTATATGTCTTTGTTTAAAATTCCTTCTAAAGTGATGCTGGTTTTAGACAAGATCATTAGAGATTTTTTTTGGGAAGGCTCTCGAGGTGATGGAGGTGTACATAATGTGAACTGGAAAACAACGCAACGTCCTAAGCTAATTGGTGGTCCTGAAATAGGCAATTTTGAACAACGTAATTCCGCTTTATTGGCCAAATGGATTTGGCGTTATGCTCACATGAAACGGACTCCTTATGGAGGCGTCTTATTGTTGATAAATATTATGATTTTGTGCATAGCGGTGGCTGGCCCCAACCCATTAGAATTGCTTTTCATAAATCAACTTGGAAATCTATTAGAAATTTTCAGGAGTTAATTGCTTCAAGAGCTCATCGTCGACTTGGAAATGGATCTTCTACATTCTTTTAGACATATTTTTGGTTGAGTTGTGGTCCAATTGCTTCTGCCTTTCCTCGTCTTTGCAGGCTTTCTTCGAATCAGTCTTGTATGGTGTCTGAAGTTTGGAATGAATCTAATTGAGCTTGGGATTTACACCTTCGGCGTAATTTGAATGATTAGGAAATTTCTGAATGGGCTCACCTTTCTAATATTTTGACTCCGATCAGACTTCATAATTCCTTGGATTATTGGTATTGGCCTCTTGAGCCATCTGGGTTTTTTTTTGTTCGATCCCTCACAAAGAGCTTGGTGGATATTGTTGATCCTTACTTGAAAGACCTTTATTCTGTGATTTGGAATGATAGCTATCCAAAGAAGATTAAAATCTTTCTCTGGGAGCTTAGTTTGGAAGAAGTCAATACAAATGATCGTTTACAAAGACGAATGCCTTATATGGTTCTTTCTCCATATTGTTGTTTTATGTGTAGAAGGAAGGCAAAAACTACTGGGCATCTATTTGTTCACTGCACTTACGCTTATCATTTTTGGAGTCACTTATTGGAAGCTTTCAAGTGGTCTTTGCCTTTTACAAACAACATTTTTTGATTTTCTCTCCATGGTCTTAGTGGGTCACCCTTTCACAAGAACAAATATGGTTTTATGGCTTGCTTTTGTTCTAGCTTTTATGTGGAATGATCTTTGGCTAGAGAGAAATAGTCGAAACTTCAAGGATTCTTCTTCTCCTTTGGAACGTTTTATTGACAATTTTTTTTCTATAGCTTTTTCTTGGTGTAGACATTTACAGCCTTTCTGTCATTATAGCTTATCATACTTAATTTCCAATTGGAGAATTTTCATGTAATTCACCTTTAGCTGCTCAGAGTTTTATCTCCTTTATTTCATACATCAATGAAATTGCTTCCTTTATCAAAAAATAAAAAAATGAAATTGTTTCTAAAAAAAAGGTTAAAAATATAAAGTATTCGACCAAGTTGGTCAATATAAGTATATATGTCATTTCCAATTCACCTTACAAGAATTCTTAGTATTAAATAAATCTCTGTAAAAACATTCGATCTAGAACTTCAACTCAAAAGTGGGAACATAAAAGTTTAACAAGAGTCGGAACCATTTGCAATATGTTAGTTGCTAAGTGATTATTATCTGCCCATACTACAATATATTAATATTATTTGCGTCATTCATGCTTTAAATTATTTTTTGTCAACATCATAGCTCAGTTTATAATGCTGTGTGCTGCTTGCAGAATATGGGAAACAGAGTTGGAAAGCCTCTTTGCATTTTGGTATGAATAGTGTCTTGACATTTATGACAATTAAATTTTATAACAGCCATAATCGAAGTGGATTTTGGCAAGACGCCATTGGACCAAGTTATGCAGTTAATAGAAAGCAAAAGCTCCAGCAAAACCCATGGACCAAACTAATAATTTCACTTGGCTTAAGAAATGAGTAAGTTCTGTCTTATACTAATAAATACAGTCATCAAATATCTTTTCCTTTTCCTTCAAATCCTTCAGATTGCTCCACGTAGATCTGTTCATGCAAATCACCATGTAAAAATGCAGTTTTTACATCAAGTAATGTCCCAAGAGGACCGTCAAGAATTCTGATGCGTGCTTTAGTCTCCTCATTGATTTTTCTAATGTACTCTCCCTTGCGACCAATGATACTGCCAAGCTTTTGTATAGGAACCAACGTTCTGAATACACTCTCCCCAGGCCATCCAGGCCACTTCTTTACTTTGGACCCTCTAAAATCTTTATCGAATATTTCACTTTGTGGAGAATGTAAGTCCTCAGTCACATCACCTGCATCAGGTTCCGTGCAATTTTCCCCATCCACACAGACTCCTATAGGGAGAATTCAACCGACAGCAATGAATATATGGACAAATCAAAATAAGTGCATGTTTGGAAGTGATTTTGGAACGATCAAAATCACTTTTGTCATGTCATTTTTTACTGAAAAGGGCATGGCAAAAGGGATTTTGGTCATTCTAAAACCACTCACAAGCATGCCTAGCAAATGGATGAAAATATTGCTCTCCATAGGCAAGTGACCAACGAACTAGCATAAAGTTGGAGTAAAAAACAAATATGAAGCTCAATTAAATTCTGTGCTTTCCGATGGCCAATATGAATACACGAATGTGTAAATCCAAAACCGCACCAAGTCCTTAAGCTTCGACATGTTATACAAGACATCCATAGTTGCTTATTGATCAGCAAAATTATCTCACAAGAAGTGAAGATACAATTCCCCAATAAACGAGTGAAATTTCAAATACACGTTTGGTAAAGCAAAAGCTAGAGTTAGCTTCATATGAGAGTTTCGCCTTGTTAACTTGCTACATGTCTTTTCGATCAATAATTTCTCCATCGTTTTATTCACTGTCTTTCGGATGAGGATGCTCTTCTTCATATCTTCTTTGATTGTTCCTACTCGATCTCGGCTATGTTGGTTCAAGCTCTTCTCGATATTCAATATTCAGTGGCTCTTCTCCATTTCATTTAAGGACAACGTTCTTAATCAATTGATTATTGGAACATCTTTGGCTCCAAAATCCAAAATTTTGTGGCTTATTGCGGTCAAAGCTCATATGGTTGAAAAGAAATCAACATATTTATCCACCTATTTTTCATAGCACGCATGTTCCTTGGTTTCATCGTTTTGAATCAGCTCGTCTCAAAGCTTTTTCATGGTGTTCTCTCTCTAAATTCTTTGCTGATTTTTTTTTTTTTATATTTTCTTGTTTATTGATTTCTATATAGTTTTTAATTTCCTCAGTTTGCATCTTTTGAGCATTAGTCTTTTTTCATTACATCAATAAAAAGTTTCGTTTCTTGTTTAAAAAGCGAATAAGCCACAAACATTAACACCTCCTAGAAAGGCCTTCACCAAAGAAAAGACAGAGACGTTGACAGATGCAATGACAGTACACGCAAAACACAAGAAAGAACCTAAACGCAGACGGAAGTATTGAATGATAGAAGATTCATAGAAGATTGAAAATGAAAGCAATGCATCTGAGGAAAGTGAGAACTCAAGTTCGCATTCACTTACCGGAAAACAGAGATTGAGATCCAATACTGTGTTTTACAAAATCCATTTTTCTACAAGCATCTTTGTAAAAATTAATAATGTAAAATGCGTCTAGTTGAGTTGTTTTATTTGATCAAAAGTAGTTTTTAAAAAAATCTTACGCTTTAAAATAATTTGGATTAATTTATAATTTCTTTTTTTAATAAACACATGATAGATTGATAGATGAATTATCCAAAAATGATTAATCGACAATCCACAAATTATGTAATAAAAAATAAAAATAAATTTATGATTAATAGAGTCACTTTTAAATATAGTGCAATCAAACAAATTTGTTTTTTAAAATATTTTTAAAAAAGTGTAAGATATAATAACATTTTTATTGAAAATATATTTTTAAAAAATGTTTCAATTATAAGGTATTCCAAACAGACTCAAACTGGTGAAAGAGAAGGAAGCGAGTTTCAATGTACAGTTGATAGAAAGATGATTTGGAGCGTCGGGAAATGTTTTAAGTGCCAATATTTCTCCCTTTCTCTATGCTTTTCTTCTTCGCTTCAGTGTTTATCTTTTTGCCAGCGTCAATATTTGCCACCCTTTTTTCTTAATTACACATTCAAATTTTAGAATTCGAAATAAAAATCAATCAGAATCGAAATATCCTTTATGTGAAGTTGTCTGTAATCAAAATGAGTATTGATGTTGTTTACTCCAAATTATTAGCAATCGAAATAGGAATCAAACATAATACAATTACTATACAATACTTTTGTCGTAATTTTAATTAATTAAATTGCATTACTAAATAATATGCTAATATAATTTTTAATTAAAATAATAATAATAACCAATAATAAATTTTAATTTGTTTTACTACTATTTTATTTTATAGTCATGTTTTTAATTGTAACAATTTATTTAATATTAACAAACAATAACTAATGAAAATAAAATTACATCAACTAACAAGTACTGAAGTGTAATAATATGAACTCTATTTGAATAATTTATTTGATATAAATAAATAATAACTAACTAAAATAAAACTACATCAACTAAAAAATATTAAAAATAATTTTGTATTAGAAAAATATGAATCAAGTTTATTTGTATATGCTATCTAATAAAGTAGAAATTTTTAGTTTTATAAAAAAAAAAGTTGCATGTAATAAAAGTAAATTAATATGATTTTTTATTATAAGAAACAATAAGTAATAGAAATAGTAAAAATTGTAAATTAATCAATAAAACAATAGAGGTTTCATTAATAGATGAGAGGGAAATGTAAAAATTGTAAAGTAAATAACAAAAAGCTCAGTTTCAAAAAAAAAAAAAAAAAAAAAAAAAAAAAAAAAGCTTGTGGGACCCACAAAATAAAGAATGAGAATGAGATTTATGAGAGTTGTAGAGAGTAATAGAATTATTCCTCTCTCCTTTCTCTCTCTAGTTTGAAGGAAAGGAAGTAGACGAAGGGGACAGCTCTGTGCTGGTCAGTGGGACATTCGTGGTCGGTAAGGGTCTTCTAGTGGAAGGTTTTTTTGGTTCGGTGGGGTACTATGGATGAGGAACAGTTCAACAGATTCATGTCAAAACTAAAGCTGGATGCGGAAGAGGCAGTTATAGCTGATATCCCTGATGATGACATTAATGAAGCTGATAGAAAACTCCGAAGCGCAGTTGCATGCAAAATCTTAACTACAAAATCGATAAAGGCAGATGTTTCACACAACTAATACCCAAGATCTAGAATCTACAGGATCAGGTGGAAGTGGAGACTATTGGGCGCAACCTCTTTATGTGTTACTTCTGTAGCGAAAAGGAAAAGAGAAGAACGATGGTAAAGGGGCCTTGGTTTTTTGACAGGGGCCTGATCGTGTTCGAAGAACCTCGAGGATATAGCTGTTTATCTTTGTTAGAATTCAGGTACGAATCCTTCTGGATCCATTTTCATAATCTTCCTATCGCAGGGCATACAATGAGAATGGCGAAGCTACTGGGAAATCTGGTGGGTTCGTTTGAAAAGGCGGACTTAGTAGAGGGGGGACGACACTGGAATCAGACTTTAAGGGTGAGAGTCCAGATTGACTTAAAGAAACCATTGAAAAGAGGAGTAAAGATAAAAAAAAAAAAGGGTCTATGGCTGAAGAAAAGTAGATAATGGTGACTTACGAAAAATTGGGGGATTTATGCTATGGGTGTGGAGTAATCGGACATTCATTGAAGGACTGTGAAACACATAGTGAAATCCCAGCAGAGGAACTGTTATTCGGAGCTTGGATGAGACAAGGACCCTCGGGCAAGATGGGGAACGAAGGACAGGCAAAGAAAAAAGAACAAAAAGAGAGGTCGGTTAATGCACCAATCGAACAGACAAGAAGGTCTCAGGATGACTTCCGAAGGCTTGCGACACAAACATACATTAAAGGGAAGACGGTCTTGCGGTCCGATGAAACGGAAATGGAGAAAGGAGAACAGTGCGACTTATGGAAACTGGGCAGCGACGGTATGGGGAAAGCTTCCTCTGCGAACCGTCCAGCTCAAGAAGGGCACAAGATCGAGAAGCGGAGGACGGTGGCAGAGGTGAACGACCGAACGGAAAATGGGCCGGAGAAGGAGGCGGAACTTTCCCTCGAGCAGACTGAACCGATGGAAAAGACAGGGAAGATGACACCTACCAACAATAGGGTGCACGTTTCAATCAGTCCAAGGACAGCGGAAAAGAAGGCAGAACACGTGGGAGAAATAGAAGGAAATTTCGGGAAAAAGAAGATGGATCTTGGGCCAGTGGGTGCCGAAATTGGGTTGAATAAGAAGGGGATCAAGATGGGCCAACCAGGGCTGTTTTTTAGCAAGCTTGAAAAAAAAGTGGAAAAGGACTTGGACAACATTCCGGAGAAGAATAAATGTACAATTACCGATTCGGGAAAAGCAGTAAAGAATTTTCGATCTGATACAGGGGGCAGGCCAGATTCGGGTGAGATATTGGATGGGTTAACAAAACAAATAACCAAGATTGAGGAAAAATCTTTGAAAAAGTGGAAACGAGTTGCAAGAAGCCAAAACAAGGCACAGGAAGGAAGCCAAACCACAAGTTCTGTTCAGAAAAAACACACTATTAGCTCGTCTGATTTTCTTCTTAAGAACAAGAGGATATGCACAGAGGAGAGGAATCACTTATATCTATCGGCGGAGGTTGCTGAGCAACCCCGCCGGTCGCCATGAAAACACTATGTTGGAATGTCCGGGGTTTGGGGAACTCCCGGGCGCTCCGCCATCTTCGACATCTGGTCGAACAAGAAAATCCCCAGGTTATTTTTCTGTCTGAAACAAGGATTAAGGAGGGCCAGGAAGGAAATTTGAAGGCAGAGTTAAATATGGAAGGCTGTTTTGTTGTAGGCAGCAAGGGAATGAGTGGGGGGCTTATACTTCTTTGGCATCATTCGGTAAAGGTGGACATTAGATCTTATACGACCGGGCATATTGATGCGTTTGTCACAGACGATGAGAGTTGCTGGCGGTTTACAGGTTTCTATGGAAATCCTAAAACTGAAAATAGACTGGATTTGTGGGAACTCCTTATCCGGCTGAGTGGCATGGGGAATATGCCTTGGCTTGTGGGGGGAGACTTCAATGAAATTCTGTGCCATTCGGAAAAGGAAGGAGGACAAACTAGGAGAGAAAGCAAGATGAGGATGTTCAGGGAGACAATAGACGAGTGCAACCTTTTTGATATTGGATGTATTGGGGATGCATTTACATGGACCAATCGCAATTGCAAAGGTATGCAAATTTGGGAAAGATTGGATAGATTTTTTATTAATACCGAATTAATTCAATATTATCCATCAATCAAGGTTGAGAACTTAAATTTCAGAAGATCTGATCACCGACCCATCTTAGCTACATGGGAATCTCGAAACGCCCAAAAACACCAGACGAGGCAGAGAAGAAAGAGGCCCCGAAAGTTTGAAGAGCGCTGGAGCAGCTTCCAGGATTGCAAGTCCATCATTGAAAGAACGTGGAAGGCTCATCAGTCGAGCAACTGTGTGGAATTCCAGAGAAAGCTAAGCTCGTGCATTCGGGATCTTGCTGGTTGGGATAAAAAGAGGCTGGAGGGATCCCTACAGGGGGCTATCAAAAGAAAAGAAGCGGAAATTCAGAATCTGGTTGACAGACATCAAGGGGAGTGGAGGGGTGACTTGGTCATACTTGAAAGAGAGCTTGAGAAACTCCTGGAAGAAGAAGAAAGGTACTGGAAAATTAGATCACGGGAAGATTGGCTGAAGTGGGGAGATAGGAACACTAAATGGTTCCACCACAAAGCCTCTTATAGGAAGAAAGCCAACTTTATTCCAGGATTGTTCGATGAGGCAGGTGTTTGGCACAAAGATGAAGGAGAGTTAGAGAAGCTAAGCACAAATTATTTCAAAAAGCTTTTTTCTTCGTCCAATCCCAGTCTGGAAGCTATTCAAAAGATAACAGGGCATATTGAACGCAAGGTGACGGATGCTCAAAACTCAGACCTCATCAGGGAGTTCACAAGAGCGGAGGTTGAGAGGGCTATCAAAGACATGCACCCCACAAAAGCTCCAGGCCCCGATGGTATGCACGCTCTGTTTTATCAGAAATATTGGGAGATAGTGGGAAATGATACTACTGATATTTGCCTAAACGTTCTTAATAAGAATATGGAGTATGAGGTGCTCAACAAAACTTTCATCTCTCTTATTCCAAAATGCAAAAATCCTACGAAGATGGGAGAGTTCAGACCTATTAGCTTATGCAACGTGGTGTATAAGGTAATTGCTAAAGTGCTTGCTAACAGGTTAAAAAGGGTGCTTGATATCGTGATATCACCAAATCAATCTGCTTTTGTTCCGGGGCGTCATATCACCGATAACACCCTCATCGGATTTGAGTATTTTCATGCTATCAAAAACAGAAGACAAGGTAAAACAGGATGGGTAGCTCTCAAAACGGATATCAGCAAAGCCTATGACAGGGTGGAGTGGAACTACCTTCAGGAAGTGATGAAGAAACTGGGGTTTGATACAAAATGGATCTACCTCACTATGACTTGTGTCAAGTCTGCCAGTTTTGCTGTTTTGATGAATGGGAAACCGGAAAAATGCTTCAAACCGTCGAGGGGGCTGAGGCAAGGCGACCCTCTTTCCCCCTACCTCTTCCTCCTCTGTGCGGAGGGTCTGACGACGCGCCTCGACAAGGAAGTCTCTATAGCAAAGCTATATGGTATAAAGATTAATAAGTTTTGTCCTTCTCTTACTCACCTTTTTTTCGCAGATGATAGTCTTTTCTTTCTCAAGGATTCTTTGCAGGAATGTCAGACCATTAAGGAGGTCCTCGAAGAATTTCAAGAAGCTTCAGGCCAGTCTATAAACAAGGATAAATCCCACTTTATAGTTAGCCAAAACGTGAAGAACGAAAAGATCCAGGCCCTGAAAGAGAGTCTCCAGGTGACTCATGAGGAGTCTTTCAGAATGTATCTTGGCCTCCCAGCCGATAATGCTGGTAATCAAGCGCAGCTTTTCAGTAAGATTAAAAATAGAGTTTGGAAGACCATCCAAGGCTGGAAGGGAAGACTTTTTTCTATGGGAGGGAAGGAGGTCCTGATAAAGGCCGTAGCCCAGGCCATTCCGAGCTATACAATGAGTTGTTTCCAGCTTCCTAATAGTTTGTGCAAAGACCTAGAGGCTATGTGCAACAGGTTCTGGTGGGGCTCTACATAGGCTAGTAAGAAAATTCACTGGAGGAGTTGGGATCGCTGGCCCTACAATAAGAAAGAGGGAGGTCTCGGTTTCAGAGATTTCAAGATTTTTAACCAAGCAATGCTGGCAAAACACAGCTGGCACCTGATTAAAAATCCTACTAGTCTCTTGGCAAGAATTCTGATGGGCAGATATTATAAGGGTGGAGAGTTTCTTAAAGCAAAGCTCGGCAGAAATCCTTCTCTTACCTAGAGGAGTATTTTGTGGGGGCGGGACTTATTCAAGAAAGGATACAGATGGAGGATCGGGAATGGTAGGAGAGTGCACATTAATGAAGACCCTTGGATCCCAAATGAAGGAAATTTCAAACCGGCAATAGTTGATGAGTCTTTCAGGAATAAGCGGGTTTCCGATCTGATTACCCCTGATGGGCAGTGGGAGGAATCTTGTGTACGTCAAGTGTTCTTGCCACAAGATGCCACGGATGTTCTCAACATCCCTCTCGGGAGCGGACGAAGCGAAGATGAGATCATATGGGGCCCCGACAAAAAAGGGAAGTATTCGGTAAAGAGTGCTTATTATTTGGGTTTTTCTTTTTCCCATGCTTGTGTGGCTTCGCCATCTGAGGCGAAGTATAGTGTAGGCTTATGGAATACGTTTTGGGGTGTGAAAGTGACGCCGAACATTAAAATCACTTGTTGGAGCATACTTAATGATATAATTCCGTCTGCGATTAATTTGTATAACAAAGGTGTTGATATTGATGTGCGGTGCTCTTTTTGCAGGTCATCTGTGGAAACAACTTCTCATCTCATGTGGGAATGCAAGTTTGCCAAGAAAGTGTGGGACCTCTTTCTTCCATCTAATGTAGTTTCGTTTCCTTTGGGCAGGGGGGCGTGGAAACCACTCGACTATTGGGACTATATTAGACAGTCCTCATCAACAGCAGAGCTGGAGAAAGTGCTTATCATCCTGTGGAGCATTTGGAGGCAGCGAAACACCCTCAGATTCAACTCTATTCGCCCATCGATCCAAGACTTGTTTCATCTGATCAATTCGGCGCTGGAGTCGCTTCGTGGGGAGTTGGTGGGTCCGACGGAGCCATCTCCCCTTCCTGCCCCTTCTATCCTTCCGATTCGGGGTTGGCAAGCTCCCATCCCTAGAACATGGAAACTCAACGCGGATGCAGCGTGGTCCAGCAAGCATAGCTGCGGAGGAATAGGTTGGGTGGTCAGAGATTGGAATAGCCAGGTGATTATAGGAGGCTACAAGTTCCTCCAGTGCAATTGGTCGGTGAAGGTCCTTGAGGCGGTGGCAATCTTGGAAGGTCTGAAGGAGCTCGTGGATTGGAGTGGTGAGAATCTTCCTCCGCTGATAGTCGAGTCTGATTCGAGAGAGGTTATTCACCTTCTTAATCATCTAGATTCGGATTTATCGGAAGTCTCTATGTTTGTGGAAGATATTTTATCTTTGTCTAATAGTGTTACTTCAGTTAGTTTTTGTAATATCCCTAGAGAGGAGAACAAAGCGGCTCATAATTTAGCGGCTTTGGCATCTTCTTCCGGGGTGCTCTTTGGTCCGGAAAGATAGGTTTCCAACGGATTTTCTCTCCTTGATTGAGGAGGAGGCTCAGGTGTTGTAATGTGGTTCGTTGGTACTTTTCTTTAGTTTCAAAAAAAAAAAAATAAAATTATTCCTTTTATAGGTAGGGATTCTCAAATTGGTGGTGGGATTCTCAATGGAAATGAAAATTTTCATTCTAATTCCTTAATCTCCATTCCCTTGAAGCAAATGAGGCCTAATTTCCTTTCTACAGCATATGTGAGCGTGAGGATTTGAATTTTTTTTAATATATATTTTGTGAGTCTTTGGGCTAGCTTGCGCGCACCTCCAAATTTTTCACAAAACAACTATATAATTCTACTACATTTCGTTGTCAAGGTAACTCATTCTTAAATTCTAGGTTGGTGACCACCATGACTCGAGGTGAGAGTTTAAACTTATAACCTCAAGAGTAAAAATAGATGTCTTAAATGTTGAGCTATGCATATATATCTTAATCATTAAATTAGATTTTTTTTTTTTTGAGTTCAACAGTTGTGGAGATGGAAGATCGAACAGTCGACCTTTGAGATGATAATGAGTGGTTTATCCACTAAGTTACACTCAAATTGACTAAACTGGAATTAAGTTGACAACCTTAAAATGAAAACTGTTTGATATTTGGTGACAAGAATTATATTGTCAACTCAACCACAATTTTGTATCTAAGCCTCAAAGGCATATATATCTTTTTTCTAAAATTAAGGTTCAATCTGCCACTCCTACTCAAACTTATTAAATAAATCATAACATAGCATATTTATTGTACAAATATTGGTTGATATAATATGACACGTCAGAGGGGTGGCAAAAGAAAGTAAATAGTTGGATTGGAGGACACAAGTTAGGACAAATTATATTATTGTCCGCCCTAACCCACGTCACAACTAAATGTCAATAATTATATTAAAATTATATATTTTTGTGACAAAAGTATATGTTTTAGATTTTAAAAAAAAAATCAACCCCTAAACTTATCAAGTTGTATCAATTTTTACCCTAAACTTTTCATTTCATCATCAAACTTAGATAAGTGTTGTAATATTAACTTTAAACTTTAAAAAATTAGTGAGTTTATGGAGGTTTTTAAATTTCTTTTTGTTAAAATTAGTTGGTGCATTAGTAAAAATTGACTAGAGGGTAAATTTTGTAATATTTGTTTGAGTTTACAGTCCAATTTGATAAAATTGAAAATTCATTATTAAAATTGATACAAGTTGACAAGTTTAAAGGTAAAAATTCTTTTTTTTTTTTTTTGTTATAGAAAAATAGCTTTTTTTTGTACAACAATGTGGAGGTATGAGGGTTTGAATCTCTAATCTTAAGGAAAGAAGTATATGTCAATTAACATTGAGCAAAAAATTAGCATTTGTAAGTTTAATAGTTAATTCTTATTAACATATATATTATGTCACCAATCTGAGCATAGTTCACCACCTATTACCATTCTAAAAGTTTATGATCTGAATCTCCATCCTGCCATAATTGTTAAACTAAAAAATAAATAAATAACTCATGTCAATGTGGAAAAATATTTTGTTAGTTCAACGACATATGGAGTAGAGATTCAAACCTATATTTTAGTCTAGTTGAACTATACTCAAATTAGGAAGCGAAAAATGTATCCACTGTTTCAGTTCATAAAAAGAAAATTATAATGAGCCTAAAACTGAAAGGGTCTCAATTTCGTGAGAATTTTTTGGTTATTTCTAAAAATGTGGCGGGGCACCTACATAGCATTTGGTTGGCCTAATATTCAATGGGAATAATGAAAGGTCCCAATCAAATTGCATTAATAATTGCACTGTAATTATGGCAAATAGCCTAACTTATAGAAATTCTTATAGTTTTTCCCTCTAAAAAACAAAAATTGAAAGAAGTCAGGAAAAGATGCCAATAGATTTGGACAGAAGAACGACCCTGTGAAGAGATTGCTTCTCAATGAACAAAATTTCATATGAATTATTCAATGCAATGGCCTAAAATTCGCCATTCAAAATGATTTGGATTAGGTCGAATTATAAATTTATTTGGATTGATTCGAAACCAAATGAGTTGATTGGTATAAGTTAGGTTGGTTTGTTTAAAAAAATAACATGATTAAATCAAACTGATTTTTCTTATTACTAGCGACAAACACGTACGATGCACGTGAAATTTTATATTTTATTTTAAAGCATAAAAATATAAAAAAATATTTAAAATTTTACTTATTAAATAAATTTGTTATTGTTTTAGTATTGTAAGAAAGCTAATGCAACGATTCTACTTTAATATTTTTGTACTCTTGTCATACAATGTACAATTTTCCATATAAAAACAAATATATTTTTAAATTGTTTACATAGTAGTGTAATTTATATAGTGCTAATAATCTCATCTTATTTCATATTTTTCTAACATATAAGTATTGAAACAATTAATTATATTTTCATTTTAAATTAACCATTAATAAGTAAATTAAAATAAAATTTTAGAATAATAAAAATTTATTAGGGCAATGGGGTTTTTGTTTTTCCCAAGGTCAATGGAGTTTTTTTTACATGTGTATACAAATTAATTAATGATTGAATTAAAATAATAAAAATTAGAGAAAGTAAAACAAAATCTAGTCTAATCCATCTAGCCCAACAACTCAACCCACTCTATTAAATAAAATAAAAATAAATAAAAGAACAAAGAAACCCTAGGTGCTACCCACCATTTTCAGTTTCACGCTTCTTCTCCTCTCTTGATCTTCATGCCAGCTCCCCCCCTTCTCACTCTATACCGCCTTGAATCCTACTTCTCATTTAGTGTTGTCGTTGCTATTGAACCGTCTATCTTGTTCAGTATTGCTATCTTCGTCTCTCCCCCGCTCATGTCGCCACCACCCTCTCCCGTTCATGTCGTCGTCGCCCCCTCCGTCTTAGCAATTTGTAGGCAAGTTCTATACTGCTTTTTTTTTTTTACTCTCATATTACTGGTAGTGCAAGAGAGATGAGATGTCGAAGGGCATTTGAAGCACATAACTCGCTGATGAGACTGTGATGGGAGAGAAATCATCATAAACATCAAAGCAAATGGGATATAAATGGAAGAGATTGTTCTTGAGGATGCAATTGGTGCATAGATGACAAAAGCATATGCTTTGAGACGAACATTGTGAAGGATCCAACGCTCAGACTAAGAGATGTTGCATTCTTGGCAGGGAGAAAAATAAATGGATTGAATACAAATTAAAAAAATTCTTGGAAGGTATTGTCTTTTGTTTATGAATTGTCCTCCTTTCTTTCTTCCATCAGACAACTCAAATTAGGACTTAGTTTGATGGACTTGCTTTGATTGACAGAATGATATCTGTATATTTATAATGGTAAAATATAGTAGATTTTGATGAGTTCTTGAATTAAAGTTATGGTGAGGAAGACAATGAGCCATTTTTTGAAAACTGAAGTTGGGAAACGTAACTGTTCAAGAAGTTCAATGGATTTTCTTGATTTAATTCATTTTAACGGAAAAAAAAATTAAATCACCATAAATAGTTAAAATAATGCTCAAATATTTAAAGTAGAATCGATGAGGAAATCAAACTTTGGGTAATTAGACCAAACTTTGGTGAAATTAAACCGCTTAATTTAAGCGGTTCACAATTAACATTTAATTCTTTTCTCAATCACCAAACAATAATAGAAAATTTGACTGATTGCATTTAATTTTTAGAGAAAGTTGGCATTTAATTCTCTCCTCAATCAGCAAATAGTTACAAAAAATTTGGACTTAAATTAATATTAAATTTTTTCTCAATCACCAAACAATAATAGAGAATTTGAATGATTAATTGCATTTAATTTTTAGAGAATCTTGACATTTAATTCCCTCCTCAACAAATAGTTACGGAAAAATTGGACTTAAATTAACTTTTAATTCTTTTCTCGATCACCAAATAATAATAGAGAATTTGACTAATTGTATTTAATTTTCAGAGAATGTTAGCATTTAATTTCCTCCTCAATCAAAAAATTACGGACAATTTGGAATTGACAAAATTCCCACCAAAGTAATGGTGAAAAGCCTTATAATGAAAGGGCAAAATTGGCATAAAAAATTTCTCCCTATCGTGCCTTTTATATATAGTATAGATATAATGTATTATAAGATTGGATTGTAGAGAATCATAGTTGGATTTGCAAAACAAAAACAAAAAAAGATTGTAAATCTTAATTAGAAGTAATTGGACATCTAATATTACTATTCAAACAAAATAGTAGAGATTTTCAACTTGAAATGTTATTAATGTGATCTTGACTAGTCAAGGTCTGTTTGATAACTATTTGGTTTTTTGTTTTTGAAAATTGTGGTTATTTTTTCACATTTTCTTTACCATGATTTTATTTTTCTTAAGGAAATATTTGAATTCTTAGTTAAATTTCAAAAACAAAAACTACGGCCTCGTTTGATAACCATTTGATTTTTTAAAAATTAAGCTTATAAAGACTATTTTCACCTATGGATTTTCATTATCTACTTTTTACATATGTTTTCAAAAACCAAGCTAAGTTTTAAAAACTAAAAAAAATAATTTTCAAAAACTTGTTTTTTTGTTTGGAATCTGGCTAGAAACTTAAATGTTTCCTTAAGAAAGATGGAAACCATTGTAGAGAAGATGAAAATCATTGTAGAGAAATTGTGAGAAAACAAATACAATTTTTAAAGACAAAAAACCAAATGGTTATCAAATGGGATCTATTTTTTTTAGTTTTCAAAACTTGGCTTGATTTTTAAATATATTAGTAAAAAGTAGATAACGTATAAAACAAAGAAACTCATAGGTGGAAATAGTGTTTTTAAGTTTAATTTTCAAAAACTAAATCTCAAATGATTATCAAATGGGACTTAAATTATACCCAAATTTGAATTTGGCATACATAGTTCTATACTCAGATTTGAATTTGACATACATAGTTCTCTATTAATTTTTTTTTATTCAATACATATATAGACATAGCTATGTATTTTTGGCCCACAATGCAATAATTTTTTTTATCCTATTTTTGTTTAAAGCACAAATGCTATAGTAGAAATGCAATTGCATATTATATTAGTTAGGTAAATGTATTAATAAATTAATACACTGTTATTAAAAAGAAAAATTATGGCACACTCTTAAAAGCGGGGAGAAAGAATCAATATTTCTCACTTATTCACATAAAGAGAATCCATTTTGAGTAAGCTAAAATATTCTTTATACCTAAAAGTTAAATTAATATATATACACACACTCATATAAATATAAATAGATAAATAAATAAATCTAGGTTTGAGAATTGGATTCTAGACAATTCCTTTTTAAGTGTTCATTCGCATAGAGTGGTTATGTTTGAACATAATATCTCACTTACTAATTTTTTAAGAAAAAGAATAAATAGTAATACTCGCTTTTTTAACTTTGATGATGGAATGATTCCCATATTTTAAAGAGGAATATTTGTGTACGTTGGGTTTGACTTTTGTAGGAATAAGAATGGAATAATTAGTTTTTTCTTTTATTATTATAATTATTTTAAACATTTTATTCGCTAAAAAAAATCAATTTTCTAACAAAAATGTTATACTAACAAAACATGCATGAATGGCTAAGTTAATGCGTCATCTCTTTAAACTTTGAGTATAAATAAAATAAATAAATAAATAAAAATCACTGAGCAAAATATGATATATAAAAACAAAAACATTATTAAATGAATCTTATATTTTATCTTTCCAGGCCAATTTTGCGAGGAGAACAAATAATTAAAAGAAGTTCTAGAAACTAAAAGTTTTAGAAAGCAACACCCACCATCTTAATTAATAATAATGAAGAGGCTTTTCTTATATTAATTAGATTATTTAATTAAATAACCAACATAAGTATAGTTCAACTGGCATAAACCATATACTCTCAACCAAGAAGTTAGACGTTCAAATCCTCCATTTCACATATTGTTAAAAAAAAATTATTCAATTAAATAAGTCCATAAGTGGATGCATGTTTGATGCATATTTTGTAGTAAAAAAATTAAAAGGTAACATGCAACTTTTTTCAATGTGTCAACATTCAAGTGCAAGTGATAATTGTTATATATGCTTAATGCTCCTCTTTAATAAAAAGTTAAAAGAGAAATGTGTCCAAATATATACATGGCATTCGGCATATATTCTATTAATTGTTTAATACATTTACTTTAAATCCCTTTGTATGTGCCATTATCATAGTTTAACTTTCTAATCATATTATACTCATGATCTTTACCCGGCGTAAATTTGAGTAAGCATTAGAATTTGGATGGTGCAAATGAATGGGGTACAAAAAAATTAATTTATCTTCTTCAATCTCAAGCCTTCGTGCCTTAAAAGAGTTTTTTTTTTTTTTTTTTTTAACAAGTGACCCTATTTGCATGAGTAATTCACTGTTGATAAATCTTGACATCCTCCCATAGTGTCATCCTCTACCTTCCCCAACCTTTCGACCCACGACAATATACAACAACTTCTAAACACTTGTGCCCAAATGTGCATCTATACCCTATAAAACGTCTAAGGATGAATAGCCACAACTTGAGCTATGTAACAAAATGATCTTTGTAGGATATGTTCCTTATATCCTTTTTATAAAACTTATAATATTTACATAGTACGTGAGATTCGCAAATTCGTAACTTAAAGCAAACAAACTTATATACTCACCAACAAAAAATTTGATGTTAATATCTTTGTATTATACAAATCCGACCCATGAGCCAAACGCGTTCGCTTTAGCGGAATAAAGGCAAACATTAGTTAGTAGAAAAACATAACATTTATGAGAAATATTCTTCACAAAATGAGCATGAAAAGTAGCCTAAGGAAGGGGATTTTGGTGTGAAAACTGAAAATTAATGAGCAAAAATATTAGATGAGTGTAGAAAGTGGACTCCATGTCACAAGACCCGACAAAAGCCTTTCCTTGTTACGTATAAAAGGACCCCATGAAAGTTTAAAATAATGCATGGCCAAATCAAATCTCAATCAAAACCCCTTCTTTTTTTTTCTTTCTTTCTCTTTCTCTTAGTTCTCTTTCTCTCTCTTCATGAACAGTTGAGGGGAATGTTGTCTGGTGCGAGATCTTTCATCCCTTTGAATTTGAAACCTCTCCACAATCAAATTCATACTTTTGAACGATTTCGGACCAGGCTTCATTCCCCTCAACATCCCATTAAATCTTTCGTCTCGATGTCGAACATCCTTTTCCTCGGAAACTCGGCTTTTCTTTCTCAATCTAAAGCTCTGATTCTCTTTCCAGTTGGCCGGTCTCGGCCCAGTCTCCGGCACCGGTTATACAGGTACGCTGGTTATATACATATGCAGGTCTGTGAAGGCTGTTCCTAATAATTCACCAATTTTATGGCTGTTTTGTGTGGTTTTTGATTGTGTTGGGAAGTTGGAAAGAAATTATAAGGTGGAATCAACTGCTGTTGCTTTGTTTTTCTGTTGTGTTTATATCCAACATGAAGTCTTCTTCTTGTTAAGAAACTTTCCCCCTTGAATCCAAGATTCAATTCTAGCTAGAAAATAAAATAGGGGAGGAGATTCGAAACTCGAGTCGATTTTGTTGGTTAGAAATGATTTGATAGAGATGAACCCAAATGAAGTAGGTTTGGAAAGCATATTCTTGTGCTCGATTTCGTTTCTATAGATGAGAGAATTTGATTCATTCATCTCACACTTTATAGCCGATATGAAGTATATCAAATCATCATTAATTAGACATAGAAGTTTAAGTTGATAAATTAGAGTAAATTAAATTTGATCTTTTTTCAATAATTCCTCTCACATATGGACTTAAATGTTAATAATTTACTTACAAGTAGTTAAAGTTCAAAACATAGGTTATCATCGTCTAAAATGAAAAAGAAATATATCAACATGAACATAGTTCAATGGTTAAGATATCTACTCCTTCACACTTCATATTTGTTGTACTAAAAAAAATTAAATGAATTTAATGTCAATCTTAGAAGTAGCTAGCACACAAGTACAAATTTTGATATATGATTGCGGCCTAATAGTATAGGGTACGGTCGCGGTCACGGTCACGGTCACATTGCTATGGTGTAATTCGCTATAATAATGTAAGCAATAGAATACAACTGAAGTTAACTGTAGTGTATACAAAAAGACGAGGAGAAATGTCAGTGGTCCATTTAATTAATATGGGCATATATGTCTACTGAAAGGGTCAGAAAATTTTGGTGTGGTTGGGAAGAAAAGAATAATATTGGGGAGATTAGATTAGGTTACATGTGAAGGTCATAAATAGAGGTGGGTCATAATAACTAGGTAATGTTGGGATGCTAAGAAACAGTGCCTCTTTCAGCCAGCCAGCAATTACCCCAAACCAAACACCTTCTATAGGGACATTCAAGGATATTTTTTTTACAACGGGTTTTTCTTAGTTCAATAATATGTGGGATGGAGATTCAAACCTCTAATTTCTTAGTCGAAAAAATATACTTTATGTCAGTTGAACTATATGTTTATGTTGGTAGGAAAAAGCTAAAATGAAATTAAAAGGATAAAATATATTTTTTATCATGCAAGTGAAACATTTAAACATAGCCCATAATTCTTTGACATGACGTTTTTTTTTTTTTGAGTACAGTAGGGGTTGGGGGATTCGAACCACAGACCTCGTGGTCGTTAACGCAGTTAATATGCCAGTTGAGCTATGCTCTCTTTGGCTTTTGACATGACGTTAAACATTTGGAAATAATAAAATGCAATAAGTTTATAAGAGTTTGACATGTGCAAAAGTACAAAAATATTGAGAATCTTTAGGCTTTGGGATGAGAACCAACCCTCCTTTAGCTTGACAACAATGTGCAATCTCTTCTATTCATATATTTTATGAAGCATATTCCTCTTTCATATTTTTTTTCTGTGCCAAATCTCACCAAAAATCGAACTTGTGGTGGGTCAAAAATTCTTTTTTTTTTTTTTTTAAATTTGAGTACCAATAGAGATTTGAACATTCGACTTTAAAAAATGAGTACATATCATATAATTATTAAGATATATTCATGGTAGCTAGAATTCATCTTCTTAATTTTTTTTACGATGTGAATTACCTTTCAAATTCAATTACTTGATATTTTACCGATTGTCACAAGAAACTCACTCTTGTTATAAAATGTGTCAATATTATAGCATATTGTCCCCCACCCACTCGATTTATATTATTGATCAAGGTCAAATAATGAGGGTCAATCTTCCATTCACATGTTTAATGAGATGTGAAATTTCAAACCTGTTGATGAGATTATAATTTAAGATTTTTTTTGAAGAATATTTGGGATTTGGTGCCTAGACAGCAGACAAAAAATCCATCTCTAAAGGCAGATTTTGCTTCAGATCAAATCACAATGTCCTGGTAATAAAGCTAAAACCTGACCCTGAATCACTGTGCTTCCAGAACTGAGAAATCCATTAAGACTACTGTGTTAAAAAAAAACTTGTTTCAACCAACACAGGAGAGAGAGAGAAAGAGAGGGATTGTAATGTTTACACTTTTATATCCTTAAGAGAAGACAATGAAAAAAAAAAAAAAAAAGAAGATAAGCAGAACATTTCCAAACTGCATGGCATTTTGTGAAGCAAACTTTTCACCATTTGAAGTTGACATCTTAACATCTGAAGAAATAATTTCTTCTTCACTTTCCTACAAAAAAACAATACAAAGAAAGGCACCAACTTTTGTAGGTTTGCTGCTCTTAGCTGGTTTTTTTGGCAGAACTGAAGACAAAATACTTCATCTTTTCTTTCTTTGGGAAACAGATTGAAAGATAATCATTGAGGGCAACAGAAGGATGAAAATCATGAAAAGTTACCATGACCATGAAACTTCTTGTCACCGATGTGCAGCTGCATATTCATCATTTCGCTTTTCCTTTTCTACTATATCACCGTTTTTTTAGGTAAAGTAAAGTGGAAATTACCTGCTCTTTCACACTCAAGTCAAAAAAGTCTTGCACGAATCAAGAACCAAGCAGTTTTCTAAACAATCTTAGTAAATGTTTGACATTTTCAAATGATCAATATAACTAAAGTACTTAGCATTACCAAACATGGTTTTTTGAGTTCAACAACAAGCGGGGTGAGAAGATTCGAACATTTGACCTCTTGGTCGAAGACACATATGCCTTAACCAATTGAGCTATGCTCAAGTTGGCGATTACCAAATATGGTTGGATCCTTCTATTCCTTCCTTCCTTTATGGCTATATTTCTTTACATAATTCAATCTCTAAAAAAGTGTAAATGATCAATATGTTGCAATTATAATGAATATGTTGCAAGTTGGCGGTCCCATATGTTTGTTTGACTCCTTTTGATGGTGTTCCTCTTGAAGATGTCACTCTGTATCGACAACTTGTTGGCAGTCCCATTTATCTGACTGTGACTCGCCCAGATATTGCCTATGATGTCCATATTGTTAGTCAGTTCATGGTTGCTCCTCGAACTATACATTTCACTGTTGTGCTTCGTATTCTTCACTATATTAAGAGCACTCTTGGTCATGGACTTCATTTTTCTTCCCAGTCAACATTAGTGTTATCTGGCTATTCTGATGCTGATTGGGCTGGTGACCCCACAGATCGACGTTCTACCACAGGTTACTGTTTTTACTTGGGTGACTCTCTTGGAGAAGTAAGAAACAAATTGTTGTCTCACGATCTAGCATTGAATTCAAATATCGTGCACTTGCTGATGCCACTTCTGAGTTACTCTGATTTTGATGGCTTCTTGCTGATATGGGAGTTCCTCAACCATCTACTACTATACTTCACTGTGACAATCGCAGTGCAATCCAGATTGCTCACAATGATGTATTCCATGAACGTACTAAGCACATTGAAAATGACTGTCACTTTATTCACATCATCTCTTGAGCAACACTCTCCTCCTACAATCCATCTCTACTACAGAGCAACCAACTGATATATTCACAAAAGCATTGTCTCCTGTTTGATTCACTCAATTACAACACAAACTCAAGTTGGTTACTACTTTACCACCCTGAGTTTGAGGGAGGGTGAGAACATAAATTATGCTATAATTTAGGATATTAAAATCTTTCCTTACTTATATTATTCATTCCTTACTTTTATTATTCATTTGATGTATTTATCTCTTGTAAATGGTTTTGTATTACACAATTATTCAATACAAAGATTATTGACATCAACACATTCCATAAACAAATGGATCTAAAGGGTGGGAATGGAATCCTATCAAAATAAAGACATTTATGGTACATTATCTGAAAGAAGAAAAAGAAAAAGAAAAAAAAAAGAGACAAATGTGAAATAGGGGTCTTGGAATTTTGTTGATTTAAATTTTCTATCTAGGATTCAAATTCTCCCATCTCATTTGTATCCTTCTTAATTTAATTAATTACACTTTTTTTTTGAGGTTGATGTTTCTAAAACCCATCAGTGAGGAAGCAGTCAACTGTTCTATAGAGAAGGGAAGAGCTACTTTATTGGTTATAATAAAGCTTTGTGGGATTATTGATCAATAACAAAAAATCCGCAAGATACCAATCGACATTATTCTTCACAAACTAAGGATGGCGACATTCATATAATCTTCACGAAGACTTTGAATAAATTAATTAGCCACTCATTATGTCGTTCCTAGCTTGATTTATTTAATATATATTTTGGTCTCATAGCACTTGTTTTTGGAGTTATTGGGCATGTCAATTGCTTTCCCTCACATTATAGCCTTTGTCTGGCTGCATTTTTCTCTAATCAATAAGCTAGGAAGGGCCCATTTCAAATGCACATCCTTTTTCTGCATAGCAAGGCTATGAAAACCTTGTAGATATTACTGTTCAAAAAAGCTACTAAAATGATGTTCTTTAAATGAACCAACTGCTATATATTAGACTAAATTATAGAAAATACTCTTGAACTATGGGTGTCCTTTCAAAAATATTCTTGGACTTTCAAAAGTTTCAAAAATATCTCTAACCTTTCAAAAAAGGTTCAAAACGTTAAAGTTTCATTAGTACCTTTGAACTTTCAAAAAATTCAAAAATATCCTATCGGAAAACAGTTCTTCTTTTTCTTCCTCTCTCTACAAATTTCTCCTCCATAAAAATTAATGCGAAACTTTGCTTATAAAGACTATGTACAACAAAACACCAAATGAAAACAAAGTTTGAAATCGAGCTTTCTATTTTTAAGTGTAAAGAAGATAAGTGGAAGGAAAAAAAACGTTAAAGTTTTTTCTTTTCTTTTCTTTCTCTCTCTATCGTGTGTTAGTGATAAGCATGAGATTAATGTGGTTTTCAATTACAATGAATAGATGGTAAAAGTAGAGAAGTGTAAGATTTATTTATTTTTTTATTTATTTTTTTTTGTCTTTGGAAAGTTACGAGGGAGGCTTATTATGAATTTTGAGTTTTTGGAGCTTATTTCATCAAATTGTTACTATGACCTTTCGAATGTTAATAAACTTAAAGAAGGCAGGTTTGGTCCCATTTACAAGGTTAATTAATCAAAAGTTTTAAACATGACTATTTTTTTTTAATATGAAGAAGTGTTAAAACCACTATATGACAATATTTTAATTTATTTTGCCTAAAATGAATATAGAGAAAGTTGATAGATAGTGATCGGTGAGAAAATAGCAGTGAAAAAGCTATCAACAAAATCAAGTCAAAAACATGAAGAATTAAAAAATGAAACAAAAGTTATCTTGAAGCTTCAACATAAGAATCTGTTTAGGCTTTTGGGATGTTGTGTTGAAGGAGAAGAAAAATTTATGGTGTATGAATACATGACAAATAAGCAAAGTTTCTCACTAATTTTCATGGAGGAATGATTTGTAGAGAGAAAAAAGAAGAAACGATTTTCCAATAAGGGTATTTTGGAAATTTTTTGAAAGGTCAAAGGTATTAATGAAACTTTAACGTTTTTCACCCAAAACTTAACGGTAGAATATTTTTGAAAGGTCATAAGTATTTTTGAAGCTTTTGAAAGTTTAGAGGTATTTTTGAAACAAGACCCATATATAGTTCGGGGGTATTTTTTATAATTTAGCTTAAATTTTGCTCAGCATAACAATACTTTTGTACATCCTCTTGTACAAAAGCAAGCAATGTGATTGGTCTAAACCCTACAAAAAGCTTCACAAAGTGAGAGCTTTGGGTTGATTTCAGCTTTTGATGAAAAGGGTGATATCAATCTATAACCTACTTGGCAGCTCAACATGGCATTCAAATCAGGAAGTCTCGTTCCCATACATCAGCACAAAATGGTAGAGTTGAGCACAATAGCCAATATCTAGAAGAAACGATATTAACTCTCTTAGTTCAAGCCTCTATACCCTCAAATTCTTGGTTACTTGATTAATTGTCTTGCTACCCCACTGCTTAAACTCAAGTCTCCGTTTGAATTGGTCTGTCTTAAGCAAACCATTTTTAAGACCTTACCAACAGTAGAAATATCGATTTCATTGCACGAGAATTGTATGTTCTAGGCTACCATAAGTCTCACAAGGGAATCAGTGCTCACTTACCAAAATATACTTGTCCTCTCATTGTGTTTTCAACAAGGACAACTTCCCTTTGAAATCTAGACTTGATTGAGAGTGACCAATTTCACCATTATCAGCACCTAATCTTATCCAATTTAACCAACCAGACACCAGTCAAATGTCACCTCCCACCAACTCTGCCATGAAGCCTCAACCCATTCATTGCAAGCAACTGGTCACAATGATGGACCTCAATAACGCAATCTTAAGTCATCCATATTGCAAACGCAAATAAGAGACCAGTTTCATCTCACAGTCTATCTAGACTCGACACATAACACTGGGAGACCATATGTGATGCATGCAAAGCTTGAGACTAGTGAACATTCGTAATAACTAACAATTCAAACCATTATATCCTCATGTGAAGCTTATTTGTCAAGATGCGTCAAATGAAAAACATCCACAAAGTAAATGGAGAATTCAATGGCTAAAGAGAAGAAGGAAAAAACATTTTCCTCACTAAAACAACTGAAAGGGAGAAGCTCTAAGATCTCGCGCAGAATCTGCAGAACCAACTCATTCCTGTCGAGAAATATCATATCAGAAAGAAACATGATGAATAATTACCATCTCGGTAGAGGAAGAACTTGGGAGGAGATTAGGGAGAAATTTTCCAGGTTAATCCCCCGAAGTAGCAGAAACATGTGAAATGTCAACCAGCTCCCTCCAAAGAATGATAGGTCCCTCATTAATGGACAAAAACTTAAACCTATCTGAAATCTTTAAATAGAAAAAAGGATGCAGTATATATATATATATATATATATATATATATATGCATGGTAATGAAGTTGACGTACAAAGTTCTTTCAGAAATTTCAAACCACCGTAAGTGAAATTTTATTGCTGAGTAAGTTACTTGTTAGTTGTTACTCCTTTCTAAGAAAAATGAGAGCATGCTACTTTGCTGGATAAACCATCCAAAGATGCAATGCAGCGTCTATAAACATTTGAGTAGCAGCTATATTATGAAATACAACAATTCAAACATTCTGGTGTTTGCTGTTGTTACTTCTTGGCCACATGGAAAATGTAAATATTTCGAGAACACCTGCTAAAAGTTGGATAAATTCTAGAGTGCTGGCTTCAATTTACAGACACCCTTGAAGGAAAGAGGAAAACCATCAATTCAATTATAATTTGCACTGATGCTTCTTTTCAGGGATAAACCAACTTGTAGAGATGGAAAATAAAAACCACAATTGAGGAAAGCAAAAGAGCTGAAGGCCATATAAGAGAAATAGCACAGTTGCCAACAGAGAGGATGCAAGAAAGTCATAAATGTACAGATAGCAAACGTGCTGGCGTACATTAGATGACATTGTGAACAAACATGATTTCTTTAGCATTCTGATGTTTACGCTGGCAGCAGGAGTCACAACAATGCCAAACTCATGTAGGCAGTTAAAGAGAAATTCAAACTATCAATATATATTAAACAAAAAAAATCTTCTATCATTTACTGAATTGTGTGAAAAAAGAAATGGTGAATCTATTCGATAGTTGCTTTATACAAATCACATCTACACACGCAAAGATAAAATAGAAACAAGCGCACAGTACAAATGGTGGCATTGCGGCTCCGCATGTCTGCACATCACTCGAAGAGAAGGGAGATGAGGAAATGGTGAGGGAGGGAGCAGGCTGGTGAAGGTTGCTGCAAGCTGAAACAATTTCATTACTTCAAAATACATCATCCTAGTTGGACGTTAGAACCTAATAGGGGGCAACATTCAAATAACTGTACCAAGTCAACCGAGGTCTTAAAGCCTAAACGACTTGCTCAACGCTGAAAAGAACGATCTTACATAAGCATTCCTTGTGAATTAGCCAAAATCAAGCACGTCTCTCTACCACTCTTTTACCAGTAGCAGAACCACTGACGCATAATATCCTGATAAAAGAGTGACCATGATTTCACATTAATCTCACATCGACAAACTGATAAAGTTCCTAGTTTTACTAGATGGCACTGATATATCCAGAAACATGGCCGAACTGATAATATTCTTATTTTCCTAGTGCACTGACATATCGAGAAGTATGGCTCCAAAGAAGCCTTATCATCCATCAAGATTGCAATGGTAAACCAACGTTAAACTTCTGAAGACAAGGAGCCTTGCAAAGCTGAAAGCTAGACATTAAATCGTGAGATCATCCATTGCTAACAACTTTATTAGATGTGCTGAAGTAGTATAAGCTAATACAATCAAGTTCACCCTTTTTTTAACAAGAAACGCCATTTGTGAAATAGAATGAAACATGTGAAAGGAGATTACGGAAACATCATCCAATAAGCACAATAAAAACAGAGGGACCACAAAAAAAATTGACTAAAACCCTTCTATTGGAAGTGGTGTATCAAACATCCCAAAAGTTCTAAAAATTCAGATCAACTCTTTGAAAGACTCCCTTATTTCCCTCCAACCAAATTTCGTGAGGGGATCAGTCAATTATTTTTGGGATACATACAAAAAATTCTAAAAATTCTCATCAACATGCTAGTCTACAAGACTTTAATCCTGTTCTTGGAAAGATGGCTGCAAAGCGAACGATAAGTACGAAATTTAATCGCACTACCAAGTATAGAAAAAGTCACCTACAACCCAGACTCAATAAGGGGCTTCCTCAGACTATGGATAGAAAAAGGACGCCAAAAAAATAAAATGATCTGCATCCTCAATAGCTCTGATCACACAAAGCCAACCCAAAGAGAGAGAGAGAACAAGACGGATTCTTCTTTTCAATCCACTCACATGTACTTATGCCAATGACAAAGTACAGAATTATTATTAGACTTGACTTTCTTTGAGCCTTCAGACTTCCCTATCACATAATACCAAGTACAACTCAGGAGTAAATGAGTGATAACATGGATGGTAGCTAAGTTGTTGAACAATGTAGTGCAAGAAAGCTTCCCATTAGACAAACCAGAACCTGGAATCTAGAGAGTTAGTTGTTCAACAGAAGGTTTCCTCCTACTTTAATCAAATGGGACATCCACTCTTTACCCTTTCTGTCAATTTATGAAATTAAGCCTCCACCCTCTTGAACCTCATTTTACAATGAATTTCAAGTTCATGAATGCTTCGTGATTGAATAGACTTGTACTGAGGTAAAATAAGTAGTTACAAAAGGGTGGATAAGGTTGCTAGGTGTCACGGTCGTAGACCTTCAACCGTGCGGCGCCATGATTTTTCGCCTAATCATGGCCAGCCTTAAGGGGAACTCAAGCCCCAATACATTTTTCGCCCAGCTTTGTGGCTTAGTCAGACCTTAGGCGAGGTTATTCAACTTAACCAAGCTTCGTTTATCATGCAGCGGAAGTATACTTGGTCATACACGTCGCCCGCACGTGTATTTTCTTTCAAACGCGACTCTAGCCGACTTGCCTCTACTCTAGGCCAAGTCCTAAGGCTCAACCTTGCCTCTACATTAGGCCAAGGTCATCATAACGCAATGTCGCTTCTTGGGACATCGTCTCTCAACTCTTAGACATCTCCACAATGTCTTTACATCAGTCTGGAACTTCACCGGGATCCATTCGGACCCTTCGTTGGGCCAAAACGGCCTTAAAACGCTCAACCGGAGCTTACCGGGTGATTCCGGCACTTATCGGGACTTACCGGGTAATTATAATGCTTACCGGGTGAAACCGATGCAAACCGGAGCTTTTCGGGGCATTATAATACAAACCGGGACATATCAAGCAAGTACCATCCAAACCGGAAACTATCGAGTTCCACTGATGAGTAATGATGTCATCCCGAGCCTCGGGAAGTCATCGAACTTAGCTACTCGCTCGGACATGTTATCGAAATCCTTCCCATGGGTCGCCTTCATAATCGGGGCCTCTCGGACATCCATCCATCCGAGTCATATTAAGGCATGGATCCTTCTGTATCCATGTCGAGTCATTCTCGCGGGTCCTATGGTCGAACCTCTAGCCCATGGGAAGGGGCGCAATGTCGATACACCTGTGCCGCCCGACACTGTCTTAGGAAAACCCATTCCATAAAAAGACGCCCAAGACACTCGTCTTTCAGACACTCGCCCACACCATGACACTCTCATGTGCCATGGGGTAGCTCGCTTAGGCCCTGAGGCCCAGGGGTGGTGGAGAGCCAACACCATGCCTCCCCCTCAGGTAGACAATTGAGATTTTAGCTCCTGCCACCCATGCACGTCAATTTGGCGAGGGATCATACGCCAGCGTGGAGTGCTCGTCTGGACTCCGATCGACACGAAATCTGGCGAGCTTACATCTTGCCCATATACGGACTTAACTCCAGAGCCGCCCGTTCTCATGACGGAACCTCGACTTTCGAGGCTATGGCCCGAGGCCCCATCTGACCCCCACTAAGCCTGTCACTGACACCCCTGACGACATAGTTGTCTTTTGTTTTGCTTGCATCTCAACATGGCATTCAAGCCCACATATGTTTGGTGTGTTAGATGATGCACCGTCCTCCTCAGTCGCATCATGGCACTTGTCTTCTCTTGGCCCTCGCGTGGCCATATGGGCGACACTCGCGTGCAGCCGTTGCTCTTGTCTGCGCCGTGAGGGTCACAACCTACTCTCTTCTTAGTATGGTTGTGACACTAGGCGTCCATCCTATTTTGAGGCTTTGAAGCTTACGAAAGGGAAAAAAATCCTAATAATAGAAGCCTAAAGAGATACAGAAACCTTGTGATCCCAAAAATCATTATTTCTCCTCCCAAATTTCCCAAGAAACACAAGAGTCGCCTTTGCCAGGGAAGTTTCGTCCTAGACACTAGATACAAGCAATTGATTGATCTAGGGGATGACATTATCATCCAAGCTTTAGAAGAATGCCATGAACTTCTAAAGATATAGCAGTAAAAATAATGATCTAGAGCTTCCCTCGCATTTCACACTCTAAACATCTTTGTGAGTGCAGAACCATGGAAGAGAATCTCCTGTGGATCCCATCGTTGGGGTTGAATTTCTGGACAGCAAATGGACCAAATAAAAGCTTGGAAAGTTTAATTGAGATTTTGATTTCAAGATGAACTTCATTGTTCTGGTTGGCAGCAATGTATCCTCAACCTACGTGGACAAAAATGAAGAAATATTTTTAAGTTGAAAATTTCCAAATTCCAGCAGAAGGATCAACCAGTGGGGAATTTGAAGAGAATCCTTCAGGGTAGTTGAATTTGAATAGCAGCATGCCTGATCTGTAGTTGAAGTCCCTCAAACTGCGAGAATATGACTCATTGTTGAAATTGATGTTAAACAAACGCTCCATTTTGAACAATTAAAAATAAAACAAATAAGATTTCGAGTTCCCAACAAATCTCTCTCTGCTCTTTTTTTCCAGCCGCAGCTCCCACAAAACAGCCACTTTAGGGTTGACACAAGGTATTTAGCCAGAACTTTGAAATGTAGCACTTTTGGGATTGGAAAATAGTTCTTCAGCATCTCTTGGAAAACTCTAATGACTTGAAGGAACCAGACAACACCCTCCTTTCTCACTTTCTCTACGCAGAGAGCACCAGTTCAGGGAAGGATGCCCGTGGGCGTTTCTCTTTTGGATAGCATCATTAATTTTAATGCCTCCCAGTATCAGGGACCAAATGCAATGCGCACTCTAATATTCATAGGACATTATCATTCTCCATAGTATCCTGGACGAGAATGAAGGAACGACAGGCTAAATAGCCAACCCGCTGCAATGGAAGAGAGCAGAAAAATAAACTTTTCCCATGGTGCCTCATAATGCTTGAGAATTTCACCCATAATAGTAGCCCCCACTATTATGATTTTTCCCTCATAACATGGTGCCTCATAATACTTGAGAATTTCACTCATAATAATGGCCCCCACCCTCAAGTAAGCTAGCGAGGCTTTCCAATAATCATGTCACATGAAGCATTACCAACTCAAGGAGTACATGGAATCTCTTATCATACTATAGCATAGGGAGTGATACAAACATAAGGGTATAAGTACCATGTTGGGGAGAGAACGTCCACAATTTTTTTAAGAGAAAGAACCTCACAAGTTTTAAGGAGAATTTTGTCACTGAATCATCACATTGTGTCATAAGATAGGTCATATTGGAAGATCTGAGCTGGCAAAATACACATTGAGCCGAGAAAGTGAGAAGTATCTTCCCTTTTGTTAGTTGAAGTCAAGTCTTCCATCTCCTATTCCACCAGCCTTCATCAGAATCTCCAAGACCTTCATTCGAAGGTTTGATCAATTTAGCTTTCCTCTCTATTTCACTTACTTACTTTTCAAGAAATGTCATAAGGTCTTCCCTCTCTTTTTATTTCTTATTTCCTCGCCTTCTTCTGATATTTTTCGTCAGTGTGCAACCTAGTAGGTGACCTGCATGCAGGAGTTTTTGTTTGCAGACAGCCTTTGCTAGCCTACGACCAACTCTTTTCTCCTGCTTCTTTTCTAACTTTTTATGTTTCTAGGAGTTGTGTCGAACAACCATCTGAAATTGATGAAATAGGAAAGACAGAAAATTTTGGAAAATGGGTTCTCCACCTATATACCAAATTTGTTCTCATACTTGTATTAAAGAGATTCGAGGTAGAATATTCAGCAGGATTCTCCACCCATCATCAATTCACAATTGCTTCTGATTTCCTTACTACATTTGTTTTCCTCAATACCTTCCTCCTATATATGTAAGCCATTGATTCCCTAGGATTTTTTCCTTTATTGTATCTAAGAAATCTGTCACTAAAGGATTATTACCCTTTATTGTATCTACAGAAGAACAATATTTCATGAACTTGAACGGATTACCCCCATAAGATAATTGCTGATTCATGAAGACCAGAATTGTCTTAGATCAAGAATTGCAGAGATATAGAATCGAATCCTAACCTTTGAGATGTGAGATGGTAATAATAGATAAAAAATCGAACCATCAAGCTTTGAAAATTTCAAAGGTTAGTAGATACACCAAACTATAAACTACGCACTATGCTTATAGACTCAGATGTAGATTGTGTTTATTTTTAAGTTTCTGATTTATAAGAGTTAATGTAATATAAGGAATATGTTTGAGTCACACATCGGACACTAAAAATATAACAATGTTCAAGGGAGAATCAAAGCAGACATCTGTAGATTATGCCATACACAATATGAGAAAGATGCTAATCCATCTGCCCAAACAATGAAAGATGCTAGCTAATTAATTAAAAAATACGTATGAGAATTCATTGCTTAGACAGAAATTTGGCGCAATTGGAACCACATAAACAGAAAGTTGGGGCGAGAAGTTTAAGAAAGATTTGAGATTTACCAAGCTTAGCAACAAAGCTTCAGACTTCGGTTACGCAATCCACATCCATTTCAAGCGTAAGAGTAACGAGACGTTTCCAGGTAATTGACGAAGTTGGATTGCCCGTAGAAATCACAGGTTGAGAACCAAAATCGACGCTCCTAATTGATCACAGAATTTCCATTAAAAACTAAGCTGATGCTGAGTGATACATCGTCTTGGGAAAAAGGTCTACAAATAAACAAATAAAAGAAAAATTCGGAAAGTCTCAAGTAAACTCCTCTATAGCACGGCATGTAAGGGTCTATACACCCACAACGATAACGGATTTACAGGACCGCCGCTACGAATGCTACCTTCCTTCCATCTCTTTTACTTCTTTCCTCTTTTAGCTGGAGCCTTTTTCGCCGGCGATTTCACTTTCTTAGCCTTAACACTCTTCGCCGGAGCCTTCTTGGCCGCCGGTGCTTTCTTCACCGCCGGTTTCGGAGCTGGTGCCTTCCTCCCTGGTGAGGTTCTCGTCGATGTCCTTGCAGCCTTGGCAGGCTTCTCCTTGGCTTTCGGCTTGGGAGCAGCTTTAGTCTTCGTTGCAGCTTTGGGCTTCGCAACAGCACTGCTCTTTGACTTGGCGGGAGCAGGCTTAGGTTTAGCAGCAGCCTTGGGCTTGGCAGCCGTCTTCGGCTTCGGCTTTGCAGCTGCTTTTGGCTTCTCTGGAGATTTAGCCACAGACTTAGTCTTAGCGACTGCTTTAGGTTTCGGCTTGGCAGCTACCGGCTTCTTCTTCGCAGGAGAAGCAGGTTTCACAACCGCCGACTTCGCCGGCTTAAGCTTGAACGAGCTCTTAACCTTCACCAACTTCCCGGAAGCCACAAGTTTCTTCAAATGGAATAACAAAAGCTTCTTAAAGTTCGAAGGAAGTTGCTTTTGCTTCTCCTCAATAAATTTAGTGATCGCATACTGACTCGAACCAGTCCTCTCCTTCAACGTAACAATGGCATCCTTAATCATCTGAAACCAAAACACCAAACCGAAATTAACACAACAGACTAAATCAACCAAAAACCAATTCGAAAGAGAATTCAATTCCAAAATCCGAATTCGATTCATCAACACACACCTCTTCATATGGAGGATGAGTCGGAGGATTTCTAGGTTTTCTAGCAGCAGCAGGCTTCTTCTCTTTAGGTTCTTTAGTCTTCTTCGACTTCGCGGCCTTGTTCGCCGGAATCTCTTCTGCTGGTTCGGCGTTGGTCGGCTCTGCCGGAGACTCCACCGGCACCACCGGTTCCTCAGTAGCCATTGAAGTAGAAAAGAGATCAAATTCCAGAATCCAAAAGTAGAATTAGGGCTGAAGAACAGAAGAATTGAATTTGGAAAGCGAAGATTATCGGAATGAAAATGGGATCTAGAGAAAAGGGAGAGCAGCTATTTGATATCTTACTGGTAATTTCGTTGCGTTGAAATGACTAAAATGTTTAGGCTTAAATAGTCGGCCTGTCATGTTCAACACAGGGAAGCTGAAATCTGATTGGTAAATACGCCTATCACGCGGATCGCTACCTTTTCCAAGTTTAAATTACGGTCGTTCGATCAAGCGTCATCGACGGCTGATAGCGCTAGATTTGAGAGGCATTGATGGAGGAGTTTGGAAGGGGAGGTGTTTGAGAAGTTTTGGGTGTGCTTTTATGCTTGATTAATATGGTCATAACTTGAACTAAATTTAATAGATTTAAGTGGGATTTTTTTCATTTGGTAGCTTATTATATTAGCTTTCTAATGAATATTATTCCATGTCATTTTGTTGAGAAATTCAAGAGATATTTGGTTTTGAATGTGGAATGGTCACGATTAGGGTTTATCATGATGCTATTGTGGTTTAGGGCAATTTTAGGACAATGCTTCAAATCAAAACTTGAAATTTTCATTCCGATTGACAATAGCTTAGTTGAGGAGTTCAACGGAACAAGAATTGAAAAAAACGAATATCATTTCGATACAAAACTATTATCTAAAACATCGTTGAAGTTGAACATATGTTATACAAGTATAAAACCTAGGCACGAAAAGAATTCATTTTCACGAGATTAATTACATTTTCATCCGTCATTGTAAAAATATTTAATTAGTTGAAAAAATGACATGATTCTTAGGGGGGTTTTCTACCAAATTGATGAAGGGGGTAAAATTTTGTTAATAATTTGCAAATAACACCCTCTCCTTGAAACTTGTTGCAATGGGTAGGCAATATAATCCACTCCTTTAACAAGCACCAAACTCATGTTAAGTCTAAACAACAAATGCCAAACTCCATGTGCAATTGTATGTTGGATCTATAAGTTGGCCAAAAAAGTCTCAATGGGATGGATACATAGTTACTCAACATACTATGAATCTATCCACAATTTCTTTGAATCTATAGAGACATTGTATAAGATTAACTATATGTGATTTGCTAATATTTTATTATGACCTATTTAGGCTCTTGAAAATAGCTCATGTATGATGATTCGAACTCATTTTTAAATTCAAATTCAGTCACTTCATTTAAAGTTATGCTTATATATTAAGTTAAAATCTAACAAAATCAATATCAAACACTTATACAATATGGTTGGATATGTATTTCTAATGAATGGGCATGTATTTCTATCAGTTTTTGTCGTCGTTGAATTTACATCTTTATTTGTTTAGGGTATTTGACTAGAAAATAACAAATTGTTCAAAAACTTTGAAAGATTTTTCTTTACTAGTTTGTTTTCCTTTACCAAGTATAAAAGTTTTGTATTTGAAATACTACTCTAGAAAACACCGCCAAACATATTTTTAATGACTTTTAACCACAAGATCTTATGCATATAAGTGTACATATGTTATTTTCATTTTCCTTCTAGTTAATTTGGTCATCACTTTTTTGTTACACAATAGATACAAATGGGTTTTATAATTCTACTAAGTTCTATCTTATAGCATCACCATGTCTATCTCTTGTCGAACATGCACATCTAACTCTTTTTTTTTCTATTAGCATCTTTTAAATCTTTTCAAGACTACTTATTTATTAAACTATAAGTATATTTGTTTGGTTAAAGACTTGTTTGAAAGTCTTCTTATAAAATTTATTGGTACGAGACTATTAACTTCTTTTAAATATTTGAAGTGAATAATATTTTGTGACCTTTTTTTTTTAATGAATTGATCAAAGCATTGTCTAAGTCAACTTATTTTTAGTTTCACTAACAATTATGTTTACCATGATATAAATACAATTTATTTTTTTAGAAAAATAAGATCTATAAAACTAAATGAACTCAAAACTTGCACTAAGTGAAGAAAAGAATTGGACAAAATTTTGGTTGCTTGTATATAAAGTTTAGAGCATCTAAATATCTCATACTAGCTCCATTTTATATTTTCATTATTAGTTTGAAATTAAAAAGTGAGCATAGTTTTTGATGTAAATCATATAACTTAGGCTCTTGTTTGATGAGTTTTTGTTATCTATTTGTTTCATAATTTACTTCTAAAATCTTTGTTGAGATCCTTACCAAAATTTAAAAACTAAAAGTCTCTTTGATAATGATTTTTTTTTTTAAATTAATTTTGTTTATTAAACTATTTCGTAAGTTTATGGAATACTTACCTAAGATGTTTTAGAATTCTAATCAAATTTAATTAATAAAGTACTTTTTAAAAATATATTTCTTATTTTTGAAATTTGGTTGGGATTCTAAAATTTGTACTTTAAAAAAAAAATAAAACCAAAGCAAACACAGAAATACTAAACAAGCTAAACAAAACATCCAAATTCTGGTTAGAGTTAACAATCTTAATTTATAGGTGAAATTAAGTAAATAAATATTTAAAGAACTAATTTGTATCAATTTTTAAATTACAAAATAGAAAAGGAAGACCAAAATGACTAAAATTACATGATTCAATTCAACCCAAATATTTGAAAGTTGGAATTGAGTTACTTAGGTTTATTTACTAATTCAAGTTAGAAAAGTATACAACTATTAACAATTTTCTTTTTTAAGATTACAACTTAACAATTGAGCCACTCTCAACAAAGTGCCAAAAGGCCAAAGAAAAGATCCATGAATTAGGACCTTCAACAGGCTATAAGGCGAGTCCTTGAACAATTGAGTCACCTTCAACAAGGAGCCAAAAGTTCCAAAGATTATCCAGACCTACAAGCTACGAGTTAAATTCATTCAATAAGCTCTAGGTCGAAGTCCTCATTCAAGAAGCTACAAGCTGAAGTCGAAGACCATCAACAACTCGTAGCTAAAGTTCTTCAACAAGTTCTTCATCAACTTTCAAATCACATTTACACAGAGAAAGAATTATATAATCGTCATATATTATAGATTGTATTACTACTGCAAATTAATAAAATTAAGTTCATTTACTCTAGACAACTCGACTAAGGCCCACAGTCTTCGAGTAACACCTATTTAGAGGTGGCGTGTTTGAATGTTCCATGAGCTAAAGAAAATCTTTGATTTCTCCAAAGCTGCGAGGAGGGGAGTGCGGACTTTCTAAGAAAAATAAATCAATTTCATTTCAAGAATTAAATTTCTTAAAGTCTTGTGTGAGAACCAACATGAATGTTACCCCATTGATTAAAAAATTAGTAATTGTTTTTTCTACCAATCTTGTAATAGTTGTATTTTTTAACAAAAGAATTTTTGAGAGAGCATCATCTCCTTTGTAAAAATCTTTTGTGAAGCAAATGTGATCATCTCTCTAATTATAAATACTAAGCATCGATGCCCTAAAAATAATGTATTTTAATATTTTCAATTAATATAATTAGAAAATTAAGATTAGTAGATTCACAATTAATACAGATAGATATATTCCAGAAACTTGTGTATTGTGTTTGACAGCTTGTCCAAGAATAATTTTAAAAATCATTTTATAAAAAGTAATTGTAACAATAATTTTTTTTAAAATATATATCTATTGAGTTTGATACCAAGATTTTATTTGTTTAATAGACAGTTCATGTAAATCATTCATTAAGTTTTTTTTACTTTTAATCATAAATAATAATTACTTGCAGTTCCTTTTTGTCTTTATCTTTTATCTTTTTATAATTATTTTGAGAAATTAAAATATGATTTTTTTCTATTGTTTTATTTTTCAATTATTCTCTTGGTCGCTCACCTATTCGTATAATTTTATATATTTTTTATCTTTTTTTGTGATATTTTTATATTATTATTATTATTTCAATTCGAGTAATCCGAATGGTTTCTTTTCTTTTTTTTTTTTTTTTTGGTTTGAAAAAAAAATCCGAGTGGTTTCATTACATTAATTCCAGTAATTTTGTTCTTCAATTTGAATGTAAATGTAAATATTATTTTGCATTTTCATTTTTTTCAGCTTTTTGCTTTTGGCGATTTTTGTGAAATCTTGTTTTAACTTGAATTGTTTTTTTTTTTTTTTTAAACTACCATGTAGACTACAGATGGAAAAATAGTAGAAATCAAGATTTATCCATTAATATTGCGATGTATAAAGGTCAATGCAGTCACCAAATCTCTTATACTTTTCAAAAGTTATATCAAGAAAATTTGGTTAATATTAATGAATCTATTTTATTTTAAATAAAAAATTATAAATATTTAGATTTTTAAAACAATAAATAGATAAGAAATGAATCTGAACCTAAATAAAATATTTGAAATCAAATTAGGGCAAATACAAAATAAAAATAACCAAATGATATATAATTGTATCAATGTTGTTACATTTTAATATTTACTATTAATTTTAGAGAAGTTTTATCTTTTTAAATGAGAAAGTTTCGTATAATAAAGAGAAGAAAGTTTTTGGTTCTTTATTTGAAGAGAGGTTAAAAGTTTTACAATTCAATTACTTATTTTTGTATTAAATTCTTAGATCTAAAATTCTCCTATAAATACCTCTCTTACCACACTCTGAAACACACAACATTTCAATCTTCTCTTCTCTCTAATTTTTCATATTTCTCTACTTTGTTTTAAGAGTAATTGGCCAAAAGAATGGTGTTCTTTGTTGTGGAAAGAAGGGTGTTCTTTGTTGTGGAGCTTTGAGCACAACCTCATAAACAGACCAGAGAAGAATTGTTGCACCAATGTTGATAAATAAATATACATTGCAGAAGGCTTGAATCTCCTTAAACAGAGCGAGATACCCGCGCCTCAACCTAATTGTTTAGGTATTTGTTTCTCAATATTTATCTCAATATTTACTCCATTTTCCTTTGTTATTTATAATTCCCCCAACATGTGACAAATAGTTTTATAAATATTTTACTTCATCACATCCTCCCCTTTATCAATTTACTCAAACGAAATTATTTGATTAGCTAGTTAACCCACATTCTAACTCAATAGTAATGATTATTCAACATTGATTTTAATGGTTCAAATTCTCAATAAACTAGCCAAAATTATTTTGTTTTAGAAAAAGTTGATTTTATAAAATTTATTTTGTTTTCAAAATTGAAGTTTTTTTATTTGATCTAAATTGTTTAAATTTGTTTTTCTTTTCCAAAATGGTGGAGGCCTTTACAAAAGGGAAAGAAAATGAATTTGACAGTGGCTTCTCCAAAATCTTCTCCATTGACTATTTTCTATTCTAGTTTGTTAAGTTTCAATTTTGGTAAGTATATGTTAGGTCTTAATTTTCTTTGATTTTTTTTTTCAATCAGAAGTGAAGATTTTCTATAACTTTTGCAGAGATTTTGATATAACGCATGAAATTTTCATGTTCTCATTGATTTTTTAAAGGGCGTTCATTCAAAATATGTTTTATTGTTTTGATTTTAATATGAAAATTTCCATGTTTTGTTTGATCTTTTTAAAGTGTTTCAAAATATTTTTTATTGTTTTGATTTTTATATGAAAATTTCATATTTTCATTGATCTTTTTAAAGAGTTTCAAAATATATTGGTGTCATGAGTGAAATTGGACAAAAAAGAATGGGATGGCTAAGAGTCTACAATGAAAGGGCCAAACAAGAAAAGAAGCCCAATTCGAAATCAAAACGAGTCGAAACCAACACGAAACAAGCCCACAAAGGGGAGGGAGGAGAAATGGGCTTGGGCCACTTGTGGTCGCCCTGGCCGAGGCCAACCACATGGCAAGGCCCACTTTGGGCCTTACCTTGGTCCCTCGTGGCCCAAAGACCCTTGGCCCAACCCCGTTCGGTCCTTTCGTTCCCCATTCGAAGATAGAAACCCACAGGTAGGAAAGTATTTAAGCTCTCCTTAGAGGAGAGAGCAATGTAAGTCATTTCAGCCTCCTAAACTTTCATAGAACTCCTAAATTCTCTCTAAACCCTCTGTAACTTAAGCATCGAAACCTGTGTGATCTACACCACACTGGTGTCTAGGTTTTTCTTGCCGTGTTCTTCCCTCCAAGAATACAAACTCACCATCGTTGTCACCTGAAGGTTAGGTGAGATTTTTCTTATCCAAAATTTAGCAACAATAATTGGTGCCGCCTGTAGGGAACAACAACACTTGCTTGAAAAACTTCATTGCTTAAGTCAATCCTCCAAAAAGATGAGCAAAGTGCTGGAAAACAAGCAGTGGAACGAAGACAGAGACGATTCTAATAGAGATCGTCACCCACGAAGAACAAGAGAGACCACTCCTCCTTGGCCTCATACTGGCACAGGCCAACCAGAAGAGGAGATGGTCGAGCTGAAGAAGAAGGTCGACAATATGGACAAGTACTTGTTGAAGATTCTAGAAAAGCTCGACAGGCAAGACCTTTAAAAGGAAGAAAAACGAGAGGATGAACCACCTCTCGTATGAGATCTAAGAAAAGGAAAAGCTAAGGTGGTTAAGGGGATGAGAGAGTCAAAATCTCATACCAAAAAATCAACCGAGAAGCTGATCCTTAGAGGAAACGACAAGCCACGTCAGCTCTCGTTCAAAAGCAAGGCGAGCAAGAAATATAAGTTAAAATCTGTTGTGCAAGTTGTTTTGTAGGCTAATGGTCAAGGCTGACAAGGTAAAGTTGAAACGACGATTATGTAGGATCACAGAGCAATGATGGTCGATTTCGCAAGCGCACGAATCAAGTAATATAAAACGGTATTCCTACCGAGTATCGAATCCACAGAGATCGGCTTTTAATTCAATTAATTACCATGAATACTTTCACTTAACTTTATTTAGAGAACCGAAATCAAGAGAAGATAAACTAACTAACAAAAAAGAAAATAAAAACAGAAAAATAAATGGGAGGCACAAACTAGAGGGATAACTTGGGAGAGGATCAATTACTAAGTTAACAAACAATTATAACCCCATGGACAATGAACTCATAAGTCTAGAAGCTCTAAAGACGTGGAATCTCCTCTCGGTCTCCTCCACTCTCAATGTACCAATTAACTAACCTAGGTCTCCCTACGCTAGCTAACTCATACAAGGCGTTAAGACTCTTCATTACGAACTTCTAATGTTTATTTATTAATTCTGACTGTCACTCCGGTAAATAAACACTAATTATGCAATTGGGTTATTGTCTAAGTTTCTCTCCTTCGAGTTTCCACTTAGAAACTAATCGATTAACCAATGCCCAACTAATTAACCTTCATCACCAACTACAATTAATTAGCTATTAATCTCGATGTCACTCGAGTAGTTAATTAATTGCACATTAAGCTAAACTAAGTATTCTCTCTCGAGCTCAACTTAGAAATACCTCAATTAATTAGAGAAACAATGGTTAAAAGCATTAAGAAACAATTGCATAAATGATTCAAAGCCCTAAAAGCAATAAACATATATTACTTAAGAAATTAATCCAAATTTTCCATCAATCCAGCATAAAAGCAGTGTTTAACAATAAACCCAAGTAAGTAGAGATTAAACCATACAAAATCATTCAACAAAATCCAGAAATCTCTACTTTACAGCCACAAAATTATCTATAAATGAAATGAAAAGGGAAGAAATTGCAAACAAATGGAGATCTCGAGTTTCTGAGGTGTTATCCCAAGAATCCAAGCTCCAAATCTTCAATATTGCTTCAATCCGCTCACAAATGCTCCCAAATCCTCTCAAAATAGCTTGGAGTTGAGTTTAGGGCATAAACCCTCGGTTTGGCCTCCCAAAATCGAAGAGAATAAGTGGTATTTATAGCAGAGGTTGAAACAGATCTAAAAAATCACGTTCTACTGTATTCGTAGCGCCTAGGCGCTGTGCCTCTGTTTTCTGCTTCTGTCTTGAGCGCCTGGGCGCCGAGAATAATTTTTTTTTTTTTTTTTTTTTAGCTTGAAAGTCTTAAACTTGGAGTTTCAAAATAAAAACTTTCTTGCCTAACATTTTATTAATTTTCTCTTCTCTTCTTGAATCTTCAATAAAGCTCTAAAAGACTCCAATATCCATCAAAGTAATCTCGAACACTTGATTTTGCTTCGTTAGCTCAGTTTCTACAAAATCAAGAGAAATATACTTCAAAGTCCACTAATTGAATACAAAACTAGCCAATAATTGGGCATAAATATAGCACTAAATTAATGCTATCAAGCAGCATCAAACTTGCGAAGTCAGATCAACCTGAAGCGAAAGACCCAGGCCGAGGCCGACCAGACTAAGGTCAAAGCCTACCAGACTGATGTCAAGGCCAATGAGATGAAGTTCAAGTGCAAATCACAAATCCAAAATCCTCCCTAGAAGCCGACATCTTGAAAATCCAGAAGGAATTTTGAAACCTTCAAGGCAACGTTCTCAAAACTCGTGAGATCGAGAGGTGAGATCTCAAGGCTCTCATCGAGGAACTCGACCCTCATTTCACTGATGAGATCATGAAAGAAAGAGTTTCTAAGAAGTTCAAAGTGTTAGCCATCACCTCATACGATGACAATACTGATCCTATTTACTCTTAGACACATACCGAGCACAGATGCAACTTCATGGAGTTTCAGAGGCAATCAAATGCAGGGCATTCTCTTATACCCTCACAGGACAAGCTAGATAATGGTATAGGAAGCTAAAAAGGAAATCTATTTTCTTCTTCAATGAGCTAGTAAGAGCGTTTGTAACCCAATTCTTGAGAGGCTGAGATCAACGTAAGCCTAAAATGCACTTGCTCACCATAAAGCAAGGGCCAAAAAAGACCTCACGTGATTATGTCTCACACTTCAACAAGGAAGCGTTGCAAGTTGAAGGATTCACAAACACTACTGCTCTCATTGCTATTGTAGCAGGATTACAAGACAAAAGACTACTAAGATCGATTGGTAAAAGAGAACCAACTTCCTATGTTGAGTTCATAACCAGGGCTCAAAAGAATATGAGTACTGAGGAATTGATACGGTCGAAAGAAGCTACGTCTGATCAAGAAAAAGATAGCAAACGTGAAGGATACGTTAGGATACAGGAAAATCACTTTTTCAGATAAAAAAGGATGAGAGTCGAGGCCAACCAAACCTCAAGGTATTCTCCGGCCAACAATTTGAAAGGTATACTTTCACGACTTTCCCTCTTGAGAAGATCTTGATGGAAATTCGCCATTTGAATTTGGTGAAGTTCTCTGGCAAGATGAGGACTCCTTTTAGAAAAAGAGACAAGGACAAATACTGCTTCTTTCACAGAGATCACAGTCATGCAACTCACGATTGTTGTCAACTACGAGATGAGATTGAAACCCTGATTAGAAAAGAATATCTGAAGGAATACGTCGGTGATAAGCCGAGATCGACCAGATAATGGTCGAGGTCGAGTAGATGATGGCTAAGCCCGAGCAGATGAAGAACCTCCACGTGAGATCAAAACCATATTTGGGGAACCAACAGGAGGTGAATCCAACAGGAAAAGGAAGGCAATTCCTTGCGAGGCCAAACACGACCCAGATTATCCAGGTATGTATTCAGTCCATTCTGAAATTGCGAACCAAGCTTTAGAATTCACAGAGGTTAAAGCTAAGGTCATTCATCAACCCCATAATGACGCTCTAGTAGTTACCCTAGCTATAGCCAATGTGAAGGTTCATAGAGTCCTCATAGATGGGGAAAGTTCAACTAATGTTCTCTCTCTGACTGTCTTTAAAGCAATGAGGTTAGAGATTGAACTACTGAAGGAGAATTTGACTCCCTTAGTTGGATTTGAGGGAGAAAGAGTAACTTCTAAAGGCAACATCGAACTTCTAGTCACCTTTGGAGACAGACTGAATGCAACTACTAAGATGATCAACTTTTTGGTAGTGGAGTGCACATCAGCTTACAATGTCATATTAGGAAGACCAATACTCCATCAACTGAAGGTTGTAGCTTCCTCCTATCATCAGCTTCTAAATTTCCCTACTTTGAATGGAGTGAGAATAATAAAAAGGGAATAGAAAGCTTCAAGGGAATGTTACTTCACAGCACTCAGAAAAGTGAAAAGATCAAGCTACAAACATGAGGCATGCCTCGGCAAGGCCGAGGTTGACCACACCCTTATAGACTACTAGGGGGACTTTTTTTGTTTACTTCTTCTCTAGTTATGATTGCTTTTGTCAACTTCTGCAAGTTCATGTAAGATTCAAATTTATTAGCAATAAAATTCTATTTTCAAGCTACAAATTGTGTCACTCAAGCATGATTTTCAACCAAAAAACTCCTACTTGAGTAAGGGGCTAGTAAGGGGATATGCCTCCCTATTAAACAAAAAGCAAAGAAGCTAATTAGGAGATATGTCTCCCCATTAAACAAAAAGCAAAGAAGCTACTTAGGAGATATGTCTCTCTATGAAACAAAAGGAACAAAGCTACTAAAGAAATATGTCTTTCTAATTGAACAAAAGACAGAAGCTACACAAAACGAGCCAGAATAATCAACAACTTCAGAGAAACCGAGGCCGAGGCCGAACTCATAAGCCAAGGTCGACCTCATAGGCCGAGGCCGAGCACCTACAAGTAAGTGATTTTCTTTGGTTTGTGGTTTGGATTCATGAGTGAGTGACCGTTTTTTATCAATTCATCTTGTTCTGTAAGACTTAAGTAATTCTATTTGTCAGAGTTCATCTTTTTTAAATAAAATTCATTAAAGAGTACACAAGGACGATGAATAGAAATTAAACTTTAATTGAATAGCAAAAGTAAAGTCTTATATTGAGATTAAAAAGATAGAAGGGGACAAACAAAATACAAAACAGAAAATATACTAGTCCTCATTCATCTCAACTCCTCCACTCCCATTAAAATCATCTGACTCTAGGAAGGCATATAGATCTTTCTTAAAAAAAGCATATGGTGGAAGCATATCTGAAAAACAGAAACAACAAAATCGTGAGTTCTAAAACACACACGAAGCAGAAGCCGACCAAGATGGTTGAGGCCGACCAACATGGCCGAGGCCGAGCTCTTTCCAGCACATCAAACAAAGAATAAATGAAGAACCACAAGATCGATCATCAGAATGAGAGCAAAAAGTATGGGTCCCAATCCAGATATGGTTGATTATAGCCAAAATCTGGATCCTACTCCAGATACGGCAGATTATGTTGTGTAAACAAAGTAAGAAACACGCAAAACTCTAAAGCACTTAGGTGTAGAGGAAGTGGCCCGAGAGGTTGATTGAACCCAAAAAAGTTTGGTTGATTGACCTTGACAACCCAAAAATCTAAGAAAAATCTCACGATGGTTTGATAGGACCTATAAAGTCCTATTTAATCACACTTATTTCTTGTTAGTTAGAAGAATTTTAAGTGTTTTATTATTATTATTTAGGGATTCGAGAAATTCACGTGTTTTGGAGATTTTGCAACATTTTGGAGTTAATTCAGACCAAATCGGAGGTGATTCGAGTAACAGAATTTCTATAACAATTTTGACCGATCATATCATGATATTTTGAGATGCATATATATTCGAATTTGGTGTCAAATCCAAGCTTATGGAATTATCTTTCCAACGGTATAAGACTTATTGCATTTCAATAAGTATTATGAAAGTTATGGTATTTTGAGTGATTACTACTCATGCTGGAAAACTGCCGTACCCGAGAATACTTTGTGCCAAATTCCGCTCCCATTATCTTGCTGATCACGTTTGGGAATATAGTCATTGAAGCTCTCTGAAAGATATTTCCATCTATATAAAGATCATATCGATCCAAGTTTTGGAGAAGAAGTTATTGGTAAAATACTGAAGACTATGCAATCTAGAAACTTTCCTTATTTGCAACCTTCTATGTTCGTTTTGAGAATTTAGGAAAGGATTTTTTATTTTTTGATGTATTTTTCAGCATTTTGCAAGATAGAAAATTATTTATTTTATTTTATTTTATTTTGAATATTATTCCCTAATTGTTTTGGAAAAATATCTTTCTAGAATTTAGGGTTTCTTACTTGTGCAAGTTGTCTACTTCAAGGCTATTTAAGTCTTCTTTTGGACAACTGCAGGGGGATAGTAATATTTCTAGACAATAGTTTTAAAGTTTTTCTCCATTTTCCTTTACTTTTCTTTTGGCACTATATCGAACCAATGACTAACCTTGGCTACATTATCACAATGAGTGGTTGAGGTAAGTGTTCCAATTCATAAGTCGGTGTAGCCAACTGCAATGTTGTGAGGCTCGAACTTTAATGTAGTTTTCTTATAATTGCAAGTGTTCTTTGATTCCTATATTTATTTTATGAGCATGTATTTTTTATTGAATTGACACCTCGATCGATTTATATACTTGATTGATATTCATGATGCATGATCTGTAATTTTCGTGTTGATTGAACCTTGTAGCGTTAGGATTATTACATGTGTGTGTTTTATGGGTTTCCATAATTGCATAGCTTGCATATTTAATTCTATGAATTAAAGCAGCATCTTGGTTAGGTTGAAGTTATTTTATCTAACCGGTTTGTCTTGGTCTTTCCAAAGTACTTAATGCTTTTATCTAAATAATTTGGAACAGTTTCGTGCCAAATTGTTTAGATAATTAGCATTAACTTTGATGTTTATTAGAGTTAATGATTTTTGGAGTTTGTTGCTTTTTGAGGTTTCCTATTAAGTTGATCGAGTGCTTGCATGATTAAGTTAAAATGTTTTGTATGCATATGATCGATTTTGCAATTGGACAAAACCGTACCTGTGAATTGGATTTTGGTAAGATTTGATCTATCTTTATTTTTATTTGCTTATGTTTTATTTTATTTATAAAAACACAAAACCCCCCTTTTTATTTGTTTTCTCCTTTGCAAATTTAACTTGAGGAATTAATATTTGATTCCCTTAGATCAACCCGGTCCACTCAATGCTACAAGTAGCTTAGGATCGATTTATAAATTGTAATTTGACAAGCCCTCGACAAGCTCGTGTCAGGGTCCCTATTGAGCACGACAAAGTAGCCTTCATAAAGCTAAACAAAGCGGGATGAATGCAAGACTCCGCTTAGGTGTGGAGGACTCAAGGCTGGAAGATTGATTGGGTTCCCAAAAGGGACTTGGTTAGTTGATCTGAGCAGCCTAAAAATTTGAGGAAATACAGTGGAAGAAAGAAAATTTGACCTCGAGAAATAGAATGGTAAGACCAAGGAGTACCTGTACACTGCAGACTGATCCGCTAACACGCAAGTGCACGTGATCGAAGTAATAAAGAACTGGAAGTATTCCAGAGTATCGAACCCAAGGGAACGGGTTTAACAAAATCTATTTTGAACGCCACAAAGTATGTTTGCAAATCGCAATGGGGGTAACCGAAAGTTCAAAATGCGATAGTTTGGTTTTAACAAGTGAGTGAAAATTCAAAGAATAAAATAGGGATTCAAGTGATGCAAACACCTTTGGAAGAATGCGACTCACTTTGCAATTGCAATCATAGTTAGCATGTGAGACTAAGTAAACCGAGTTCAACTCCTATTCGATTTTGATTCAAAACCTTTAGGAGACTAAGTGATTAAACCTATATGTCTATAGCTAATCTAACTTAGATACTTCGCACACAACCCTAGTGGTCTTGGAGTCTCGCCCTATGTCTAGGGTCGATGTTCAGGACTTATCTCTAAGCTTTTTCCTCCATTGCTTTTGTGACATCGGCTTTCCCTTAACTCTTTCGATATTAAGTTCGAGCTTGATGAGCAAGCACTAGTTGGCCGGCTAGGTTTACCCAAATTTAAATTCAACAAAAGCAAACAAAGTACACATGCTAACTAGATTGTTTATGCTTTAGAGCTTTACATTTTTCCTTAGGGCATTCACCAACTTGAACCCCTAGAGAAAATTTAGCTCATTATGAAATAAAAGATAAACAAGGTTTTGCTTGCCATAAGAGTAAAAAAATAATAAACTAAATACAGGAAAGAAATTATGGCTGTAATTTAAGTGGTCAAGAAAATTTTCCTTTAAAGAAATAACATTACTGAGTTGTAAAATTAAAAGCCAATTTGCGTAGATCAAGCTACTGGAAAATTAACCCTTGTAAACTAAAAACCTAAAAGTAAACAGGCTTTTAAAATAAACCTGAAATTCAATTCGCACCAGCTTGAAGCTTTTAACAGAATGGGTTTAACCCCAAAACGGCACAAAGCTCCCGAAGCCTTTTTACAATGATCGATTCAAAATTCATTCAAATCTTTGAATCTTAATCTCTTCAACATTCGTCAAGGAGAGATCTTATGCGGGAACTCGAGGGGACCAAATCACGAGCAAAAGAAGATGAAAACAGAGGCTGGAAACAATGGAAAAACAGTAAACAAAAATGCAGAAAACTGACTTCTTGTTGATTGAAACTAAAATCGGAGAATTCTTGAGTTACAATGTAAAGAATAGTTGCGGAAGATAACATAAAATTGAAAATGAAACTGAACTAATACAAATTTGGAATTCAAAAGCTGCTGTCTACAAAGAAAATAAACCCAGAAAAATTGCTTAAGGAAAAGAGAAATTAAAACCCACGAAAACTGCTCTCGGGAGAAAAACAAGACAGAAACTAAAACCCAAAAAAAACGAACTTGTCTTCCTCCTCGGCTTCTTCTCCCTTTTAAAGTCAAGTTCGAGTTCATCTCCTTCCAAAATTGGATCCTTGATTTGTGGGTGAAATCTGGACAAGATAATCTTGATGTAATTTCTCCAAATTTGATGTGAATCGCGTGAATCGTGGAGATTTCCTTGATTTTCGAGCTTTCCTTGTCGTGCCTTAGAATGTGATTAGTTTGCAATCGCAATCTCCCTTCCTCTGTTCTTCTGGTTACATTGCAATTGGAATGCAATTGCATTCCTTTTGCAAAGTCTCCAATTCTGCACAAAAGACAACAACTTGAGCTACTTTCTTTATCTTTTCTTAAAATTCTTTTATTCATCAAGCTTTCATGAATTTATACAAAATGTTACTTTTAGCTTGCTCGGTAATCAACAAAATCCTCAAAATTAGCAAGAACAACTTGGTTTTAGAGTTGAATAATTCTCATAATTGAGAATTATCACAGACGTACCAACGTGCAAGGGGGACCAAACCAGTCGAGACTGACCAGACCAGAAAAGACTTTTAGTTTAAAAACAATGCTCCAGTTTAGTGCAAGTGCACACTGTCGATGTAAGTAATATAAAACTGGAAGTATTCCAGAGTATCGATTCCACAGGGAACAGATACAACAAAATTTAAGAGAATAAGCAAAGACATTTTCAAATTGCAATTGTGAGTAACCAATGTAAAAAAATAAGTGGGATGATTTTTGTTGTTTTTGAAAAGAAGAAATAAAAATGATAAAAGAGGGATTCAAACGTGTTTTTGCATCATTGAAAGAAATTGCGGCATAATTGTAATTGTAATCATTTAACTCAACACTTAAGCTTTACTAGTTTTTTACCACGTGCATTGCACGTGTAATCAAAATAGTATGAATTAAATTGAATTTACAATTAATTTAACTAATTAAATTTTTTTATGCATTCTTATATTAGTTTTGTTTTTTCTAATTCTATTATGATTTTATATTTTTTAATCTGACTAATTTGAATATAATATAATATTTTTATTATATTATATTATTTCTATTATAATATAAATTCTCATATAATATAACATAATTTTAATATAATATAATTTTTTATTAAGTTTTTTTTTTAATTTTAATTTATATTATTATTACTATTATTTATAATATAATATATACTTTTTTTAATAATATATTTTGTTTAATTTATGCAATCCTTGTTAATGCAATTTTATAACGATTATTTTTATCTAAATTTAGCATACAATTATTGACAGAGAATTAATTAAAAAATACACACACATATATGTGACATATCATAGCAAATGTAGTAACAATAATTATGCTAAATAATACAAAAATATGTTTTAAACAAATTGGTTTACAAAGTCAAAACTTTTTTATAGACAATGTTTTTGGTCAAATTCTCATTTTGCACTACATCAAATGAGGACCAAAGAGTTATGTAAATTAAAAAAAAAAAATGTCATTCAATATAGTTGTGGTTTTTTTTTTCTTTTCAAAATATTTTTTTAAGAAAGCAAGAAACTTTTTAAAGTTAATAAACATCCTCTTAAAATTAAAGAGTACCTTCTAAAATTAAAGTGTTTACATTATTGCTAAAATTTTAAAATCAAAAGTAATATTTTAATAATCAAACACAAAAATAAACTATTTTAATAATCAAACACAAAAATAAACTAACCCCTAATTCAAAACTCAAAATAATAATTTAGTTATAAATAAATTAAAACAATGAGTAAAAGAACATGTAAAAGAAAAAAACGCGAGCTAACGAAATTTAAATTAAAAACAGAAAGAAAGAGATACCTTATTAAAAATTGGATGAGATGTATATTTTAGATTTAGAAAAAATAAGCATCAACAACACAACATAAGTGGTATCAACTAACATAATTTTGTGTAAAAAAAAACATGAAAGAAAATGAAAAAAATTTAAATTTATAAAAAAGAAAGATACCTAATGAGAGTGCTAGAGATACCTCATTAAAAATTGGAAGAGATTGATATATTTTAGATCTAAAAAAAAAAAAAAGAACATCAACAACACAACATGAATGATATCAACTAACATAATTTGGCATAAAAACGTAAAAGAAAAAGAAAAAACTAATATATTAATTTGCACGACATCAAGTGAGGACCAATGATCTATATAAATTTAAAAAAAATGTCTTCAATATAGTTATGGTTTTTTTTGTTCTCTTTTTGAAATCTTTTTTTTTTAAGAAAGCAAGAAACTTTTTAAAATTAATAAACATCCTCTTAAAATTAAAAGAGCATCTTCTAAAATGTCATTCAATATAGTTGTGGTTTTTTCCTTTTCTTTTTGAAATGTTTTTTTTAAGAATGCAAGAAAATTTTTAAAATTAATAAACATCATCTGTAAATTAAAAGAGTATCTTCTAAAATTAAAGTGTACATTACTGCTAAAATTTTTAAAATCAAAAGTAATATTTTAAAAATCAAACACAAAAATAACCTAAACCCTAAATCAAAACTCAAAATAATAATCTAGTTATAAATAAATTAAAACGATGAGTAAAAGAATATATAAAAGAAAAAACGTGGGCTAACGAAATTTAAATTAAAAAAAAAAAAGAGATATCTTATTAAAAATTGGAGGAGAGATGAATATTTTAGATATGGAAAAAAAAACATCAACAACACAACATCAAAAAAAAAAAAAAAAAAAAAGAGTGGTATCAACTAACATAATTTTGTGTTAAAAAAACATGAAAGAAAATGAAAAACGCGTGGTAATTTAAATGTATATATAAAAAAAAAAGATACTTGAGGAGAAAGTGAGAGATACTTGATCAAAAATTGGAGGAGATGGATGTTTTGGATCTGAAAAAAAAAACATCAACAACGTAACATGATGAAAAATCAGAATAGATGGCTATTTTAGATCTAGAAAAAAATTTGGAGGACATGTGAAATTTACAGAAGAAATTAGATTCAAATTCTAATTTGATTTGATTTTTAATCAAATTAGATATCTTATCAAAATAAGAATAAAAATTAATTCAAATTCTTTTCAAATTTTGAATAAAAAAAAACGTGAAAGAAAAAAGAGTTAATTCAATTAAATTAGATATCTCATTAAAAGAGTAGGATAAGAATTGATTCAAATTGTTTTTTAATAAAAAGATGTGAAAGAAAAATAAATAACTCAATCAAATTAGATATCCTAACTAATGAGTAGGAATTAATTCAAATTATTTTTGAATAAAAAAGAAAAAATAAATAATTCAATTCAATTAGATATGCTATCAAATATCAAATTAAGAATAACAATTAATTCAAATTATTTTTGAATTTTGAATAAAAAAACGTGAAAGAAAAAAAATTAATTCAAATTCTAATTAGACATACAATCAAATGAGTAAGAATTGATTCAAATTATTTTTGAATAAAAAAACGTGAAAGAAAAAATAACTAACTCAATCCAATTGGATATGCCATCAATTATCAAATTAAGAATAACAATTAATTCAAATTATTTTTGAATTTTGAATAAAAGCATGAAAGAAAAAAAATTCAAATTCTATTTTAATCAAAGTTGAAATTAATTAATGTAATTAAGTAAAATTTAAAGAAATATTTTGGTCTAAAAATGTTTTTCTGAACTCTTGTTTTGGTCTAAAAATGTTTTTCAGAAATTCTTGTTTTTCAATATATTATAGATATACATTAGAGATATTTATTCAAATTAATCAATTATAAATTAAATCAAATTATCAAATCGGATTAGGATGATTTGATTAAAGTAATCCGATTTGAAATTAAATAAGATATTCATTTTGATTCAAATTATCAAATCAGATTTGGATAATTTGATTAATATAATTAATAATTAACTAAAATTTAAAAGGGTATTGTGATCTAAATATGTTTTTTACAAACTCTGCTTTTTAATATATTATAGAATTATATTATAGATTATAGATATTACTAATATTATTATTATTATATTATAGATATGTTTTTTAATTTTTTAAACTAAAATATTTGGATGCACAAAGATGTAATTAATTGGAGGTACCTGGTTTTTTTTAAGCCAAAAACTTAATTTGAAAAAGAGATAGAATTCTGGAAAAAGATTGAAAAAAATAAAGAGAAAAAATGTAGCAACATGATGTCCAAGAGTCATACCAAAAACTTAATTTGAAAAAGGACAGAGTTCTGGAAAAAAAAATTGAATAAAAAAAAGAAAAAAGAAAGATACGTGATCTGATGAAAAATTAGATATGGCCCTGATGAAAAATTGGAGATGACTACTTTTAGACTTGAGAAAAATAGTTATTACTAAAAACTAAAACCTCATATGAAAAAAAAAAAGATAATTGGATGCAAAAGAAGTTAGAATAATTTGAATGCGTGAAGAATTGTGTATTTATATACAAAGACATAATTGTAACAAAAAAAAAAAAAAGAAACAAAATTAGCATCCAGCTAGTTCAGATTTTTGGCCTATTGCAACTCAGTAGCATAAAAATTATAATTGTGCGTATATAAGAACTATAAGAACTCTAGTTTAAAAAAAAAAAGAACTATAAGAACTAAATAAAAATTATAAGAACTTCAGGTTAAAATATATATATATATATATATATAAGAACTTCAATTTAAAAAAAAAACTATAAGAACTAAATAAGAACTAATAAGAAATATAAGAACTCCAGTTTCAAAAAAGAAAGAAGAAATATAAGAACTTCAATTTCAAAAAAAAAAAAAAAAAGAACTTTAAGAATTATATGAAAAAAAAAACATAGAAGAAGAAGTCCAGTTTAAAAAAAAGAACTAAATGAAGAAAACGTACCTGAGGAAGAACTTCTGTTTTAAAAAAAAGAAAAAAACTATAAGAACAAAATAAAAAAAGCGTAGCTGAAAAATTTGATATAAGAATTGTGTATGATAATTGGATATAATTTATAGAAACAAATTTGATTTGATTTTGAATCAAATTGCCTATCAAATTAAAACTATTGATTCAAATTCATCAATTTGAAATTAAATCAGATATTCATGTTAATTCAAATTATCAAATCGGATTAGGATGATTTGATTAATGTAATTAACTAAAATTTAAAAGGGTATTTTAGTCTAAAAATGTTTTTCAGAAACTCTGGTTTTTTAATATATTATAGATAAACCGAATTCAACACATATTCGACCTTCTATGAAGTATCTTCAGGAGGCTAAGTGATTAAACCGATATTTCTATAACTAATACGAACTTAGTTAATTTTGAAACATAATTCTTTTGGTTTTAAAGGTATTGCCCTATTTCTAGGGTCAAAAACAAATTCTCATGTCTAGGCTATTTTCCTTTATTGCTTTTATGAAAACCTAATTTTTATCTAACCTTTTCATAATTAGACTCTAATTGTTGCATACTAATCTAGGTGATCAATTTAAACTAGTAATGAAAATTTTAATCAATAAAAGCAAACAATGTTATAAGATTAAACAAGGTTGCTCTTACATATTAGGCATTTATTCCTTTCTCTAGGACATTCACAAATTGAACCCCTAAAAGAAACTTAGCTCATAAAAAATGGAGTGAAAAACAGTAAGCTAAAGTTCTAAAAATCTGTAACAAAAATTGAGAAGTGAAAGAGAAGAACTTCGGGTTCAAAGAAGATTCAAAGAAATGATACTTGTATTAAAATGAACACTAACATTCAACAACTTGCTACAAAGCTTTGGCAACTAATTCATTACAATAAGAAAATTTCAATGGAAGAAAATAAATAATAGCTAAACTCTAAAATCTGAATAATAACAAATTGTGACAGTACTAGCAAATTCGAAGAAACAAGATCACACAATACTCCATCTTTCACTCCTAGCCCAATCGAATACAACACCACCTTTTTCAAGGGGATTGTTTCCTAACCACCTTCAACTCACATTGAGATGGGACTGGATTTTAGAGCTTAAAAGTTCTGGAAAAATAAGAAAGACAACAACTAAAACTCTTAAAATTGAATAAAATGAAACTACAAAACAGAATCTAAAGAACCCATTTTACTCCTTGCTTTGATTTAACCAAATACACATTCAAAGGTGATTAGCTCTTCACATCTTCTAACTTTATTTGAGGATGGATCAATCTTGGAATTTTCAGAGCAAAATGAAGAGCAAACGACTGTAAAAATGACAGAAAAAATGATGAACTACGAACTGTGGGCGAGCAGAAAAATCCAGCCACGTTTTTGCTTTGTTTTTCTCGTTTTTATAGGCATCGAGGGCTAGAGTTTCCATATTTGCTCTTCTACAACCTTGGGTCAACGTGTAGTGTTAAATCACCAATCAACCTAAAAGCTTAAGATGATAGGTTATGATAAATTTAATTATATCAACACTCTAACACTCTCCCACACTTGTGGGCTTGGAAATTTGTATGAGGCCCAACAAGTGGAAATCAATATTAATTAGGGAGCAAATAACATTACAGGGGTTCGAACTCAGGACCTCTTGCTCTGATACCATGTTAAATCACCAATCAACTCAAAAGCTTAGCTGATGGGTTATGGTAAATTTAATTATATCAACATTCTAACATGTAGGCATGAAATCGGGCTGAAAAATCTCTCAAATCTAGCAAAAATCTCCATGAATCTAGTGATTTCCGTTAATCTCGCGTTTTCCAGATTTTCCAAAAAATGCAATTGTATTTCAATTGTATTTTAATTGCATTATTTTTCAGATCTGCCAAAATTTTGCAAAAATGCAATTGCATTTCCATTCTGGAATGCAATTGCATTTTTTTGCTTGTTTTCCAGACTTGTTTTCCGAATGAATGCAATTGCATTTTGTGCTTGTTCACAAACTTGTTTTCCCGAAGAAATGCAATTGCATTTCCAAAATGGAATGCAATTGCATTTTTTGTACTTGCTCCAAATATACACAAAAACAACAAATTAGTATAATTTCCAATCTCTTTTCAACTTTTTTCCTCTTTTTCATTACTCCAACAAGCTTTTATGAATTTATCTAATAAACACCATTTTTAGCTTGCTCGTCATACCACTAAACACACAAAAATGACAAGAACAACCTAGTTTAGGGTTAAATAATCCTCATAAATGAGAATTATCACCGACCGAGGCCGACCACACAGGACGAGGTCGACCAATTCGGGTCATTATTTTACCCCCGACTCTCACTCCATGACCTATTTCCTCATCTCCTCTTATAGTATCCGTCTGAAACGAAGTTACAGTTATTCAAAAAATGCTTACGAAAAGCTAAAAGCTACAAGGCTAATGAATAGCCAATAATTCCCTCCAGCAGGAGGTCATGAAGCTACATGGCTACTAGATGGCCAAATTTCCCTCTTATGGGAGGTCGAAAAGTCCAGAATAGTCCCTACGGGGTTTGATGGTAATTTCACTTAAATTTGAGGATGCCCTCGAATTTACATATTCTCTCTAGAAAAACAGCACAGATTGCGAATCCATAGGAGAGTCTTAGCCCCCAAGAAAGATCAAAATGTTCCCTATGGGGTTGGACAACAATCTTGGAGAGATCCAAGGAGAACCTTGGAGCCTTAAATTTTCTCCAAGATGTGGAAGAACACACATCCAGAGGAGAATCTTAACCACCAGAAAGAGACCGACCTACGGGATTAGACAGAAATCCTGGGGATGATCTGAGACGCAAGATAGGCGCCACGAAACCCTAAAATTCCTATAGGAAAACGGAGAAACTTAGACGCAAGATAAGCGTCATGGAACCCTAAAATTCCTACGAGAAAATGGAGAAACTGACACTCTAGGAAACTGAATATCCTTACAAGGATGGATAACAATAACTAGAGAGAATTTGAGGCAAACCTCGAAATGTCAACAATGACTCCAAAACTTGATAGGCTATTCCCAAGTATGGCTCCATGTAATTACTTCACACGCTCCTAATCTCGAATCCTAACTAGGGAGTGGGGACTAACGTTATGGGTGAAATTGGACCAACAAGAATGAGCTAAAAGTATACAATAAAGGGACCAAACAAGTAAAGAAGCTCAATTCGAAATCAAAATGAACTGAAACCAACATGAGACAGGCCCACAAAGCGGAGGGAGGAGAAACTGGCTTGGGCCGAAGCCCAAGGTCGAGGCCGACCACATGGAAAGGCCTACTTTTAGGCCTTGCCTTGGTCCCTCGTGACCTAAAGACCCTTGGCCCAGCGCCGTTCGAACCTTTCGTTCCCCATTTAAAGATAGAAACCTATGAAAACCCTAAGAAGGAAATTATTTAAGTTCTCTCTAGAAGAGAGAGTAATGTAAGTTCATTACAGCCTCCAAAACTTTCATTAAACTCTTAAATTATCTCTAAATCCTCTCTGACTTAAGCATCGGAGCCTATGTGGCCTACACCACATCGGTGTCTAGGTTCTTTTTGTCTTGCATGCTGCATTCTTTCTCCCAAGAATACAAATTTACTGTTGTTGTCACGTGGAGGTCATGTGAGATTTCTCCTCTCCAAAATTTGGCAACAACAATTGTATTTGCATGAGAATGTTATTTTTCAATATAGAGAAGAAGATGAAAGATTTATTCGAGAAAAGGAGACATTGGAAAAATTATTTGGGCGCCAAAATGTGGACCAACAAGTTTTGCCACAGTTAGATATATGAGAGAGAAATTACAAAAGTACTTCGAGTAATTGGATAATTTTTTGGTTTTCTAAGAAATCAAATAGGCAAGTATTGAAAAATGGGATGGACTATTTTTGAAGACTTGTAAATTCAATTCATCTCCAATATTTAAAAATATATATCTAAAACCATAATTTTCATGTAGCGGTGGGGAATCGGATCTCTGTTCTTTTGGTCTAGAATATATGCCTACCAGTTGAACTATGCTTAGATTGACTATAAAATCATAATTAATGTTCAAATATTTAAAACTATAATCATTTGTAATATATTTTTTTTTTATTGAAATGACCAACTAAAAACATTTACGTAAATAGCGTAAAGATCTATTTTAAAAATATAGCACAGGGTCTAAAATTTTAAGAAACAACACAATCCAAATTAAACTTAAACTGAAATGTAACATAAAATCACAAACCAAGAAAAATCTTGCTTATGCTATATTTGAAAAAATGGAAAAGTGGCATTTTTTAAAATGTACATTAGTTTTATGGTGAAAATCCATATTCACTCGTACTTTGGGTTTTGTTATATTTTAGTATTTATATTTTTAAATGTTGAAACTTAGTCTATGTACTTTTAATAAATCTTAAAATTAGTCCATCTTGTTAGTTTGAAGTTAACTTTTTATCGAAATTGGTTAAATAATAATAATAATAATTTTCATGCAAGAAAAGACACAATGTGAACGTATTTTCAAAATTTATAGAGGGAAGACTAATAGAGACTAATTTTTTTTGTCCATTTTTAAGCTTTATTGAAAGTGTAAGTGTTCACAAGAGATTTCAAAATGAAATTTAATTCGTGAAAATGAACACGAATTTGAATTAATTTATATAAGTGTAGTACAATCTTTAATAATCGAAAAATGTCTCGAGGGTTGGACAACTTGTTCTCGAGCACACTAGTTGATCTTTTCTAATTGACCTTCCAACTTATTGATCTGCTTGGATTGACCTATAGCTTGTTGATTGATCTTGTTGGATCAACCCTTGGTTTGTGTACCTTCTTGAAGAATTAATTGAAATCTTGAAGCTTTTGCACTTCAAATGCCCTCAATTTGTCTTCAAAATCTTCAGATCTTCAAAGATATTTTGTTCTGATCTTTAAATTCTTCAAGTCTTCAAGGAACTTTAAGTCTTTAGAGCATCTTTGGTCTTTAAAGAGTCATTTTCTCTGAATTTTCTAAGTTATGGATTTTCTGATTGAATGTTTTTGGGTTTTGAATTTTCTAAACCTTTGAAATGAATGATAACTCTTCTATTTATAAAGCTTTTTTATAGGTTTCAGCTTTGATGACTTCTGGGTCCAACCATTTTGATTTGGACTTTGTTGACTTTGGGTCTACCCCTTCAGCTTGGACTTTGTTGGCTTTGGGCCTAACAATTTGGGCTAGGACTTTGGGCTCAATTGCAATATGACCAAATTTGACTAAGCTAAGCTTACTTAATCAAATGATCATGATGAAGACATGTGACATTATTTGGGATTTGCCAATTTTTGTAAAATTGAATAATATATAATTTTGTTATTAAATTTATAAATAATGACATGAAAATTTGTGATTGACTAAAATTTCTTATTTAACAACAAGGACTAAATTTGGACATTTGAAAGTGCAATAACTAAAATGAAATGAGACCTAAAGTACAATGACCAAAATGGTATTTCAACTTAATTGTGAAGTCTCTACAATAATAACAACTAGCCAAGAATGAAGTAAGGGTATTTTAGTCTTTTAATCATTTGAGTTTTAGGCAATATTCTAATATTTTGCCATTTATAAAGAGTTATTTGGGCCGCACGCTTGCTCATATTGAGCCCCATTTTGCTCCATCGGCAAGCGGCCCAACATCGGCCCATTTCTAGAAAGAGAAGTGAGGCCAAGGCCCAGAATGTTTGCCAGACGAAAAGCCCAAAAAATTCAAACTAGCAGTGGCGGCTATTTTATATATAATTTTTCTAAGAATATCCTTTTACAGCACAATATCAATACTCTCACAAAATACAAAAGCAATATCCATTTTTCCAAATCTGGATTATAATTTATAAGATAAAGACTTATCTAAAAAAATATATAAATATATAGAGAGAGAAAAAAAGTATTTCTGTGTGTTTTGATATGAATATGATAAGTCAATTCTTGAGAATACAACAACCATTTAAAATATAATATTATAGATGTAGGAATGAAGTTTCGAATCTTCGACTTATAAATGTTAGTACAACCTTTTAGTTTTCTCGACAAGCTTCTAGACTTTGTTTTGAAATAATCTATTCAATTATTTTATTTTTAATCTTTTAAATGTTGCGTACAAGTTTTGTATAATTATTATTATCTTCCACATCAACGTCAACAAAAATTTCAAGCTATTCATTTCTAAATTTGAAAATATGAATAAACTTGAAACTGTGTTTATTTTTGATAAAATACAATATAAAAATTTAGCACAAAAAGATTAATTGCCTTCTTAAATTAAATTTGAGAAAGAAAATAGAATATAAGATTAAAATCCTATTTTAGTTCTTAAATTTATGAGTGAACTAAAATTTATAAATATGTTTTTTTTTTTTTTTTTTTTTTTTTTGTGAAATGGATAAATATGTTCTTCTTGATCCTTAAACTTTCAAATATTTCAAATATTTTGTTTTAGTATATGAACTTTTGCTCGATAATTAGACAAGCTTTTGATTTTCAAATTGAAATTTCATATAAACCTAAAACTATGTCTATTTTCAACAAAATACAATATAAAAATTTAACACAAAATATTAATCATTTTTAAAATTTAAATTGAGAAAGAAATAGTATATAAGATTAAAATCCTATTTTAGTTCTTAAATTTATAAATGAACTAAAATTTATAGGTCTATTCATCCCGATCCTTAAACTTTCAAATATTTTATTTTAGTATCATGACTATACAAAAAAAAAACATATATTTTGTTTATTTACTTGATAATTGGATATCTACAATGCAACATACAAGTGTTTGAATCTAAAAGGATTGCAATAATTTTTATAGACTAGAAACAAAATATTTAAAACTTAAGCCTAAAATAGAACCTCTAAGAAATAAGAGTATAAACCCATATAAAATGACTCTTGGGGCAAACTCTAAATGGCCAAAGTGATCATCATGAGTTGTGCAAATTAAAGAGGATCTTCAATCATTGAAGAGCTTTTAATGAATTTAAATAGGAAAATTTCCCAAATAACTCCAACTTTTTTCAAATTCAAATATTTACATCTCATAGACTACATCATAGAGAAGCCAACCAATAATTAAAGCCGGCATTGAGAACACAAATTTTTATGTCAATCCGAACATAACTCAACTAATTAAGACACATATAATCGACCAAGATATTAGAGGTTTGAGTCCCCACCCCAATTTGTTGTTAAACTCAAAAGAGAAAAAAATAAACACAATTTTTCATTCCTCAACACAACCTCACCAGATTAAGAAGAAAAAAGAAAGATTAGTGAAAAGAAGAAGCTGTTACAGTTTTACAATTGCTATTCTACAGAAACCTGAGGTTAAATGTTTGGATTTTAATGTCTTCCTTTTGGAGAGGAAACTCCACAAATTCAAGAGTTTGGTTCAAATGTTGAGCCCCAAAAATATGTACAGAAGCATCAACACCAATCCCAAACTGGGTTTTGATCAATAAAAAAATGGAGGTTCCAATCCTAGTTAATTTGAGCTTGTAGGCTAAGTGTGTGCAGATTGAGTCGACATTTTCGGGTGATTGTGTTCTCCTTCGTACGTTACAATAAGCATCGATGGCTCTTCTAAGCACCGCTCGACATGCTTTCTTGCTGGACAACCTCTCATGCTGCTGCATTTGTAGTAACCCCTGCAAAGATTTTGGATTAGAAGACATTCAGTCAATAAAGTTTCTCAAAGATGAAAGTTTCCCTTTCTTTCGAATGCTAGATTTTTCGAGTTCGATGTTTCTTGTTTACTAAAAGAAGAAAAGAAACTGATCCGACGGGATGAAAATGGAAAAGAATCCTATAAGCAGCTGCAGCTGCATAATACACTAATTCACACTGCATTATATAGTTTCAAATATAAAAGACTAACAGATTCATCAGCAATCTTCAACAAAACAGGCATTCATTCGTTTCGACAATCGTCCAAAGTTCTCGTGTTTCCGAATAGTCGAAAAATCCTCAGCACATTCATCACTAAAAGTTGGGGAAAGGCACAAGAAACTAGCAACTTATAGACTTTTCTTTTCCTTTTTCTTGGATTTTAAGTAAATTCATCCTGTCACATGAACATCTTGATCTAATCATAGAACAAACTAGCACCTCTTCAAGAATGGCTATTGTAAGTTAAAACTTTAATTGCTAGTTGTTAATTAAGCACGCGAACAAGGTCGTGATTAGATCACGAATACGAATCTAAAAGTAAGAGCAATATTTTCATCGAAACGAATACTTTCAAGTATAGTCAAAAGCAAATTCAAGCAGACTTAAGCACAAAGTGGACAAAATCATACCGAAGCAGCGATATCCATGATCCGAGATTTGATCATACCTAGGATGAGGAGAGCCCTTAATTGGCTTCTGCCCATATTTCCTCCATGAATAATCATCAGAAGGGATATCTGCAAGTTTGTTACTTATGGCAGGTACCTTGATTGATCTCTTCACTCTATGTTTCCTACAAAAAGAATGCAAATGATTAGTAAAACAGAGGGCAATAGACAATAAAATTTTTTCGATAAGGCACCCATTACGATCTGAAAAGTTGATGATTTGATCTTCCACACCCCAATTGTTGAAAAAAAAAAATTGTAGCGACAAAGAGAGATATCAATTCAACCTCTTCTTTGAGCAATGACATTTGCCAGTGCTTCCACATTTCAAGCTCCCTTCATCTCCCCTTCCAGAAAACTTCCTCTTGTTGTCGGCCGACGTCGACGACGGTCCGATAAAATGGAACGAGCTCCCATCAGCGACGCTCCCGTCCATACTCAATGAAGACATGAAAGATCTAGCTGATGACATTGTCAATGTACAGTTAGAGCTATCAAAATTCAGATTCATCCCACTGTTACTCCTAAGAAACATCATCTCAGCTTGTTGTTTCATCTGTTTCTGATGAGCCAACATCCTCTGTTGTTGTTGTTGTTGTTGTTGAGGGAAGCTGAAGTTTAAAGATGGAGCTTGTTTGGGAATTTGGATGGAGTTTTTATCATTTTGACCCAATTCCAAATCTGGGTTTCCCATAAAAATTGAAACTTTACCATTCAAACTAGGCTGAAAAGGGTGAAAAATTTTGCTTGGAGGATCTGGTCTGTAAATTGGGCAATCCAAGAGGGTTTTTTGGGGCAAAGGGAGAGAAGGAATCTTGTTAAGCCTTCTAACTCTTGCATGACCAAAACCAGAATTCAAAAGAGAAACCACTTTTCTGAACTTGAAAACTGCTTCTCCAGTTTCCACCATTAATTTCCTCAACTGAGCTTGGTCTTGAGAAGGTTGATGAGCCAAAAGATTCAAAACTCCATGGCAGCTCTCTATGGCAGCTCTGTTAGCTTCTTCAACCTCTTCCATTTGCAAAACCCCACAAAGAAAAAACAGAATTTTCAGAACAAAAATGGTTCAGAAAAGTCCGAAAAGAACCAAAACAGGTAAAATCCAAGAAGGAATCATGAGAAGGTGAAGAAGTTGGGAAAATTGTAAGAAACAAAAAAGAAAGGAAAAAAACAGAGAGAAATGGACAGGAGTATGTATGAGGAAGAAAAAACAACAAAAACAGAGCGTATAAGTTTCTGAAACCCTAAACTAAAACTTCCATGATTTTGGTTCTGAGCGTGAAAAAGAAGACTTTTTTTTTTTTTTTTTTTAAAATTTTTTTTTCCTTTTCTTTTGTCTAGCTTGAGAAGAGAACCCAACCCCCGAAGAAGCCAGAACCAAAAACTACAAAGTTTCCATCTTTCCTACTTTTCTCGCTCTTTTTCCCACCTTGCTTATTTAAATAGTTTGGGAATTCTTTGGGAGAAATAAAAATTAAAAAAATAAAAAAGGGTGGGGTCTTTTTTTTTTTTGGGTGGGACCCAAAGAGTGGGGATTGCCAGTTGCTTTGCTTGAGAGAAGAGGGAGATGAGAAATTGAAATAACAAGAAATTGTGTCTTTTTGTGAAAAATTCGCTTTTGAATTGAATTAAGGGAGACGGTTTTCAAAATTGAGCTGTACTGTTGGGTGGGGGCCAATTTGTAATTTTCTTTTTAGATGTCTTTTTCTCATTAGTTGTTTTGAGGGTTTTTTTTTTTTTTTTTTTTTTTTGGGGTTTGTTTTTTTGTTGGTTTAGAGCCGCATTTTGGACTTGCCAAACATACACTCACCATGCACACACACTCATCATCCCACTTGTAAACTCTACTCTTTCTATTTCTCTCTCTCTCGAACAATAAATCCTTATCCTAAAGTTAGAAAAAAAAAAGTTTATTTTTTTTGAGAAAATTGCAAAAAGAAAAAAAAAATCTTCAAAATACTGAGCGGTTACAATCACACTCGCAAATTTTCAATTTGATCAATCATCTTGCTAAATTTAATTTTACAATTTTGTATTTGAGTTCAACAACGTGGGGTGAAGATTTGAACTTTTAACCTTTTAGTTGAGGATATGTGTTTTAACCATTTGCTTAAATAAAATATGTCTTAAACAGTTAAAGCTAAGCTCATTGTCAAACTTAATTTTACAATTAAACTTTTAATTGCAACATGCACAAACCATTCATGAAATATGAATTGTTACATTTGAACCTTAAAATTATCGAATTTGTTTCCATTTAACCCAATATTATATTTTCTTAACTATATAAAATTTGAAAATTATAATATTGACCATACAAAATTTGCTCCTTTCTAATCGATTTTAGGTTTCCATCTTGATTTCAGAAAATAAAAGATCTGGGTAAATAATTTGTGTTTGATTGTAACAATTCTATAGGATAAGAATTTGATTGAAACAACGCTTATAATTTAGAGGCGATTTGTCCATCTCACAATAGTTAAGATTTTAATTGTAACAATATTGTAATTTTGAGGGTGATTTAATCAAATTGAGAGTTTGATAGTGTTATTGTAAGTGCAACAATCCTTATAGTTCAAAAATGGTTTTTTGCAAATTTTTAGTTTTCTTTAATAATATAAGGTAGACAAAAAAAAAGTTACAATGTAGTGGTGAAGATTTAAATCTTATATCCATCCAAAATTTATTACTTTTAATTACTGAACTATGATGAGATTGACATATATATATATATATATATAATTTTACAAAAAAGGAAAATATATTTATAGATTCAAACTTTGATCCAATAGAATATTAAAGATGCCTTAATCTAAACAATGTTAAAAGTTGATAAAAGAAATCTATAAACTATGTTAAAAGTTGAAAAAAGAAAACGATATTATTTGCTTTCTTTTATTATTTATTTTTGACACCTACAATCTTGTATGTCGTTTTATTGCAATTTAGATGTAGCAAGTATAGAAATACGAGACTAATTTTGTAACTATCTCAAATTTGTCATTTTAGATTTAATTATTTTTTAAAAAAATATTTTGTTAGATTAATGTATAAAAATAAAAAATAAATAAAGATGTATAATGTCTTGAAGCAAGACAAAAAAAAAAGAAGAAAAAGAAAAGAAAAATTGCCATTACGGCCAAAGATTCGACCTGATGCAACCATAGCCGGAGAGACATGTCTTGCGGCTGACAGGAAAGTGGGTCCCGCTGGGCCCACAATAGTTGACCCTTTTCCGTATACGTTCCCCCCAGTCAAAGTCATCCAACCCGCAATTTTAGAAGACTTTCTTTTTTCATTATTTCAAACCAAAAATTAATTGTTTTTCTCTCTCTTTCTTTTGGTTTAAAAAAATGCCAAGTTCGAGTCATCAAATCTAAAATTAAATAGTGTCACATAATCAATCATACATGTCAATTTTAGTATAGTTATCCATTTATCAACATAAATATACAGGAGCGAAGCTACTGTAGATCCAAAAGCTCGACCCCTCCTGAACTTTGACAAATATTTAATATTAGTATTATACAATTCATTTTAAATGGCAAAACAAGCCTTTGACACAATGACATGAAAACTCCGAAGTCCCCCTGTTTTCGTTTCGCACTTTGTTTTATTTTTTGGTTTTTTTTCCATATTTTCTGTTTATATTATATTGTATATAAAATATTAATTTTTTAATTGATTTAAAACTTATTTTACATCTCTTCTAAATAATTTTATTACAAATATAGAATAATAATAATATATAATATTATATTTCTTTGTTTTAATTTCTTCTTCGTATCAGATATAAATGAAATGAATAAAAATATTATATTTAAGTAAATTATTTTTAGGAAATTAATTTTAGTAAATTAATTTTTGTTTCAAAATTTATTCTCTTTTTTGTATACTTATATAAAAATACCTAAAAAAAAAACTTTTAGTATTTGAACTCTCATGGAAGTAACAATTTAATCAATAAATTTTTAATTTGTAACAATTTAGTCCCATATTTTCACTTTTGTAATAATTTAGTCCCTGAACTTTAGTATATAGTGATTTAGTTTTTATATTTAAAAGCAGTAATAATTTAGTCTCTATTGTAAAACATATTATTAAGATATAATGAAATTTTTATGTAGATCAATAAACTGATTAGAGACCAAATGTGTTTACAAACAACAAAGTTTGAGTCGTTACATAATAAAAATTGACGATTAATAACGGCATATGAGGATTTGAACCTCCAATCTCAAAGGAATGACCAAAAGTATTTTTCTTTTTTAGTATAACAAATGTGGCGTATGAGAATTTGAACCTTTAACCTCAAAAAAATGAGTACATGTCAATTACCGCTAAGCTATGCTCACTTTGGCACCAAAGTGTTTTTCAAGCTATAAAAAAATCATCGAACAAACTAAAATCAAAATATATTAAGCCCCTCATGACATCAAGTTCTAGATCCACCACTGTAAATATAACTTAGCAGTAATTAACATGATCTACTCATTCCTTTGAGGTTTGAAGTTCAAATTCTCCATACTCCATATTTGTTATAGTAAAGGAAAAAAAAACCAATTTACCATCCTTAAGGTCAATGATTGAATCTCCCTACTCTGTAATTGTTGAACTAAAAAAAATAAAATAAAATAATCAATCATACACCTCTATGTCCTCATAATACTATTTTAATTTTGAACTTAATATATATATAACTTTAAAATTCTTTAATATTTAAAATCAAAGTTAAAATATAATTTTGGTTCCTAAACTTAGTATTCTTTTTAATTTGCCTAACAAGTTAAAATATTAGAAGATTCATATTTACAAATTACAGTAATATTTTCTCTCTCTCTATATAAATAAAAATAACTATAAAGTAAATAAATCTTCCTAAATTTAATTTGATAACAGAACGTATAGTTTAATCGAAAGATTTGTTTTTGTATGCTAAAAAAATGATATATTTGTATGTCTACCTCAAGAAGGTAGTTATAATTCCACTTCTTCTTTAAATATTTTTGTGAACTTTTTTTATCCGCACTTAATGATTAGAGATGACTAATTAAGAATTAAGAATTTAATCTCATCCACCCAACTGTCTGTCTCTCTCTCTCTCTCTCTCTCTCAAGTAGAGGACTACTTCTATTTGAATGAAGGGGAGAGAGAAAGAGAGACATTAGGGTTTGTAAGAAAATTTTTAGTATTTTAAATAAAGATATTTTGATATTTTAAAAGATGTATCTGAGATATCTTGAAGAGAATGTAGATATATAGAATTTGTCTAGAAAGTTTGATGCCTTTATGAACTTATTTTAATTTAGTGGGAAGGTTTTAAAATTAAATGATACCATAATCAATGGAAGTTAGTGGGATTGTCATTATTGCAAATTAATTGGTTTCATAAGTGCTCCTCATACACATCCAGAAAGCCCTCCATTTTGGTCATTATTAAAAAAAGTTAATAGGAATGATTTCCTTTCCCCATGTATTGTGTAAAAAAGATGCTACTTATATATCATGATTATTAAAATTATATATCATCATAAAAGATAACACATTAAATTAAAATTTTCTAAAAGAAAGATGTTAAAATTATTTGCTTTCAAGTTTTCACAATAGGACTCAACCATAAAGATTTTGTTCTCAATGCTTTATTTTTAAAACGTAAATCAATTTACTCATAATTTTTTAAAAACTTTTTTCACCTTTAGGGAAAAAAAACTTGTTTAAAGTGGTAGTAGAATTTTAAAAACAAAAGCAGATTCTTTTTTAATTTTTGGTTTGATTTCTTCTAAAGTTGATTATCAAGTGCGCATTTAAAAAATATGATAAAAAATATTTAAAATTGAAGAGCAATCTTGATTAAATGTGTTGAAATATAGTTTAAAATTGGGGTGATGTCAATTTTTAATATGATTGGGAAGTATTGAGATAAGCTAATAACAGTGAATAAGAATGGAAAAGACTTAGAAATCAAGGGGAATAATCATATGAATTTGAAAAGAGAATTTAAGATAATGGGTGTCACACGGTCTAAAAAGTAAGAGTATAAAGTTAATAAAAATTAGACACTTTTCTTTGGCTTGACTCTTTCAACCTTATCTCTTGTTGAAATTTTGAACTTCTTCCATTAACTGATAATGCTTTTTTTAATCTCTTTTTTATGTCTTAAAATAATTCCATCAGAATAATTCGACAGCATCAGCGCACAATTAAAACATTGTTCTAAACTAAAATACCATTTTAATCTTTGTACTTTAATTTTCATTTCATTTTAATCTTTGTATTTTTAAATGTCTAATTTTAGTCTTTATACTTTCAATAAATCTTAAAATTAGTTTCTATTGTTAGTTTTTTTTCGAAATTAGTTAAATAATAATAATAATTTTCATGTAAGAAAAGACACAATGTGAACTTATTTTTAAAATTTATAAAAAGAAGGCTAATAAAGACTATTTATTTTTTTTTTAAAAAAATAATAAACTATATGGACCAATTTTAAGCTTTAGAAACAAAAATTGGACATTCGAAAATACAGAGACTAAAATAAAATAAAACTAAAAATACATAGCCAAAAATGGCATTTTAACCTTTTCTTTAACTATTTTTTTTTAAAATTCAAATCTTATTTGATTTGTCAAAGTGAGCATAGATCAATAGTAATTGGTATGTACTCTCGACCAAGAGGTTAGAGGTTTGAACCACCTACTCCAAATATTATTTTGTTGAAAATAATGAAATTAACCAAAAAAAAAAATCCGTGATTTTGAAAATGTTAGGGTTCGTTTGATAACGTTCCTGTTTCTCATTTTTCAAGAAACAGACATGTTTGATAAACCATTCTGTTTCTTGTTTCTAAATTTTTTAGAAACGTTTTTAAAAAAATGGCAGATTTTGAGAAACTTCAAAAAGTAGTTTCTCAAATTCTGTTTCTGTTTTTTTTTTTTTTTTTTTTTTCCATATTTCATGCATGTATTCATATTTCTCTTTTTACCTATCTATCCTCTCTCTCTTCTTTCTCTCTCTTCCATTCTATTTTTTTTAATACTTTTTAATCTTTTTGTTTTTTCTTCTTATTTTTTGATTTATTTCTTTCTATTCGTTCTCTTTCTTTCATCATAATATTTTTTCTTTTAATAGTTTATTATCTTTTTTTTTTCTTTTTTTCTTTTTACTTTTCTCTTTTCGTTTATGTTTTTCTCTTCTCTCTCTTATTTTCTTATTTTCTTTTACTTTACATTAACGAGCTTATAATAATTATTTTTTATTTAATTCTCTATTTTTTTCCTTTTGGTAGGATTTTATTTTTTTATTAAATAAATAAACTAATAATGTATTTCATATTTACCATTAAATGTAAAAAAATATATACACTCTCTTTCTTTTTCTGATTTTACTTGTGTGTATTATTGGCTAATGCATTTTAAAAAAAATAAAAATAAAGTTTGCTATTAAATTAAAAAAATGTGGATATGTTCGATTGTCTAACCTTACAATTTACAAATTTGTCTAATTGAACTAATTTTTTAAGTCAAAATCGTTTAAGGTGAATTGATTGAAGTGAGAAATAACATTGCAAATCAAATTTGAACAATATTTGAAGGATAAAATTTATTATTATTATTATTATTAATTAGATTTTGGGCCTTAATAAAATACTATAACCTTTTTATAATTGTTTTATATTTATTTACTAAATTTTATTTTTACCAAAAAACAAGAAACAAGAAACAGAAATAGTTATCAAACATGTTTCTGTTTTTAGTTTTTAAAAAACAGAAACAAGAAACGAGAAACAAAAACAAGAAATAAGAAACGAAAACGTTATCAAACGGGACATTATATTTCCAAAATTGTCACTCATAAAAATAACATATCAGGACTCCGTATCACTTCAACGGGTAAAAGACCTTTTTTATTTTTTAGCAATATTAAAAGTGAAATACTGGGCTATCCGGTGGATATAAACCGGTTTTAAAATAAGAGAAAAAAACTGATTTTTTTTCCTTCTAATAAAATTTTCAAGAATAAAAAGAGAGAATTTTTAGAGTTCAAAATTTAAAGGAAGCATAATTCCCATTCTTTGAACGGGGTTCTTCTCCCTCAACCTGATTGATAGCATAGAGCATCCCACTATAACCTCTAGAAAAAAATAATAAGCAAAAAGACAAAAATATCTCTAATTTTGCATAACAACAAAATTAAAGCTAAGTTACCAGTTTAATTCATATAATCTTAAATGCTTCATTATCATTTATATATTTCTGTAACAAATTATTTAACGTTTTTGCCATTAGCAAAAGCAGTTAGCAATAAATATACAATTAAATTAAAAGTTTAGTACATCAACTTTCAAATCGTGTCATCTTAATTCCTAAACTTTAAAAAGTGTCTAATATATTTTTAAACTTTCAATTTTGTGTCCAATAGATCCTTGAACTTTAAAAGTGTCTAATAAACTTTTAAAACTTTCAATTTTGTGATTGATAGATCTTTGAATTTTTAATTTTTTTAAAAAAATCCACGGACCTTATAGACACAAAAGTGAAAGTTTAAGGTCCTACTACATATAAAATTAAATTTTACATCTAATAGATCAATCGATTTTTTAAAATTCAGGAATCTATTAGACACAAAATTGAAAATTCAATGACCTATTAGCTATTAAACATTTTTAAAGTTTAAAGACCTATTAGATATAAAATTGAAAGTTCAAAGACTTATTGGATACTTTTTAAAGTTCAGCCACATTTTAGCCACAAATTTAAAAGTTAAGGACTAAGCTTGTGATTTACAAGCTAAATATGATGTGAGAAATAAATCTTTAGCCACGTCCGGATGCTATCAGTAATCAAATACCCCTCAACTTTTCTTTTTCAAAAGCTCAATATTGGCCCTACTCACATTGGATCTCACCCCACTAACAAAGATCTATAACTTCACTTTGAGAAGGGGAAAAAAAAGAATATACAACGTTTGAATTTCTACACAAGATAATGAGACACATGAATTTAAACACTCCTTTTAATAAAGTGGTCCAACAAAAGGAAAAAGGTGTTGGTTTTGGATTTTGGTTGGACATGTTGTGGGCTACCGAGGTACGATCCTATTAGAGAGGCTTTGAAAGATGGAGGGTTTCTTGCTATCCTTTGAATCTAACCCTTCTTTCACCCTCCAATATCATTGGATTTAAGCTAATAAGTCAAAAACTTTGATGTAATCTATCCCATCTCCCATAAATAGCAAAATTAGTTTCAACAAATCTTTCATTGAAGTTGGACAACTTTTTAGTTTTGTATCTAAGTGCATGGACACATTGCACTTTGCTATTGAAAAAAAAAAAAACCTCTTACTCTGGTCAAACATACTGTCACATGGGCATTCATAAATCTAGTTGGCTTAGATTAAGAGACATTTCAAACTCGAATGATGAAATTCTACATTTATCTCATCTAAATGATCCTCTTAGTAGATGATAAATCCAACTCAACCCAACTATTAATGGAGGATTTCCAAAAGGCTTGTTGAAGAAGGGCTATTGACCTTTGAAGAAAGTAATTATAAATCATAAAATTTTATAATGCAACATGCTGAGAACTTCATACCAGAATTTTGTCTAGATTATGAGACCAAGGGGATTAAAATACAGCCTTGGAAAGTGGGCATTTTCATTGAGTGGGAAACTCTGAAATATCAACAATAACATGTTCATAATCATCTGTTTGAAAGGAATCTTCAGACTGCAGCTCACACTGAGTAGTCAGTAGCCCTACATGGACAACAAATTCAACATGGCAAGGCGACTTTATCTCCCCAAAGAACAAAAGTGTGGTGGTGTTTTTGCTTGGCCAGTGAAGCCAAGAAGGTTGCATTTGACAGTGACTGAAACAGCTTTCTTCAATCTTGAAACAATCACATGCTAAAGATGAAAAAGATGTGTACTTTTAGGGAACAGATTCCTAGATATGAACCAAAGGTGAAAGCAATAAAGTTGAAGGGTGTGGTATTTCTGCCTGGCTCAAGACTACATAGATGAGTTTGTGTTTTGGAATTTTGAATTTGGGTTCCTTATAATATTTTTTTAATGGTCATGAATATTTTTTTTAATGATCATGAATATCCAAACCATGTAGTTCAACTAACCTTATGGAACAATTGCATTGAAATATTTGATGCTTAAAAACCTTGTATGATATTTAACATCTTAATAGACAACTACAACGATTTAATCCCATAAACTAAAACCTTTTGTCAATCTGAGCCCAACTCAACTAGTTAAAATATGATGTCCTTGACCAAAAGGTCAAAAGTTCGAATCCCACTCTCACAAAAACTTTTGAGATTAGATTGCTCTATTGGCCATTGGACTAACCATACATTTTGTTGCCAATGAAAAAGACGAGATTGAGGCACTAGGTACACCCTAGTATAGAAGAAACGAGGTCTTATGCATGGATTGATTCTATGAGTATAGAAGATTTATAGTATTAAGAAATATTTTCTAACTTCTATAAAGTGCCAGCAACTCCAAAATTAAACATCAGAACATCTTTTGGAGCAGGGTGAGCCATTATAATTCTTCTCAGTACTTTTTTCCAATCAATTTGATCAACTTTAGAATACTAGCAGTGTGCTTGAATTAGTTTTTTAATATCTTAAACGTGCTTTTAACTAATTTAATTTTTTTTTAATGATGTTTGACTAAAGGTCAAAAAGTTACTTTCAAAATTTTAAAGACACCACAGAGCACTGCTCACAGAGAAAGCATTTAGCTAGTGTTTTTTTTTCCAAAAATATTTGTTGAAAAAAATGATTCACCTAAAGCAATCTCGAATACACTCGTCTATAACTATAACAAGCCATGTTCAGCTCCATCAAAAGAAGAGACTTGAGCTTTGATGGGTGAAATTCCAGCGATTGAAACAAACCCCAGAAATACTTCCCAAAAGCAACTAAAGAAGGTGGCTTCTATGCAGATTTGAAGATAAAGCTAAAATGGTGATGGTGGGAGCATCTTGGTAAAGACTAAAGCGTTGTTAAAGAAAAATCCTGATATGCATGCACTCAAAGTGGTTTTAGTGGGCTGTCCTAGTGGTTCAATGTGCAAGGCATGCGATTAAATCTGAAATCAGGAGGCACAAGAAAGCAAAGTCTGCCAACGTCTAACAATCTACCAAATAAAATACTCGATCCCAGTTGATTTTCTAATAGAAGTTAAATAATCAAATAGAATATAATTGCCTTACACGCAACAATAATGGATACCTAAGACTACCTACAAAATTGTATTTTATATTGAAGTAGACAATGAAGGATATGAAAAATTAAAAAGGTCTAGATATTAGAAATAGAGAAGAGAATCCTCACCATGTTTACATGGCAGAAGGACAATCCTCATTTAAAAAGCTTTGAAAAAACTCTTCAAATCTTGTGTTATTGTTATTGTTAAATTATATCATATGATCCTTCCATATTTTCTATTCATTAATAGATTAACCTGTGCTCTTACATAAATTTCTTAAATTATTATTATTTTTAGTTTAGATGCTATCCATACTAGCTTACCTATACTTCGCTAGTCTCTCAGGACAACTACCATACCTTTAAATATTTGGTTGCCAGGACCACCATGAAGTCTAAACCATTCCCTAAAAGTGCCTTTACTTTTTTTACTTGCGCCAACAAGAAAATAACCACTAGGTCAACCGTGGTTAATTTCTTATATTACTTTGAACTAAAATATAATGAAGTTTTGGCACAAGATGTTAACAGATCATGCAGCATAGGAGCAAATCTGTGTACCGAGGTAGAACTTGAGAAAATGTCTATCAATGTAGAAGAAAAATCATGTACTACAACGAACTGCACACCAAGATTTTTTAAGAAAAATGGGACGGCATACGGTAAATTTACTCAAGAACTCTAGTAATCTATTCTGAAAAGATTAACTAAAAAAATTAGTAAATTGAGATTATAATTCATCAATGGGTTTAGAGAAGTACGAGAAACCTATCCGTGCAGTAGTCAATGAGAAGTCATTGCTTCCTCCCCCTTCCTTTCTTAGTTGGCTGTGCATCAACCTGTTCTTTGCCCGTCACTTCCGATATATCCACTTCACAAAAGAGAGAAGGCAAAATATAAGAGCATTCCAACTAGTAGAACTGAGTGCACATTAGATTTACAAGTTGAAGCATTGCTGGTTAAATAATAATAAAGGGATAAAGAAAGATGGTCCATGAATGCTAAGGTTGCATTTTTTAGATCATAGATTGTGAGAACTCCAGGCACACCGAGAACCATTTTCACCAATTTAACAAAGTTAGCAAGCAGGTCTATATTCATTCACGGACACAAACTGCATTCAGAAGAGAAGTGAACTCGTCCTTCAAGTACTGATATCATCATGGAACTGATTTACATGTTGCTGAAATTTAAGGATATGGGGACTTTCATGCAATTAGAGAATATATACTTTTCATTCCATTCATCCATATAGACAACAAGGATTCAAATCTTAATATAATTCTAGAGCAAAATCATGTCAATAGCAAGTGGTTATTTATTATTTAACAGAGTATTCAGATCCTCCATTAATCAACACAAATTCAAAGAAAAATACCATCAGGGCCCCGGGCCATCAGAGTGAAGAATATGTTGTTGAGTTTTTCCATCTTCTTGGCGTCCTGTGCCTGGTCAGTCTTGAACTTAAGACACTGGTGAACAGGGAGAAAACAAAAGGAAGAAAAAAAAAAGAAGAGAAAATTAGTAGACCTCACAAGTCTAGAAAGAAAAGAACTAATATTCCGATAATGATATTGTTATGATTTGGCATACGCCCTTATGCCAATTGGTTAACTTCCAGAGTGTTTGTTTCAATACAAGATCATTGACTTGTCCCGGTTTACCACGAGGGTATGTTGCACATACACAATAAATTCCGCATACAAGCAAGCATCAATATATGAATTTCACTCACCATATTCTTAGTTGATATCTTGCACCCATGTATCTCGTCCTAATTGGTTTTCATTTTTCCATATGAGAGAAAAGAAAACCATTCTTAACATGGTACAGACACTCCCACATCCTAATCTTCCGCTAGAATGATTATGAAAGAAACCGAAAGAGTTGGTGAAAGTTTTGGTTTGGATTAGTGATTAGGTATAAGACCTGATTTCTAAACTACTGGTTGGTTTGTAGTTGCATAAAACAGTGGCATCCAATTTAATTCAACGCATCGAATTCAATTGTTGTCTACTCAACACTTTACAGAAGAATAAAGCGGAGAAGCATATATAGAAACGAAAACTTGATCACAAGTCTGCTTGGCTACACGTGCATCAAACACTCAACACGCATCTTCAAACATTGGCATATAATATTCATACGGCTAAAATTTTGCCACATTAACCGCAGACCCATGCATTTAGTTGGAAGTCAATAATCAAAATTCGCACCCTGATCACTGATCATAAGAACACAAGATGTTAATCAATGATCCAACAAACAATTCCTTACCTCACGGTTATCGGTGACCTTAAGAACCAGTTTCCCATCGCAGTGTCGATACTTTATGTTGTACCGCGTCTAAATTTCCAATGGGATTGAAAAAAAATAAAAAAACAGTGGTCGCAGTTAGAATGAATCAAAATACGACGAAAGTTGCAATAAACGGAACGTATGGGTAAACTGTAAGTTCGCAATCGCAGATAATGTTTACAGAAACCAAGTTAGTCAGATAGATAGATTAGAACGCCCTTCACAATTCATTATGCTCCAATTCATATCATTCAAGTCCTCGTCGCTGATTTGCTCAGTTTCATGAAATTCGACAGTTAAAAAGGCAATTAGAGAATAACAATACAACGATGCGATCTATTTTCTCATCTGTGATGTTAATTTCTCAGCATTCAAACAGAAAACGATATCTAGGAAATCGGATTTCAAAGTTATAACTTACGGAATTGGGATCGGAACGGAACAATTGCACAGAACGCTCGACGAATTCATCCCAGGAGTTAATGTACACCATGGCTCTGCGGCAGAAGCGAAAGAGAGGGAAAGCTTGGGAAATTTAGCGAGCGGCGAACACTTGGTTTCTTTGGAATGATTATCACAGATTCACAAGCGCGATGTGAAAAAATGTTGGAAATAACCTACCGCTTCCTCTTTAATCAATTTTTTTTTTTGTTTTTTTTTGTTTTTCAATTTTGTTATTCTAATGAGAATTTAATTCCATTTTAGTACTTATATTTTTAAATATCTAAATTTAGCTATATATTTTTAATAAATCTTAAAATTAATCTCTACTATTAATTTAAAATTAGTTAAATAATAATAATAATTTGGTTAAATTATAAATTTAGTTATTATAATTTGAAAAAAGCTATAATTTAATTCTCTTAATTTTAAAGTTAGAATTTCGTCCTTATAGTTTAATAAAACTTCACAAATAGTCTGTAGTTTGATAAAACTCTAATAATTAGTCCCTATGATAGGACTATTTATGAGGACTTTATGAAATCATAGAGACTATTTCTAACATTTAAAACTATATGGACTAAACTCTAACTTTCTCAAAATCATAAGAACTAAAATTGTAATTTAACCTAATAATTTTTATGTAAGAAAATACATAATGTGAACATATTTCTAAAATTTATAGAAGAAAGTCTAACAAAGACTATTTTTTTTTTGAAAAAGTTAACAATAAACTAATAGTAAAACCAATTTTAAGCTTTTATTAAAAGTCCATAGATTAAATTTAAACATTTAAAAGTAACGCAACCTTCAATTTTTGTTCTTTTATCTTTCTTCTTTCATGGTGTTTTTAGTTCAACAATATGGGACTTTTTTTTTTTTTTTTTTTTCGTAAAAGAGTTTGTTAAAACTAGAGAGTATTTTCCAAACTTACTGCTGGCATTTAATTTGCGGTCGACATCGACAATGGCGATGCTGCTCTAGTCTCCTCTCTTTTGGGTTCTTTCACTTCCCACGTACGTTGTTGGGTTCCAAAAGCTGTGGGAATTTGGATCTCAATTCGGAATTGATGAATAATTTTTATTCCATTCAACCCACCAAAATATCCCTAATTACAAATATTTTAAATGAAGCCTCCTTGCACCAGATTTATCAAACACAGAACTTTTCAAGTTTAAAATATCAACACGACACGTCGACACACGCAAACATCCAAGGACCATTGTACAGAACAAAGATGAATCCGTCAACAAATCTTCAAAAACAATTCCAACAAACCTTTTCACAAACAGATTACGATCGTCAAAGCCGTCAAGTTGTACTCTCAGTGGAGACTGAGAGACAAAAAAAAAAAAAAAGGTTTAATTTCCACTCGCTATTAAGAAAATTTTGACTTTTTTCCCCATGTTTCTGATTTTTCAACGCCCAAAGAAAAAAGGGTTCTTGTCCAAATGTTTCAAAACATCCTCAAAGTTAAAGCTAGGTTTGAAAGGTTCTGTGGTTCACAGTCCTTGTCTCCGAAGATCTAAGGAAAAAAAAGGAACCTCGTATTGTGCTTTTAAACGCTCTGTTGTCAGAAATCGGGCAAAATCTTGTTTTACTCAGCCGGAGATGTCGCCGCCGGCAGACGGAGGAGAAGAGGAAACTGGTGGCGGAGAAGACAGAGTGGCGGCGGAGGTAGATTCAGGGAAGGGGACATGGAAGCATGCGGCGTTTCATGTGGCAACCACCGTTGCTACGCCGGCTGCTTATGCTCCTCTGCCCTTTGCTCTGGCTTCGCTTGGTTGGGCTTTAGGTAATTCTTCTTCCTCTAAATTCTAATGGTTTCCTTTTTTTTTTTTTTTTTTTTTTTTTTGGGTTTTGTTTTGTTTTTATTTGTTTAAAATATAAGTTTTGTCTCTCATTGAACTTTTAATTTTGCATTTAATAGGTAGTTGTAGTTGACTCATTTGACGTGTTATAAATTTTATTGATATATTAGATGTGAAGTTGAATTTTGTATTAAATAGGATATATATATTTTTTTAATTTTGTATTTAATAAGTATGCAAGAATCTATTAGACTCGCCAAAGTGGGCATAACTCAACGGTAATTGACATGTGCCTTCTACCAAAAGGTCAAAGATTCGAATCACTCACTCCCAAATGTTGTTGTTGAACTAAAAAACGGAATCTATTAGACTCTTGGACTAATTTAGCCTTTTTGTTTGTTCTTGTGTTTTTTTATTTATTTGTTCTTATTATTTTTTGTTTTCATATTTCTAGGTAATAAGTATAAACAAGTTTTTGTTTCATGTCTATGTTGTCAACTTTCAAGGACTAAGACAAACTAACTTTTGCCAACATGAGCATAGCTGAGCACACATTTGTTGTGTAAAAAAAAAAAAAAGGGAGAATTCAGCTTTCCAAAAATAGGTTCAAGTTAATAGTAGTTGTATTGCTCATTCACAAGGCTAGGGCAGAAAATCAGATTCAAGTCCTTGAATCTTGAAGTTGGATGCAATTTGGTAAAACTTACAGTACATATGCTTGCCATTGCCAATTGCTATTCATTTTTTGGATTAAAGGGGTTTTGTGGTACTACAAGCAGAGAGTCAGCCTTTATAAGGTTGAGAAGTTTGAATGCAATCAAACTATTTTGTCATTTTAGAGTGTGCTTGACAAAAAAAATTTGGACTCACGAAAAGTACCTTTAGATAATCTTAATCAATTTCTAAGCACGGTTTGATAATCATTTTGTTTTTGGTTTTCTGTTTTTGAAAATTAAGATTAAACACTACTTCCATGTAGTTTTCTTGCTTTATCACCTACTTTTTATAAATGTTTTAAAAAATCAAGCCAAATTTTGAAAACTAAAAAAAAGTAGTTTTAAAAAACTTGATTTTGTTTTTAAAATTTAGCTTAAGTATTTTTAAGGAAGGTGGAATGCTTACCAAAGAGTTGTGAGGAAACAAACATAATTTTAAAAAACAGAAAACAAAAAACAAAATAATGTTCAAAGAGAGCCTAAGAAAATACATTTCAAAGTTTCAGAAACATTTAAAAAGTGCTTTAAAAGTGTTTTGGTAAGAGATAATGGATAAGTATCACCACACCAGTCTAAAAGTGTTATATGTCTAAAGTAATTCACTTAAAAACACTACTCTTCAACCATACTCGTATTTTGACTAAAATTACTCGTATGGGGTCGGGACAGTTGAGTTCATTTACTAATATACCCTTGTTGGGCTTGGACAATTCACTGCTACTCTTGTTTAGGAGTTTGCAGCTTGGTAACAGGGACACTTGCAACATGGTATTCTAGTCTTTTGGTTGCATCTCTATGGGAATGGGATGGGAAGAAGCATGTCACATATCGAAACCTGGCCGAGAGCATATTCGGTAAGTGTTATTTATTTCTATCTATAGTTGCATCAGTTATCTATTTTTGTAAAGATGAGAATAATTTATGAGTTTAGTTATAAACACATTGGTTGGTTTAAGGGCGTCGAAAATGATTTGTTTATAAGAAGTGTATTCAAAGTGTTTTTCATATAATAATTTTAACGTTTGATTATACACTTTTAAAAGTGATTTTGAATAAGTTAAATTTAAAATTGAAATGATTTTGGCCATTCCAAAATCACTCCAAAAAATGCCCTAATTCATGCTAAGTTGAAACATTATGCTATTAATCCTCTAAGTTTATGTGAGGCCCCCGATTATTAACACTTATTTGAGGAAGGGTAAGGTAGGAAAGTAAAATAATTTGTAGTCTGTTGGGGTGTGGGCCCGGTGGTGAAAGTGTGCGTGCAAGTTTTTGTGAAAGGATATTTGAGGAGTATGGTTAGGGGGTGAGGGTGTGGAGAATTTCGGGTAGACTTGTGTCTAGGGAGGGAACCAGCTCTCTCTAAAAAGCTGGGAGTCATCTTGATCCTTTTTGGGTTTGTCTATCATTGCTATTTTGTATTGAAGGTTTCTTTTCAATGATATAACCATTGTCTATTGTTGAGATATCAATAGAATAGTGTTTCCAAGGCTATTTCTGTGTGTGGGTTGTATATCCTTGTTATTTCACAGGTGGATCGATCGGGTACCTAACAATTTGGTATCAGAGCACGTTACATCCTGGGGAAAACGAGGAGCATGGCGCAGAGACATATGGAAGAGAGAGTATAAGGATCGAGAGGGAGGTCAGTGACCTGCAAGTGGCGATAATGGAACTGACGAAGAACTTGGGTATCTTGTTCGATCGAGTTAATGAGAGCCAGAGGAGTTCGGATGAAGCATGCGAGTATTAGAAGAGACAGGCGGAGGAAATGCGTGATAATCACAAGGCCTTGGTGATGATAATCGCCGGCAAGGGAGAGAAGTAGGGAGATAGTTCTGCCACCCTCACAGCTCAGTCAGGCAGGATCAAGGATTGGAGAAAGCTCCGGAATACAAATAGAGATAACCAATAAGGTTGGAGGAGGGGTGGGCCAAAAGGTAGAACCCCCGAGCGATCAAAGCAAGTTCAAGAAATTGGAGATGCCTGTGTTTAATGGGACTAACCCCGATTTGTGGTTGTTCAGGGCAGAAACGTATTTTGAGGTACACCAATTGAACGACGTGGAGAAGATCAATGTTTCAATAGTTAGTTTTGATATGGATGTAGTCAACTGGTATCGCTATACCAACAATTGATCCAAGGTAACTTCCTAGGAAGATATGAAGTCCAGAATATTTGCTTGCTACCGGCCAACTCAAAAGGGAAGCCTCTGTGCCAGATTTTTGGCGATTAAGCAAGAAGGAACTCTAGCAGAATATCGCAAGAAGTTTGAAGTTTTCTTGGCACCGGTTCTCACAGTACTGTCGGAGGACATGTTGCATAATACCTTCCTAAATGGACTCAGACCGACGATCAGAGCAGAGGTGGTGAGTCGACAACCTAAAGGGCTGGATGAAATTGTGGAACAAGCCCAGTTGATCGAGGATCGCAATTTGGCTCTCAAGTTAGCCCAGGAAGAGGAGGCCCAATTATGGGCTCGCAACCACAGTATGGGGACGACCCAAACTCAAGGTAGAATGGTAACGGGCCAGGGATTCGGTGTACTGGGTAAGACTCCTTTCAGCCCTTCATAAGGTACGAATTGGAAAGGAGCAAATTATATGAAGTCAGTTTTGATACCAGGGAAAGTGTTCGCAGGGAACCCTCGAGGCGATTATCGAACGCTGAGTTCCAAGCTAAACAAGAGAAGGGGGTGTGTTTTCGATGTGATGAAAAGTATTCTGCCAACCATCGCTGTAAGAATCGAGAAGTTCGAGAGTTAAGAGTTATGTTGGTCGGCGAATTCAGCGAAATCGAACTTATACAAGGGGCTGGAGAGGAAACAGATCCGCCAGAAGAGGCCGCTGAGTTAAAACATGCAGAGCTAGTAGACGCCGTGGAACTAGAGTTGAAGTCGGTTCTGGGGTTCACTACTCTAGGAACGATGAAGGTCCGCGGAAGAGTTGGGGAGAGAAAGGTTGTTGTCCTGATTGACAACGGAGCCACCCACAATTTTATTTCCCAAAAGTTGGCTGAAGAGTTTAAGCTACCAGTGATGGATACGGCAAACAATGGGATCGTCATGGGCAATGGAGTAGCAGTCAAAGGTAAAGGAGTATGTAAGGAAGTGGCTGTCCATCTTAAGGAAGTATCCATCGTGGAAGATTTTTTACCCCTAGACTTGGGGCAAGTTGAAGTGGTTCTGGGAATGCAATGGATTAGAACGATGGGCTACATGGAGGTCGATTGGATTGACCTCACCATGACGTTTGGCACTGGGGATACGAAAATTACTATCCAAGGTGACCCTTCCCTAACAGTCACTGAGATTTCCTTGAAGATGATGGCTAAGTTGTGGACCGAACAAGATCAAGGTTATGTGGTCGAATTCAGGGGTTTAAGGGTGGAAGAAAAGGACTATGATACCGAATCGGTAGTTCAGATTGACCCCAGGAGTTATAGAGCTATTAGAAGAATTTGATAAGGTGTTCCATCTACCAAAGAAATTACCCCCTAAGCGACGCGTAGATCATCGCATTGTGTTGAAGGATGAGAACCAGACGATCAATGTGAGACCCTATAAATATGCGCACGCCAGAAGACTGAGATTGAAACGTTGATAGGAGAAATGTTAGCTGCGGGAATTATTCGTGCCAGTAATAGTCCATTTTCTAGTCCAGTACTCCTGGTCAAGAAAAAAGATGGGGGATGGAGGTTTTGTGTAGATTACCGAGCATTGAATCAAGCTACGGTTCCCGAAAAATTCCCTATACTGGTCATTGAGGAACTATTGGACGAATTACATGGTTCACAAATATATTCTAAACTGGACCTCAAGTCGGGATATCATCAAATCAGAATGTGTGAACAGGATATACCCAAGACAACTTTCAGGACTCATGAGGGCCACTACGAATTCTTGGTCATGCCATTCGGTTTGACAAATGCACCAGCAACATTTCAGTCATTGACGAATAAGGTATTTCGACCTTTTTTAAGGAAGTTTATTTTAGTATTTTTTGATGACATACTTGTGTATAGCCTTTATTATGATACACATCTAAAGCATTTGGGAATAGTGTTTGAAACACTATGTCACAATTCCTTGTTCGCGAATCGTACTGAATGTGTTTTTGCTCAAGATCGGGTGGAGTATCTGGGACACTGGGTATCAGCGAAAGGGGTGGAAGCGGACCGGTAAAATACAAGCAATGTTGGATTGGCCGATACCCATGACTGTCAAGGAGTTGCTTGGATTTCTGGGGCTCATCGGTTACTATCGACTGTTTGTGCTGAACTACAATCTGATAGTAGGACCGTTGAATCAGTTGTTAAAGAAAGATGCTTTCCAGTGGAATGATGAAGCCCATCGAGCCTTTGAGCAGCTCAAACAAGCTATGGCCACTCTCCCTGTTCTTGCATTGCCAAACTTCTCCTTACCCATTATAATAGAGACAGATGCATCGGGCACAGGGGTGGAAGTAGTTCTCTCTCAGAAACAGAGATCGATAGCTTATTTCAGCCAAGCCTTATCAGCAAGATCACGACTCAAACCCGTGTATGAAAGGGAATTCATGGCCATAGTTCTAGAGGTTCAAAAATGGCGGCATTATCTGTTGGGTTAGAGGTTTATAGTCCTTACGGATCAAAGAGCCCTACGATATCTTCTTGAGCAGACCAAAGTCCAACTGGAATATTAGAAATGGGGTTACTTGGGTATGACTTTGAGATCCGCTATCAACCAGGGTTGTTGAATAAAGCAGCGGTTGCTTTATCCCGAATGCAAGAAAGGGAGACGGAGCAAGTCGAAACGGATCTCAATATGCTATTAGTCCCCTCCATTTTGGACTATGACACCATTTAGAAGGAAATGGAACAAAATCCTGAATTAATGAAGTCGATTCGGTATCCCATCCAAAGTTTTAAGTACAACAGAATCAACTAAGGTACGATTAGTCCTCTCGAGTAAGTCTTCACTCTTACCTTCCATCCTCTCTACTTTTCATGACTCGGTGTTGGGCGGTCATTCGGGATTTTTGCAAATAAACAGATGACTGCAGAATTGTATTGGAAGGGAATGAAGACTGATGTTAAAAATTATGTAGAAAAGTGTGGAATTTGCCAAAGAAACAAGGTGGATTCACTGTCTCCGGCTGGGTTACTACAACCTCTACCCACCCCCAATGGCATTTAGGAGGATTTAACTACGGATTTTATTGAAGGTTTACCCCATTCTCAAGGAAAGAATTCTATCTTCGTGATTGTTGACCGCATGAGCAGGTACGCCCATTTTATAGCATTGCGCCACCCTTTTTCGGCCAAGGATGTAGCGACTCTCTTCATTAAAGAAGTGGTGAGACTCCATTCCTAGAACGACTGTGTCGGATCGGGACAAAATTTTTGTTAGTAGGTTTTGGAATGAGCTATTCAAAATGCAGGGAACTCAACTACGACGGAGTACATCCTTTCATCCTCAAATGGATGGACAGTTTGAGCGGGTGAGAAGCCAACGCAGTGGGAACAATGGCTCCAATGGGTGGAATATTTGTATAATACCACCTTTCATATATCAACTAATACCACTCATTTCCTTGCAGTCTATGGTCGACATCCTCCACCTTTACTGTCATATGGCGACAAGAAGACGACTAATAATACTCTTGAACAACTGCTCTTGGACCGAGACCGGGCTTTGGTAGCATTAAGGAGAATTTGCGATTGGTTCAGGATCGGATGAAGAAACAAGCTGACAAGAAACGGCGAGATATCGAGTTTCAAGTTGGAGATGTGATGTATTTGAAGTTACGGCCATATAAACAGAAATCGATGGCTCCCCAAGATGCTGTGAGAAACTTTCGCCTAAGTATTTTGGGCCTTATGAAATACTGGAACGAATTGGAGTCGTAGCTTATAGATTAGCATTGCCACCAGAATCTTCTATTCATGATGTCTTCCATGTTTCACAGTTGAGGAGGGCAGTAGCTGCTGACATAGTCACAACCTCCATTATTTACCCGGGAATATGAATGGACAGCAAAACCAGCGAGGCGGCTTGGTGTACGATGGAACGATGACTTGAAAGAAGAACAATGGTTGGTAACTTGGCAAGGAGGGGCAGAGTGTGATGCCACTTGGGAAACATCAACAGTAATTCAAGAACAATTTCCAGATATTCACCTTGAGGACAAGGTGCCTCAACATCCGGGGGGGTATTGTGAGGCTCCCGATTATTAACAATTATTCGAGGAAGGGTAAGGTAGGAAAGTAAAATAATTTGTAGTCTGTTGGGGTGTGGGCCCGGTGGTGAAAGTGTGCGTGCAAGTTTCTGTGAAAGGATATTTGAGGAGTACGGTTAGGGGGTGAAGGTGTGGAGAATTTCGGGTAGACTTGTGTCTAGGGAGGGAACCAGCTCTCTCTAAAAAGCTGGGAGTCATCTTGATCCTTTTTGGGTTTGTCTATCGTTGCTATTTTGTATTGAAGGTTTCTTTTCAATGATATAACCACTGTCTATTGCTGAGATATCAATAGAATAGTGTTTCTGTTAGGTATCGCACCGGTTCCCTGTTTAGTCAAGCAGAAAATGCACAATTCCACAACAAGATAACAAACAACACTGTTCTATTGAGAGTTCTTCAATAGACAGTGGTATATATACTGATATTATTGAATTCAAATAGCAAAAGGAACCAGATGAACCACAATCCCTCAGCTATTAGAGAGCTAAAGGCTCTCTCCTACCCTTTCCTTACTCCAGTCTTTTCCTGCCTGATCCTTTCTCTCCACAGAGTCTATAAGGCCCTCACTCCCACACAAGTCGTACAACCACCCTTGCCCCTCAAACAAAATTGGTCCCCACTAACCGTTATGCCACTATTCCCAAATTACCCCTTCTTTTATAAGTTTTAGTGACAGGAGGTCTAACAGTTTCCAAGGCTATTTTTGTGTGTGTGGGTTGTATATCCTTGTTATTTCACTGGTGGATCGATCGGATACCCAACCGTTTATTCCCTATACACCATTGCCTCTGATTCATTTGGAAATATTTTTCACCTTTTGTTATGCTCATTTTAATATGTTTTAATCTCCTGGGCCTGGGGCTCGTTTTACAGTTTCTTGTTTCCCATTTTTCATTTCCTATTTATTGCTTCTTGTTTCATTTTTCTAATAAAGAAAAACAAAACTATATTTGGTAACAATTTCCAGAGGACTCAAAGAATGATAAAATAATGTTTTGGAAAAAAAACTGGAAGAAAAAACAATAAACAATAAACTTGAAGTGAGAAATGAAAACAAACTGGAAATAAGAAGCAGGAAAGGAGGAACATGAACACTACTAAACAACCCCATGTTTATGAGTGGCATGGTTTAAACTGGATTTTTTTAAAACTTTCCTATGTTTTGAAATTTAATAAGCACAGAAATAAGTAACAAATTGTCAACTATATTTTCCTTGCTTCTTTAACTACAATGTCTTTTTTTTTTGTCTGATTCTTGAAGGCTTATGGGGTTACTGGTCTGTCGCCTTTTTTCAGCAGGTGGCTGCTTTAGGCAATAACATTGCCATTCAAATTGCTGCTGGCAGTAGCCTTAAGGTTAATCGATTCGATAAAATTCGAAGCTTTCTATTGAACTAACAATACAATTTATTTCTCTTCATTTTCAAATATTGCCATCTTCACCCAAAATGGGGATTCTAATGTATCATATTTGGTCATTTGCAGGCGGTATACAAATATTATCACAATGATGGAACCTTAACTGTGCAGCATTTCATTGTTTTCTTTGGGATATTTGAACTGATTCTATCTCAACTGCCTAATATCCACTCATTAAGATGGATTAATGCATTGTGCACGTTCAGCACAATTGGGTTCGCAAGTACGACCATCGGCGTGATAATATATGATGGTAAGCTGAAAGTTGGGACACATATTTGAACCTCCGACCTCAAGGAAAAGAGTATATACCAATTACCATTGAGCTATGCTCATTTTGGCAGACACTGCATACTTCTAGGCATGAATTTGAACTTTCCATTTATTGAAGAACTAATACTTTTGATCATTCATTAGAAATAATTCATGTTACAGTGTTTGAGTTTGGGTTTAAATGCTAGTTTGGTCCATATATTTCTTCGATTCATTTTGGTTCCTGTACTTTCAAAATGTCTATTTTAGTCTCTGTACTTTTAAAACGTTTGTTTTGGCCACTACTTTTAAAAAGTGACCTTTTGGCCTCTGGTTGCAAAACTTCAATGCAAATTCTAGACATGACGAAAAACCTTTTAATATAAAGGTATGGATATGTTTTTAAAAAGCTTATTGAGTCTAATGTTGTGCTAAAATTGTGATAAAAAAAATGAGATAAAAAGAACAAGAAGGGACCAAGACGTTCACACTTTTTAAAATTAATATAGGGGCCAAAATAGACGATTCATAGTAACTAAAATGGACCAAAGCTGATGAACCTTTTAAAAGCGTAGGGACCTAAATACCTTGATTTTAGTGAACGACTCCGAACATATTGTAAGTTTTCCAATTTCCAAGACAGTTGTCCATCTAAGAATGTTGCAACTTCCTGTTTAGTACATTCTTTGTTCATGATACTTTTGCAGGAAAAATTACTGATAGAAAATCAATCAGTTATGATCTGCAAGGAAGTACTTCTTTTAAAATCTTTGGAGCCTTCAATGCTCTTGGGACAATAGCCTTTTCTTTTGGAGATGCCATGCTTCCAGAAATACAGGTGACATATCTCAATACCATTTTGTATTCATGTTTAAATTTTGTTAATCAAGAAATTAGTAGCTTATGTAGCATATGGCAGAATACCGTGCGAGAACCTGCAATAAGAAATATGTATAAAGGCGTCTCGGCAGCCTATAGCATCATTGTGTTGAGTTACTGGCTGCTGGCCTTCACTGGATACTGGGCTTTCGGGTCGTTGGTCAACCCGTATGTCTTGGCTTCTTTAACTACACCAGAATGGCCTATTGTCATGGCAAATCTTTTTGCTGTCTTTCAAATATCAGGATGCTATCAGGTAATTTTGTTAACATTGTGGAATTGGCTATAATACCAAAGCTATAGAACAATAGAATCCACCTCTATACAATCCTCTGTTTTTAGGCACTTGAATTTGAAGGGCAAAGTGAAATGAAACTTCTGCACATGAAATTGTCTTGAGAAATGTCATTTGAATGGCTTTGTTCTTTCATAAAGACACTAAAATTATGGGGTTCAAGCACATACGTCGTGTCAACATATAAAATACCATTCAAAATTTACGTGCCAACATGAGCATAGTTAAGTGGTTAAGACATTTACTTCTTCCCTTGAAGTTAGAAGTTCGAATCTCCACCACACGTTTGTTGTACTAAGAAAGCATTCAAAATTCATGCTCGAAAAACGAGTTTGGACTCGGCACGAGAGCAAGATTTATGTATGTTTTTTTGGTAGAGGTTCATAATCACTGATTTGCTGAGACCTTTCGTGTTTGTTTAGATATATTGCAGGCCAACATATGGTTGCTTAGAGGAGATGATGCTATCCACCAAAACAACCAGCAATTTACCTCTCAAAAATCATTTCGCTCGTCTTGCTTTTACTTCCATTTACATGGTCGTCGTTACTTTGATCGCTGCTGCGATGCCTTTCTTTGGGAATTTTGTGTCGATCTGCGGGGCAATCGGGTTCACCCCTCTGGATTTCATCATCCCAGCTTTAGCATATTGGAAAGCAGGTAAACCAACCATTAATACAAAGCTTCACCTTCCATTGAAGCTCCTTAATCTTGGAATGGTTATATGGTTCTCAGTGGTGGCTGTTTTAGGCTGTGTTGGTGCATTGAAATTTGTAGTTGAAAGCATCAAGACTTACAAGTTCTTCCATGATATTTGAGTACCTTGGAGTTTGATTTTTAGATATTTGGTCAAAATTGGAGAGATTATTGAATGGATCCTGAAAAATAGGCTGGTATTATACTTATATTGTGCTATTTAATCATTTGAATTCAGAACAAAATAAAATACAACTCTACCCCATGTTCCCAAGTTTTACAAGTAAAAAAATATTCTTTTTAGCAGCCGAGTTTTATTCTTAAAACTGTCGATAAAGATTTGTTTTAGGTTGTATTTTTTTTGTCAAACACATGACATTTTATATCTCTTGTTCTTTGTTCCAATGAAACCATCTTGTTTTTGCAATAACATAGTTCAACTGGTTAAAGAATCACTTTTTTCTATTTTGGATGGAAAGTTCAAATATCTACCCTTATATTAGTTGAACTAAATAAATTAAGCTATTATTATATGTACTAAAAATTAGATGTTCAAATTCTCACCATGCGTTGAATTAAAAAATAATGACAATAAAGAACTTGTATGAACTCAATAATATTAATAATGAAAATAAAAAGTGTCCCACCTTTTTGTAAGAGAATGTTTGTCTAATATTTGATATTTTAGTTTTTTTTGGGATAAAATTTGGTATTTTAGTTGAACTTGGTAACTTAAACATATTTATGGACTCTCATTATGTAGTATGATAATGAATTTTTTTTTTTTTTTTGAATTCAACAATATGTAAGGTGGGGGTCGAGAGTACATATTTTATGTCAATTAAGCTATGTTCATGTTGGTAATATGTGATAATGAGTTAAATAAGAATAATATATTAAATCCATTTAATTCATTAATATGATCTTTATTAATAAATTCAATTAATTTTTTGTTGGAGTGCAAAATTTTTGTCGATTTTAAGTTTTAGTATTTTACCAATAAAAAGTAGGCATTATCGACGGTAAGTTTTATTCTTACAACTATAGAATTAAAGATATGTTTCAGGTTGTATGAGAGTTGTACTCGATCCAACTTTTTAAAAGTCTCTCTTATTTATGAGAGAATATTTGTCTAATATTTAGTCTAATTGAATAGTCATATACCTAGTTTTTCTATTTTCTAGATGTTGATGTCAAAATCTGGACAGGGATAGATCTCACCTCACCTTCACGTGACAATAATGATAATTTGTATTTTGAGGAAAAAAGGTGGCCTGTAAAAAAAAAAAGACTTGAACACCGGTGTGGTGTTTGTCATACAGGCTCTGAACTATCATTTATTGATAGTTTTATATCAATAAATGTGCTAGCATAGTCTTTTAAACAAATTCAATTTTATTATAGAATGCTGACATTATTATTAATAGATTAATGAGTTTTATACAATTAATTAATTCATGGAAAATATAATTAGTTTGCAATAATAGAACTAATCATGTTTTACAACTTTCATTCCTATATATGAAACAGTCATCTTATTTCATATAAAAAAATCTTATTTCTAATCTCTAAGCCTTCATATTTTCAAATTTCACACTGGTATAAATATCCCAATCTTTTAACTCCATTCAACCATTCTGTACCACATCGGTTATTTTATAGGATTGCCACAATTTGTTTTTAAATGCACATTTATCATACAGAGTGAGAGGACAGACACGGCCAAAGAGATGCAATTTTTTTTTTCTTGATTGAGAGTATATACCTTAACCTCTTGAATTGAGGTGACAATGAGATAACTGTTTAATTTAAATCAAGATCAATTATAAGTTTATGGACTTTTAAGTTTGTATCTATTTGATCTATGAACTTTAAAACATGTCTAATAGGTTTCTGAACTTTTAAATTTGTCTAAAAAGTCCTTAAACTTTTAATTTTATATCCAATAGGTCTTTAAACTTTTAATTTTGTGTCTAATAGATCATAACTTATTTGATATTTAAAAAAATTCCAGAACTACTAGCCACTAAATTTAAAGTTTAGAGTTCATATAAAATTCAATGTTATATTTAATAGATTAGTTAATTTTAAAAGTTTAGAATATGTGAATGACCTATTAACACAAAATTAAAAGTTCAGAACCTATTAGACATTTTTAAAGTTTAGAGATTTATTAGACACAAATTAAAAGTTTAAGGACTCATTAAACACTTTCAAAGCTTAAGAACTTATTAGACATAAAATTGAAACTCTAAAGATACTTTTTAAAGCAAAAAACGAAATAGACACACACTTCAAAGCTTTAGACACGAAAGAAAAATCAACAAGAGTTGGGAAGCATTGTAGAAGAAATTCTTGCCTTTGCTAAATGATTACAACATTGCTCCTTCGATTGGTGTGACCGGAGATCAAATCTCTTGGTGCATGCAACGGGGAAGCTTGGTCTTCAATTCCATGGTGAGGAACGGTGGATGGAAGCAATCCTTGAAGCTTTACACGATTGTTATCTTCTAGAAAGCACTTCTTTTAGTCTAACTAACGAACTGAGTTAATTTATTTCCTTGTTTAAAAAAAAAAACTCATAGCTCAAATCACATAAAGTATAGGCTTATGACCAAGAGGTCATAGATTCGAATCCCTCACATTCTTAAACAAAAAAAAAATGCAAATTTCAAACCTAAAAAACTAACACAAATTTTAATTTTATGGGAAAAAAGTATTTTTGACCCCTAAACTTTGCATGTTGTATCAATTTTAACCCTAAACTTTCAATTTCATCAATTTAAACCTCATACTTTACAAATTGTATCAATTTTAACCTTAAACTTTTAATTTCATCAATTTAAACCTCAAACTTGTATAAATGTATCAATTTACACCCTCGGTTAAGTTTCCATTTCAATCCTTATTAGAAAAGTTTTCCACACATGTCCAAAGTCACATGTTACTCTATAATAGGTATGTATTTGTTATTTTTTTTTTAAAAATAAAATTGCTGAAGAAAATTGGAGTAGACTCTCCATAATGTCTTTCAATTTAGAGCATGACTTTTTTTCAATTTTTTTTTACTTCTTATCTTATCTGATTCTGTTTTTTTTTTTTCATTTAATTAATTGAAGGTATTTCAATTGTAATGCATGATTCTACTTAATCCACCGGCTTTTAGTAGAAACAAAGCTTATTTGCACCATATTTGTTCTCAATGGAGTACTCTCCTTTTTTAATCGTTTGCCAATATATTTTTTTTAATTTCTCATCGGCCTTTAACTTGATTTGTCCTCCATCCACTACAATGGACGTGGGACTTTCATAATCATCACCCTCATTAGAATTTTTGTCCTTTTCTCTCCAGCATCGATGTCACTTTAATCACCTGTAAGATTGTCGACGGGGCCAACAAGGTCGGCTAGACCAGTTCATTATGTTCATGGGCGTCATTTTGTTTGCCATTTCCTCTCTTGTTCTCTCCCGCATTTTAGCTGAGCTCAATCTTCTTTATACTTGTCGTAATTGGTATTGACACCAATGGCGAGGGAGACATGTTCATTTTGTGTGAGTCCTACTTTTGAAAGTCAAGTTCGTGGTTTTCATGATGGTGGTAATCTAGAATTGTTTAATTATTCTTTTAGTAAATTTATTTTTTTTTTAAATAACAAATAAGTACCTATCATAGAGCAAAATGTGGCTTTGGACATATGTGGGAAATCTTTCTAATGGTGATGGAAATGAAAACTTAAACGAAGGTGTAAATTGATACACTTTTTGAAGTTTAAATTGATGAAATCAAAAGTTTAGGGTTAAAATTGATACAATTTACAAAGTTTGAGGTTTAAATTGATGAAGTTAAAAGTTTAGGGTTAAAATTGATACAATTTGCAAAGTTTGAGGTTTAAATTGATGAAATTAAAAGTTTAGGGTTAAAATTAATACAACATGCAAAGTTTAGGGGTCAAAAATACTTTTTTCCCTAATTTTATTTATTTCCTAGAGGCAATTTGGAAAGTAGGTCCCCTCCCCAATGTTTTTTTCCTTGGCCACCGGGAAAGTCGAGCATACGTTACTGTTGTACACAGTCACGGTCATGGTCGCATTGATAGCATAAAAGGCAACCCGAAACCCCCCTTCTCTCTCTTTTCCATTGACCCATTCTCTTACTAGTCACTATCACTTCATTTTCTCTCTCTATTACCCATTTCCTTTCTCTCTCTAAAACCCCTCTTCAATTCTCTCCTTGCCGACGCTCAATCGCTGTTGCGATTTTACTGCCTCTGCAATGTCCTCTGTTCAGCCATCTCCATATGGCTTCACTGAAACTTCCATTCTGTCGCGCGCCACAGCCGCCTCCCATTCCGTTTACGCCACTTTACGCCCATGGCGGGAGCTTCTCCAGCCGCTGTCGTCCTTCACTCGCCCTTCATCCGTTGGCGAAGCGACCATTCGCTGTAAGCGCAATCTCAAATACTTTCGTGTCAATTACACTCTCATCGTCCTGCTCGTTCTCTTTCTCAGCCTCCTCTGGCAACCTGTTTCCTTGATTGTGTTCTTGATCGTGTTCGTTGCGTGGTTCTTCCTTTATTTTTTCCGGGATAAGCCGTTGGAGCTTTTTAATCGTGTTGTTGATGATCGAGTTGTGTTGGCTGTGCTTGGATTGGTCACGATTGTCGTCTTGGTGTTGACGGATGTGTCGTTGAATGTACTGGTTTCGATTTTGATTGGGTTTTTTCTTGTTTTGATACACGCCGCCTTTAGGGTTACGGAGGATTTGTACATCGACGAGCAAGAAGTCGCCGATGGAGGATTGCTTTCCGTTGTCGGCAGTCCGACTCGGACAGGGTACAGCCGAGTCTAGAGATATCACTGGTTCATTTTGGCTAGGTTACGAATGATGATCTTGTCTCGTCCGATCCAAGTTCTTCGTGATCTTCCATTGACCGCTTCCTTCATTCAAATGGTGATTGATCTTGCTGCACAATTCAAAATTCGAATGAGCATAAGAAACCAAGCTTCTCTCTCTCGCCGTCAATTGGAAACCCGGTTTGATACACCACTGATTGATTTAGCGACGATTTTTTTTACCCCTTAAATTTCAGGGTTCTGCTTTAGTTATCTCTTATTTGTTCAAAATGTTTGTACATGTAGTTTTAGTTTACAGTAGCGATATACCGAGTTTTGCTAGGTTAAATCCTAGATTTTATCTCGACACTACTTTTATTTGGGTGTGATTTTCAAGGAAGGGGGTTGCAATGTTTTGGGTTTGGCGTGTTCTTTATTTTTTGAAAGGAAGAAATGGTTAATAGTGGATCGTAATTTGGTTTTCAGTGTCTTGTTAATGTATACTATCTCTGCCATTTCTGGTTGTCTTTTGGCGTTCTTTCTCTTCATCATGTTGGAAAATTTCTGGGTATACATGTAGATTCATATAAACTATAATGGCATATCATGTTGACTCTAAATGTCATCCCATCGTTTGATCTGAATTGTATGTTGTGGATTTTGATGATTCAAATTGATTGTGAAGAGTAGATACTAGATAGCATTAGATGAGCCTTTTCAAATTTTCAGAGAGAACATGCGCTGAGATTTTATATCTGTGCCAAGATGTCATGCCGTAATCATTCTTATGTTTGTTAGGTTTTGAAATGCTTTGGTACGACATTTCTTGATTGGATGTTCATCTTTGTCGCATTGTAGATCTGTTGAGTGTGGATGTGGATCAGAAGGGCAAGCATGGAATGGCCCAGCTTAGTAGCTGTATCATCTAGCATTAACCTTTTTTTTCCCTTTCTAAGTAGAATTTCTGGTTCACTTTCCAAATGTGATCTGACTTTATGCCATCTTTCTGATTCCCATGTGACAAAAGTTAAAGTGATGGTTATTTAGTTGTACATTGACTAGCTTTTATCATGGATCCCAAGTGAAGTTGCCTGAACTAATAGCTGGTTTTCACATGGTGATTGCCTTAGTTCTGGGTCTTGATTCTTGCTACATTGGCAGCCTGCATGGAAGCGGGTGAACTGTGAATACTTTGTGGGACAATAATGAAGCTTTTGGCACCTAAGATTTTGAATTGTAGAAGTTCAGGAAGTCTAAGAATTTTCATTACATTCTCATGTCCATGCTGCGTCCAATGGTATATCTCGTTTTCGTATGGCGATTGTCATAGACTCGGTTGCTGTTTTTTTAATTCTGATGCGACGTTGGCTCGGCATGGAAGTCAATTAATGCAAATATTTTCTTTGACAGGTGTGATTTTAGATTGTTTACTAGAATTGTTTGCTTGTTGCTAATATATAACTCTTGTTTTTGCCTTGCTTGTAGTAGAGTTGAAATCAACAGCTGCTAATCTATTTGAAGCTTTTCTTGATAGAAATCCATTTTGAGTTGTGACTTAGTCATGGAAGCGAAGCTGTTGTGTTGTTTTTGACTTGCCAGTTGTTTTCCTTTACCTTCTCTGATCTGTTCCTTGAGCAGCTCTTGAACTTCGGCTGTGAAGTTTACTTTTGAACGAAGATATTTCTTTTTTTTCCTTTTTCTTTTTCAATAATTCTTAATGGGCAAGTAGGCTAATAGTTAAATTTTGATTTTTTTTTTCTTTCTCTTTGTTTGTTTTGTAAATTATTTTTGAAGGTAGGGATGAAAAAGGGAGGGATGGGCATTTGGGTTTTCAATAATTCTTAATGGGCAAGTTAGCATGTGGTTCGATTCCAAACATTTGTTTTCCTTGTCGTTTATGAAAAAGCATTCTGTAAGAACTGATGCAGAAAATAGGAAGAGTACCATTTTTTTAAGAATAAATAGGAAGAATACTTGATATTCTCCTTATCTGTTCCATATCTGTTTCATCTCTATAGTTGTTTGATACTTTAATTCTTTTTTGTTATTATTTCTTTTAATTTAATATCTTGGTAACCTTTTCTTCTGGGGCTTTTTTATTTTTCATTTTTGTGGGAAAAAGATGATTTGGAGGGGCAATTATAGTAGGTTTTGTAATGATTGGTTGCACGACTGTAAAAGTGATAGGTTTAAAATACTATTCTGGTCCGTGTACTTTGGTTTTGTTTTATTTTAGTCTCTCTACTTTCCAATGTCCAATTTTAGTTCTTGTATTTTCAATAATGTTTAAAATTAGTTCTTATGATAAGTTTGAATTTCATTTTCATCAAAATTGGTATAATAATAATAATAATTTTAGTATAAGAAAAGACATAATGTGAACATATTTCTAAAATTTAGAGAAAAAATTAATATAGATTAATTTTTTCAAAGAAAAGTTAACAATAAACTAACCGTAAGAATCAATGTTAAGCTTTATTGAAAGTATAAAGACTAAAATTGTACATTTAAAAGTACAATAACCAAAATAGAATAAAATTCAAAACTCAAAGTACATGACTAAAATAGTATTTTAACCAAGTAATAATTATAGTGTACTTGCTATAGTAGTTTCTTTGCTCGCAAACACTGCATTTACTATATTTCATGGAGACAGCTTGATTTAGCCTCTTTGTTACTTCATGGTTTTTATTTGTTGCTATTTTGAGCATAATTGAACTGGTCAAGCATTTATACTTTTTGCCAATCTGAATATGGTTCAACATATTAAGACCCTCGATCAAGAGGTAAATTGTTTAAATTTCTCCACCTCATATGTTTGAAACTTAAAAAAAAAGGTATATGTACTTGTCTGTTATAATTTATAAGTCATAAGTTTGAATTTCTTCTCAATGGTGGATTACCAAAATTGTTGGGTTTGTTTGTTTGGTTGTCTTTTTATTAAGAAAAAAAACACAAGAAAATCGATTTTACAGAAATAGAACAATCCATAAATTATTACTATTTTGTGCTGTTCAAAATTGTAAATTATTAAAATTGAAATTATGGGAATATGTGGTTCCTTTTACAACAATATTAATACTTGACCAGTAGTATTACATAAAACTTTGTGATAGACTGGTTAAAAGCAAGAATGAAAATATCAGTCGATATGTTGATACATCTGTAAATCAGAGGGGTTTGACATTGATATTGAGGATTAATCAATATCTCCAATATTTTTTTATAAATAGTTAAATACCCATAAAACATAATCTCTCTCTCTATATATATATATACATACATACATACATAAACTACAATAGAAATATAAATATTAATAACAAAGTCTAAAAACTTAATTTAGAAGTACAAAAAAAGTTGATTATTAATTGAATAATTTTGATAAATGTTTTGATTTACCGAATATCTTTTGATATCGATATTTTATTGATATATTTATCAATATATTCGTAAAATTGAAATTCATATTGATATCGACATAGATATTTTAATTTTGGTTAAAAAAGAAGAAAAAATTTGGAGATAGAAAATGCAGTGTAAAGTTATACAGCACATAAGACGAGGTTGTTAAGTATGTGTTTGGGTGGTACAGAAAATATGTTTGTTAAGTTTGGGTTTGTTAAACTGTGTCAAGTCTAGATTTGTTAAGTATGTGTTTAAATTCTAATTTATTAAACTTGAGTTTATTAAAAGTGTATTTGGTTGATAAATTTAAAATTTGTAATAAATAATATAAATTATTTAATTAAATGAATAAAAGCTATATATTAAATTATATTTAAAATGTAACTTTTATTATGAAATTAGAGAGTATTATTTTAATAATAAATAAAATATTTTTAATACATTTGTCCACTCAATTTTCTTCCAATAGTTATTTTATACAATAAATATTTAATTGTTCATGAAAATATTTTCGGACTATTTACCAATGTGTGAACAAATATAAACAAAATTTTTTATGCAAATATATCCAACATTAAATTAACCATAAAGAAAATGTTATCAATTGTTTATTTAATGATAACTTGTTCTAACAAAGGTTATTTACTACTTATCATCAAAATTACTATTAAACTTAACTTGCTATATTTAACTAAAACATAAGGTTATAAAGTTAAAAGTATTTTTAAATAATATTATTTTAAAACTATTAACTTCAAGATACACTAACCAAAATAGTTTAATTAATTAATTTTACAAATATTATGTCTTTAATTGACTATGTTAACATGATTTTTACATTTTAACAATAAAATGAGTTTAGGAAAATTGTGGATTTAGAGAAATGAACGTTTTTTTTATCAAATTTAGATTTATATAACATGTGTGATTTGGAATTTATAATAAAATAATTTTTATTATAATTTATATGTTAATAAGAATTTTAAAATATAATAATACGTTTCTTATAAATTATGAACTATTACTTTGTAAATGACGAATTTATTTTTTAATATTATTGTTAATTTGAACACTTTTTGAATAATTATTTTGTATAATAAATATTTAGTTAGTTTTGTAATTATTTTTTTCTAATTTTTGTCAATGTAGGAACAAAATACAAAGAAATTCCTTATAAATATATCATTATAATTGCTCTAAAACATGAAGTATAACAAAGTTGACATATCGGCTTATAAATTAATTATTACTATTTGAAATTTGAACTAAATTTATTTACTTATTTATTATAAAGTTATCATTAATTAATTATTTTTTATCTAACTAATATATTTTTATTAAAAATTTAATGCATTTTAAAAGCATGATTAAAGATAAAATGTGTATTGTAGCAAACTTGAGAAGTATGAATAAAGTACTGTAGCAAACTCGGTGAGTAAGGTAAAACACTGTAGCAAACATGAGTAGAATAGTATGTTCTGTAGTAAACCTGAGTTAACAAAACTATCAACCAAACGTGAGTTTGTTTAAATAAACTCATACTCCCCACTTCCAAAATAGAGAACCAAACACCCCCTAAAGTCTTGTTAATGCAATGTTCCGCCAAATTCGGACAAAAACCCCTAAGATTTCGATTGTTCAAAAATGGAAGACTCAAAACAAAACTGACACGTTGCCCACTTTTTTGGGCTCTGCAAAATCTTCTCATGTTTCCTTCAAATCAACCTTTTACTTCCAATTCACCGCACAAATTTGGACACACAAGATTTCTCTCTCTACCTTATTTTAGACGGCAAAATTTTTAGTACAACAGGAGTACCATACTCCCTTTGTTCACACTGTGTTATTGGGTTCATAAATGGTTTTTAAATGCTGGTGGTCCCCACATAATTTTCAAATAGATGCTAACGTGACAAACAATCAATGGAGGTAGTATGAAAAAAATTTCATATTGCAGTAGTTCTAGAGTTTTTCCCATTTTATACATGTCTTGAACACGCAGACTTTAAGAAACATGGAACCTAGAAAATAGGAACTACTTTTTGCACGAGATCTGTTCTATAGGTTGTATTTCTGTATCCTAGAGTTCTCTGTATCATTCCAATTTTATCAGATGTCGTCGAAGGGACCTGTATCCTAGAGTTCTAAAAATTACTTACATCAGTTGAGAGAGTTGAGAGAGAGAGAGATGAAGCTTTCTTAGAATGATGAAGAAAATTTGCTATTGGTTACACTATTCCAGTACATCTACCAAACTAAAAGCAACTGCTGAGGGAGTTCCTAATCAACACAAATTTTAAATATTTCATTACACCCACACCACATTGTTAAATAAATGAGATGTTGTTGCCTTTATTTGATGATGTGGGTGTACAAAGAATTTCAATTGTGTTTATGGCACTCCCATAGCTGTTGCTTACTCTAAAATGTTTATGATTAAGTCCTATCTTACAGAATCTTAAATCTAAGAAGCTTTGAGGAACTGAGATTCATGCAGTAATTAAAATTGATCACCCAGAATAGGATACTCAACTGTGATTAAAGAAACATTTTGGGGCCTTTTCAGCAGCTTTGCGTCGGTCTGCTCTTACCCAGAATCACGGTGAGGTCGCCGAAGAGATGCGGGCAGAGAGTGAACCGTGTGAAGACCCTTAGATGCAGATTAATGTGTATGAAGGCTGCAATGTGAAGGAAAGTGAAGATCAAGAAACTGTGATCTTTCTAGCATAGTAAAGAACCATAATGAAATCCTCTGCTGACGAGCCGATCGAGGCCGGGATCTTTTCGGAGGTTGATGCTGTCTGTAGCCATAAATCAACTAAACTATGCAAATCCAGTGTGGGCACTACTGGATGTCCCATACACTTGACTTCAACCTGCACAAATAACCGTCAAGCTTAAGCCATAAAATGTAAACATTGTCCAATTTTCGATTACTCAGGATGTCAAGTACAAAAATGAAATAAGAATTTCAAGTAAACTATAGGATATGAGACTGAGTTTTTTCACCTCGGATTCAGTCGAGAGATCCAGCTTTCTCATGAGGTACTTCTGGACAAATGACACTGGCAAGTTTCCATCCCTGTGACAAAGACTAAAAAAAATAACCAAATATACTTTGAACTCCAAGTCAATAACAGTATTCCTCCATACCCAAATGCAGAGAGACGAGCAAACACATGCTTAGAAGTTAGCTTGGTTTAAGTATCAATTTACTCGCAATCATTAGTATCAACGCTGGTTTTAGGTATCTATGCCACACCCCCTTTTCGTGTGAATTTTGTTTATTAAACATCCAGACTACAATGTTTTGTTTCAATATGAGGGACTTTAAGCAATATGTGCAAGCTAATATACAGTTGGTCAGTCCAATGACAATCAAAGTGTCAATTGAAGTGTCAACCTGAGCATAGCTCAACTGGTTAAGACATAAATCCATGACCAAAAGGTCAATGGTTCGAATCTCTGGCCCTACAAGTTGTCAAACTAAAAACAAAGTGTCAATTGACGCTCCTTCCTGATCTAAGATACAAGAAAAACTATTCTCTCTTCCAGAAATAATAACCATGCACAAGAGTCATGAGGAAACTTAATATATATTTTAGACAGCTCCAGTTTTCAGATATATTTATGATAGAATGAAGAGAATCTATTATGGAAAATTTGAAAACAGGCATGAAAGGTACTCATGTACACCGTAAAATATATGATCAAGATTACTTGACAACTACAATAAGGATACGTAGAACTTATCTACATCGAACGAGGCTAAAAGGAGCTTACTTTATTCTCAAATACCTAGCAGGAATTTGTGGCAATGATACATCTCCTTCCCTGAAACCAAAGTTTAGTGTAAGGAGAGGCATAAATACTTGTTTATCAAAATTTGTTTAGTCTTATATCGACTATTTTGTACAGAACATAGTTTGTCTCACTGATCAGAAGCTATGAGTGAGAGCCAAATCGGACCAGCTCTTCTTTCAAGCCGAGCACTATTGGCATCCAACACAACCTGAGGTGTAATGCTGGAGTCCCCATAAAAAGGTTCCCTTTTCTGGCGGACCCTACGTAGTTTCTTAGGTCTTTCAGTTTCTAGAGATACCGGGTCCGTTCTAGTTTTTCCGTTCTCACGTTTTTGCTTGCGTTTGCTTTCCCTATTTCTAGACTTGCTGGCCTGAGCTTCACTTCCATCGACTTCTGCAAGATCGACTTTATTCTCAAATCCTTGTGAATTAGATTTGAAACATTTACTCCTATTTGCAACTTCTACTAAGTAATTTAAAGGTTTCCAGATATCCAAGTTTCCTTCCATTGAATCAACACCATTTTCGACTTCTTTATTTCGCAAAGATATGGTAGACTTGGTAGGACTGGAATCCTGCACTAAGTCCAATATTAAGACAAAATGTTACCATTAAACAGAAACTCCTTCTAATGGGGGAAAAAAAAAACAACTTTGAATTGGGACCAGAAATTTCTTCCTTTACCGGCCTTTTGTTCTGATTGAATTTTTCTGATGTCTCATGCGAACTTGAGCTCTCTGAACGGTCTTCCACGGAATCATCCTCTTTCTTCACACGCTTCTCAGACGAGACTCTTGGTGGTCGTAAGATAGCAGCGATTCTTGCAGCAGCTGCTGCTGTTCTTCTTCCAGTTGTGGTTGCATGACTTGACACTCTGGGACTATTGACCACCAATGAGGAAAGTGATCTTTCCTTTCTTCTAACTGGTGGTAGTATAACAGGAGCAACTTCGGGTGTTTTGACTTTTCTCCTTTTACTAGGGAAAATCTTAGCCCTTAAATCTTCTAGATTGTGGTCTGGCCTGATGATTAGAATCTCAAGTTTAAATTATCTCAACAAGTGATGAATTCTGAGTAAAAACTCTACATTATGAGAATATGAAAATGTAGAAATAATGAATAAGTCATAATCCTACATTTTATAAAGAAAAATGTGTATAAATTGAGGATGGAGAGGTATCAATATTTAAATAGACGATGGTAGTTTGTAGCTTTTGATCTCATTCAACCAATTCCATAACATGCAAATTGTAAACAAATAACAAGCACAAAAATGGGGTATGGCTGTGCTAAATGCTCATTTAACTAATTAAAATCATGAATTGATATACCAACTGGTAAAACCAACTATGTTACAGAATGAATATGATGTTCAAAACCAAGGAACCATATATTTGCTCCAAATAACCCAGGGAGGGAAAAAGCACAAAAACAACTAAAAAGGTTTCTTCGTCTGTGAAACGTAGGAAGATAGAATTCTATATGCATATCAGCACGCTTAAAGATCAGTATTTCAAGTTATGAGCAACTATTATTGCAGATAAAGACTAGGAAGGGAGTCGTTGACAGGCAGTGGCGTTATGTACTATAAATCTTACCTTAACTTCTCCAGCGGTACACACCCGAGGTCGATGTTACATACTGGACAGTTTTCTAGTTCTTCATCAGAAATCTTATCATATATGCACTTCCTGCAAACTGAAAAAGTTTTGACACTAAGCTGTCAATAGAAACTACTTGTACAGTGATCAAATGCAAAAATATGTCAAGTCACTTCCATTCATTTGACTAATTTTGAGCAGGAAAAAAAAAATTAAAACTATTCAAGTTTGTTACATATATGTTACATATCACCCATCTTAATTGGCAAGCTAAAGCGCTTAATAAAGGTAAACAAATAGGATGTTTAACAGTTCAGGAAGAAGTTTAGTCCTTTCCTTTCCCTAAAAACTTGTGATTACTTCCATACAGTATACACAAACAAAAAAGATCATTAATTTGGTGACTTCTGCTTTATAAAACAGCAGATAGATAAGATGAGACACACACAGACATAGAGAAGAATCAACATATGTAGTTTTATTAAGAAATAATCTCTAGACTTATTTCGAATTTGTAACGTCGAGCTATATGATTTCACACAAGAAAGGTACAGATGATATCGATATTTATGCAAGCATTCAAACGTCATTTACTAAATGAAAAAGTTGCTCGACCACTTGAAAAGCACAAGCCTTTCGCCAAAAAGCAGAAACTGTACTATTATACCTTCAAATCAATATGATCAGTTACACTACAAATAAATCACATCAAATCCACAGAAACTCTGAGTTCACATGCGTGTGAATTTCCAGAAATAATCAAGCCATAAAGAATATGAACTAAAAAAAATTGAAACAGTACTAAGCCAAATGAAGAAGAAAGCTAATTGTTCACTAGAAATCAACTTTCTTTCATGAACAACATCTGTCAATAACTAACAGCAATGAATCTAAACAAACAAAAAAGAAGCGCAAAATCAAAGTTGGAAACTACCATAAATGGCTTCAAAGAACAAAACTGGATCGAGAAGAGTCAAACAAAGCTACAAGAAAATGCAAAGCAAAAACAAAGAAGCAGAACAAACCAAAGGGCAGTAAATTGAAGAATCAAAGTGAAAAGAACCTAAAAGAGGAGATATCAAGAGAGGCCCAAAATGAAGAAGATGAAGAAAAAGTGACTCACACGTATGAAGACATTCAGAAATGGTGGTGGCTTCTTTCAAAAGCTTATTACAAAGCGGGCAAGTTATGCATGCCGCAATCGCTTCCCTCTTCACTTTAACGACCTGATTCGCCATGCCCCAAAAATCCCAAACCTCAACCACGTAGCCCAACTCTGCATGCCTCGAGCATTTGTTCATAAGAGAAATTTACGTCCATTTTTTCAAAGACCCATGGCCATTAGACCCAGAAGCAAAAGCATCAGAGGAAAAGAAAGAGAACAAAAGCCAGTGGAAAAGGGGGCTGAAAGATCAGAAAAAATGGAGCATTTGAAGATGGAAGATGGGCATCTAATGGATTGGAGAGTGGGATTGTAGATTTGGAAATGGGTTTGAGAAATTAGAGGGAATTAGACGTGGGTTTTGAAGGATTTGAAGAGATTGAAGAGGATTGATCTAGAATCGATGAAACGAAATAAGAGGCTTGGTTTGGTTTGGCTTCGTAGAAGGGGAGCATGAATGAGAATGAATGAAGGAAGCGAGAGTTTATTTTCTTGGTGAAGAGAAAATGGATTTAATTCTGTTTTTCACGTTTTAATTCGAAAGGGAAAAGAAGAGAAGAAACGAAAAGAAAAGGAATTATTAAAGAGAGAGAGAGAGAGAGGGTCAACTAAAGCAGGTGGGATTGAAGATAAAGTGCGCCGAGGGAGAGTGGCGCAGTTTATTGAATTGAAATGCGCAGTGAATGAAAGAGGATAAAGGGAGAGTGCACGAGACGCCGAGTTCTTCAATGCTCAAACCACAACGATGCCTTTGTCTTTTTCCTTTGCCTTTCTTTCTTTCATGCATTCATTCCATTTCTTGGACTCCTTCCATTCCTCTCTCTCTCTCTCTCTCTCTGAGATTTGTATCTTACTTGGTCATTTAACTTTCAAGAGTGTAGATCTATTTTGTGTTTAATACATTTCTAAATTTTTAATTTTGTACTTACTAGGTCCTAGATAAATTTAAATTTTTTAAAATTAATTAATTTATTAAATATAAATTTAAATTTTATGCCTAATAGATCTGTGAATTTTAAAAAATTCGAAAGCTCATAGACTAAATTTATAATTAAACTTAAAAAGATTGAATTTTTTCCTCTTATATTCAAGGGAATTTGATGTTTTTTTTTTAAAAAAAAAGATATTGTATTACTGATATAAGAGTAGAGATTTAAATTTCTGATCTTGAAAAGGAAGTAAGTGTAAACTATGGAGTGCATGTGCTTTTTAATGCTTTTTAACATAGTTGTCTTTATATGCTCAATTCATTATGTTTCTCTCGATTCACTTCATGAGAGAGAGAAATAAAATTAAAAAAGACTGAACGTTATGTTTCTATTTTATATTCAAGAGAATTTACTTTTTTAAAGAATGTTACATTAAGATATAGGAGTGAAAATTTGAATCTACATTTTAGAATGGAAGTAAATATGCATTAACTTTGAAATGCATGTGTCCTTCAATGCTATCAATACTTAAAAAGCAACACCTTTGTATTTATCTTTGTTTTTCATTCCATTTCTTGGACCGGGTTAATTCTACTCCTTTTTTACCATTCACATCATATCTCTTTAGACGGAAGAGAGAGAAAAACAAAATTAAAATGATTGAACTTTTCCCTCTTATATTCAAGATTGTTTCCCATAAATTGTTATCATTTCAAACAATTAAGAGTGGAGATTTGATTTTATTATCTATAAAGAAAATTATTGGTGTCTTGATTAGTTTAACTACAAGCTAGTCAAGAGGATTCAATTTAAACAATTAGAGTTGTATATAAAAATCATATCACGTTTTTGTGAAATTTTTAAAAAACAAATATTAATTTTAGCATAATTTAGATGAAATATTACAAAAATAGTAGCTAAAAAAATAATTGAATATATAAGCAAAAATCCAAACATGTAGACCAGTTATTAGAGTTAATCAACGTATACATTAATCCACGAAATAGAAAAGATTAGAAAATATTAGAAAATTTAGGGATAGACTTAGTTTTGTTGTTGTTGTTTTAGTACAACAAATGTGGGGTATGACTCGTATGAGGATTTTAACTCTTAATCTCAAGAGAAAGAGTAGATATCAATTACCACTGAGCTATGTTATGTTTGAATTCTCACTTTCACTTTTTTTTAGTCCAACAATTGTGAGATAGGAGGATTAAATTATCGACCTTTAAGATGATAATTAGTATCTTATCTACTGACTATGTTCAGATTGACACTTCCACTTATTTTTTTAGTACAACAAATTCAGATAGTAGAAATTCGAACTTCTGATTTCAAGAGAGATAGTACATATCAATTACCGTTGAGCTATATTTACTTTTGACCGACACTCCCACTTATTGTTGAACAGGAAAAAAAGAAAAGATGCAGGAGTAATGGGATAAAGAAGCGAAGGGAAGCATCCAAAAAGATGGATTATTTATAATTTTAAAGACTTATAATGCAACATTGGCTGATCCGTACAAAAATTGATGTGGTTTCTTGTCTTCCTTCCAAGTTTCAACTCAACTATTTTTAAATTTTTTTTATCCATTAACAGATAAGTTGTGGCAGATGGACCCAACGGTAGCTTCCATCATATTCAACTCCATTTCGGAATCTCTATTTATTATTTCTTTTGTTTGAATTTTAAAGTGTGTATTGAATATGTTTTATCTTGAGTTTTTTGTGTTATAATATTATTTTCGTCTCTGTCCTTTGAAATTTATTTTATTTTAATCCATTTACTTTCAATTATCAAATGTTAAAATTTAGTATATGTAATTTCAATAAATATTAAATTAGTTCTTTTTATTAACTTGAAGTTAATTTTTTTTATAAAAATAATAATAATAATTTTCATTCCAAAAAAAGATATAATGTGAATATGTTTTCAAAATTTATAGAGATAAGACTAATAGAAACTTTTTTTTAAGTAATCATAAACTAACAACATGAACTAATTTTCAAGAATTATTGAAAGTACACGATCCAAAAAAAGATCAGCACGAAATATTTCTCCACGAGGTGGCTAACGACTTGGTGGTATTTGTAGTAGTTAGGATCATTCACCTTTCCTAACTCCTCCGGTCGTTTACATTCGGGCAGCTGAATAAGTTATTTTTCCAGCAATTGTTCCAGCATGTCTGGAACATCAGAATTTGAAAATGGGTAAACCTTTTCTTATATCTCTTTCAGTGTTAGGCAACGTCTCTTACCCCCATCTAGTTGCTTTTTTGTCTTGATTTCTTTTCCCTTTGGAGTAAATTTTAAAGGGGTCATATTAACGACCATAGATTGTTTGGCAGTAGCACCCTTCGAAACTTTCTCGATGCTTTTCACATCCTTTTGTTCTTTTTTCACATCTGGGACTAAAAGATCTCTACTTCCTTTGGCAGCAATGATGAGCTCCATGTCATGAGCTCGTGTCGCTAACTCTTTGAAGCTGCGAGGTTTTATGCCCTGCAAGATGTAAAGCAATCCCCAGTGCATGCCTTGGATGCACATTTCTACAGCGGACAGTTCGGTGAGACGGTCTTTGCAGTCAAGACTTAGAGCTCTCCAGCGATTGATGTAATCTACGACAGGCTCGCCTTTTCTCTATTTCGTATTTGTGAGCTCCATTATACTGATAGTTTGCCTCGTACCGTAGAAGCGATTCAAGAACTCTCTTTCAAACTGTTCCCAACTATCGATCATCCCAGGCTCCAAATCAGTGTACCAATCAAAGGCATCCCTCTCAAAGAACGAACAAACTGCTTGACTAAAAGATCACCACGAGTTCTAGCATTCTCGCATGTTTCAACGAAGTGAGCAACATGCTGCTTAGGGTTATACTTCCCATCAAACTGCTGAAATTTTGGAGGTTAGTATCTGACAAGAATCCTCAAGTTGTCAATTCTCTTGGTGTACAATTTAGAGTACATGAGAGAATTTTGGGTGGGCCCGCCATACTGACCTCTAATAAAGCTCATAATCATATCTTGCAGTTGTTGGACGGACAAGGAAGCAACTGAAGCCAAGTGTTGTGGTTGATCTTCTTGGACAATAGTCTTCCCCTTGTCACTCTTTTTCGCAGTAGGGGTCTGACTCGACTTAACAACTTCTCGATCTTGCATTTAATTTTTCAAATAGGCAATCTCTTGGTCTCTTTCTTCGACTGCCTTCATTAGGAGGTTGATCTTCCTTTCCATCTCCGCCATCCTCTCATCGGAGTCTATATCGGCCATCATTACAGACATCACATTTGGATTTGACGTCTTCTTCGATTGACTGATAGCATGAGTGGATTGATCAAACAACGGGTTGTCCTTAACAACAACCTTATACTTAGAAGATTCCTCGATCAGTTTGACAATTCTACTTGCAATTGTGTTTAGGGGTTTGATCTTCGTTTATTTCAACTCCTTGAGATCAACTGCGAGTAACTGGTTTTGTGTATGGGTTGGTTGAAGCGGTAACTGATCGCTACGCTTTTCGCTACAACACGCAAGTGCACGTGATCGAAGTAATAAAAACTGGAGTATTCCAGAGTATCGTATCCAAGGGAACGGGTTTTAACAAAATCTACTGAGACGACGCAAAATTTGTTTGCAACTTGCAATTGCGGTAACCAATGGTGTGAAAATGATTGAGTGGTTGTTTTTGCTAAAGAAAATAAATAAAAATGATAAAAGATGGATTCAAACGTGTTTTTGCTCCATTGAAAAAAATTGTGGCCTAATTGCAATTGCAATCCTTTGACTCAACACTTAAGCTTTGTAAACCGAATTCAACACCTATTCGACCTTCTATGAAGTATCTTTAGGAGGCTAAGCGATTAAACCTATATTTCTATGGCTAATACGAACTTAGTTAATTTTCAAACACAATTCTTTTGGTTTTAAAGGTTTTGCCCTATGTCTAGGGTCAAAAACAAATTCCTATGTCTAGGCTATTTTCCTTTATTGCTTTTATGAAAATCCAATTTTTATCTAACTTTTTCAAAATTAGACTCCAATTGTTGTATACTAATCTAGGTGATCAATCTAAACTAGTAATGAAAATTTCAATCAATAAAAGCAAACAATGCTATAAGATTAAGCAAGGTTGCTCTTACATATTAGGCCTTTATTCCTTTCTTTAGGGCATTCACATGCTTGAATCCCAAAGAAAGACTTAGTTCATAATTGAAGAAAATAAAATCAACAATTGAATTGCTATGAAGCTCATACTTGATGATTCGAAATAATGGAAATAAGTTCCAGAATAATAAATCTACCTAATCTGAAATGTATTATGAAAACTTTGTGGTAAAATTAACCCAACAACTTAAAAAATTCACAAAAGAAGTCAAAAACAGAATCTAAAATTCAATGGTACTAAACTTTCTTACAAAACCATAATTTCAAGAATAGCTTACTGGAAAATTCAATACCTTGAGGTAATCCTAATTACTCAACAAACCTATCTTAACTAAGAAGAGCAAAAAACAAAAGACTTAACAGCTACTTACAAAACCTAACCTAGCTATAAAACTGAATAACACAGCAGAAAACAGAGGGCTTAAAATCGAATAAAAACAGAGTACAACGCTACAAATGTTTCCTTGCTTTGATCAATCCAAATACCCATTCAAAGGCAAATGGATCTTCACCTCCTCTAACTTTCGTTGATGAGGGATCAACCTCAGAAATTACAGAGCTAAGATGAAGAAAAACTTGCTGAAAATTGACAGAAAAACGTGAACTTCGGACTGTGGGCGAGCAGAAAAACCCATGCCATGTTTTGGATCGTTTTCCTCATATTTATAGGCATTGAGGGCTAGGGTTTCCATATTTGTACTCCTTCAATCATGGGTCAATGTTTGGGCATGAGATTAGGCTGAAAATTCTCCAAAAATCGAGTAAATCCCGTGGATTTTGGTGTTTTCCCGAAATTTCCGCAACTTCCAAAAATTCTAGAAATGCAATTGCATTCCAATTGCATTTATGTTGCATTATTTTTCAGCTCTACCAAAATTTTTTCAGAAATGCAATTGCATTTTCATCAGCATTTTTGGGCTGAAAAGTCTCCTAGAATCGAGCCCAACGCCGTGGGTTTTGGATCATTTTCGTGATTTCCACAATAAATTGATATGTCTAGAAAATGCAATTGCATTGCAATTGCATTTTCCCTCTTGTTCACCACCTTGCTTTCTCAAGGAAATGCAATTGCATTTCATTTGCATTTTCTTTATTTCTTCAAATCTGCACAAAACAACAATTTTAGCCAACTTTCTTATATCTTTTCAACTTAATTCTTCTTTTTCCATACTCCGACAAGCTTGCATGAATATATCTTATAAATGCTATTTTTAGCTTGCTCGGTAATCAATAAAGCATACAAAAATGACAAAAATAACTTAGTTTAGGGTTAAATAATCCTCATAAATAAGAATTATCAGTAACCTTCGATGCAACCTTCTTTGGTGCCATTGCTTTACTTGGAAAAGAGAGAGGTAGAGATGTCCCACTGGGCGTGCCAATTTGTTCACATGTGATTTCAACAAAGACAGATAAATGAGACATGTGTAATTGAATTTGTATTTGTATTAGTTTGAATGTAGTGGAGTACAATCTCTAATTTTTTCCTCTGATTCTTCCTCTCAAATGTATATTTGTTTTGAGCTTTGCAACTTGTTCTCAAACATAGATTTGTTTCGAGGGCTTTGCATCTTGTTTTCGAACGTAGATTTGTTTCGAGGGCTTTGCAGCTTGTTATCAAATGTGAATTTGTTTCGAGGGCTTTGCAGTTTGTTCTCAAATGTAGACTTATCTCGAGGGCTTTGCAGCTTGTTCTCGAATGTAGATTTTGTCTCGAGGACTTTGTAGCTTGTTCTCGAATGCGCTTGTTGGTATTTTCTGATCAGCCTTTAGCTTGTTGACCTTGTTGGATCGGACTTTGATTTGTTGATCTTTAGATCGACCTTTGGCTTGTTGATCTTTGGATCGGCCCTTAGCTTACTGATGTTTGGATCGGCCCTTGGCTTGTTAATCTTTGGATCGGCCTTTGGCTTGTTGATCCTCTTGAAGATACGATCGAAGTCTTGGAGTCTTATACGCTTCAAATGTCTTTGACTTGTCTTCAAAGATATTTTGGTATTTAAAGTTTTCAAGTTTTTTGGTCTTCAAAGCATCTTTGGTCTTTGAAGAGTCTTCAGTCTTCAAGGAACGTTTAGCACCTAAGGACTTGTCTTGGAGGGTCTTTGGTCTTTCAAGAGTATTAAGCAATTCAAGGAGTGTTCAACATCTAAGTACTGGTCTTGAAGAGTCTTTGGTCTTCAAAGAGGGTTCATCACCTAAGGACTTGTCTTGAAGCGTTCAGTACTTACTGATTTCAGGGAGCATTCAACACCTAAGGATTTTGGCCTCCTTTGCTCTCAATTCTCTTTGAGCTCTCTAGAGAATAAAATTTCTAAACCCCCCAAATGAATGAGAACTCCTCTATTTATAGAGCTTTCCATAGGCATGTGAGCTTGGACTTCAATATTTTTTGGGCCCAACCATTAGACTTGGGCTTTGTTGGATTTGGGCCTAGCCATTTGGATTTGGGTTTTATTGAACTTTAACCTATATTTCATGTTACCCAATTAGACCAAATTTACTTTGATTACTTGGTCAAATGAAGACACATGACATTTTAATTTAGGATTTGCCAATTTTTGTCTTCAAATTAAAATTGAGACACATGTCAATTTATAATTTGTCCCAAATTTAATTATTTGTAGTCTCGTCATTAATTTGGAATAATGACATGGCAATTGGGGATTGACCGAAACTTCTCTATCAACTGACACCCCAAATTTAAATAAATGTTGCAATCTTAATCTTAAACTTGAAAAAGTGTTGCAATTTTTATTATTTGATAAATTTTCATTTGATTTTTTTTAAAAAAAAAACTATTCTCGTGTGCTTTCAATGAATAAACATATACCTGGTACAAAGTTGATAAGATTTCAAAGAAAAACAACATTAAAGCTTTTTTTTTTTTGTTAAATTATATGAGTTTTTAACAAAGTTATTCAATGGTTAACTTGTGCATTAATCAAACTTAAAAGTGTGCAAAACTTGATATTTTTGAAATTAATGAGTTTATGGAGATTTTTACATTGCTTTTTGTTAAAAATTAGTGGGTGAATTAGTAAAAATTGAATAGATGGTAGAAATTGTAACATTTAATTAAGTCTAGGGTTCAATTTGATTAAATTGAAAGTTCAGGTTGAAAATTGATATAACACAACAAATTTAGGGGTAACAACTGATTTTTTTTCCACATATACATTTTGAGTTCCTCTAGGCTCTAATTGATAAATGATTAAATTTTATATATATTTTTTAGATAATTAAAATTTATAATTTACGCACTTAGAATAAAATATGTTATATTTATTTTTTGGGAAAATTACCTTTTTGGTCCCTGAGTTTTTAAGATTAGGTGCGTTTGGTCCCTAAGTTTTCAAAATGTACCCTTTTAGTCCTCGAATTTTGAGAAATAGGTTTAAAAGGTCCCTATGGTTATTTTTCAATTTGCTACAGTAACAGAATAATTTTTTTATTAATTTTAATAAAATAAAATAATTATTATAATAAAAATAATTCAAATAATATTAAAACAAAAAGCCCCACTCTCTCTCCTCTTTCTCTCCTTTCTCTCTCCTCTCCCTCACCCCCACCTTCACTCCCTCTCTACGGAAGCTCCTCACCGGCGTCTCCTCTCCGCCATCGACGTCTCGTCTCGTCTCTTCTTCGCCATAGTCAGTGCCTAGAGAGAGAAAATGTTCCCCACTTGAGAAAATGGAGAAAAAAAGAGAGAGATGGAGGAAAAAAGAGAAACTTTGAGAAGAAGAAATAGCTTAGATAAGTTAGAAGAAGGAGGAGAAGATTCAAATCTACGCGCCGACAATGGCGGAGAGGAGATGCCGACGAGGAGCTTCGGTAGAGAGGGAGTGGAGGTGGGGGCATGGGGGTGAGGGAGAGGAGAGAGAAAGGAGAGAAAGAGGAGAGAGTGTGGGGTTTTTTGTTTTAATATTATTTGAATTTATTTTTTATTATAATTATTATTTTATTTTATTAAAATTAATAAAAAAATTATTCTGTTACTGTAGCAAACAGAAAAATAACCATAGGAACCTTTTAAACCTATTTCTCAAAACTCGGAGACTAAAATGATACATTTTGAAAACTCAGGAACCAAACACACCTAATCTTAAAAATTCAAGGACCAAAAAAGTAATTTTCCCTTATTTTTTTTTTTTAAAAAAAATCATAGTTAGTTAAGAAACATAAGAAAAGACGGGAACAATTTTCTCAACGTTCTCTTTTCTTACCCGTTTTTACTTTTACATTTCACACAATTGAAATCTTTTAAATTTATAGTATCGTGTCAATTGTGCACAATTCGATTACAATCAATGCATTTTTATTAATGTTTTGAATGATCAGTTGCTCAACAGAATAATATTTGCTAAAGTAACCATAGTTCGGTAATTGACATGTACTCTTTTCTTTGAAATTGGTGGTTAAAATCCTCGTACCCTACATTTGTTTAAAAAAATATATTTAATATCATAATTTTATTTTACTTATTTAGTTCAACAACATGTGGGAATAAAAATTCAAACCTTTAATCTTTTGGTTGAAGATATAATCCCTTTGACTAGTTAAGTGATAATTCTCATTTATGAGAATTATTTAACCCTAAAACTAAGTTGTTCTTGCCATTTTTGCACATTTTATCGAATAACGAGCAGGCTCAAAATAGCATTTATAAGATAAATTCATGCAAGCTTGTCGGAGTATGGAAAAAGAAGAATTAAGTTGAAAAGATAAAGGAAAGTTGGCTAAAATTGTTGTTTTTGTGCAGATTTGAGGAAATGAAGAAAATGCAAATGAAATGCAATTACATTTCCTTGAGAAGGCAAGGTGGTGAACAAGAGGGAAAATGCAATTACGGAAATTTACCAAGATGCACGCATTTTGCTTGATTTATTGGAGAATTTCAAGCCCAAACTCATGCCCAAACCTTGACCCATGATTGAAGGAACACAATGATGGAAACCCTAGCCCTCAATGCCTATAAAAACAAGGAGATTGAAGCAATGGAGGACGTTTTTATATGGATTTTTCTGCTATTTTTCATTTTTCGAACAGCAACTTGTAGTTTCGATTTTTTTTTTCAGTAGTTCAACCTTGATTCTGTTATGTAAAATTCTGAGCTTGATCCCTCCTTAACGAGAGTTTGAGGAGGTGAAGATCCAACAACCCGTGAAGGTGTGTGTGGGTCGATCAACGCGAAGAACATACATTAGTTTACTGCTATGTTTTTTTCAGTTTTACTCTACTTTATTTTCGCTATTTCCTATAGAATTTACTCATATAGTGGTTTTTGTTTTAATCCAATTTTTGTAGGTTATAGGAGTTGAATTAATCCTAGGTTGTTATCCTGTCTTTCTTTAATAAATATGTTATTCAAGGATGTGATAACTTAATATAGTTCTGGAATTTTCTTTACTGACCTTGAAGATTCTTCGAAATTAGCCCAAGGGAATGTACATGTTGTCTTTGAATTCCAGTATTAAATTTAATTTGCCCTTGTAAATATTTTGAGTGTTTGGTTGTGGTGCGTATAACATTATCCTTAGAAAATTAAATTTGTTTTGCTCCATTGTCTGGGATTAAACTCTGTATTTTGGCTCTTAATCATGAGTTTTATAGCAATTGAATTTTGGATTTTCATTTCTCTCATAATGAGCTAATTCCTTCTTAGGGATTCAAGTTGGTGAATGCCCTAGAGAAGAGATAGAAAGCTTAAAACATATTCAATCTAGTTAACACTTGAGGCTTTGTTTGTTTTTGTTGAAATAATGCGGGTAAACCTAGCTAGCCAACTAGTGATTGTTTGTCAAGCTTGAACTTAATATCGTAAGAGTTAAGGGAAAGCCGATGTCACAAAAGCAATGGAGGAAAAGGCTTAGACAAAAGTCCTGAACATCGACCCTAGACATAGGACGAGACTCCAAAACCGCTAGAATTGTGCGTGAATTTATATAAGTTAGATTAGCCATAGAAATATAGGTTTAATTAGTTAGTCTCTTAAAGATTTTGAAGCAAAATCGAATAGGAGTTGAATTCGGTTTACTTAGTTCTTATGTATTAACTAAGATTGCAATTGCATTTTAAGTAGCATTTCTTCCCAAAGGGGCATAAGCGACTTGGATCCCATTTTTGTTAATTATTAACTTTTTATTTATTTTCTTTAGCAAAAACAACCTCCCAAATACTTTTACACCTTTGGTTACCACAATTATATTTTGCAAACAAATTTGTGTCATCTTAGTAAAATTTGTTAAAACCTGTTCCCTTAGGTACGATACTCTGGAGTACTTTCAGTTTTCTTTATTACTTCGATCACATGCACTTGCGTGTAGCGAAAAGCACTGACCATTAAGCTATGCAGGTTGACATAACATTGTTTGATTTTATGATATTGTTGCTACATAAAATAATTGCCAAATTTTGCTTCATTTCTCTTTGAACTTTAAAGGATGGTATATTATAATTGGAGAAGAGAAGGGTGAAAAGATTATTCAAATTAGGGTTTTAGTTGACATGAATCTTTTCACTACCCCAAATATAGTTGAACTCAAAAAAAAAAAAAAAAAAAAAATCCAACCACATCGTATTTGAGATTGTGGTATTCCTTTTCCAATAATTGTACATGATAAAATACAAAGAGGAAAAACATGATAAGCTATAAAATACATTACATGCCTGGAAAATCTCTTGACTCGAGCATTTCCATATCCTCCTCAACAGACTTCAAGAATCATTTCGTACTCGAGTTCATAATTTCTCGAAACCGTGGAAACAATTTATGAGCATAACGTTCAAGATCCAACGAGACCTTTGGACCGAGCATACGAGCTTAGCGACACGTAAATGGTTGCACAAACTATTCCTGTCAGGATGACCACCTAAATTCATGGAAAGGAAAAGATCAACAGTGCATCTTCAGAAGAGACTGTCTCAAATGAATGAGAGTTTCTGATATGATTTTCCATTAAATTTCACCAGATAAATACTTACCCATTTGAATACATGTCCATGATCCTCCTTCCAGGTATATGGGATATTCATTCCAAAGATTGCAGTCACTAAAGAATAAATAGACAAACAAACAGTCCCAGAGCTCAAAAAGAGTTCTAGCTGCCACATAGAACATTAAAATTCTGAGAACTAAAAAAAAACCATGATATAGTTCTTGCTGATGAATTGGTTGTGGCCAGAAATCAATAAAGTGAAAAATTAAATCTGGCCATTTCAACAGCCAATAGATGAAAATTTTTAAGCAAAAGAAAGAGAAGTTTAAATTTTATTTTATTTAAAAAAAAAATAAAATCATTAGGCTTTAAAAAGAGTACCTGAATAAGTTGATTTCTATGGTTGTCAAGCTGCAAAAGATGAGCACAGAGCATTTGATAAGAAACAACAGTAGATTGTAGTTTTCAACATTGTCAAGAATATTCAGAAGTAAAAATTACAAAGAAAACTATATTTTAATGGCATGAGAGAGTCTTAAATAGTCAGCAATGTTAGAACGATTACCTGAATATTGATGTAATCCTCTGTGTCATCGATGTACTCCCGCAACTGATAAGTAAAGATGATTGCAAAATATATGATACAAAAACCCCACATAATCAGAAAGTGCCATATACAAAATATCAGATGAGAATAGATAGCAATTATAGTTAACGCACTTTTGGTTCATACCGTTATTAGTTTGTTTAATGTTCCTTCAATTTGCATAAAATAAGCCTGCAGAATATTCAGAATTAGGCTCAATTAGATCTTAATTTACTGAAATCTTTGTAAATTAGATGTTATATGTTTTAAAAGACATTGATTATACCTCGAGTAGCATTTCTAGCTCCTCAACATCATTCTCTCCTCGAATAGTAATCCAACTTGCTCTACTTGTTTTAGACATCTTTGAATAGTCTTTAGGAGAAGCAAGAAACCAAATCGGAGTCCCACAGCCACTTTCAGGGGTGCCAGCTACTTTTCGTGACAAGTAAAGTTCTGCCATGTCATCATCGTCATCCAGAAGTTGTTCAAGTTCATCCCTAACCTGGAACGAGAATGGTATAATTTCATCACCAAGACACTAACGAAATTGCATGAGAAAAATACATCAGTTGGCTACTATATTAGTTATTTTTACTTATTCTGTTCTTCTGACAAGCAAATAGGAGAGGGATTAACCAACCCAAACCAAAGAATTGAACCACCCAAGTGGTTCTTTGGCACGTGTGTGGTTCTTGAGGGGACTAGTTGGCTCATATTTATGTCAAGAATGATCATTTATTGTGTTGTCTTTTAGCCCATTTTTGTCTCTAACAAACTAAGATTAAATGAGCAGTAACAGGAATGTTTTGAAATGTGGCAGTAGAATATTATTCGCAAGGAGAAAGGCGAATTGCAAACTTACTAAATGCTCTATAAGTTGACAGGAGAGTAAAATTGAATCAATATAGCTCGAGTAGCAAGGGCTTGTGGACCAACATTTTTAATTGAAGATCCAGAATATTGAACCCTAGATATAAAAAAAGAAAGCGTATAAAAAACTACTCATACTTTACGAATTTATTGTCTACTTTTCCTGAAAATTGAAAGTAATATCAAACTTGTGAACCAGAAGATACCATGTTGTTCAACCTATATACCATCCCAGAGTAGATCAATTACAAATTTGGTTGAAGCTAGTAAATGCAACTTCTCTTGGCCGTTAGCTTGTATCTCCTTAAGTTGTAATATTTGTTATTGAAAGGGTATATTTAGTTGAAGATCCAAGAGCAGTGAAAGCAAAGAAGGGCTCATAGCCTCATATTGCATACTAAAGATGGCAAAGAAAATTGACTACCTTTTGCACCCGATTTGTCAACCTTGTCATTGCACTCTTCAGTTTGCGCACTCGGTCCAAGTTACGACTGCTTATCTGCATATAAATGTCAAATTTCTTAGGTTCAGAAGAAGAAAGGGAGACTAATGGTCAACCAGGTAAAGACATTGATATGGTTCCTAATTCTGATCAAACACTAGATGAGGGGTAGTAAGCATCTGTATCAGTTAATTTGAAGAAAAATTCATTTTATTATACAGTTTAACTGTTACAAGAACATTGTTAGCAACCAATTATTCACCCATAAGCATATATGAAACTTTTTATATAGATTTTTTAAGAACATAATTATGAATGCAGTATTACTTTGATAAGGTTTGTAACCAAAAGTTTGCATTGAATTTGATTAAATGTATGACTTGTCCCTTTCCCATGTTGCTGATAAGAACTGGGATTTATTTATCAATAAGGGTAGAATGTCAAAGGAAGAATTGTAGAGCTTCCCCTCTCTCCCACAAAAGTCTCTCACAATTGAATTAACCAAAAGATACCCCTCCAGCTCTTGCCCTCACTCTAAATACACAACACATCACTCACTTCCCTATAGCAACGAACGGGCCCACCCTAACTAATTTGTAACCATTTTCTTTTCCCCACTCTCTTTTCTCACGCGCCTCCTTTCATACACATATTTAATAGGAGGTCTATTAGTCGCATCCATAATTATAAAACTAAAAATAGAATCTCCAAATGAAAGAATACAATCATATAATTCTTTTATATGCTTCTACCATATTTGCTTTCTAGTAGAGAGATCGATCATAAAGGTCGTTCCAATATTTGATATTCACCCTTCAAGTTTTTACTAGAGAAAAAATAAGATGGTATGAATGATTACACATAAAAGCCCCTTGAAGATAATTATCTTGATGAAAAAGTTCTGTTTCTTTTAATGGAAATAACTCTTAACTGAAAAATGAAAATAAATTAAACCTGGACATTTGTTATTCTAATCCACAAATAAACTGAATGCTTCCAATTAATCATCGAGCCTAGAGAACTTGAGATGTAGCAGGAAGTTAAAAACTTAATAAGAGAAAGAAGGCAGTATAATATACATCCATGAAAGTTTGTCTCTGTTTCATTGATATAACTTAAGTTTAAGCAGTAAAAAGTTCCAATTTCAAGAATGAATCAATTAAATGGATATGCAGAGAGGAAGCAGAATTAAACAAGCTTCACCTTGGAGGTCAGTTCATCTAAAGCAGGATATGTATCAGTCTCTAGTTCTCTTGTGCGTGCATCAAGAAAACTACAAATTGCTTCTAATGCAACCTCTAAGGCACGGAACTCAAATGGAAATTCTGCATTTAATGTCAAAACTTAGAAGCGAAAACAGAAAGAGAGTCAAGTGACTATTTAAAAATATTACAATTTTTTCAAGCAATAATAATTATCTTTCCAAATCTGGCATCACTGAATGCAAGGAGAAAACCCATGAGAGAATATTTCACCAAGCTGTACCGTTTTCAGCCAACTCATTTTGGGTCGTAGAAGGCTCTTCTTCTTCACCTTGTCCTTGGTAAATGGAGTTTGTGGAAGGCAACCGTCTCTGCAGTTCTTCAACAATTGGAACTACATTTTCATCCATTGGATCTCTAACCAGCACCTAAACCCGCAAAGAAAATAATAATAAATAAAATCAATCTTCCTCAAAATTTAAAGACAAATAGTAAAAAGTTGAACAGTGTGAAAATTGAACCCAGAAAAGGAGTTTGAATTCTTATTTTAGCTCCTCTGTTACATTTTGGTTTGTCAACCGTATAATTTTTGTCAATGTGATGCATCCTTTGAACAGTCTAAGACAAATAAATACTTCCATGAACATAGTCAACTTGAAACTACCTTTTTAGGAACTATTAAACCCCAAAAAGGGAGTTTGAAAATTTAACCAAAAAAAAAAAAAAAACAGACTAAAACCAAAATTAGCCTAAATAAACCCAACAACGCAACCAATTCATTAATTAGTCAAGAAAAGGATAAACAAATTATTACCTCGTCCGCAGTGATAATTGACTTGATGTGCTGGACCAAATCCCAAAGCGACACCAAAAAATCAGTAAATCAACACAAACAAATCAGAAATGTAATTCAACAAAGTTAGATCAGCAGAATTTCACAAGAAGAACAACCAATCTCCAGTAACTTTACCTCCAAATTGAGAACAATCACTCTTTCTCTGCCCAAGATAGTGGAAGGGTACGACAACAGAGGATCGAGAAGCCGAAGATCCCTGGCATTAATCCGAACCCTTTGCATAATCGCATACTTATCCACGTCCAAAATCGTACTCCTTCCTTCATGGTCCAACGAAACCCAGCTCCTGGAAATTACAGTATTCTTCTTCTTCGTCTTCTTCTTCTTCACTGAAACCGCCTGAGATTCCAGAGGGATTACAAATCCATCACCAGCCATATCTCTCAAAAAAAAAAAAAACCACTAAGATTTCGATTCCACAAACATTGCTCTTCTTCAAGAACCAATGCCCACTCAAAACAAGTCGAAGAAGGAGAAAACTGCAAATCTCTGGTTTGGCTGATTGATTAAATGAGGAATTTGACTACAGAAACAAGAGTAAAAACAGATTATGATTGGAGATGGAAGAGGAATCAATGGAGTTTTTGGTTTGGTGGGTTCAGTTATGAAAAGTTGGGGCAAAAAACCAAAGAAAAAGTTTCAGAAGAGGGAAGGGATTTTTGCATGGGCTTTACTGGCTCGGCTGGTACACGATAGTGGGGGCGGGGTGGTAGGCTGGAAAAAACGTTAAAATAATTACTGCACCCTTTTCCCCACTCGCGCCAAAGGCGCGTGTCTTCCACTCTCCTGATTCGGTGATGGACATTGTGCGAGACAGGTGGGGCGGTACCTTATCGTTACTCGTTAGCTTCAATCTCCGACATGTCGTTTCAATTATATTGCTCTGTCTGCCGTAAAAACTCTTGTATAATTACGTATTTGAATAGGTTCTTTTTTTTTTTTTTTGAGTTTGGGTTCAATTTCTTTTTAAATCAGGGTTTAAATTTCATTTTCTTTTCAGAATATGTTTTTGAATAGTTTTTCACTACGAAATATATTATCATTTATGTCATTTGAACATAATTCAACTAATTAAAACATATTTTATTACTAAAATGTTAGAAATTTGAATCATTATCCTCCAACATTATACCATGATTTATATTGTCAAATGAACAAAATTTTCATTAATATCATTACTCTTTGTAACAAGTAACCTTATTGGTTGTTTATCATCATTTTATTGCATTTATTTCTTATTAATAGGTTTTTTAGTTACTCTAATTTTAAAAGTAATTGCATTCTATCCTAGTTGTTTAAAAGTCTAATTCTTTTCTCATAGTCATAAAGTAATCAAAATGTTTTATCATCCTTTTATCTCTTTGAAGATGTTAGTGGTACCTAACAAAAAAAAGGACGTGATAGTTTGTATTTTTTTTTTTTTTTTTGAAAAGGTTATGATTTTTTTTATGACAGATAATTTAGGTGACAATTCGAAAAGTTATTTTGTCTTTATTTTCTTTTATATGTTTGATTCTTTTGCACTTTATTTATTTATTAAATTACATGTCAAAAAACAAATTATTTTAAAAAAAAAACAAATTATTACGTCTAGTTGATAACCATTTGAAAACTTATTTTTGTTTTTGAAATTTAGCTAATAATTCAAATGTTTTCTTAAGAATGATAAAACTTATTGTAGAGAAATGATGAGAAAACATGCATAATTTTTAATAACCAAATGGTTATCAAATGAAAATGAGAAAGCAATTCTCAAAGGAAAAAAAAAATAGAAAGAAAAAGGAAAGGCATTATCAAACGAAAACATATGTAAAAAGTAGATAAGAAAATTTCATCCATGAGTGAAAGTAGTATTTATAGGCTTAATTTTCAAAAACGAAAAATCAAATAGTTATCAAATAAAGCTTACTTTTTTTAGTTTTCAAATTTTGGCTTTATTTTTTAAAACATATGTAAAAAGTAGGATAACAAAACAAGATAGAAAAATTAGTATTTATAGGTTTAATTTTCAAAAACTAAAAACCAAATAATTATCAAACGCTCCTATATTACCAAAGCTCCATTTGATAACAATTATGCTGGTTTCTTCCCTAGTTCTTTGATATATCCTTATCTTTTTTAAATTATATTTGAATTCTTAACCAAGTTTTTAATAACTACTCTCTTTCATTTTAGTTTTCAAAACTTTGACTTAATTTTTTAAAAACATCTCAAAGTAGATAACAAAACAAAGAAATAAATTGATGAAAGTAGAATTTACCAACTTAATTTTTAAAAACAGACAACTAAAAACCAAATAGTTATACAGAAAAACATCAACCTAAATATGATGACTAAAAATATATTAGAAACTTTCTTTTTCCCATGTGTCAATTCTATTGAAATCATAAATATAATAATGTCCATCAGTAGGTTAATTATATTCTTCCTTTTGACATATTCAATTATTCATAGCCCTTGCTGGCTTTTCACACGGTCATTTTCAAAAATGACAGAAAGTAAACTAACCAACCAAAAATGATTCTCAATTATGAGAGTAATAAGTTGTCAATAATAAGAATCCACGACACAGAAGTAATTCTCAATATCAAATTATGAATTATTGAGAGATTGAGAAATATAGTAGAAAGAAACTCTTCTTTAATATCAAAATTTCATCTCAAGAACAATAAACAGTTCTTAATAAAATAGAAAATGAGTAAACAACCTACCAACTTCAAAAACTTGGCTAAAGTAACAGCTGACCATTACTAATACAAGTATCAAAACTGTTCCCATCAATGATGATTAAAAACATATGGAGATCAAATCTAAGCATGATGGTAATGATGCAGTTTATACAATAATACCTTTCCAGCAGCATTTCCCACAGCCATGTAACCTCCTTCAGGACTGAAATCCAAACATGAAGGGTACTGAAGATTTTTCTTTGGTGGCGGCCAGTTTGAAAATGTGGTAAAAGAAGGAACGTGTATCAACTTCAAACTACTTTTCTTCATCCTTGAACAGATAGCCAATATTTGAGCATCGTGATTGAACTTGAGAAAGTCTACTTTGGTGGTGAGATTCTCAATGGCCTTCAATGGCTTCTTCTTGCCCCCTAAGAATTCTTGTCTGTTGTAGATGTTAACAATGCCACTGTCAGAACCAGCTGCAAACAATGCTCCATTAGGAGAGGTACAAAGTGCAGTACCATTGATGCAACCTTCGTCGACAGCCTTGTGGATGCACGTTCTTGTTCTCAAATCCCAGTGGTAGACTTGCCCATCACCGCCAGAGCTCAGTAGCTGTCGTCCATTGTCAGCAAATGCCAAAGAACGTACGGTTCCGTTCATCTTAAGTGTGCCGATGAGCTCCTTTGTTTTGGTTGACACTAACAGGATATAGCCTTCATTACCTATAAATGCAACTGTGCTAGAATCAGGAGAAACTTCAAAAACTTCAAGGCTTTTCTCCTCTCTACCAACGAGAGGGCCAATTTTATCTACTTTTGCTTTCACTAGATCGAGGCTATAGAAGAACTTTCTCCTCCCAGATATGATTACTTGAGATCCATCAGGCAAAAATGATGCCCTTCTTATGGGACAATCCTCAAGAAAAATGCTCTGAATTTTGGTATTTCGTTTACCATCGATCTGAAAAAATCTAAGCCTCCGATCCAACCCAGTAGCTAGCAGTAACTGAGCGTTGCGATGAAACTGAACCGAATTAATAGGACCATTAGATGGTTCCTCTGCATTAGCATCTACAAGTCTTGAGTATTCAAGAAGACCAGGCAACAATTTAGCACTGCTCTTCTCTACAAGATTCTCACTCGTTCGAAGGATATCATCAATAGAATCGACATTATCATAACCATCAGCCAATGCAACTGCATTTTCATCGTCTGATGATAGATCATCATCATCACTACCACCCCTGGTTTGTACATCAAGTTGAGCCCACTCGGTGCCTGGGTTTAGCTTTGCATGTTGAGCCCTCAGTCTTGAAACATACTCTGAGCCTGAAATCGGTTTCTCATCTTCTTCCTTCCTCAATTTTCTCAGTCTACTAACATTAGTAATATTAACAGTGGCCTTCTCCTCTTCCTCGTCAACCCATACTGGTTTTCTTTGCTGAGGTTCCTCCTTATTAGTACTCTCATCTAGGAGTCCAAAATCATCTTCATATGCAGAAATGGAACTATTTGCAGTGCGGTCCATTATGTACAAAGCAGGAGATTCTTTTTCCTCAGCACTGAAACCATTTAGCTCTTCATCTTTCCCAAATTCAACAGGGGAATAGAGTGATCCAAAAAGAAAGTTTTCGAGCTTCTTCATTTCCTTTTGTTGTTCTTTTACTAGTTGTTGATCTTTTTTTTTGTGTTCTTTCTTTCTCTTCTTTGCCCTAGTAGTATCTGCACCAGAGTTTTCTACATCACTAGCATCTACGTTTCTCAACGGAGATGACGAGCCAACAGTCTTCTCCCCTGTAACCTTCTCAATACTACTAATTGCAGCAACATTTTGAGATATTAAACTCATTTTCTACTCAGCTCCTGCAAAATCAACCATATTGACAACTTAACCAAAAATTGAAAAGAAGTAAAAGATCTCATGACCCAAAAGCTCAAATTATCGAAAGTCCTTCACAGAAAGAGCGAGAGCAGACGCATTATCAATGTAAGCCAACACACAAACCACGTCCCAATTTGCCGCAAGGCTGCTTTTATTTTCGTTGCTATTCGGCAATTGTGATTCAAATAAATAAAAAAAACAATCCCCCATCCTTTCATTAGACCAGTTCCAATTTGTGTTTTTCAAGTGAGAAGAAAGACATGGATGGAGATTGGAAGAATACCTGTAACAAAGAGAGTAGAAAATCAGTGCAAAATCCCTAGGAGGAAGGAGGTTGCGGCGCCACGAACGGAAGAAAGACGACGGCGACGGCAGCAGTGAACGGGAGAGAGGCGGCGGCGACACCTAGCTTGAAACGAAGGAGGAGAGGGCAAGGGCGTGAAGAAGAAGAAGCGGCGTGGAGCAGTTAGGGTTTTCCTCTTTCTTTTATGGATGAAATTTCAAATTTAATCTCTAACTTTAAATTTTATGTCAATTTGATCCATTTAAAAATTACAAATTTAGTTTCTAAGGCTCAGTTTGATAACTATTTAGGCTCCGTTGGATAACCATTTGATTTTTAATTTTTGGTTTTTAAAAATTAAATCTATAAATACTACTCCCACCTATGATTTTACTTGTTTTGTCATATACTTTTTGCCTATGTTTTCAAAAACCAAGCCATGTTTTGAAAATTAAAAAAAAATAGTTTTCAAAAACTTGTTTTTGTTTTTAGAATTTGGCTAAGAATTCAAATACCTCCTTAAGGGAGATGAAAACCATTGTAGAGAAATTGGGGGAAAACAAGCTTAATTTTCAAAAACCAAAAACCAAATGGTTATCAAACGAGACCTTAGTTTTTTGTTTTTAGTTTTTGAAAATTGTGCTTGTTTTTTCACAATTTCTCTACAATAGCTTTCATCTTCTTTACAATAATTTTCATCTTTCTTAAGAAAACTCTTGAATTCTTAGCCAAATTCTAAAAATAAAAACAAGTTTTTGAAAACTACCTTTTTTAGTTTTCAAAACTTGGCTTGGTTTTTGAAAACACATCTAAAAAGTAGATAAGAAAACATGGAAAACCATAGGTGGAAGTAGTATTTATAGGCTTAATTTTCAAAAACCAAAAACCAAAAACTAAAAACCAAATGGTTATTAAACGGGGCCTAAATTTTTAATTTTTTTAAAATTCACGAATTATAAACATAAAATTATAATTTTATAATTTTATTAGAAATAAAATTCATATTTATATTTAATAAATCAATTAATTTTTAAAAATTTTGAATTTGTCAAGATCTATTAGACACAAAATTAAAATTTTAGGAATTTATTAGACACAAAATTAAAAATTTAAAGACTTAATAGATACTTTTAATATATCCAAAATCAAATGGACACAAAAGTAAAAGTTTGAAATTAAACTTGTAATTTAACTTTCTTTTATTTATTTTTATCATATTTTACAAAGTGGGCTCAATTTTGTTTTTTTTAGAACAAAGTGGGTTGGGCTTTTAAAAGAAAGAACGAAGAAAAAATAAAAAAGTGGGTTGATTTACTGTACGGTGGATTGATTTGACTTTTTTCTTTAACCTTTTCTAATTTTTATTAACTTTCAATAATATGTTTTGATTTAATTATCTTTGAAAAATTAGTTTCCTTATAAGAGAAAATTTTAGAGATCTATATAAGAGAGTTTTTAAATGTCAAAGTAAGCATAACTCAACAATAGTTAGCATGTACTTTTGACCAAGAGATCACAGGTTCGAATCCTCTTATCTCGAACCCCCCTATCTCTAAATGTTGTTGAACTAAAATAATAATAATAATAATAATAATAATGAATTTAAGTAATTTTATTAATTTGATTTTTCCTTGAGGCACAATGAGGAAAAAATTTATGTGCCAGTTTTACCCTTTCATCTTAGATTATTTACAAATTTTACTCCTAACAAAAAAAATCAAAAGTCACAAGTGAATTTTAACTAAAATCGAAAAGTCTTTTTTTTAGTACGAAAAGTCCCAATTTTAGTTTAGCTTGCCAAGTTTGTTTCCATCTCAACGCTAAGCTCACAATGAGTTCTTAAAATATCAATTTAACCATAATTCAACTAGTTAAGACATTATAATCACGACCAAAATGTTAGAAGTTTGAATCCTCACCTCCACATAATTGAACTAATAATAATATTAAAAAATATATATATTCTCTACTTTTTTTTTTTTTTTGATAACAAATCTTCTCTATTGTTAAAGCAAAAGATTACTTAATTTTTTTTATTCTACTTCAACCGTCAACTATTGTATGAAAAAATATATATATATTGTATGAACATTTTTTTCTTGTTTTCTTCTATTTTCTAGCCTTCGTTAAGCATCAAGAAATCAGAAAATAAGTTGAAGGACATTTTTGGTTGTGTATATTATGTAGCTTTTCTATAAAATTACTAAATCATAGTTATATGTTTTTTCTCTTCTTGTTTGTTTGTTTTTTGTTTTTTTTTGGGTGAAGGCCGATGGCGAATAATGGCGACCAATGGAGAGAAAAGCAAAGAGAACCAAACGGTAAGTATTTATGTTCAAGTCGACTTTGCAAAGAAAAGAGAGGGAAAGGGGGTCTTTTTTTTTTTTTTTTTTTTTTTTTTTTCCTTCTAAACAAAATATGTTTTTAAATAAAATCATTTTTTTCTATAAGCAACTTTGAAATAATTACTAATTTAAATATATTTGAAGTGTTCATTTAAAAGTTAGTTTTCTTAAAAAGCAAGGATGAAAATATGAGCGATTTTCAGCCGATATGGACATATATAAAAGGGGCAATTGCATATATGACAATCTAACACAAAATAATAAAAAATCTAACACAATCTAAAAGTATTTGTAAATATGACAAAATTTTAAGTCCTATCAATATTTATCACTAATTGTGGTCTATCACTGATAGACCTATCAATGACTAAAGTCTATCACTGATTGAGGTTCATTAGTGATAGGTGACCATCATTGATAGTTTACATGCTCATTTGCTATTATGTTTATTAATGATATACCATATCAATAGAATATAAAATGGTATATAGGTGATATTTTACTTCATTTATTATTAGATGATTGCTTGCATGTTCATTTCCATTTAGGTTTGTTATGAATATACATTATCAATAAAATAAAAATACTATATCAATGATATTCAACTTTTGTTTTCTATCTATGATTATTTATATGCTTTGTTATTAGGTTTATCACTGATATACCATATCAATAGAATCAAAAATTATATACCAGTGATATTTGAAATTATTTTCTATCTATGATTGTTTGCATTGCTCATTTGTTATGAGGTCTATCATTGATTTATCATATCAATAGATTAAAAAAGATAAAATAATGGTATTTACTCTTTATTTTCTATCCGCGATTGTTTGCATACTCATTTGTTATTAAGTCTATCGCTGATATATCATATCAATAAATACAAAAAATGTATATTTGTAATATTTTTGTTTGTTATCTATCAATAATTATTTACATGCTCCTTTACTATTAGGTATATCATTAATAACTATATCAATATAATTAAGAAAAATGTATATAAGTAATATTTCACTTAGCTTTCTACTAATTGTTATTTGCATGTTTATTTGCTATTAGGTCTATTATTGATATATCTTATCAAAAAAAAAAAAGGTATATAAGTGACATTTAATTTTCATTTTTAATTTGTAATAGTTAACATGTTTATTTGCTATTATTTCTATCACTGATGTACCATATTCGTAGAATTGAAAAGGGTATATCAATGATATTTGACAATTTTTTCTTTCTTTTAGTGATAGTAAATCAGTGATAACTTAAAATCAATAAGAAAAAAATTGATAACAAATAATAGTAAATTACTAATAGGAATGTATCACCAATATACCTTTTTTTATATCTATTAATTAGCGTTAGATGTGTATCAATGATAAACATCTATCATTGATAGACGATGTAGAAATGGTCTACCAATGATAAATATGAAAACGTTCTATCAGTGATAGACATAAGAATAATCTATCAAACACATAGAAATGGTTGCTAATAGACATAAAAATAATCTATCAGTAATCAAAGCTATCACATATGGACGTATTAATGATTTATTGATAATAGACATAAAAATTGTTTATCAGCAACAAACATAAAAGTGGTCGATTAGTGATAAATATCTTTCAGTGATAGATGTAGAAATGGTCTGTCACTGATAGACTATAAAAATGGTCTATCACTGATAGACTATCAAAGTGATATATCAGTAATAAATCTAAAAATTTTAAAAATTGCTATATTTGTAAATTGTTTATTTGCGTGACATATTCGTAAATATGACAATCAATTTTGTCACCCATTACAATTATTCTATATAAAATTTCACAGCAAAGAAAAAGGAAACTAAACTAAAACTTGATGATGTCTTTTTTTTTTTTTTTTTTTATAAAACTTGGTCATGTCTATTTTTGTTGTAGGATGAGTTTCAATCATATAGGGAGTCTTCAGCTATATAAAATGCTAACTTTGATTGAGAGTCTGAGACTTGTGTCTGTTATTGAGGAAAAGGATGCTATAGTGATTTAAAATTGACAAGACAAATTGAAAGACGATGAACATTCTCAATGGTCCATTAACATAAATGTCTGTATGGGCAACTGCATGTTATGCTTCAAAGAATGGCTGAGAAGTCTACATCTCCATAATTGGTATATTTCTAGGCGGTAGAAATCTTATCTACAAAATTAAGCTTAGTGAAATTATGAACTCTTAGTCAAAGGAGTATTTAGCTCGAGAGGAATTGAAGAATTTTTATAGGTAAGGAGTGGCCGTGAGAGGGGTACGTATGACCTTTAATTTAGGCTGATTAATGTCTCTCCAATAATGTCTTTTTCTGTTTCTTAAAGACCTTGTAATTATCCTTTTGTTCTTATTATAAAAAATAATTGAAATTTAATTTGTAGCTCATTTTTCACTTGTAATATTGACAATTATTATTATTTTTCTTTCTATTAGGCTCGTCTTTCTTAGGCATGCTCGTATTATTTTGTTTTGATTAAATGTAGAAAATGATGAATTTTAACATTGCAAAGTTGTCAACTTTTATTGCAAGGGTCTAGTCTAGGGTACGACGTGAATATATGTAATAATGCCCTTGAAAATCCATAAGAGAATTTTATTTTTGTTTCCTTACTAAAAAAAGCAAACAACTAATTAACATAAACACACAAAACAATTTAATTACTACAAAAGTAGACCATATTGTATACAAACAAACACAACACAAAGATACATTATACATTATATCTTTATATATGATCCAAATTAATTATCTCACAATAAATACATTCTAATTTTACATAATTCATTCCAAACCCATTATGTATCTTTTGAAAATATAAAGACACCAACCAAATCTGTCCTCAAACCAGACCATATTAATTTGCATAGCAGCAATATGCATGCATTTTCTTGGAAACATCAAAGGTGAAGTTAGTTCTTGTAGTTCTTGCACTTCTCTACGGTCCTTGGTGCTGAAACCCCACCGCCAAAAAAAAAAAAAAATCCAATATGTTAATAATATAGATTATAAGGGCTTGTTTGGTGGAAGAAGAAAAAAACTACTATAATTGAATTTGAGAATGCAACGCTTTGAGACATTATATTATATCCTCATCTAAATAATGTTCAAATTCTCACTTCCATAAGTTATTGGACTCGAAAAAAATAAAAATAAAAAGGAAATGCAAATCTATCAATCTTACCAAGTCCAATGGCTTCCTTTCCTTTCATTATGCGTAGACGCTTGCAAGATTCAACAAACATCCTGGATGAATATGGAAGCACACAATTAGTTCTATTATTTATTGTAATACATTTATTTTGTCTTTAGGATCATTTTATATTTTTAAGTGTTTTGTTGTAATTTAGTTCTTATATATTTTTTCCATATGAACCCAACAAAAATTTGACACAAACTATATTCTCAAATCAAGATAAAATTTTGAAGTGAAATAAGAGATTACTTACTGCCATGGTACATCACCAACAAGCATCCAATCTCCATCCTTGTCTTGATAGGTTGGAACATAATCAGAACCATTTAAAAGATCTATTAGCTTGCTTTCATTCATGAAATCTTTCATCCCAGCTGCTGGGGATCCACAGTTACCTTATGATATACATTTGAAGAGAAAAAAAAAAACCATCATTTAATTGACTTGACACACTTCAAATATCAATTTTCAAATGTATATAATTAAATTTATAAGATCAAACGCAATATATAACTTGAAGAAATTAAGTAAATTTACGAATGGTGAAGGCAGCAAAGAGTTTGGCGAGGGCATGAGAGAGTTGTTTGTAGCTGCTGGCGATGCTCAAGTCCAGTTTGCGGAGATAAGGTGCTCCATCGAGGCTAACCTTCACAAACCTGGCTGCTGCTGCTGCTGCTGCTGCTGCAGTATTCCCAATATTATTCTTTTTTGGTTCAAGATCATCACTTATTATTATTTCATCCTGATCTGATTCTGATGTGCTGCCCTTTTGGAGGGCCAATCTGTTCTTTCTGTATGACCTTATTGGTGGCCAACCCACAACCTGTGCCCTACAAAATTTAAAAAATGTGATCAACAACAACAACCATTCCACACATATTCTTCTCTTCTTCTCCTTTATCACCCCCCCCCCCCCCCCCCCCCCCCCCCCCCAAAAAAAAAAAAAAAAACCTTTATCCAACTAAATAATGATATTGTAATACGCTAATTTTGAAATTCTACCTTTTTCTTAAGAAAACATTTAAATTCATAGCCAAATTCAAAAAATAAAAACAAGGTTTTAAAAACTAATTTTTTTTAGTTTTCAAAATTCGACTTGAATTTTATGAACATATTTTTAGAAATTAATTAGTGGATAACAAAGAAAGTACATTCATAGGTGAAAGTAGTGTTTTATAAGCTAAATTTTCAAAAACCGAGCCTAAGATTCTAAAATTTCCTTTCTAATTTGCTATGGTTTCCACCCTTTTTTTTAAAAAAAAACATTTGAATTCTTAACCAAATTTAAAAAATAAAAACAAGTTTTTAAAAACTAATTTTTTTTAGTTTTCAAAACTTGACTTGAATTTTATGAACATATTTTTATAAATTAATTAGTAGATAACAAAGAAAGTAAACTCATAGGTGAAAGTAGTATTATATAAGCTAAATTTTCAAAAACAAAATAGTTATCAATTGGAGCCTAAAGATTCTAAAATTACCTTTCTAATTCAGCTCTCTAAAATTTTAAAACTGAAAGCTTATATATAGAGAGTTAAAAGATAAAATTTTGCTCCTTCCTACGAAAATTTCTAGCTTTTCGATCTTGCATCTACTTGGGTGTCATGCCAAATTATCATTTGAAGTACGCTATGACTTGATCGATAATGTTTCATGATGTCTTTTTGACATGTAAAAATGAGATGATGCTGAAGAAGAAAGAAGACAAAAAAAAAAAAAATGGAAATGATGGGTTTTTTTTATAAGGGAAACTTACTTGGGTTGGGGAGGCTTGGGATTTGGATCCAAGCCATAGGATGCTTCTAATTCTTTAGTAGAAGAAATTAGATTAAGCTTCAAATCGGCCATTGTTATTATTGTTTCAGCTGCTGCTGTGTCATGAAACCCTCTCTTCCTTGTCATTTCTCTTCCATTTCCAGGCAACCCTAGCCTAAGCTCTGTCTCCTCAAACGACATCGTTTTCCTTCTCTTTCTCCAATTCCCTCAAATCTTCTCTCTCTCTCTCTTACAGGGGCTTTGAGAGCCTTGTTGCTGTTTATTCTTGGTTGAAATGATAATAAAGAGACTGCATAATTCTGAGAGGGAAGTAGGAAGAAGGGCTTGTTGGGGTAGGATAATCAATTAATTAATTTGCATATGAGTAGTACTAGGGTCCCTTAGTTTAAACTTTTGGCCAAATTTTGACGCATGGAAGTTTCCTTGAGCAGCAATTTTTTTTTTAGTTCAACATTATTATGGAGTAAAATTTTGAATATCTGATATTTAAAAAAAAAAAAGTATACTATAATCTTAACCAATTGTGCTTAATTAAGTTGGCAGCAATAGTAATGATTTTGTTTCCTAATTTAAGTATATCTCTCAACTACTCAAGACGTTATTAACCTTGAACTAAATGGTCTCAATTCGAATGTCTATGCCATATAGTGCAGTTAAGAAAATTGTTTTTTTGGGTTAAATTACAAGTCTAGTTCCTAAACTTTTAAATATGTGTCTATTTGATTCTTGAACTATAAAAAGTGTCTGAAAAGTTCTTAAACTTTCAATTTTGTGTCCAATATAATATAGGTCCCTAAAGTTTTAATTTTGTGTCTAATAAGTCATTGACCTATATATTCAACGTTTTTTAAAATTCATGAACCTATTAGATACAAAATTGAAGGTTTAAGGCTCTATTAGACATAAAATTCAATTTATATCTAATAGATCAATTAATTTTTGAAAATTTTGAATATGCAAGGATCTATTAGACACCAAATTGAAAGTTCAATGACTTGTTAGACATTTTAAAATTCAGGGACTTATATTAGACACAAAATTGAAAGTTTAATGACCTATTAGGTACTTTTTAAAGTTCATGGACCAAATAAACACGAACTTGAAAGTTTATAGACTAAACTTGTAATTTAACTTCTTTTTTTTTACCATGTTAATGAGTTTGAATTTAACTGATCAAGGACATTATAACCCTGACTAACAGGTCTGAGTTTGAATCTCTACCCCTACATATTGCTGAATTAAAAAATTATTATTTTTTCCTTGGAATGATGTGGTTTTGGATTTCACCCCTCCCCTTCCTAAAAAGGATACCATTTAATGATTTGTGTCAATTTAAGGATAGTTTAATTTGGTTAAAAAAAATAACCTTAACTAAAAGATCAAGTTCGAATCTCAATCCTATGTGTCGTTCAACTAAAAAGCTTTTTTTTCCCTCGAAATTGTGGTCTGGGACTTCACCACCCCCCCCCCCCCCCCCCCCCCCCGCGGGGTTCATAGTGCAGATAATTTAAAAAGGGAAACATATACCATGTAATTTTTTTGAAAAATCAAGCTATAAACATTTTTTAAAATTATTGTACATTCTTTCTTTTTTAATTGTTGTTGTTGTTATTATTATTGTCAACATTTTCTTTCTATGTTAAATGTTATATTTTTTTTAACTAAAGGTACAAAGGGGGAAATGGGAATAAAGTTAAATCATTCATGAAAGATATTTTAATTTGAGTGGACTTGTTTGTTTGACATGTGTTAAAAGGTGAACATAAAGATGAGTAATCAAACAAGGAATATGGATCAGGTAATTATACGTGTTGAAAATGTATATCACTTTTCTAATTAATATTTTTGACGTGTCAAACCTAATAATTCAAAATATTTTAAGAGCATTTTAGAATATATATATAATAATAAAAAATTAAGTATTATCCACACAAATATAACTAAACAGTTAAGACATCTTTACTTCCTCTAAGACATCATAGTTTTACAATCTCTCCACTCGATGTAATATTTTAAAATAAAATTGAATAATAGACAAATTTAATTTTTAAAAGTTGAAAAAAATTATGAAATAAGATGATAATTTTGTTGGGATCATATAATTGCATTTAAGAAATAGATAATCATTTGTAAATACACATATATTTACCCCCTTACAACATTATCCATATAATTTGTCATAATAATCATAACAAAAATTCTTTAAATCCTCCAAAATGACCCAAACTCAAAGAAAAAATTAACCATTTCCTTTTGTCATAAATTCATGTAGCTCAATACCTTAAATGCATGAACTTGATGTGTAGCAAATAAATTTAAATAGAGAAAACTTTGGTGCATGTAATGAATATTAAGCCCACCAAAATTAATGACATGAGAATATAACAATAATTGATACAAGGACTGACATTGCATTGATGGGTGACAGGGAGAATTGTGTGGCTATAGCAAATTTCCAAATTTAAGAATATGCATGGCCCTTGATAATAACCCTAGATATAAATCCAAAGAAATTATTCTTCAAACTCTCATGCACAGATAGAAGCACTTTTCAAAACTTTAATGTAATATTTTTTACCCCATTTTCATCTTGCACCATTGGAAAAAGGTACACAACAATATCAAAGTCTTGTTTAATTTGTGGTACAAAATGTACCATTATTAATTGTTCTCTACCAATTTGATGATTGATTCACATATGCATGCCATATAGCTAGCTCGCTCAAAAAAGAGTGATATTGATATTGATATTAATCCCCTCTTAAATTTTAGTTGGTTGGATTTCTTTCTTTCTTTTGCAAGGTTTTTTAGTTATTGCAAATTTGATTATTATTTTATCTTGTGGTAGAGTTGGCCTACCTATGCTATACTCTTTAAAACGACCTTCAATTAAAGAGTTTCTATACTCAAAACCGACATATATAGGTATAGAAGAATATATACCTAGAGGTCTTAGACAAATCTTTCTGGGAAACTTGATCAAATATATAACCTAGAGATTTTGGGAGTAGGGTTGTCTCCTTATAGGGTGAACAGTGAATAGGTGGAAATTTCACAAATTAATTTGTATGTACCAAAATGTCTCCCTCGCAACTTGTTAAAGTTAGTCTCTTGAAACTTAACTCATAATTATTTTAGTTGGTTATGTTTTTCAGTTTCATTTAATTTAAAAGAAAATAAAATTTTCTACTATTAATAAAATTTACTACTGGTTTTTAATAATGAAAAGATCACCAAAAAAACACAAAATACTTGATTTCATAACAATTAAAATTTTGAAAAAATTATTTTTGTGGTCCCTGATTATTTAAAAATAGGTGATTTAGTCCTTGAGTTTTCAAAATAGACTCTTTTAATCTTTGAATTTTTCGTATGGATGACTTAAATTTTTTTGACTCGAATGAAGTATGACCAACTTTCTCAAAATATGATGGATAACCTTTTGCTTACATTACAACCAAGCGAGATGACAAGAAAACCCAGCAAGAGCGAGGGTCGAGAGGAACAACACCACTGAGATCCACAACTTCTTCACAGTTTACATAGACCAACACCACCGAGACCCACAAAATGACACTGGAAACACTACAAGAAAATCGGTTTCTCCCGACAAGATTTCCCACTACGCGAAAAGTGGGCATCGAGAGAACATAAGATCTCCCAACGCCACACTACAAGAATTTTTTGTATTCTTTTTGTTTTGCCGACTGTTTTTTTCCTGACGCATCCAAAAGCGTCGATATAGCTTATTCATCCCGATGCAAATCTAGCGTAGGGAGTTGTATAGTTATCCCGACGCAATTTGCGTAGGGATTTATGGAGAAAAAAAATTGCATAAAATCTCAAAGCAAATATGGTAAAAAGGAAAAACCCTACCTTGCAATTTCCCCTTTCTTTGCTCCATCCACCTTGCAGTTTCCCCTTCCGCTACAGCTCTTCGTCTTCTACCTTCGTCTTTTATCTGCTTGACGCCGTCTTCTACATTTGTCCTCGGTTTGCCTCTGTTCGCCGTTTAATCTCATTCTCGCCTCGCCGTCGTTCGATCTTCCTCTCTCTCTGCTCGTGCTCGCCTCGCTGCTCCTCTCTGCCATCATTCTCAATCACAGTCGTTGCCATCAATCTCCCTCTCTCTCTGTTTGTGCTTCTTGTCGTTGGTCAACGTAACCTTTCTATCGCTTTGTCTTTAATTCAAACGTAACCCCGCATTCCCCCGTTCGGTATGAAGCCGTTTAGTTTTTCAAACCCTTCTCTCATATGGGTTTTCTTTTCTCAGTTTTTTCTCCTATTTGTTCGATTGGGGTGGATTTTGAGGCTTTTCTGAGATGAAATTTTTCATTCGTTACTGATTTGAACCACTATCTGTAAAGTAGGATGGCCCCCAACTCCAACTTGGATTTGGAATTATAGTTACACTTTTTTAATAGTTTCCCACTACTCTTTTTTTTTTCTTTTGTCTTTTGGGTTTGGTTTTAGATAACTTTTAAATTCCAAGAGAAGGGGTGGGGAGGAATATGATCAAAATTGGAGATATTATTCAGAATAGATTAGATCCAAACAAAAAAAAGTGAAACGGAATGGCTAGGATTCAGTCTCCTCAACAACCTTTTTAAGTTTCAGGGGATTCTCCAGATAAGAACTTTATGTCGAGAGCCCAATGGTTTTATTTTTTGAAGTTTTGGAGGTTTCTTTTTGTTTTGGACTCTCAACTTTGTCTTTGGCATCACCTAAAGAATAAGAATATTTCTTTTCAAATAAAAACACAATGGATGCATCCAAATCCTAAGTAGATGCTCCTCTTCCTTTCCCTCCCACTCCATAATTCATTCCCTTGTCTCATTTAACATAATCTGGTGGTTCTAGCAAATTCATGAAAGTTTACAAGGAATTAAATTTAACATAATCTATCAATTTAAATTTTTGGAGTATATGACTTCCATGGTTTACAAAGAAATTTTTTGAAATAATCATCAAACTAGTTCTTGTTTAAAGTTTTTTTTTTTTTTTTGGCTGCATCAACTAGGCATGATTTGTGAAAAAATACTGTTTGGGTTGAATGATCTGGTTATATATGTTATTGAGTTGGAGTTGTTAATGAAACCTTTATCTTCACGGTTCGAAAAAGGTATTTAGATTCATCTTCTTCTCTTTAACGTGGTTTCTAAATACGTGATGAGGTTGGGACTGAAATTTCCATCAGAACTTAAATGTTTAATTTTATAATCTAGTGGTTCTAGCAAATTCATTTTGCTCACAGTTAGTGATAAGGTTTCTTTTTATTTCATTTTATTTATGATTATATTTATCATTGCTCCATTAATGATCTTGTAACCGATATTGTTCCCCTAGCTAATATCTAGAAAAATGATGAAACATAGTTGGAAATTAGAGTTGCTGGAAGTAGTCTTGTATGCTTAACATCGAGGAAGCTTATGGTAGTGCTTGGTTGAAACATCATTGGAAGGTCTGGTCTAGTTATTTTAAGTAGTTTTTCATTTTCTTAATCTCCAAGATGGTCATTCCTGATGGCTTCCCTTTTGTTGAAACAGTGGACTTTTTCACTTTTGAGATACGACTTTGAAATGCTCAAAACTCCGCCCGCTTTGGGAATAAAATGTTGTTGGTCAAGAAACATAGTGATCTAACTGTAATAACTAATTCCAAGCTGCCACATCTCAATGCCTACTTACTTTGCTTCTTGATCCTTTAGGGGGCGTTTGGAGCACTGTTTCGGAATCAGAACCCTTGGAATCGAAACCCTGGAGGGTTTGTTCTGGGGGGTTTGAAAGCCTGGGAATCAGAACACAATGTTTGGGGTGCAGTGTTCTGAAGCCTGGGAATCAGAAAACAGTGTTTGGGGTGTAGTGTTCTAAACCCTGGAAATCAGGAAACAGTGTTTTGAGTGCAGTGTTCTGAACCCTGGAGTTGTGTAGTTATTGTTTTTTCTTTTTTCCTTTGCTACTTTGGTCTCTTTTTTTTCATTTCCTTATTTTCTAGTGGCAATCTTTAGTTAATTGTAGAATCTTTTGTGTAAGTTCGGTAATTTGATTAGGTTTATGGCATGTATAAAAAAACAGTTGTAATAATTTATTGTTTTTTACAAAAAAAAAATGTGAGTTTCCAATGAAAAATAATTGTTTTGTCAAATATCAAATTTGGTTAGGTTTATGACAAATATTAAAAAAAATATTTGTAATATTTTATTATTTTTTATCAAAAAAAATGTGAGTTTCCAATGAAAAATCAACATACTTTGTCAAATATCAAATTTGGTTAGGTTTTTGACAAGTATAAAAAAAATATTTGTAATAATTTATTGTTTTTTACAAAAAAAAAATGTGAGTTTCCAATGAAAAATCAACATACTTTGTCAAATATCAAATTTGGTTAGGTTTATGACAAGTATAAAAAAAATATTTATAATAGTTTATTGTTTTTTACAAAAAAAAAATGTGAGTTTCCAATGAAAAATAATTACTTTGTCAAATATCAAATTTGGTTAGGTTTATGACAAGTATAAAAAAACAAAATATTTGTAATAATTTATTGTTTTTTACAAAAAAAAAATGTGAGTTTCCAATGAAAAATCAACATACTTTGTCAAATATCAAATTTGGTTAGGTTTATGACAAGTATAAAAAAAATATTTGTAATAATTTATTGTTTTTTACAAAAAAAAAATGTGAGTTTTCAATGAAAAATAATTACTTTTTTAAATATCAAATTTGGTTAGGTTTATGACAAGTATAAAAAAAACAAAATATTTGTAATAATTTATTGTTTTTCAAAAAAAAAAATATGAGTTTCCAATGAAAAATAATTACTTTGTCAAATACGAAATTTGGTTAAGTTATGACATGTATAAAACAAACATTTGTAATAATTTATTGTTTGTTACCAAAAAAAAATGTGAGATACCAATTAAAAAAAACAATGGAAGAGACGGGAGAGAGATAAGAAAACGTGATAATGAAAATAGGTGTCAAATGAGGAGCAAACCGGTGTGTTGAAAATCAAATCCCCCCATTTCACTATGCAAAACCATGGGGTTGTGTTTCAAAACCATTGAATTTTGAACACAGTGGTCCAAACAAGGGTTTGAGTTTGGATTCCAAAACAACCCAACCCAACCCATTGCTCCAAACACCCCAGGCTCTACCCCTGTTAGGGTCAATGTGTAGCCAAAATAAGAATTTTAAGTATCCTTTAGGCTCTTCCCCATGTACATGGGAAATCCAGACACAAGAATAAACCGTGGGATCAACAACATGGTTCTACTAGAAAAGTAGAAAACATTAAAAACTTTTAGAAATGCTCACACTGGACTTACTAGACCTACAACCTATGTAGTTTTGATGTTTTATTATGTAATCCTAGACCTTAACTTATTTAGTTTGTTCATCTATATTGAGTTTGTTGTTGATTTGAGTTTGATTTGCACATTTTCTCTCGAATTTTGAAATCAAACCCAACAAACTTGTAGAGATATTAGGAAATTTTGGATTAAATTGGAATTTCTCCAGAAATCGTTACTTGTTTTGACTTCGGTCCATAAATCGTTATTTTTTATTATTTGGCGATGGGTTTCAAAATTGATACCCTACTTCTGTGTCCCATTGGTTTCACACTATCCATGCCCAATGTTGGTGCGCTTTTGATTAATTTATCGTGTATTGCATTACTATGAAACTACTTTTATGATATCAATTATTAGAGTTGGTTGGGTGGAAGAATTGAAGTTTGTGCTTCATATGTGACTATCTTGCAGCTATGGTAGTCACTTCATGAATGTATCTTAGCTATGACAGTTAACTTTTAGGCAACTTTGTAGGTTTGTGGGTGGAGTATACTCTTGAAGCTCGTTTCGAGTTAGATTTTTTGCTTCCTAGGACACTTTTGCACTTTTAGAACACTTGCGTAGGTTCAAGAGGGATGAATAGGCTCGCCAAGGGTGCATTGAAGTCTATTTTGGCCTTCAAAATAAACTTATGCACTTTTTGGCTACTTTTGAGATACTTTGTAGGTTTGGGGGGTGGGGTACACTCCTTAAGCAAGTTTTTTACTTAGGTTTTTTCTTCCTAGGACACTTTTGCACCTTATAAAATTATTATTCACAAATTTATCATATTGTAAAATAATCAAATTCGTTCATCAAGTAAAATAAAATGAGACATACTCATAACTTGATCACCCACATTCAAAACCTCAAAATGAGCACATATTTCATTCAACATCTGTAATTAACAACGAAATATTTACAGAATTCATGAAAGTTAATTCAAACGCAACAAAGTAATAGGGAATGAAGATTTGAAACGTATATACAAGTTATTAGGAAGTTTATGATTGAAGACTATTACCCTAGGGTTGTTCCACGTTGGACGAGTCCTATTTCCAAACATAATAGAACTATGTCTTTTCATGGCTCGATAAATAAGCTCATGCACAAAGGTTAAGATCATACAATCATATGAAATATTTCTTCTAAGTCTGTTAGAAATGTAAACTAAGAAGTTCTTCAAACTTTCATCAGGTAAAAGTGATCGAAAGGCACTCAGTCTTTTATCACTTGACAAAAGTCCTCATTCCCAAATGATCTCTTGTAACTGACCATTCACTAATATGACATGCTTGAATATGCACCAAATCTAATTCATGACCCGGTTCAAATTTAATGTTATGCAAATCTTCTATCATCTTTTCCACTTTAGTTCTTTGAGCCTTTGTCCTAATTATTTTTGGTGTCTTTATCAACCTTGGCATATTTTCTGTAACATATACAGAAAAAAAATAATCAACATATGATTATGACACACACAAAAAAAAAGACAAATTGAATAAAGAAATAAAATATTAAAAAAAATATGACCATCCTTTAGGAAAATAAAACATATTAAGCAAACAAAACTTGCTTCTGGAAAGGTGGTGGAGACATTATTTAAGATCTTAAAGGTAAGGGTTCAAACCTTAAAGAACTCATAAATATACAACCTCTTTTTTTTTTAAATTTAATTTTAGACCACCCTACTAAGTCAAATACTAATTAAACAACAAAAAAAAAAAAAAAAAAAACACAAGCCTTTACGGATTCAGCCCAAGATTTATTTATTTATTTTTTAATTTCGTAATATAAGGCTCATTTGCGGTTTCTAGCGCCTGAAATTCCAGAACACATTTCAGAATTTCGAATGGCCATAACTTTTTCGATACTTAACCAAATTAAGCATATAATATACCGTTGGAAAGCTCTTCAAACTTACTTTACACTCATATAAGGTTCATATGCAAAAAGTCAGTGGACAAAAAGTAATTGAATTTCGAAACTTGTAGAGGAATGAAACCTTAAAAAAATGTAACCCAAGAATTACTCAACCAAAATGCATGAAATTTTGCAGAGACTTCCTCAATCCTATTCTTAACATACATGCAAATTTCATAACAATTCGATGTGTATATAAAAAAAATGCCATTAAAGGGTTCTAAGCATTTATGCTTCAAAATTAAAGGAAAAACATAAATAATACTAGAAGCCCTTTAACCTGGCTCTGATACCAATGTTGGGATTTTCAAGAACAAGATACTAACCTCTTGTAGCGTAGCGGGATTGTTGAAAATCCAATGACGACCGGAGAATTCTCACTTCTTCACAGCCCAAAACCTTTTAGTGAAAATGAAAGGGAAAAAGAAAAGAAATCGAGAGGTGAGGATTTCTGTATCTTCAGTCAATGTTCTCTCATGGAACCCACGTAATCAAAAACCAAAAAACCAACCACCGAGGTCTCGTCATTTTTGCAATATATTTCTGCAGTTTTAAAACTACAGAGATTCTCTTGAGATGGCAGTTACAGAAACTGCCTTCTCTTTTTTAATTTACAAAAATAAATTAATATATAAAATTAATTAAATAACATATATTTAATTAATTATATAAATACCTTCATAACTTGACCCTTTATTTTGCTCTCAAATTCGATCTTCGAGACTCCAACCGTCATAGCAAATGGGTTTTATTCAAAATCCAACCTCCAATCTTGCATAATAGGCCCAAATCAATAAAGGCGAACGGTTTGATGACAAAATTGTTCATAGGTTATGGTTTTCTATAGATTAAGTTATGACTGTGTACAAGCTTGAAAGAAAAATGCAGAACAATAAAATTAAACCCATTGAAATTTTTGCTTAAAATTCAAGTTTTGAAGATGAAGGGTCTATTTTGTTGCTATGGTGTATTTGTTCAAGAAGTTTTTGGCCTTGTTCTGTTGTCAGTTTTTATTTAGAACATAATTTGCATTTGGAGAGGAAGAAAAAGATGTTGTAGGAGAGGGGAAAAGGGGAGAAGAAGAGGAAAGTACGGTGGAGGGGGGAGGGAGAAGAGATGAGAGAGGGGAGGGAAAATATATTTTTAATTTAAAATATCATCTCAACATTAATTTTGAAAAAAAAAAAAAAAAAAACTAACAAATGAAAAATATGGCATTAAGACCTTTTAAACCTATTTCTCAAAACTCATGGATTAAAAGAGTCTATTTGAAAACTCAAGAATCGAATGCACCCATTCTTAAAAATTGAGAGACAAAAAAAGTAATTTTCTGTAAAAAAAATTTATTGATGATTATAAAAAATGAATAGTCAGTGATTTATAATTGATTATCAAAATTTACTATTGTTTAATTTATAAATACATAATCAAATATTATTGAATTCTCCTTTTTTTTTAAGAAAAATAATTCCATTAATTAGTTCCCTGGAAAGTGTGTTATTTAACAATTGTCCATACCTGTGAGTATGGGCCTGGCCCTTGTATCTCTAATAATGGGCTTCATTTCTGGTGGATCAAGGTTTAATATTAAGCCAACTTTATAATTCTCTCATATGGCGAAGATGGGCTTGGCCCAATAGATTGGGCTTCCTTTTGGGGATTATTAGGATCAATATTGGTCTATATTTCAAAAAAAAATTGAGGGAAATTATGGCAAATAGGACGTTTTCAACCATATATTTCACAAATGACTCATTTTTAAAAAAATATCAGCTCTAGCATGGCTCATGTTTATGAAATTATATTATTCCATTTATACCCTTACAATTTTTGCATTTCTTTATAATAATGTTATTATTGTCATTTATTGTTTCCATAATGAAATCATTCAATTTAGGTAAATAACTTTACTATTAATTACGTAAAGCTATTTATTATAATGAAAAATATTTTATTCTCTAATATTATACCATTCAAATTAGGAGTTAATATTTTGTTACCATTAATAACATTTAGGTTAACAAATTATGTTTAATTATTCTCTTTAGTTTGTTTTTTCCATAGCCGTCCGGTAGACTTTTCAATTAACGTCAACTCTCTTTTATTCTCCAAAATGAGTAATGTTCTTCTTCCTTCTTCTTTTTTTATTATTTTTCCTTTGGGTTTTAATTTAAATTTTGTATTACATACCAACTTTAGCAGTATGGAAATTTTCTTTATTGTTTTTTGACTTTTATTTATGTTTTGTTTTATTTGAAAATTTCCTTTGGTTTATTTTTAAAATACTTGACGTCAAATATATAATATTAAGTATATTGTAAAAAACAAATTTACATAGAAGCATAGTATAAAATTTCGGTCGACATGCCGTACAGGGGGGGATGTCGTTTCCCCCCCAATTTCGCCGACATGTCGAAATTTCCTCGAAATTTCGAGGTGTCGGCGAAATTTCGTTTTTTTTTTTTTTTTTTTTTTTTTTTTTTTTTTTTTTTTTTTTTTTTTATAATGTAAGATGGTCAAATTTGCATACTGATTACTAAATTACTTTTTTGTTTTTCATGTATTATTTTTTTTTATAAACAATAAACAATTAAACAAATTAATATTCAAATTTAAAAAGGGAAAAAGTTATCTACATTCTCCACTTACACACTCCATCCATCTGAAAATCAAGGACCATCGACTGATGAGATGTATCCACGAATAGGGTCTATATGTTGGCCGTACGAGTCATATCGTTTTCATGTAAGCAACTATGTTCAACATTTTCAATATAGGATGACTTGGGAGCAATATTGTAATTTTTATCAGAATTATCAAGATTCTGGATTAGATGCTCCAAGATCATCTTTTTGGTATTAGACATGTACATTTTATATTAAATAATTTACTCTAATTACCAATATTTAATATTATTTTATGTAGTCAATTAGGATTTATGAATGGTTAATTATACTTAGTTTGATTAAATCATCATAATTAAAGTCTCATTGAATATAAATATTACATATAATTTACATATATTATATGATGTTAAAATAAATCAATATGTTATAATTAAGCCATAATTAAAGTTTCATGATATACTCAAATAATTTTAATCAATATCTATATTTTTTTTCTCAAATTCCTGCTCGCATCGACAATTCAAATATTCAATTGATATTTATATCTAAATATTATCTTTGTTTTTAGATGTAATGCTTAGAAATGGTCAATTATAGTCTAATTAAGCCACAATCAAAGTTTCATTGGCTAATTCAAACAATTTCTATCAATTTCCACGATTTTCCGTAAATTCCCCCGAAATTTCCATCGACATTTCCATTTCCATCGACATTTCCATAAAATTTGGACCTCGATATTTCCATCGACATCGACATTTCGAACCTTGCATAGAAGTATATTATATATACATCTATATATAATTCTATTATATTCTATATAGACAATAAACATAGTTATATTCATAGACATATATTATATAAACATAGTTAAATAATCGTCATATGTTTTGTATTGGTGATAATCTTATTAATTTTGAGATAACCTTACATTATATAGTTATAATGTCATAACATGATCTATCCATTTTATATTTACTGTATGTAATATATAATGTTCAATGGGTTCCTATATATATATTGTGTTGTATATTGTACCCATAAATATCTATGTTGAGGTATAGGATATATACATCAGCATGTAATCATTTTATATGTTTGAGATGACATGATACTCCTATTATATTATCAGATATATATTATATATACCCCTACTATATTCTCAGATATATAATATATATACCCCCTACGTATGAAGAATGGAACCGTTGATAATGGAAAGGGTTGTCTAGTTTTTAAAATCCCTAGATTTTAGGAGGAAAATCGTAAAAAACTTTCATCTATTTTATTTCTTATACAAAATTAATGGTGTTTGGAGGGAAGGATATAGGTTTCAACATTTATGGAAAGTATCCATATATTTTATTTCTTATATATATATATATATAGCAATAAATAGAGAGGTAAATGAGTAATGTTCCTCTAGATTTGACTTCTATTTGGCTTCAAAAGTGACAAAGTCAATATTAATAACAAAACGTGTCATTTGTGTAAAATTTGGTTCCAAATATGCCATTCATATAGTTAACCCAAAATTTGACGAGTCTAAACGTGTGTTCTGTTTCAAAAATGTAAAATATGCTAGGTCACCATTTGACCATGCCAGGGTTTGCCAGCTCATGAATTGACCAAGTCAAGATCTGCCAGCTCAAACTTTTGACCAAGTTATTTTTTTTTATCTTCCTTTATATACTTCCCATCAAACTCCACTTTCCTAGCAGTTACAAGGGTTTAGGATTCATATAGCATCACAACAAGCAAAATACCTTGAGAAATTCCTTCAAGCATCTTGCTGAATAGGATTGTTGAAATGACCAATGGGAAGGGATTGTTAGAGTGCTGTTGACAAAAATTTTCGGTGTAATAAGAGTATGGATACTACTCTCATTTGTTGTTAGTCACGTTAATATTATTTAAAATTGATGGAAAGTCCAATGTAAAGAATATCTAATCCTATATAGCACTAAAATCTCTAATACTACGACTACCATATTACATATTTCTTCCATACATAATTTGAAACATCATTAGGTGATATATTATTTTATTTCTTGTACTCATTATTGGTGCTGTTATTACAAATGGGTTTCTATTTTTAATCAGAAAAGTTCCATGAAAAACAGATGTTGATTCCTTGAAATAGTCTCCCTTTGAACCAGGAAGGAAGGAAGAAGGAAAAAAACTATAGGAAATAGGAATGTTTGAACCAGATCATCAGCCAAGCAAAATAGAGTCCAGCTTGCATTGTCAAAACCCCTATAATATGATCCCTTTTCACTTGAATTTAATTAATGGAAAAAAAAAATCTTAAACAGAATTCACTCCACCTAAGTGGAGAAGTGGAGTATATCAGGTACAACTGTTCTGAGTTCAAGCTTAAAGATCACGCACTTAGGCCCTCATTGGCAATAATTATTCAAAAAAACTTTGAAAAATTATTCCCCCAATCATCATCACCAAGAAAACACTCTCATAATAATAAATTTACAAAGGCAAAGTACCTTCAAAGAAAATATGACCTCAAAATCTTATTCTGTTAAAAGGAAAGAGAAATATTTGAAGTACAACTTAAAGATGATTGTTAGCCACTAGCAGGCATCAATGACAGAGCTAGTTGATTCTCTTGTTTACAGATGTGAAAGGAACAGCCTCATTTATTCCAAAAAAAAATTATTAAGAGAGTGCAGATTTTAAGGATTTGGTGAAGTTTTCTAGTTCCTTCAATCCTTCTTCAGGAGTCTGGGCTTCACCTAACAGCTTCACCATAGCACTACCAACTATGATGCCATCAGCCCCCCAGCTAGCCACCTATGGACGAGCACAGCAACATGTTATCCTACACAAATGCACGACTAATAAACTGTTTCGGTGTATGATGAAATTTTTTACCTGTTTCACGTGCTCGGGTTTCGATATACCAAAACCAACTGCCACTGGTTTTTCTGTTACCTGTCATACGAATCAGAGTGTGAGGCCTATGTTATTGATCAGTTTCAAACAAATGCCTTTTCGAACACCGTCAACTTTCAAAGCACAGAACTTAGTTTACAAGTACAAACGAATGCCTTTTCGAACACCATCAACTTTCAAAGTACCTCTTTAATTTCCTCTAGGAGAGTTTGAACTCTATCACTCACTGATGCACGGGCACCGGTAACTCCAACTGAGCTCACCTATAATTGAGCGAAAACAAATTTCATATTGCAAGTCTGACAGAAAACATCATAATTTTGAATTGATCTCAATTAGTACATGAACTAATATAGAGGATAACTATATTTTACTATTTTCACCAAAATCCATGCTCTCTCAACGCTATCTATAATTCCGTTTATGCACGAAACAATATGCTCCCACAAAACAGAAGACAATCTTTTTTTTTCCCAACAGAATCCTGTTGTTTTTCTCTAACTTAACTCCGTCAAAAAGAAGGTTCTTCATCTTCAAAATGTCCTCCCAAGGGCCTTTATAGAACTTGATAGAACAGCCCACCAATCTCCATTGGTAACACCATATTTAACAACAACCACTTTCTTCCACAAAGGCATTTTTCTCAGAGGCGACTCTCCAAAGCCATTTTGTCAAAATAAAATGGTTTTTAAAATAAAAACTCCTCTGTACTGAAATCCTTTGAAAGAAGATATTGTTTCACTTTTTTCCAGTCAATCAAATGTGATCCTCCTTCCTAATTGTGGGCACCCAGTAGAAATCTATTATAAGCTTTTCACTAATCCAAAGTCAAGACATTTAGTAAGGGTCTACTGAGATAGTTAAATATTGGGGTAAAAAGGAAAACGGGTAATATGTCCTCTTGTCTAATTCATCTAAAAGCCTTAATCTTCCCGCTCGGTTTTCCATGGAAGATAATAACACAATTGACACCATAAAGACAAATAACGACCCAGTATATTTGTCAAGAACCGAGGCTTGGCTACAAGATAGCATCTATGATCTAAGCAGCTCCAATCAACTTTATCAAAAGCTTTTTCAAGGTCCAAATTTGAAGATTACACCTTTGTTTTTCTTCTTGAAGTTCATAAGGAAAGATTCAATGATTTGTCTTCTCTCAATGAAAGGTTATTAAAATTCAATATCAAGTTTGGAAGAACCGTTTTGAATCTTTCAGCTAGAAATTTGTTAATGATCTTGTATAGATACTTTGTGAGTCTGAGGAATCTAAACTTGCTTATCTTTTTAGCATATCACTTCGTACAAATAAGGCAAATTTAAGTCTCATTAACATTCACATTGTTAATACCCTTCCGAAAAAGAATCTTGAAACATATCTCTAGATATGTTGTCGATACCAGCAAGACAAACAAATTCAGGAAAAAATTTGGTTGATACCATGAACACGTTTTTTTCCCCTTATAATGAATTTAAATTTACTTTGAATATTGAATCCAAGAAAGGAAGAAAAAAAATACCAAGTATCATCATTTATGAGTGACATCAGAAGCCTCCAAATGAGATGAAAAAAGTCAGAACTTATTGCATATAAAGAGATGAAAACAGAAAAGGTCTTACAAGATATACAAATCCCTCTGCAGCTTCAACGATGGCTTTCATCCTATCTTTAGGCGTGGTTGGTGTAGTTAAGAGTACCTTTAGCAGTGTAAAAAATGCATAAGAACAAGCAATATCTAGAAACGGTGAGCTCTACCTTTTCTTCTAATTTTGTGAACAAAGCATTACCACACAAATGGATGACGTATAACAACTAATGATATATAATTAAGTCAATATAAGAAGAACGAGGTGATGAAATTGGATACTCATTTCCTCAATAATTTCATTCTAGAGATAATAAAACAATGCAAGGTAGTACAGTTTAACAATCAAATAATTTTCTTTTTTCTTTTTCGATAACTGGGAGTCGAAGCTTTGCTCCCCTATACCTGGGGCACAGCCCCAAGGCCCGGACCCAAGCAACATCAAGGGTTTTTATTTATTAAGCTAACCCGAGGGCTCGAATCTGAGACCTCTAAGCATGTATGACCAAGAGACCCAGAACCATTACCAACAGGGCCGCCCCTTGGTCAAGAAAACTAAACACCATATCCACTCCTGAAAAATTTTGTTCAGGTTCAACCAATTAATTGCAATTAATAGTATACCAATCTTCAGCACTGCAAATTATGTCCCTGATTTATGTGTGGTATCAATGGAACAGTTATCAAGACCCTAGGACTGTTTCATTTGTTGCTTGACTCATTTCAGAGGTCATTTAACACTATATTCAATATCTTTAACCCTCCATTTGGAATCAAGAAAGTTCAAAAAATGATTTTAAATTTTGTAATTTGAAATGTGAGAAATGATTTTAAATTCTTTATCTCGTTTGGAACGAGAAAGATTTGAAATGAATGTATTTAAAATTTTGTGTTTGGATGGTAACCGGAAAAGAAAAGAAAATAAAAAGTTCACTAATATAAACTTTTAATTTAGACTTATTAATAGATAATTAAACTATGACAAGGTTAAATACGTAATTTACCTCTAAATTCTACGAAATCCTGCAAAATCTGACCGTTTTAGTTAGGAAATTTTTTTACGTAAAAACACAATTTGAAATCACTTTAGATTTCAAATCATTCACTTTCTTGTGATAACAAACAACGGAATTCATTTGAAATCCTTAATAATCATGAGCTTCCAAATAGAGCATAAGTAAAAATCATAATGAACATCAAAACCTAGAAACTAAAAATGATTTAGATAATCCAGCCATTTTGAGAAAAAGAATTCACCAGCTCAATATTGTACTTTACAGCTTCTTTTCTCAGAATTTCAGTCTCCTCAAGAGGAACATCCGGAACAACAAGCCCTGCAAGAAAGTGCAATGTAACTACAAATATATTCACAAACCCAAGGTTCAGAAAGGCATTGCCCGGGAAGGTTAAACACTTTCCACGGAACTTTGTAAACCAAGAAAAATGACATTATGGTTATCAACATGCAATAACATATTGAAACTCATGCAATTCTCAAGATAGTGTTAAACTAATGCAATTGTGAAGATAGTGTTAAACTCATGCAATTCTCTAGATGGTGTTAGAGACAGTATTCCCATTTTAGAGAAAGTTCAAACATTACCACCCATGTAACGTTAGAAGTAACAGCATAAGCGTAGGCCTATCACATTTTTTTTCAATCGTAACATTATTGCTTTTGATAATCATCACGTAGTTGATGGTCTTAAGTTAGATAATCACATAATGGTGAAACAGACACGTAATATTCCTATATGAAGTCTCTGTCCTTTCTTTGCTCATAAAGAGTAGGAGTTGTTTCCAAATACCGATTCAACTGAATGTCACAAATTTTGTGATTTGAGAAACAAGCTCAGTAGAACCTCACATCAAGTGCACAAAGAAAATAAATTTGGAACAAGGATCTTGGAATATCATGTTCTTTAAGCAATGAGATAATAGGTCCAAAACCATAATTATCATTTAACACGTACTTTAACTTTGTACAATTCACTGGGATAAAGAAAATGACAATTTAATGATGTTAGCAGTAAATACAACCACTACTTCTATGCAAGTTAGAGCAAAGGCCAACACTAACATTTGGAACCTGACTAATGGCTTAGCCTTGTCATGTCATCTTGAAAGTAGAGGCAACAAAAATTTATCAAAAAGTTTAACACAATTCATTATAAAAGATCGGTCAAACTCGTTAATTACCTCGTACACCAGCATCTTTTATTGTCATCATGAAGTTCCCAATGCCACGCTTAAGAATTGGGTTATAGTATGAAAAAAGGGCAATTGGGCAAGATAGTTCAGGAATCACCTAAGCAGTCATGAAACAAAACAAAAATTTGTCAACTTTCAATTCCATGAATGAGAGACTAAAGGACAGTGAACCATATTAGAGACAGGAGCATATTTTAATAGACATTTGATTTAATGATGCAGTGCACAAAAAGGAAAAAAAAAACATTTGAACTCAAGTTTCCTATAAATGCTAGATGTATTTGCATACACATATTCCTTCTTTAAAGAAAAGGCTAATTTGACAGCCTGGTGAAATGCAGCATCTAGAATGATTCGTTCCAGCATTATCTAATTTAACAAATTTTCCAATTACAATCCTATATGTTCGATGAGTAAGCTATTATACCTCATTATATCTAGATTGCAAAATAACATATTTGGCACATCTTAAGTCATTAGATAAGTAACAAAAGCAATAAATTTGGGTTATTTTTTCTATTGCCTCAAATAATTTCAGACCAAAAGTGGAAGAGGAAAGGATATCGATATTATTTACAGCATGTTGCCTAGTACAACGATATTACCTCCTTCAGCATAGAAATGATTGCGCTAAAGTTTGTGCCCCTAGCCAAGGACCGAGTAGCTGCAGCCTACAGAAAAACATTCATAAGAAAACTGAATAAGGAACAATAGATTATAAATGAAGAAATGAAGAGAGAGAGAGAGAAAAACCTGTATAACAGGGCCATCTGCCAAGGGATCTGAATACGGAACACCAAGTTCAATTATATCTGATCCATTTGTGGAAAGCACCTTCAATGCTTCAGCCGTGGTGGAAAGATCAGGATCACCAGCAGTGATGTAAGGGATTAATGCGACCTTTAAAACATGTATGCATTTACGACAACATTAACAAATGAAAAAATCCCATCCCATTGTTTGAAGTAGACCACAAACTATCATCCCAAACTCCAACCCTTCTCATAATCAATCCCAATTAAGCATAAGGTGAAAGAACTTGGAATAGTCATCCAATTAGATGATTTAACACAGTAAAGACTTTGGATTTATCAGAATTGAGTTGAAATGAGGACTCCTTTTTTCATGAGAAAACCAAGCTTTCATTGAGCAAAATGAATAAATATACAACGGCATAAAAAAAAATCTAATTACATAAATGGATTCCAATCCAAAAGAATGGAACCAAACAAATAGTTACAGAAGTCCCAAGTAACAAACGCCCAAAAAGAGGTATTAAAACTAACAACCTCCTATACCTCCCACAATCTCTCAATCCCTCTAGTGATCCTACCTTTCCTCTCAAGCCAAATACTCCACGAAATGGCATTAAAAAAACAAGCATGCCAAAGGATTCTACCCGTCTTGAAAGGGAGGATTTAGAAGAACTTCCAAATAATGAAAACCAACATGAGGACTCTTAACAGTATCAAACAATGAAACCCAAAATGCAAAATAAGTATAATTCAACAAAACAAGTACCAATCAAACAAACAACCCAGAAAAGATATGTCAAAAATGAAATTGGAGATAGTCAATGGTAGGATAAATTTACCTTGCCTTGTTCCTTCAACTTGCTGAATGTTTCGGACAGTCCTACAGCAGGGGAGGCTGTAAGGGCAGCCATTGGAATAAACCGCTGGGATTGGAAGACTGAAATCTTACAAGGACGAGGGGGAAAGATAAGGGTAGTGGATATCTTGTTGAATCGAAGTAACGTCGAAGAATTGAAAGCAATGTCCATTTGGGGTGAATGACGGCCGGAAGTTCGCTGAGTTTAAAATTCCAAGCAAAACAAGAGAGGGTTTGGTGGAATTTTAGATTGACAAATGGGTTTCTCTCCGATTAAAGTTCAATTTAGTTCAAAAACTTTTCAAATTCAAAAATGGAAAGAAGGTGAAACTTACCTTATATTGAACCTGAGCAGTTCAGTTTCGATTTTCAACGGCGGCAGTTATCATAACGTGAAGGGAGCTCTCATTGCGGCCGTTCTCGTTTTGTCCGAAAATAAACAGAAAGCGATTGGCGATTGGACAACCACCGTTCTGTCAAGTGTCAAGGGTTTGCTGAGAAAAGTTTGCGGCGGAATGCTTTTTGATATGCTAATTTTTTTTTTTTTTTTAGTACAATAAGAGTTAGAAGAGATTCGAACCATATTATTCATGATCATTAACATTTCAATATGTAATTTGAGTTATGCTATCTTCGACAAAAATTTAGACGATAAATAATTAATAAACTGCATAATTGCAGGATCGAACCCCAGGAGTGATAAGGCAAACGCTTTGATATGCTGAATTTTGTTAGTTCGGTTTTTGGTTGGTTTGATTCATCATAATTTTTGTTCAAGTAACATACTATATGTATATATATTTTATTCAACTTGTGGGGATAGAAATTTTGAACGTCAAATTTCTATATCTATATCCATATTAGCAACTTATGCTCCAGCATGAGCAGAATTCAACTAACATAAAGTATATGAGGTTAGAGGTTCTACTCCATATATTGTCAAAAAAAAAAAAACTACTTATACTTAAATTGAGATATAATATTTTTTTAGTTTAACCATGAAAGTAAAGTTCGAATTATCCACCTCGGTGGTGGATTATTAGATAAGATTTAAAACGATTACAAATAATTGTATTAAAAAATTATTACAAATAAATAATTTCCATTTTATTTTATTTTTAGGTAAAAAAAAATTATTAATGTCTCGTGAATTATTTGATTTAAATATCATTTAAAACTTATTTTGACCAGCAATCTTTCATATTCATTATGGTTTTTGAACATGTTTTTTTTTAGATCAACAATTGCAAAAATAAAAATTAAGGTCCCGTCTGATAACCATTTGGTTTTTGGTTTTTTGTTTTTGAAAATTAAGCTTGTTTTCCCTCAATTTCTCTACAATGGTTTTCATCCCCTTAAGGAAGTATTTGAATTCTTAGCCAAATTTTAAAAATAAAAATAAGTTTTTGAAAACTACTTTTTTTAGTTTTCAAAACATGGCTTGGTTTTTGAAAACATAAGCAAAAAGTATATGACAAAACAGGTAAAACCATACATAGGAGTAGTATTTATAGGCTTAATTTTCAAAAACCAAAAACCAAAAACTAAATGATTATCAAACGGGGCCTAAACCATCAACTTTTAAAATAATAATTAGTAACTTATCCACGGAGCTATGCTTGGACAACATTTTTTTAGAACATTTAACGCAAACATTAACATAGTGCAGTAATTTCTTCTTCGAATGTTCAAATTCATATACATACCATTATTGTACTCAAAAAAGAAAAAAAACATTAATATTTAACAAAATCAAGGATTCAAGAGGATAATTATAAACGATCTCTTTTCTTTTCTTTATGCATTTTAATTAAAGTGATATAACTTAATACTTATTTATTATTCTCTTTTTGCCCTTGCCTATATTTTATTTTTTAATTAAGTAATAAATATGAAAAATTATAAATGATATAATTAAGCTACAATGAATTCTTATTAACTAATATGAACCATTTTCATCAAATTCCCATTAGTTCCATCATTTTTTTCAATTTTTTTTTCTTTGTTAATATCAACATTTCTATATAATTATGACTTATATTTTTAGATATAATGATTAAATGGCCAATTATAGCCTAATTAAGTCACAATTAAATTTTCTTTAACTAATTCAAGTTATTTTCATGATTTCCATTTTTTTTTCGAAATTTTCATGAACATCGACCTATTGAACTTTGGTTGAAACATAATCAAATTAAAAGCCCTCAAGTGAAATCAAGCAATGTTTTTTAGACAAATGATGTTTAATACGATAACAACTTTTTTTTCTTTAAAAAGTTCAACAATGTGGGAATAGGAATTTGTACATCTTGTACATTTTGCCACAACTCGCATTACACTTGAAAAACAGAAATTGTGCTAAATGGATTATTTTAAAACTCATATTTTACAAATGTCCATAAGTTTAGATATTTTCAATTTTAGACTTTCTGAAAAATTTGATACCCTTTTCTTACAAATTTACCCTTCATTAATTATCTCATCCATATTTCTTGAGTTGTTTTTTTTTTATTGTGTATTTTTTTTAACTTTAAAATAATTTAAATTTTATATAATTGGTGAAATATTTTAAGTATAATTATTTCTTAAAATTAAGATTCATTTTAACATCTTTTTATAATTTTATTTATTTAGTAAGTTGGATGTCTTTAATTTACATATTTTCTTGTAAATTTAATTTTGATGCAATTTCCTTAAGTATTTTTTTTCATTTTTTTTAGAATATAGTATTATAATTGTGAGAGTGAAGATTCTAAATTTTATTTTATTTTTTCAAAAAATGAGACGATTAATCTTATAAATGCACAACATAAATACATAACTCAAGCATGTTTAATTTGGCTAGGTTACCAAATTTTTTAATTTTAATAATTAATATTGACCCATGAAAATAAATTTATAAATTAGCTTTCATATTATAAATCAATATTTTTTTTATTATAATAACACATGTTCATCTAACGTGTATAATTTATAGTTATAGTAAATAGTAAAATAATGCATATTGAGTTTACAAGGTTCATATATTATAGGACGTATATATATGTTTAATTTTTAATTTACTTGTAGGTGAATTTAGTAACTTGCATAGGAATATAAGATGATCAAGTTTTTGAATTGAAATAAATATAAGATCATATAGCCATGCGGGTATTTATTTATTTTTAATAATTTATTCTATCCCTTTCAATTTTGTTATCTAATTATTTAACATGATTTGCACATTAAAAATAAAAACTATTTAATATGATTTATATTTTATAAATTTTTTAATTTAGTTTTTAAGATGAACTAATTTGTTCATTTAATCAACTTTTGAGTTTAATTTTTATTTTTTAAATGTTGGCTAGAAATTTAAATGATTTTTTAAATTAGTCTTTTTTTTATTCTTTTTTTTTTTTTTTTTTTTTTTTTTGTAAATATAAGAGTACATACATAGTTTTGAAATGTTTGTTTTTTTATAGATGACTTTGGTCAAACAAATTATGAACATTCCCAAAATCATTGATTTTAATTTATATTTATGTAATTATTTTGTGGTCTTATAGCATTATAAGTATGATGAGCAAAGTAGAAATTTTAATACAGACATGCTTAACTTTTTACATCATTTCATATGGAGTAACTTTGAAAACTTTTAAAAATGTTTAGTATATGTTTGTTAATAGATTTTTTCAATGGAGCATATTCAAAAAAAACTCAACTATAATATTTGTCAGAGGCTTATAAAAAATGAACATAATTGACAACCGAATTACAGTTTTATTATTGTTTCAACATATAATTTAATGATTCGATATAGTTTTTATTTTCTATTAATTGTATAATATATAAATAAATATAATAATTTTAGTGAAAGTTTAATGGTTCTTATGAAAGTTTATGGTTTATTAAAAAAAAAAAAAAGTAAAGAATTCAAGCCACAACTATATTCAAGGCCCATCAGTTTTCAAAACCCTAATCATTCTTCCCAATCTCATTTCACCTTTTTCATCTTCGTTGTCACATGGACAAACGTCCATCCCTTTCCCCTTAAATCTCTCTCTATGTTCAACTTTTTTTTTTTTTTTTTTTTTAAGTACATCATTTTTGAGCTAATTCAAGATCTTTGGTGAGTAATAAGAGAGTTTCTTCTAACCAAACACCTTTCAAATTTCATCAACAATGACTTCGGCAACTTCATGGGTGGTACAATTTCCATCTCTTTTACGGTGGATAAAGAAGATTTTATTCTATCCTATCACTTGTCTCTTTATCCATTCATCACTTTAATTTTTTGTTGCTTGCTTTTGTAGGTATGTCATTTAGATTCATCTTTTTCCATTATCTCTGTTACCAACATCCTGCGATTTAAGTGAACTTTAAGTCCAAATAATCAACCTGAATTAGATTGATTTTCTCTATTTTGTTAGTTCGATTGGATCTAAAAATAATATTAAACTTTGTTGTTTGATTTTTTTAAAAAGTATAGGTAGTGTATTCTTAGAACGAACGAACGAACAAAAAAAAAAAAAAAAGTATGAACAGTGTAATTCTCATTTTCTGAAAGAGAGGAGGAAAAAAAAAAAGAAGAAGAAAACATGCATACCTGAATCTTGATCATTCTCAAGAAAAAAAAATAGAAAAAGAAAATAGAAAGGTGAGTTGCATATCTGAATCTTCTCTATCACATGAGTGGATTATGATTTTTGAGGGTTTTAGATCTTGTTTCACAAATTGGTATATTTATATAATTTATGTGGAATTCTAATGGTCATCAATCTTTATTTTAATAATGATGACAATAAGAGTAAATTTCTAACTACAACTATTTCACATAATGTTTTTTAATGTCAAGGTAATTTATTTTTATGTTCCATAAATAATATATATTTGTTTCTACATGTTTTTCATTTACATCATTTCTTATTTATAAAAATGGTATATTTATAATTATGTAAAACATAAAAAGTTAAAATGGTCCTAAATAAATGACATATTTGCAATTCACTAAAAATTAAAATAGTAAAATGGTCTAAAAATGTTGTTTAGACATCCTTATAGTATAGATATAGATTTGTTCAAATCAAACACATATTTATAAGGTCATTTAATGAAAGTCGATTTTCAAATTAATTTATTGTCAAATCTAATTAATCTTAATAATCCATATTTATTCTTTTCATAAGTATGAGCAAGTTTTTTGTTTTGTTCTTTGCAATATCATGTTATATATTATGCAGCAAAAAAACATTGTTTTTTCTCCATTTTCCTTTGTTCTTTAATTTTGTCATTTATATTTTACAATTATTTACTACAGTTTTGTTCATTCATCTTGATATTTGTTTTTTTTCTATTGTTCAAATATACCGAGTTTTTTTCTTCTTTTTATTTTTTTTGTCATGATTGTATTGGCTAACACATCATTATAAGTTATATTATTGGATTAATACAATCCAACATATGGATTAGAGAAGCCTGAGAAGATTAGATGGATCCCTGAGAAGATTAGATTAGCTAATACATTATTATAAGTTATATTATTTGATGGATAGAGAAGGCTGATGGATCCTTGAGAAGATTAGAAAAGCCTTCAACCCAAGGGATGCTGAGGACATCGTGAACATGTTCCCAGGTTGGGCAAGCTCGCAAGATGTTATTGTTTGTGTGATGCCAAAGGCGAAAATCTGTGTGGAGGATAGTAAAAGACATCATTCCTACTTGTGTTAACATTTCGCTAAAAGGAATTGCTACTAATGATTTATGTCTGTTTTGCAGGAAATCAAGAGAGAGCACCGAACATGTTATATGGGAATGCAAATTCTCTAAAAAAAGTCTGGCTTCTGTTAGCCCCAAACTCACTCACATTGTTTGACTCTTGCAGGAGGGGATGGAAGTCGATGGACTATTGGGAGTGGTTTAACTAAAAGTTCTAATGATGCAGATCTTAGAAGAACCATGCTTGCGATGTGGTGTTTGTGGTGGTATAGAAACATAGTAAATGCAAACAATGCGATAGCAGTTTTGCCTCAGTTTATCATATGGGCGGAGAAGTACCATCTAGAGAATGTGGAAGAAGATGGATCTCTCTTGGAGTTGGGCAGAAGGGAGAGCTGCTCGAGTCATGATAGATGGACTCCTCCTCAGCCAATTTCATGGAAGTTGAATACAGATGCCTCCTTGAGCAATGAAACTGGGAAAGGCATGATCGGTTGGGTGGCTCGTGACTCCAACGGATCTCCTGTATGTGCTAGCTTCAAGGCGATCAAAAACCAATGGCCGGGTGAAGCTTTTGGAAATGCTTACAATTCAGGAGGGTCTTAAACATATCCTATCCATAAAGGACTAGCCAATTCCGCCTCTAATTATTCAATCAGACTCATATGAATCGATCAATCTGCTGAGCAAGTCAGTCGAAGACTTGTTTGAGATCAGCATAATCACTGACGAAATTGAAGACATGTTGATAAGTCTTAGCATTAAGGCTTATTTAACTTCCATATGTTTAAAATATGCTTATTTTTCTTTGAAAATAATGAGAAATAGTCCTAGAATATGTAAGAAATGACTATGAAAAATGAATTGAAGAAAGTAGGAACAGAAACTAAAAAATAAGTCTTTTTGTGTAGGAAAGGGCGAAAATTGCAGAATCAATTTGCAATACACAGCAGTTTGGAAGGAAATGCAAGGCGAAAATTGCATAATCAAAATTTCATAATCAATTTTGCAATATGCAACAATATGAAAAAACGCAAGAAAGAAAAAAAAAATCAACGAAACCCAAATTTGGAAAGTGCTTGATTCCTTGCACGAAATGGATGGATTATGGACGAAATTGATTGGTGGATTATGGACGAAATTGATTGGGTTGTCAACCTTAATGGAAGACCATAAAAGGAGAGCAAATGTAACACAAAAAGGATGATTTTGGGGAGCTTAACGAATGTTTTTTTTTGTGTTTTTTGTTTTTTTTTTTTCGTTTTTCCTCTATTTTTTTATAAGAGTTTGCTGAAGTTTTTGGTTCTGTTTTTCCTTACTTTTTTCAATCCAATCCAAACAAAAACTTGGGTTGTGAAGATTCATTCCCTTCCTATAAATAGCAGGAGTTGAATCGATTGGAAAGGAAGGGGATTTTTCAACCCGAAGATTTAGAAAAAACTAGTGGTTTTTTTTGTTTTCTGTTTTTTGTCTTTCCTCAGTTGCTTTTGGCAGAGAGTTTTTGTTTTTTTTTTGTCACTTGGGTTGTAAATTTTGATACTTTTTGTTTCTCACCTACTGTGTTAAGCATTTGAATTAAATTTAGATTGTTGAAGCACTATTGGTATTTTATTTTTTTTGGAATTTGTTTCTTCATGGATTTTTGTCCAGAGGTTTATCTTTAAATGAAGATTTATTAATTATTCATTTTTTCATCTTCAATTCTGAGTACAATAGCAAGCTATCTCTATGTCCTTCAGTTTTTGGTTGCAAATAGGCTTTTAAGTAATTCTTCTAGCATGGACTTTATTTCTAGAATTTGTAGTGATAATTTTAAGTTAAATATGAGCTAAAATTCTTAGGGGATTTAAGAATGTGAATTTCCTAAGAAGTAAATCTAGTCAAAAGTACAATAAAAACCGAGCCTACATTTCAATTGTTCCCTTGTGTTGAATAAAATATTGTTGAGATCCTAGATTGATCAACTAAGGTAGCAACTTAAGCTTGAATCTAATACCGACAGGATTAGTGATAAGCGAATTTTGCACAAGTGATGGAGACAATAGCTTAGACATAATGTGACGCCCGAGTTTAGGAGGAATACATGAATGAACCTAGACCACATCCGAATGAGAGGGATCTTGAGACTATGCAATGCATGATTAAGAAAGGCTTAAAAAAAATTGATAGCTACAACCTATACGAACAAGGTATACCTTCCTTTTCGGTGGCTTAATCATAGAAACTTCAAAGTTAAGCATGCTTGGCTTGGAGCAATCCTATATTGAGTGACCTCTTGAGAATTTTCCTAGGAAGCATGTAAGTGAGAACAAAGCATACTGAAAGAACCCGTGTTGGTTTGTGGGGACAGTCTTCACTCTTAAAAGTAGTTCAAGACAAGTAAGGTAACGTGACCAGGTCACAGGGGATGCAGAAGAATGCCGGGGCCATCAGGTGTCGAATATGAATTCCAAATCCTGGTATGAATCCTAGGCCTTGGGCGTTACACATAAGTCAATTATTTACCCTAGACATAGGGATTAAAAACTCCAAAACCCATAAAATTGTTAAGTCAAATGATGTAAGATAGAGTGACTATAGACATATACGTCACTCACTTAGTTTTCTAAAACCTAATGTTAAGGTGAATAGGAGTAGCAATTTTGGTTTACAATTGTGTGTAGAGTAGATTAGATTTGCAATTTTGGTTTTGCAATTTACAACTTAGGACAATGACATACTTGAGTCCCATCTTCCCTCATTAAGTAATTTTCCTTGCATCTTTATTTCTATTTTACATTTCTTGCAATTTTGATTTCGCAAATTCGTTTATGCAATCTATTTCTGCAATCTGTTTTTGCAATTTCAATTTTAATCTGTTTTTGCAAGCTATTTTAAAAGTTTGACTTTTATTTCGCAAAATCTATTTTCGCACTTTTTAGTTTCCAAGTTATAATTCTACTTACGTTGTTGTTTTTACAATATTCTTGTTATACCGTTCCCTATATCGATACTCAGGAATACTTCTGTTTTATTACTTGCATCGACATTGTGCACTTGCACTAGGGTTGAACGTATTTATTTACTTTCTTGACCTAAAGTTCACCCGATCACCTGTCCAGCCTCTTTAGCGCGGTAGCATTCCAAAGTGCTCAAGGGCGAGTAACACGGTAGCGCACAACGTTGGGAGAGAGGTTTTTCATTCTTCTTTTATTTTTTTGTGAGCAGAACTCGAGTTCCATGTTGGAAAACAAGGGGTATTTTTGGTGTTCTATTTTCCCTAGTTGGTTGTTGAATCTCCTTAATGAGGGCATTTGTGTTTTCGATGTGGTTTAATTAATGAATTTCTCTTTCAAAAAAAAAAAAACAATCTGGCATATATACTAGGCATATATTTAATGTGCCACTTTTTGCAAAATATATCATTTATCGTACCTATGGATTTCATCATATACACTCGATACATGGTTTTATTTGCAAATATACCTGATAAATATTATTCATCTATTATAAGTAGCAATTTAATTCACATATGCATGCTTTGAAGTGGACAGTGAAATAACAGGGACAATTACATTGATTGCAACATTTCAGAGATAATGATTCATGTTGGAATGTCGTTCCATAGTTCGATGGCCACTATAATGACTACAAATTTTAATGGATATTCCACACTTTTCTCATACGTACTTTCACCTTGAATTTTTCAATAGTGACCCAATTCAACATTTTGGAACATTATATTTAATATATAAGAATATATACCTAGTATAATTTATATACCTCATAGTCGATATTCACTATTTCTAGTTTTTTAACTTCATTTGTTGAATTCCTACATGAACTACCCAATAATAGTCATTTACTCTTGTGATTTTTCTATTAGCAAGCTTCTTAATTTTTACTATTGCCTACAATTTTACGATGAAAATATCGACACGTTATTCTCATAATGTGTTACATAGTATATAAAATATATGAAAATATATTATCATATATTTTATATATTATATAACATATTTTTCATAGGGTATAAATAACAAAACATAAATGCCGATATAAAATATAATTATAACCTTTAATTATAGTATACCACATCCTCTGTTAAACTAACATATGCAACATAACTTAAATCACTTGTTTATCATAGCGTACTTGTGACTATATATATATATATATATATATGTATATATATATATAGCTTATGCAAAAGTTTGGAATATAATATATACAATTTAAATATGAGAAACGCTTTTATACAAATCTCATACTATATACTACATAATAGCAACCGAGTTAATTTAATGTAGCACTACATATATGAAACCTAAGCATGCTATGAAATCTTAAAAGCAAATTTATAGTAGTACGTAGTTTGTTTGAAAATTCTCTATAGCACTACCAACATTTCGTAAATTTATTTCTCTAAAGCTGTAGACTAATTTTTCGATTAAATCTATTTCTTTACAATCCAAAAGTTCATCAAAATTCCAGAAATCTTATCACATGCATTAAAACTAAGGAAATGTTCAATTAATTTGAAAATACCTTAAAAATGCATATAAACAAAAAGAGTAATCCCTAAGGCCCCGTTTGATAACTATTTGGTTTTTGAAAATTGTGTTTGTTTTCTCACCATTTCTCTATAATGGTTTTCATCTTCTCTACAATTGTTTCAATCTTTCTTAAAAAAACATTTGAATTTTTAGCAAAATTTCAAAAACAAAAACAAATTTTTGAAAACTAATTTTTTTAGTTTTCAAAAAACTAAGCCTTTAGTTTTTGAAAACATCCGACAGCACGGCGTCGAGACGCTATGCTGCCAAAACGCAGAAGTCAACGACGCTACAAGTTCATAGCGTCGAAATGTTAGGAGACGTTTTGATGGAAAGGTCTGAAGGCTGCACGCGCACGTGATAAAAGGAGATATTCTTTAGGTTTTTTTATGAAACATATTTATATGTATCTATGGTTTGCAGCTGGAGTGAACCGAGAAGGAAAAAAAACAGAAGAAGTGCCTTTCAATTAGAATAAAAATACATTTTTCTGTTGTTGTGTGTGTGGCAATGAGTATTTGTGAGAATAAGAGAGTTTTTTCTCTAGCGGGTTAGCGGGTTTGAGGGTTTTTCTTTGTTGTTAATCCCAAGCTATTGGATTGTGATATTTGGAAATCAATAATCATTATTAGACTATTGAGAATTCTTTTAATCTTTCGTTATAGTAGAACTTGAAGTTGCAGAAGACTGGACGTAGTCTCAAGTTTGGAGCGAATCAATATAACTTCTTATGTTTTTCCTATTTTTTCCTATCTCTTTTATTTGTTATTTGTTGTGACTCATCTTATAGAAAGAGAGAATATAATATTTTAGTTTTATTATTATTATATTAATTTTCTCCCAAATATGATTAATACTTATAAACGACAAAATAGACAAGGTGTATTTTGCCGCAATGTGTACTGCAACATAAAGCTCCTAATATTGCTGCTGAAAATGATGAAGCCCTACTTGAAACTCTGAATGCATGCAACAATGGAGGAATAGATGTAGGAAAGGATTTGGTTAAAAAAAAAAAAAGAAGAAGGAAGAAGAAATTCAAAATTTTGCAGAGAAGGAAAATCGGAAGCACATGTGGACAATTTATATAAATTAAATTTGAGAAGATTTTTGTAAATTGAATTCACATGGAAATCTGGTTGAGAAAGAAAGTGAGAAAAATTGGTGAAGATCTTTTTAAGATTGATTTCACATGGAAAATTTTGGCAGAGAAGGAAAGTGGGAAGATACATGTGAATTTCTATTTGTCTAAATTTTGCATGGATTTAAGAAGATTTTCACAAATTAATTGTGGACAATTTTCTTCCTTATTTGAAATGGTTTTTTTTTTTTTTTAATTGGTAGTTAGCATGTACGAAACGACATTATTGTAATTGGACTCTAGAAACGACTTTAATGCACGCAGGTATTGAACAAAATTGAAAAATCTATACATTTCAGACACTATTGTAATATGAATCTTTAGAAGGTCCATTTATGTTGTTAGCCTGCGACTGTGGGCTATAATGGTAACTCTAATGCAACAAACCCAATATAAAATATAGCTAGAAAAAATAGTCATAATGAAAAATGAATAAAAATTAGAGATATATCGAAATTATGGCTATTATGATTTTAGGGGAAAGAGAGTGGATAGTTTCCATTTTATTTATACCCCTAGTATATACTCGTATTCACAGTCAACGCTCACCAACTGCAAATAGGTTTCCTTTTTTTTTAAAAAAAATATCCTCACGATTCTCTCGCTATCTCTCATGATATCTAACTTGCCCCTAGATTTATGCATTTTTAAATTCTCCCTTATTTTTTGAATTTCTCTATTTTCAAACACTTCATCTAAATTCTAGATATTAATCTCCTAGTTATTGCTTTTTTTTAATAACAAAATCGTCCACAAAAACTTTTGCTGAAATATCAATATAACATTTTTTGTCGTTTCTCTTCATGAACAAAAATAGTGGTTGAGTAAATGAAAGGAAAAGAAATACATAAAGAATGTCGCAGGAAGAAATTGAACACATTCAATTTTAGAAGCAGAAATGGTAGTATATAGAAATAAATACCTCAAGAATGAGAGTGTGATTAGTCGACAACCCCTGCTTTACCCAGTGGCGGATCCAGAACATTATGCTAGGGGGGGCACAAGTGCATATTAGGTTAAATTACAAATTTACAAGTTTAGTCCATAAACTTTTAAATTTGTGTTTATATGGTCTCTAAGCTTTAAAAAATGTTTAATAGGTCCCTGAATTTTCAATTTTGTGTCCAATATTAGATCATTGAAGTTATAATTTTGTATCCAATAGGTCTCCGACACTTTCAAAATTTTAAAAAAAAATACATTTTCTATTAGCTATAAAATTTAATTTTGTGTCTAATAAGACATCGACCTATTCAACATTTTTTAAATTTAATATATTTATTAGTTACAAAATTGAAAGTTCACTGTTCAGTTAGATACAAAATTACATTTTGTGTAGTAGAACAATTAATTTAATTTTTTTAAATATGTCTAAGACTTATTATATACAAAATTGAAAGTTTAATGACCTATTAGACACAAATTTTGAAATTTAGGGACTAAACTTGTAATTTAACTTTCATATAAAAATAATTTTAAATGCATTGATACATAATGTTTCGATTAAGTAATAATAAGTACAAAATTATAATAAACCATTGTAGAATTATCCACCTAAATATATAAGCAACAAAATTAAACTTAATATTTTTTTAAAGTAGAATTGAAGTTTTTATTTTTTTTTTATGTAATGAATTTTTCTAAAATATTTGCTAAATTCTAACCACAAACTTACTAAAATTAAGTAGAATTAAGTATTTTTTAAATATGTATGTGTGAAATTTAAAAATGAACTATATTCTAAGTTTCTAACCGCAAACTTCTTTTTTTTTTTTTTTTTTTTGAAAGATAACCGCAAACTTAGTAAAATTAAAATAATATATAAATATATGTATATGGCAAATTTGGAAATAAAATAATTATAAGTTTCTAACCGCAAACTTACTTCTTTTTTTTTTTTTTGAAAGATAACCGCAAACTTAGTAAAATTAAAATAATATATAAATATATGTATATGGCAAATTTGAAAATAAAATAATTATATATATATATATATATATTAAAAAATCAAAAAATGGTTAAAAACTCGAAGGAGACGCGCTCAATGGGAATTGAACCCTGGCCCTGCCCTACAGACGCACTACCTGTGCCCCTAACCAACAAGCCAAAGTATTCTTTCATTATTCAGACTGAAAAACCTAATTCATATATAAAAACACTAAAACTTCAGGTGGGGCACGTGCCCCTCCTGGCCCTTACGTGGATCCGCCCCTGGCTTTACCCGTTTCTATCGTTGGAGGCTGAGGAGAGACGAAATGCAGCATAGGAGAGGCTGAAGTAAGGAAATCGAATTGATAGAAGAGTTTCAAAAGAAATTGGTTGTTTGAAAAGATGGAGAATTTCAGATGGTGTGAATTAATTGTTAATTATACTCTTGATTTGACCTTTTTTCATCCATGAATGCATAGATGGTTTAATTAGAATATTTTTTTTAATCTTCAATGTTGTTCATTTTACATTGACAAGTTAGGGTTACTCATTTTCGTGCTCAACAGGCAAATGTATATATTCTAAGATACTCATATTTAAACCAATCATCATGTAATCATAGGTCTAATTACAATTATATCCACACAAGAGAAGCTACCTAAGGCATTGTTTTATGTGTTCATTTGTAATTACCATTATTGATCCAAAAACCATTTTCATAAATTTTTGCACAGATTTTAGTCGTTGAATATACGATACCATTATAATAAGCAATTCATTTGAATTAATGTACTCATGAGTTATATTTTCACGTTCAACAAACGGATGTATATATTCTCATATACTCATATTTAAGCCTACCATTATGTAATCATAAGTCTAATTACGATTATATAAGTACAATAAAAGTTATCTAAGACATCGTATTGATTAGTATGTTCATCTATAATTACCAAAAACTGTTTTCATAAACTCTGTACATATTTCAATTGTTAAATTTGCAATACCATTATCCAAAAAAATTATAGAATGAAATTATAATGCACATATTGCTTTATGTAATTTATGCAATTTGTAGTCTCAAATTTTTTTTAAAGCTATGTTAATCTGATTTAGATTTTATTGCAATTTATTTTCAACAAATTACATCTCTCTCTTTTCTTTATAATGTTGCATTGTTTTTTACTTTCATTATAAGTTAGAGACATTTACGTCCAAATCAAATTTAAAAAATATATTATTAAAAATAAAAAAAGGTATGTTTAGACATCTCTACAAAAATATAAACCGTTTAGTTATTTTTCAAGTGTTGTTGCCCCTGGTTGCCCCATGTAAATAAATGGAATAATTCCTATTAAAGAAATAAACTATTTTGGTTTCAAAGTGAATTAAAATTAATTACATAACATGAGTAATTAACGAAATAAATATAATATAACACCTAAGTTGTAATTACAAAAAATATCAATTTTTTTATTTATTAATTAAATCTTCTAAAAATTGATGCTTGTAAAATAATTCAAAATGTTTCTGAATATACTATTTGTTTGAAATCAAAATTGAAAAGGATCAATAATCCATAAAAATTAAAGATAGCTATATAATAGTAATACCTTAACTAGACAGACATGCAATCCCTTGATCTGAGAATAATAATAATAATAATAATAATAATAATAATAATAATAAAGGTAAAGGTATTCTTAAGTTGGCAATGCCGCGAACAATACAAAAATTAATTTTTTCCTTTTTTTTTTTTTTTTTGATAAAATACAAAAGTTTAAAATTGACCATTTAATTAAAATTGATAACGGATTAATGGACAGGCAAGCCTATTCATTTAAAACTAGTCATATTAAAATGCTATTGAAAACAACCTCAACCTGGTGAACATAGTTCAACGGGTATAAAATATGTATCTTTAACCTAGAAGTTAGAGGTTTAAATCTTCCACCCGAGATATTTAATATTAAAGGAAAACAAAAGAAAGAAAACAAGACCGCCTATAGGACTCCAATAAAAAACTGCATTTCATCGAGTGAAAGTAATACTCTACCATTTGCAGAGAATAAAAAGTAAAATCCCAGGATTCAAAATCCCAAATATGAATCAAGAAAATATGTTAGGACATATTCTAACTTGTGAAGATGAAAATTTAAACCTTGATCAAGTTCAGTCAGTTGATCTATGCTCAAGTCAACGATGTCAAAACTGTCGGGAGCCGTGAAAATTGGAAGCTCTCTCTACGTCTTCGTGTCTTGGAAAATACCATTTTTCTTTTAGTTAAAGCCAAATTTACAAATTTGAGATGCAATCATACAAGAGGGTGGAGTTGTGTTCATTAAGATCCCCAAATCTGTATGTACCAAGGGGCAGTAGAATGTGAATAGCACAAAAAAATTGACTTCCATGGCCAAAAGAAAACCAATAACTTTTTACCTTTGCTTTGCTTACCAAAAAGGAGCAGAATCCCCATGTCTAAAAAGAATATGCAGGCTGCCAGGCTGCCTTGCCCTACTTCCAATAAAGCTCTCTTTAACATTTCATCACATGCATATATTTATTATTTACGAGTTAATTAAGATAACGTGAAACAACAAGGAAGATGATCAAGTTGGGTCTTTTCATGTTAATTTGTTTGCTTTTTATCTCTATATATGCAATTATGTCGCCATTCAACTTTCTGCTTGTAATTTTAAATATTTATTAACACAAAAATCCACTCATCAAATAGATTAACAAAAAAAAAAAAAAAAAAAGGAACTACAACTAAAGTTATTTGTGCAAACTTTTAAGAATTAAAGATAAAATAAACATGAAAGTTAGTAAAATAGATTACAATCCTACTTGTTGAACTTTCAAGACTTTCATTTGTCTATTTGATCTCTGAAATTTAAAAAATATTTAATAAATCTTTAAACTTTTAATTTTGTGTTCAATAGATCTTTAGATGTTTTTTAAAATTCACCAAGTCATACTAGACATAGAATTCAATTTATGTATAATAGATTAGTTACTTTTTATAATTTTCAAATATGTCATGAGCTTACATAAAGTACCTATTATTCGTTGAACTAAAAAGAAAGGAACCTATTAGCCAAAAAAAAAAAAAAAAAAAGGGTTAGATCTATTAGACAAACTTCAAATGTTTTTTTTTTTTTTTTTTTTTTGGAACGGTAGAGTAAAAAGGATAAGCTGCTACCTTTACAAGGTTAGCAAGTAACCAACCATCATACGATCGAGGAAAAAAATCTTACCCGAAATTGACCATGGCTCTGCTATTTTTTTTTTTTTTTCTTTTGCTTTCTTCTTTTTAAGACATCCCTGAAATAGAAGGGCATCAAAGTAACACGAGTACTCGAAGCTTATTTAATAACTTTTTTATTTATAAAGATATAAAACAAGTTTAAATATCATTTCACCCAAAAAAAAAAAAAGTTGAATATCATTTCAAAAACAACACTTAAACCTCCTGCACCGACCAAAAATGAGGTTTTTGGTGGGATGTATCTCTCCTGGTGTCAACATTACAGTCTACTGTTGAAATAAACTTTAAGCATTGCTCTATCTTATTTTCACAAGGTTTAAGACCACCAAATTCAATTCCAAAGTCCAAGTCAAGGACCACACTAGAATTTTTTTTTTTTCTAGATACGTAAGAAAGGGCATAACTAAAATCAATTGATAATTGCCGACATGAGCTAGCATAGTCCAACCGGTAAGAACGGGCATGACTAAAATCAATTGATAATCGCCAACTTGAGCTAGCATAATCCAACTGGTTAAAGACTATGATTATGATAAATAGTTAAGCCATATGTCCTCAATAAAGATGTTTGAGATTCAAATCATCAACCATATATTGTTGAACTCAAAAAAAAAATTTAATAATTTAAACTTAATCAATAATCCTATTAAAATAAATCAGGTGTGACTGGAGGGAAGAATAATAAAAAACCAGAGGAGAATAATCTAGTGCAAATTTCAATATAGAACGTGAGCTGATTCCTATTGTACAAAATCGCAGAAACGACAATTTTAAACACAAGCTGGAAATGGAGAGATTCTCAACTAAAAGCAGGATCCTCCAAACAAAACAAGTTTATCGGTGCTCTAATTGTACTTGGGTTCTATTTTGGGATGGTATTCTTTCGACTAATAAACTAAGATACATATTATATAATTCGTTTTCAACACCTTTTTCCAATATTGGATTATTTAAAAACGTAATCTGTTCAAACTGAAGGAAGAAAAAGAAGTCTTATTCTTTAATTATGTCAGTGGGCACAGCCAGAAACAACCTACCCACTCAAAACCAGGAAGAGAGGAGGTAAAAAAGTAAATATAATGGGAGACTTTTAAGAGCAACTGTGTTTTGCTTAAAAAAAACAAAAGAAAATAGTGCACCTGAAGTTCATTTAAGCAAAAATAGTAATTACGGTACATCATCGTCAGGAAAGAACCTAATAAATGTAAAACCACCCACCACCTCCTAGTACTTTTTATTTTTGCCTTTTTCGGCTATGCCACCCAAATTCTGCAAATGAAAGTCCTGTTTCTTAGCCCCACACCAACCTTACCTTTCCTTGTTTGCTTCCACAAAAATGGTGTAAGATTCTTAAACCACATGCTGAACAGTGGATTCTACCCCATAATGCAGTAACCAAACCTCAGATTTATAATTCATTACACAGCTCCCCTGAGGATAAAAACATATCTAAACCATACCCCCCAAAATCATGAACTTCAGAACAGCAGAAAGCTATGCTAAATTGAACCAAAATTGGTTATCCCTTCTCTGAACCATTTTGTATCTGTGCACAGATTTCTAAAAATGGCTAATATTTCTAACACATCCAGAAGGCAAATAGAGTTCAAAATCAACAGGATTGGATAAATCATTAATTTTAATGAAGTACTAATAAAATATTATAGACAGTAGAGAGATTCAGGAGAAATGGGGTGTGTGGTCTCATAAATCAGGACCTGGAATCATCATTATATCACACTATCTTCCCGTTGCATAAGGAGGGAAAGAATATGGATATGTCAGAGGGGCTATTTTATCTTCATCATAAAAAGGAAAGAAGAAAAATTATTAACTCACCTCACGGTGCTCGAAGCAACAATACTTTGTGTAATCTTCTTCAATCATCAAATCTGTTCCTGCCATCCTCAAGAACAAAACAAGCATTTTCAGCGGTGGAATATCAAAACATTATTCCCTGAAAAGAAAACCATTGAAGAAAAACTGCAGTGAGTTGCTTCTTTACCTTTGTTGCTTACAACTGCACCTTCAATTAAAGATCTAAACAGAAACCTGATGAACTGGCAGAGGGGAGGGGGGGTTGAAGGAAAAGGCTTTTACAAACTATTTATGTTTCAAATTTTATTGATGCGAGTAGTATCCGAACCCAAACCCTTACAAAAAAACCAGAAGGGGATTTGAAGGTTAACACCAGTCACCATAGGTAGGTTGTATATAGCTATTTGTTTATACGGCAGTCAAAAACTCAAAAAAGGAGAAAAAGAAACAAAACCCAAAATTTCACGGCTAGTCTTCAATAACCGATGCCAAACCAGTTACAATCTTAAGATTTCTAGCCCCAACCGATGAGCTTTTTGGCTTAAGCTCCGGAGGCTTCCACTCTTTTACAACCGCAGCAGTCTCAGCCTCTCCCAATTCGTTACGATCCATCGATTTCTCAGCGTCGTGACTGTGAGATAGATCGATTTGGAAGTTTTCAACAGGGTGCTTTGACTCAGGATTAGGACCCAAAATCGACAAGGATGATGAACGAATATGAGGAGAGAGCCACTTCGCTTTGACATACTCGGCTTTTCTCCATGGCGGAACAGGCATCCCCTTCTTTTTTAAGCTCTGTTTTGCAGCCTCTGATACGATCGATACAATCCTCTGAAGCCGACAAGCCTTGCCGACGAAGATATAAGGAATCAGTTGGAGGATCGACTTGTAGCTTTTGGTTGACCGCGCAATTTCGAATTCTGATCGGAAGTCGATGTCTATCAATAAGCGTTCTCCTTCGATAATCACGTCAACGTATTCATAATCCCCTGGTGCATCAGAAAAACGGAATTCAATCAACTATAATCAGAAACAAAATTTAAAGAGAAGAATAGACGGTCCGGTTCGAGTAACCTAGATTTTCTCCTGAATAACCAAATCATAGAATTTTTAGGAGAAAGGGGAAACTGAGTGATAAACCGCTCGAATTCAAATTCAAAAACCTAAAATTTTCCCACAATCAACAAGAAGAGTAAGTAAGAAATATACCGGCCGGATATGAGGGGGACTTTTCCCAGTGAGATTTGCAGATGGAAGCGTCGTATCCAAGAGCCAGCAATCCATTAGTAACAATCTGCCTTGCTAAGTCGTCTTTACACTTGCAGACCTTGTTCTTCTCTACGATCCTCGCCGTATCCGCTAATAAATTTCTTTCATGAACACTCGTACAAGGAATTAAGCTCTGTTCGAATATGAAAATGCTTCTCAGAAGGATAGAAACAAGAAATATTTACCATATAGGGCAAAATAACAAAAACGAAAATCCATAATTTCAAAAATAAAATTACAAATGATCTGTTATACCTTCAGAAGTTCCCATGCCTCACCACCGGAAGAAAATTTGGAATCGCCAAAACCACTATGTGGATCAAATTCCTCTTCGGAGCTGTCCGTGTAGTTTCCATTGAAGCAGTTGCAGCGACTGCGGCCGCACCTGGACGCGCTGAATTGTTTCTCGTTGTTGTCCTCTATGAAATTCTGGACCATGTTCGCCAAGCATATAGAGCTAGGCTCTAACTCAGAGAAGCCGTCGGAGCTCTCCTTGTTAACGTTCAGTTCTTCAAAATTCACCTTCTCTGCCGAATTTCTCAGTACGTTCGGGAACTGTCTCTCAAACAGTCGCTTCAATTTCGACTTCACGACCGGCTTCACCAGCTCGAACCGAGCTGCTTCTTCGGCTGTGTCAAAATCGATTGGCTGGATCTTCATTTGAAATGGCATGTTGAGAGCAACCAACGACCGGTAACCTCTCGAACGAATTTAAGCACCTCCACAGATAATCAGATCTCAACAACTATAATCTTCATCATTTTCCAAAATTGAAGCTCGTATTCTTCAATTCCTTCGGTTAATTCAGGATTTGATAAGAGAAAATAGTGTTTACAGAACAATACGCAAAACAGTGTTATGCTAGCAAGACGGAGAATGTGAGTTTCACAGCCTACAGTTCGATTAGAGTCGTCATCAACATCTCTGAACGTATCTCATTACAGATATCAGGAAATAAAATCGCACATAAATCCAGAGTTTTGCCCCCAAAATTAAACGTAGACAAACGAATTTGAGATAAGCTAAAAATCAAAAGCCTAATCCCTACTAATTATATTGTAGTTTTTTTTCCTAATTTTCTAAACAGAATATGGAATAACTTCGAAACTCAGCCAAGTAAAGTCGCTTTCGCTTGGGGAAACCAGATACGGTCAGAGTGCACAGACCGTATCTGCAACGCAACCGACCATCAGAAACTCCATAATCTCCGGCGAGAAACAAACTTTCCGGCGCGGTACGTCGGTCGTAGAAATGAACTCGGTTTTTAGTACCGCCTCGGCTTTCTGTGAGTCGACGATGGAAGAGAAATGAGAAGTCTTCGAGGACCTTAAAAAGAGAAACGGGGTTGCTGACTAGGATTGATATCCACGTGGGATTTCCGACGTGGCATTAAAACGATATTATAACCCGCAAGGACCACGTGTCGGCCAGTCGACGAATTTGCTTCGTGGCTTTTGTGATTTGCCTCCACGTTATGTTTAGTGACGATGATATTTGGAAAAAAGCATTATGCCGAAAACACCCTTGAACGAAATTCGAAATGACGATTTTGCCACCGGACCTCATACACGGAGGCGTTCACAACCGCCACATGATCGTGTGGCGTGGGCGAAGGGCAGCTAAAGAAAACCAACCAACCCACTCCAGTGAAATTCTCGTGTCAGTGCGAAATGACGGTAATGCCCTTGGTTATTAAGAGAGACGAGCCTTGACTAAGTCTAAAATTCCGACCAGAAGCCTGAAGGACGAAGAGGTTATTGTGTCATTTCGATACAGTTGAGGTTTTGGTGTCCATAAAGTTTTGGGTTTTGAATAGTAATAGAAACGAAAATGCACAAACACTTCTAATTTTTTATGTCCCCACATTATCCAATTCAATTATTGGATTTTTCATTTGTTTTTTTGAGGATTTAATAAACTTATAATAAATCTATGCTTCTTAAAATTATTTTTTAAAAGAGCATATTAATCATTTTTAAGCATGTTGGTAGTACCTCACTTGTCGCATTATTTAAATAATTGATTGGCAAATTTTAAACATTGTTCCGAGTACATTGATTTCTCCAACAAATAAAAATAAATAAGTAAACAAATAAATAATAGCTTTTTCATAATATGTTATGAATAAATCCAGACTTAGAATATAAGTTCAATAATGTATGGGGGAATCACACCTAACGCGAAATGGACTCGAGAAAATGCATAAGGTTATGGCCTCGTAGGAAAGAGAATAATAAAATAATTGGGTTGAAGCCCAAATTCTCTTCTTTGCCCTCCGAGGCCAAGGCCAAGGTCGGCTTTGTAAGGAGGCATGCGCCATGCATGCCTAGGGCCATATGGTCCTCGTTCGATCCGGTTTGGTTCACTTCCAACTTAATTCGCAGAGGAAACGGAAAAAATCCTAAAGGACTCTCATATAAATATTTTCCTTTAACCTAGAGATTGTAAGTTCTTCATGATACCTAAAACATTGTCACACCCAAATTCTCTTGTTTAACTTAAGCATCGAAGCTGGTGTGACAAGCACCACACTGTTTGTGTAGTTTATTATTGTTTTGCAAGCCAAGTCTTCATCCATCAAATAAATTCACCGTTGTTGTTACATGAATATCAGGTTCGTTTTCTCTATCTGGATTTTGATAACAACATACCAAATTAAAAAAAAGAGTTGGATGTTATTTGAAAGTGGAATTTATATTGGGTTACTATGTAGATTAGTTTACAATCTAATTTAGTTTTTAATTTCAATAAACTCAACCATAAATTTGGACAAAGTGTAAAATTAAAAGCGTAAAACCAATCCAATTATGTAACCAACCTATAAACTTAATTAAAATCGAACAAACAAGACATTAAAATTATAAAAATGGGTATAAAAACACTTGAACATAAACCATAACATCAAACAATAGTGCATCTACTTAGCTCAGTCCTAATCAAGTTGAGGCTCTCGTCATCAACGAAATCTCCAGTGCTATATTAGTTACATATCTACTAAGAGACAATGAAGAACTCTATAAATATTGGAATTCATTTCATTGTCAAGGTACGCAATATTACTCTAGCTAATCTCGACATCACTTTGGTCTAACACACTAACTTACATCAAAGTATGTTAGACATAACACCATACTGATGTGCATATTTTTCTTACAAGTGAAGTCGACACCTAAGTTGTAAGCTTACGTAGACCTATAACCAGATTCTCGCATCAACTACTCTTGTTTAAATTTATGGTTAGATTGAGAAAAGGAAAATGAAAACTTTAAAATTAAGTAGAATTATAATAAAAGAAGAAATTTAAAAAAAAAAATCATTCAATCAAAATGAAAGGGACGTGGTGGTGGGTCCGTTGGATAAGCATTGGGTAATGGGCTATGAAGGTTGGAAAAAGTGGGAGTGTTTGTATGTTGTGGGTTTGGCCCAAGTGAAGCGGTTATACGGTGTCGTATGCAAAGTGCAAAACGACGCTCTTTTGAGGTACACATCAATCATCTCATATCATGTCATGTCAACAGCCTGATTGCATCTAAGAACACCACGTGTTGTCCATGATTTTGTAACCGTTCCATTTCATCCACCGTGATTCTTGATTAATTTCATACGAGTCCATGATTTTTTTTTTTGAAATTTCAATGGTAAGATTCGAAATTATGATATCTTAGTCAAAGGTATGTATTAATTATTAAAAAAATATTTAATAAATGAGTCCATCATTTATTAAAGTTACATATAATTCTTTATTTTTTCCATATTAAATATTTTAAAAAAAAATTATAAGTCTCATCTTCAAAATGTTAGGATTGTGTGTAATGAGTTTTTAAAGTTTAAACAACATTGATTAGAGTACCTTTTAAATTGTCATATTAGGTTTGATTAATTTTTTTTTAAATTTAAAACGTGTCTAACATGTCTTTAAATTACTAATTTTGTGTTTGATAAGTCATTCAACTTTAATGAATGATTTATTAGACCTAAAATTTGAAATTCAAAAATTTATTATATACTTTTTAAAGTTCGATTAAACACAAATTGAAAAGTTTAGAGACTAAAGTTAGAATTTAACTTTTTTTTATTTGGATGCGTGCAACAAAAACCTTAAAAAAATACAAAATATTTTGTTGATAAATTTCTTCTTCTAACTTCTTATTTTAAATCATTTTTAGTGGTTGATCTACTTATTTATTAGATGCAGTGAAATCTAACCAACAACAATAAAATCACATTAGAAAGCTTGTAGAAAATTCTAGTACACATGCATAGACAAGTAATATTATGGCCCAAATAATATTTCAAAAAACAACGCCAATTTGTATAAAAGTACAAAGTTTATGGAAGAAAAAAAAATATTACTTTTCACAAATAAAAACAATGTCAATATCGAAGGTGACATCAGACATAAATTAACTGTTTTTTTTTCTTTCTTTAACTAATTTAATACACCGAAATATAGAAATTAGGGATATGTAATTTAAAAAATACATGTGAAAAATAGAATAAATATTTTAAAGGTTTTAAAATATATTCATATAAGATAAGATCATCTTATTTTTTAGACCCCATCGTCATAGATATTCAAATATCATGTAAATTATTTTTTTTTAATAATTGACATAAAATATACAGTGAAATTCCCTACTTTCCACTCGCACACTATTTATTAGGTTAAATTACAGAATTTAGTTTCATATCCCATTTGATAACTATTTGATTTTTTATCTTTGAAAATGATGTTTGTTTTTCTATCATTTTTCTACAATAAATTCCATATTTCCTAAGAAAACATTTGAATTATTAACCAAATTAAAAACACACACACAAGTTTTTAAAACTACTTTTTTTAGTTTTCAAAACTTAGTTTGGTTTTTGAAAACATAAGTAAAAAAAAAAAAGATAACAAATCAAGGAACCCCATAAATGGAAGTAGCATTTATAGACTTTAGTTTAAAAAATTAAATGGTTAACAAACAGAGCCTAAAATTTTAATTTGTTAAAAAGTTCCTAAACTTTAAAAAGTGACTGATAGATTATTGAATTTTTAAATTTGTGACTAATAGATTCATAAACTTTCAATTTTGTATCTAATAAGTATATGAACTTTAAAAATGTCTAATAGTCATTGAAATTTGAATTTTGGGTCAATAGTTCATCGACATAATCAAAATGTTTAAAAATCAGCCAATCTATTAAATATTAAAAAAAATGTCTAATAGGATCCAAAACTTTCAATTACGTGCTAGTAAGTCCATGGATTCTAAAAAACGTAGAATAGATCAATGACTTATTAGATACAAAATTGAAAATTTAAGGTTCTATTAGACACAAAAAATTAAGAGTTTGAAGACTTATTAGACATTTTTTAAAGTTCAGAAACAAAATAGATACAAACCTACGAATTCAAGAACCTATTGACATTTTTTAAAGTTTAGAGACTAAATAGACACGAACTTAAAAGTTTAAGAAATAAACATGTAATTTAACCTATTTATTATCTATATAAAAAGATTTATTTTAACTTTTCGTTGAATATTAACTTAATTTCAAATTTAAGACATCTTACGAAATATGTAAGTAAATAACTTAGTACGTAATAGGCATTAGGCAAAAAAAAAAAAGTAGAATAAGCAAAGTATTTCTTTTGCTTCTTTCTTTTATTTTCTTTTCCTTTTGCAATAATTTCCGTTTGCTTTCCTTAGTCAAATATAGAACCGAATATAAGAAAGTTCGTGATGTACGATCACTTCCCATCTTTCTTTTAAACCAAACATGATATCACACGTGTCCCTCTCTCTCTTTTCTTTTAAAACCAAACATAAAGTTGGGCATTTATTTCTTGGAGTAAACAATTTAATTAAGCCAACGCCAAATCCTTGTTCCATAAATAACAATAGAAGTATTTGATACTCCATCCTTTTGCTTGTTTTTCGAGAAAATCTAGAAAGTAAAGAAAAATATTCCACTTATTGTTTGTTTTGGTTAAAGTACTCTTTTATTTTATATTTAAATTTCATTTCATTTTAAGTTATATACTTTAAAATATTTAAATATAATATATGTATTTTCAATAAATCTTAAAATTAGTCATCTTCGTTGATTTAAAGTTAATTGTTATCTAACTTTGTAAAATAATATGTTATGGGTGAAATTGGACCAACAAGAATGGGCTGGCTAAAGGGCTGCAACGAAGGGCTGCAACGAAGGGCCAAACAAGAAAAGAGGCCCAATACGAAGTCGAAATGGACCGAAACCGACAATGGACTCACATAGAATGAGTGGGAGAAGAAACGGGCTTGAGCTTCGGCCCAAGCCCGTGAGCGGCCAGGCCAGCCGGCCGAGGCCGACCAGGCCGGCCAAGCCCATGGTCGGACCGGCCGAGGCCGACCAGGCTGGCAAGGCCCAATTTTGGGCCTTGTCTCGGTCCCTCATGCCACGTGTGCCCTCGGTCCAGCCCAATTCGATCTTTCCTTTCCCCATTCGAAGACGGAAACTGATAAGCCGTGAAATTAAGGCTTATTTAAATCCTAAATTGCTCGAAAGAACGCTTGTTTGTCCTAATATTAATGGAAAAATGGTGAAAAATTGTTGAAAGAAGGAAATAAAGAAATATGGTAGCAATTGGAAAAGATTTCTAAAAATTGTGATTATTTTGCAGGAATTGCCAAACTAATTGCCAATTCGCCGGTTTAGCAATCTGACTGGCAATCTGTTTTCTGGGCAGAAATGTTAATGGAATTGCCAAACCAATTGCCAATTCGCCGGTTTAGCAATCTGACTGGCAATCTGTTTTCTGGGCAGAAATGTTAAGCGCGAACGAAGCAAAGATTTTGCACGAATCAAGGGAATTGAAGCACGATTTTTGGGCAATCTTCAACCCTAATGAATGCCTACAAATAAGGAAGAAGAAGAGGAGCCATTAATTGGATTTTGAGGGCGATTTGAAGGACCAATTTTCGTGGGTTTTTGAGTTTTAAAAAAGGAAAGAATTTTGCATTAAACCCATTTTGAGATTCTTCAATTAAAGCCCGATTTGGAGGAAATTAAGCACGATTTTTGGGCACTCTTCAACCCTAATGAAGTCCTATAAATAGGGAAGAAGAGGAGGAGCAAGGAAGTCAATTTCGGAGGCATTTTTGGGAGTTTTGCTCGTGGGTTTTCGTCACAGTTTTGGCCTCTGTTTTCTGCATTTTTCTGCTATTTTTTTTACCAAAATTCTGATGCAATGTAGCTCCAATTGTCCTTCAATCCTTCTAGTCCAATTCAAGTGAAAAAGAGTAAATTTGGAGGCGAATTGGAGGACGTTTTGGAGCCCGTTTTCGTTCTGTTTTCTGCACTTTTATGCACTTTTTCGTTTCTGTTTTTGTGTTGTTATTGCTGCAATGTAGTTGTGTTTTCCTTCAATTTATCCCATCCAATTCAAGTGAAGAAGTTAAAGTTTTAATTCAGTTTTTTTAGGCATTTTCTTGAATTAATTTCATGGTTTTTTTTAATATAGTTTCCTTCCTCTGTTTTTCTTTTTTCTGCTTTTTTTTTTTCTCTTCTTCATTTTTAGCTACTGTAAGCATGTTTTATTTTAAGTTGGTAGAAAGTCAAGGCAAGGAAGGAGAAGAAAGGAAATTTACTTAATTACCCTTGCCATTTTAATTTCATTTCAATTATGCATTTTTGTTTGAAATTCTAGGAAAACCCAATTTACCATTCATAAGTTGCTTTCTTTTAATTAATTTTCATTATGAAATCTTCCTTTAAAATTAGTTTCATGTTTTTCATTAAAAATATGAGCTAAACTTCTTAAGGGGTTCAAGGATGTGAATTCCCTAAGAAGTAAATGTAGCCAAAATTCCAAGAAAAACCAAGCCTACATCTCAATTGTTTGCTTGTGTTGATTTAATTTTCGTTGAGATCCTAGATTGATCAACTAGGGTTTCAACTCAAGCTTAGATCTAATACCGACAGGGTTAGTGACAAGCGGATTTCACACAAGTAATGGAGTAAAAGAGCTTAGACATAAGCCATTCCTTACCCTAGACATAGGGATTAAGGACTCCAAGACCCATAAAATTGTGAGCCAAAATCATCTATGATGGAGGGACTATAGACATATAGAGCCCCCACTTAGCCTCCTAAAAAACCCAATTTTGAGGTAATAGGAGATGCAATTTTGGTTTACAATTGAGTGTGGAGTAGGTTGGAATTGCAATTTTGGTTTGCAATTACGACTTAGGGCAATGACATTCTTGAGCCCCATCCTTTATCATTTCATTCTTAAGTTCATTCATATTGCCATTTCATATTGCCAATTTAGATTAGCAATTTAATTCTGCAATTTTAGTTTTTCCGCACATTGCCATTCCGGATTAGCAATTGGATTAGCAATTGGATTAGCAATTTCTGTTATTTCCAACATTGTCATTCTGGATTAGCAATTGAATTAGCAATTTCGATTTTCCACCAACAACTTGATTTTTGCATTTTTACTTTTCAAACTTGCAATTTGCCTTACACTTTTGCAAAACCAAATCTTTGTTACTCCGTTCCCTGTGGGATTCGATACTTGGTACTCAGATACCATTTTATATTACTTCGATCGCGTGCGCTTGCGTGAACACCGATCAAGTTTTTGGCGCCGTTGCCGGGGAACGGCAGTTTTAACAAAAATTTTGTTTTAGCAAAAATTGTAAGAAAAGATTGCAACAATTTCTCCTATCTGCAGGAGGAGCTCGATTTCACTTGTTGAGGAAGAGAAGTTTCAAAAAGACACAACATAGGGTTGATTGCTTAAGAAAATCCACAAGATGGAAGGAGACATCATTGCAGCATTGAGCGCACAAGCTTCATCTTTAAGCTACATGATGGAAACTCTGATGATGAGAAATCCTATAGCTCCTTTTAACCCTATCTCTTCTATTTCTTGTGTTTATTGCAAAGGAAGTCATTTATTTGATAATTGTCCTTACAATCCTGATTCTTTGTGTTATGGATTTCTACCCAGGTTTACAAATCAACATCAATACCAATGCTTCCAGCAAGGGAAGATGATTCCAAAAGAGCCAAGCATCGAAGAACTCGCGAAGGAATATAGAGCAAAGAACGATGTTGTAATGCAAAGTCAAGCTACATCTCTACGAAGTTTGGAAATCCATGAGGAACAAATTGCAGATGAATTGCAGAACAGGTCCCAAGGAATTTTGCTCGAAAACAGAAAGACTTCAAAACAAGAAGAAAAAGAAGAATGCGAGGTGGTGTCACTTAGAATAGAAGTGGAACATAAAGACCTTGAACTCCCAATAGAAGCAAGAAGCACTCCAACAATTGACTACATTAAGGAGCCAAAAGGGAGAGAAGAAACCAAAGAAAAACCACCTCAAGAAGAGAAGGAAGAACAAAAGGAAGTTGTAGTGAGCCATACAGTTGCAATTCCACCGGAATTGACATCCAAAGTGCTCCCGATACTAGAGTGCCCTACTTTCGCTTATTGCAGTTTGCAGGACATGCAAAATCAAGAAGAATGCAGAAATGAGAGCATGAAGGATGGCAATATGCAGTTTGCAACTACAATCTCTACCTTCAGAAATATATGTAAATCTCTTGAGTCATCAAGGCCTGTTGTGATCAAAGCACCTCAATTACGACTGAAATCGCGTCCAACATCGAGACCTAGGTGCAAAATGAAAGAACACAATTGCGGTCTCCCTACTGGAATTGGATAAGTCACCTTGTCTTTCTTTTACTTTAAAATTTAAAAAAAAAAAAAAAAAACAAAAAAAAAAAAAACAAAAAAAACAAAAAAAAAAGAAAAAGAAAAGAGGAACTTTCAACTTTTGAAATTCCAATGTGAATGAAGAAGTTAATTCAGAAAAGCTCTGTCTAAGGAAAATCCTGTCTAGGCTGAGGTACTTAAGTTGACCGCTAAGGGAACACCTCTACCTGGGGATTTACCTGGGAGTTTGATGAATCAACTTTGAGTTCAAAAATTGGAATTTCCAAAAGGTAACTTTGCATTGAGATAAACTGTGTGAACTTTCTGATGCGCTACTCTTGAGTTTCAGGAAAATATAAGAAGAAAGAGCGGGAGGTAAAAATTGTAGTCGCAATTGCGAAGGCAAAATTGCAATTGCAATTTCGGGAGAATTCTTTGCAAGACTTCCAACAACCCCGAGGACAGTAATGGCAACAACACATTTTTCTCTGCATAGGGGAGTCTCTCTTTAACCTATCTTTCCAGCTTTGTTAATTGTTATGTTTTTAGTTTGAGGTTTAGTTAAGTTCTTTTATGCTTATTTAGTTTATTTGCTTCATGAATTCTAAATAATAATAATAATAATAATAATAATAATAATAATAAATTATGCTCCTCGCAAAAGCATACCATATAAATCATGTTTCAAATCAAGTTTACAAATTGTTTTCTTTGGTGTTTTGTTAAAAAGCTCTTAATGATGATCTTAGAGTTTTCTCAACTTTCAAATGCTTTTACACACAACTTCAAGTTTTCAAGATCATAAAACTTGATAAATTCTTTTTCTCCATAAAACATTCGAACCCAAACTCCCCTTGTGTTTATCCCATCTAATGGACTTAGGAGAGTTTAGCTTCGATGTGTAGCATGTTAAGTGGCCCAACTATGTACCCCAACCCCTGTTCTTCTAGTTCTTAGTCAATGAGGACATTGACTCATTTAAGTTTGGGGGGGTGAGTTTTGTAATACTAGTGTTGTAATATTATATTGTTATAACAGTATGTCGTTGTAACATTATATTGTTGTAATAGTATGTCATTGTAACAGTATGTTGTTGTAATATTATGTTGTCGTTGTAACAGCTGCTAGGACTAAAAAAAAAAAAAAAAAAAAAAAAGAACCTTTGATACTCCTCCTTCTAGAGTTAATTGAGTAACCAGAGGCAGTCATGACACCCATGATTTCCTTTGCATGAAAGGTTAACTTAGGAAGTGAGTATGTGAAAACGGTCTTAGCAGTGATTTGTGCTCGTAGTCAACTACTTTCACCACAAAGTGTTAGTAAGTTGGAACGAAGGTACAAGTGACAGTAAGACTCTAAAAAAAAAAAAAAAAAAAAAATGATGAAGCCTAGCAGCAACTTTACATAAGTTTGGGGGAAAAATGTTGGTAATGTGAGTGAGCTTAGCATGTTGAACAAAGAATATCACCCTAGACTCTATGACTATGACTTAGGTAGGATAAGCATAATAGGTGAGTTTGCATAAGAATGTTTTATCTTGAAAAAGAAAAGTAAAACTTTTATGTGAGAAAATCTTGGAATTGTGTAAAGTGTTAAAAGTTTGAGACCTCTCATAAACAATATTTTCCTTTTCACAAACACCATTTGAAATCATTTTGTAAAGTGTTTGCTTGTGTTTGTTGCTATTTGTTTCTAATTGCTTGAGGACAAGCAATATCTTAAGTTTGGGGGTGTGATAAGCCGTGAAATTAAGGCTTATTTAAATCCTAAATTGCTCGAAAGAACGCTTGTTTGTCCTAATATTAATGGAAAAATGGTGAAAAATTGTTGAAAGAAGGAAATAAAGAAATATGGTAGCAATTGGAAAAGATTTCTAAAAATTGTGATTATTTTGCAGGAATTGCCAAACTAATTGCCAATTCGCCGGTTTAGCAATCTGACTGGCAATCTGTTTTCTGGGCAGAAATGTTAATGGAATTGCCAAACCAATTGCCAATTCGCCGGTTTAGCAATCTGACTGGCAATCTATTTTCTGGGCAGAAATGTTAAGCGCGAACGAAGCAAAGATTTTGCACGAATCAAGGGAATTGAAGCACGATTTTTGGGCAATCTTCAACCCTAATGAATGCCTACAAATAAGGAAGAAGAAGAGGAGCCATTAATTGGATTTTGAGGGCGATTTGAAGGACCAATTTTCGTGGGTTTTTGAGTTTTAAAAAAGGAAAGAATTTTGCATTAAACCCATTTTGAGATTCTTCAATTAAAGCCCGATTTGGAGGAAATTAAGCACGATTTTTGGGCACTCTTCAACCCTAATGAAGTCCTATAAATAGGGAAGAAGAGGAGGAGCAAGGAAGTCAATTTCGGAGGCATTTTTGGGAGTTTTGCTCGTGGGTTTTCGTCACAGTTTTGGCCTCTGTTTTTTGCATTTTTCTGCTATTTTTTTTACCAAAATTCTGATGCAATGTAGCTCCAATTGTCCTTCAATCCTTCTAGTCCAATTCAAGTGAAAAAGAGTAAATTTGGAGGCGAATTGGAGGACGTTTTGGAGCCCGTTTTCGTTCTGTTTTCTGCACTTTTATGCACTTTTTCGTTTCTGTTTTTGTGTTGTTATTGCTGCAATGTAGTTGTGTTTTCCTTCAATTTATCCCATCCAATTCAAGTGAAGAAGTTAAAGTTTTAATTCAGTTTTTTTAGGCATTTTCTTGAATTAATTTCATGGTTTTTTTTAATATAGTTTCCTTCCTCTGTTTTTCTTTTTTCTGCTTTTTTTTTTTTCTCTTCTTCATTTTTAGCTACTGTAAGCATGTTTTATTTTAAGTTGGTAGAAAGTCAAGGCAAGGAAGGAGAAGAAAGGAAATTTACTTAATTACCCTTGCCATTTTAATTTCATTTCAATTATGCATTTTTGTTTGAAATTCTAGGAAAACCCAATTTACCATTCATAAGTTGCTTTCTTTTAATTAATTTTCATTATGAAATCTTCCTTTAAAATTAGTTTCATGTTTTTCATTAAAAATATGAGCTAAACTTCTTAAGGGGTTCAAGGATGTGAATTCCCTAAGAAGTAAATGTAGCCAAAATTCCAAGAAAAACCAAGCCTACATCTCAATTGTTTGCTTGTGTTGATTTAATTTTCGTTGAGATCCTAGATTGATCAACTAGGGTTTCAACTCAAGCTTAGATCTAATACCGACAGGGTTAGTGACAAGCGGATTTCACACAAGTAATGGAGTAAAAGAGCTTAGACATAAGCCATTCCTTACCCTAGACATAGGGATTAAGGACTCCAAGACCCATAAAATTGTGAGCCAAAATCATCTATGATGGAGGGACTATAGACATATAGAGCCCCCACTTAGCCTCCTAAAAAACCCAATTTTGAGGTAATAGGAGATGCAATTTTGGTTTACAATTGAGTGTGGAGTAGGTTGGAATTGCAATTTTGGTTTGCAATTACGACTTAGGGCAATGACATTCTTGAGCCCCATCCTTTATCATTTCATTCTTAAGTTCATTCATATTGCCATTTCATATTGCCAATTTAGATTAGCAATTTAATTCTGCAATTTTAGTTTTTCCGCACATTGCCATTCCGGATTAGCAATTGGATTAGCAATTGGATTAGCAATTTCTGTTATTTCCAACATTGTCATTCTGGATTAGCAATTGAATTAGCAATTTCGATTTTCCACCAACAACTTGATTTTTGCATTTTTACTTTTCAAACTTGCAATTTGCCTTACACTTTTGCAAAACCAAATCTTTGTTACTCCGTTCCCTGTGGGATTCGATACTTGGTACTCAGATACCATTTTATATTACTTCGATCGCGTGCGCTTGCGTGAACACCGATCAGAAACCCACAAAAAACCCTAGGAAGGAAGCTATTTAAGCTCTCCCTCAGGGGGAGAGCAAGGTAAGTTCATTCCAGCTTACAACACTCTCCTACAACTCTCAAAACTCTCTCTGACTTAAGCATCGGAGCCTGTATGGTCTACACCACACCGGTGTCCAGGTTTTTCTTGTCTTGCAGGCCGCGTTCTTCCCCCAAGAATACAAATTCACCGTCGTTGTCACGTGGAGGTCAGGTGAGATTTCTCCTGTCCAAAATTTGGCAACAACAGTTGGCGCCGTCTGTGGGGAACGACAACGCTTGCTGGAAAAATCTTGTGCCTAAGTCAACCCTACGAGAAGATGAGTAGAATGACAGAAAACAAACATTGGAATGAAGACAGAGACGATTCCGATCAGGATCGTCACCTGCGACGAATGCAAAAAAACCAGCCTCCTCGGCCTCAAAACGAGGCCGAGGCCGACCAGAAAAAGGCCGAGGCCGACCCTAAGCAGGCCGAGGCCAACCTGCTCGTTCAAGCTACATGGCAGCGCGGACCAGATGGATGGCATCAAGAAGCCAGCCTGTATTTTTTGGCCGAGGCCGACCAGAAAGAGGCCAAGGCCGACCAGAACGTTCAAGCTACTTCGATTGAAAAGCGACTAGATCAACACGACCAACAAGGAAGCAAGGTAAGCCGAACAAACGGAACGAAATCCGTCGTATGCTCGACATCAAAAGGCCAAGGTAAAAGGGTTCAAAACCGAGGCCGAGGCCGAGGTGAGAATAAAACCCTAACCTTGGAGCAATACGAAGATGAGACGGATTTAAGAAGCATAATCGAGGAAAAGAAGCGACAAAGAGCTTTGTCCGAGGCCGAGGCGAGCAATCTTCCAGCTACTGAAGCGACAGATCTGAGAAGTGTCATCGAATGGAAAAAACAACAGAGAGCTGGGGCCGAGGCCGAGGCTAATTCTGGAACCGAGGCCGAGGTTGAGGCCAATGTTGATACTGATGCCGAGGTCGAAGCCGAGGCAAAGTTCCAGGGCCAAAGATGAAGCGAATAGTTTGCCATGGAGGGCAGAATTATTAAAGATTCAAAGAGAGCTGGACCATATCCAAGGGAATATGCACAAGGTAAAAAATATAGGGTTTGATATTGACACTTTGATAGAACAGGTAGATCCACCTTTCACTGATGAAATCATGAATGTGAAACTACCTCCCACATTCAAAGTTCCAAAGATCAAACCCTATAATGGAAACAAGGACCCTATTGTTCATCTAGATGTGTACAGATCATGGATGGAACTTCATGGAGTAGAAGATGCAATCAGATGCAGAGCCTTCTCATTCACTTTAGTGGGACCAGCAAGACATTGGTTTCGCAACATAAAAAGAGGATCTATTAGTTCGTTCAAGGAATTGGCTCGAGCATTCGTGACGCAATTCTTGGGAGGTAGAGATCAGCGCAAGCCAGCAACTCACCTACTTTCCATCAAACAAGGATCCAAGGAAACCCTGCAGGAATATATTGCTCGGTTCAATAGTGAAGCTTTATGTGTTGAGGATTACACTGACAGAGCAGCGTTGATGGCAATAATTAATGGACTCAGAGATCGAAGACTCATACGATCCTTGGGAAAGAGAAAACCAACATCGTATGTAGAGCTCATAACTCGAGCTCAAAAGTACGTACGTGCAGAAGAATTGCTTCGTACGAAGAAGAAAACTGATGAGCTTGAAAGAAGACCCGATCAATTAAATGATAGGAAAAGGCCAAGTGAGATATTACACCAAAAGGCCAAGAGACAGAAGATTGATGACCAGAAATCACTTCGACTTGGCCACCCATCCAGAAAGTTCGAAAAGTACACTCCAACATCAATTCCCATTGAGCAGATTCTAATGGAGGTACGCCATTCAAACTTATTAAAGCAACCTGAAAGGATGAAAACTGGATCAAACAAGAGAGATAGACAAAAATATTGTCTCTACCATGAAGATCATGGACATATGACCAGAGATTGCTTCCAGCTAAAGGATGACATCGAGGCTCTAATTCGAAATGACTTCTTGAAGGAATACATCGATGTACGTGCAGGAAAAAGGTCAAGGCCGACCTCATAGGCGACCGAGAACGACCTCATAGGTGGCCGAGAACGACCTCATAGGCGACCGAGGCCGACCCTAAATCCTCTTCATACATAGTTAGTTTAGCTTCTATTTTCTTTAATCAAACCATATTTGTTGAGTTTAGATTCATTAAATTCAATTGATAGGTTAGCAAGTCTCAGGTAATAGGCTAGGTTTATTATTGCTCATTTTAAAATTGATCAATACAAGTTATGTTTTGAAAAAGAATTTGTACTTAAGCAAAAGAGATCTTCCTACAAGTAATATCCTCCTTCAATGGGGGCTACTAAGGGGATATGCTTCCCTATTAAACAAAAAGCAAAGAAGCTACATAGGAGATATGCCTCTCTGATGAATAAAAGGTAGAAGCTACTAAAGAGATATGCCTCTCTAATTGAACAAAAGGCAGAAGCTACTAAAGAGATATGCCTCTCTAATTGAACAAAAAGCAGAAGCTACACCAAACGAGCTAGAAAAGTCAACAACTTCAGAGAAACTAAAGTGGAGGCCGACCATATAGACCGAGGCCGAGGCCAACCTCATAGGCCGAGGCCGACCTCATAATCTGATCCCGAGCAAAATGCCAAAATTACTTCAGTTACAAGAATCATCTGACTATGGGAAGATGAATGGATTTTTCTTAAAAGAAGCATACCGTGGAAGCGTATTTGAAAAACATAAGCAACGAAATCATGAGTTAACGAAAACACATGAGACAGAAGCTAAAATATAAGAATTGAGGTTTAATAAGCATGGCCGAGGCCGACCAAGGAGGCCGAGGACGACCACAATGGCCGAGGCCGACCACCTTGGCCAAGACCAACCTCTTCCCAGCACAATGATTACAATGAAGAATTTGAGGAAAGACAAGGACAAGCTGACTCCTAGAAAAAATGACGAGGAGGATAGTAAGGCCGAGGTGTACACGGCTGAAAGTACCTACTCGCAAGGAGCTACAAACACGCGTTTAGACCAGACCGGCCGAGGCCGACCATACCAGTCTTGCCTCAAATTCTCTCTCCATGGCTTATGTCATCTTCTCCTCTTATGATATCAGCTTGAATTGAAGCTACAATTGGCATGAGAATTGCTTTTAAAGAAGCAAGAAGCTACAAAAGATCATCTCCAGATATAGTAAATTGAAGCCAAAATCTAAGAGTCTACTCTAAGATACGGCCAATCATGTCATGCAATTAGAGCATGAAACACGCAAAACTCTTAAGCACTTAGGTGCAGAGGAAGCGGCCCAGAAGGTTGATTGAACCACAAAAAGGGTTTGGTTGACTGATCTTGGCAACCCAAAAATCTGAGAAAAATCTCACGATGGGTCCCTATTGAGCACGACAAAGCAGGCTTTATAAAGCCAAGCATAGCGTGATGAATGCAAAACTCCGCTTAGGTGTGGAGGACGCAAGCCCAGAAGATTGATTGGGTCCCTAAAAGGGACTTGATTAGTTAACCTGGGCAGCCTAAAAATCCGAGATGAGTCTCGCGATAGGTTTTTTTTAAAAAAAATAATAACAAATGAGAAGAATTTGGTTACAGAAAACCAAGTGCAGAAATTACAGACAAGACAGGACTAAAAAGCCCAATTCAGATCACAACGAGCTGAAGCCAAATAGGAGAAACCGAAACTCTAAAAGACTGAATATCCTCACAAGGATGGACAACAATAATTAGGGAAAATTCGAGGCATGCCTCGAAATGTCAACAATGACTCCAAAAGTTAATAAGTTACTCCCAAGTCAGGCTCCATACAATTACTTCACACGCTCCTAATCTCGAATCCTAACTAGGGAGTGGGGGCTAATGTTATGGGTGAAATTGGACCAACAAGAATGAGCTGGCTAAAGGGCTGCAACGAAGGGCCAAACAAGAAAAGAGGCCCAATACGAAGTCGAAATGGACCGAAACCGACAATGGACTCACATAGAATGAGTGGGAGAAGAAACGGGCTTGGGCTTCGGCCCAAGCCCGTGGTCGGCCAGGCCGGCCGGCCGAGGCCGACCAGGCTGACCGAGGCCGACCAGGCTGGCCGAGGCCGACCAGGCTGGCCGAGGCCGACCAAGCTGGCCGAGGCCGACCAGGCCGGCCAAGCCCATGGTCGGCTCGGCCGAGGCCGACCAGGCTGGCAAGGCCCAATTTTGGGCCTTGTCTCGGTCCCTCATGCCACGTGTGCCCTCGGTCCAGCCCAATTCGATCTTTCCTTTCCCCATTCGAAGACGGAAACCCACAAAAAACCCTAGGAAGGAAGCTATTTAAGCTCTCCCTCAGGGGGAGAGCAAGGTAAGTTCATTCCAGCTTACAACACTCTCCTACAACTCTCAAAACTCTCTCTGACTTAAGCATCGGAGCCTGTGTGGTCTACACCACACCGGTGTCCAAGTTTTTCTTGTCTTGCAGGCCGCGTTCTTCCCCCAAGAATACAAATTCACCGTCGTTGTCACGTGGAGGTCAGGTGAGATTTCTCCTGTCCAAAATTTGGCAACAACATAATAAAAATATTTTATATTAAATAAAATATACAATGTGAATATGTTTTCAAAATTTGTAGATAAAAGATGAATAGAAATTAATTATTTTTTTAAAAAAATTAATCATAAACTAACAAATAGACTAATTTTAAGATTTGTTGGAAGTGTGAAAATTAAATTTAAACATTTGAAATTTTAGAGACTAAAATAGTATTTTAACTTTTTTTTTTCCCTTTTTCTTTATAATATCAAGTACATTTTTTTTGCGGTTCGTGTACGTTGTATATTGCTAAATTAATGGAACTTAGCTTAAAAAATGATACATATTATTCTACAGAAAAGTAGACTAGAATCTAAATTTTAACTTTACAATGTTGTACGAAATAGAAAGAAAAATATATCATATATATATTTGTTGTCTTTTGGTTTATTCCTTTATAATTCTTGTACTTACGAATATTTTTGTTTTAGTACTTGAACTTTGCATAAAACTAATGTACGTTGTTGTTTAAATTTTGTGCTACATTTAATAAAAAAAAAAAATTTATCATAATATCATAAGATTGAATAGATGTTTTTTTCTCTCTTGATAGACTATGGATATTCAAGAAATTTTCAATTAGTTTGTCCTACAGTACAAGATTTAAAACATGTATGTTTATAATAATAGAATGGAACCATTGCAAGAACCACCTCAAAATTTTGGAGTTTGTTACGATGAGACTCTCCAATTTTCTATTTGATTAATCGGCCCACTAAACTCACAAAATTGTAGCAATTATACCATTAAAGATTGCAAAATGCACAAACCAACTCTAAACTATAACGACTTGTTTGTTTCATCGAAGTTGAACTTGAGTTTTGACATAAATAAAAACTGTCCATGTTTGTTACATTGGTTTTGAAATTTTAAAACCCATGTATTTATTATAGTTTGGTAAAAAAGTCCTTTGAAACATGACTTTTTTTACCCATCTAGGAGATTGGACTTTTTTGCCTGGGATATCTAATTAGGAGAGAGAATGTGATATCTAATTAGGAGAGAGAACGAATATGAAAAATCGTGATTTGCTCATTTCAACAACCCTAATTTTTCTTCTTCCAGTGTGAGTTGTTTCTTTCAACATGATATTTCTTCTTCAAAGAGTATGTTTCAACACAATTTTTGGCTAAGGTTAGTAGATTTTTCTCATTTCTTGTTTTCTTTCATATTTCTGTAGTTTTTTTGGTAGATATATGCTTATATTTTTGCAACTCTCTATTTATTTTGTCCGATTTTATTAAAAATTTGTGGGTTTGGGAGAATGATTTGAATGGGTTTGAGTTTTTGAAGAACATTTTTATGAGTGATGGATCAAGGATTCAAAAACTTGTTGATTATTTTAGTTATGGTTATGTAAATTATGTTAAATAACAAAACCTCAATCCTCTCCATTGAACCACACCTCCATTTCTCCATTTTCCCTCTATTTAAGGCTCAAATTCTCTTCCGATTTGTGTCGGATTTGTTGGGTGGATCTTAAATCGCAAAACATTGTTCATAAACAATGTCCATGTGGATTTTCTATTGATAATTGAATAAGAAAATATAGAGTGAGATTTATATGTTGATTTTAAATTATTTTAATATAAGTTTAATGCTCATTTATAAAAGCTAAAAGGTAAAGATAAAAGAGGAAGGAAAATTAAGTAGAAAATTCGTAGTTTAAACTTTTATTTTTAAACATGATTCCATTTTAATACTTTTATTTGTATACAATGCATATAATAATAATTTAATTCGGATTTTATTTGGTTATAAGAAGGGGGAAAATTCCACTCAAATAAGATTTTTGATCATTTTTGTTAGTTCATATGTTATTTAAATCCCAAGAATAAAACTTGCAAAACAAATACAAACATTTAATTTCCAAACATTAATTTCACGTTATCCTAACACAGATATTTATTATCTCCAGATATTTAAATCTCAGGTATTTAACTTCCAGATATTTAATATCAAACAAAATCCAAGATCCAAACGGGCCGTAAGTGTCATTCTAATCAAATCTTCAAACTATAAGATCATTACAATCAAACTCAAATTATTTATATCAAAATTTTGTTTTCTTAAATTAAGATGACAACCCAACCAAAACTTTTTTAATGGTTAATATAAGAAAAAATAGGATCAAGGGGTTGAATGTAACAACCATTATAGTTCAAGGGTGGTTTGTTTATTTTGCAATATTTAAGGGTTTAATTGTAAATCTTATAAATTTAAAGGGCATGATTGATCAAATTGAAAATTTAAGGGTGTGATACCAACCCTATAATTTACTGGTGATTTTTATGATTTTTCTTATTTTAAATTGTATCGAATGAGAGAGACGTTTCGATTTACGACTTTCTCCCTTAACCATCAAGCAATGCAAAATAGTAGGTTTGTTTTATTGTTTTATAAATGTACTAATTATTATGTGTGTTTGTGTGTATGTACACGGGTATGGTTGGGATAGAGGATATGAAAAAGGGACATTTTTGGTATGTAATGATGGAGGCATAGGAAAGGATAAAGGAAAGGCATATCCATTGAAGTTAAGCATGTAGTGCAAAGTGCAACGCGTTTTTGGGTCATGTTTTTCGGTGCTATCTTTTTCTTCATAATTGTTTGGTTGAAGTGGGGACTCTGTTGAGAATGAGATTTCAATTTCCAAGTTTGCAAAGTCTCTCAATAGAATAAAATAAATAAATAAATATTAAATTATAAATTTAGTCTTTGAACGTTTAAGTTTTGATCTCCTAACTTTAAAAAGTGTCTAATAGGTCTATGAACTTTTAGGTTTGTATCTAATTGATATTTGAATTTTAAAAAATATCTAATAGGTTTTTATTTTTGAGTTTAACAGCATTTGGGAGTTGGAGATTCGAACCTCTGACTTCTTGGTCAATGGTACATGTCAATTATCGTTAAGCTATGCTCACTTTAGTATATCTAATAGGTTCTTAAACTTTCAATTTTGTGTCTAATAAATCCCTAACTTTTCAATTGTGCGTCTAATAAATCATTGATCTATTCGACGTATTTTAAAATTCACAAACTTATTAGACACAAAATTGATAGTTTAAGATCCCATTAGACGTAAAATTCAATTTTATATTTAATAGACCAATTAATTTTTAAAATTCTCAAGCATGTTAATGGTAGACAAATTAAAATTGAAGATTTAGAGACTTTTTAGACATATTTAAAATTTAGGGACTTATTAGACACAAAATTAAAAATTTAAATGATTTATTAGACACTTTTAAAGCTCAAAAAAATATTTTAGACATAAACTTAAAAGTTGATGAAAGTTGTAATTTAAATGAAAATAAAAGTAAAACAGATAATTTCAAGTTATCTTTTTACCATGTCCACTTTTTAACCCTCTCTCTCTTTTTATTGGTGGTGTAATTTTTTTTTAAAGCTTTAATTCCCGATTTCCCGTCAAGGGCTGCCTTTTTCCCCACTTTAGGTGTTAGTTTTTTGACATTGGATAAAGTAAGATAATAGCTTGCTATTCAATTTCAAGGTCCCATATTGATTGATGATAGACTCTTTCTCTTTCCTCTTTGTGAATTTTACATAAAATAATCGAAAAAATAAACTATATGTATAGTGACTATCTAAACTACTTTCTTCTAATATAATTATTATTGAGTACTTTTTTTTTATGTTATATTGCAAATCAATTTTTAATTATCTCTAACGAGTATAATAAAGGATGATCATGTTCTTCCATTGTCTACTTACATGGGTGAGAATATACCAAATACATATATTTTTAGTTGAAAAGTACTTTACATAAATGTATGCAATTTCAAACCGCGTAGGAATAGTTAATCTCATGCTTTGGAAAATATATAAAAGATAAATTTAGACAATGACAATTAAAAAAATTCAAATGAAATAAACATAACAATATTAGCTTCATTTCTTATCCCACATGTTTCAACCATTAGCATATAATTTCCTTTTAAATTAATAATATTACTAATATTCTAATAATGCCCTCGATATTAACTTTCACGATAATGATATTGGCTATAATTTATTTATTCATTCAAATGATCAAATCCTCAATTTTAGCATTTCCACCCAATTATAACAAATAAAAACAAATCAGCTATGATTAGACTCGAATTTTAATTACTTCCAACATTGCCAATTGGATTATTGCATGATGACAGCTCAAATTTAATATAATTGGGGGAAAAGAAAGTGAAGCCATCAAAACTTGGTCCCAACGTATACAATCATTACAAAAAACAACAACAACAATAATAATAATAATAATAATAATAATCTACTAACTTTCCTTCCATAAATTTTAAAAATACATTAACATGATATATCTTCTTACATATAAATTATTATTATTGTTTAATCAATTTCGATAAAAATTAACTTCAAACTAACATTTAAAAAAAATAAAACTAACCCTAAAAATTAATTTTACGATTATTAAAAGTAAGAAAGTGTAGAAACAAATGAAATGAAACTTAGAGTAAGGAATTAAAATGATATTTTAACCTATTTATTATTCGGGATGTATATACCTAGAAAGCAAATTTTAATAATTATTTTTTTAAATAGTTATCGCGGGTTCCATCGAGCGATCGAGAACCATGTGTGTAAAAACTGGGCCCCACAGCCATTTTTAAGTGCACTTGATGGTGAGCCTAAAGAAATTCATGGCTTATCTTTTGGTTTGGGAAACACATTAGGCCCACATACATAACTTCACTTGATAGTACCTAATAAAGATGGACACAAATTATTTGCATAAGTGCCCCTATAGGATAGTTTATTATCAAAGTTACCCCTTAGCTTTAGGTAGTTCCATTTTTACCCTAGTTTCCTCACAAACGTAAAAACCTAAACAAACAAAAGTTGAATTACAAATTTAACCTTCCCCAAGTAATTACCATATTCATTTTAAAACTATTAAGAAATAAGATTTTATTGGTATCGCCAACCTGATCATATATATCCCTTGACTATAAAGTTAGAGATTGGAATCCCACCTCCACATGTTGTTGAACTTAAAATAAAAATTATCGACATCATCCCAACTAAAGTGCATATATGAGTAAAAATAATATTATTTTTGTCTATTAATATTGCAAAATACTGAAATAATAGGGTTTAATATTTCTTTCTTTAATAAAAAAAACAGGTAGATTTTAGTAAATAAGATAAGTTCAGAATCTAAATTAACGAAAGTAAGATCTCAATCAACTGGATTGATTTAGTGCTTTACTTTGAAAATTAAAGATTTAATTCTTTATAAACAAAGTGTTAGAACTTTAGTACAAGAGAAGATTGTCTTCATTGATGTTGAAAACCTTCATTATCATATACTTCAAATTTCAAAAGCCAATAGTATAAAAAGAAAAAAGAAAAAGGTTAACCAACCTTGCAAGTCACAAAAGCATTTCATTTTTATTGACCCGTTAAAAATAAAATTGAAACGCCTACCTACCCAAATCAATATATCAGTTGCTTTTGATTTAATAGAAATATGGTATGAAATAATTTGTTGTGATACTGGAAAATTTTGTATATATTTGCATAAGGTAATAATTAGTATAACTACTTTTTATTTTATTGAATAAAATACACTCTTCATCCCTATGATTTTAACTTAATTTATATATGGTCCATGAATCTTCAAAGCTAACACTTTTGATTATTGAAATTTGAATTTAGTTTCTATTCGATCCTTAAGATTTTAAAAGTAACATGTTTTGTCCTCAAGATTCAAATTTAATCACTAATTAGTCTAAAGTTTGAAATTAGTTTTTAATTGGTCCTTGAATATAAAAAAATTCAACTCATTTAAAAAATACATATTAGCGAAATCTATTCAATATATTTTAACTATCCTGTCATCTTTTCATTATATCAATTGACGTTCAACTCTACTTATACACTATATAGAAATTGAATTCAAACTTTAAATACCAATTAAAAATTAAATTCAACTTTATGAACCAAATATGTCACTTTTGAAACGTTGTGTACTGGGTAGAAATTAAATTCAAATGTCAAGAGCCAAAGTATTAATTTTGAAAATTAAAGAACCAAATATAAATCAAAGTTCAAATTGTAGGGATGTGAAAGACTATTTAAGTTTTAATCCATCTAAAATTAGTCAGCAAAATATATCGATCGACCTTTCTAGAGGAGTGTAGGTTTGTAATTGTACAGCCCACTATCTTGGAGTTTTTGTACGAATGACCCGTTTTCCAACGCTTTAATGACTGATGACATGCGTTCTGAAAATAATGAAATATAACTCATTCTGACATGACATAGCTCGCAAAATTACACATGAGGGTAGTATGAGGCGGTCTTGCTTATTCACGTTCTCGTAGGCGGAAACGATATCTCTCTAGCTCTCTCGCTCTCGCTCAAATGAGTGGTTGAAAATCTGGAAAAAAAAAAAAAGAAAAAAGAAAAAAGAAAAAAAGAGACAAGAAAAAATTACGTCAGAGAAAAGCTAGAACAGCAGAGCTAGAGCGAGAGAGAAAATGAGCTAGAGCGAGAGCGAGAACGAGCTAGAGCAAGAGAGAAAACAAGCTAGAGCGAGAGCGAGAACAAGCTAGAGCAAGAGAGAAAACGGGCTAGAGCGAGAGCGAGAACAAACTAGAGCAAGAGAGAAAACGAGCTACAGCGAGAGCGAGAACAAGCTAGAGCAAGAGAGAAAACGAGCTAGAGCGAGAGCGAGAACAAACTAGAGCAAGAGAGAAAACGAGCTACAGCGAGAGCGAGAACGAGCTAGAGTGAGATTGAGAACTAGAGAGCTAGAGTTAGAACAAGAATGAGAGTACGATGCCCTCACAGTAATTTAGACGAGATGCAGAGTACGAAAATGGTCATATGTCATTAATTTCAAAACATGAGTCAAATGACATCGATGGGCATGAAAATGAGTCTTTTGTGCAAATTTCCCCACTATCTTCCCATGGACATTTTTTCTATTAAAGCAACTAATGAAGAAAAATATAATGGAAATGGAATTCCTGGCATGAGATAAAGATTTTTCTTTTTAAAGCAAGGGAACGTATTCCAATTCCTATGGTTACAATTTTATATTTAATCTAAAAATTTTAAGCATAATTTACATAGTCAACATAGCAAAGCAGTAATTGGCTTGAACTCTCTATCTTTTAAAGGGATATGTTTATGCATATGGCTAAGCAATAGAATCTCTCTTTGAAATTAATGATACCTAATTGTATGGCTTTTTTTTTAATAGATAATTTGAGTTCAAGGACACGTAGGGCAAGAAAATCAAATTCATGACCTTTTGGTTGAAAATATAATGTCTTAACCATTTGACAATGCTTGAATTATAGTGCTTAGTTTAATGACTAACTAGTCAAATTTTGATTATTTTATTGATTAGATTACAAATATAAGAGTTTTCGTTTTAAAAATAATTTAAGTTTATGATTCAATAAGAATAAATTGAAACCTTAAAGCTAAGATTGGACCTAGCACATGAAGGTAAAGAGGGAAAAGAAAAGAAAAGCTTTTCTCTATCTTTTCTCCAAAAAAAAAAATTCCTATTATCAATTAAATTAAAATATAAAAAATTCATAAATGATATAGACACAAATTATAATTTTTTGTCAACATATAAACATAATTTAACAATTAAGGCCCCGTTTGATAACCGTTTGATTTTTGGTTTTTGGTTTTTGAAAATTAAGCTTATTTTCTTTCAATTTCTCTACAATGGTTTTAATCTCCCTTAAAGAAGCATTTGAATTCTTAGCTAAATTCTAAAAACAAAAACAAGTTTTTGAAAACTACTTTTTTTAGTTTTCAAAACATGACTTGATTTTTGAAAACATAGGTAAAAGGTAGATAACAAAATAAGTAAATCCATGTGTGAAAGTAGTATTTATAGGCTTAATTTTCAAAAACTAAAAACCAAATGGTTATCAAACGTGGCCTAAGTTATCTACTCATTTATTTAAAGTTGGAGGTTCAAATCTTTACCTTTACATTTGTTGTACTAAAAAAACAAATTATATATATAGTCACGTGAACTAAAATGTACACATATATTTATACAAAAGTTACTATGTTCTATCATATTTTCCAGATTTCAATAGAGTAAAAAACACAAGATATCTATCTATCTTTGTTTGATTATAATATTTTATTTGCTTATTAATTTCTGTTTTCTGTTCTTCTTATTTGTTTCTTTTGTTTTTCTTCATCTTAGTCTCAGGTAATTGCTTTCTTCCCAAGTCTATTTGATTCTAGTCCATCTAGCTATGAGTGAGAAAATCTCCCCCCCCCTTTTTTTTTTCCAATCTCCATTTTCTTTTCTTTTCTTTTTTTATGCTGTCTTTTTACCACTTCTTTTTACTGCTAGTGCTACCATTGGAAGGAGGCACCAGGCATTTGCACCCAATGATACCAACAACATCCCCATTTTTCTGTTGACTCTCACCACTCCTCATTATGAAGATCTTTGAAATTTTATTTCCTTCCTTGACTTTAATCACCAACTTTACTTAGCTGAGGTTATTTTTTTAAAAATAAAAATAAAAATAAAAGAATAGTAATTACTAACTCCACGGGTCTAATAGGAGAAAATTTCAGATAGACTACGAAAATATGAATACTCATTCTATTTATTGTTTGTCACATCAACATTCTTTTGAAAATGATGTAGATGCTACTAATATTTAAAAATATTTATAAAGACAAAACTATAGTATAAATAAAGGGGGCATAGTACTCCCGTAGTACTAGAAAATTTTCATGTCTAACAGTGCAATGTTATTAATTTATTTAAGAAATAATATTTTTATCATGGTGTTCCTTACCTATAGTAATATATAACTTTTTTTTATAAAAATCTATTAGTTGTTGCCAGAAGTTATAATTTTCACATAGATATGTTGTAAATTATTTTAAAATTACCATTTTATGCAAATATAGAGGTAATAAACATATATGCCTTTAGGATCATGTTGTGCTTAAGATGATGAATTAGATAAAAATCAAATATGTGAATTTAAGTATAATTCAGTGGATAAAGTTATCAATTGTCATCCAAAAAATCAATGATTCGATTATTCAATCTTACAATTGTTGAATTCAAAAAATAAAAAATAAAAATAAAATCTACTGTAAAGTATGACATGCTAACATGATAAACATTAACATATGCATAGTCACTTTATATTCTAGATTATGTTTGGGAATCTCCATTAAAATGTCAAATGAGAAATTAAAGAATTCAAATTAAAATTGAAAAATTTAGCATATTAAGAGAAAAATTAAAATAAATGACATACAATAAAGGTATTTTGTATAATTAATTTTGTTTCAATTTTCCCTTAATTTCTTCCCCTTTTTTTAAACAAATTAAAATAATTGAGTAAAATTGAAAATTTTCATAGGCAAAATTGAATCATTTAGCCAAACGTATGAACACTTTTTTAAATTGGTTGCTATCTTTCATATGAGAAATGGGTTTTAATTTTGAGGGAATGCATGCAATTCTCCCCATTTTTAAACTTTGAAACTTGACCTTGAGAGGAAAGACATATTTCTAAACAATTGAAAACTTAAAGGACCTTCCAAAAATAACTCGACGTAATTTTAGAAAGTATAATATTTGATTATAACTTGTGAAAAATCTTCTAAATTGATACGTGACTATGATTGATTTGAATTCTATTTTGAAAAAAAAAAAAAAAAAAGGTTCCATTTTTCTAATCTGAAAACAAGTATGTTGATTTGTTTAGTGAACAACGCTTAAAAATAAGGAAGGAATACAATAAAATTAAATAAATAAAAAAAGATTTTCCTAACTTACCTTACAAAGCTAGATGATGACCAATCAATATGAAGCCTCACATTATCAAAAAAATTAAAAATGAAACCTCACATTTGATGCAGCATTCAACCACATATAGAAATCAATCTCCAAATAAACATTGTAGTTCCTTTTTTTAGGAAAAAAAAAAAAAAAAAAAACATATTTTCTCCCTAAACTTATCAAGTTGTATCAAGTTTTATCATAAACTTTTAATTTCATCAAATTGCAGTTCAAACTTTGATAAGTATTGCAATCCTAACCTTAAACTTGAAAAAAGTGTTGCAATTTTTACTCTCATATAAGTTTTCGTTTGAAAAATTATTTAAAAAAATACATTCTCATATGCTTTCAATTAATTGTAAAACATATACATTATACAAAATTGATAAAATTTTAAATAAAAACGACATCATAGTTAAATTATTGTTAAAATTTATGAGTTTTTGCAATGTTATTTAATGGATAATTTATACTTTAATCAAACTTAAATTTGTGCAAAACTTGATATTATTTAAATTAGTAAGTATATGGAGGTTTTCATGTTGCTTTTTGTTAAAATTAGGTAGTGAAATAGATAAAATTGAATTGCAGGTATAAATTGCAACACTTATTTACATTTAGAGTGCAATTTGATGAAATTGAATGTTTAGGGTGAAATTTGATATATACAATTAGACAAGTTTAGAGGTAAAAATTGAACTTTTCTAAAAAATATATTATGTTAAAATACCATTTTGGTCAATGTACTTTGGGTTTCATTCTATTTTAGTCAATGTACTTTAATAAAGCTTAAAATTGGTCTTTATTGTTAGTTTATTGCTAACTTTACTAACAAAATTTAGTCTATATTAACCTTCTTTTTATAAATTTTGAAAATATTTTCACATTGTATCTTTTTTTTGCATGAAAATTATTATTATTATTTAATCATTTTCGATAAAAAAAAATTAACTTCAAACTAATTGTAGAGACTAACTTTATGCTTTATTGAAAGTATAAGGATTAAACTTAGACATTTGAAAGTGTATGGACTAATATATTGACTAAAATGGTATTTTAACCAAAATATTATGTAAAAAAATAAAAATAAAATTTTGCTTCTGCCTGTTAAAGATTGCAGCTACTTGTTGGACCAAGGGAAAAGCCCAATCTAAACACCTCGACCCACAATATGTGGGTAATTCTAAAATTTGACCCAAAATCTTTTCACTTTTATAAACACTAGAAACTTTTAACGTCCGTTGCACGTGTGATGATTATGTTTTAATTATTTTTCTATTTGAAAAATTAATTATGAGTAATATTATTAAATTAATAAATAACTATATTTTAGACAATAAAATTTAAATAGTTAAATAAAATATTAATTGGTTAAATGCGTACTTCTATTTAAATTTCTATACTTTATGTTTTATTTACATATATTATTATTGTATTTGTAATGTATATTTTTAAAACTTATTTTGAACATATTTTTTTGATTTTGTTTAATTAAGGGATGAAATCATATTTTCAAGCCAAATACAAAAGAATTTCAAAAATTTTGGTTTTGTCTTTAGAAATATCACTCTATTCAACTTACTCATCATCAATATATTTTCCTATCTTTCCATATCCTCCCTTTGACTGAATACTATATTCATTTTTTTAATTAAAATTTTGATTAACAATTTTGAAAATATGTAGTAACTCTATGTTTTTGGCTTTTATGAAAGAAAATAACTCAAAGAGTATGAGAGAGAACCAATTAGTTTGGTCAATTTAACTTGAAATTGAATTGAACCAATTTAATTATGTCCTATTAATTAATATAAATGTTTAAAATTTTTAATTTAATTAATTTATTGTGTTTGTTTTGGTTGGTGGAAAGTTAAATAATTACTTTTTATTTAAATACATATTAAATATTTATAGATCTGTATCTCAAACAAACAAAGAGAAAAAAATATTATTAATTTGGATCGTCTTGTTTTATGAGGTTCTAAGACTCTTTTTATGATTTGATTAGTTTTAAGTGTTTTTTTTAAGTCAATTTATGGATTTATGGGGTTTAATATTTGTTTACTTATTATTATTTTTTTTTAATCTTCTTTCATTGCTTACTATACTTATTTCTTTGGAGGATATTATCTTCAAAAATTGTAATAATATGATTTAGTTAGTTTTAAGAGTTTATTGGTTTTATTGATTTAAAAGCTTAATACATGTTTTGTATTGTTAATTATGCACCTAGTTTTATATTGCTACTATGAAATAGATATTTTATTATTAATAACCTTTGTAGTAGTAAAAATTATGGATTACTACAAATATATTATTTTTTAAAAACTCAAATGACAATGGAGTATGTTAGTTCTAGGTTTATTTATTTATTTCATTGTTTTTTTTTTTGTTTGGTATCTTCTTTTTCTCCCTTAATTTTTTACCATTGCTTATTTAGTATTTATTTTTTCTTTTTTCCCCTATTTTTTTTTCACTTAATTTAGTAATTTTTCATAATTTGAATTTCAAATTTTCTTAGCATTGTTTGATAACCATAGTATTTTTCGTTTTTCATTTTTATGAAGTTCAAAATGTGTTCCATAATAGATTATCATTATAAACGGTATTGCATCCATTTATTTTTATTCAGTTATTTATCTTTTAAAAATATTATCAAAATATAAGTAAATTTTTTTAGAACTTATAAGAAAAATGGTTTCCAAAAAGTAGATCATATGTGTTTGTAAGTAAGTGAAAAACGTGCAAATAGATGGTAAGGATGCAAGCTTAATTTTGAGATGTAGAAAACTAAAAACAAAATTATTACCAAATCTAGCCTCAATATTTCAAAATTTTATTTCAAATATCTTGAAGTAGTAAGACAGATGTTTGAAAATGATGAATTACTTGCAACTTGAGAATTTGATGCCAAATCTTGTTGGTAAGATTATTCTACTATATTTACAATCTCTCTCTATATATTTAGAATAGTTGTCATAAGCGTCATATGGTGACATTAAAAATGATTCTTGTGATTAAAAAAATCTTTGTAATTATTGTTTAAAAGGTTAGATGCTTACAAACTCACTCTTCTTCCAAATTCAAAGAATTCATATTTAGTTATTATGTGAAACTTTGAACCAATTTGATACAAAAGAAAAATAACAATTGCATTTTGTTGATATGAATTTTCAAATGTAATGCAAAACAATTATAAATTAAACAAAAATGAAGGTAAAAAAAAATCATAAATTGATGAATAATAATAATAATAATATTAATTATAAAAACAATCTAAAAAATCTATGGGAGGAATCATACCTGTGTGTTTAGCAGAGATTGAGAGATTGAAAAAAATAGGCAAAGTAAGAAGAAAACTCTTGTTGTTGTGAAAAAAAGATAGAAGAGATATCATTATATACATGTAGGAAATCAAGAAGTTGTAAAACTTTTTGAATTCCCTAAACCTTTGAAATTCTATTATTAATTTTAATTAAATGTAAGATCATAAAGTTTTGAAATTAATTTCTATAAATAAATAGAAAGACTTTTCATATTTAAGTTAAGCTAGTCATATTTTTAACCATTCACATAGTTTTTTAATTAGAGGAAAAAGAGAGAAAAAATTTGGATGGGTGAAGATAAATATTTAAGAATAAAAAAAGAGAGAGAAATAATCGAGGTAGAAGGAAGGGGGATGAGTAGGAAGAGGGAGAGTCAAACTTAATGATATAATTAGTTAGAGAGAAAAGTGGAATTATGGAGGGATGGGGTAAGAAATATCATAAATGATTGATTATTAATTAAAGTAAGAAAAAAAGAAAAAAAAAACCATAAAGAGTAAATAAGTAAATGAGAGGGACATATATGGAATTATATAATAAGAACTTGGACAAAATAGTCCAAAAATGATTCCTCCCCTTAACCACTTTTTGAGATAGTAAGATGTAATTAGAGATGTCCACGGGGCATGGCGGGGCGGCAGTGGCGGATCCACGTAGGGGCCAGGAGGGGCACGTGCCCCCCCTCAAATTATCTCGTCTTTATATTTTTAATATAAATTATAAGAGCTATTTAATAATATAAATATATAGATACATACTAAGTATCAAAATTGAAGTTGGAAGAGTTGGTAGGAGGGGCACCAACAATCCTATGAAAACTTGGGATCAAAATACGCGGGATGCAATTTTATTTTTGATTTTCCACCTTATATTCTCTTCTTGCAAATGATGGGCTTTCTCTCCACATGGGCCTTGCATGTCCCCCTCTTCCAAGTTTCAAATCTCTCATATAATATTTTGTATAAGGTAAGTAAGTTTTTTATTTAAAACCAACACAATACTAGCCATAGTATTTTTTTTCTTTTTTTTTTTTTTTTAATTTAGAAATATTTTCACCCTCTAAATAATGCATTCAGTTCTATCAAAAAGCTAAAATGTATCGTTTATTATTTTTATTTACGAGTAACTTCTTACTTTCAATTTACATAATTGATTTTGTATTTTTCATTATTTTTAGAGTTATTACTAGGAGGTATAATTTGCGTCACTAATCAGGATATACATAATATACCATTGGCATTTGACAAGTAAGATTCAAATTCTTTCTAGACTTTTAGTTTTTATAATTTTTAATCTAGGAAATTGTAATCAAAAAGCTAAAAACGTATCATTTATTGTTTTAATTGTGAGTAATTTTTTACTTTTGATTACATAATTGATTTTGTATTTTTCATCACTTTCAGAGTTTTTACTAGGAGGTATAATTTTGCGTCACTTGTCGGGATATACATAATAAATATACCATTGGCATTTGACAAGTAAGATTCGAATTCTTTTTAGACTTTTAGTTTTTTAATTTTTAATCTAGGAAATTGTAATCAATAAACTCAAAAGTTATCGTTTATTGTTTTATTTGCGAGTAATTTCTTTCTTTTGATTTACATAATTGATTTTGTATTTTTCATTACTTTCAGAGCTATTACTAGGAAGTATAATTTTGCATCACTCGTCGGGATATACATAATATACCATTGATATACATTTTACAAAAATTGTCTTGGGAATCACAAATGAGTTGTCTCAAGCATTACAAAAAAAAAAAGATTAGGACATTGTGAATGCAATGAATTTAGTCAAAATTTGTAAAAAAAAGACTGCAAACCACAAGGGAATCTAGTTGGGATTCATTGTTGGATGTAGTTTCTAATTTCTGCAATAGCCATGATATTCAAGTGCTTAAGATGGATGATATGTTTTTGGTTCGAGGATGACAAAAGCGAAAATCTCAACCAATTACAAGTTTGCATCATTATCGTGTTGAAGTTTTTAAGTAACTCATTTGCTACTTTTGATAGACAAAAACTTAGTCGGCTTGCTCAATTTTATCCAAGAGACTTTTCAACTATTGAACTCTCTGTGCTTGAGGATCAACTTCAAAATTATATTGTTGATGTGCGCTCCAATATTGAGTTTGTTGAACTATTAAATTAGTTCATTTATGAAGCTGTGCATATTTTTTAAATTTTCATTATAGATTCCTTTTATTGAACTTGTATGTATATTGTGCCCCCCCTGTATAAAACTTCTGGATCCGCCACTGCGGGGCGGGGCTGGGGAATGGATTCTCCGTCCCCGTCCCTGCCCCCACCCCCCATTTCATTCTCCGTCCCCGCGAAATTCCCCATTTAATTTCACAGGGATCGGGGCGGGGATTCCCAGTGAGGAATTAACGGGGATTGGGTTCCCTGTGGGGAATTTTTCCCCGTTCTTTTTTATTTTTATTTTTTTAATATATTTTTTTATTTTTTAAAATTTATTCTCAACCATAATAGAAATTATTTCCAAATGAATAATTTTCAATATAATTCTATTTAAAGAAAATGTTATAAAATTTCATAATAAAAACAATAATATACCATAAGTAAAAATACTATAATGTCGAAACAACTTAATTTCTAAAAATTCAAATTTCAATATTACAACATAGTCTTTAATTTTTTTTTTATAACAAAATAGTCTTAAACTAATTCCTACTATAGTTTTATTTATTTATAGGTAATATATATATATATATATATATATATATATATATATATATATATATATATATATATATATATATATATATATATATATATATATATATATATATATATATATATATATTACTAATCGGGGCGGGGTTGGGGAATATATTCCCCGTCCCCGTTTAGCGAACGGGGAGAAAAATCTCCCCACTCCCTCCCCCATTCCCCGCGGGTTAAATGAACATCTCTAGATGTAATCTTATAAAGGTAATTATAATTTGGTCAAATTATAAAAAATACCCTTGAACTTTATCCATTATTTAAAAACACTCATATTCTTTCAAAAGTTACAATATTATTCTTAACCTTTCATAAATGTTTCAAAACTACACTTGGAGTAGAAATCCATTAGAATATTGGACAAAAAATCGATGTGACGATGACTAGGATGCTTGTTTGGGTTAAGTCCGAAAGAACGGTATTCAGATACGTCCACTTTCGTTCAACATTCTAACGATTTTTCTTCTCCAAAGATAGTTTTGAAACATCTATAAAAGTTCAGGGGTAATATTGCAACATTTGAAAGAATATATGGCAAAGTTGGGGGATGTTTTTTATAATTTAGCTTACAATTTGGGAAAATGTCAATTTTTACCTTAACTTGGGCTGAAAATTATTTTATATGAATTATGTCAGATTTACGGTTAATGCTCTAATATCGGTATCGATCACATGGGCCATAGGCCCATCGTATTGAGAAATAGAGACAGGAAAAGGGTGTATGTGTAAAAAAGAAATAAGAAGTTCGAAATTTTCAGAGTTGAAATTCCCACCTAAAATAAACCGCCAAGACGAGAAAGGAGGCCATTCAAAAAGCAAAAGCTATCCTACTACTACAATCTGCAGTAAATTACCTTACATTACAATCGCAGCTCCATTTTCTCTTTCCTTCCACGAATCTTCAGGTCTCTTCTCTCTCTCTTCTTTTCTGTTTGCGTCTAGTTCTAATCTTCCTCCGATCTCTCCAGATTTAGTTTCTGTCTTTCATTTGGTTCGATTTGGAATTTCCGTACATGGGTTTTCTTCTTTCATTTCCTCGCTTGTTCCCGGATCCAGATCTGCATACAATCTTTCATTACTTCTCCGTTGATTTTACTCTGTTCGAGATGTTTATCTGAATGGTCAAACATTTGGCAGGTTGACAAATGGCGGGAAAAGGCGGGAAGGGGCTTTTGGCTGCAAAGACCCCAGCAGCTAACAAAGATAAGGATAAGGACAAGAAGAAGCCAATCTCTCGGTCCTCCCGTGCTGGTATACAGGTGCTTCTTTTTTATTCTTACCCTGAATTTTTTTCCTACAAATTTTGGAAGCGACGAATGGAGCTAATTAAAAAAGTCATTATCTTCGCCTAAGTATGTTTGATTTTTCTTTCCTCGTCTGTTGAAGACGTAGGAGTTTTGACTGATTTTGATATTATACCCATATAAGAAAATTACAACAACTGGGATAAGGTTAGTACAATTATGTTTATGTGTCTGCATATTGTGATCTTTGTTCCTTGGCATTTTTTGTTGACAGCTTTGAATTTTAACATGGGGCTCTGAAATCTTTTTTAATTCTTTGTTTAGGAAGTGTAGCTCATCTTTTGTGGGTTGGGGTGAAAATTCACAGTTCAAATGCCCATGTAGTTTTATTTTTAAGCTACATATAGTCGAGATTTGTGCAATTATGTTGATGTATCTGCGTATTGTGATCTGTGTTCCTTATATTTGTACTGCAATATCATTTTTTGTTGACAGCTTTGAATTGTTACATGGGGCTCTGAAATCTCTTTTAATTCTTTGCTTTTGGGGGGATGTGTAAGCTAGTTTTGTGTGGGTTGGGCTGAAAATTCGCAATTCACTTTTTAAGCTACATTTAGTTAAGATTAGTACAATTATGTTGTACCGTTTTTTATTGACAACCTTGAACTTTAACATGGGACTCTGAAATCTCTTTTAATTCTTTGTTTAGGTGGGAAACTATAAGCTAGTTTTTTTGTGGGTTGGGCTGAAAATTCGCAATTGAAATGCCCATCTAATTTTTAAGCAACATGTAGTTAAGATTAGTATAATTATGTTGATGTATCTGCATATTGTGATCTGCGTTCTTTAAACTTTTACTGTAATACCATTTTTTGTTGACATCTTTGAATTTTAACATGGGATTCTGAAAGCTCTTCTAATTCTTTGTTTGGGGGTGGGAATGTAAGCTAGTTTTTTGTGGGTTGGGCTGAAAATTCGGAATTCAAATGCCCATGTACTTTTTAAGCTACATGTAGTTTTGATTAGTTCAATTATGTTGATGTATCTGCATATTGTGATATTTGTTCCTTAAATTTTTACTGTAATAGCATATTTTGTTGACAGCTTTGAATTTTAACATGGGGCTCTCAAATGTAATCTTTTATAATTTTTTCTTTGTTTATGGTGAAAGTGTAAGCTAGTTTTTTTTTGTGGGTTGAGCTGAAAATTTACAGTTCAAATGCCCATGTAGTTTTATTTCTAAGCTACAAATGGGTTGAGTTCAAATGATTTTTTCACTTAATTTGGGCCTTGAATTGCACCAATGTTGGGTCACTTTAACTTATGTAATCTCCGGATTGTGGGGTTTTAGTTCCCTGTGGGACGGATTCACAGGCATCTTAAAACAAGAAGATCTGCAAATGGGCGAGTTGGTGCGACTGCTGCAATGTACCTAGCATCAATTCTGGAGTATCTCACCGCCGAAGTGCTTGAGTTGGCAAGAAACGCGAGCAAGGATCTGAAAGTGAAGAGAATCACTCCAAGACACCTTCAGCTGGCCATTAGAGGAGATGAAGAGCTTGATACCCTGATCAAAGGAACCATTGCTGGAGGTGGTGTGATTCCTCATATTCACAAGTCCCTCATTAACAAAGCCTCCAAGGATTGAGACATTCACTTGTATGATTGTATCTCTAAGTAGTTTAGCTTAATCTAGTGACTTCTAAGACTGTAGAAGCAGACATTTACTGGCATCCAAGGATTAGCTTCCTTGCTTGCTTTTGTGAAGCTTTGTTACTTTTTTTTCCCCATCTTTTTTCTCTTGTCTATTTAGACAAGTATATTTGTTCAATGTAAGATTGTTAAGTCGTTGGATGGTTTTTAATTTAGCTTACGTTCTACATGTTTGTTTGATGGTTCATTCTGCATCTGGTTATTGTCTTTCCCCTTTTGAGAAACATCTGGTTAGTGTCTTAATTCAATAAATAAGAATTACCATTGCTCTGCAACTTGAAATGGAGAAATCAGGGTACGTACTGGCTGTATGGAAGGGAAGTGAAAGGAAAAAGAGAGCAGAAGGTTTAGTGGAGCAGGAAGGTTAGTAGTGACCATGGAGGGAGAACGGTGCAAAGGGGATAAGATTGAAAAAGTAAAAGCAAATTTTTTAGAACGTGTTTAATTTTGACATTAGCTCTAGTGCTGCTTGCAAATATGTGACGATATGATTTGAAATGATAAAAGATTTACGGCCCATATCTTTACTCTAACTTAGTTACTTCAATGCATATCTAAATTCAGCTTTATCAATTATTATATTTTTCTAATATGTGGAAGAATAATACTAAACTTACCTATTGTTTTTTTAATTCAACCATATGAGAGGGTATTTAGTTGAAGTTACGATTTTTTAACTAAACTTATTTTGGCTTAATCATTATAATTATACATAAGTTTTTGTTAATTTTAATAAATTTCTATTTTTTTGCATTCGTTAAAAAAATTTAAAATGTCTATTCTAAATATTTATAATTCAAGTAAAGAATGAAATAAATATCTTTAATTAGAGCAAATTAAACTAGACTAAAGGATGAAGCTTGTTAATAATCAAGTTTGATATTTGTCCAAATGATATTTGTTGATGCATGAATAGACATAAGTGGATTCGCACAATCTCGACCTAGAAATGGAATGAGGCTACCTGTAAAACAGAGAAATGAGCGTTGGTGTGATGCCTTGTTACAATGCTTAAGTCAGCTAGGATTTTTTAGAAGTGTGGTCAAAGCTAGAGTTTTTTTTTAGCATACTTTCGAGTCGTACCCCTTCTTACTCATTGAAGAAATAAGAAAGGAAAAGCATTGAGGCAGTAGGTTTTTTTTTTTTTTTTTCTATTTTCATTCAAGCACAAAACAAAGACTAAATAGTGACCATGGAGAGGAAACCCTACACGTGCCAAACTATTAATGGTCCAAGAATAAAGACAAATGAATATCAAAATAATAACAAATTAACATTCTAATCAACTGGTTTAACATCCCCCTGCAAGCAAAAAGAGCATTGGAGAACGGTGAGCTTGAGATGAAGATTATGAAACCGAAAGGTTGATAGAGGTTTAGTAAGAATATCTGCTATTTGATCATATGAAGAAACATGTTTAACAAGGAGCTGCTTCTGAAGAATTTTCTCTCAAACGAATATTGATCAATCTCTATGTGCTTCGTTCGTTGATGCATCACAGGATTTTGAGCAATATAAGTTGCACTTATATTGTCACATAGAATAATGAGAGTAGATGCTGGAGAAAAATCAGGTTTACGCAACACCGAGAGAACCCTTGTTATTTCAGCTGCACCATTTGCTAAACCCCAATATTCAGATTCTGCACTTGATCGGGACACCGTCTTCTGCTTCGTAGAGTACCAAGATATGAGATTGGCACCTAAAAAAGTGCAATAGCCACTAGTGCTTCGTCTATCATCAGGGAAACTAGCCAAATCGACATCGGTATAACATGTAACAGACAAAGTAGATGGCACGAAAGATATACCATGATGTGTTGTCCCTTTCAAGTATTGCAGTATCCGTTTAACCGCAAACCAGTGTGCTGAAGTAAGGGCATGAAGAAACTGACATACCTTGTTCACGGCAAAAGATAAGTCTGGACGAGTGATCGTACAATACTGAAGGGCACCCACAATGCTTCTGTTCTCGGTTGAATTGGATAATAGATCGCCATCATTGATTGATATAGTATTACCAGTGGCCATAGGCGTTGGAAGATGCTTGCAGTCCATCATGTCAGCACATTTAAGTAAGTTTAATATATACTTACTTTAAGACACACGAAGACCATCTTGATTCCTTGAAACATGAATGCCCAAGAAGTAGCTTAGAGGACTTAAGTCTTTCAAAGTGAATTCAGCATTTAAACGATAAATAATCGAAGATAAAAGAGACGAACAACTGTTGGCAATAATGACATCATCAACATACACCAATATTATAATAATTGTAGAGGATGAGGGAAGAAAAACATTGAGGAGTCTGATTTCGAAGCAAGAAAATACCATTGAAGAAGACAAGAGCTAGGTTTCATGAACCATGCACGTGGACTTTGCTTAAGGCCATATAGAGCTTTGTTAAGCAGACAACACATAGTTTGAAAACGTGCTATTAACGAAACCCGGCGGCTGATTCATGTAAATCTCTTATTGTAAATCTCCATTTAAAAAGCCATTGTTTACATCAAATTGCCGAATTGACCATCGGAAAGAAACAACAAGAGATAGCACAATACGTATCGTGGCGGGCTTTATCACCAGACTAAAAGTGTCAAAAAAATCAATTCCATACGTTTGATTGAACCCTTGAGCAACCAACTGAGCCTTATGATGCTCAATGTCTCCTGTGGGTTTGAATTTCTAACGAAAAACCCATTTACAACCAACCGGCTTGCAACCTTAAGGCATAGGGACTAAATCCCACGTTTTGTTCTTGTGTAGCGCATCAATTTCAGCCGTCATAGCTTCATGCCAAGCAGAAAAAAACAGGGCTTGTTTATATGAGGTTGGTTCACAAAGGTGAAGGTCAGATTTGAGTTTGGCTTGTACGACCCACGCTTTTGGTTTGTAAATTCCAAGCTTTGAACATGTTGTCATCGGATGAGTGTTTGTAGGTGGTGGATGAGAGGAAGAATTTGGTAAAGCAAAAGAAATGGACTCGGAACTTTGAGGAGAGGAAGAAGTCGTAGACTGAGGGGAGGTTGATGGACTGGTGGACGAATGATAAGAGGGAGAGAAATTTGGGGTTGGTGGTCGTTGGGTTTCAGAAAAAGGTGATGAGGCTGTCGGTTTAAGGGCTTTAGAAAAGGACAAATTGGTGGTAGAAAGTCTTGGTGAGGTTGACAAATGAGGATTTGTGTCAGTAGAGGCATGTAACATTAGTTTTAAATTGTTAGAAGGAGAAGAGATGGGGGAAGGAGCATATGGCTGTTGGAAAGAAGATAAAGACTTGGAAATGGTATTTGGAAAAAAAGGAGAAATGGTGGGGTCAGGGTGGTGTATTTTAATTTTGATGGGGTATTGGACAAAGAAGAAAAGGGAAATTTGTTTTCATCGAAAATTACATGGCGTGAAACATATATTCGTCCAGTGGTAAAGTCCAAACATAAATATCCCTTGTGACATGTGCTATAACCAATGAATGCACATTCTTTTGATCTAAAAATTAATTTATTGGAATTATATGGCCGAAGAAAAGGGAAACAAGAGCAACTGAACACACGAAGCAATTTTAATCCAATAAAGACTTGTAGAGAGAAAAATAGGATGAATTATTAGCCAAGGTTGGGGTGGGCAATCTATTAATTAGATATTCAACAGATTGAAAAGCAAAAGACCAATAAGTCAAGGGAATTGAGGAATGGGCTATAAGAGATAAACCAACTTCCACCACATGACGATTCTTGCGTTCGACTTTACTATTTTGTTGCGAGGTATAAGGACCAGAAAGAAGATGTTGAATTCCAGATTGGCTAAGAATGTGGATAAAGATCGAAATTCACCCCCCCCCCCCCCAATCGGTTTGTAAAGCTTTAATGGAAGTATTGAATTAGCTTTGACAAAGGCTTTGAAATGTAAAAATATTGGTAACACTTGATCTTTTGTATTAAGTATGTAAAGTCAAGTAAAATTGGTGAAGTCATCGATAAATAATAGAAATAACGAACCCCATTAATTGATTTTACTAGTGACGGTCCCCATAATTTGAAGTGGACAAGTTCAAAAGGACTAGAAGTTTTAGAAGAATTATTAGAAAATGGAAGCCTATGACTTTGGCTTTTTGACAAGAACAACATATCCTAGACTCATTGATTTTACTAAAATCAATGTTACATGATTTCAAAACTTGTCTAACAACAATAGTAGTTGGATGTCCTAAACAATTGTGCCACAACTTGGCATTTTTCGTGGAAAGAAAAGCAGCAGCAAATGGTAAAGCCAAACAACCTGAAGTTGAACGTGAAGAAGAAGGTTGTGGCTGATATAGCCCACTCTCAAGACTGCCTTGCAGTAAGATTTTCTTGGTTGAGAGGTCTTTCACAATAAAGAAAGAAGGAAAAAATTTAACAGAAGCTTTGTTGTCCAGGCATAGTTTAGAAATGCTAATTAACTTATGTGATATAGAAGGTGTATAAAGAACCTCAGAAAGATGAATATGTATATTATGATTAGAGGAATTAAAAGAAAAATAACCAATGTGAGATATAGGAAGAGATTTACCATTTTCAAAATGATCACTTGCTCCACACCAGTGTACGGAATGGGGTTGGACAAAGAGTTTATATCCAGTGAAAGATGGTGAGTGGCGCTGGAGTCCATGTACCATGCCTCGTCAGGAATATTATATGGATTAGTGAAGGTGTTGGCAGAAGACTGATCAGGTAAGGCTATTGGAGATGTTTGAACGTTGTGATAGAAGGCTCGAAGTGGGTTTGAAGGTGGTTGTGGTTGGTAGTTTGCATTCATCCGATGATAGCACATTAAAGCGGAATGGCCGAACTTCCCACAATTTGGCATTAGACTTTTCCTTGTTGATGGTTAGGAGGACGATTGGGCCATCGGTTTTAGGAAAAGGGAAAATTATTTGGTTTGCCAAGAAGGCCTAGGGCATTGTTGGGTGAGTTCCTCTGGAAGAAAGGATTTAGGTTTTTGTTATTCTTCTTGGTTGATGAAAAGGGCTGCATATATGCAAGATTTTCTTGAATGATGGACAACTGCTCTACTGTATTTTGCTTTTCCAAAGGATAATCATAGCTCATTAACAAGGTCTCACATTCTCAATGGCAGGAAGCTCTATTCTATAATGTATAGAAGTCACAAAAGCATTATATTCAGGGCCAAGACCCTCCAAAATATAAGAAACATGATCCTTAAGTGAAATAGGTTATCCAATAACAGCTAGTTTATCCGCTATTTCCTTAATCTGAGACAAATATTGAGAGACAAACAACCTTTCCTTTTTAATTCTTTGAATTTGAAATTTAAGACTTAGTACTTTAGTAGATGAAGAAGAAGAGTATGATTTTCTAAAAAACTACCAAACCTCAGCAGCAGCAGATAAAGAGATAATCTCACCCATTTTCTCTTCTATGAGAGAAGAGTATATCCATGAGATTACCGTGCTATTTAGAGTTTTCCAATGAAGGAACTCCAGATTTACTTAATGTTGTAGATTGTAAAGAAACTGAGGTGCCACAAGGTACTGACCCGTCAAGAAGGCCTTGTAGGGTATGAGTTGGTTACGCCAAGGAAGATAGTTCGAATCGTTAAGCTTCACAGACAAAGATGGCGCAACATTAGGAATCGCCTGAGCGAAACTGAAAAATGGGCTCTCTTCAACGGTGAGAAAGAGGTTTGCTGAGAAGAAGTTGGGTAGAAGCTCGCAGATTGAAACGTGCTGAATTGAGGACGAGGGGTTTGAAAAACTAGAGGCGTCAGAGGGTAAGCAACAAGTTGTGATGTTAATAGAGTGCTTGGAGACTGAATATTTTTTTGAATATTTGAAGAAGAAGGCTGAGGTCGAAGGTGCTAGACGTTTTGAGACTGGGGGTTGACTGGGTGAATGGTTATTCCCACATATGGGACTGGATTAGATCCCAAGGGAGAATAGGACAAATTTTCAGCCATTTTTAAATGATTTGAGCTTACTAAAGCTTTGATACCATGAAGAAATAAGAAAGGAAAAGCAGTGAGGCAGTAGGTTTTTTTTCTATCTTCATTCATGCACAAAACAATACAAAACAGGGACTAAAGAGTGACCATGGAGAGAAAACCCTATACGTGTCAACCTATCAATGGTCCAAGAATAAAGACAAATGAATATCAAAATAATAACAAATTAATATTCTAATCAACTGGTTTAACACTTATAGGAAGCAAATTAGGGTTTCGAGGGAGGCGCATTCAGAGCCAAACTGTCTTGGGACCGGTTTGGTCCGTTCGGTTTAGGTTGCCCTGGTCAGCTTGGTCGGCTAGGGCCCTGGTGTAGGTGTTGGATCTTCGTCTGACTTGTCTAGAACTTCACGATCTTAATGTACTTGACTTTATTTCATCCATACCAATATCTCTAAATGTAATATTGGATTTATGATAAATTGATCGGTATGATAATTCTAAACAATTTTGGCTCTTTCCCACATAAAAGGACATACGCAAGTGTTATATTACGAAGGGTGCACATAATTTGATTAAATTGAATCAAATAGAACTAAAATGAAAAGTATTTATTTATTTTTAAAATTTAGTTACGTAGGATATTTCTAATTAATTTGAATACTTTCAGTTTATCCTCCCAATTAATTTAAAGTTTATTTTAATCAATAACAAAATTTATATATTTTAGAACGATTAAAAAAATACAAAGAATAGAAGGCATCAAATTAAACAAAGTTGCTATTCAAAAAAAAAAAAAAAGTTGATTAATCCACTGGTCTCTTTTTTTTTTTTTTTTTTTTTTTAGAGCTAAATAGTTGAATTTAATTATTTACCATAAAACATTAAGTTAATTCATTTCGATCATTTAACGAATATCAAATAAACCAAATTGGCAAGTTGGATGTAAATAGTATGGTGATTCAACGCAATAAATTATTTATCATAAAAAAATTAAATCAATTCATTTCAAAAATTTATCTTGGAATCTTGCATGTTAGAGAGAAAAATCTTACATGAAGGGGAGAGTGTGATCTTTTAAGATAGAGAGATGTTAGTATTGCATTGCATGTAAGAGAGAGATTATAATATTCCTTGCATGTATGAGAGGGAAAATACACAAAATTGGTTGGAATTTTATTTAGAATCTTTTAAAATAATGTTTGATAAATTGTAAATAAAAGATGGAAAATCTTTTAGAACCACAGGAGCATTATATTCTCTTTATTCACACTATGATTTTACCTTTATAAATATTTTTTTAATGTTAATGGACCATACATCATTTTTAAAAAGATAATGACATGGCAGATAATAAATAGAAAGAATATCTATACTTTTGTAGTACTTGAAAATTGTGGTAAATTTAAACGTGAATCGGTAAATTTAAGCGTGAATCGAGTCAATAATTTATGATTTATGTAGTGTAGGTAAACCGTGTATGACATATTGGTATACACGACTGAGACCAGATTAAGTTTATATGTGGTAGTCCACATAACATGAGAATTGAGTATAGGACCTGCAAATTTTTTTTTTTTTAGTTCACAAAAACAAATTAAAGGAAGAAATTAAGGTCTCTTAAAACAGCTTTGGACACGAGAGATGGTGTTCTTCTACCTAAACACCAACAAAGTTGGTCTTCCTCACATGACTAGGTTGTGTGCGATTTTGTGTTGTAACTTCTAGGAGCAAAAAGGAAGCCTTTTACGAGTTGTTGCTGATGATCATCATTAGGATTCACGATTCTTGAACTATTGCAAAAGCCAGATCACCCTATTTTTATCATTAGTTTCAAAAAGTACCATTTTTGTCGTAAATTTTTTTCTTAATTCAAACTATATCATATTTTTAATCCTATATTGCAAAAATGTTAAGAACTTTTATTTCAAATCTAATTTATTTTTTGAATCTTTCCCGCTCAACATATCCATCCCATGAGAAAGACAAAAGAGGCTTTTACATAGAGAATGTCAATTGATTCCTTTTCTTAACAATGAAAAATTGAAAATGACATTTTTTTTTTTCTGAAACTGAAAATGACATTTACATTGTTACAATATAAATTTCCTAAATCTTAATTCCATTATTTAAAAGTATCAAACTATGAGAACCCCAATGGAATCCTCTCAAAGCCGGGAAGAATATTTGTTTTGGAAAAATCCAAGAATTAATACAATTGGAAATTATTAGGAATTGTTTATCCTCCGACATCTAATGAAAAATACTTGTATTTGTTGCCACCATAATTTGTAAGTTTATAAGAGCCCATGCATATATATAATATAAAATAAATTTTCATAACGTAATTTGTAATGTTATGTATCGTTTGAAGAATAATTGTACAGTAAAGTCATTTAAGATATAAATTTATAGATCATTTTAATATATATTCTAAATTAATGAATTAAATAGATATAGATATAATTGTCATTTCTAATCACAAAACAATTAGATAAATAATTTATATGCTATAGTACAAAGCTCTAAACTTTGGGCATCTATGACTAAGGCCTCAAAATGCTCAACATACACTATTAATTCTCTTATAGTCTCTCCATCTTCCATTGCCTATATAAATACAACCAAACATTCTTCTTAACCCAAAATCTCTCTCTCTCTTTTTCTCTCTCTCTCTCTCTCTCTCTCTATAAACACACAAGAAAAAAAAAACACTTTTTTCCCTCTTGTCTTTCTCTCAAAACAAAGAAATGGATGTAAAATTTATTCAAGAAAGGAGGGTCATTTTGGCAAATTGGCCAAACTTGAGGGGCAACAACAAAAGAAAGTTGAGAAGGAAAACCAATTCTTGTGTTGCAGTGCTCACAAGACCAGCAGAGAGTGGAGTAAATGAAGAAACAAGAAAGGCCAATACTGTTTATAGAGATAATTGGTTTGATAAATTAGCCATTGATTATCTATCTCAGGCAGTACAGGAAAGTTCAGGTGATTAATTTTAGTTGCTTTTTAGAAGATTTGGAGAAGGGGAAAAAAATGGCAAAATGGAATTGTTTGGTAATGGAATATTTGCAGGTTGGAGAAGCAAAAAGTGTGGATATGAAAGCTTGGTGGAAGTGGCAACAATGGCATCAAGAAATTTCAACCAGATCAAACAAAGAGAGGTTATCATTGAGGCACTTGAAAGGGCGTTCCCAAGGCCAATACTCTCTTTGGTAAACTTTCATTCATTACCATATATGTAACACCCATTAACATCATTCATCGCCATTTATCACCATTTACTATTCTTTTGCTTTCTACTTCTAGTCATTCCTTCTCTTTCATCATGTGTGTGTGTATGTATGTATGTATGTATGTATGTATGTATGTATGTATGTATGTATATATATATATATATATATATATATATATATATATATATATATATATATATATATATATATATATATGTACGTATGTAAAATACCATATATGTTTTAACCAGTTGAACTATGCTTAGGTTGACAAAACTATAGATAGTCAATTCCTTTTTTTTTAAGATAGCCCTAAGTTATTTGTCTATGTGAATGAGATATTCGAACCTCTGACCTCTTAGTCGAGACTACATACTTTATGCTAGATGAACTATGCTCATATTGGCTATTTGCCTATGATATTGCTAGCTAAAAACAATAGAAATTTTCACATAAACAGAAGTTCATTATTAAATCATTTTTTTAGGGCAAGTAACCCACGATCATTTCATCCTTTGATGAATTTTATTTATGCCAAATTTCAACACTTATTTTCCTCATTTGGTCTCTCCTCTCCCATCAACATGTGGGGGAATATAGCTAGGATTTATTGCCTAGGTTAGAACCTACTGAAGAACTATAGCCTTTTCTAATTTTTCTTTCAATTAATCATTGGGTTTATTAATTTTACTTTGATTGTCACGTCATTATATGAAAATAAGATCATCAAATGCTCACATTTTCTATTGTATTTATTATTATCAATAATTATTCCATTAATAAGTATTAGAACTTTACTTTTACTATTATTAATCCATCTCCAAATTCACATTTTACTATTCCCACCCTCTCTTCAATTGTGTCCTAACAAATTACGGTGGACAAAGTGCAGATAAGAACATTGCTACCACAATCCAAACTCGCCCGGGAATATTTTGCAGCATTCACCACTGTCTTCTTTGCTTGGTTAGTTGGACCCTGCGAGGTAAGATGTTGTAAATTTACTCAAAGGCCTTTATTTCCTAAGTATGTCAATATCAATTCAAGGACATAATTGGGAATTAATGGTTGTTCGTAGTCATACACATATGAGAGAGATGATTCTTACATTTTGAGAAACTGAATAAGTGCTCAACACATGAAAATTTTTCATACTGCAATAGTATAGATACTACTCTCATTAATTGATTGTCACATCATCATCCTTTAAGAATGATGTGGAGTCTAACAACATTAAATAATTATTTATAAAAAAAATTCAATGTAAACATAGAGGCGTTAGGAATAGGTACTACGAAAGTATTAGAACAATTTTCCATACTCAACACTACCATTTAGGATCGATGTCATAGAGTTGGCTAGAATAGAGAGTATTTAGAGGGAGGGCATTCAACAAACAAGGTCAGAACATAGAGAGATTCACAAGGTTGAAAAGAGTGCCATACCATATGAGGAGGCATAATGGTGGACATCAAGAACTTCAACTTTAGCACTAAGTTCAGTATAATAATATGATTTTCAATGGCCAAGTTGATAAACCTGCAGTGTTTGAGGCACTAGTCCCTTCTAGACCTGTCCCTGTCCCTACAAATCGAAGAAAGGTTTTGTGACGTAAGATAGATAAAACTATGAATCAAAATATCAACTGATACCATATTACAATCTGAATGTAAATAAAACTTGCATGATATTTTCATTAATGCAAGGCTGTATAAATAGCCAAGTGTAATACAAGTGGCAAGTAACTAAGTAACTGCTTCAACGGGAAAATAACAGAACAATTAACTAATAAAGAGTGTATTACAACTATCTTTAATAATAGATGAACCAATTCTTTCGAAACTACCTTCTCTTCATGCTTACTCTCTTTGGCCCTTTCACTGTCTATGCATTCCTTGCGAACTCAATTCAACACAGCTGATGTATCTAGTTTGTTGGGGAGGGATTCAAAAAGATTTTTAAGCGGAACAGATAAACACAAGCAGGAGCCATTCTCAATGCGCACACAAATGGAAGTTTTTAATCACTAATTTGTAAGAATAACAATAGTAATATATGATTGTAACAGGTGAAGGAATCAGAATTCAATGGAAAAAGAGAAAAGAATGTTGTTCAGATTCACAAGTGCAGGTAATTCTTTCTCGTATCAGAGTTCTATAATTAAGGCAATGTTATTGACCCGTTCGTGGGGTCCCATCTCTCCTACCTTAGACACTTTCCACGCCCACAGAACCATCTGTCTATAATTATTATGCTTCTTCTAAACCCTCAGTATTTAATCAAAGTAAGTCATGTCCATCATTCGCGTCACTGAAAATTTGACATTATCATTGCCAAAAATAACATTCAGCAAATCTATATTGCCCCTAAACATATCCCACTCATTTGCAGGTTCCTAGAGCAAACTAACTGTGTTGGAATGTGCATTAATCTATGCAAGTTTCCAAGTCAGGATTTCATCAAGGGTTCTTTGGGAATGCCAGTCAGCATGGTCCCCAGTAAGTCTCCTCACTAAGCTACAGAATCACCAAACAATTGCAGCAACCAAACATTGTTTTCCCAAAAGAAAAAAAAAGTTTCAAATTCACATATAGTGCATCACAAGGCAATTCTGGACACTAATTCAAGCTGTCAAACTATAACTGAGGCTATTCTTACGGAAAAACTGTATGACCCTACTACACACTAATTCAAGCTGTCAAACTATAACTGAGGCTATTCTTACGGAAAAACTGTATGACCCTACTACATTTAGTTGTTAAGGAAACTCATAGGTATTAAATCTTAGGTAGGCAGCTACCATGACTTAAACTCATTTCCTCTAATCCTTTACTATTTACATTTGCTCCTATTTGCCATTAGGAAGTCATGGTGCTTAACTGAAAGCCATAATAAAAACTTCATATTCACATATAGAGGAATATTAGAAGTTAAAAGGATTAAATTATTTCAACTGCATCTATATGGTTTAGATGTGAGGACATTAGATAAAGTAAATCAGCTATAGCACAATGACTGGTAGATCCATAAGCAAAAGTGAAATTACTATTAAAGCAACATTACCAGCACCAAATGGGTGGAACGGATCATGTTTGTCATTGTGAATGGAGGGTCCCATGCATGAACCATTTTGGGTACAAAAGAAATGCAGATAGGCCCCATCCAAGCTTAGTGGGATTTCTAACCTGCAGCTTAATGTTGCAATATGGTTACAATTCAAGAATTAGAAGCTGAATTTCCATCGTTAATTAATCATCAAGCTGAATTTCCCATCGAGCCAATCATCGCTCTCACCCATGATATACATAAATCATCACAAGTGTAAAAACTGCAACCAAGCAGAGGCATTAATATTAGGATGTTAATTGTGCACCATGATGTAACTACTAGCTGGGAACCATTAGTATTAATGTCCAGGACCAAAAAACACATCAACATGCAAGGGAAATTTGGGAGGGAAAAAGGGGAGAAAGGCTTTACAATATGATTCAAATAACCGTGTCTTTTTCTTTGCAGATTTTGATGACATGAGTTGTGAGATGATATTTGGACAGGATCCACCAGCTTCAATCGATGATCCAGTGCTTAAGCAACCATGTTACAAACTATGTATTAACCTCAACACAAGTTTTCTTCTTCTTCCTTTTCTTATTATTACCCTTTAATTCTTTAACTGCAAGTGGAGAAGTCAAATATATTAAAATAATTCACTTGGCAAGGTGGAAGGTCCCAAATGAGATGTTTTAGGGGGATGGTAATATAAGTTAGTTAAAAATGAATTTTAATCTTATTCGTTTATCTTTTGCAGGCAAGACGAAAGAAAAACACATGACAAACTGATTCATTTAATGAAAAGAGACGCAGAAAGCAAGATTTTTGAATTAGATCCATTTTTGCTCCCAATTGTTTGTGTTTTCAATATTTTTAGGATAACAGGAGAAGCTCTTTTCTTCTTCCTAGATGTACAGATATTTTTAGTGTTCAGGCATCAGAGCAAAAATAACTTTGCAGGAATCTGGCTTTCTGATCATTATTTTGGTTCAAAGATGAAGTCTACAATACTGTCAGATAATATGAGTACAATTAAAAGCATATGTATAGGAAAAGAGTTAAGATGCAGTAATTACAATGATTACCCTCATGTGAGATGCTAAAATGAATAATATATTTCATAGTGCCTTATTAGAAAGAAAACCATCCTTCCTTTTCTGAAAAAGCAGCGAAGCGAAACATTTTAACACTTAATATTGCTTCAGCATGTAACTTATGAATTTTATAACATAGTTATTTAATTTAATAGGAAATATAAAATTCTGGCTAAGTTGAAATAGTTTCTCAAATACACATTAATAGATCGGTAACCTATAACTAATTCATTTAACTATTTTGCTATTATTTCGGATCTGGAAATTACAAACATTCTGACAGCAGAATACTCTGAACCATGGGTATTATTGTTCTAATTTTCACAAAGGTACGCTTTCTGTTGACAAATAAACATCCTCATAAGAATTATCAGTTATTTGGTTACCATAAGGAAACTCAATATTCAGTATTTGTGAGACTGTCAATACAACAAAACATAATTCATCATGTTCATAATTCATATTGTGTTAACCTCAGTTAACCGGCGGTAATTCGAGATTATTTTGTGATAGTCTACCTCATCGCATTACAAATTGATCTAGTCAATTTAGAGAGTTCATCCACGTGAAACAATTATAATGGTTGTAACAACCTCAATGAATTCGAAGCGACTGAAAGATACAAACGTGAATATGATTAGGCTAACTTGATCCACAAATCAATATTGATGATAAATTCTAATTGTTGATACACTTTAATGATCATTCAGATATTCAAAGAAATTTGTACTTTTAATGATTAGTCATTTTGTTCTCTTTGATAAGGCTTAAAACTGGTATCATTTTCCAATTTAGAAAATGGCAAAGCTAATTATTTTCTTTATTAAAGGTAAGCATTTTGACTGGGGATTTATTGTGGGGATTAAGGTCAGCAAATGTGGACCAAGATTGTTTCCCACTTCATTTTGTTTCCAAGTAACCAGGCTAAGATTCTTCTGATGTCTTATCTCATTATGAGGGCGACTGAGTACTCAAACCCATTATTAACCTATATAAAATTCAGCAACAAGTTTCTTTTATAGGAAGGTTAAATCTGTAAACACCAGGTGGCGGAGGAATATACCTGGACAGCATGGGACATCAAGATGAAACTACCAAGCTAATCAGTACAAGAGGTCAGACTAGTTGGAGAACTTGAACAAGCTCTTCTAAGAATGGAGCTTAACATCAGAATTAAAACTTCTTTAAACAACAAAATAGCAATTTTCCCATAAATAGCATTTTTCTGATTGCCTTAACTAAGTACACGCCCTCGCTAAATGATCGAGTTTAGTCAGAATTTGCTCTAGAAGTTGCTCTCGATCCGGACTAACTTCTTGGAAATATAGGATTGGGCAATTCTACAGATTCTGGCTACATAAAGTTTGTACCAATTCAGAATAAAACAACTTTGAAATGACATTTCAATGGAATGGAAGCTATTTTATTAGATGATATTGTATTCTCCATGATGTTGCAAAGATCGTTCCTTAGAAAATAAGGATTATTTGTTCGGGTAGGACTCCCCTTTTTCCCCTTTCTCATTATCTTCATTGCACCTCTTTATCTTCCATTTTCATTAATGAATCCATCTTCTATCCTCCAATTTCTCTCTCAATCTTCTAATCACAAAATGCACGAGAAGGGGAAAAAGAGGGAAAATGAGAAGAAAAAGAAAAAGTTGAAGTCATGTGCTTCCTATGAAAAGGCACTTGCAAAATTTATGTATCTTAATTTTCTTTTGTATTTTTCCTTCTCATTTTTGTCGCTTTTAGTCAACGGGTCAACGTCCTTGCTTCATTATATTTTAGAGCGTCTCCCACGTTGGTAAAGAACATCTTGAAAACATTTAGAACATCCACTAGGAACCTGAGGAGAAATTATCAAGATAAAGAACAGGTTATGATGGTCTACCAAAGATTTCTTGGCAGTGGCAGTAGTGGTCTTGTCCTCACAATTACTTTACCAGGTTCTTATTAGGCGGCCCAAAACTTCGGGCTCTCTGTCTCTTCCACGTTGTTGTAGGCCCTGAGGAAGAAAATCGGGATTTTGGCTGCCCTATCTCAAGAAGAGAAGCCCAAATAAATCAGTTTTATCAACTGAAAATGCCCACTGAATGACCACTTTCTCTATCTTTTTACATCAGCGAGGTGTCAAAGCTCCTACTTCTAGGTTTCAGGGAACTTGAAAGTTATTGAGTCGATTTATCAATAGATCAACAACTTGGTAAATTCAATCCCACCTGCCCTTGTATCCAACATCTAACCGACTACTTTGCTTAAAATATTAAATTCACTTAATCGTTGAGGAATCAGTCAATTGGTAAAATGCAAAGCCAACGTCTACCCGATAATTATTAATGAATATGAAGATTTCACTTCGAAAGAAGTTATGATGTCAGTCATTTCTTCTGACTTCAAAATATATTCAAAAATTCAAATAACATAATAAAACGGCTATGCTTATTCGTTTTTCTTTTATGATATAAATCCTCCCACCATCGTTAATCATGTCAAATTAGTGTAGAAAAACAAAAAAGAATAGTTCGAGTTATGCTCTTCCTGATGATTTTGCAGCTTTAAGCTGCTGTTCCTAGTCTTTCATGAGAATGAAAATAATTGAAGAGAAATTAATGTCAGTTCAACCAAAAGACAATCAATAAAAATAAACAAATAAGCAAATATATAAATAACAAACAAACAAACTTTTATGATGAAATTTTATAGAGTTTTTCCGCCATAATTGGTTGCGATAGAGAGATCTTTGCTGGCCCATTTATGTCAGTGGGGACTGAGCTGCTTCATGTTATTATCAATAAATCGTTGAACTGTTCCCGGCTCCTCTACCAAGATGGTAGATGCCTATTATGAACATAGTTTAGCTTTCTGTTTTAACTGTTCATAGAGTCCTATCACTGTAACTAAAATATATTTCCCTAGGTATGCCATATTTTGATTTTTATCTTTAGAGCTTTTAGATTGTTCTCATGAGATATGACATTGATATTTGGGGCCTGTAAGTAATACAAACTGAGAGAAATGGACGCATCTCTTCTTAGTTGGGGGAGCATCATTTGTAGCTACAACTAAATCTTCTAGGGAAGTTTCTGGCTATGGGTAGAGAACGCTGTCAATATTAGACTTTGGCATTAAAACACTAAAAAAAATGTAAGGGAAGGGGAGGAAGTGAGTTGTGACCAATTTAATACTGTGTTAGTTTAGTTACGAATAAAGGATTGAAGGTGTGAACGGTGGGCAAAGGCCAAACTAACCTAATTTAGTATCTTCCATTGGGAAAAGATTGGACTCATAATTGTGGCTGAACCAACCAAAATGAATTTGTGGTGTGTTCAGAAATCAACTCCACACTCGTTATTATTAATCCCAAGAAATTCACTTGGTTGAAACAATTTATCAAACAGATGGTGCACGAGACTTATTGGCCTCGATCTTAGCAAAAACTAAACTCTATACGGCGTTTGTTGACTGTCATGTTCGTCTCCTTTTCACCTAAACCTACAGGCGGATCATTTACTGACAACAACGCATTCATATTTACAGCCATTGACAAAATTATCAACTGGCAAAAAAAGGCTCCATGAAAGGGGGACAATGATTAAGTACGATGCAGAGATGAGCAATGGCCACAAAAATGAGAAGGAACAGGATTCGACACATAATTAAGAGTGCTTGGTTTTACAAAACGTACCTCTCCGCCAGTTTTCTCTGAAGGAGCTCTGTTTATTGATGTAACAATTTCACGCTTGACGAGAGAGTGGATCGCAGGAGCAACATGTGCAACTGCCAGTAGCGTTAATTCGCATTATTCAATGCATTCGCAGATAAGATTGCGCCCTTCTGCGTCGACAAGGACCCCATATTTCTATTGTTTTCCTGAGATTCTCCGGTTTTAGCTTCTTTTGCTTATGAATACTTTTACTCGCCGAGGGAGACAAACAAGTAATGGATTGCATAACAGGAAGCAGAAACCTCCCGTTGTTAGGTGAGCTTATTCATCAACGCTGAGAGAAATTAGGGCATAAGGGTCCCAAATGGCCGATCAGCGGCATTCAGCCATTGCCATGAGCTCAAATTTCTCCATTGCTCTCCTCTAATTTCTTATTCGATTCATCATATCTTGTGAATGATGAAAATTTGATGGATCAAACCTCGATTTCCCCAATTTTCTTTCGAACTCACAGCAAAAAGGATGATTTGTGGCGATTGGTTTTAGAGCCCCACAAGTTTTGAACCTTTTTCGCTCTTCCCGCGCTGGTTGTTCAATTATGGCGACTGCAATCAGAAAAGTTTTTACCATCCATCATTATTGGAGGGTCTGCCATGCACCATTATTGGTCAGAAAACACCAAAAGGAAGAAAAAGGAAGCCCTCTTGAAAATATAATGTTTGGTTTATTTAACAATGTGAATAAATAATCTAATCTAGACAATAGCTTCAAAATGAACTTAGTTTAGTGATAATTGACTTGTACCTCTACTAAAAGTTTAGAGGTTCGAATATCCCACTCCAAATGTTGTTGAACTTAAAAAAAAATAAAGAAACCTAGAGTTTGAATTCAAGTACTTTCTTGCGTCGAAGTAAAGGTGTTTCATGTTTTACTTTTATGTTTAAAATGTGAATTTGCCTTTTTTCCCATTATAAATTGTTCAAGGTTGTATCTCTTTTTCTTTTTTGAGTTCAAGGTTTTCCATTTGAATTCAGGAAAAAAAATTGAGTTCAACCCAGTGAGGAATCGAATCTGACGAAGATTCTTTGAACAAAAGGTTAGAATTTATATATATGTGGATTAAAAATATAATTTTAATGGAGTAAAAAAATTTGATTAAATTAATCTTTAAATTCATGTCTAATATATATCTAATCTAAACTATAAAAAGTGTCTAACACCATGACAAAAATTGTGATGCCCATGCTAGATTGGCTTCTTAATTTTTTTTTTAAAAAAAGGTTTAAATCATATTTTAATAGTTCTTTTAACCACTTATTTTGCAACATTTTTTAAAATTAAAAAATCTATTAAATGTTGTGGTTAAGAACCCAACCTTTCAATTTTATTTCTATGAATTTTAAAAAATGTGAAATAGGAAAATAGGTCACCTATTATACATATAATACACAAAATTTAAAATTTTAATATACAAAATTTAAAAATTTATGTTTGAAGTTCAAGTAATTAGACACAAAATTATCAAAGTAAGCATAACTCAATGATAATTGACATATACCCTCGACCAGGGGGTCAAATGTTCAAATCCCCTCATATCCAAATGTTGTTAAACTAAAAAAAAAAAGACACAAAGTTGAAAATTCAATAACATATTAAACATTTTTTAAGAGTTCTCAACTTGTAATTTAACAAAAAAAAAATGCTGAACTATAAATTTTGATGAAAGTCAATTCCGAAAATTCAGATAAGACTATTTTAGTATTATCTTTCTTCACCATTTTTACAGCAACTGTAATAGTATAAATAAGGTGAAGGAACAATTGGAAAAGGTAACAACAATGGCAGGTGAGGTGAGATATCGAACAGTAAGTAACACAGATTGACAGAAATACCATGCGGTCTGCCTTTTGAAACAGTTTGAGCAAACCCAAGTGACCATAATTTTCAGAGCAATATTAAAATGACTCAGATTTTTGAATGATTAAGTGCTCCAAATTAGAGACAGAAAGCACATGAATTCAACTTTGCTTTGAGCCTAAAACTCCAGTCAGTCCCTGCTTTTCAGGTCACTTTCTACCTTTCCCACGAGGAATTTTTAATTATCCAACACTTGTTTTTTTCTCACATCCCTTCTTTTTGGGCTCCTCCCCACTCCACTATTTTATGACTAATTGCATATTTTATACAGATCAAATTTTCATTTCACAAAAAAAAAAAAAAGAAGTTATTCTTAGATTTGCCTGTTCTCTTTCTCTCCCCCATAATAGATCATGATTAACATTAGAAATTTTCTAAAAATAATTAGATGAGGGAAGGAACTAACGGCGGAAACAAAAAAGAATTGGGAACTTTGCCTTTGCCTTTTGCTTTTTAGAACACCAGCTTCCTGCGAGGCATGTCATTGGCGTTATTGGGGTTGCATTTTCCTGTAAAGGCAGCGAGATCTCGGATGGTTTCGCCGATTAAGTCTTTGAATATTAGTCTTTCGATGTCCAAAACTGCTTGGGATGTTTCAACTCGCCAGTCCCTCCATCCTGTAGGGGCATCCCTTGTTAGGTCCTTTTTTAGGACACTGCAGATGACCTCAAACAAGTCCTCTGATCCGTCGTCTTCCCGGTCCTGGATTCGCTGAAACTCGGACCAAATCTCCTGTACAGAAGTCTGCTCGGCCATGGATTCTGGCTGTGCGTTGGATTTCCATGGCGGCAATTGCCTGATTCGATCGAGAATTTCATTTATGGTGTCAAAAATTAGCCTCCTTTGAAGCCTTGAGACCTTGGAGATGTCTTTCCCTTTCAGATACTGTTGCTCCTCCAACAATAGGAAAACATCGGAGTCGTCATCTTGTAAGCAACGCGAGGCTCGGAGAACATCCATAACATAGATGAAATCACAGTCGTTGGATCGATCGGCCAAACTCGATTCCACCGATGAGATAGCTTGGAACCATGCATCTTCTTCCACATCAACCACTTGGTCTGATAACACAATGTCAACAAGTACAAGCAACAAGCAATCAACAGTAACACACAAACATAAAAATAGCTTTATAATGAAAGAACTAGAAGTAGTTTCATTAAAAAGCCTACAACATTATGACCCTCTACTAAAAAGGATAAGGAAGCACCAAAAAAATCCATGTGTCTCAATCTCATCGAGTCCATCCCAGTCAATAACTTTCCATTTCCATGACTTCCAAAAAGCGGTCCCAATTTTACTTCACTTACCCTTAATCCAACTGGCAATTTGCTGCTGATAGACACCATTCATAAATTCCCACAGCTCTATGCACAGACAATTAAAGCCAGAGTACCATAAACCTAGGTACTTTTCCCACATATGATGAGTACCCATCATAAAGAAAAGAAGGCAAAATCAAATAGGACAGTAATAAATCTCTTAGTTTAGTGAAATTAATCTAAAAGTAAGTTGATTGGATGATCCTCATGAGAAAATATTGAATTATGGTTGGTTCATTCCAACTACCAATCAAATCAATCCAGCTGAGCTCAAAATTTCAAAGCTACAAACATGGGTCCTGCGTGAAAATCACTGATGTGGCGTGCATTTACAAAATCATCTGACTACTTTGGATATGGCTCACCGCAGAGGACCCCTCCAAACCAAAACCCACTGGCTGGCGCTGGCCAAGCCACAGCCCAACAAATACTCAAATACTTTAACTAAATATGGTAAAGTAAGCGCCACGAAAGTCAAAAGGAAAGATATCTAAGGAATGAAAATCTGCGTACAAGAACCCAAAATCGAACTGGGTTTTCATTTTTCTAAGGGGGAAAAACAAAAAAGAACGAAAGAACAAATGCAAAAAGTAAAATGAAGCATTGATTTCTTTTTCCTTACCTTTGAAATCTATTTGCCGTTTTAGTACAGGCGATGGCGACGACTCCTCCTTGTAAAAAGATGAGTCAAGTACCGAGACAGGACTCGGTTGCAACTCGGTTGATGTGATTTCTGCTATGCTGTGAAGAAGTTTATCGCACCTCTCCAGTAGACTACGACCTTCCTTGAACTCCTCCACCTTGTTGGACCTCTGTTAACGAAATAAATTACAATTCATTGCTTTTGATTTTAAAATTTGATTTAATGGGTTTCTAAGAAATTCTTTGAAGTGACTGATCGTCAACTGTGGTCGGTGATTACGTACCTCTGTGTCCGTTTGTGAAGAGTTGCTTATGCTGCTTTCTGAGAAGGTGGACGATTCGTCCTCTGCTTGAGATACGTAAATCTTCCGTTCTTTTTTATGAACAGAAACCGTTGGTTTCCTGTTTCTTGGGGATCGGTTTGTGATTTGGGGATCTGATCCGTTTTTGGATGAATTCACCTTCGAAGATTGAACCGGAGAAGGTCTTCTCTGATCCACAGGATCGCTAACCCTTCTCTGCGTTTCTACGAACAGTCCTCTTCTACTCGGACTTTTAACGTTACTATCGCATCTAGTTGGTGAGCTCGAGAATCTACCTCTGTTTTGGTTCCGTGCATTTCGATCAAACTCCAAACGATCGCGCCTCGAGGTTACAGTCGGCATGGTTTCGCCTGTAACGTTAACATTCCGGCGACCGACTTGTCTTGATCTGTAACTCGAAGGTGGCGATTCGTTACCGATTCTTCCTAAACGATTGACCGAAGTTGGTGATCTAGCGGGCTTCATCACCACAATCGGAGATTCGGTCTGTGAAGAAGTGCGGTCATAGACGAAGTTCCTCTGGCTTGGAGGTTTCTTGGAATGAAGAAGGCCTTTGAGTTGAAGTGCTTCGAGGATTTGTTTTAAGGTTTCCAAATCTTTTGAGGGTTCGTCAATTCCTCTCATCTTCAACCTCTTCTCTATCTCTCCGTAGATTGTTGAAGGCTGCCTCGGCTCTGGAAAAACGTCCGCGGAATCGAAGAAAATCTTTCTAGGTCCCAATCCTCTGTGTGACCTAACTGGTTCAGCCTTCGTACTTCTAGCTGCAAAGTCGTTTCTATCTAGCACTTTGGCATTTGAACTGTGGTCCATGTTTGCTGCATTCTTTACAAGTACACTGCTCGCAATATTCTCCTGTGAGTTCGAATGTTGAGATTGCTTAAGTCGGAAATTGGTACCGTCGATGAATCGGTTCTGGTAGAAATCTTTAGAAACTCTGGACTCGGAAGCCGATCTTCGGAGCTCGGCTTTTTTGATCGGTTCTGGTTCCGAGTTAGGCAATGGTTCAAGCCCCATTAATCTGGCAATGACACTCGGAGACCGACGCTGTTCGTCACCTTCTTCGGTCGAGGTTTCGCTGCGGTTTCCAGACAGAATAGAAGCGTTAGTACGGATCTCTCTAGGATATATGCTACCTTTCCCGTCAACAATGGCTCTGCTATCCAACGAAAGTCGTGGAGCTTCTCGCGCGAACTTCCATAAAGTCCGATTCCCTTCCTTGTATTCAAAAATTGGAAGTGGAAGGGGCTGTTTGGGCTTGCTTTCCACAGGAGTGGTCGGTTCCGGGGCCGGAGATCGAAGCTCCGTCATCTGAGCGAAATGCTTCACTCTGTCCGGAGATGGCGTCGTTCTAGTTTGATGTGGTTTTTCCAATTCCGCCGATGCTTCCGGTAACGGAACGGCATTCTCCGGCGGTGGAGTTGAGTTCCCTACCTGCAGTTTCAGAGAATCCAATATAAGTTTCAATGGTAATGCACAATTTCCGGCGGTTCTATGGAACCATACACAGAAAACAAATGGTGAAAGCAAATCGGAAAATTACCGACGGAGGGAGGCGTTTGGCCGAGTAGAGGCGTTTTCCGGCCAAAATCTGATGACGATCGAAAATATGAAGGAATCCAGCCATGCAACCCATTTGTTTCTCTATCTGCTTCTCCAGATTCTGGTCTTGCACCATTCCCGTCGTCATTTCTTCTCAAAATTCCTTTGTGTTTTCAACACTTTCACCTAAAAACAAAAAAACAAATACAGAAAACGAGCTCCGTCTTATTTCTTCAAATCCGCCATTTCCATTTCCTCTTCCTCTGTTCCTCTCTGTCACTGATGCTTTATCTACGTCTCTCGCGCTTCCTGGTCTTCTAAAGTCCGAGTGTGAGAATAAAGCCTTTAAAACGAAGGGCAGTCACGATCGAAATGACCAGATTACCCTTAATTAATTCGGTAATGTCGAATGTGCCCCGGAAAGGCCAAAAATACTGATGAGCCACTCGCCCAATTGGGTTCTCGAACACAGGCGGGATTATAAATAAGTTGGAATTTTCAGTTCTCTGTTCAATTTTTAAAATTTTTTGTTTTCTCGCGGACTTTATTGCGAAAGATAAAAGAAAAAAAAACAGATAACTGGACCAGCCGGTAAACCTCCGTGGGTGATGCTCTCTACGTGTCAGAAATTCCACTTCCTAGAATTTCGCGCTTTTGAACGACGACCGGCTTTGACCGTTTTTTTTCCCCACTAATTTCTGTTTATTTATTTAATTAAACAAAAAAAGTATCTCGGCCGTTGGTTGTTGTCCCACTGCCGCGACCGGCCGTATACGCATACGCTCGCGCTGAACTAAATATTCCCAATATGCACATTAAGGGGCGTTGTGAGTGTACAATATTTTTGGTGACATGACATTGAATGATGCTGAGCCACTAGAAGCAGATGAGGAGATGAACGTATCTCAAAAATCTTATGTACCGCAACTTTCTTTGTTCGATAGAACGGACAATTTGAACGAGGAAGAGAATCCAGGGACGCCAATCATAAGGGTTCAAAGATCGGGCATGACATCACGTCGAAGCAAGAGGAAACGTACATCCTATCACTCTGAATTGTTAGACGTCGTACGCACGACGTTGGACATGCAAAATACCTAGTTATAACATATTGCATCTTGGCCTGTATCGAACTATACTCTTGAGGATAATCGACGCAAACATGTATCATACATCCTTTCCAAATTGACACCGACGTTGTCAAGACAGGACGAAATCACGCTGATGGACATCTTATTTACGGATGTACTTAAGACTGCCAGGTTCTTGTTAGTCTCGATGGATGACAAACGAGATTATTGCATGTACCTTCTTGGAATGAGGGAATTACCCATTTGCTTCAACTTAGTTTGTGCTCTCATGAATTGGACCCATATATCTCTTATCACTATTTTTTTATTTGTAAGTAACGACTCATATCTTTCGTAACAACTACACATGTATGTCTTTTATGTTGTAACCATGATCTTAGCCATTCACTATTTTTTGTCATAACAACTACACATGTTTAACTTTTTTGTTTGAACAATAAACTTGGCCCTTCTTGGACATTCATTATTTTTTGTTATAACCATGAAATTGGTCATTGTTGTCCTTTTTAATCAAAAGTCTTATGTAAATTAGAGTACTACATAATAATTTTTTTAATTGATAAAAATTTCTCTATCTCACTTCCTCCACATTTCATATACAATTTTTTTTTTTAAAGTTTAAACAAAAATTATTTCTAACAAATAACAATCTTATATTTTTTTAGTTCCTTTTTTTTATCAATAGCTAAAAAATACATATAATTTTATGATTTGAAGATAAGAAAAACATATTTTAAACTACACATGTATTACAATTTAAGAAATTAATATTTAAAAAGGTTAACATATTAAATCAAATTTGATATTCAAATTAATCATATTCAAAGTTAAAAAATAAATAATTACACCTTTCAAACTTAATAAAATAAAATTATTTCAGTAAATAACATAAAAATACTAATATGAACAAAAGTATATATGACATTCATTTTGAATGGTGTTAAAATATATATATTCATTTTGAACTTAATTATTTTAAAATAGCATAAGTATTTGATATTTTAAAACTTTAAAGAATATATTATTTTTCAAATTAATCAAATTTCAGATAATCCATTACATTGATTAGTTAGAAAAATAAAATCTTAAATTATACAAAAAAAATTATTTTACTAAGCTTGAAAAACAAATCTTCAATTAAAACTTTAAAATTGACGAAAACAAGTCTTTAACAGAATTGTAAGATATTCATAAAATAATATAAATTAAAATCTCAATTTTAGAATTGACTGAAACAAACCTATATTGTTTATATGATTGAGAGGATAAAAACATAAAAAGCGTGAAGTTTATTTGAAAACTATTCAATGCAAATCAATAATTAATATGAGAGAAATTGAAAAAAGAATGTGGGAGTTATTTTGTTCAAAATTATTTTTCGTTTTCTTTAAAGAAATTTGTAAAATATACATAAATTAATAAAAATAAAAAATCTCAATCTTAGAATTTATGGGAACAAATTATTAATAATGAAAATTTGAGAAATTGTAGAAAAAAACTGTACAAAAAAAAAAACTAAAATCAACTCAGACTTCAGAACTTCAAATTTTAAAAATCTGCACTCCAAACACAGACTTTCTAACTTTTCAGACTTCTTAACTCCCCAGATTTACTAACTTTTACTCCCTGCAACTTCTTGCCCAAATACCCCCTAATTCATTTATATTTTTCCTTTTTGTATGTTACACTAATTATCCATATTATTGTTATTGTCAAAAAAATATATATCTACATTATTATTACATACAAATTATATATAATAGGAAAATCTATAAACTATAATCAACACTACAGCCAAATTGAGCTCAAAAAAATTATCTATATTATTATTACATACAAATTATATATAATAGGAAAATCTATTTTATGTAATCAACACTACAGTCAAATTGAGCAGAGCATAAAGTATGTGCTCTCGATCAAAAAGTCAAAAATTCGAGTTTCTCTCATTCCGACTTATAGTTGAACAAAAAAAAAATCAACACTCCATCAAAGATTAAGTTTATATGGTTTTTTATTTTTTGGTTCGAAAAAACTATAAAATTAAGTATTTTTTTTATAGTCCATCCAAACATAGATCGTTGGATAAGACACTAGTTATCATCTTTAAAGTTGATGGTTTGATCTCTACTTAACAATTGTTGAACTACAAAAATGCTTTTTATAGTGCGTTTATGATAGTTTTAAGATGAGTAGTTTTTTTTTTTTTTTCTTCAGGCCACTCTATAAATATTTATGGAAAAAGAAAGTCTTTTTAATTTTGTTTATCTAACCATACGATAAAAAAATTTGTTAAAAGTACTTTTGACATAAACTTCATATCTTTTACATAGCTTCTCGTTAACAAATAAACGAAAATTTTTAATTATCTTAATCGGTAAAAATCTCAATTTTGTCTTGTTCACAATAAGAGAGAAACTCTTAGACACGATATAAGTTATTGAGAAAATTGGCCATGAAAAATGGCCAGCTATCATATTTTATATTGTCTTTGTTTTTTTAGAATGCAAGTTCAACTAGCATAAATTATATATTTAAAAAAAAATGTAGCAATATAATTGTGTGGTCAAGATTTCGAGTATTCATTTTGTTGTTAGTTCAATAATAAGTAGGGTGGAGGAACTTGAACTTCTGACCTCTTGATCGAGGGCACACATTTTATGTCAATTGAACTATGTCCAGTTTTGTGAATATTCAATTTATTGAAAAGGTTATTGATGATTTAAACTATTATACTATGTTCAAATTAGTGACATGATCTTTTCAATCACAATGATTTTTTTTTCTACAATATGGGGATGGAGGATTTAAATTTTTAACATCTTGATCGATGGTACAAATTTTATGCCAATTGAGGTATGCTCATGTTGGCTCAATGACGATTTTAATTTAAATCTTGTTATTTTGTTTTATATCAATACTAATTAATCATTATTATGTGTATTAGTTAGCCCTTTTTAGCTTTTATGAGTGCCAAAACTCATTCACCATACCAATAATGAAACAATCCATGGTATCAGAACTTATTAAACTTACGAAGTTACGTTTTTTATACTTATTTTTTACAAGCGTTTCTATGCATGCAATTCATTAATATTCAATGGAGATCTTTCACAAATAGTGAATGATTTCAATTATGATTTTTTTCGTTCAATAATATGTGATTATGTGTTGTAGATACTTAAATCTTTAACTCTTTGTCAAGGTTTAAATGTCTTAATTAATTGAGCTTTATTCGAGTTTGTCAAGGTTTAAATGTCTTAATTAATTGAGCTTTATTCGAGTTGGTTCAACTATGAAATGATTGATAATAGAATTTTAATAGTTTGAATGAATCATAGGAAAATAAAAATAAAGTTTATTCATTAAAAATGTTGAGAATTATATTCAAATTTGTTATTTCCATACGTCAAAATATAAACAACTCTTGGACCATTGGAATTTTATTTTAATCCTAGGAAATAAACATAGAATAAGAAACACATTTTTTTATTTTATCTTTTTTGAGAAGGATACACATTTTTTATTTGATTTTTTGACAATGCATGTAAAATGTTGATGTAGACGTCTTATGACATTATTATTCTGGTTTGAGATTTAAAAAAAAAAAAAAAAAAGAAGAGTCTATAAGATAATTTTATTTTATAAAAAGTAAAAAATATATATATAGTTTTTATAATTTCACACGCACGATTTTCTCGCGATTTCAATTAAGAAAAATTCAACAAAATTCAGGAAAAAAAATAGAATCTAAGAAAAACAAGTGTCAATATCTCCAGAGTTTTTGATTTTGTCAGAAGAAGAAGTTGATTAAAGTATTGAATGGCAGTGATTTGCGGACACATGTTAAACAGTGGTGCTCATGAGTAGACGAAACTTTTTCCCTTTCACTTTTTTTCTCGTATAATTAGTTAAAATCTCAAACGCCGTGAACCGCTTCGCCAAAAACGGTGCGCTGCGGTTCCATTTGACTCGGCTGCTGGACCGGATCACATTTAACGGGCGTTCTCTCTTTTAGCCACGTGGAAAAATGACATCCCCTAAACATTTGGATGAAATAAAAGCAAAAAAACAAAAGCATACATTGGTTGAGTTTTCCATATGTTTTTGTTCAATGAAATTTGGGGAAAAAATCACATTTCCAAAATATCTAAAAATACTTATCTTTATCTCAAAGCAAAATTCGTCTCCCATGATAATTAAAAATGGGTTAAAATATACATTTTGATTCCTGTACTTTAAGATTCATTTTATTTTACTCCACGTACTTTTAAATGTCAAATTTTAACTCCTATACTTTCAATAAATTTTAAAATTAGTTATTATTGTTAATTTGAAATGAAATTTTTATCGAATTTGATAAAATAATAACAATAATTTTTATTCAAGTAAAGACACCATATGAATATTTTTCTAAAATTTATAGAGGGAAATGTTAAATAGAGACTTTCTTTGTGAGAAAAATTAATCATAAACTAATTGTAGGGACTAATTTTGTGATCTATTTAAAATACATGGTTAAATTTAGACATTTAAAAATATTTAAACTAAAATAAAATAAGTTGCAAAGTAGATGACTAATTGTAGGGACTAATTTTGTGATCTATTTAAAATACATGGTTAAATTTAGACATTTAAAAATATTTAAACTAAAATAAAATAAGTCGCAAAGTAAACTACGAAAATTATACTTTAACCTTAAAAATTCTTCACCCAATAAAATATAAACAATTTTTATTTATTTTTTATATAAAAACAACAATATTGCGGCACTTATTAAATAAAGGAGAATTGTCTTTCATTTTTGTCAAAGTGACCAAACAATGTTATGTTACCTCGGTGTAGGCCTATCATATTTTGTGTTGGCATTTTCATCCATCGATTTTTGTTAGTACCACATCCTCTTCCTAGCTATCTGTACGAGCATATTGCTTTTATTTTGTTGCATTATCATAAACTATGAAATTTAATAATACATGTACTTGAATAAGACTATAGTTTGATCTAAAAATAAACATACATTTGAAGAATAACATTAATTCAAAACATTATACTATAGTGTGTGCTCTTATATAATTTAATTTTGAATAACTAAACAAGTACATGTAAATATTGTCAAAGTAAATTTAGCTCAGCAATAATTGACATGTACCATCGACTAAGAAGTTAGAGGTTCAAATCCACACCCGTAAATGTTGTTGAACTAAAAAAAAAGGTGCATGTAAATGTTTTTTAGAAAATGTCTATCAAACTTTTTCAACTTTAAAGTTCAATCACAGTCTTAATTGCCCAACACGAGGTGAGCTTTGTTGTTGAGGCATCTTAACTTTATTTAAGGTGTTGTATGGTCAAATCTTCTATGCCCTACCTATGATATTATAATATTCTAAAAATAAAATCATGAACTTAATTGCAAGTAAACTATATAAGGTTAAATTTTAAATTTAGTGCATAAACTTTCAAATTTGTGTTTAATAAGTCTCTAAAATTTAAAAAGTTTATAATAGGTCTTTGAACTTTCAATTTTGTGTTTAATAGGTCCCTAAACTTTCAATTTAGTGTGTGATATGTTCTTGAACTTTCAATTTTGTGTCTAATAGGTTTTTTAACTATTTAACATTTTAAAAATTCACGGATCTAGTGAAACAAAATTGAAGGTTTAGGATCATATTAGATGTAAAATTCAATTTTATGTCTAATAAATACATTAATTAAAAGAATATTGAATATTCAAGAATCTAATAGATGCAAAATTGAAAGTTCATACACTTTAAAGTTCAGAGATCTATTAGACACGAAATTAAAAGTTTAAAAATTTATTAGACACAAACTTGAAAGTGAGTTACTAAATTTATAATTTAACTATTATATTAATATTAATTAGAAATATATTAGCGAATAATCATATACTCATACATGATTTATGCTTGAATGGAAATGAATGTATCAGATGTAAGAATAATGTTATGTGTATTGCCTTGCCGCCGTGTGATTATATTACTTTATTGCTATACGATACGACGTATTATGTCCTAGTAATTAAAAAGTGAAGAAAAAATATATTATTTTTTATACTTCTTATTTATTTATTTTTTTTTTTAAACTTATACTTCTTAATTTATTTCATATTTCATATTTATTTATACTTTTGCCGTTGTCCTCGTACACACTCCTTTACTTCCCTTGAAACTATTTAATATGATTGTGGTTTTAAAAATAATAATATAAGAAAAAATGATTATATTTGCTCATTATGTTTTAAATTATGTTTTCTAGGATTTAATTAATGATGATTTTACTTTAAATATATATATGTGTGTGTATATATATATATATATATATATATACATTTACTAACACTTTTTTGGGGGGTAAAACCTACTTCTAAAAAACCATTTTCAAGATCCCAAACAATTTTCTAAGACTAACAAAAAATAATTTTTTCGTTCAAAAGAAAAAAAAAAGTTTCTAAGAATCTACTTGTGGCTATCATACTTCAGTCAAAATTTCAAAAAGGTCAAAATTAAATCAAACAGAGAATTTGTCACCCAAATATGATGTTTATTAAAATTAAAATTTAGTCCATAAACTTTTAGTTTTGTGTTTAATAGGTCTCTCAATTTAAAAAAAAAAAAAGAAGTAAGTCTATGAACTTTTAATCTTGTGTCTAATAGGTTCGTAAACGTTCGATTTAATGTCTAATAAACTCTTAAACTTTCAATTTTGTATCTAATAGTTCTTTAACCTATTCAACATTCTTTAAAATTCACAAATCTACGGTGTAAAGTCAAAAGTTTAGGGTTCTATTAGACACGTAAATTCAATTTTATGTTGAATAAATCTGTTAATTCTAAAAAATGTCGAATATATTAGAGATTTGTTAGACACAAAACTAAAAGTCCAGAGGTCTATTAAATGTGCCAACTTGAGTATAGTTCAACTAGTAAAGATATATATATCCTCTATCAATGTATCACAGGTTTGAATCGTCACCCCCACATATTGTTGAATTAAAAAAATGTCTATTAAACACTTTTGAAGTTCGAAAACTTATTAGATACAAAATTAAAAGTTTTGGAACCTATTAGACATAAACTTAAAAGTTCAAGAACTAAATTTGTAATTTAACCAATACAAAAGTAACTTTTCGATACAATCTACCTTTCAACAAATACAAGTCTTCAGCAGTGCATAGTCACTAAAAAATTAATAATATTTTCAAGGAAAAGGAATGGATAACATTATTAATACCCATTTGGTCTTTTTGCAAAAAGACATAATTAACCAGAGTTGAGATGATAATAATAACAATAATTGCCATAAAACTTTTAATCTGTGGAGAGATTTGAGGAAATCTTCAAATTAATTGAGTGAATCTCATGAGATGAGAGATCAAATATTTTCTTTTTGGAGGTTTTCAAGACCAAAAGCTTCCAATTTTTTTAAACTTTAGCCAATTTTGACTGATCACTAACTTTGTTGTTCCATGTGAGCCTTATTTCCCTTTATCCATATGCCTAAGTTTCACCCCTCTCTCATCTCTCTATCTCTACTATTGAGTATCATAAATATATTCCAAATTATAGAAATCATTTAACTAATTGTTTTCTTTCAAAATTAAAATTCATAGTAAATATACTTAGATAACTATTTTCTTAACTAAAAAAAAATGACAGTTTTCCCCCAAAATATTAAATATATTTATTAGTCCTAATGTTTTGGTATTTTTTCAATTTAGTATTTATTGTTTAAATTTTTGTAATTCATTTTCTATGTGCATTGACATTTTTCAATTTAGGCTCTCATGGTGAATGTTAGAATTGGTTGATGATAAACTTACCTAACATAATAGTTAGTGAATTGAGAAATTTAGAAAAGAAAATTTTCATTATCAAGTTTTTATAAATTTGTAGGAGAAAGAGAAAAAAAAAATAGAGGACCTTTTGCTCCTTTACATTTCTGTCAATTGATTGAATATTATGTCATATAAATTTATCATCAGTCAATTAGACACTAATCAACAATGAGACTAAATTGAAAAATTTTAAAACATTAAGAGATTAAATTGAAACTTTTTAAACGGAAGGAACTATACTAAGAAGGAAAAAAAAAAAAAAAACTCAAACATCAAGCAATAAAACATATGTTTAGCCAGAATAATACCAAATTATTTATAAGCAATTGATAATAAATTTTTTTTTGCAAGGTAATTAATAATAATTTTGAAGATAAAAACAAAAAGTTTGAGAATAAAGCAAAGTATACATAGTGAATGATACAGATCCCTTTTTGAAAATTTGTTATAATAATTCATCTGTCTCTCTCTCTCCATTTTAACCCACATGCATTTCAGATCTACAAACCAACTTTAACCCTCTTTTTTTTTCTCTCTTTATTTAAAAAAAGAATATTATATGTCTTAGTTAGATAGAACTTTAATAAAAAATAAAAAAAAAGAAAGAAAAATGGGAGGGTGGGACCCACAAGCATCCTCAAGTTCCCATGACATGGTTACATGAATGTGGTAAGTAATGTATGAAGTTTTGCTTCTTCAAAAAAAAAAAAGAAAAAAAGAAAAAGAAAAAAAAAAGGTTTTTGAAAGTGTCATGTTCTCTTAACTGAGCCCCCCCTCCCCTCTTCTGCTGCACACACATTCCTTAATAATGTCCTCATGGCACTGACTCAATCTCCACATTCTTTTTTTTTTTTTTTTTTTATTAAATTCCAATCTCTATTTTAAAAAAAAATTATATACTTTCTTATTTATAAAAAAAACTATATATATGTTTTGTTGGGAATGGGGCCTTGATTTGGCCATCACACCACATCACTACCCTTCTTCCATATAGATTGGATTTTTTAAATTATTATGATTGTTTAATTGGGTTTTAATTAATTTACAAATTAAGTAGCTGAATTTTGATGGGCTATGTTTATTTAGTAAAAAAAAAAATACTTTTGATCTCTAAACTTTTATGAACGTAACAAGTTAGTCTCTGTACTTTTAATTTTGTAACAATTTAGTCTAAATTATTACAAATTTTAAACTACAAATGCTAAATTGCTACATGATAAAATTTAGAGATTAGATTGTCACCAAATTGAAAGTATAGAGACTAAATCGTTACAAACTAAAATTTAAGGATTAAATTGTTACTTCCATAAAAATTTAGGCATATTTTTTTTTAACCTAAAATTTACAAAGTTTCAAATTTGAGATTGAATCTTTTCATAGACACGTCACATCATCATTTTATTACAATAATAATATGGATTACATATACGTAAAATTTTAATTCAAAATATAGAGGCATACTAGATTTTTATTCTTTATTTTAATGACCAAAAAAAACGCAGCTATCAAAATGTGGGGATTAAATCTATAACTGAGTTTTTTTAGTTGTTTAAATTATTCTCTTTTGATTCCATTTCTTTTGAGCGTTGGGTCATTTGATTATTCTAGTGATCAGTTATTTGTTTATCGTACGATTATGATGTTTATCATCAACTTTATCCATAATCAACTTAAAATAACGGATAACCTCTTAGATAGTTTTGTTTTTTTTATTTTTTTTTAGTTAAATAATTGTAGGTTAAGAGATTAAACCATCGACCTTTAAATGTTAATTGATGTCTTATCCAGTAAGCTATGCTCGGATTGAATCTCAAATAGTTTTATTTGAAATGAGAAATAAAAAATTCACATATTGCAATTTTGATACCACTTAAAACCAAAAACAAGCCTCTTCATTTGCCTTTATCTTTTTTCATTTCCCCTTTTAGTTCGTTTCAAAATATAGCTAGACCAATCCTTTGTACAAGAACTACTAATTATTTCAAAATTTCCCAATAAAGTAAAAATACATTTTGGCTAAATTTAAAACCAGCCCATGGATTAACTTTTCCCCACTTTCCCAATCTTCAATTCCCTATATTAAAGTAGGCCAAACAAGATTCCCAGAGATATCACTTCAGCCAATCACTAACGCCTAAAAATGGAAAATTAATTAACAAATGTGTTAGTGGCCATATAATGGACACTTAAAAAAGTGGAAATTTTAAATTCTAAAAAAGGATAATCTGCCAATTAATACATATTTATATATAAATTAAATATTATTTTTAATTTACACCTCCTTCCCATATGCTTCGCATGATATTTAATTCGTGGAAATTAGGGGATTGGTTGAAATAGATTTTTGGAATTCTAAATCAATGATGAAAGAGTGTATATTTATAAAATAAATAAATGATTATTATTATTTTTTTTTTGGAGAAGAAAATAAATAAATAAATGATTCTGATTCCTTTTTATAGGGTTTAGTAGTAAGTAGCTTTGGGGACTGTCAGTTGTAATCTCCAACCTCTTAATCACATGGGCATTTCCTTAAGTTTGTATTATTCTTTTGTTATCCCGATTTTGCCCCTGCCCTTTTGCATTCATAAATTTGTAAACCCCATTTTACCCCTACACAATGTTTTTGTGGTCCCATCGTTTTTTTTGGTAATGAAAATTAAGGTCGTCTTCTCTCTTTTTGTTCGTTCTTTCTTTTTTTAACATCTATGAAATAATAATCAGATTTTACGAAAAGTAATTATCGTACAAGGTTTATCTCAAAAATAAAAAATTAAAAAAATACAATTGATTTGATTGGAAGGATTATTGTTTGATTAAATTACAAGTTTAGTCTATAAACTTTTAAATCTGTGTCTATTTGCACTACAAGAAAAGAGAGTTGGTGCAATAGTTTCTAACTATTGCAAAAAGCATATAGTATTAGTTTCCTAACCTCTGCAAAAAGCGCGTTGAAAGGCTCAATAGCATCAATTTTAAGAATAGTTGGAGGTAAAAATGTAAACCATTGCAATACCCTCATTTATAACAATAAACTTTTATATCTGTGTCTATTTAGTCCTTAAACTTTAAAATGTCTAGTAGGTCTCTGAACTTTCAATTTTGTGCCTAATAAGTCTTTAATATATTCAGAATTTTCAAAAATTAATTAATATATTATATATAAAATTAAAATTTATGTCTAATAGAATCATAAACTTTCAAATTTCTATCTAGTAGGTTTGATAAAATTTTAAAAAAGATCAAATGGGTTAAGGACTTATTGGACACAAAATTAAAAATTTAACGACCTATTAGACACTTTTTAAAGTTCGTATACCAAATAAACACAAATTTGAAGTTCAAAGACCTATTAAACATTTTAAAAAATTCAAATACTAAATAGACACAAACTTGAAACTTCAGGGACTAAAATTGTAATTTAACCTTATTATTTTCAATTCTCATAACATTTTAATTGTCTTATAATTTAACCTTATTATTTTTAATTTTCATAACAATTTAAGTCTTTTATATATATATATACATATATATATTGCAAACGTTGGATGAAAATTTAAGCCACTCGAACTGTGTTTAAATTGGCAGCATCGTACTCAATATTTAGGCATGTCTATTAAGCCCAAAAACATTTTAGTTTGTCATAAAAAGGAAAAAAAAATGTTAAGAGGCGAGTAAAAAACAAGGAGTGAGAAATAATAAAATATTTGTTTATAAATCAGAAAATTGATTTACAATAACAAATGCAAATAGACCCTAAATATTCCTCTTAGGCTCAATTGAAAATGCTAGTTATTCTTCCTTGAAACCCCCTCCCTAAAAGAAAAACAAAAAAAAAAAAAAAAAAAAAAATGGAAGAAGAAGAAGAAAAGAAAAAAGAAATAGAAAAAGAAAAGGGAAATATTCTTCCATTAGTTGATTGGTAGGAATTTAGATTCTATTAGCAGCCTCAGCCTGAGGGGTTATATGTCAGCTAAGGAACTATTTAAGGAATAAAATCTCAAAACACAACACAAGTCAAAATATCACTAATTTCCAAAGCATATTGCTTGCTGCAAATCAACCACATGAAATCTTATCCTTTTTTTTTAATTAATTAATTAATTAATATTTTATTTTTATATTAAAAAAAAAAAAAAAACTTGAATAAGTAGAAATAATGATTAGAAAAAAGAGGCAAGAAGAACCATTGCACATGTCCTCCAAGCTGCTTCCCTTACATCATCATGTCCTTGTTTGCTGCTCTACATTACCTTTCTCCATCACCTGTCCCTTCTTTTAATACATCAATTTCAATACCTTTTCTTTTTTAATTTTTCATTTTTAATTTTAACACATAATTCTAGACTTTTTTTTTTTATAATTAATATAGTAGATTTTCAAATTTGTTATAAAAATATGGTATTTTTCAAACTATTTATATTAATATTATTATTTTAATAGTTGGAGGATGGTTGAGATGATCATTGATGGTCATCTCTTCAAGAGAGGACCATATCTAAATTTTTAGAAAGAAAAAAAAAAAGGACAATTGGATGGTCGTCTCTTATCACATAAATTTTACCGCTAATTATAGTTGGCATATTAGTTAGTTGTTCATTCTAAAATGCAAGGGGCTCAAGTTCAAGCGTTGTGGAACGTTGTTTTCAATTTTTTATTTCTTTTTATACTCCACTTTCTCTTTTTCTTTTTTTTTTTCTTCTTTTTTCTCTATTTTTTTTTCTTTTATTTGTTTTCTTGAACTTGGGCCCCTTGCGTTTTATAGTGAACAACTGTCCAATATGCCAACTGTAATTATTGATAAAATTTATGTGATAGTCGTCTCTTCAGCTGTCTTTTTTTTTCCTAAGACCCAGACCTGGGATGATGGTTGTCTCTTAAAGAGACAACCATCCTCCCACGCATGGATGGTCGTCTCTGCTATTAAAACAACAATATTAATATAAATAGTTTGGAAAATACAATATTTTTATAATAAGTTTGAAAATCTACAATATTAATAAAAAAAAATCCCATAATTCTACCAAATATATTTTAATTTTGTCTATAACTTAAAAAGTTTCGATTTTTTATTTATGTTTAATATTTTTAATTATATATTTCTTTTTTTGTCTATAAATATTAAAATTGTCTTATGATAAGATTACATGACATACTATTTAGTGAGTGTAAACAAATTTAGATAATGAACTCGGGTACCTAAAAGAACAATGCTTTTAATTACTCCTTCAAATTTCTAAGAAGTTGGTGGAAATGTTGATTTTTCTTCTTTTTTAAGTAAATTTCTTTCTCTACATTTTTTTTGAATTATTGAGTATCATGCTGCAAATTTTATTAAAACAAAAAGGTCTAAATTGAAAATTTTAAAACAATAGAGACTAAATTGAAAATTTTAAAACAATAGAGACTAAATTGAAACAACACCCAACATTAAGGACTATAGCATATATATTTAGCCTTACACCTCTAATACATCCTCGTGTAAATTTATTAGAACAATACTTGGTTGTAAACTGGTGTGCATATTCCTACACCACCATTAAATTTTTGACAACTAAAAGAGAGAGAGTAAAAAAGTCTAAATTTCTCATGTTTCATCTCTCTTTCTTAGTTGTCAGACATTTAGTGGTGGTGTGTAGGAAGATTCCTACACACCAACATGTAGGCAAGTATAAAACTTATCTCACTCTTCACATTTTTTTGTTAGACATCTACTTATCAGGTAAATGAATAGGAGTCTTGTTACATTATTTTCATTTTTATTATTTATTTTTATGAAAAATTAATGTATTGACTAAAAAAAACATTTATACAAAATTTAGGAACTAAAACCTAACGTTTTAAAAAATGTATGTATCTTTTTTTTTTTTTTTACATGAAAAAATTTATGTATCATAATTGGGTAAACATAAAAAGTTCAAAGGAGTAAATTATGATTTAAACTTTAAAAAAAAAAAAAAAAAAAAAAAAAAAAAAAAAAAAAAAAAAACCAAATTTGATAAATTCTTTACTTGATGGCAAATCATGGACTTCCATATATGTAGTTTTGTAGATAATTTGTTAAAGAATCTCTCTCTTTTTAGTACAAAAAGATGGAGTATGAGAATCGAAACATTTGACCTTAAAAAAAGGCTTACGTGTCAGCTATGCTAACTTTGGCTTTTTAAACTTTATAAAAAAAATCAAATTTGATAAATTATTTACTTGATGCAAATCATAGACTCCCATATATGTAGTTTTGTAAATAATTTGTTAAAGAATCTCTCTCTCTTTTTTTAGTACAACAAATGTGGAGTATAGGGATTTAAACTTATGGCCATAAGAGAAAGTGTACATATCAATTACTATTGAACTATGCACACTTTGGTTTGTTAAAGAATTGCAATAGACGAAAAATTTTAGAATAACGATTAAAATGCATCAACTTCCACACACAAGTATATGCAAGTAGCTAGTTTTCTCGTACTACTAGCATATTTGTAACCACGAAGCAAAACTAATACTATTTTCAATACATAAATCTCTTTCATGTCTCAATTTTATCGTCGTTAGGCCACATATACTATATACTAATGTTACTCCAATTCATTTAGATTTGAAAAAAAAAAACCCTTAAAACATCAATTTAAGGAAGCAACAATTTAACACGAGACCAGATAAACACATAGATGAGATAGAGAAAAAAAGGGGGGGGGGTTAAAAGACCATTTTGGCTTCTATATTTAAAAAATAATCTCTACAAGCCTTCTTTTTATAAATTTGGTAAGCATATTCACATAATGTCTTTTATTGAATGGAAAGTATCACTAAATTTTTGTATTAAGTCAAATAAAAATTAACTTTAAACTAGTGCTAAGGATTAATCTCAAAATTAATTAAAAGTACATGAACTAAAATAGTACAAGACTCAAAATATAGGGAGTAATATCAGGTGTGTGTTAAATGATTACTAGATATAAAAAGAAAAAAAAAATCTAAGTCCTCAATGGATTATAGTGTATTGATTTCTTAGCACTAATTATAAAATTAAGTATTCTTAAAGGAATGGAAGGTTGAGATTATGATGAAAATATAGAGAGGTAATAGTTAGAGATTAATGAAAAATGAAATGAGACCAAACATGAGAATGAAATGTAGCCTAAACACCATTCCATTTAGGTGTGTAAAAAATTGAAAGATTGCTTAAAATTGGGGCAAAAAGGGAAAAAAATGTAGTTGGGAGTTGGAACTTGCAAGTTGGTAAATAGAATTTTGTAAAAGTAAAGGGTGCAATCTCCAAAAACATTGATGAAGGAAGGTGACTGCACTTAAATTATTGGATTGACATGACATACAGAGAGATGCTTAACGGTCACTTTTTCTGCACTGTTCAGGTACGATTTTTTTTTTTCTCATTAAAACTCAACTGCAACAAAACATAAAATAACTGTTAAAATCAATCAAGATATAGTTGATTTTATGAGAAAGAAAAATATCTCTGTCAACTTAACAACGATGCTACTTTTTTAAAGGTTGATGGTTCAATTTTGTATTCTTAGTTCCCATATTCTTGAACTAAAAAACAAAGACTTGAGTGGTTGGTTATGCCTGTTGTGGGTGAAATTGGATTAAAGAGGTAAACCCGAATTATAAGTGAATCTTACAAGATAAGATTATTATTTTCAAATCCAATTCCTAAATATTAGGGGAAACATTTTATATCATTATCTAAAAAGGAATATAAAAAATAAAGGCCATATAAATACGTCATTATGACTCAAAGAAAGAGAGTTCAACTTAACCTTCATTCTCTAAATTATAGTTTGTACACCCAAATTCTCCTTACTAAATTAAGCATCGGAGTTGGTGTAAATGTCATATCAGTGCCTAGTTTTTTCTCTTTTGCAGGTCACATCTTTCTCCTAAATTACAAATTCACCGTAGTTGTCACGTGGAGGTTATGTGAGATTTTTCTGTCCAAAATTTGGCAACAACAATGCCTATTTTTTTTTAGTTAAAAAAATAAAGTTTTACCCTTCAAACTTGATTAGGGTGTATCAAATTTTATTCTCGTCAAATTGTAACGTAAACTTGAATAAATGTGACAAAAAAGAATTTGTCACAAGTATATCAATTTTTCTTTTTAAACTTTCATCTTCATCAAATTGCAATTTAAACTTGGATAAGTGTTTCAATCTTTATATTTACCTTAAACTCGAATAAGTGGTAGTAATCTTTACTTTATGATTGTTTTTTTTTTAGAGGAATTGTCAATAAATCTTTTTTAAATGAGCTCTAGTGTTGTTTTCTTTTTTGTTTCAAATGTATATTTTATAATATACAATTCCTGTTGTGTTGAAAATTGAAAATTGAAATGGAGAGGAAGATAAGATTTGTAGTTCCAAAAATGGTGAAAAGATATTTGAGTGTGTTTATGAGGGAGGGCAGAAACTGCTTGCCTTTCTCAATCCCTTTCTGTCTCTCTCTAAAAAGAAAGAATTTCACTTCCTCGATCAAAGATAACCAAAGCCAACTGCAAGTCTGCAACACACACAAATAAATCTCTAATCAACTTGTATAATTTCTTTAATTCATTTTTTTTTAAAAATCAAACTAAACTTTTGAGAGCCCCATTGATTTACCAGTTAAATTTATATAATTCAGACTAAAAGGTTAAAAAGATTCGTTTAATAGTCGTTTCGTTTTTTAAATTTAAAATTTTTATTTATTTACTACGGTTTTCCTTTTCTTATAGAAGCATTTGAATTTTTAGTCAAATTCTAAAAACAAAGACTACGTTCTTTTAGTTTTCAAAACTTAGCTTAAATTTTGAAAACATTTTTGGAAAGTAGATAACAAAACAAAAAAACCCGCAAGTGATGATAGTGTTTATAAGCTTAATTCTAAAAAAATCAAATTGCTATCAAATGATGGCTAAATTATAAAAAGAAAAACTTGAGTTATAAAGTTAACCTAAATATAACTCAATTGGTTAAGACATTATAATTTTGATTAAAATGTTAGAGATTATAAATTTTCACTCACTAATTTGTTAAACTATAAAGAAAAAAACAAGTAGTAAAAATCTAAATTTTTATTGATAAGATTAAGTACTAATGGATTGATTTAAAAATGTTTTACAACCTTAGGGGTTTAATTTACCAACGTAATAGTTAGAAAGAATATAAAAATCATATTACAAAGTACTTTTTTTTTTTGTTTTTTGAGTTCATATTACAAAGTACATTTAATCCTCTTTAGTTTTCATACACATAAAAAACATATAATTAATTTTAATTACGGGCGTTTTCAGTGAGTGTCAGTTTTGGCGTGTAAATTACCCAACCAGCCACTAATATTCCACAGTTATTCTATTATTTCGCATCTCACTTATTTTAATACCCTATAAACGGTAAAGAAGGTTTCTTTCGACTGGTAGCCGATAGGGCAGGCCAATTATACAAATATACAATTACGTAGATTCCAATAATGCCCTCATTATACTCCCTTATCTTGGTATTAAATTTTCGTCGACATGTTAATATTTCTATCGACATTTTTACATATCCATGAGTTTGACAAGGACATAAGGGGTGAGTCGACGTTTCCATTTCACTGTATAAAATCAATAAAATATTAACAAAAAATAGCAACATAATGTAACATAATGTGAATATAATATTATAACAAAGTATTTTAACTCATTTAAAAACTGTGAAGTGTTTATTTATTGATTTAAATATATTTATTGATTTTTAAATTTTTTTAGAAATATCCACAAACAAGGACATTTTATCGATATTTCCATAAAATTGAGCCTTCGACATCGACATTTAAAACCTTACTTATCTTTATTTTTCTAATAAACATTAAATTGATATATTTGTACGTGTATTTATTTGGTATAAATGTATTTTTTTAGTACAACAAATATAGGGATATAGATATTTGAACCATCAACCTCAAAGAAAGAAGTACATGTCAATTGCTGCTAAACTATGCTCACTTTGGCGATTTAGTAAATATTTATTGATGCATTGATTTAACTAACTAGATGGTTTATATTCTATGAGTTTAATTACAAGTTTAGTTCCTAAAACATTAAATTTACGAAGGTGTCTAATAAGTTTTGTTTTTTGAACGGTCAATTTTGTGCCTAATATGTCAATGACCTATTAAACACAAAGTTGAAAGTTTAGCTACCTTTAAGATACTTTATAAATTTCAGGGACCTATTAAGCACAAACTTGAAAGTTCAAAAACAAAACTTGTAATTTAACCTATTCTGCATATGTAAAATTAATTAATATAATTTAAAGTTATATAAAATCCAAAAAAAGAATAATTTGATTTCTATGTATGCTACATCATCTGAAAAGAGGGACATCAATGTCCTAACCACAATCTGAATCTTGAAAAATCTACTTTTTTCTCACTGCATGAGATATCCATATGAATCCTCGGATGTGATGCCTATGCGTCCATATTATCTGAGAAATTAATAATAAAGGAACCTTGTGTTTGTTTCAGGGAAAAAAGAAAACAAAACAAGACAAGAACAACCAAGATGTCTTTAAGCAAGCAACTAGGAGATACTTGACATGTCTAGTTATGGGCCAAATCAAAGTTGTTAACAAAATGAAGGCCCAAATGAAACAAGCCGACCCCATATTGTTGGGCTTTGGGCAGGGATTGTCTTTAGCCCATTGGGCTGCTTCCACAATCCGGCCTCAATGGAGCAATAACTATACAGATATCAGCTAGCTCTAGAAGTTGGTCTTACCAACAAACAAGTCTGTTTCCGGTCTACAATTTCAATCTGTCCCAAGCAGAATGAAAAAATGTTGCACTAGTAGTACCGTAGTAGACATGGTTATCAATTGTCACCAAACTAAACTGTTTTTTGTTATGTGACACTGAGAAATCCGAGCCTCGGTGTTCGAAGATGTTGATTAGTATGCTGTATATATCTCAGACATCTTCCAAGTTTAAAGGGAACAATGTCAGTTGTTTAGAGAATCCAGCAGCCACACTCTGGTGAGCTTGGGGATCCTTCAAACCAGCGATCCCATAGTGGATTTACAACACCATTCAGCCTGTAGACAAATTAAGCTGATAAAAAAAATGGATCCAGATGGATGAGGGAGGGCGTTGTGTAGAACTTACACGGGCAAAAGTGGGTCTGATTTGGTTTCGATGCAGGGAAGCAAACTGAGAGCATGAAAAAAGATCATTTAAAAATTTGAATTTAACTACTTTTGAAGTGTAGAGATGAAAAGTTGCCTTCTTCCTTCTTTCCTCATGTAAACCCAATTGCAATACGAGAAATGAAGAGAAAAGGAATTAGAAGGATTATTTGACTTACTCCTTGCATATAGATGAGATGTTTCCCATTTTCTCTACTTCTTCCAACTCTTCCTGCATCAAAATTTACAGGAAACAAAAAAAAAAAAATCTATAAGTCAGTAATCAACTCAATACTGAAAAGGGTATGTATCAAAGTAAGGGAGAGGAATCATGGCTTGTTCCCATCTTCTTGTTATGTTAGTCAAATTGCTGATACAAAGGCTTTAAAGTCAATATATGGCACGAAGGAAGACTTAAAATGGTAGGTACTCAGTTTGTTAATTCTAGATCTTCCCCAAATGAAATTAAGTGACAATCTTAGCTCCAAGAATGGTAGGTACGCAAAAGGTATACAGCTACCTCAAATAGGCAGCTGTATTCACAATCAAAGACAATACAAGCACATAGAGGATTTCAACCAGTCTCTATCCACCCGGTAAAATATATGGTAATCAAAGTTAAAAATACCCTTCTCATGGAGCTATTAGCTCATCTTAGATTAATACATAATAGATCGTATATGGTATTACTGGAAAGAATATGTGAAATGCGAAGAAACAACTTTGTACAAGAAACTCCCATATTTTGTAACTTGAAGCTTGGTAACAAACTCAACCATTACTATAAAAGGAAAATTTCGTACAATAAACTCCTAGACTTAGTAACTTGAAGCTTGATAACAAATTCAATCATTACTGTAACAGGAAAATTAGCTGCCAACAACTACGAGACATGGATAGATTTATATTTCATCTCCATGGCCCTAATGGTACTAATAATTCCAGTCTGTCCTTTGACTTGTCCAATGACGTTTTCTTATCATAGACAACAAAAGATCACAGTCGAGTTGATGCACTCCAATTGGAGGTCTCAGCTCTGCTTTATAATCTTATGGTGAGATATTGTTAATTATAATCTCAACAGTTTGATCTCAAGCAAGTCTACTTCTCCGAATTCATCATATCACAGTGAAATGCCAGCTTAGATTCAAATGATCCAGTCAAGAAAAAAGGTCTTGCGATACTTAGTACACAATTTATAATCCAAACGGGAATCACATTAGCTTACTGTTTTACTTAAAAGAGGGAATCACAATTTACTGTTTTACTCGATATCAATTTGTCCAAGTTTTAAGTTCTGTAATTATCGAACAATTTATCTGACGATTTTATTTAAAATTTCGAAACCTCTAAACAGAATATCCATTGCTTCAGTTTGTGAGCATCAAAGGGATAGAAAACAAGCCTAATTTCTCTTCTGTCGCGCCTTTCTGTTTCTACTATGAATCTTTTTCTATAAAAGGAGCCTTCATTTCGTTCATTGTTCCAGAATTTCATATGAAGATGAAGAACAGGCAAATGATTGAACTATCAACGAAATTGGGGAAATACTCGAAACAAACAACAAATAAGTGAAACTCGTAGAAAAGTGGTGAAAAAAAAACCTGCAAGTATCTGAGTTCTTGTTCAAGACGCTTGAGCTCCGCGAGAATGCGATGCTTTCCTCTGGAGTCAACGACGGTTCCGACTCCAATTGTAGCCTCGGGGACGAGCTGTCCATCCAAAGATGACGCCATTACCGCGAACCAAAATGGAGCTCCGCAAAGCACAGTTTACACTCACTGTTTCTCTAGTTCCATGGAGCAAGCAAAATTGAATTGAAAAGCTCACCGGATTTGAAGAGGCTGAACCATTCTTCGACCTACAAATCTCATTCCACAGACGAGAAAGAATGGGAGATCCCAAAAAATTGATATGCTTAATCAGAAAACAAATCGAGATTTTGCTCTTCTTTTGTTTCTGGTTTCCGTTTTAAGTTTCTAAAACTTCCCACGCTTCAACTTCAAAGAAATACGTGTATTTTTTTTTTAATTTTAAATTTAAAGTAATTCTCCTTTTTCTATTTTTTGATCTGAGAATATTATGATTTAGAAACAAAATTGTGGACGGATGGCAAAAAGGGGAATTGGCAAAGGTATAAAATTTTGGTATAAAGGATTTTAAATAAATGGAAATTTAATAATAAAAATACATTCCGTTTATAATTTATTTATTTATTATAAAACCGGTTTTGAGTTCAAACGTTGTAAAAGTGGAGATCGACTCGTCTACTATTGAAATGATAATTGATGTCTTGTCTGCTGAACTACATTTGTGGGTCTTTATTATATAACTTTTTAAAAAAAAGTTTTGTAGAATAGACTTTTTTGAACTATCGACCATATATAAATATTAGTCTTGTGACCTGTCTTGCGTCTACTTCACCAACTTTTTTTAAAATATGGAGGGGAGATTCACTTCTCCTACTTTAAGGTAACAATGTGGTGAGTTATATTCATGTTGGCTTTGCCAACTTTTTTTAATTCAACAATATGTGGGTGTGAGATAATAAAAGATTTAGAAAAAATGAGTTCAAGTCATGATGATCATCTACCTAATATCAGTTATCATGACAACCAAATATAGTAGAGTTAAATAGTTGTCTGATAAGAATAGTTGAAGTGCACGTAAAAGCTCGTTCGGATACTCACAAAATATTAAATATATATATTTGTGATCAAAATTATAATACGTGAACCAGTTAAGACATACTTCACCAACCAACCTAACACATATCAATGAAGTTAAAGTTTTTATATACCTATGGTCGTACAATTAAATTTCTCAAATAAAAATAACTTAATTCATTTAAAAGTTTGCCCGATTAAAAAATACAAACATCCCAAACTCGTGATTGAATAAATAGCCGCGTTGCATTATTTAACCAAATATGGTGTTAAAGATACAGTTTTATGATCATTAAACTGACCAGTGGCCAAGCTTAAGAAAAAAAGAGGTTCTATTCAGAGAAAAAACGAGGTTAAAATATCGTTTGTCTCTATATTTGGATTTTGTTGCATTTTGGTCCATATAATTTTAAATGTCTAATTTTAGATCTTATACTTTCAATAAAGCTTAAAATTGGTCCCTATGATAAGTTTGAATTAATTTTTATCAAAATTAGTTAAATAATAATAATAATTTTAATACAAGAAAAGATCAAATGTGAACATACTTCCAAAATTTATAGAGAGAAAGTTAATAGAGACTACTTTTTTTAAAGAAAAATTAACAATAAACTAATAGTAGAGACAAATTTTAAGCTTTATTGAAAGTACATGGACTAAAATTGGACATTTAAAAATACATGAATCAAAATAGAACAAAACCCAAAGTAGAGGGACCAATATAGTATCTTAACCAAAAAAAGATGTTCAACTTGTAGGAACAAAACTACCATATTCTTCAAGAAACTTTAAAATTACTATATTTCAACCAATTTTTTTTAAACAAAGAGCTACACTATCTTCACACAATAAGCAATTTCCTATTTAATAAAAATTTGAATTACAGGCATAATTTTACGATCTTAGAACTATCTAGTGGTCCCAAGATTAAAATATCATTTTGGTTCTTTTAGGTTTCTTAGAACTATCTATTGGTCCCAAGATTAAAATACCATTTTGGTTTTTTTAGGTTTCATTTCATTTTAGTCATTGTAAATTGTACTTTTAAATGTCCATATTTAGTCTATGTTCTTTCAATAAATCTTAAATTAGTCTCTACTATTAATTTGATTTTTTTTTTAAAATCAATATTGGTTTTTTTTTTTTTTTTATAGTACAATCAATATTGGTTAAATAATAACAATAACTTTCATAAAAAAAAAGATATAATGTGAACAAATTTACAAAATGTATAGAGAGAAGACCAATAGATATTTTTTTAAAAAAAAAAATTAACAATAAACTAATCGTTAGGACTAAACTTAAAATTTATTGAAAGTATATGGACTAAATTTGAACATTTAAAAATATGAAAACGAAAATGAAACGGGACTTAAAGTATGGGAATCAAAATGATATTTAAACAAAAAAGAATAATCTTTAATCGGTGGTTTATGACATGCCAAAACTATCATAGTTTTCAAAATATATTTTAAAACTACGTTATTTTCTATTTATAATTCTTGTCAACAAAAAGAAGGTTAAATTATTAGTTTTGTTCCTGAACTTTTAGATTTGTGTCTATTTAGTCCCTAAACTAAGCTTCTAATAGGTCTTGAACTTTCAACTTTGTATCCAACATATCATGAAATTTATAGATTGTTTAATAGGTTCTTAAACTTTCAACTTCATGTCTAATAGTCCCTAAATTTTCAATTTTGTGTTTAATAGGTCATTGACCTATTCGACATTTTTAAAAATTCACGGACCCTACTAGACACATAATTGAAAGTTTAGGATCTCATTAGACATAAAATTCAATTATATTATAGTAGATCAGGTAATTTAGAAAAAAAAAAAACTTTAAACATGTCGATGACTTATTAGACATACAATTGAAAGTTCAAAGACCTATTAGACATTTGTAAGATTCAGGAACATATTAGACATAAAATTGAAAGTTGAGAAATCAATTAGACATTTTTTAAAGTTTATGTACTAAATAGACACGTACCAAAAAGTCGAGTGACTAAACTTGTAATTCAACTTAAAAAGAACTGTACTTTTTTTTTTTTTTTGAGTAATTTAAGTATTTAATAACCCCTCTAAAGAAAAGGCATTTTAACCCAACAAAAAAAAAAAGAAAAAACCCATCATTTTCTAATTGGAAATTTGCGTGAAGTAGCGCCACACAATTGCTCTGCTCACGAGTGGCATTGGCGTAAACTCTTTCCATTCCACAGATTCAATCCCTCTCAACTGTCCGCCTCACTCTGCTAAGCTGTTCTTGCCGTAGCGCTAAGCTCCGTCTTCCCGTTGGTCGCTCCATTGACACTATCGACTCTCTCACCTTAGAAATTCCTTCACGCCTCTACATGCATGTGCACTATCAAATCACTTCCATTCAATTTCTGCTCCAAACTGATAAACTAGTCGATTTTGGTCGTTGTTTTTCTTCATAACTTCTGAAATTATCCACCGTTTTTGTCAATTTGCACTATCTTCGCCTAGTGGATCGTTTCTTCCTTTAAATTATGGCTTCCGCAATGCTTAATGGAGCTGAAAGCCTCAAGCTCACCAGAGGATTGGCCCCGAAGGGATTGGGTTTTTCGGCTTCCAATCTCCATGGGAGGAATTTCCCCAAATTAGGTAAAGTTTCCAGTTTTATGTGTTCCAAGCCCGTGTCCATGGCGCCGAAGTGCAGTCTTTCTGCTTCCAGGCCGGCTTCTCAGCCTAGGTTCATTCAACACAAGAAAGAGGCCTTCTGGTTCTATAGGTTCCTCTCGATTGTGTACGATCACGTCATAAACCCTGGGCATTGGACTGAGGACATGAGGGATGAAGCTCTTGAGCCTGCGGATCTCAACAATAGGAATATGATTGTGGTGGATGTTGGTGGTGGTACTGGTTTTACCACTTTAGGGATAGTGAAGCACGTGGATGCCAAAAATGTAACCATTCTGGACCAATCGCCTCATCAGCTTGCTAAGGCTAAGCAGAAAGAGCCATTGAAAGACTGCAAAATTATTGAAGGGGATGCTGAGGATCTTCCATTTCGTACTGATTATGCAGATAGATATGTATCTGCTGGAAGGTGTACTGCTGAAACTTTCTCTGGATTTTTTGTGCACGTTGTTTTGTAATGTGTATTTCTTTATGTTAATTTACTGGTGGGAACAGAGGGTTGGGGGATCTTGTTTTGAGTGAAAAAATTGTGAACCATTCTAAAATGGAAACAAATTTAGAATATGTTTCCCAAGAATCTTGCATTGGCATATCAAGATTTAAGAAGTGAGTCATTCCCATTTGAGCAATAACTTATTTAAAAATTTTATATGTGGCTGCACGGTGGGTTGGGGATCATTTCGACTCAAATTTAGCTAGAGGAATCTGCAATTAGCTTTTTGATATAAAGAGATTATAGCTGGAGGACAGAGAAGTTGATTTCTGTACAAGGGCTGTGTGTGTTGTGCGTTTAACTTTTTTTTATTATGTCATATGTGAGAGAAAAAAGAGAGGGAGAGAGGTGTAATGGTATCTCTGACCTTGTTTTATGATTTCTCTGCTCAGTATTGAATACTGGCCAGATCCACAGCGTGGCATCAAAGAAGCATACAGGGTCCTGAAACTTGGAGGAAAAGCATGTATAATTGGTCCAGTGTACCCAACATTTTGGCTGTCTCGCTTCTTTGCAGATGTGTGGATGCTTTTCCCAAAGGAAGAAGAGTATATTCAGTGGTTCACAAATGCTGGATTTAAGGACGTCCAATTGAAAAGGATTGGTCCAAAATGGTACCGAGGAGTTCGTCGCCATGGTCTAATCATGGGATGTTCCGTGACTGGTGTCAAACCTTATTCTGGTGACTCTCCTTTGCAGGTAATTCTTTTCGCCATTTTCAACTTATGCTGAAGGTTGTTGTAATGCTTCTTATAAATCATATCTGATTGCCATTGTGTTATAACTATTGTCAAGAATGACATGGCGCTGGATAAATTGTTGTTTTACACGTTACGTGTCTCAGTTTGCATCGTTAAACAACCCCTCACCAACACGGCACACACAAAACAACAACAGCAACAAAAAGAGAGAAATTATTTTCCTGACTACCATTGGTCGGGAATTGTGTGCTCGTACATCCTTTTACTACTTCCTTGCACTTAATACTTGCTGCTTCCATAATCTTTTAAAGAAGGCAATTGAAGAGACCTAGAACAATAATGAAAGATTTTTTCAACTGTGAGAAATAGTTAGTAATAGAGCAATAATATGGTATAAAATTGCATATCTATTCTTCTGTTTAGACGGTGCAGCTGGTTAATTAACATTGGTCTGATCGATGTTATCATAAACTCCAAAAGTTGATAAGTTCGTGGAAAATTGCCAACTTATAGATCTTGACGTATTTCTATCTCAAACGATTCTTAATCAGGATTCTATAAGTTTTGACACTGAAATTCAGACTTCTGGCGCAAGGAAAATCCAGATGGTTTCCGTTTTATTTTGATGATTGAAACTTTAAGTCCTTAACAAGTGAGGGTGAGATAGAGATTGAACTTTAGTTTTAGCACTAACATACTACCTTTGGTTTCTATTTGACATGTTTGCATATTTCATTTCAATTCCTCCGAATCCATTCCTGTTTACATACTAGAACATGGTTCATGCTACCCCAAGACTTCTTGGGATTCTGCTTTGCACCTTTGCCTGGATGCATCTGTAAAAACCAACCAGTATAATGATGGTTATCATATGGGCTCAGTACTTGGAAATCAAGACTTTGAATATGAACACTCAGTCTAGCCACAAACAATTATTAACCTGAACATGTGCAAAAACCAAGTACATGGTTATCATATGGAATCAGTTCTTTGAAATCATGACTTGGAACTTGTACACTCAGTCTAACCACAAACAATTATGAACATGATCATCTGTATGAAGACTTTGAAATCATAAAATTTGAGTGATGATCTGCAGTGTGAGATCTTTAACTATGTCATAGTAAAGTAACCATTTTCGACACAAGTGTTTTGTCTTTATAAGTTTGTTTTTACTTCAAGTTCGGCTTCCCGAGCGTTAAATGAATTCCTTTGCAGCTTGGTCCCAAGGAAGAGGACGTGTCGAAACCCGTAAATCCATTCGTGTTCCTGGCTCGCTTCCTTCTGGGAGCCATGGCAGCTACATACTACGTGCTGGTCCCCATATACATGTGGATCAAAGATCAGATTGTTCCAAAAGGTCAACCAATCTGAGTTGGAAAGATGGGTTCAAGCAGATATTCTACTCTTGGAGATGCAATTTTAGTTTGCTAGTTGTGTAGTAGAACTGTTTGTTTCTTGCTGCTTGTCTTGTCCTTTCTAGTTTGATAATGAATTGAATGCCCATCAGAAATGTGTATGATTTTGATCCAAACTTTTGCAGGGATCAGAAAACTTCCATAGAAACAATCCTTCCACATTAAAGCTCTTAATGTCATCATGAGGTCACAGGAGCCATCCAAAATAATTCAGACTCAAAGTCCACTTTGATTAAAATAATTGTGAAGAGAAAGACAGAGAGAGAGAGATTGATATATATATATATATACACACACACACATATACATACATACACAGATTTTTGTATGAAATATCATTACATAGCATTTTTTTTTCGTATCTGAAAGGGTGGGTTGATGCTAGGGTGGTGCCTCATCCTGATTGCTCAATTGTTAACCGAGCTAAACCATTCCCACCGCCCTTCTTTTTAAATCAAATCATATGAAGCAATTATAATTTAGTATTGTGGGCCTTCTGCCAAGCAGCCTAAGGACTACGGCACTTATGGTTTTTGTTGAAATATGGACTACAGCCTACACATTCAGGGCCACTCTTCTTCCACCTTGCTATACTTTGCCTATTTTTCCTACGCTAATTTCTGACTCTTTATTTTATTTTATTAATAAATTTAACAAAAAACTTTTTATGAAAGTCAATGGACCACTCCTTATTCTACTTATATTTCCATTTCATAACACCTCTCCCTCTCTCTCTATTTTTTTTATAAAATATATATAACTTTTTTTCTTATCTAAACCATAATAGTCAGTCATCAAATGAGTTCTTGGATGAGCATCTTTATGTTGTTATATTTGTCCATTTGTATACCTATTACTTTTTCAAAAGTCAGATCATTCAATCTTCATTTTTGCAATTGTTGAATATAAAAAAAAAAAAAAAACATGTTTTTTTATCTACTTTATCTAAAAAGTTAATGCAGTTTATTGATCTAGTGAGGTGATTGATAAATTAAAACTACATATTATTTTATTATTTCGATTTCATCTTCTACGTCTTAAAAATTATTTTTTTGTCAACATTAGTTGTTAATTACCATAAATGTCCCTCTTTTTTTTTTTCCTCTCTTGCAAAGTTTACCGATCTAGTGAGGTGTTTGATAAATTAGAACTACATGTTTATTTTATTATTTCGATTTCATTTTCTATGTCTTAAAAATAATTATTTTTGTCAACATTAGTTGTTAATTACTAGAAATGCCTCTCTTTTCCCTCTATCTTGATAACCTGATCATCTCAAGGGTGGATTTCACTTTCACTTTTATTATCTTTTGCCATATATTTTTTTTGAAATAAAAGGTAGGGTGTAAAAGATTTAAATTTATGATTGATACTTTAAACCAATTAAATTTTATCAATTAATTTGTCGTTAATTGCTAACTTGAGTAAGCTCAATTGTTTTTTTTTTAGTACAAGCTTAAGTGGTTAAAGTATTATATCTTTGAAGGTTAAATGTTCAAATTTTCACCTCTTGTAAAACTAAAAAAAGAAAAGAAAAGAAAAGAAATTGTCCTTAATTGACATTGCAAAAGATTTTTTTTTTTTTTTATTTTTAAATTTTAACAACATTTGGGGTGGGAGAATTTGAACTTTTGACATTTGGTTGAGGGTATATGTCAATTACCGCTGAGTTAGGAGTGTAGTTGTAATTCCATTAACTTATGGGGTGTGTTCAACAATTGGTTCAAACTTTATAGGCATGCATGCCAAGAGTCCAATTTAATGCAGCATAATAGCTCCTTTTATTAAATTATAAAGTTAGCTTTCAAAATTTAGTAAATTAACATCCATATTCAAGAATTCACGCAAAATTAAAAATGTGCATTAAAAGAAACAGTGAATTATGGTGTTTAATTTTTTCTTTTTTTGAGTTCAATAATAACATTTGGGGTAGGAGATTTAAACATTTGACTTATTGGTCGAGGGTATATACCAATTACCGTTGAGCTATGCTTATTATGGCTAATTTTTCCATTTTAATGAACTGGCTCATAGTTTTTGTGATTGAGAAATTTTTAAATCATTTATGAGCTTTGTATATTTTCAATTTAAAAATCAACTAAGAATAATTCATGTAAGTTTGGTTGAAAATAAAGTCGTGATGATTTTTCTTTAACAAGAGCTTATTAAGTTTGTCTATCATTTGTCTAAACTTTTGGATGAAATTTCATGATGGGATATTAAAAGTCAAACATATAATTTTAATATAATATTGGAAAAGTAAAATTTTTAATTATTATTTTGACTTCACGTAATAATATTCTTATCAATTATTTAATTTTACAATGACTTAGAAACATTAATTAGCCGGAAAAATCATATATATTAACATACTAATCTCAGACTCATTTTTGTACAAAAAAATATAGTTGAAAATTAAGACTTTTAAGTTTTTGGGAAAAAAAAATCATACAGAGTTAAGTTAAATGGTATAAGAAAAAATTTGCATAGTAGTTCTTTTCACTCCCATGTGAAGAATTATACTAACACATTTTTTTCCTTTTGAATCTATTATTTGTAACCTGAGCATAGTTTAACTAGTTTAAAACATATATATTCGACCAAAATCTCAGATGTTTGAATCTTCCATCCTTACTTGTTGAACTAAAAAAAAAAATCTAATTTTTTATTAGTATCATATTCTTAATTCATATAAGTTTTTCTTAAAGCAATTCATACGATTTTTTTAAAACTTCAATAACATGGTAAGGTGGAGATTCGAATATCTAACATTTTGATCAAACATATAATATCTTAACTAGTTGTAGAGTGACAAATCATATTGGATACATAATTATAAATGTGATTAATATTATATTGAGATTTAAACAATGTAAACCTATTGATGTACTAAAAAAACGTAAATCTATTAGTTAATTGCAATGATTCGAGCATAACTTAGTAGATAAGATATTAATTTTTTTAAAGGTTGATGGTTCGATTCTCAACCTCCCATACCACAATTGTTGAATCAAACAAAGGCATTGTTAAGTACCTTCTCTATCAAAAGATCACGTGTCATTTTATATTGGAAGATCCGCAGTTCTTTGTAATTCTAATGAGAATATATTTGGATGAAATTTCTTCAATTCTGAGATTGTTTAATTAACTTCACAGGTCCGATTTAGTTGACCCCAAGAAATGGGTCTGAAACTGCGAATTATCTCAATCCCATGCACTTGATTTTTAATTTTTTTTTTTCTGGGTCCAACAAAACGTATCTATCTAGAAAATTTCTCATTCAAAGCGGAGAAATTTTTCTGGGAAAATTGTAGCTTTCTTTTAGCGCGTTTGACTATTCCAATTTTCATTGAACGATCAACAATATAATTCTTTTTTGGCTCACCTACTGATTGCAACATGTATATAATAATAAACTTTGGAGTCCCTTTGCATCACAACTCCTTGGTTTTCTTCTTCTTCTCGTTTTCATTTCTGTCAATTGTTCATAACAGCGACCCAACTTATTATGGCTGCTGAAGCTCTTACAGAAGATCAGATTGCTGATTTTCGCGAAGCCTTCTGTTTAATCGACAAGGATGCAGATGGTGGGTTTTTCTTTCTCTTCCTTTTCATTATTGCCCACCACCCGTTTGTTGTTTTTCCTGAACGAAACATGAGCCTGAAATTTATAGTTTATTCCTTAGACTTCAAAATTGAGTTTGTGATAAGATACTTGAGCATGGATGGTCTGTTTTTAATCACTGGGTTGTGATAATCTTAAACTTTTACAAGTCAAAATAGTTTTAGCCATAGCTTTTAGATTCTTTGTGAGAACTAGTTTCTTTTTTGAGTTTAAAAAGGTTGAAGGATTAAAACGATTGTTAAAGAAACTTGTGGGGATATTTGTAGGATTCATCACTGTGGAAGAGCTAGGGGCAGTGATTCAGTCATTGGATGGACATCCCACCAAGAATGAAGTTAGAGATATGATAAGTGAAGTTGATGTCGACGCTAATGGGACGATAGATTTTGATGAGTTTCTGAATGTCATGGCAAGGAAAATGAAGGTAAAAGAGCAAAATAAAGGGTAGAAATGAATTGCCATAGCCATTTTAGTGTACATGGTGGCTGATAAGGAGCTGGCTTTTGCAGGACAATGCTACTGAGGAGCTAAAAGAAGCCTTCAAAGTGTTTGATAGGGACCAAGATGGTTATATCTCAGCTTTTGAGGTAAAATTTCAATCTACCTCTTCCATTTCTCTCTGAATTGGGTCTGGTAATGTACACAAACACTTTTCACAACACAAAGATTTTCATTTTGCCAAAGGGTCTCTTAGAGATCTCTCTTATTTGCCTGCCCCTTTAACTCATTTGAAGGCCATTGCCATTGGTCAAAGAAAGACCAAAAGGTAAGCTACTTTAAACCCTGAAAGTCAACAAACAATTCATAAAACCTCCACTATATTATTGTCTAAAATTAGCTTAATTGATAAGCCAAATGTCTTACCGACAAAGTGCTTTCCACGATTTGAATCTGCAGCTGAGAAACGTAATGATAAATTTGGGAGAGAGATTGACAGATGACGAGGCTGAACAAATGATTCGAGAGGCCGATTTGGATGGCGATGGCAGAGTGAGTTATGAAGAGTTTGCAAGGATAATGACAATCAGTTGATCTCATTTCAACATGTGATATGTACATTAGATGAGACTTTACAATCCTAAGAAGAATCTTTCATTTATGTTTATTGATACCATTTGCCCTCTCTGTAAATTAGTATAATAAAGTTAGATTTATAATAAAGAGCAAAGAAATGTCATTTTCTCCCCTTTTTACTATTTATCTTCACTTGATTTTAGGTAATGTTTGTTTTGTGGTAATTCTAGATGCCCATTTTGCGACTATCTTGATTCTCTTATTTGTTTTGTGGAGATATCGTCCACATTTGTTTTCTGAACATATGGATTCTCAAGATTGTTTTGTGAGAATGATTATATGTTCTAATAATAAGATGATTATTTATTTATATCTATGAAGAATCAACGGTTTTTAAGATGTGAACCCAATTAGCATTTATTTTTGACAAAAATTACAACCAACGAAAAGAAAATTGGCCAAAATGTACTTTTGGTCTCTTGGATTTCAAAAAGGGACACTTTTATCCCTGAAGTATGGAAAATAGTTCTTAGCTACTTTGATTGTCAGTTGATTAGTGATAAGATGATGTGATAGTTGAATTGCCTACTGTACCTTGCAAATTTGACAAAATATATTAATTCAATAATATTTTTTAGTGACCCTTTCTCCTTCCTCTCTCATTGTCCCCCTAGTCTAGCAAATTTCACCATTGCCCACTTCCTCCCTCCTCACCAATTTATGTCGCCATCACTATTGTTGGAAACCTTGTCGTGGTCGCTATCGAAAGCCCTCGCCAATCTATCTGGAATGAGAAACAATCATTCCTTATTCCAAATCTAAATGAGAAATGAATTCATATCTGAAATGAAGGATATTCCTCAGTCAGTCGTTCCTTATTCAAAATAGATTGGAAGAGCTTTCAATAATAATAATGACAATGACGATTGGCAAGGAGGGAGACAATGAACAACAATGAGGTTTGCTAGAGAAAAAGGAGAAAGTCCAATCACCAAAAAAAAATATATATATATATTTTGCCAAATTAGCAAATTACTATCATCAATATAACCACCACACCATCTAATCATTAAACCATTTTTCAAACTTTATAGACTAAAATGTTACTTTTGAAACTTCAAAGATTAAATAGATACCAACTCTAAAATTTATAGATCAAAAGTGTACTTTGCCCCCCACAAAATTCAACTTATTGACTTAGACGTTAGAATCAAATATGAATCGCAGCCATGGAGAGGATAGTGAATCAAGGCTGAATTTATGGGTTTTTATTATTATTATTATTATTATTTTTTTAGGAGAGACTTTAATAGCATCTTATACGTTGGCACGGTCGCAGCCAACTAAAAACCACACACCAGATGGCTATAGTTTGATCTTTGATGCACACCTACCAATTCCTGTGGCTCAAATTCATCCTACTTTTTTTTTTTAAGCAATTCATCCTACTTTTTTACTTCTTATTTGGTTGGTATATAAATTAGGCTAATTTATAAAAGGTATCTTTGAATTTTGCCTCTTGTTTAAAAAATACCTCTCTTCTTTTAAAAGTTATAATATTACATTTGACCTTTCATAAACGTTTCAAAACTAATAAAATCCTATTCGAATTTTGGACGAAAAATTGACGTGACAATGACCTGAAATAACGTAGCAGTGACTAGGATGTTTGTTTTGGATTAAGTTTGAAAGAACGATATTTAAATACATAGACTTTTCATTCAACATTCTAACGATTTTCTTTTTACTCCCATGGTAGTTTTGAAACATTTAAAAATGTTACAGGTAATATTGCAACTTTTGAAATAATATGAGTATTTTTGAAAGAATGAGCAACGTTCAAGTTTTTTTTGTTTTTTGTTTTTTGTTTTTAATTTTTAATTTAGCATTTATATATATAAATTTTTGGTTAAAATATCATTTTGGTTTTTGTACTTTGAGTTTCATTCCATTTTAGTCCATGTACTTTCAAATGTCTAATTTTAGTTCATGTACTTTTAATAAAGCTTAAAAATGGTCCCTATTGTCAATTTGAAGTTAATTTTTTTTCAAAACTAATTAAATAATAATAATAATTTTCATCTAAGAAAAGACACAATGTGAACATATTTTCAAATTTTATAGAAGGAAGGTTAATAGAGACTAAATTGTTTTTAGAAAAGTCAACAATAAACCAATCATAGGTACTAATTTTTAGCTTTATTGAAAGTATAAAGATTAAAATTGGACATTTGAAACTACAAAGACTAAAATATAATGAAACCTAAAGTATGAAGTCCAAAATGATATTTTAATCTAACCTTTTTCAATTCCGTCCACAGTCTTTCTTTAAATCATATTTTTATGTAGAACTAGTTAAATTAAATTATGAGACAATGTTAATTTTAACTAAGTCAATAGATAATGTTTTTATCGTTAAAATTTTGGAAAGAAAAATTAATTTATAACCTTAAAATTTGGGTTGAATCAAATAAAACTCCAAACTAACAATGATATGAATAACACAACCAAAAACTTGAAAAAAAAACACAACCAAGAAGTTAGGTTCAAAAACCCTCCCCACGTAATGTCGTTGAACTATATATATATGTTGGGACTTCATTTTAATATAGATAATGAATAGTTTTCACACATATAAAATTTCTCACCTCATTAGAAGCCAAATTGATTTTTGAAAAAAAAAACAATTTTTACCCTTAAAACTTGACAACTAGTATCAATCTTCACCATAAATTTAGATAAATGTTGTAATTTTTACCCCATATTCAAATTTTATTAATTTACCTACTAATTTAACAAAAATTAAGTTTTGTTCGAAATTAAATTTGATTAATGCACCAAGTCGACCATAAATAACTCAGAGCAAAACTTACAAATTTTAATAGGAAAAAAAAAAACTCTCATGTTATATTTATCTACATATTAAATATATGTTTTATAATCCATTCAACCTAATGAGAATACTTTTTTGCAACCATTTCTCAAATGAAAGCCTATCTTAAAGTATAAATTATACTTTTCCAAGTTGAAGGTACACTCCAAATTGATTGGCTAAGGTTAAAATTCTCTTCCCAAAAAAAAAAATAATAAAAAAAAATAAAAAGCCTGGCTAAGGGTAAAAATAAAATTATATTTTTTCCTAAAAATTAAAATAAAATCTCACTGTTTTCAGAAGTTTAACGTGGACGGTGACGATGAGCTTTCTGCACCCTCCGATGATGGAGCCTTCGCAACCCCAAAATCCCGACGACTACTCTTCTGCCTCGACAATTATCACCTTCCAACGCCCAATTCCTCTTCTTCGTGGGCCAGTTCGAGCCGGTCGATCTGAAAATCCCTCGGCAGGTCCGTATTTGCTTGCATTTAGGGATCCACAAGCTTGGGAATCTGCGTACAAAATCTGCGAGTCTAAAATTATCGAACAATGCGAGGCCGGCGCGAGGATCGGTTGCTCAATAACTGCATCCAGCAAATGCAAGCCACCGTGGTGGGGATTTTTGATACAGTCGAAGAAGGGGTTGGATTTGAAGGAGAGGGAGCAGTGCGAAGAACGAGAAATGGACGCTTGTTTGGCTGCCGCGAAGGAGAAGTGTGTTGGTTTTGCGAAGGAGAAGTGTTCTAAGCCGTTCATGGAAGCTAGAATTGTGGTGAAGGGGAGAAAGGTAACAGAGAAGGAGGCGAAGATGTGGATTTGTTGGGCTTCAATGGCTGAAAAAGATTTTGTTATCCCTCTGATTGAGATCGGACGAAAGTTTTCTGGAGATGGTCTTGAGAAGACGACTTATCGGGCTAGTGAATTGTTTTAGACAACTCTTTTTTTTGGAATTGGTATTGGTGATAGTGGATCAATTAATGGTTGTCCTTCATGGGGGGAATTTTGATGATAAACTCTGCGTATCGCCCGAAACATTTGGTATGAATTAGATTTTTTTGGAAAGGTCTGATCTGGTGGAGCATGTACTGTGGACGAACAACTGCCGCAATGGTTCAATCGAAGATGGACAATATGAAGGTATATTTTCCTTATTATTTTGTTCGGAAATTCAAATACAATTGAATTATATAAAATAAAGCGTTCTTGATAAATCACATTGTGGTTTGGCTGTGGTTACATGCTGATGACACTGTTTTCATGATCAAATGTAGAAGTACTGACTGCAAATGGCATTTTAGGACTTCCCATCAATCTTCGTATCAATGATTATTATGATGCATAATTGTAACTGTTGTCAACTGGCATAGGATTGGTAATTGAATCGTTCTTTATTTAATTTCAGGCCAGTTTCTTGCACATGCTTAATACTGTTCGATTGCCGTACATGTGCATGTACCACTATCTACGGGTCAGTTTCTTGGTAATTCCATGGTTCACAAGCATTTAGTTGATTAAGTGATTTTGGTGTAGGGAATAATAATATAGTGTTGTTTTGATTGCATAATTGGCATATTAACTTATGTTTAGTTAAATTAATTTTAGTATATTACTTTAGTTAATTTGTTAACTAGTTTCCTTGGAATTTTATAGTCTTTTCTTCCCATTTCTTTGTAAGGCTAGAAAAGGCCAGAGTCTTATAAAAAAACATATGGAAGATGATGAATTAGAAGAGTCTCCTTCTATGGAATATTTTGTTCTCATTTGGATGGATATCCTATTTCTTCATGGCTTTTGATGTCATCCACCTAATGCACTGCATTCGAGTAGGATCAAGGCAGCCTCTGCCCATTAAACTACATGTTAAAATATAAATTTAAAAGATTGAGATACCTGGCCTAATAACTTGAATATTAAACTCCTAGGTCTATTAGTATTTAACATTATGTGAGTTTGAATTCTCGTAATACTATTTTCTCACGATTTTATATAAATTGTCTAGGTGTTGGATCACATGAATCAAAATTAATATTCAAGCTTAATAGCTTGAGCTAGGCTTTTTAATCTAGTGCTGATTCAACACCACATAAAAACCTATCCTGTGCTGAAATCCGTATTAAGTGATGACTATGTGGTTTCAATGTTTCATAGAACGGCAGGCATGAGGTACATTGAACCTCTGTTTATCTTCATCAATCATCATTAAAAATTGAACGGCGGACAGAGCATCCAAATTAAAGCAGCTGCTCAATGCATAATTTGATTCTGATCCTTTGTGGCAGCTGTGGTTAAATCAATGTGAGTATGACGAAAATGGTTTGCTTGAATAACGTTGGTTAACTTACTATAGTCGATTTGGTTAATTTAGATTGTATGGCAGATTGATCGGAATTTAGGGAAATTGGTATTCATTTCCACCTTATATCTGAAGGTACAATATATATATGTATGAAGATGATAAATAATCGAGATATTTTTGTGAAAATACATTAGTGTAGGCGCAATTGTGTGGGAAAAGAAATAGATGCTTGTTATTTGGATGTGGGTTTTTTTTTACCAAACTTTAGGATAGAAATGTGTCATACAGAAAGAAAAGGCCAAAATAAAAAATAAAAGGCTCCTTTTTTTAGTTCAAACAATACATGGAGTGAGAATCAGAACCTCTTGGTCGAGGTTATAAGCCTTAACCATGTTTAGGTTGCAAAATAAAAGGCTCCTTATAAACAAACATTTAGAGAAAAACATTAAACCTAGTCAAAGAAGCAAAGAGACATCTCCTAAGAACACTCAAACACCTTGAAACATTCTCCTATTCCTCAAGTCAATTCGGACCTACCCGTTTGGCATACTATCGATAGGTTCAATAACTCTTGTCATGGCATTTGGACATGTTTGCTCTTAGTGGGAACTAAAAAATCCTCTGTTCAGCAACAAGGAGACAATTGAATATGGCACTGTTAGTTTAACTCACATGAAACCAACCATTCGCACGCAACGTTAAAAGCCAACTTCAGGGCATTGTTCTTGAAGAATTTGTGAAGTTGCAAAACCATCACTGTTACTTAGTCGATTGGTTTTCTGAAAATTTATGAGGAAATTATGAAAATAAAGCTTAAAGTTTGGGCGGAATTTGTTGCATTAATTTGGAAGGTTGTATCATTTACCACTTTGGATTTGGAACGATCTTCAAAGAGACTTCTGGATTGGGCTCAACCACTCCCACTAGCTATAAGAGTTTTGTTATTTGGAGTTTCACTCTAAACTGAAGGATGGTTTCTTTTGCAGACAGAGTGCACGATGAATGATGAAGGGAATTAATTGATAATTAATTAGAAAAAATAGTTTGCTTTGGTTAATTAATTTGGGTAGGTGTAGATCAATATTTTATTATAGTTTTAATAATTAATTAGCATCGGTTTAATAAGTTAGGATTGTGAAGTTTGAGATTAAGAAACCTAGATTTGCATAATACATGTTTGGATTGTACTATAAATGAATTATAGAAAACTGGAGTTTTGCTGTATTTTTGTCTGTGAGTTTATGATTTGTAAAAATTGAAACCTAATACAAAAGATAAGTTTCATTAGCCTGAGTTTACGTAATTGTGGGATTAATAAATTTATATGCTCATATCTTAGAATGAAAAAAATCTACGTATCAATCATAAATTCAACTTTTGAACCTCAAATTGTATAAAGTTAAAATGTGGGCCAAACATCGTCTCAAGAGTTTTACCTTTAGTGAGTTTTTCTTTTATTTTGGGATTACTAACCTTGTTTCTTGGGATTAATTTAATCCCTTTTAAATTTGTTGCATTTTGCAACAATCCTTGTGTTTATAGATAATCAAACATAAATTCAACTTCTCAACCTCAAATTGTATAAAGTTAACATGTGGGCCAAACATCTTCTCAAGGGGATACGTTTAGTGAGTTTTTTTCCTTATTTTGGGATTGCTTCCCTGGTTTCTTAGGATTAATTTCGTCCCTCTTAAATCTGTTGCATTTTGCAAGTCTTTTTGTTTATAGATAATCAAACATGGTTAAAATTAACAGCAATATAGATATCCAAGAGAAAAGATGGAGAGAGATGGAATGAAAAGGTGAAGTCACCTTATTAAAGTGAATGAAAATGCTAGTCAAGACAAGAATGGTAGGAGGCCAACAAAACAGTCTAGCTGTATACTGTTTCAAAAGTGGAATATAGGTTTTCTCGAGTCCTTCATTCAGACAAGAGCAAAAACAAACATCCACAACTGTTTATGTTTGGGAATAATGGAATATAAAATGACTCCAACAACATGGAAACAGTATTTCAAAGATTTTTAATACCCATTTTTTTATGCTTCCTCTGAATAAAACAAAAGTATCCCATTAGGACAAAGTATTCGAATCACCATCTCACAGGAGCTTTTAAGATGATATATAAGATGGAATACTCCAATTTCTTAAAACTAAATTGTTGAACCGAAGATTTTAAAACTTTGTATATAATATATTTTAGAAAGAAATAATGCATAAAAGTTTGGAGAAGTTCAAAGCAATAAGCATAGAGAAGGGGATCTAAAAAGCACCAAAACCTCTTTGGATAAGAGAAATTCTGTCACTCAAAACCCTAACAGTAACATCGGCCGAGAGATTCCTAGAGCCACGCATTTATTCCACTCAGAATTGCTAGTGCAGAACTGCTTCTTATGCCATTTTTAACCAAAGCTCAAGAATCTCCATTGCTCTCGCCCACATCTCTTTCTACAAAATATGTATACTATTGCCCATGACAAGACAAAATTAAACCAACCTGCAATACAAGAGAGAGAAAAAAAGTGTCTTTTTTCCTATATAGGAAGTTGTTAAAGTGAATTGGATGAAGCACACAGCAAGAAGAAATGAAAAGAAAGAGCTTATCCATAAATGGTTGATTGTTGTAGAAGAATTTGCTAAAATAAACAGAACTCTGCAAGGAAGAAGATATGGGGGCAGTGGTTAAAACTAGTCAAAGGGTTTTGAGTAAGCCTAGAGATATTAAGCTTGTAGGGAAGGCGCTGTTTGGTTGTGTTGAAATTAGAAAACAGAAGGTGGGTTAGGCTCCACTCCAATGATAGGGAGAAGAAGGGATTGGAATGGGGTTTTTGAGTTTTCTCGTGATACCATCAAAAGGTGAAGCTACCATATGATCTGATCTTTCCTTGTCTGAACAGCAAGAAGAAGTTTAGATCATGCTGGCAGCTTCAACTGCTGGTGATGCACGGCAGAGAGTAGAGAAGCCAGAGAGAGTTTGTGTTGTAATTTGAAGGAAGAGGAGGGCAATAGGTAAAGGGATATAAATAGAGGGGAAGAGGCTAAGTATTAATATTGTCTGAATTTTTGTTGGTGATTATGTTATGGTAAGGGTTTGAAAAAAAGGCCGATGAATATGATAAACTAAATAATGAACAAAAACCAGATGGCAGACTGGCAGTGGTCCAAAGGTAAGACAAAATTGAATATTGTGAAGCCCCACGCCATTCACCAGCAGACAAACTAGTGAGTAGCTCTAAAATTTACCCGATGACTTTTTCACTTTATGCAGGTCTCTCTCTCTGTCTCTCTCTCTCATTGTAAAATCTTCCATGAAACAGAAAAGATCAAGACAGCAGAACACGAAGTGAGCAGTCTCTTGGGGACCATGTGCATGGCTTCTAACAAACTTTCGGAGAAAGAAAGACCCAGCATCTTAAACCAGCCAAATCATGCATGTGACTCTCTCTCTCTCTCTCTCTCTCTCTCTTACTTTGTTGGTATCTGCTTTATATATTTTCTCGTTGGGTATTTCCTTAATAGTGAATGAGATCTATACTTTATCTTTATTAGCGAAGGGGGATGTCATTGGCTGGAGACTTAATAATTGGACTCTAAACTTAATAATGTCAAAGTGGTCAACATGGACTCATAATAATATCTTCTTTTACAGCCCCCGTGAGTTGGCCGGCCGTCAATAAAGGTTATGTAAATAATAAAGGATTTAGAAGGAATGTGTTCGAGTCATACTGGCTAACTACCTAGGATTTAATATCCTACGAGTTACTTGGACAATCAAATGTATTAAGGTCAGATAGTTGTCCCGTGAGAATAGTCCGAAGTATGGAAAAGTTACTCAGACAATCACGGATATCAAAATATAATAATAATAGTAATATCATCTTTTACTCTAATCTTATATAAAATGAACCATCTGGTGTAGGCATTATTTATATGAGTCTTCCTGCCTTTTTTTACTGAAAAAGATGGGGAGGGAAATGGGGCTGATGAATTCACATTGTTATGCGGAAGAAAACATGGATCAAGTTGTTTTGCATTTATGGTTGAGACATTGACATTCTGTATCTTTCTATGTTGTTTTGGTTCATTTGGTTGGTTGAGATGGATGATGACGCTAAGATCTCATCCCCAAATAAATATTTCTATTGAAGTTATCAGAAAAAGTGGAAATTGTAAATATTCTGTAGGAAAAGTTCTCCATTTCCCATCTCCAGTTGGGTTTTGATAAAATATATGATCCACCCACAACCACTTCACAGTTATTATTTGAAAATTTCTTTTAAATTGCAAATTAATCTTTTTCTTCCATCATCGGTCTGTGTTTTTGACTGGTTTTGTTGCCAAAATTTCCCATTGAATCGTAATGAATTGAAAAATAATTTTTTTAAAAAAATTAAACTTATAAATAAAATGGTTGGTTCTTTTTTAAATTATCAAGTATGTTAACATAGGAAATACACTGGGAAATTTGCACAGATGACTCACTTTCACGCGTATCGATGTCATTTGACCCGTGTTTTGAAATTAATGACATATGACCATTTCCGTACTTTGCATCCCGTCCAAATTACTGTGAGGGCATCGTTGCTCTAGCTTTTCTCGCTCTCGCTCTAGATCGTTCTCGCTCTCGCTCTAGCTTGTTTTCTCTCTTGCTCTAGCTCGTTCTCGCTCTAGCTCGTTCTCGCTCTCGCTCTAGTTCGTTCTCGCTCTTGCTCTAGCTTGTTTTCTCTCTTGCTCTAGATTGTTCTCACTCTCGCTCTAGTTCGTTCTCGCTCTCGCTCGTTCTTGCTCTCGCTCTAGCTCGTATTATCTCTTGCTCTAGCTCTTCTATGACGTAATTTTTTCTTGTCTTTTTTTTTTCTCCAAATTTTCAACCACTCATTTGAGCGAGAGCGAGAGAGCTAGAGCGAGAGCGTTTCCGCCTACGAGAGCGTGAACAAGCAAGACCACCTCATACTACCCTCATGTGTAATTTTGCGCACTATGTCACGTCAGAATGAGTCATATTTCATTATTTTCAGAATGCAGGTCATCAGTCATTAAAGCATTGGAAAACGGGTCATCCGAACAAAAACTCCAAATACACTATATATATATATATATGCAGATGTCTAATCTGTCAAGTTTGTAAGAGTCCACACTTACAGGAATAGGACGATTACATCACTCCAAATTCCTTGTATACATTTACACATTGATTATAGTTTTATTGTTTTCCTCTTACTATATTCTAGTAAGGAGTCATGGCGATTGATTTTTTATTTTATTTGTATCTTTATCGTTTTTTAGTTCCTATGTATCTTTATTGTTAGTAAAGCTTGATTAATCTCTTCTATTTTTCTTTGTCGTAGGTCTTAAATATTCTCAAAGGCATCTGCTTCACAAACATATATTTTCTAAGTTAAATTATGAGTCTAGTCTCTAAAATTTCAAATTTGTGTCTAATATTAAGTCCCTAAACTTTAAAATGTCTCATAAATTCCTAAACTTTCTGTTTTATGTTTAATAGATTCCTAAACTTTCAATTTTAATGGATTGATTAGACACAAAATTGAAAATTCAAGAACTTATTAGACACATAATATATATATATATATATATATATATATATGGACCTATGAGACCCAAAATTGAAAGTTGATGGGATCTTTATTGAGCACAAATTTGACAAACCTATGAGCTTTTTACATCTCCACGTTTTTCTTGTAAAAAATGAATCTTGATCCTTTTTTTTATAGTACAAGTTTTACAAACTCTCATGGAATAATATTGATAAACTAAAAACCATTTGAAATTTACATGATTAAATCACCAGGGACTAAAACCAATTTTTATCATCACAAATTACAAAAGTAAAGGAGAAAGGACAACACTCACTGTTTATCTACAATGAGAATGATCTATATTTTAAGCCATATTAACTTTTGATACTAGTTTTTCCCTTTATTGTTGATTGTGCAAACTGCTATATGAATTAATGTCATAACCCCTTTTGAAAAAGTCGTGCCATGCTTAACAATAAATTATGATGTTAGCTTGGAAAAAACCAACGCATCAAAGAAAAGATTATTTGGACCCATCCCTTAAAGACACATTAACTTTACCTTTTTCATTATATTTATTTTGGTGTGATTCCAAAATTTTACCATTGACGAGTAAGATTTATCCAATTCATTGAACGTTCTTTTTTGTTCATGCATGTGATTGCCACATTTTGTATCTCGAAACTATTTATTGGCAATGTTTATTAATGAACTTTCTGCATTATTGTTTAAAAGTCTTCGTCTTTAGAGTTTTAAATGTACACTAATTATTGTGGTGACATACTTTTTGCCTGTAAAACATTGAATGCAAGATTTTTTTTTTTCTCTCTCTTTCTTCCTTATTACTACTATAAAATTTCTCCTTTTTTCTTTGTTTTATGTTTTATAAATTTTGGCAGACTCTAAATTTTTCTAAAACTCATTTTTTTTTCCTTTCATTTTTCTTTTTAATTCAACATGCTTTATAAAGTTTCCTTTGTTGAATGTTAATATTCATGAGAGATGATCTACTACTTTCTTTTAGCTCCAACTAATACTTTTTAATGTTGGGAAGATTGCATTTTTTTTCCCTATACCTTTACAAGTATTCATCATAAATATTTGTTGAGTTCAAAGATGGATTAATGAAAAAGAACACTTCTATATGCTTCTAGATGTGATTCTTGCTTGCATTTGCTGGTTTCTTCTTCAAAGCCTTGGATGTCATGTATATTGACTATAATCCATAAATTATATTATATTATATAGAATAAAAGTTGCATTTGAAGTATTAAAAAAAACGATTTTTGATACAAAATTTTTGTACTACTTATGGGCCTTCCACTGTTCAACACCTGAAATTTGAGGATCTAATGAAAGTTGTCGGCTACAAAGAAATTCTACTATTTTATGGGTCACAAGTTTCAAAGTTGTACTTGAGTGTTTGTGGCCTAATATTTTAAAATCTTAAAAGGAAAATGACAATATTGGACAAACATTGAATTACCTTCAACTTGGAGGCCCATGACCTTTGGGCAACAAGAGATCTACACCAATCATGCAAGGAAGCTTGAAAGGGTGAATTTGACTCTTAAAAATAATAAATTCACGAATTAAGGACAAAAATCAATTTATAACCTTAAAATTTGTGAGATGTATCAATTAAAACCTCAATTTAATAATTATATTAATTTAAATAATAAATTTTCATAAGTGAATCAATTTATACTCTTGGTTAATGATTTTATAACTATTCTCATTTGATTCCATTTAAAATCAACTCAAAATCATCCAAATAAAATTACTCCTCTCAAAATCCTACCAAACTAGTCAGAAAAATCATCACATTATTCTTCCTAAATAAGTAGACAAAAATAGAAGAATGAAACAATATGAAAAATAACTCATATTAACGAAAAGTTGATTTGAGCATTTCTCTAGAATATTATGTTATATCTAAATTTGAAGGAGTCTTATACATGTGTGAAAATTATGTATTATTAGTTTGGGTTTTAAGTAGGGGTATAAATTGATTTTTCTCCTAAATCTTATTAATAGTCTCTACCTAAAAGTTGTTGATTTTAATAGAAAAGAAATTATTGATACATTTAATTGAACTTACTAAAATTAACGAATAAAAAAATACGTTCTCTAAAAAAAGAATGATAAGAAGAAGAAATACAATTAGATTTTAAATGACAAAGCAATCTAAATCATATTTTACAAACCTCAATCTCACTAACAAACTCAATCATCCTATTCCTAATCGTCAAGTAGTCGTTCCCACAAACTCATATTTAATGTCAATCCACACATGATTAAGTGAGTAAAATCAAACTGAATGTAAATATCTATTAATCCCCCCAATAAATCTCACAAGACAAAATTCGAAAATGAAAATAAAAAAGTGAGCCGACCAATGAATACCATTTACTTACGATTGTAAGGCAGTGAAGGGAATGGAGGAAATATCTGGGATTTTTTTAAAGTGGCATGACAGTGAAAACTAAAGCTCAAAACCGACCATTTCAAAGCAGCCCTCACAAAAGGACGCCACAAAGAAACAAAGAATCAGACCGACCCACTTAACTACCAACTGCTTCAGAGCAAAGCCAAGTTGGGCCCTGCTGCAACTTGAGCTACCTCCATTTTGGCTGCTTCTGCTACCAACACATCGCCCATTTCTGGCCACAAACACTCGTCTTTTGTTCATTGCAACAAACTTACAAACTTAATGCAGTAAAATCGATTGTGAAAGAGAACAGACCTTCATTCAAAATCTTCATCTGTCTACCAATGTCTCTCTCCAACTAAATTTTTTACCTGCAACTTAATAAAGCCAGGAGAAAAAAATGAGGAGGAGATTTGTTATGGGAAAATCAAAGACAGAGATAGAGAGAGAGAGAGAGAGGAAAAGACAGTTTCCCTTTTAATACTGTGCTTGCCAAGATTTCCCATCCTGTTAATAACAGACAAATCAGAAGTGAGTTGTGAGTTTTGGTGTAATATTTGAAGATCATTAATTAAGGACGGTTTCATAATCATTTAGTTTTTGAAAATAGCTTGTTTTCAATTTTCTTAGGCAAATTAAAAAAAAATATTTAAAAACTACTTTTTATTGTCTTCAAAACTTAAAAGTAGATAACAAAACAATAAAACGCATAAGTGGTAGTAGTGTTTATAAGCTTAATTTTTGAAAACCAAAAACTAAAAGCCAAAGGAGGGATTTTAAGGAATTGGGAGTGGGAAATGTTTTCTTACCCAGAAGAAATGGAGATCTGAAAATTCTTTGAACCAAAGTGTAAAAATGGCTATGCAGATGTGTGTTTCCAGCTACCTTTACTTTGGGCTTGAACCTAAATAGCCGAAGCGATCGATCAAGGCTGTCGCATCTTCTTCTTCTATTCTTTCACTGAAAAACTCTTCCCAAAATCCCTCATCCAGCTCTGTTTCTCCACTCTCTGGAGGCTGCAACTCTTCCTTTACTTCTGTTTCTTTCTTAACCGCTTTGCCTAATCCTTGCATTTCCAAAGCAAGAGCTTCCAGTTCAGATACTTGATATCCACAGAATTCTAGAGGCTCGATCTTAATGGGGTTTGAAGTGCCTTCACTGCCTCTGGAGCTGCTTGGTCCTTGATCAACGGGCCTCCTTCTCTTCTTTGTCGCAGCCGCCTCTTCAATTTCCCTTTTCTTCTTCTGCTGAACTAGTTGGTGAACGAAGTCTGGATTCTGCATTGCTCTTGCCAAGAATTTCATCATCTGTCGCTGTTTCATCTCTGTCCCCTGCAGCTTTTGCTCCATTGCTTGTAGGTAGGCTCTTGTATTCTGATGCTCACGCCTGAGCTTAACTAGTTCCATCACCACCACTTGCTTGTCCTGTTTCAAGCGATCGAGTTCGGCATCGAGCCCGAATCGACCGATCTCAACAAAAGGACCGGCTTCTTGTTCCAGAGGCTGAGGCTCAGAGGATGGTGGTTTTCTTCTCCTAATAGTTCTAAGAAGGTGCTTTTGGCCTCTCAAGAATCCTTCATTTGCAAACTCCCATCTCTCTGGATTTATCTTCCTAAAACCCTGGAATCATTCATAATTCGTATTAAAAAATCCCACCCCACTAAAAGGACTCTAAAGCAGAACAAAAGTGCTACTACAGAATTGACAAAACTTGAGAAACCACAAACAGTTGAATACACAAAACACTTGGAAAAGGAACATCTCTTATCATGTTACACAAACTTTAGACCAGAGAACTAAAATCAGTCTTTCTATAATCTAAATTTACTCTATCTTAGATGCAATATTTCGAAACTTACGTAAGTGTTGAGCTGTCGGATGAAGCTTGAGAAGTTGTTGTGCTTGAAGAATCGAGGCAGCAAATCTGCAGAGAAGGCTTTGGGATCCCATACGATGAAGCTGATACCTCCCCTGCCCCAAGAGATAATGTGATCGGTAATTGGATCATCCACCATATCAAATGTCTTGATCAGAAATGGCGGTGGACCAACGTCGTAAAGACCGTCCATCGGCTGCGGCATCGCCGTCGCAGTGGCCGATGAGCCATAACCGCCGCCCGCCTCCGGCGAGCTTGGCCCCCAATAATCCTCCTCCTTCACTGGATATTGAGGATTCATCGATGCAACTGCCAAACAAAAGAAGAAGAAAAATGGAATACGATAACGATTCTTATAACATTCAACCGAAGAATGAAATATTATGGTTAGAGCACAATTCACAGTATCATTGTAGAACAGAAAACCCCAGAAACAGAAATTGGGCAAATGGGTTAGCTACAGTTGAATTCAGAGGAGGAGGAAGAAGAGGAAGAGAAAACTCACGTGATTATGGCAAGTGGGAAAAGGAGAATGGTGGATGAAGCTATGAAAATGGCGACGGTGATCAGAGGCAATAACTAAAGTGGCAGAGAAATTGAAAAGAATCCAATAGAGAATGACCTATTTTATGCTGAGGAAATGACAGAAAAGCCAAGGTGATGATTGCGAGAGGACAAACGCGGTTTCAACTCTTCATAAAAACCTCTGTTCGCATCGGACGCACGTATTAAAAAAAAAAATCTCTTTTCTGAGGGGCAGTTGTTGTTTCGCGCTTTCAGTTCCTTCTTTCAAACGAATTCTTGGTGCCCATCTTCAAAATCCAACTTAAATTTTGAAAACTACCTTTTAATACCATAAAATATCATTTCTATTCATGTATTTTGAGGCTTGCTGTATTTTTTTAGTCTCCATATAATAACTAAATCAACATTTGAAAGTAATTAAATTGTTATAAAAAATATTTTAGATTTTGCCTTTAGATTCCTTTTTCTTTTTAAAGTTTAACAACCTGTAGTAGTGTTTAGTGTAGTAATTCGAACCTTTGATCTCTTGATCGATGACATATGTTTTAACCAGTTGAGATATGCTTAAGTTAGCTTGCCATTGGATTCCTACGATAAAATAAAATGACCTTAGTTTTCACTTAAGATAATTAAAAATACAATTTCGTAAATAATATGGTTTTATGCATACCTTATCCTTTTTTTAGTTCAACCATCGGAGGGTAGGAGATTGAAGATGGTAATTAGTGTTTTATTCATTGAAATTATAAGAGAATAAGAATTAAGCATAAATTATGTTCCTTATATAAACATTTTTTTTTTTAAATAATGAGGTCTAATGTTATTTAATTTTGTCTTCAAATGCTTGAATTCTTAAATACACATATTAATTAACAAAATAAAAAATTCTAGGCCGCACTTGGGGAATTTATTCCTTCATTTTGTGCACCACTTTCTATAAATAAATAGCAAGTTCTGTAAGAAGCTTACATAAAAATAAAAATTAAAAAATCTGTAAGAAGCTTCTGGAACTTCTTTATGGCCATGGACACACTTTGTCTATTTGATAATTGTTTTTTTTTTTTTTAATTCTTTCAAATAAAAATTGTTTTTACACAATACACAATAAAGGAGGTTAATATTGATGATATATTTTATATTTATAAATAACAAATTGTAATTATTAATTTTGTAATATTTTTTGCATCCTACATGTTATTGGTCGATAGTTGGGTACTAAAATTTGTGTGGTTGATCACGTGAGACCCCACATATCATTTTTTCCACAAAGATGTGTGGTAGATAACATATATGGTTTGATTTTCATTCAAATAAAGGTGCATATAAATATCATGTCCAACTGATAACCTATGAAGCTTTTGTTTTTAATTTTATTTCATGTTAATTGCGAGCGGAGAATGAAAATCATATTCTGTTCACATTGTTTCATTGCCTTTAGCTTTCAAGATTCTTAATATTTTTTGTCAGTGATCTTTTCTAACATTTTATTCACAAATGTAGATGGACGGTGATGTAGACTAGAGAAGCTGTGGTTTCCAAAGTGAGCATAGTTTAGTGGATGTGAAAAAAAAAACTATCAATATTAACCATACTAATATTATTTTAATATAATTAATTGTCACCAATCTGACAAATTATTCAATGAGGTCGCCAGAATACAGTTGCCTCAGAACAACCGTTGATGTGGATTCAATAATTTTTATATCCTCTAATAATCATTGGATCTAAATTTAAGGTGCTTATCTCTCTGTCCAATAATGAAAAACTATCAACCACATTGTGGCGCCCTCACCGAATAATTTCTCAACTAATCCACAATTGCTTTTTTTTTTTTTCATGGTACAAGTCGAAACTTGCTTTTAATTGGATACGTTGAGTGTATACTCACAATACTCATAAGAAAATGACAGTTTTTTGTCTTGATTTTTTAAGGTTTAAATTATAATTTATAGATTTTTTTTTGTCTATCAAAAAATTATAATTTGATAAAATACATAAGTAGTTTCTTTTCATATTTCTTATTTATTTATTAAATTACTCTCTATTTTTTTTTTTTTTTTAAATTTTTGGGCTACACTCCTAACACCTGATGGCTGATATTTACCCTACATTCTTTTTGTTTTTGCAGTTTATCATCTTTTAGAATATTATATTACAAAGACAATAGTGAAAATTTATATGAAACATAATATGTTAGTTTCAAATTTGTTGCTATTATTATTGTTGTTAATTGAGAAAGATTATAATTTGAGTCTATATTTTAACTCTAGTTTCAATATAGTCATCATTTTTTAAAAAATAGTTTTAATTTAGTTTTTTATATTTTTTTTAGTTCAACAACATTTGGAGTCTGGAGGTAGAGATATTTGAATTTTCTGACATCTTGATCAATGGTACATGTCAATTATCGATGAACTATGCTCACTTTGACGGATTTTTATGTTTTAACATTTTTCCATTTATATCATTTCATCAATGTTAAAATTGAAAAAAAGTTGACAAAAACCATGTTTCTCTAATTTTTATAGATGACCTAAATCTTTTTGAAAATTTATACTCATGCACTAATTATCAATAAATAAGTGAAGTACTATACCACTCTAATTACAATAACTATTTTAGTACAACAAATGTGGGGTTGAGAGATTAAGCTTTTAACTTCAAGAAAGGTAATAGGTAATTTTACTCACTAAACTATACTTAAATTGATCTTGTAATTACAATGTTAAACTACACACTCTCTCTCTATATATATTTTATGCAAATGTTAAACTAAACTATCAATTACTATAACATTAATTATTATACTGTATTATAACTATGATGTTAAAATAACACGAGGAAACAAATTAGAAGAATCATGTTATAAAGAACGTTCAAGTCCCATTTTGGTTATTAGATTTTCAAGTATGTTTATTTTTGGTTCATAAACTTTAAATGTTCAAATTTAGTTGTTGAACTTTAAAAAATTAACCATTTTAGTCAATGCACTTTCAAAATAAGTATCTATGTATTATTTTGCCACCTAAATATTTACTCACCCAATAATTGTCTTTATAACATTTGATTTAAATATGTGTCAACATTAACACTTTAATATACGTACTTGAAATCATGCTATCAATTTGTTAAAAGTAAAATAAAGTTATTTTGAAAGTTTAGTACCTAAAATGAAACTAACTTTGAATTTTAAAGTTCAGTATAGGATTTAAACATTAAAGGGATTAATTTTAAACTTGGTAGGTTGAATCAATTTTCATCATAAATTTTTAATTTCATCAATTCAAACCATAAACTTAGATAAATGTTATAATTTTTACCTTTTATTCAAATTTCATTAATTCACCCTTTGTTTTTAACAAAAAAAAAAAAACAATGCAACAAACTCCAAAAACCCATCAAAACTTACAAATTTCAATTAAAAAAAATTCACAAGATGGACAGTTAACTGCATATCAAATATATGATTTTATAATTCATTTGATGCACGTACAATTTTTTTCATCGATTTCTTGAATGAAAATCTACCAAAGATCTAAATTGCTATACTTTAAGGGGCTGTTTGGCCCCCTGTCTTGGAATCAGAACCCTGTGTGGTTTGTTCTGGGAGTTTCTGAACCCTGGGTTACAAAAACCTGTGTTTGGAGTGCAGTGTTCTGAAGTCTGAGAATCAGAAAACTGTGTTTGGGATGCAGGGTTCTGAAGCATGGGAATCAGAAAACTGTGTTTGGTGTGCAGTGTTCTGAACCCTTGGGTTTGTGTAGAATTTTTTCGTCCTTTTTTATGTAGTTGTTTAGTTCAATTACTTTCCTCTTACTTTTTAGTATTTTTTTTTTTTTTTTGAATTGTAGAAGACTTGGGCAACATAGATCAATTTTGTTAATTAACTTTTGAATGTAACTTCCAATTTATGTTCTAGTTGAAAGTAAGAAAATTGTTTCAAATAGTTGGAACATTTGTTATCATTCACAAAAAAAATAAACCATGTCATGATAACGTTTTTGGCCATGAGTTGGCACACATAACTAAACATATCACCATAGGCTACTTTAGTTAAATACCACACAGCCTTACAAACAAAAACCCAACGAAGAAAATAAGTAAAGATTGAAGGGAATAATCGAATTAAACCCACAGCGGAAGCATAGGAATCGTCTTTGATTTATTTAGAATTAAACTAAAATACAAGGGTTAAGCAATAAATACCTTGAAAATATGAAGATTCTTCTAGCGGATCTTTATCTCCTCCACAAAGTCTTCCTTGCTATGACTCTAACAAAAGATCAAGACTTGTGGGAGCCTCTTGAAAGAAAATCCTCAAGAGATTAAAGAGGAAGAGGTTTAGAGAGAATTCTCTAATTCTCTCTTTGAGGAGATGTGTTTTGTTCAGAATGGTTCAACCCAAGGGTTCTATTTATAGAGACCAAGGGAAGATCTTTGCCATTATTAAAATATTATATTTTAATATCTAATATATTAAAATATATATTTTATTTATTTGAATCTCATTCAAATCTCCTACGATATTTATTTATTTGAATCTTATTCAAATTCTATAAATATCTTTTATTTAATATATCAAATATATATTAATTATTTTAATATTTAATGTATCAAATACAATAAATATATTTTCCTCTTTTATATTTAATATATCTAATATATTAAATATTAATTTGAACACTTCAAATTAAATATTAAATTTGAACATTTCAAATTTTAATATTTAATGCAATAAATATATTTTCCTCTTTTATATTTAATATATCTAATATATTAAATATTAATTTGAATATTTCAAATTTTTCTTTCAACTAAATTGATCTTTTAGTGTTACTATGAGCTAGCAAGAGGACCTTATGGACCTACAGATTATAAGCTCCAATGATACAAAATTAATTAATTAAACTATTTAATTAATTAATTTTCATTCATTAACTATAGGTCACTCCACTATAGACCTAGAGTTGCACTCTTATGCACTGTAGGACAAGTTGTGTCCATAGATATAATCATTACATGCAAGTCGATCATTCACAAGTTGTTCGTAATTACAGCTGGGTCAAAAGTCCATTTTACCCCTATAATTACATCTTGCACCTTAAGTACCACTGATTCTCTAATGAACAATATGTTTATAATCTAATTATAAACTAAGTCCCTCTCGGGCCAATGAGAGGGTGGGGCCCCATTGTTCAAGTCCCGAAATCAGCATTTAAGGGAACTACTCATCTACTTACCCTATATGGGAAGGAGTGAATTCCATCTTGTGAGATTATGTTCCCAGCTCCCTATTTGGTCAAGTCCCCAAAATGGTAGGCATATTGAATCAGATACAAAAGCCACTCTCACCCATGCAAATCAAAGGACAAGCCCTCACAGGCAGGAGTTCATAACTCACTCAGGATTAAGATCGGGTCGCATATGATCATCTTGATGAAATATTAATCTTCTCAATTAACGGATTTATAAAGATAGATTAAATATTTCGTGGTCCAGTCTTATACAAACTCATTGTATAAGATACCCCCACTCACATGTCTCCACATGAATGATTTGGATCAAATCATTTGTAACTATTACAAAGTGGGCCGTATCAATAGTGTTACCATGATAAGGCTGTTGGGTTTTATGTCCTAAAACTCGTGGTTTTGTAAACTGAATGTATATTCTATTTTACTATAAAGATGTTATTGAGGTTTATTCAGTAAATGTGTTATTGAATAAAGTGAATTGTGTATTCAATAACCCAAATCCAATGAACTAAGTACCCTTGGCTATAGTATGTATACTTGAACTTTATGTATGACATAAAAGTGGATCAAGTTCGAGTTATAACCAGAACGGTCTATAGTATAGGGATAGGGCTGGGTACCTTATCCTAGGGACACTATGGACGCGGCCCACTTTGTATAGTACTAACGATGTGATCCTAAATCGTTCATGTGGAGACATGCGAGTGGGGGCGTCCTATGCAATGAGTTTGCATAAGACTGGACCGCGAAATAGTCACTTAGACTTTTTAACTCCGTTTACTGTTTTAACTGACTATATTCATACGATGACCTAGGTAACTCGATCTTAATCCTGAGCGTGCTATGAACTCCTGTTTATTCGAGATTATCCTTAGATTTGCATGGGTGAGAGTGGCCCGAGATCGCCGACTCAATAAGCCTCCCATTTTGGGGATAAGACCGGATAGATTGTTGGGAACATAGTCATGCGAGATGGAATTCACTCCTACCCACTTTAGGGTTTAGTAGAGAGGTTGTTCCCTTAAGTACTGACTCCAGGTCTTGAACAATGGGCCCACCCTCTCGTTGGCCCGAGAGGGATACGGTTTATTGGTTGGACCACAAACCAAATTGTTCATTAGAGGATCAGTGGGACTTAAGGAACAAGAAGTAATTACAGGGGTAAAACGGTTTATTTGACCCAGCTGTAATTACGAACAACCTGTGAAGGATCGACTTACTAATCATGGTTATATCGAGTGGACTGAAATATATCTACAGTGAGGAGAGTGCAGCCACTGGGCTTTAGTGGAGTGTCCCGATGGTTAACGAATGTTGATTAGCTAGGCTAAAGAGTTTGGCCGGTTAATCTCGTATCGTTAGAGCTCATGATCTGTAGGTCCATTAGGTCCCCTTACTAGCTCAGACTAAGCCTTGGAATAATTTGAGAGAAAAGAATTTGAATTGTTCAAATTCGAATTTGGGAGAAAAAGTTAATTATATGCGATATACTTAACGTATCATAGCTTAATTATGAATTAAACTATGATAAAGAAGAGGTGGAAATATTTAAATATGATTTAAATATTCGTTCGGTTTAAAACATGAATAGGGATTCATGTTCGAACGTTCGTTTTGAGAAATTAGGATTGGTCCAATTATTTAATTTGATATTTGATATTAAATTAAATATTTATTTAAAATTAATTAAATTGTTTAATTAATTAAAAATTGATTTTAATTTAAAATTAATTTTATATTAATTTTGAATTAAAATTAAAAAAGAATTCAAATTCATTTGGAAATGAAATATGGACCAAGTTCATAACTTCTTCACCAAGCTTATTGTTTGAAGCATATCTTCTTTCAATTGGCTTCTTCACAAAGCTTCTTGTTTGAAGTTTATCTTCATTCAATTGGCTTCTTCACTAAGCTTGTGGCTTTCTATAAATAGAGAAGAAACACAATGGAGAAAGAAGATTAGAAAAACAAGAGATTTTTGTAGAAAACTCTCTAGCTTTTTTATTTAGATCTTTACTCATTCTTCTCCCAATTTCTCTCAATCAAAGATCTCACAATCCATTCCAAGGGCTGAGAATAGTAGGGAAGACTCTAGTGGTGGTCCAAGTAGTGTTGGTGATCCAAGATTTGCAAAGAATTTGGAGATTTTGAGCTACAAAGGTATGTGTTCATACTTTCCAGTTTTTTCCAGTTTTGAGCATGTTTTTGTATGATAAAATTGATCAAATTAGAGTGCTCAAGATCCAAAATTGCTTCCGCATTCTTAATATTCACCCCTTCAAAGGCACCCAACCTTATCCATATACTATGACCCTTTAGGTTATTTCTTGAACATGATCATCTCGTATGTCAACCACATACTGTTCAAGATTACACTAATAACCTTGGATTTTTCATATAATGGATAATATTATATTGAAAATAAAATAATCAAAATTATTATTAATTATTAAATAAATTATTAATTACGAGGCTTTAAGGCATAAATCCCAACAGTAATAAATTATTAATTTTGTTAATTAACTTTTGAATGTAACTTCCAATTTATGTTCTAGTTGAAAGTAAGAAAATTGTTTCAAATAGTTGGAACATTTGTTATCATTCACAAAAAAATAAACCATGTCATGATAACGTTTTTGGCCATGAGTTGGCACACATAACTAAACATATCACCATAGGCTACTTTAGTTAAATACCACACAGCCTTACAAACAAAAACCCAACGAAGAAAATAAGTAAAGATAACATGATAAGTAAAGTGAACGTAGTGTCTTCACCAAAATGATCCAACAAAAGTTAGTGCGATGATCCTGAAGAGGAGGGACCGGGTTGTCTTCCCAAGATCCGCATGCAACACTTGTATTTCCACTCTGGTGGGTAGTCGAGGAAGGAGTGAAATTTAGAGGTATTAGCTAGCAAAGTCTCGGCTACGACCAAACAATCATCTATATCCATTCCAGGTATGGCCTGAAGTTCCCCATACAGTTGCTTACGTCGGACGGACTCCATTTCATGTTTCTCTTTCGGCCAAAGGGCGATCTTCTCGATATGGGTCGATGCCCATCTCATCTCTGTGCGAAATACATCAGCAAGTTCTCCGTGAAACATGCACCTCTTCTTACTCACCATGGATCCTCATGCCCCATCATTCCTCAAGTTAGGTGTGGTAGATACGTCCTCCCCAAATGCAGTTTCACATATAAGTGGGTCAGGTACTGGGAGATCATGGAACTCTGGGCTAATGTCATCGTCCACGTCTGTGTCTGTCGCTGAGGCCATGTCAATCGGAGTCTCTGCCCTCACACCGGTTGCCCTGTCTTTGCCGAAGATAATTGCTAGGTCATCAAAGAATGGAAATGGCTTGTTCCTGAGACCTCGAGTGTTGGGGTGTCCCTGCATGTCACACGTAAAGACTGTTAGGATTAACATGTTCATTTGTACATGTTTTTTATGGCTCGAGCAGAAATCGTATTTGTGTTTTACCTTAACCCAATCATCAAAAATCGATTCCTCTGCCTCAATACATTTTCGCTCTTCGTTCCACCCAAACCCACTGCATGTCGGGCCCATCATCTCAGCAATGGCGCCATATTGCTTTTTTAGAATCCTTACTCGTGATTCTAAGTTCGGCGAGACCTGGATGTCGCTTCCTGGTAGCTTTTCCTTCATCAGTTTTTGTACTTGTACTAGATATCCAAGCCTAAAGGTCCCATTATCACCTCTCCACCCACCTTGTTGAACAAGTTGCATCAAACACTAGACCAACACCTCGTCCTCCATTACATTCCAAACATGTTTAGGGGCATTTTCTTTAGAAGTTGCCATCTACATGAATAAGATAATGGAAATACTTAAGTTAGATGTATATACAACAACAATTATCAAACCAGACATGCATATTATGTATATCATAAATCCATAAGTAAGAAACATAATGGTACTTTGTTTAAACACAAAATACATGATTCAACCATGTTACAAATCAACCAAGTACATTGTTCGTATTCAAATCTACGAAGCACAACAATTACGAAATTCGATTTAAACACAAAACATAAGTGCAAATAGTGGATTTGATCATGTTACAAAAAATATTTCATGAATTGTTCCAGGCATCAAACATTTGGTTTGCAAGTGCATCCCTCCATTCATTCCATGCCCTAGTTGATTCAATGAAATTTATGTTGTTGGAGCCCATCCCATTGGAAACAACTTCACCAAAATACGCCTCTTCATACATTGGATCAGAACCCATTTCTCTCAGTATCAAGTTATGTAGTAGGCAACAGGCGGTTATAGTCCTACACTGGATCTGGCAGGGTAATAGGACTTCCCTCATAAAATGGCCCACCGACCCTTCAACATCCCAAAAGCCCTCTCAATAATGTTTCTAGCTCCAGAATGCCTCATATTAAATAGCTCTTTTGGACTTGTGGGTGGATTCCCTCCGCGCCACTCAGTGAGATGATAGCGTTGACCTCGGTAAGGGGCAAAGAATCCTTCTGCATTAAGGTATCCAGCGTCACACAAGTAGTAATAATATGACCATTGTGTTATTGTTACAAATGAGCAGACTTAGATTCCAATGTACACACATTAATACTGATGGAATAAGGAGAAGAGAGTGAGTCATCTTACCCCTAGGGACTTGTAGACCGTTAGGTCGTGATACTGCAACTCTTAGCACTCTAGAGTCTGACACAGAACCTTCCCACCCAGGAAGGACGAATATGAACTCAGCATTCTGTGAGCACACAGCTAAGACGTTCGTAGCAACCTCCCCATTCCTGGTTCTATAACGAGGCCGATCAGTTGCACTTACGTTCACCTTAATGTGTGTGTCGTCCAGCGCACCTAGACAATTATGTTAAGAGGTTACAAACTTCAGTGGTCCATTTAGGGTAACATAATATAAGAATATAAGTTATGGGCGACACAACTTGTATACCTCGAACCACCGCCACCTCTCATCAGAACAGTTATTCGTTACTGGGTCAGGTGTCTTCAAAAGGATTTCATGAAGTTTGAGTACCGCATTGAGAACAGCGTTGAAGTGTTTAGACACTGTCTCACCAGAACGTGCAAATTGTTGTCGAACAACTCTATTATTCACATCGTGAGCTAAAATATGAAGGAAGATCGCAACCATCTCTTCCACATCAACGCATTGAGTTGCTGATAAACCCCAGGTCGTTTTGAGTAAGGTACACAAAATGGCAAAACATCTCCTGTCCATTCGCGTACTATCATGACCAGCCAAGTCATACTCGTGGATAAGGCGAAAAAAATTAAGCTGCCTAATTTGGTGTCGAATATGGGATGATTGATTTTCTATTCTCCCTTCTCCAAGTCTCATAGCCATGTTGAACAATACCATCTATTGTTGTTGTGTTGTGCAAACGATAGTGAGTATTGCAATCAACTCATGCGGTTCAACTCCTAGACCATCCATTAACACTGGGGGAAAAAGAACAAGAAAGAAGGTTCCTAGGTACATCAGTTTGAATGCTTTATTCATGTACCTACTACTAGCATTATAAGCGTCATACTTGAGTGTTTTGTGGAACATTGGTATGATCATTGTAAACATGTTGTATAGAGCTGGATTGGCCATAGGACTTGTGTAGTGCCACGCTAAAGGAATGCACTTCTCTATGGCATTCATACCATGTCCTATAAATCTCTGGCCTACGACCGATAAAGAGGACATATAACTTCTTTCCCCCTAATAGTCCTAATGGCGATATTAAATATGGTTTTAGGTGCATTCGTAGAAGTACATGTTTGTAGTAAGAAACACATAAAATAGATTTCTATTTCAATACAATAAGAAATAAAGTTATTTATCATGATCCAACATCAATTAAGAGAAATTAGAAATGCAAAAGAGTTTTTATTTTCTAATAAAAGGAATATGAACAATTTTTTAATTTTTTTTTTTGGTGAAAGCGAATTCAAAAAATCTACCAATAAAAATAAATTTGATTTGGTAAATGAAGGAAAAAAGCACATTGTACTTTTAAAAGTAAACTAAACAAATCGATTTTCATGAAATAAATAAGAAATTAGACGTGAAAAGGACGAAGCATAATTTATTTTTGAAAACATGAATTAAAATAAATTATAAGTGAAAAGAATATTTCTTTTCCAATCAAACATGAATTAAAATAAATTGTAAATGAAGGAAATTTTTTTATTGAGATCTCTTAAAAGTATACTACAAAAATCAATTTCCATGGAAAAACTAGAAGTGATAAGAATATGTATTTTATAATCAAAGGAATGATGTCCATTTATTTTTTGGTGAAAATGAATTCAAAAAATTTATAAATTAGAACAATTTTTATTTTGTAAATGAAGGAAATACGACATTCTACTTTAACAAGTAAATTAAGAAAATGTTATAAATGAAAAAAAGAAAAACATCATTTTCTAATCAAGGAATAAACATTATTTTTTAAAACATGACTTTGTAAAAAAAAGGTTGACCTTATACAATTTTCCACATTCTACTTCTCTCATTGTGTAAATTTTATTCAATAAGAAATGAAAAGGGGAGGAAAATACAGATAAAATTATTTATTTGATTTGAAAACACGACAATTTTTTTTTTCAATTTATTGTCCAAATTTGTTCCCTACCATTTTTAACCATTAAACCATGAAATTTGGGTTGAATGTTAACATGCACTTCATATTACTTTGAAAAAGTATTTCTGTTACACAAAATTTCCACTTTGCATATGAAATTATTCTTATTTTAAAAACACATTTCTTGAAAAAAATTGTGAATCAACCAAGCAATCAAATGTGAGGTGGGTTTGTGCAAGTATAATATTAAATACAGCAATCCAAAAAAAAAAGTATGATCATATTCATAACACAAAAATGCATACACGATGTATGGTGAAGTTCATAATAAACAAATAAAAATAAATAAAAGTAGAATGAAGTTCTTAATAACCTCATACAATAAAAAAAAATTATGTTCAACTCCATAACAAACAAATACATGACAAAAATATGTTCAAGTTCTCAACAAATAAATACAGTAGAAAATCAAAAGACATTACGTAATGGTTTGTGTCTTTCTTTTTGAGATCCACAAGGTGCACAAGTCAAAGATCGATCTACTATAACCCTACAAGTAAGAAGAATTAAAAAACTTAGCATAGGCAAAGGGAAAATGTATGTAAATACAAATGAAAGAAATTGTATGCAATGATTACCTTAGATATGGTTCGTGGATCGTTCACCTTACGATACTTGAATGTAGAAACGAACGTGAATAGCATATGAAATGATCACCACGTACAATGAATGGGGTAGAAGAATATAGAAAAAGAAAATAGATTAGTTCACGAGAATGGATGTAAACAGACATAGAACATGAGCTAAGTGTATAAGTGAGAGAAAAAAATGAGCATACCAAGGCCAACGAGAAGAGACAACTAACTCCCTCAATGCAAATGGGCAGATAAGTATACAAATCAGAGGGGTGGTGTTCTTGTGGTGAAAGGTGGCTTATTTATAACAAAATATGATTAGTGCAAGGCATTAGTGAATGCATTTACTTAACCCAACCACCCATGAAAAGAAAGAATGTCATCATTACAATGTATTGGATAGGAAGATTTGAATGAGATATAATGGTCACTTCCTAACTTAATACTGTCAAGTAGCAATTAATTATGTTTAGATAAATTAATAATTAAAAAAATATTAATTACTGGTATAAAGGATCAACTAACAACATCTAATAACATACTTAATACTGTTTAAAAATAATCAGGTGGGTGGGGTGAGATGACAAATAATCAATTGTGGGCTGTAAATGCAAATACTACCAAAGATCAGCAGCAACCTTAATCAGAACCCAATTTTGAAATTTTCATATTGTCAGCAAGATTAACCATAACAAAGTAATTGTCAACAAGAAACAGAAATAGAAAATCACGATGAAGGATGTAAATTTAAGGAGACATCAGGCATGTTTGCGTTATTCCAGAACAAAGAGATTGTCAACAAGCAATAGAAATAGAAAATCACAATGGAGAATGTAAATTCATGGAGGCCTCAGGCATGTTCGCTACATTCCAGAACGAGAAATTGTCAACAAGCAAACAGAAATAGAAAATCACAATGGAAAATGTAAATTCAAGGAGGCCTCAAGCATGTTTGGTTCATCCCAGAACAAAGAAATTGTCAACAAGCAACCGAAATAGAAAATCGGAGGCCTCAAGCATATTTGCTTCATCATTGGCATATGAGACAGAAAACCATAGAACATGTTGATCATCATTGGCCATATAAGTAAAGAATAAACCTGTTAAACCGAATTGGAGAACCTCTCCTACCGAACTCCATTCAACCTAACCAAACCCCCTACCATGCCTCGTGGAATGATGATACTTGATGTTGCCTCACAATCCCAAAAACTAGAGACACATGGACGATTGTTCTGTTGGGAGGAAGCCACATTTCGAGACGGCAAGAGGCAAGATTCTATTGTTTGGAGTGGTAAAAGATGCTATTCAACAAGGACAGGCCAATTGACAAGTCCTCGCATAGAACCCTCATCCCTCGCCTCTTGGTCCTCCACCAACCCGCTCGAAGCCCGACCCGATTTGATACCCCACACCAAATTTGACGATCCCTCGTCGATGCCCGAAGATCATTTCATTCACAGACGATGCTTCATGTGGATCTAAGAGCAACCCACTGCCATTCGTTAGCCCACCGGAGCAAACACAGAGGACATTGAACAGAGGACATCGAAGGGACGATGAAAGTATGAGCGAACGAGGCAGAGAGAAAGAGATATGGGCGAAAGAGAGAGAGACTAGACCGTCAATGGCAAGAGGAGGGATTGAGTGTTAGAGTTCCAGTGAGAGGTGAGGAAGAGATGAGGGAGATGGGATAATTGATGAGAGATGACATAAACCATCAGTCGAGGAAACAACTCATGATCAGAGTGAAGGCAGAGGAAAAGACGTTGCATAAAAACGGGAGACTAGGGTTTGTATTACAGATGTGCAAAACGCTGGGTAGGGATTTGAAAACTGGTTTTTAAAACCCTTTAGCCCAAACATGGACTTGGATTCAAAACCCAAACCGGCCCAAACCCTACACAGGGGGTAAAAGGTTTAAGGTGAAAATTGTAACATTTATTAAGTTAGAAATTAACGTTTTAAGATAGAAATTAACGAAGGCGTGAGGGACCAGCGCCATTAAAAAAAAAGAAAAAAGAAAAAAAAAAAACGGTCATCACCGCCATTGATCCAGTCGAGGCAATCCCGCGCCCTTGCATTCTTCTCGTCTGTTTCTCCCGCGTCCATCTCTCCAATTTCCTTCGATTTTCAGTCCCATGAGTAACTATGGCTTTCCAGAAGATCGAAGTAACCCCATTCTATACGATTCTTCTATGGTTTACTTTGTACGCGATAACGTACTGCTCTGCGGAATCGTCGACGTGCTTGATGGTGTACAAGGAAGGCGGCGCTCCGGCGGTATTCCAATCCCCGAAATGCCCTCTGTGGAAGCTTTCCGACTACGCTTTTCAATCTCCCAACGCCCCTCATTGTCAAATTGCAATGCATCAGGGCCGACGGAAGTATCAGGAGGATCGCACTCTTTGTGCTCTCGATGTTCGAATTCCCTTCCCAAGTATTGCTCTCTCTTCCTTGTTCGCTTTTGAATATTCATTCTGATTTGTGAATATACATGTTCCAAACGGAAGTAGGAGCTCCGTTGCATACAACGTTTATTTGTTTAAAATTCGAGAAACCATGGAATTAGGAGCTATGTGCATGTCCTTCACTTAGCCTATTTGTCAAAGGGGGTGCGTTTTCTTTTTATTTGGGGAAGCCCGTGTAATTCTAGTGAGGTTATTTCCATAGAAATGTTACTCGCTCTTACGAATACGTCTCAATTTTTCTCTTCCAGATTGCATGTTAAATATTTCCAAATGATAATTAAATCGGTGTGAAATGTAATCTTCAGCTCCTTTCTTAGAATGATTAGCAGAAATCAAGTCCTTAGTGTAAAGCATGTTATGCAGAGGGAAGTTTCTCTGTTGTCACTATTAGATAATATGAAGTTCCATCTCAAAATCAATTAGCAATGGGAGGAGTAACACATGTATCTTATAAATTGTGAAGTCACTTTTCATCTTTCAGATGTGGGATCCTCAACATGCCCCCACCATTCTTGAATCGGATCCCAATTTTAATTTTTTGGACCGAATACTCGTTTGGGTTTAAGATGATGCCTCTTTGGGTTCACCATTCTTGAATCGAATCCCAATTTTTAATTTTTTGAACCGAATATCTATTTGAGTTTTATGGGCTCTGATACCATATTAAGATTACATGGGATTCTATCTCAAAACCAATTGGCAATGAGAGAAGTAGCCCATATATCTTATAAATTGTGAGGTCTCTCTACATTTTTCCAATGTGGGATCCTCAACATGCCCCTTCAAGATGGTACCTCTTTGGGTTCACCATTATTGGGTCGGATCTCAATTTTTGGATTGAATACCCGTTTGGACTTCATGAACTCTGATACCATATTAGATTACATGCGGTTCCATCTCAAAATCAATTGGCATGGGAGGAGTAACACATGTATCTTATAAATTGTGAGGTTACTCTTCATCTTTTAGATATGGGATCCTCAACAGTTACAACTTTCCATTTAGAAAAATGCATTTGGTTTTTTCTTCTATTTTGGAGCCTGATATATTTAATGTTTGTAGGTAAAACAGGTCTTACGGAAGTCCCTGTGGGAATCATAGCAGTTTTTGATGGTCATAATGGAGCTGAAGCTAGTGAGATGGCTTCAAAGATTTTGTTGGAGTATTTTGTCGTGCATACTTATTTTCTTCTTGATGCCACTTATTCTGGAATTTTCAAGAGATCCATTAAGACATTTTCAAATGAGAGGGAACATGGTACCATCTTTAATCAGCTTAGTTGGAATGAGGAAATTAGTAACCGTGATCTGGAACTTGGAAGGTGCTTCTGCTTATAGCTTTAAATGTTTTCTATCTATCATATTTCAGTAGCTATGGATTTAAAAGCATTATTTTTTTTATTATTAGTATTATCTTGTGTTTTGTTTGGATAAGAGACAAAGCCTTCTGTCTAAAAAAAGTTAATTAACAAAAAGTTTTAAACAAAGAGGACCGATTGGAACCTTTAAATTTTCTCTTGTCCACAAATCATTCTTTTCACTTCTTTTGTCTGAGAAGATCTCGTAGTTGCATTCTAGCCTCAATTCCCAAGCAAAGCCTTCACCCTGTTCATCAATTGAATTCTGCCCTCTTTGATAAATGATAGAGATTTTTGCAAGTGCATGGATCGCTTTTAGTAAATACAGTATTGAATAAAGTAGTTCGTCTCCATGGGGTTTGTTAATTTACTAATAATTATCAAATGAGCTAGACCTTGGTCTACTTGATTGATCTCTTATGCATCAGCAATGACTTCTACTAGGTTGCGGCTCTTGGCTTGAGCCACAATGCCACACATACACATATTTACACACATATATATGTATGTGTATATGCATGCATGTACATATGTTTTGTGGATGGAGAGGGTTGTCAATAAAAGAGGAGAGGAAATTAACTTAAAAGGGCATATGTTATGTTTATTTTTTTTAATGAAAAATGAAACTTTTCATTGAATAAATGAAAAGAGACTAATGCTCAAGGATACAAACTCCGCAACGGAGTGACAGAATAACCAAGAACCAAGAACCATATAGAAACAAAAGGAACGCTAAAGCAACCCAAGAAAGAACAAGAAACTGAAAAGAAACTTCCAGAAATAACAAAAAACTATAGGGCAAGTGAATGCAGAGGAAACCCTCCAAGCAAAAACTTGCAACAAAAGAGCCTTAGAAGCCAAACTCAACACAGAAGGCTGGCCCCGAAAACTGCACAAAAGGCCATAAAAAACGAGAAGAAGACACCTCCAAAACATCAGGAAAACTGCACAACAGGCCAACAGAAACTTGAAGAAAACACCTTCAAAGTAACAGAAAACACGAGGCCAAGAGAACTACTTAGGACCAAGCTTTCCAACCACAAATCTGAGAGGAGAGCTTAAAATGCATTTATCAATAGCAAATTTGGATTGGGAACTTGAGAAGGAAAACTCCCCAACGCAAGTGACCTGTATTGAAGCCCTTGAGATGACAAATAAACCATCCCATTCATTGGAAATAAAAAAGCTGACCAACAAAGATTGCCGACCCTCATCACCCAATCATGACCAAGTGAATTTGCCATGAGATAGTGGAATTTCCATCAAACCAAGCTCATAAATTTTTTGATAAAAAAGGCGCATGCCTTTGGTTTGTCAACCAATTAGAAACTCTCATGAACCCAACGGGTTATGTTGAAGACTCCACCTCCACACCAAGGGGCAACACAATAGGACTCTAGATAGTGTAATTCACTCCAAAGATGTCTTCTTTCTCTTTTAATACTTCCTAAAATTTCACCGTACTCTCATTCCTCATTATTAGCATGTCACTCGAATGACCATATGATTCCACCTTTACCCAATTTATATCTTCTGAGCACCAAAAGGATTTAATGAGCCATCTATTAAAGGATCCAATCTTGGTTTCTTGGATGAGCACCATACATTGCAAAAATGTTGCAAAAATTTCTTCAAACTAACTCTTTTAGAACGGACCCCCACACCCCTAGTATTCCAAGATATACTTTTCATTGGAAAGCAAGAAGAGATAGGAACTTACTGTCAATTCTTTTTACTAACCACCTCTGGTATCAAAGATGGAATTTCCCAAAATTGAAGTCCACTAGCTTCGATTAAAGAGGAGAATTTGCATAGAGTCATAGGGATATCAAGTACATTTATAGCAAAGGCTTGTTTACTTGGAGTCTGAATAAGGAGTCAAATGCTGCTGCATAGGAGTCTTCAATGACTATATCATCCAACAGATTACACAAAGGCTGCTGTTTGTTCTCTACACTGCATGTGTTATGTTTATTATCTCAGTACAAGAATCTTTTATTCATTTGTGTTCAAAGTTCTATCCTTTTCCAGGCTTAAATACCTACTTCCAGCAGATTTTGATGATGATTTCCATTTGGAAATTTTGAAAGAAGCACTGTTGAGAGCTATACAAGATATTGATAAAACATTTTCCAAGGTAAGTTGTATTTGATGTCTCTTTAATTCGTGTGAGAATTGTTGCACTGGATACTGACATAATCTATTGAATTATGAAGGAAGCACATAAAAATAATCTCGTTTCGGGCTCTACTGCTACTGTTATATTATTAGCAGATGCACAAATTTTGGTTGCAAACATTGGTGACTCGAAGGCTTTCTTGTGCTCTGAAAAATTTCAGTCACCTGCTGAGGCTAAAGGTCAGCGGGAAAGCTCTTGAAATTAGATTGTATTAAATATGTACCTTCCTTGTGCATTGGGCTGGTCTTCTTATCAGATTGAACCAGCAAACTGAATCAAACCCATTGGATAATCTTGTTTCCATCCTTTATTCTTCTTACTTTTTCTTAAATCAGTTGTTTAGAAACTAATAGTTTTGTTTTGTCTGGTTCATGGTTATGCCTTTTCTTTCCTTTTAATATAAACTATTTGGGTTCCTGTATAACGTATTTCTTTTTGGTTTTCAAAACCACATATGCATGCCCTGGGTGCATGGTTTCTTTGACTGTCTTGTCGCTGTGATGGCTGAGTGTTTTCAGCCTGCAATATTTATTATATAATATATTTTACTGAAATATAGAATCGAAACTTATTTTTCTTACACTTAAAGACCAAAGCAAAATTGAGCCTAACCAATTAACTATAGTTTGGTTTGGTTTATCGTAGTATTGTGGTTTGGTAATCTACTGACAATAGACCCTCCACATATCTCCACAATGGTATGATATTGTCCACTTTGGACATAAACCCTTATGATTTCGCTTTTGGTTTCATCCAAAAGGCATTTAGTAGGTTTGTTGATTAACAAAATTTATCACCCGGTTTTAAGTTAGAAAATACCAACTCTTTCTAATTGAATGTTTGAAAAGTTGAAACTTCAGCCGTACAAGTTCTTTTTTTATTTTTGAACAAGAAACGAAATTTTTCACTAAGGGAAGGAAAATAGACTAATGCTCAAAAGATACAAACTCCACGAGAGAGTGAAGAAACAAAACAAAAAATAAAACACAAAAAACAATAAGACTAATGAGAAATAAAAGCATCCCAATGTAAGTAAATATCATTGAACAACGGTACAAGTTCATTAGTTGAATACTTATTATATTTTATCTGTTCTTTATCTTAACAATCATCTTTCTTTCTCTTCCCCCAACCCTTAGGCTCTTCTTTTAAGCTCTTGTCTCTTATCCATAAAGAACAATCTTCTTTCTCATGTCAACAAAATCATGGTAAAAGTTTTTCTATTAATTGTTTTTGTTGAATTGCAGCTACCTTTTTAAGGTTATACAAGCAAAAAAGATATAGCGGCGCCTCACGTGCAAGGGGTTATGGAAATTCTAGACCAGACTCGTTTGATGGGCTGACACATTTTTATGTCAAAGAATTGACTAGGGATCATCATCCAGATAGAGAGGATGAAAGATCTAGGGTGGAGATTGCTGGGGGTCATGTTATTGATTGGGGTGGTGTACCTCGAGTAAATGGTCAGTTGGCTATAAGCAGAGCAATTGGTGATGTGTCTTTTAAAAGGTGAAATTTACAAACTTAATAATTCTCTTGATTTGAGGGAGCGGTTCATTTTAGTTACCATAGATCTTGTACTTAATGCAAACTTATATAAGATTCTGGGCAGTATATTATTAATAAGCATCGGGAATCTATAATCATTAATATTCCTAGCGAGTAACTTATTTATTTTATTCAATTATCAGCTATGGGGTTATATCTGCACCAGAAGTGACTGACTGGCAACCTTTGTCTACCAACGATAGCTATTTGGTGGCTTCTTCTGATGGCATTTTTGAGAAATTGAGCTCACAAGACGTTTGTGACTTGTTGTGGGAAATACACAACGATGGTATGTCAAGTTCTGAACATTCTCCTTCTTGCTCATACTCATTGGCGGATTGCATTGTTAGTACTGCCTTTGAAAGGGGCAGTATGGATAACATGGCTGCTATTGTGGTTCCTTTAAGACCTGCTATTTCTTCTCGGAGGTTTCAGGAGGGGAGCTTTGTTGCACAGAGAGACTCAAGTTTTCCCATATCTGGAATAGAAAAGCTTATTAAAGAGCACTCAGGTATTATTTTTGGGCCATTAAAATTATAATGTGTACATGGATACGACTTAGAGATGAAAGGAATCTCAGCTCATAGAAGTACCATTTTTCATAACTTTGAAATAATTTTATATATTTCCTTATATTTTTTGGAACAAGAAATGGAACTTTTCATTGAAAAAATGAAAAGAGACTGATGTTCAAAAGGTACAAACTCCACAAGGGAGTGAAACCAGTACAATAAGGATTACAAGGAAAAGGGTGGATGATTACATTTGACAGTCAAGTTTATATAAACTGTAAAACTGACAACTGTGAATTAGGAGAGTTGGTGTTGGGAAATTCTGAAGTTAAAGTGGGAGATGAACAGAGAGTTAAATTTGGGAAGATAATTGGGTGGATGATTACATTTGGTGGCCAAGTTTCAAAAATTTAATAGGTGGGGAACCAAAATTCAGACTAGTAAGTGATGTATGGGACTCAAAATGGAATAGTTGGAATAACATTATAAGACCTTTGTTGGAAGAAGAGGAAAGCAAGTTGCTGGTGATTTCAGACTTGCTGAAAAATCAGGTATTAATGTTTGAAAATGATGGGAGAGTTCGGTTGTTGGAGATTCACTGTTAATTATCTTTCTTGTAGTCTCATTGTGATTGGTAAAGGTTGTGTTTTGAACTAAGATTTTTGTTCGACAATTTGGAGAGGATCTCGCTCAAAAAATGTATATATATTTTTTCGCTTTAAATAAAAATGGTAGGGGAGTCATAGTTAGCAAGGAATCTTGCCGATTCCTTCATTTCACACTAGATGCTATAGGTATTTAAATGCTGTTAATTCATTCTGAGAGAAAGCGAAGAGCTTTTGACAGAAATGATTTTTGAGCCTTTGCTGCTTTGATCACGAGGATTGTGAGAGTAAGATTCAACCATTCAAATTTATTTGAGTTTTTTTTTTTGGTAGAGTTATGCATGATGTATAACAAGTGAGCGAATTTGGATGTTAATCTTACCCAACTTGCCGGGATTGTAGGGTATGTTTTATGAGAAGACTTGAAAGTGAAGTTCTCTAATTCTATATTATAATTTGTAGACGTTCTATTAACTGTATGTTGTTGATTGAGACGGAGAGATAAAAGAAGAGAATTGAAGTTTAAAGACCTGACATGTTCTAAGAACTGGATTTAATAGAATGTTGGTATTATCTAGTTTAAAACTCCCCTCTCCGAAGTGCTGAATTTGGCCTTTGGCAAGAAAATTATGTTCTATCGCAAAACTTTTTAGACTCCAAAGACCAAACTAGGATGAAAAATTTTAAATTTATACATCAATCTAGGAATTGATTACCAACATGAACATAGCTGAATTGGTTAAGGCAATATATCATCGACTAAAAGGTGGGAGGTTCGAATGTCTACCCTCTCATGTTGTTGAACTCAAAATGTAGGAATCTGATCATTTGGATATATTTCAAGTGGACCTCGCTTTGTTGGAATTCTGAGCATACAAAATGTTTGTAAGGACTTGAAACATATGCAATTAAAAATAGGAAAATAGTTTGAAAAAAAGAAAATTTGGTGGTTTTTTGCTGCCCAGTCAACAGGAAAATATTGTCCTTAAAAATATTATTTAGACTTTTGAGAATGTGCATTTTCTTAGGATTAACCAACAGAGTATTGAATATCCTTGTTGAATGTTCTACTTGTTGCATGTCAGGATGAAGTAATGATGGAACTCCATTTTAATTTTAGAGACAAAATAATTTTTTAAATTAAAACTTTCTTATCAAGTTGAATATTTTTTTAGGTTTGTAATTTAGGTATTTACGTGGAAGTTAATAATCTAGTTATTTTAGTGATTATTTATATGCTCAAATTGATTTTTCTTTTATTGCACTGATCAGCCAAGGGCATTTCTTCCAATGCTGTGCAATTGGAGCATTCTCATCCAGTTATGTCCAAGTTCAAGAGATTATTAGTAAGGCTTAAAGAAAAAAGTTTATTTGATTTGTCTTCCTTTCTTGAAGTTATTTATTTAAAAAAATTAATGTAATAATTTTTCTGTTGTTTCATGGAAGTTCTCGAGGTCCTTATTTATTTTTGACCATTGGCGCTTATTATATTTTTGCATTTTTCCTAATTTACATGGCTATTGTTTTAGTTTGAAAGATGGAGGAACTGCGATTTTTGATGGGAAAAGTTAATATACTTTTTTTTTGCCTTTGAAATAATTAATTCTTTTAAATGCTAGAAGTAGTAGTTTGGAACAATTTCCTGCTTTTTTCACTTTTAGCATGGACATCAAATTCATGGTCGACAATTTAGTAGGCATTCTTATGATCATATCATTTCTTCTTCTTTGCAGTGTATTTGCGAATGTTTCCTTTTGGTTGAATATTTGAGTTGCCTTTATGTCGAAGCAATTTTTTCTTCTTGATCTGTTGATAGATTGGTTCTATCCTCGGTGAGGAGGCCTGCCTTTCCCCCCCTGCAATTATGTATTTATGAATGGAATTCTGTTATGATGAAATGAGCATTTTCATTTATTTACCAGTGACAAAATTGATTTTTCAGGAGGCAATAGACTTTCCAGTTATCTCTCTCCTTTTCTTTTTCTGCAGTATTTGTAGCCCTGCTCACTGAAAAAACTTCTACCTTTAATTGTGTCAAGGTTATTGTATGCATTGTTTATGACTTCGCTAAGTTGTTCCCATTGTTACTAAAATCTGGTTTATGATTGGTGACATGGTCTAGGTTGAAGGAAGACACAATAATCTGGGATGTTTTTATCTGTCTGAGAATCTGGATGAATACAAGGATTACGTGTTGAGAACTCAAAATGAAGAAGAAGAATATTTATGTGATCTACCCCACGCTCTTCCAGAATCCTTCAATCAGCCGTCTGGTAAATGAAGTGTTTAATTCTTTTTGGTGTTGTTTTACGGCTGACCACAAGATTCCATGAGTTAGCATAGCACGTTCTGGGAACTTTTTAGTTGGGAAGGGACTAAGTCCTCTGTTGCAGATTTATGAACCATTTTCTTTCTTCGACTTTAGTGCTAATACGACATTCTCTCATCTATTATTATTGGTCAACTACATATGTGAGCTAAAATGTATGAGCACCGTATAGTAGAGGAGTGTTTTGATCATAATGCGTATGAAACTGACACATGATGGCTCGTTTGTATTTGTTTCTCTTCCCTTTATCTTTCTCCCCGCCCTCCCTTTTTTGGTCTCAAGATGGCTGGTCTGTCTAATGATTTTGAAAATGACACATGATATTTTTGGTTGGAAAGGAATTGGCAAACTTTCTGAGAACGTTTCTAATTATTCCTTTTTTGGTATTTAAATAAATTGTATCTTTTTTAGTTCTTCTCCTTTGGCTTGTTGTGGGTATTTTCTTTCCTCTTCTTGAGTGTTTTTCCCTTCTATCCAGACATTCTGAGTTTTCCTCATTCTTTACTGTAACTTTCTCCATTCTTCTTCTTCTTTTTGCATGTTCTTTTAATTCAATCTAGGAACTCTTTAAGTTTTCTCCATTCTATACTGTAGTTTCTCCACTCTTCTTTTTCTTCTTCTAGCTAGTCACTCTCAAGTTTTCTCCAATGTATACTGTAGGTGGATCTTTAAATGTGTACAATGACCAAAGCTTGTGCTTTCATCTTGGAATGATTGGAGCTAAAGATCAGTGCTTTAATCCTGAAGGTTTTGCTAGTTTTATTGGTTTGCTTGAATCAATTCCTTTTCACGATCCTGGTTCAGATTATCAACTATTTGAGCATTCACCACCTGTATTGAGGTAGCATAAATTTTCTGGTATTTTATTTGTTTATTTATTTCTTTTTGATGGAAGAATAATAATTATGTTGGTAAGTTAAAGATGATTGTAAAAAATTCAAAAGGACGAGGATTCCTCATAGGAAAAGAATTATAAAAAAATTAGCCCATCTAGAACAAATTGAGGCAATTAAAAATCTAAAATCTAAAAAAATTACACTTTTAAATCAACAATGAATGAAGAATTTTATGTTAACCCAACTCATCAGAATCTCTGGTTTGTCTTTAAATCTAGGGTAAATAATGTTTAGTAGCAATTGCATTTTACATGACATCTAGATAGCCTCAGTGATGGACCGCTCCCCATAGTTGCTTTAGAATTACTCAAACAATAGTGAAGTAAGGGAGGCTTAGGAGAGATGAGTGGGAGAGATGAGTGTGAGAGGGAGTGCTCCGTTTCTAAAGATTTTTGTATTAGAGTTCTTTTTTGTAGTTAGTGGGTGGACTCCTTTTTTATGGGCTTGTTTTTTTTTGTATGCTCCTGTATGTTCTTTCATTTTTCTTCATGAAAGCTTGATTTCTTATTTTAAAAAAAAAAATATACTGATCTGGGAGGATTAGGGAGGATTAGGGATTGGTAACGTGAGGGTGAGAAACAAGACTCTTCTGGCTAAGTGGATATGGCGATTCCATCATGAAACCGATACCCTATGGCATAAGGTCATTGTAAGCAAATATGGTCCTCACCCTTTCGAGTGGACCGTTGGTGGGGTTTTAGGCACGCCCAGAAACCCGTGGAAAGATATTTCGTCGGAGGTTCCTTTTATTTCTCAGTTTGTTCTCTGTGTAGTGGGGGATGGGAGGGACACTTACTTTTGGGAGGATCAGTGGTTGGGGGATAGATCCCTCTGCTCCTTGTTTCCTCGGTTATATCACTTGTCATCTTTGAAGAACCATTCGGTGGCTTCGATCCTTTCCTTTTCCTCCTATCATCATGAAGCCATTCCTTCTATCTCCCTTGGGTTCTGTCGGGCGTTGACCAATAGGGAAACGATCGAAGCTACCTCTTTGTTATCTCTGATCAGTCAGTTTCAGTTCTTGCCTCATAGGAGGGACGTTCGCCTTTGGAGTCCTTCTCCTTCCAAAGGCTTCTCGTGCAAATCTTTCTTTCATTGTTTAGTCAGGCCTAGTTCGGCAGATGGCTCAGTGTTATCCTCTCTGTGGAAGGTCAAGATTCCAAAGAAGGTCAAGTTCTTTGCGTGGCAAGTTTGGCACGGAAGGGTTAACACCCTGGATCGTTTGTTGGCCATGGGGTACCCCTTGGTCACCTTTTTGTTGTATTCTGTGCAGGCGGGCAGCTGAGGACCTTGATCATATGCTCTAGACTTGTGACTTTGCCCGAGATTTGTGGAACTGTTTCTTTCGGCAATTCAACTTCAGTTTTGTTTGTCAACAGGATAGTAGAGAGAGGTTCACAGATCTTCTCCTTAGTTCGCCTTTTCCGGAGAAAGGGTTGTTTTTGTGGCAGGTCGGGGTTTGTGTTATTTTGTGGAGCCTGTGGCGGGAGAGAAATAATAGAATTTTTCGGGGGAGAGAGAGTTCTTATATTGACGTATGGTCCCTTGTTAGATTCTATGTTTCTCTTTGGGCTTCGGTGTCGAGAAGTTTTTGTAACTATTCTTTAAGTCTTATTTTGCTTGATTGGAGTCCCTTCTTTTAGTAGGCTCCCTTTTTTGTGGGCTGCTTTTTTTGTATGCCCTTGTATTCTTTCATTTTTTCTCAATGAAAGTTCGGTTATTCATCAAAAAAAAAAAAAAAAAAAAAAATACTGATGCAAATTCTAGCCAATTTGGAGTCATTTTGAAATCCCGTTAGTCCTGTGTTGGCTATCTTGTCTCCCCCTTTTCGTATTCTCCCCTTGGTAATGAAATGCCCATTTTGTGTGTATGTATACCGACCAGGTTTACCCAATACACCTATATATCTATATGGGCCTCCGTCGAATGCCTGTTACCTACATGGGCCGCCATAATAACCGTTTCACGCTTACTCCTTCCTATCTCCCTCTTTTACTCTTTTTCTTTCATCCACATTTATGATTGGGGTATATCACAATCTTTTTTTTTTGGGGGATAGGAAATGAGAAAATGTATTGATCAAAAAGGCTCATTACAAAAAGGGAGTGGGCTATCCCCACCAAGCCACTGGATTATATAATAAGAGCCCCAGTTGGCAATGATATCCACTAGATTGTAATTACAAAACTCATTAGATAAAATGCACCAAGTAGAGGCAAAGACAGTCACTAAGTCCACCCATGAAGTTGTCTAGAAAGCTCTTTGTTTTCTCTCAAACCAAAGCCCCCCCATAAAGTCGCAGATACCATTGATCCCATCCCCTAAACTAAGGCTTGCCACTTGAAAGGAGAACCACCCAGGAGTTGGAGACCGCATCCTTGCAAGTTGCAACCGAAGTGGGACCAACTTAAACCAAAGTATGCAGAAGCTTGGCCCAACTTGCATTAGCAACTCTGCAAAGAAAGAACAAATGGTGGAGATTTTCCAGCTTGGGTTTACACAAACGCACCAGCTGGGGGAAATCAGGAAACTGTGAAGCTATTTTTAGAGCTTATCACAAGTATTTAGCTTTTCCTGAAATCCCACCCTATTATTGGGAGTAAGGGAGCTAACTACGAGTTGCAATCCGGTCCATTCTTCAATTTCATCATCTGTAAAATTCCTTCTTGGGTGAATATTCCACCATTGAGCTTCCATGGACCAAACTTGCTGGACCTACTGATTGTAGGGACAAACTTAACCTCTGTTTAAGATTGTGAAATATTTGGCCTTCCAAATATATCAGTGTCTTAAACAGAGGTATGTATTATGCTGCAAGGAGGACTGAAAACTATAACAGAAAAGAAAATTGGTTTGGCTCAAAGGGAGGAGTTATTTTTGAGCTAGTTTCTAAGCAGGGTGATAGCATTGTTGATGACGGAGGAGTTGGAGAAGAAATCTTGGGAACTTAGTCATGGGGTGCCAATACAGCAGACCGTCTTCAAAGGAGAATGCCATATTTCCTTCTTTCTCCGTCTTGGTGTTTAATGTGCAAGACTAGTTCAGAATCTCAATGTCATTTGTTTGGCTGTTGTTCTTTCACAAAAGCCAAAACAATATTGGAATTTAATTTTGGAGTGCTTCGGTTGGAATATGGTTACTCCAGGGAACATTTTTGACTTCTCATCTTTGGTTTTTGTGGGACATCCGTTCGAGGGAGACAAGAAGACATTGTGGCTTACCTTCAACCGTTCCTTTTTTTGGTCTCTTTGGTGTGAAAGGAATAGGAGGATTTCAATGACAAACATTCATCATTTGATGGATTTATAGATTTGGTTTTATTCCATGCTCTTTATTGGTGTAAATGTCCATACCCTTTTAATGATTACAGTCTTTCTTCTTAAATTTATAATTGGATCCTGTGTACTGCATTTATGCATGTTGAACTTACCTGGGTAATTTTTTCAGGGATCATCTTTTCCAGAGATAACACACACTTACTGTTAGAGTATTGATATAATTAAATTTACCATAACCCATAAGTTTAAGCTTTTGGGTTGATTGGTGATTTAACATAGTATCAGGGCAAGAGGTCTTGAGTTCAAACCCTTGTAATGTCATTTCCCCTCCAATTAATATTGATTTCCACTTGTTGGGCCTCTTACAAATTTCCAAGCTCACAAGTGAGGGGGAATGTTAAAGTGTTGATATAATTAAATTTACCATAACCCATAAGCTTAAGCTTTTGGGTTGATTGGTGATTTAACACTTACACACACATGTATATATTTAACTGTATATACAGCAAGATTTTAATCCTATTCCTTGTAAATATTTATTTATAGTACAATCAATAAACTCTCCCTTGTGGTCTTTAGGTATGTGTTAAAGAAAAGGTTTGGTCGGGGTTCCTATGGTGAAGTATGGCTGGCTTTTCATGGGAACTGCCAGGAAGCCTTTAGTCCAGTAGGAGAGAATATTTACGATTCGTGGAACTCATCTTTTGGAGACGCCAATGTCAGAAACTGTAGCCATTCTTCAAATAGTTCTCAAGCCTATTCTCTGGAGGATAACTTGTTCATCATGAAACGTGTAATGGTAATTTTTTTAAATGCTATGAATTTCACTTATTCACTTAGATCCCATGATGGTTCTTTTCATCCCACATTACTCTCTAAGATTTGACCTGTGTCGTGTGTTTTACTTCAATCAAATACTTTCAACTGCATCATTAGCTTGACAATTGAGACTACCTGGGTAAATCTAGGTTAAATGCGATAAAATAAGTTTCTAAAAGAATTCTGAAATCATTTAATTAATGAAAACTCTCCTGATCGTCCAGTAGAGAGCTTCTACACAGCTGCTGAAGTTGTTGCAATCAATACAGAAGTTTTTGAGTTTGTGGCATGGACAAGAATGAAAGAAACTTTTTTGATATGCCTCGTTCTGCCATGTTGGTGGCGTTGTTCACGAGGTAGAATTTTGGTTTCAGAAGAAGCATTAAGGGTCCAATGTCTGGTATTTATATTGACAATGAATATGTTGAAAGGGAACTAATAGGGGGTTTATGGGTAGGAGTAGTATGGTATTAGTAAGGGCAAAAGGGTAATTAGTTAGGGAGTGAGTTAGTGTATTTGGTTATAAATAGAGTTAGTGTATTTGGTTATAAATAGAGGGAGGGGTATTGAGGGAAGGCAGACAATTATTGAGTGATTTAGGGCTTGAGTTAGCATACTCAAGAGAGGGGAGGTTCCAAGTGCCTTATACTTGGTTTATCTTGTAGTTCTTGATCCATTACTTTTCAATATATTTTAGTGCTTAATTCCTGTTGGTGGTATCCTAACAATTAGTATCAAAGCATCGATTCAGGCCATGAAACAGTTGAATATAGACCGTTTGGATTGTCTGATAGAGTTGGTGTTGGCAGCTCAGCAGAGATGCGAGGAAACACAACACATTGTGAGAAAAATGCGAGAGCGTTTTGAGGAACTCGATCTCCAAAAGATGGAGAGAGAACAAAAACGAACGATGGAGAGAGAACAAAAACGACGAAGGTAGAATGATGACAGTAGCCGGATTGGAGAAATCGAAGAAGCAATGAAGAAAAAAATGAGCAAGGAAAATAAGAGTAGATCAAGGTTGGGCAGCAAAATCAAAAAAAAATTATTAGTTCGTAGTCGAAGAGTGGTGGGAAGGCGTCGAACTTACGCGAGGGCACCTTTGAAAGCGCGAATTCTAAAAGTGTTTTCGTGCAAGGAAACCGTGAGCATGTACAAGAACTATCAGTATTCAAAAGGAGAGTGGCCAAAGGGAAGAGAAAGAGGAGTGTGGCAGAATGAGCGACTTCGACAGCGGAAAATCTGCAAGGAATATGAAGAGAAGCGATGGAGAGGAGGCTGATCTATTTTCTGCTGGAGTTCGAAGAACGTGCACAAGAGGGCTGGAATAATACTTGGGGTGGCGAAATCAGAGTCTCAAAGGAGAAGTCGCGGCGAATACTACTGGAGCTGAAAAACCGGGGAAGGCGTTGACGACAAAGAAGTTCTTCTAGTGGAGGAAGAAAAATTGAAGAAAATAATCGATTTGTTGAGAATAGGAGGAAATCGGCCGCCGACGGAGGCCATTACTGGGGGCGAGGACTGGTACGATTGGAGATGAAGACGTGGTGGAAGTGTCGATTGAATTATGGTGAATGGGCGGCAAAGGTGGGAGGCAGTCACGGAAAAAAAAGAAGAAACAAGGGAAAAAGGGGCTAACCCTATGTATGTGGGCCAGATAGTGTGGAGTGGGCTTAGTTTAAAGGCAATAGTTGGGGCCCATTATTGTATAGTGGGAGTATGAGTTTTGGGCCAGATTGCCTTTATTTTCAAAACTAGAAATTGACCAGTTGCTGCAAGGTTCTACATGTTGTTGTGAGATCAAATATGAGAGAATCCTTATGCAATTCTATACAATAGAGCCCAATATATATAGGCATACATTGAAGCCCTAAACTAATAATAGTAAATTACAATAAAGGACAAAAGACTAATAAACTCCTAAATCCACATATATATATATATATATACTATAACACTCCCCCTCAAGCTGGAGCATATATGTTAATTATGCCCAGCTTGTTACAAAGATAATATATTCTAACTCCATTTAAAGCTTTCGTGAAAATATCTCCTAATTGTTCTCCGATCTTCACGTATCCAGTAGACACCAAACCTTGTTGTATTTTCTCATGAACAAAATGACAATCAATTTCAATATGTTTAGTTTGTGCATGAAATATTGGATTTGATGCAATATGAAGGGCAGCTTGGTTGTCACACCACAACTTGGTTGGAACTGTAATATTGAAGCCTAATTCGATCAAGAGTTGATGTACCCACATTATTTCACATACTGATTGTGCCATAACTCTGTATTCTGATTCAGCACTTGATCGTGAGACTACATTTTGTTTCTTAATTTTCCATGAAACCAAATTACCTCCAACAAAAACACAATAGCCAGAAGTTGATCTTCTATCTTCTCTTGATCCTACCCAATCTGCGTTAGAAAAACACTCGATCTTCATATGACCATGATCTTTATATAAGATCCCATGTCCAGGTGCAGTCTTCAAATAACATAGAATTTGTTGTATTGCAGCCTGATCCACTCTGGGTGAAAACATAAATTGACTCACAATGCTTATTGAATAAGCTATGTCTGGTCGTATCACTGTAAGATAATTCAACTTTCCAACCAATCTTCTATACATCTCAGGGCCTTTAAATGGTTCTCCATCTTTTGTAAGTTGCAGATTAGGCAACATTGGAGTATTACATGGTTTGGCTCCCAATTTTCCCGTCTCAGATAGCAAATCAAGCACATATTTCCTTTGTGACATAAAGATACCTTTCTTGTTCCTCATTACTTCAATACCCAATAAGTACTTTAATGTGCCCAAGTCTTTAGTATGAAATTGACTTTGGAGGAAAGTTTTGAGGGATAAAATGCCAGATGTATCATTTCCGGCAATAACAATATCATCAACATAAAGGGCAAGTAGAATAATACTACTCTTAGTTCGTCGGTAGAAGACAGAGTGATCTCACTTGCTTTTCTTCATTCCAAACTGCTCAAGTGCTTGACTAAATTTTCCAAACTATGCTCGTGGACTTTGTTTCAGCCCATACAAAGATTTGCGAAGGCGACAAACTTTATAATTCTCCCCCTGAGCAGCAAACCCTGGTGGTTGCTCCATATAAACTTCCTCCTCAAGATCACCATGGAGAAAGACATTTTTAATGTCAAGTTGATGCAAGGGCCAACATTGTGATGCAGCTATGGAAATGAATAACCTGACAGAAGTCAATTTGCTAAATTTCATTGTCTTAGTTCGAGCCCTAGAATAAATAAACGTGCAATTGTGCCTTTCGAATTAGTTCATTCTGATACCATGTTTGCGAGATCAAATATGAGAGAATCCTTATGCAATTCTATACAATAGAGCCAAATATATATAGGATACATGGAAGCCCTAAACTAATAATAGTAAATTACAATAAAGGACAAAAGACTAATAAACTCCTAAATCCACACACACACACACATATATATATACTATAACACTACCCACGTGAAGAAACAACTGCTATTGTACATCGCCAACTACCACCACTTGTGTTGTCGCAGCGAAATGGGGTCGATGAAGCACCGACCAGTTGGGTTGTGTCTTGTGTTAAAAAAAAAAAAGAGAGATTGTTGATCATTACCCAATTTTGGGAGTGTGTTTTGATAAGCACACCTTGAGGACAAGGTGTCGTTGAAGGGCGGAGTAATGTAAGGGAACTAATAGGGGGTTTATGGGTAGGAGTAGTATGGTATTAGTAAGGGCATAAGGGTAATTAGTTAGGGAGTTAGTTAGTGTATTAGGTTATAAATAGAGGGAGGGGAATTGAGGGAAGGGAGGCAATTATTGAGTGATTTAGGGCTTGAGTTAGCATACTCAAGAGAGGGGAGGTTCCAAGTGCCTTATACTTGGTTTATCTTGTAGTTCTTGATCCATTACTTTTCAATATATTTTAGTTCTTAATTCCTGTTAGGTGGTATCCAAACATACGTCAACATAGTTGTGGATGCATTTATGGAACTACGGTTATTTGGTTTTTAAAAATTTGACATTTTTATTAGTGTTTGTTCGAAAGAGTTGAGGCAGCAATCTTTTACATCTTGAACTGAATGTTTCTCGAATATGTGTCAAATGAATTAATCTTGAAGACCTAGAATTAGTTGTTAAGATATGATTTACTCGAGTAGTGTTGTAGTGATGTTAGTTCCTAGTTATAACTGATCATTCACTTGGAAAGTATCTTCTGTATTCAAATGAAGACTATTATTCAAGGTTAATTGTAATATCAATGTTATACATAGTGCGGAAGTTGTCTATCAATAAATGGATGATGCAAAAGTTGTTACCTGTATGATGAGTTAATGTTCATGAACAGGTTGAAAGGGGTGCTGGAGTCTATTTGAGTGGCTTACGGGAGAAATATTTTGGTGAAATATTTTTGAATGCTTCTACACGCCTTGGAGATGTGTTATCGACTGGAACATCAAACTTTGTCTTTGAAGAGTCACTGTGGGGATCTAAAGACTTATTGGTGAAGGATGAATCACTGGAAGTAGGGGAAACTAGGCATTTTAAAAATACTTTTTCGAATCAGTTTAGACCAAAGAGTGTTATCTATGAAGAAGGTTTAAATCATATTGTGAGATATGTAGAATCTTTTGAATCTCGGTCTAATGAAATATGGCTTGTATTTCATTACGAAGGCATGTCCCTCTCAAAGCTCATATATTCTATTGAAGATGCTGATGAAGAAAAAGTTGAACAAAAAAACCACGTTCAAATTTTACGACCTTCTAAGTGGTGGCATTGGTTGAAAACAACAGAAGCAGGACTAGAGGAAATGAAAAATTTGATACGTCAGTTGGTATGTTTCTGACAATTAGTATATTGTTTTTACTCGTCTTCTTTCACCCAACTAATTTTTTTTCTTCTCTCAAATATCTTAGTCGCATTAATATATATAAATAAATATATTTTTGTTGTAAATTATGGTTAAAGTTAGGGTATTTTATATTTTCATTTTATTTCTTTTTATTCTTTTAGATTTTTAAGATTTGATTAAGATAGTTTTTCTTTCCTTATTGAATTAGGATATATCTTGTATTTATGTGAGTATCTTGTATAGTTGGAAATAAAATGAAAAATACAGAAATCTTCATGGTATTAGAGAAGGAAAAAAAAAAAAATCCTAATTTCTTACTAACCCAAGCGCCACCACCGTCATCACCCTCGCCGGAGCATCCGCCGTCATCACCTTTTCCGGAGCATCTGCCGCCATCACCTTCGACTTCGACCTTCTCTCTTCGGCGAACTAGTCGTAGAAGCCTCAAATCGCGAACTCGTGATTGCACCTCTAGATATCACAGTCCACCATCGGCCGTCAGACCACCACCACTGACGACGTCTGAATCTCTCGACATTGTTAGCATCACCGACTATTGTAATCGATGGCTAAGTATTTTTTTTTTTTTGGTTTTGACCTCATTTTTCTTCTCATCTCTTCAGTAGACTATTTTTTTTAATATATCTTCTTCTAAATCAATTGAACCAATCTCCATTGGTCAAGGGGGATATGATTCATTATCGACATATATCACGGGTCACAAATTGAATAGTCACAATTATATCCAATGGTCTTAGTCCGTCATGATGTTCATATGTGACAAGGGTAAGGATGAATATCTCTCAAAAGATAATGTGCAGCCTAAAGTAACTAATCTAGAATTCAGGAAGTGGAAAGTAGAACATAACATGGTCATGCCGTGGTTAATTAATTCCATGACCAATGAGATAGGTGAAAATTTTCTTTTGTATGGAACAACACATCAGATTTGGGATGCTGTCAAGGAAACATACTCTAGTAAAGAGAACACTTCAGAATTGTTTCAAATAGAATCAGTCCTTCATGATCTTCGTCCAGGTGATCAATTTGTTACTGATTACTTTAATACTCTCTCCTGTTATTGGCAACAACTCGATTTATTTGAAGTCTATTCATGGCAGTGTGCTGATGATACAACTCAATACATGAAAATCCTTGAGCAAAAGAGGACATTCAAATTTCTTCTTGGTCTTAACAATAATCTTGATGAAGTTCGTGGTCGAATCATGGGATGGGCAAATCAGAATCAGTGTCTACAGTCTTGGAAGCTTCTGCACTTGTTACTCGTAGTATGAACTTACCAGTACCAAGTGACAATAAGCAGAAACGAGAGAGACCTTGGTGTGAACATTGCAAAAAAGTGGGTCATATAAAAGACACATGTTGGAAGATCCATGGGAAGCCTGTTGATTGGAAACCTAAAAATCGCAACGATCGTGATGGTAGGGCCTATGTGGCTAATATAGCTCTTGATAACTCTGTCACTTCAGAGACAACTCCATTTAGCAAAGAACAAATAGATGTACTGCAAAAGATCATCGGTCACACAATACACGAAGCAGGGCTAGTTGCACTGAAAGTTACACCTACTACCTTGATAGCCAATAAAGGAGGGATACAACTTTGGATTATAGACACTGGAGCATTAGATCATATGACATGGAATCCATTTTTGTTTCAAAACTACCAAGCTGATACCTCCAATTCCTCTGTGAAAATTGCGGATGGGTCATACTCCAAAGTGGCTAGGGTAGGTTCCATTCAAGTTACTCAAAATTTATATCTTAACTCTGTATTACATGTGCTAGACTTGGATTGTAATTTACTTTCAATAAGTAAATTGACACGTGATCTTAAATGTGTGACTAAATTTTATTCAAACTTATGTGTTTTTCAGGATTTGGAATCGGGGAAGACAATTGGTAGTGCTAAACTTTGTTCTGGACTCTATCTTCTCAATTATGATCAAGGCTCACTAGCAATTGGAGACAAATCTTCTTTTTTAACTTCCTTTATTTCTAGTAGTAATAGTCAATTTCCTAGTAGTAGTCAGGTTTTTCATTGTGTCAACGCTCGTTGGTTTGTTACCTTTATTGATGATCATACACGGACTACATGGATCTTTCCTATGAAAGAGAAATATGAAGTTCATCAACACTTCAAATATTTCCATAATATGATTCAAAAATCAGTATCAAACCAAAATTCGTGTCCTCAAAACAGACAATTGAAAAGAATTCTTTAGTTCATGTCTGGGGGATTATCTATCAGCCCAAGGGATTCTCCACCTTAGCACTTTTGTTGACATTCCCCAACAAAATGGAGTAGCTGAACGCAAGAATCGTCATCTTCTTGAAGTCACTCGATGCTTGATGTTTTCTACTCATGTTCCTAAATTTTATTGGGGAGAAGCCATTCTCACTGCTACATACTTGATCAACCGTATGCCCTATGTGTAATTAGATTCTCCACTCGTTAAGTCTTCCTTCAGTCTTTTCCCCATCTTCGTGTTCAGTCTCTTGATTTGGCCCCTAAAATTTTCGGATGTAGTGCCTTTTTTCACATTCATTCCCAACATCATAGCAAGTTGGATCCTCGAGCCCATAAATGCATTTTCTTGGGATACTCACCAAATCAAAGGGGATACAAATGTTACTCTCCTATTACAAAACGAGTCTATGTTACTATGGATGTCACGTTCTTCAAACATATACCATTCTATTCTAAAATTGATTGTCAGGGGGAGACGGTTAGTGACAATCAGTTGTGGACTTCGTTACTAGAGACAGAACTTGAATCCATCTCACTTCCTCCCAATCATCCTGTGACTATACTTCCTCCCACTCATTCTGTGAACTCACTTGCTCCTTTTCATCTTGCGACCCCTCCAGTACCTCTAGAAACAAATTCAGATGTTCTCCCTCCAATTGCTAGTGAAAGGCTCCTGACCTAGACAAGGAGAAACAAACAAGTTGAGAAGGTAGGTGCTGGAACGGATCAACTCTTCCAAGCGTCTGAACCGGTTCTAACTTCCAATGAACAATGCATAAGTGAGGATAAAGGTGAGATGAAAGATGATGTGGTTCCAGAAGTTGATGATTTAGACTTACCGATTGCAGTAAGAAAGGGAGTCAGGAGTTGCACCATTCACAATGTGTCATAGGATGGATTATCTGAGTCATATCGAGCATTTGTTTCTATCATTGATAATGTTCAGGTACCAACCAATATTCATGAAGCACTGAAGCATCATGGTTGGAGAAAAGCTATACAAGATGAAATTGAAGCTCTTGAGAAAAATGGCACGTGGACAGTGACAAATCTACCTAGTGGAAAATGAACTGTTGGATGTAAATGAATCTTTACAGTGAAACATAAGGCAGATGGAAACATTGAGAGATTGAAAGCCAGACTTGTTGCTGGAGGATTTACTCAGTCTTATTGGATTGACTACCAGGAAACCTTTGCCCCTGTTGCCAAACTCAACGCCATAAGAATTATCTTATCTCTAGTAGCTAATCTTGATTGGAGTCTTCAACAGTTAGATATTAAAAATGCCTTTATGAATGGGGATCTAGAAGAAGAAGTATACATGGATATTTCTCCTGGATGTGAAGAGAATTTCAATCCAACAAAGGTTTGCAAACTTAAAGAATCTCTCTATGGACTTAAGCAATCTCCTCGTGCGTGGTTTGGTAGATTTGCAACTTTTTTTCTCATTATTGGATATTCACAATGCCAGTCAGACCATACTTTGTGTATTAAAAGGAGGTCTGAAAATTTACTTGCCATTCTAATAGTATATGTTGATGATATCATCCTTTCTGGAAACGACGAATTGGAATTGCAAATGTTGAAGAAGCACTTGGCCCAAGAATTTGAAGTTAAAGAACTAGGAAATCTCAAATATTTTCTAGGTATGGAGGTTGCTCGGTCTAAAAAAGGTATAGTTGTATCCCAAAGGAAGTATGTTTTAGATCTTCTCAAAGAGACCGACATGTTAGGATGTAAACCAGCAGACTCTCCTATGGATCCTCAAAAGAAACTTGGACTCAACCATGAGAGCACACCTGTGGATAGGGGGAGACACCAACGACTTGTAGGATGTCTTATATATCTTTCTCATTCACGTCCAGATATTGGATTTAATGTCAGCATGGTTAGCCAGTTTATGTTGTTGACAATTTATAAGATACATGGGTTACTCTTTTCATTGTCAATTGGTTTTGAGATGGAACCTCATGTAATCTAATATGGTATCAGAGTCCATTAAACCCAAATGGATATTCGGTCCAAAAATTGGGATCTAACCCAAGAATGGTGAACCCAAAAAGGCACCATTTTGAGGGGGCATGTTGACAATTTATAAGATACATGAGCTACTCTTTTCATTGCCAATTGGTTTTGAGATGGAACCTCATGTAATCTAATCTATGCATGGTCCCAATGAAGAGCATATGGAAGCAGTATATCGAATCCTCATATACCTAAAAAGGACTCCTGGAAAAGGACTACTGACAAGAGAAACATTGAAGTATATTTTGATGCAGATTGGGCAGGTGATGTTCCAAATAGAAGATCTACCTCAGGTTATCGTTCCTTTGTATGGGGCAATCTTGTTACATGGAGAAGCAAAAAACAATCTGTAGTTGTAAGAAGTAGTGCTGAAGCTGAATTCAGAGCACTTACTCATGGCATGTGTGAAGGTATATGGATCAAGAGGGTCCTAAGTGAATTAGGAAAAGACTGTTTATCACCAATACAGATGATGTGTGATAATCAAGCTGCAATAAGTATTGCCAAGAATCCAATTCATCATGATAGGACAAAACATGTTGAAATTGATCGACACTTCATCTCAGAAAAAGTTAATAATGAAGTGGTTCAACTCAACTATGTACCTACAACAATTAGCAGATATCCTTACCAAACCTTTACCAAGACCTAACTTTGATGATTTGAATAGAAAGTTGGGTTTGTATACTATATACAACCCACCTTGAGGGGGAGTGTTGTAAATTATGGTTAAAGTTAGGGTATTTTTATATTTTAATTTTATTTCTAGATTTATTTCTTTTTATTCTTTTAGATTTTTAAGATTTGATTAAGATAGTTTTTTCTTTCCTTGTTGAATTAGGATATATCTTGTATTTATATGGGTATCTTGCATAGTTGGAAATAAAATGAAAAATACAGAAATCTTCAACTTTAATTCTTGGTAATTACTTTAAGAGAAAAAATTTCATTGATATATAAAATTTACAAATATGAGCTCTGCTGAAAGGCACTTCAATAAAAGTTAAGGTGGAAAGGGGAATAATTATAAAATGTCTGGAGCATGAAATTCAATGAGAAACAACGAATGTAAAAATTCTCCCAAAGAATTGGGGGGACCTTGAGCTCTTGAAGAAAGATCCTTCCATTTCTTTCACTCCGGATCTCCTGTAGAGGAATCTGAACTTTTTTTCAAAACACTTGTACAAAGTCTGGAAATGTGAACCCAGGGGCTACGGCTGCTAGAATTACTTTAGTGCATCAGTTTCTACGAAGATTTTGTGGAAATTTTTTTGTTGAGAGTATCATTTATAGTAGCCACATTTGATATACCTAAAGCACCAGCTTCTCAGGGAAGTATACCGCCTTCCACTTAATGAGATGACTTCCTCCAGTTTTTCCTGTCAAAGCGTTGTCAACATCTTTAGTCACTCTTACGGGAGCCTCTTAAAACTGGTAGGAAATATAGTTGGCAGCTAAAGTGAACCTTCCAGGTTTAGAAATGAGAACTTCACTCCAGCCTCCATTTAGTCATTTTTTTTGTATTTCTTTTCCCCTAGAATTAACGAAACAGTGTACTTCTTAGATTGCCACCGCCCCAAAGTCTTCTCTAGTGGCATTGTGTTGCGATAAATTTGCAAGACCGCAAGTGCACGGGTCAAGTTTTAATATAGTGAGATAGAGTACAAGTGTCGTCCACAGGATTGAGTTATTTAATTCACTTGATTACCATGAATTTAACCCTCCAATTTTATTTAGCGATAAAAATCAAATGGTGAGTTAAAATATGTGAAAGTAAAACAAGATAAAATTGAGACAATCAGGAGAAAGAAAATCTTAGGGACTAGACTTTACCTATCGAGCTAACAAATTAATTGAATGAAAGATTAACTAATGTATTTCCATGCCAAAAATCAAGAAGTTCAAATAACAACTGGCCCTATCAAGACAATTGAATCTCATGCACGATTTATAAGACTAATATATCTATCTAGCCTTTAATAAGCGTGCACAGCATTAAGAACAAATTCTTTAATGATTTCTAGTAGAACTCTAGTCACTTTTATGCTACAATAACTACTAGTCATGCAATCGAAGTCAAATCTAAATTAATTTTTTTCAAGCATAAATTCAGATTAATGAGGGCAAATAAACTTTGATCAAGAGTTCATAGGCATTAATAAAACGATTGCATGAATAGAAAGAAATACAATAGTTCAAATCAGTCACATCAACAAATTGTTCGGCCCAACGGCTCCATCTAACCCTAAGGAAACAAATTTAGCTACTCATGGTCACTATAACACTTCTAAAATTGCATACAAAACCAACAAAAATATTAAGTAAAGGGTTTGAGATAGAACTAATGCGTCATGTGAGCCTTGTCCCCGTTGTAATATCATGATCTCTAACGTTAAAACTCTTACTTGTGCTCCACAGAATCTCCTCTCTCGGTCCTCAAACTCAATTTTCGAAAGTGGTTAAGTTTCTCCCAATTGGCCCCCTTCAAATCGCATCAAAATCTCAAATTTATAAACTCGGGACAGCGTCTCGACACTGTGCCCTAATGCACGATTATTTAAGGGAAATCGGGTAGCGTTGAGACGCTGTGGACAGCGTCTCAACGCTACGAACGGAAAAATAAGCGCGCGGTCCCCTTCAGCGTCTCAACGCTGTGGACCGCGTCTCAACGCTGTCTTCACAGCATGCCTGGCTACATTATGGCAGCGTCTCGACCCTGTCCCCTCGGGTCTCACTGGTGCCTTTTCTTCTTCCTTTCTCTTAGTTTTCGAATTCTTGCCCAATTTTGCCTCATTTTTGTCCTGTGATTGTCTTCATCTCTGATTTCTCTTTCAAATGCTTAATACCTGCAAAATAAACAGATACGGCGTGAAAATACCCAATAAAACATCAAAAATAGCAATAGTTAAACTATAAAAATAGCTCACAAAAGTGTGCTATCACATTGATGCCCACCATCATCAATTTATGATGATTAACTTTAAGAAATGAAGCATGGTCAAGAATTTTGGTCATTTTTAATACCCTTTGAAACTTCTAGGGGGTAAATAAGAGCAACGACGTGTTGGTGGTTAATGCTTCCGGTTTTAAGTCTCTTGAAGCAGGGCACCTTTAATCCATTTTCTCAATTTCCCTCCAAAAGTTTTCCTCTTTTCAAGAATGGCATGAAGAAAATCCCAATCTACTTTAGAAATACGTATTTAGTATAACATTGGTATTTTATTTCCTGGACTTGTTTGTCTGGTGTTAGCCCTTTTCTCCCTGTCAATTTGGCAAGAATGAATATATCTGAGATGTTTACTTGATTTTTCTCAGTTGATGGCACTCAAGTCTTGTCATGACCGCAATATCACCCACAGGGATATTAAACCTGGTAAGGGAAACTGGCTATCGTATCAACTGTTTAAAGCAATATTATTGGCATATATTCTCTCTGGTTTCTTACGATTTTCTCATTGCATTTATCAACCAAATTTCTGATTTGTTCTTGGGGACAATCTTTACTTTATCATGTTAATTTAAATTGTAATGGTTGTTCCATCCTTTGTTTTCTTTTTTGGGTAAGCTTTCATTGAGCAAAATAAAAGAGTATTGTTAAATCACCCATCAACCTAATAACTTAAGTAGATGGGTTACGGTAAATTTAATTATATCAATACTTTAACACTTCTCCTCACGTGTGGGTTTGAAAATTTCTAGAAGGCCCAATAAGTGGAAATCGGTATTAATTGGGGAGGAAATTGACATTACAAAAGTTTGAACTCAGGACCTCATACTTGATACCATGTTAAATCACCAATCAACCCAAAGCTTAAGCTGATGGGTAGGACCTCTCCACTCCTCTAAAAGTTCTACTATTGCCTACGTTCTGTCCTTTGTTGCCTACTAAGGCAGTTAAGGAAAGGAAACCGGAACTTTGTTTCTGTCAGGAAAGCATGGTTCCTGTGGAGATCTATTTATAGCGAAGTTATGATCTTTTTCCAAAAGAAAATTTTCATATCGGCATTAGTGATTAATGTTATAAAATTAATTAAAAAATTCCAGTCTAACAGTAAGGACCGTTTAGAGCCCCCACCACAGCACACACACAGACACTTTTTAAATAAATATAAAATAAAATAATTAAGTGACCAAATGGACACAAAATTGAATATTTAGGTACCAAAATGTGTTGAATATGTATTCTTTTTAAATTTTTATTGCATTATTGGGAAGTCCAATTCCATTTGGCAATTTTAATGTCCCTGAAAGTGAACTTAGCCCTTTTAACTTGAAAGTTCTAACCATCATGGGTTGGCCTAGTGGTCAAAGGGCCTTGGAGAACTAAGAGGGAATGGGTTCAATCCATGGTGGCCACCTACCTAGGATTAAATATCCTACGTGTTTCCTTGTCAACCAAATGTAGTAGGGTCAGGCGGTTGTCCGGTGAGATTAGTCGAGATGCGCGTAAGCTGGCCCGGACACTCACCGATATCAAAAAAAAAAAAAAAAAAAAAACTTGAAAGTTCTCTCTTCTTTGTTCCTCTCTATAGTTTGTAATGATAGTTCTTTACCTCATTTACCCTTTTAGCATTCTGTGCTGTGTTTTTTGTTCTATTTTACGTTTTTAACTTCATTTAGTTTTTTTAGATAGGAGTGCATATGAATAGAAATTCTTGAGCTAACTCATTAATTTTTATATGGAAGAGAACATGGTGATATGCTTTGAAGATCAGGCTACTGGAAAATGCTTGAATGGAAGTCGAAGGGGGGATGAGAACTTCTCTACTAAAATGTATCTTAAATTTATTTGATTATTGTCATTATTATTATTATTTTGTATTGTTTTATTTTATTGAAATTTTTTTCTGCTTCATGATACTTCTATGAGTGTGGGGTGAAAGTTGGCAAATTGTAGTTTCTGATGATGTCTGGTAGTTACCTTATATTACTAGCTACCTCGGATTTCTCCAAGCTTTTATTCTGTTGGCAGTTTACTATATGTCATCAGTTTTTTTGTTTTTTTCTGGGTCCAATGTAATATTGTTGGTCTTAGTCTCCGATACTCTCTTTCTACTTATTATTAAGGTAGATATTCATATTTTTGAACACGGTCTTGCTTTTCATTTTTTAAGATTTCTTTTGAGTAAAATTCTTTTTATTTGGATATCCTATGGTTTAGCTGACATGGGCACTTAACCAATTTTTCAGGCGCATTATTGACTTTGGTAGTGCTATTGATGAATTCACAGTTAAGCATCTATATGGGTCTACTGGGCCTTCCAGGTATCTCATTCCCCTTTGAGATATTACTATTATTTAAAATTTCTCATGAGGTTCTACCTGTATCTTCTTCTTCTTCTTCATTTTTTCAATGTTTAGGTGTTTGGACTGGCTATTCTTATAACTAAATATTTGCTGTGTAGAGCGGAACAGACTTATGATTACACACCTCCTGAAGCCTTGCTTAATTCAAGTTGGTATCAGGAGATGTCAACTGCAACTTTGAAGTAAGTTGTGTCTTATCTGATTACAATTAAGCTTTCTTATTCTTTGTTCGTGTATGAAACAACTGATTATAAACATTACTTTTGAAATTACGGTTTCCTATTCTAGTTAATTATAACTATTTTGATGCTGTTAGACCAACCGAACATAGGGTTTTTAGGAACTTGGAAGCTTTTGGGGACTTGCAAATCTGTCAATCTAAAGTTGAATAATAGAGTTTCAAAGGTAAACATCCCTTTTGATTAAGCTGGTGTAGAAGGAAAAGGTGCCAAGGAAAGGGAGGTACTTTCTCTGGTGTCTTGCTTATAGAAGTTCAAATACCTAGGATAAAGTGCAGAAAGGAAACCTTTATCTGACCATCTCCCCCCAGTTGTTTTTGCTACAAAGAGGAAACTTTAGACCACTCATTTATTTGTTAGTTTGCGTCTAAGTGTTGGTCGTTTACTTTGTGAAAGTTCGGCTCATTGTGGTACCCTCTAAAGGATGTCATGGACTGGGCTCTAGAGATCCTCTCTGGGGGTGGTTTTTTGACAAGCTAGGGTTTTATGATTATGAAGATGTGCTATTGGAGCCCTGTTGTGATCTACTATTTGGACAGTCAGAAACAAAGACTTCTAAATGATAAGCAGCAACTTAAAATGTACAAGATCATTATTTTTGTTTGATTAGTCCCCCCCCCCCCCCCCCCCCCCCCCCCCCCCCCCCCCCCCCCAAAAAAAAAAAAACAATAATAAAAAAGCTATGACTGTACACAGAGGGTTTATGCTAAGGAATGAGATCATTTTTGTTTGATTAGTTTGGCTCTTTGCTATTACCTACGATATCTGGCTGAAGTAGGATGGAAGACAATAGGAGGATTTCTAGGTGTCTAAGGTTTTTGATAGGGCAGTAGTGCTGTATCCTTTGTAGGAGAGGATCTTGATCACATTCTTGAGAGTTGCCAGTTTGCCTCTTCGGTTTGGAGTTGTTTATTCCAGATATTTGGTATTTTTTGGGTTTGATCCAAAGAGTGTATTTCCATGGTGGAGTTTTTTCTTCACTTGCCCTTTCGTGATAAGGGTCTTTTTTTTTTGTGACTTTTTGGAGTTTGTGGTATTATGTGAGGCCTTTGGCTTGAGAGAAACAATGATTTTTAGGGGGATCGAGAGATCGTGGGAGGATGTTTTGTCTCTAGTGAGGTTTCATGTTTCTCTTTGGGCTTTAGTGCACACATACTTTTGTAATTATCCTTTAGGCCTTATTTTTTCATATTGGAGTCCTTTTTGGCTTTATTTTGTCTCCTTTTGCAAGGCTATCCTTTTTGTATGTCCTTTATAATCTTTCATTTAATCTTATGGTTTGCAAATTAAAAAAATATATATTCAGCAAATTTTTATGCCTTCTTTATGAGTCCAAGTGACTAAGGCTTAGTTTAAGATTGATGTAGCTATTAAAATAATTGTTCTTCTCTAAAAAAAAAAAATTGCTATAGTTGTGCTTTTAGAAAAAAAACATTTGTAATGTGAAGTAAATCAATGTTTAGTAAATATCAATTTTAAACCTAAAAAAGCAAGTTATGGTGTTCTGTAAAATAACTGAGTTGTAATTTATCCTAATGACTAAAATTGATATAATTTTAAAATTTGCATATTTTTTTGATAATCTAAAAAATTTTAGAAAAAATTCTTTAAAATTTTATCTGCTTTCAATTTATGTTTAAAATTTGTTTACTCCGAATTGTTTGTTAACATATTAGATAGAATGATAATTATCACTAACTGTGTTAAAATAAATCTTATTGTAGTTGTTGGGTTATGCTCAGATTAATAGTTGAGAAAGTAGGGTTTTAGAAATAAGAGAAACCGGAGAAAACTTAGAAGACAGGATATAGGAAGTTAATCTTAATTTTTTAGAATAAAATTAGAATTTTAAAATTGGTTGGGAAGAGATGTCTGATTCGTCAGAAATCCATTTTTAAAAGTTGATGTTGAATAGATTTAGCAAACGAAAGTGCTTGAAAAAGTGATTTTAAATGATTCACACTATCTATTTTATCAAAAATGAAAGACGGTTAAAATTCTCTCGTAATCACTTTGAATGCTTCCAAAATCAATTCCAAAAAAGGTCTAAATCTTTTTGTGATTTTTCTTTGCGTTTTTTAGCAAGCAATTGGTGTCCTCCTTGTGATTATCTTCTGGTTGCCTTTTTTTTTAACAAGAAACGGAACTTTTCATTGACAAAATGAAAAGAGACTAATGCTCAAAGATCTTTTGGTTGCTCCTTTATCTGGCTTGTGGCCAGTATCTCTGGATGACTTTTCTTTTGTTGTGTTCTTATTGCTCTTGATGGAAAAAAAGATAATTATTCCCATTTCATGTTATCAGGTATGATATGTGGAGCGTTGGTGTAGTGATGCTAGAATTGATCTTAGGATCACCCAATGTTTTTCAGGTAAGTGATTTAACCCGGGTTCTTTTGGACCAGCATCTTCAGGGTTGGAATGAAAGCTTAAAGCAGCTAGCATACAAGTAAGTTCATTCCATACAAAGTTCGGTGATCTTGTTGTCAGTTGTTATAGTCATACTTTATTTTAGAAATTTAGTTACGGATCTGGTTTATTCCACCAATGATGATGTTTGCCAAGTGTTCTTTTCTGAGGTGTCCTACGTTTAAAATCCTGAAGCCTCAAATAGGAAAATCTTTCGATCCTATAAACAACAGTCTAATTCTGGTGATGCAGTTTTGGGAAACCAAATATCTGCTGTTTTTGTGTAGAGAAGTTTTGAGACTACAAAATTTCTCTACATAAAAACAGCAGATATTTGGTTTCCCAAAACTGCATCACCAGAATTAGACTGTTGTTTATAGGATCGAAAGATTTGGACATGCATAATGAAAACAGGGACTTGGTTTTCTAAAAGCTGGATCTTCCAAGTTGGTTTATTGTGTATATAATAGAAACATTTTTTTGCATTTTTTTATAGTTAAATTACAAGTTTATTCCTTGTACCTTCAAATTTGTGTCTAATAGGTACTTGAACTTTCAATTGTATGTCTAATAGGTCTCTGAATGTCTAATAGGTCCCTCAACTTTTAATTTAATGTCTAATAGGTCCTTGAACTTTTCAATTTTGTGTGTAATAAGTTTGACATTTTTTAAAATTCATGGATCTATTGTGTACAAGATTGAAAGATTAGAGTCCTATTAGATACAAAATTCAATTTTATGTCCAATAGATCTGTTAATTTTAGAAAATGTCAAATATGTCAGAGACCTATTATAAGACACAAAATTGAAAGTTCAGAGGCCTATTAGACACAAAATTGAAAGTTTATTGACCTATTAGACACTTTTTAAAGTTTAGGAACCTATTAGATACAAATATGAATGTTCAGGGATTAAACTTGTAAAATGTCTCTTCATTATTGTGCATCTTTCCTCTTTAGTTTTATTCCTTGCATATGATCACTTTATTGATGTGGTTAAGAATATGAAAAAAGAAAAAAATACTGTAACCCATCAACTTAATCTTTTGGGTTCAAAGGTCGTTTAACGATATTAGAGTAGGAGGGCCCCCCAAAAATCTTTTTGTAATATTCCTTTTTTTTTCTCAATCTCATTAACCAAATATTGGAGGCCTTTCTTCAATACTCCTCCCCCTTAGGCTTAGAGACTTCTCATCCCTCAGGCCCTTTAACTTTTCCGGGGAGGGAACACCATGATGATCACTTTGTAGGGTTGGATATTTTCACTTTATGATGTGGAATGTGTACAAATTCCTAAATCCTAAGCCTAAGCATCTAGCTGCTTTCAGTTTCTACTCAGTCTCATTCTTTTAGATTGCGGCCCTTTCTTGTAACGAGGGTTGGGCTCCTTTTGGTGGGCTTGTTTTTTGTTTGTCCTTGTACATTCTTTCATATTTCTCATTGAAAGCTCGGTTTCGATTAATTTTTTTTTTATTACTTTCATATCCCTTTGACTAAATAGTTCTGTGGAACAGTATCTCCCTATGATTTGTGAAGTTCTCAATGGTTTTCTGTAGACCGATATCTCGTAGTCTTTGTTTGATTTGCAGATAAATTTTCTTTTTTATCCACCTTTGGTTTTAGCTTTTTCCAGCTTTAGCAATTTTCATGTCAGGTGTAGGTCCCATGATCATGTGAAGATCAGGTCCTTCTGTTTGGCATCGCTTATCTTGCTTTAAGATCCTTTTCTCCTTCACCAACTATTTTTCTAAAAATATTTTCTTAATAATAGTTCCAACAAATAGAGTAGCTAGGCCAGGTAACATAATGTTGCGTAATTTTTGCGCAATACCGCAAGTTTACGGGTCAAGTTTTAATATAGTGAAAGAGTGTTCGAGTATCGTCCTCAGGATTGGTTTTCTAATTCACTTAAATACTATGAATATTATCGCCCAATTTTATTTAGAGAATAGAATTGAATGATGGATGCAAGATTTAAATAAAACAATTATAATAAAAATTGAAACAATCAGAGGAGAGAATATCCTAGGGAGTTGATTTCACCTTATTAGACTAAAATAAATAAATTACTTAAACATCCAAGATTGATCAAACAAATATTTCATAAGTCTAGAAGTTTTTTATCATGAATGACTCTCTCGAGGACAAACAATTCTTATGCAATAAGGCAAAACCTACATCTCTGATGATTTTTAACGTTATGCATAGCATTAAGTTCTTTCATTAACAACTTCGAAAGGAGCCTAATCATTATCAAGTTAGAACTACCTTTAGTCATGCAATTAGGATCTAATCTAAATTACCTTTCTCAAGCGTGAATTTAGACCAACATAACATTTAATCCGTGATCAAAAGATTAAAAGCATTAAGAATATAAAAGCATGAATGAAATTAATGACAATCAATCATGGAATTTAAATAATTAAAACATAAGGTCTAATGGCTACATCAATCCCTAGAATAAAAAAAGAGTTTAGCCACTCATGTTCACTATCACAAAATCTAAACTCTTAAACAACATTTAAATACTAAATAAAAAGAAGGAAGAGAAAAACTATGCTGGTGTGTCGATTTTCCGTCTCCGTATGATCTCCACAACTTGGCCTTGAATATTTCCCTCAGGTCTCTTCTCACTCTCGTATGTAGAAATTTAGAGTTGTGCTCTCCAAAGTTGAATGCCTTGAAGTGAAGAGAATGTGGGTATTTATAATCGGTTAATCCATATCCTAATCTAATTAGGAATTCATTATTTAATTAAGAATCCAAAATCTAATCAAATTAGGAATCCATAACCTAATTAAATTAGGAATTCATAACCTAATTAAATTATGAATATTTTTCTTCTCCAAAAATTGTCCCCAAAATTGGTTGCTGAATTAGCACATTTATCACCATATTTCTTCTAAAATCTTCATTTTGCTCCAAATGCTCAATTTCTACAAAATAAACAATTGTGAACGTGAAAAGCATGTTTTTAAGTCTCAAAACTAGCATAAAATGAAGCCTAAAGATAGCACATATTGTGTGCTATCACATAATATGCAACTTCTTTTCAAATGAAAAGCCAGCTTTCATTTCGATTAATGAAATGCTTATGGACCAGTCAAAGAAAAGCTTGAAGCAGAACAGTCCACAGAGATAAGACTTGCATCCTATTCTCATATTTATTCATTAGTATTCTGTTCCCACATTTATACCACCTTTCCAGCATCGGTTATTTCGTACTTACGAGATTCTTATTTGTTTAATTTCGGTTTTCACTGCCACTTGTTGGATAGGGATTCGTTGGATGTCTGCACTTCTCTCTCTTTTGGGAGACGCCCATCCTCACTGGTTTGTAGAGATATTCATTTTTGATCTCCCAACCCTTCTGAAGGTGTTCTTGTCGATCTATCCTCATCCTTTTGGGAAACTACCATACATCCAGAAACCCTTTATTCTCCTCATTATAGAAGGTGAAAATTCCTAAGAAGGTTAATTTTTTTTTCCTGGTAGGTCTTACATGGCAGAGAAAACACTATAGATCGCATTAGGTACTCTTCCCTCTTATTAGGGCCATATTGGTGCATTCTTGGTAGGGGGGTGTTTGAGGAGTTGGGTCATATCCTTTGGAGATGCAATTTTGCTCTCTCAATTTGGAACTCCTTTATGGAGACATTTGGTATGCATGACTCAAAATACTCCATGGCATGCTAGTTTTTTTTCCTATTTTATGGAGCATTTGACTAGAGTGGAATGAGAATTTTTAGAGGGTTGGAGAGGTCGTGGAAAGAGGTGTGGGCTCTTGCCAAGTTTAATGCCTCCCTTTGAGCGTCTGTCTAAAGATTTTTGTAACTATCCTCTCAATTTTATTATTTTGAATTGGAGCTGTTATTATATCGCATTAGGTCTTTAGGTGTTTGTTTGACTCTATTTTTTGTGTGGTGTTTTGTATGTCCCTTTGGTGTTCTTTCATTTATTCTTAATGAATGCTTAGTTTGTGTAAAAAAAAAAAATTCTCATATTTCTCTCTAGTAAGATCTTCTAGGGAATAGCAAAGAAAATTTTCTTCCAAAAAAGCCACCTTTTATCACAAAAAAATTCAACTCCATATTCTGACAACCTCTACTCAAGTAGATTTTTATTAATCTGGAAAATTTGTGTTATGAAAAATCCACATAGAGGTCGACCACTTAGGTAAAGCCCAAACACTAAACACAAAGCACAAGCTAAATGAAAAGTACACAGTAATAAAATCTCCAACCATGCCCAACGTAAGCGTGACCTAACATTACTCAAAGCTTTCATCTCCACAAACGTGCATTAGGCTTAAAACCATTGAAGATCTTTGGACAAAGTCTATGGACCTATGGTGAATCCTCCCTAAAACAACCAAGAGAAGTGTGATTGTAGATATGAGGCCTTTTGAGGTTCTTACTTATATGTCAAGGATCCTTTCCACTTTTAAGCAATGTGGGATTCAGACTGTTTTCCTTGTCTGAATAATTACCTCGGATACAACCATCATGGGTTGGCCTAGTGGTCAAAAGGGCCTTGGAGAATTAAGAGGGAATGGGTTCAATCCATGCTGGCCACCTACCTAGGATTTAATATCCTACGTGTTTCCTTATCAACCAAATGTAGTAAGGTTAGACAGTTGTTCGGTGAGATTAGTTGAGGTGCGCGCAAGCTGGCCAAGACACTCATCTATATAAAAATAATAATAAATAAATAAAATAAAATAAATAATTACCCTCGGATACTCAACCAAACACTAAAGCAGCAACTTTGTAGTTATCAGCTGTGTGCCTTCCTTTGGGAAATTTGAAAGGAAGAAACTAAAGGATTTTTTACAATAGCACTAGAGAGTTGTTTGATATGTGGAGCTTAATTTTTCATATTTATTTATTTATATTTGTAGAAACCAATTGAATTTATTATTAAAAAAAAGTCAAGATGCTTGGGATTATAATTATTATTTAAGTTGAAGAAAGCTAAAATGATTTGTTGTGAGGGAAAAGAATGAAAAAGAAGAAGTGTTCCATCTTCTTGAGATGTTTATTTAGTATGTTTCTACTAATAAAACAAAGACAAGGACACATTTGAAGGATGCAGCAAATTATATACTTATGTAGACATATTTAATTTTGTGGTGCAGGCTTAGGTCGTTCATGGAGTTGTGCATTTTAATTCCTGGAAGTTCCTCAAAAAGTTATCACAAAAATGTTCATGTTAGTTATTTGCGACCTTTTCTCCCTAAATTTCTATTTGGTCATATGTCGACGTGTTCCTTTTCTCTTTCCCATCATTTGCATAGTTTCTAGACAAATTTGTTGGCTTATGCGTTGGGGTTTAACTAGTATTATGCCTGTTAGTTAATTTATGAGTAGTTACATGGGATAGTAGTTGGAGTTTGTTGGAGGGAATTGCTAATGGCTAGTGGTCGTATGTAAGGAAAGAGGGCAATGTGTGAGATAAGTTATTCTGTTCGATGGTGTCTAGAATAGAAATATAGCATTTTTCAACGAGTGCCTTTGGAGGTTTTGGGAAGAAAGTTCTTTCTTTTGTGGTAGAGAGGGTTTCTTTAGTAGTTGTGGTACTCTTGATTTTGGGAGGTTTTCAATGGTTGCTGTTATATTAGTTTTTGGAGCAGTGGTTCTCCTTTCCTAAGTGTGTTTCTTTTTCCCTTATTTCTCTGCTTTTTCTGGTTGCTTTAGCATTTCAGTTATTATTAACCAGTGATTTATGTGCTCACATTTTCTTTTAATATGGGAGTGTATATGGAAGGGGAGAAACTAAAAATACAAAGTATACTTTAAACATAGTCGCTTTGTAATCTATTTGCTTGATGGACATGTTCTTCACATGCTTACACAGTTGATATCATCTTTTTGATTTTTTGTTTGTTTTGGACGAGGCACAATTGAGACATTTAAAAGCATATATGTACATGCACTCATACCTACTTAAGTTCTTTTGCAGTTTACTTTGCTATGCATATCTGTTCTTTAAACGAACTATTCAAGCTGTGTAAACAGTTTAATATTTATCGACACTGATAAAATATCAATGTCACTTCATGTGTGCATCCACATTTGAAATTTTACCTAATTTTACTTCGATGTACACGATGCTGCTATATGTGATTAGACATTTGGTTGACGCTAATTGGATTATCATCTATTATAATCTAGCAAGGAGGTTCACCAGCATCCTGGAAATGCTCTGAAGAAGTTTTTGCCCACCAAATAAAGAGTAGAGATCCTCTTAAACTAGGGTCAGTTCATTATTATTATTATTGTTTTATTATTATTATTGTTATTATTTTATTGTATTTCTTTTCCTTTCCTGCATGATATTCTGATTTAATGCATATTCTTATATAAACAAACTACTCCTAATGCTTCTTATACCAATACGTATCGTAGTATCTTTATTTCCAAAAGCCACCCTTATTTTATTATCTATATTCTTTGACAATTTGAAAGTTTTCACTTTGACTGTTAGGAGGCGTCATATGAGCACGCCATTCACTCTTGTTGTAGGGAATGTATCACATATTTCTTAGAATGTATTGTGTGAAAATGGAGTGCAATGTTCAAAGAAAGGATGAAATGACAAACATGGATAAATGTTGAGAAGAATAAAATTTGGGGGCCTGATGTGTACTTTGAAGCATGATAACATTACGTTGAATTCTTTATTTGAGCTGCATATGTATTTTAACCAGCATAGCTCAGACTTGAGACAATGTGGGACGCCGTCTTTTTTAAGTTGGTTTAAAAGAGGTTGGCTTTCAGCCATCAAGGAATATGAATAATGTAACAATGGGATTAATGTGACAAATACTATCATCATTCTAGATTTCCGACTAATTTTTTACTCATCATAATTTGCTTTTACTGTGGCATCAGGTTTCCAAATGTTTGGGCTCTACGGTTGGTCCGCAATCTACTACAATGGAATCCGGTGAGTTTTTAGTGTGGAAGTACGAATGTTTTGTTTTTATTCAATATCAATATTGGAAGCACCCATCTTGCATGTGGTGGTAAAAATTGGATTAAGAAAAAAAATTCTCCTGGAGTTGTTTATAAATAAGACCTTTAGTAATCTGTCTGTAAATATATGACGTGGAAAAGTTATTGTATTGGTGTATGCTATCTACTTTGCAATTACGCATGCTTATTATATTTTTCAGGAATTTTATTTGCTGGCACAACTGTAAGGCCTCGGCATTTTTATCCTTAAGACTTGTCCAAAAGCATTTAAGAAGACATGCCTATACAAATCTAGAATTTTATGTTCCAACCAACGAATTTGGATTGTCTTTAATAGGAAAAGTAAGTTCCTGTATGTTTCTGTGCTAGACTTCCTCCAGCTTTTTCTATATGTATTCGCCCAACAATACTTTTCCTATTACTGACAGAAAACTGACAAAATTTTTCTTTGTATTCGCCCAACAATACACAATGAGGAATAATTAGCTCACTTGAAAGAATTGTGGGCTAGGTAGTGCTGTTAGTAAATAGTTTCTTTTTGTTTCATAATGCGTTATCAGACTGCTGAAGTAATTCGTTACTGAAATGTTTTGAAATGTGCATGAACTGTAGGAGGATCGTTTAAATGTTGACGATGCTTTGCGACATCCTTATTTCCACCCTTCTCCGAAAGGAGGATGAGTTAGCGGATTGCGAATGTTATACATAGATTAGTTATTTTTTCACCAAAGGTAACTACTTTTTCAACGGTTTTATATAATAGTCAAATTTCTCTTACAATATACCTAATTCTCTCTTATATGTTGGCAGGTTTTGTTGCTGACAATTGAAAAATGCATAGAATCAGAAGCTCGATGGATGCACTTTTTTCCGTCAATCGAGAATACAACATTCTTCTGAATAAGAGTACTTGATGTTGATGCAAAGCTGGATAGAGCCTTCGTCTCTTAATTCATGAGGCCCGTCTAGCGTCAATTATTGCCAGGCTTACGAATCTTTGTGAGTAATCAACAATGCCGGTGATGCTCGCTTGATCAAGACTCGAGATGTTTCGATGACATTGTATTATCATCATATTTTTGTAAAGGTTGTAATTGAACTGTATCCATATATCAAATGAGATCACTTTCTGAAACTAGTGAACCATAAAACTGGGCTTGAGTTTGGAATCTCTCTAACACTTTTTTTTTTTCGAGTTCAACATATGGAGGGGGGGATTTGAACGTTTGACCTTTTGGTCGAGGGTATACATGTCTTAACTAATTGAGCTATGCTCATGTTGGTTGCAAATTAGAAGTAAATAAGTAATGTTAAGTTCACTTAAATTAGAAATAAATATGTAATGTTAAGTTCACTTATTTTGAGTACGTTTGTTGAATTGAAAAAATAATAACCAAATTTTAACTGCCAAATAACAAAAGTAGGTGATTTCAATACGTGATATCCGAGCGTTTTCTAAATACATATGGGATATTTGATATGCAATACAAGATATGCTTAGATGCTTTTTTTTACCCTCGGGCTAGGCTACTAAACAAGGAGGAATTAGACTGTTGTTTATAGGACTGAAGCTTGACAGTTGGAGTTGGAAGTTTTGACAGTTGGAGTTGTGAGGGATTGGTCTGTGCCGTACAAAATCAAGTTAGAAGTTTGACAGTTGGCATTTTTCCATCTCTTTGCTTGCCAAGCCTAATGTAGCAAGCTTGAGCTATATAGTTTTCGTAGTACTTATCAAAATTTATTGAGCAATGCACCCATAAGTGTTGATTCAAAATCTCAATTACTTTGATATCAAGTCTATTATCTTAATCATCTATAAATTAACTCTAGGATATATCTACTCACTAAGAAATTAAAATCGTACTTGGAAAGAGGGGGAAAAAATAAACCCACATTTGCTTTTTAATGGTTGGAAATATTTTGATTTTTTCCCCAATGTTTAAGCAGCTTTACATTGCTTCTTCAGAATACATCAAGAACACAGGAATGGAAACAGATGATTTTACATTAATTGATTATAATTACCAAAAATCTTACAAATTTATAACTTACAAAACCTGAAATACGGGGAAAAAAATCTATGAAATGGTCGTTACATACACATGCTCTAGTATACATTATGCGGATGATATTGCAACTTGACATTTGTTTTATCAACCATTCTACACTCACGGTTCGTGGCTGTTTACCCTGCTATGAAGCTCCAGCATTTCTTGATGGTTTGGGTCAACCGAAAGGGCAGCTCGACAATCCCGCAGAGCACCCAAAACATCATTAGTATGCTCGTGGAATGCCGCTCGCAGGTGTAGAAGGTGAAGGTCTGCTTTGAATGCTATTGCCCTTGATAATTCGGCAATCGCATCATCTACCTTGTGGCTATCCATCAACACTGTTCCCATAGAACAAATCATTTGGTTGACAAAAAGTACAAGCAATTACTATACATTTCCAACATTAGCAGATCAAAACGGAAGATATACATACTGGCTCATTCAAACAAAAAAGGTAACAGGTCATCCATCTAAAAGGTCAAAATGGATAATAATTATCAATCACATGTCTTCGTTCCACTTTTATGCTTTATTATGTCAACTTCTATTATGGGCTCACTATTCCTCAAGTAATTATTATCATCATGGTAATCTAATACTACAAAGTGATGAGGTTGGCCAAAGACATAATAATATATCCTTAGCATTATTGTTAGGCATCATTCTGATAACAAATAAATTGGTGCTTATTATTGCTTGACGTATAAGGCAATATTAACTCTTAATTCTAGAATAAACTTGAGTAAATAAAGGAAGGATATAACAACCTGCAGCGCGATATCTGTATGGGTACACCCGAAGAGGATCCAATTGAGTGACCATATCTAGATCTGCTTTTGTCAAGTCACGGTCACCATACTCAGACCTCTTCTCATATGCAGATGCATTATTGCGTGCCTTTTCAATTAGTTTGGTCATCTCCTCATATGCTGCAGTCTTATCATTTCTGAGATAATGAACCCGAGCAAGGCCTTGATGCGCTCGAGTGTGACGGATTTTGAGGGCATTAATGTAGCAATCAGCCGCTAAGTCTAGCTTCCCACAGTCAACATAAACACTTCCAAGATTATTCAGTGCCTGAAAAAAATGGCCAGTTACATGATTTAAAGAGAATTTTTCAATACAAGCCACAACTAGTTGGCAAGCTGCACAATCACATCTATCATTCCACAGACGCAAACCAAAAAAGAAAATGACACAGCTCACAATTATCAGTCAATTCCTTGATTTCTGGTTGTGTTAGTCAGGAAGACATTGGATAAAAATGTTTTGGGTGGTATCAATTGCATCAATAAATATTAAACTTTCATGATGTTAATACAAATACTCCATATATATCTTTTAGCCTTTCACTGCTAATACAATTCAGACTTATAATCATTCCAGCATTTTATGGCTGGCAACCAATATAATGGTCAATTTTTACGTTGATGAGTGAAATGTATGAAAAGAGGCAAGAGCTCCAAAGGCTCGTTCTAGAAAAGGTCTCCAATTAGCAATGATGAATGGGAGGGATATTTACAGATACGGTATCAAACTAATTTTTGAACAAGACGATGCGGTATCAAACTAATTTTAAATAATTAGAGTAGAATTCACTCTCACAACGATATCAAAGCTTTCAAGGATATCTAGTTAATTTAATAAGACATTTTATAGATTTATCTCTAGTATAGAAAGATATTCATCCTATCAACCATCATACCATTTGGTGGAATTCCATTCTGGTCATGTAGATGATTGAGATAACCATACCTGACCTTTGCGCAACCTATCTGAAGGGCACTTCAAAGCATCTTCTAGGAGGGAAATAACTGTAGAAGAACAAGACGGATCTTGGCTTGAGTCAGCCAGTGCATAGGCCTTCAAGAAGAAAGCTTCAAAGGATCTCTTAATTTTAATTGATTCCTCAGCTTTTTGGAGCCCTTCCTCACAGTGACCTGTATCATACAAGATCCAACCCTCATAAACCAGCCTCTCATGTTCGCTGGATGCATGTTGACGAGCTAACTGTAAACTCCGCATGGCAGCTTCAGGACAGTTCAACCTGATAAGTCAATGAATGAAATCTTCAACCGACACTTGGAAATGATTACTTTCCCACTTCACAAATGTGTATAACACAGAACTAAATAAGACCCAACGCAGGAAGGGATAAGCAATGACATGGAAAAGTTGCAAGATAAGGGACTGTATTATCGATTTTTTTATATTTATTCTGTTGAAGTACATAGAAGATGTAATGCTGATGAACTAAAGAATTTAAGGGGGCGTTTGGAGCACGATGTTGGGTTTGGATGATTTTAGAATCCAAACCCAAAACGTTGTTTGGGCCACTGGTCCAAACCCAATGGATTTGAAACACAGTTCCATGATTTTGAATAGTGCACTCCAAACACTATTTTCTGATTCCTAGGGTTTCAAACCCCCTAGAACAAACCCCAAGGTTCCGATTCAAGGTTTTGATTTCAAAACGGTGCTCCAAACGCCCCCTAAGTAATTAGAAGTAGCTAGTAATCCAGACTGAATTTCCTATTCAGGTAGTGTAGATTCAGCTGTCCTCTCATTTCAGCATGCATTATATTTCCAGCACAAATATGTTCTCGAACTCTAAAGTTGTGATGTAAAGGCTTTAATCAAAGCTTATCATATGTTGAAAGTGTTAGAAAACTTATTCTCTCGTTGCTTTGAAAAGGCCAGCATGTATAAGTTTGAAATCACCAGCCTGAATCCATAATATACTCATTTTGTCGTTGGTTATGCTGAGCATGCATAGTTTTTACAATGAAGTTTACATGTTTTTACAATGAAGTTTACATGTTATGAATTCAGCATGTGCTCTAATCATTGCTTTCAAAGTGCAAGGCTCACTCTAAGGCAACAAGTCTTTTAAACGTCTCAAGGCGGGAGGCGACAAAAGGCGTCGCCTGAATGAAGCAAAGCGCACTTAATAAAATAATGAATAAATATTATCTGTAACAGTTATAGATAACAAATAATAATAAATACTCCATTCTAAAAGCATAAAAATATTACAAATCATTTGGTTTTTTTTAAAAAATAACTAAACTAGTTTAGAAAGTGTAGAGATAGAGATAGATTTTTTTATATCCTAAAAAAGTGGTCTGAGGTTTGAACATGCAACTTTTAAATATGAACCCTTGTATTAATGGTAGGAAATTGCCAAATGGCAATTTCATGCAACCATCACTATTTAATACTTCTCAAAACTGTCTTTTGAGAAGGAATACTACCTTCTGGCAGTTTCATGCAACCAGCACATATGTTTAGTTAGGATGACTCTTCTTCTACACTTCTCTTCCGTCTTTCCTTCTTCTCCACTCTTCTTCTACCCTATTTTTTACTACTTTCTTTTCCTTCTTTTCTTTTTTATATACTTCTTCTCTTCGTCCTTCCTTCTCCTTCTTCCAACTCCTCTTCTTCCTTTCTTTTTATTCTTTTATTTTTTCTATACTTCTTCTCTTTCGTATTTTCTTCTCCTCTCAACACCCTTATTTCTCACATGTTTTGAAACATTTAAAAAATAAAATAAACAAATAAAGGGACAGGCACTCACCTTCACATATGGTGAAAGGCGGATCAAGGCGACAAAAGGCGCAATTAGGCGAGCGCCTGGTTGAAGGCACTCGCCCAAGCTACATTCAAGGTGCAATGGTCCAAGGTCGCCTTGCCTCTCGCCTTAGGCGTGCGCCCTGGGTCGCCTTGAAAACACTGCTAACAAGTAACCAAAACCTCCTCCAAAGAACTCTCCAGATCTCTAAAATTCTATTATTCTTCTCCAACCAAAAACTCATAGGACGGCAGAGAAATAGCTTGCCACAAAATCAGGCCTCACAACAAAAGATGAAACTTTCCTAACTAGACTAAAGTCGAACATCTAAAAAAAGCAAATCCCAAATAGATCGAGCAAACGGACAACTCTAGAGAATGTGGTCTAGGTCCTTACCATCTTCTAATCTGAAAAAAAATTAGCATATGCCCAACAATCATCCAAAATAAAATTTCAGTAAGTAAACAATGCTCAAAAGCCTTCTAAAGCTTCATGTCCTAAAAAAAAAAATTAATAATAATAAATGAAAAAAGAAGTCATCTAAAGCCTAAACACGAATAGACGACTTATTAACCTATCAGGAAATGATAAGGCCTTCTATTCTAACAATTGCTTAAAGAAAGTTGCATCCAGCCAATCATCGCTGCACACCAAATAAAAATAACTAAAGTAAAAAGAAGTCATAGGTTAATAACATACCGCAGAAGAAGCAAGGACTGTCTGAAGTATAGAACACCTTTTGCTGCATCAGACTCGAGCATCTGGTAGATTACAGACAGAGACCCGATATCATCAACTGAAGACCATCTATCATACAACTGAATCCAACAATCTGCTGTTGTCCAATTGTTAACGTGCTCACGTACAAGAGTTCGAAGTTGGGATGCAGCCGCTTTCCCCTCAAACATACGATAATCAGGAGAGAGAGTAAGAATTGCTTGAATGTCACAGATTGCTGCTTGATAATCTTCAAGAGCAAGGTAGAAACAAAACCGGAGTTCCAAACATTCAAGTGCAAGTTTAAATCCAAGAATACGGTTGATTTCATCAAGAGCTGCATGAACATCCTGTTTCCTCATTAAGGAAGCAGCTCGAAACATATAGGGATAGGTCAGAGTTGGATCCAAGCCAGTTGCTTTCTCAAGATCTGCCAATTTTTTATTGCCATCACCGTATAACGATCTCTCCTGATACATCCACCCAAGTGGGACACCAGTAGAGATAACAGAGGTCATCTTGTCATAGGACCATTGCTTGTTACCATTTATGTGACTTAACCTAGCCAACCCAACGGCAGAATAAATATGGCCTGCATTAAAAGAAGCCTCAAATAGACGTTTAGCTTCATCATACTCTTTCCTCAGGAGCCTTACACAGCCCAATTGATGAGAAGCAAAGAGTCTCTGCCTATCAGTTTCAGCAAATTCCACCAACCTTTCTAGGAAACAAGCAGTGTTCTCAGATCGAGGATCAAGGTTTATGGAAACTTCACTTAATAAACAATAAAGGGAAAACGAGGCATGACCAACCATAATTGACCTTTGTTGTTTATTAGCATGCATAAATATTTCGACCACACGATGATCACTCAAGCAATCAGGGAGATCATTTAGAAAAGTTTGCAGACATGATGCAGCAAGAATGTGGCAATCCTCTTCGAGGGCATAGTCCATGAGCTCCACAGCATCTTCTCTAGAGGATGCAAGAGATGCCAGTTTTCTATCACATGCATCTTTGAGCTTTTCACAACAAAATTTATTCGCAAAAATCAATATTTCCAACAAAAGATCTGGAGAAACTTCACCCAAATTCCCTGTGTTGCTGAACTCCCTTATAGCCCTCATGCCCGAAGGGGAAAGATTGTTTTCAGACAAATCAATGACCTCATGATTTGATTCAGTGAAGCACCCATTAAGCATAGCATGAAAAGGAGCAGAGAGACCTGAAATTTTCTGCCTATCACAAACAATATCCTCATCATTAATTTTAAAAGTGACACGTCTTGACATTGGGTTCCCATCAGCTGCATAAGTGTCGTAGGGATTTCCAGCATCTAACAAAGTATCTACAGGGAACTGGGTAGCAATATCAACAGGTCCAAACTCTTGTGCGCATTTTTCACACGTGGAAAGTAGGTCAGTAATAATCTCTTCCCCTTGCTTCTCATATTTTAACCATGCCCCAAATATAAGCTTCTCATGAACAATACTAGCTTTCTGCCAAGCAGAACGAAGACTTCTTCGCATAAGTTTGACCTCGCCAAGCCCCCTAAAGACCTGAAACTGAAGCAAATAGAGATTCGATCTCTCATGGGCGGGACATGACTCAAGTTCTTCATGAATTTGAGCTAAAACTTCTACATAATCAACAGGTTTGAAGTACGGCAGAATTGGTGGCTCAGGGACCTTGATAAGAGATTCTCTACAACAATTTAATCAACCCTAAGAAATTAATTTGCTGAAATAAATACTACACTACAAAATTATATATGAAAAAAAATATAGCTTACATTGACGAAGAAGAGGATTGTAACGAGAGTTTGGACAATTTCCCTCTTTCAACCTGGAGCCAAGCCTGTGGATAGAAAGCATTGAGCTGCGTTTCTTTACAGGACTCGGAAGGGAAGAAAGTCCTCATTGCGCACGGGAGATCAACACGACTTCCAGATCTCCAAAAATGCCAGATGGCTATCTTTCCCCAATCGAACTAACCTAACGAGGACCAAAAAGAGAGAATACTGAAACATACATCGCAGACAAAAACAAATCGTCAGATCGCAAAAACCTAATCTGGTCGGAAAGTTTCATGCCCAACAATTCAAAGCTCTATATCAAAAATATTCTCGGACTACGAAAAAGCAGCTCAGAATCTTCCAAAGGAAAAAAAAAAAAAAAGCCTTCTCTTTAGGGACAGTCACCACCATAGACGGTCAGGGCAATAAAAAATTGCAGTGAATCACCATTTTCAATACAGAGAAATCAGCAACAATTAGTGTCATCAACATATAAAGAAAATTAGGGTGAAACACTCACCGCAAATTACGTAAGATCTCTCTCCCAGAAGCGCGATGAAGAAATCCAGAAAACGATCCATCCAAGTCCTTCATAGATGTGGAAAAATCGGAGATTACAAAGTGAGCTCTGGAATCGTGAAGATCAAATTGAAAGAGGCGAAAACGAAAGTTTTAGACTTAAACATCTTTTGAGCCTTTTTTTTTTTTGCGTTTGGTAAAAAGGAAAGTTGTCTTCTTTTTGTCTTCCTTTCTCACGTTCTTTCCGTTGGGAGTCCAGAAAAGATTGCAGCCATTGTTTTCGTTAGGGAAAAAATGGTTACAAAAAATTAAAAAAAAAAAAAAGTCGAAATTTAGACGAAATCTTTTTCTTTTAAGCGCTGGAATTTCTCAATCCTCCTGACATCCTTCAAACGCTGTCGTTTCAAATGTATTTTTGTCTTTTTGCCAATCTGGTCCTCATCCTTTGATTGTATTAGAAAAATTGCCCAAAAATTGTCCAAATGTGTTAACTGTTGTGTCCAATGCGAATAAATTAATGGAGAGCAATATTGGTATGTTGCGCTCGTACCCTCATCTTTGGTACGAACGGGTTGTTGATGGAATGTTGGGGTCCTCAATCGATGTGAATGTGGGTCCCACACCCACCATAGGATAAAATTTGATGGGTCACTCTTCACCTCTTATTGTTCCCTACACACAAATCAATTCAATCCTATTACTCTATTTCAATTTTTGTTACAAATATTTTATTTTTCTTCCTTCTATCATTAGATCTAAATAACCCTTTTAATTAATATTGCCATAAACAATGCATTTTTTTTCTTTTCTTTTTTAGTAAATAGTTCTAATGTTGCTTTGATATCGTCCACTAAAGAGCCAAGTTCTCGTATATTACCTATCAACATTAAAAAAATGAAAACAAGAACCACAAATTTGAATGGTCAAACTTCACAAAATTAATATCTATAAAATCGTATGGGTTGATTGTAATTATTCTATTTCTAAATTAAAAGTAAAAATTCTCGAGTTTCTGTTTAAATATTCATCGATTCTCAATTATTCTTTCTTCGAATCATAGACAAGAACTCTAATTTCTTTAACCACCTCTCTTAAATGTCAAGCTAAAACAAATCATAACCTTTATTTTCAATATAATATTCAAAATTAATTGAGTACAAGTTATCCAACCCACCTTAGGGAGACTTTGCAAGCTTAATGGAGAGTTGTGTTTTTTTTAATCATTTGTTAATACATAAACCAAAGGGTGAAAAATAATTCACAGAAGACATAAAAGGGGTGAAATTTTGAGGAATGAATTGAGGGGCAATATGGGAAGTTTGGAAAAAATTATTCGATGAAGCTGCCACAATGTGGCTGAAAGTTTTTCACTGTTGAATGTAGAGAGAGAAGTATCTCGAATTTATAAACAATGGTTATTAAGGAACATGAAAATTATTGAATCCACATCCAACGATCATTATGAGGCAGTCACATTGTAGCGGCCTCATTAAATAATTTGTCAAAATTTGGGGGTTTGTGGGACCCAAGAAAAGCGTGCTAATAAAATGTATGAGTGAGCACACGGAAACAATTAGCGTGGGGTCAGAAGAGCAAGTAACAACTCATACCATTAGGCCACCCAACCAAACCAGCCAAGTGCCAATGTTTTCGCATTTTTTAAGTTGCGACCAATTTATCGCATGAAATTACTAAATTGACCCTCACCCTCCAATTGGTCGTACTTACCCTCCCATGTGGTTGGAACTTGGAAGAGTATCCTTAAATTAAATTTCAGTTGGATCTCTCATTTTTTATAATACTTCTAACAATTCGATCCCTAAATTTCTCTAATTTATAAATTATATAAGAGAATTACAAATAACAGAGAAAATTAGAGTGAACATTAAGAAATAAATATGTAAACAATTAAGTTAAAACACAAGTATCTTACTCTCTTTAACGAGATTCAAACTTTTTTGCAGTGTATATATCATCATCAACCACCGATGCAATAGATGTTGGAAGAGAGAGGGAGACTGAACCCCTGTGCCATCCAGGCCAAAACTTAAATTTGTTAAATATGATGAACTTTTAAGTAATAATATAAGATGTTTCTAAAGTTAGGAGGGCTGAACCAACTAAAAGGTTATATAACTCAAACCATTTTGCACTAAGAGATTAAGTTCAACGCTCTACAACAAAGAACACTGCCCCTTTGGTCCATTGTTCTTAAAAGAGCAAATAAGAGAAATATGAGAAACTAGAGACAATAAAGGATTGAAATGTTATGTGTTGAGAGTGTTTGTAAAAGAGGTAATATACAAGAATTTAATACAAAACTAAAGTTCTATTTAATAATCATTTGGTTTTTAGTTTTTAAAAATTGTGCTCATTTTCTCATCATTTCTTTACAATAAATTTCATCTTTTTCAAGAAAATGTTTGAATTCTTAGCCAAATCCCAAAAACAAAAATAAAATTTTGAAAATAACTTTTTTTAGTTTTTAAAACTTGGCTTGATTTTTGAAAACATAGGTAAAAAGTAGATAACAAAACAAGGAAAACCATTGGTGGATGTAGCATATTTATAATAGGCTTAATTTTCTAAAACTAAAAACCAAATGATTTTCAAACGGATCTAAGTAATTAAATTATTAAACTTTTAACCTCTCTCACAAATACGTTTCTTCTTTAAAATATGAAAAACTTCAAAAAAAAAAATTAAGAACAAAAAAAACCTCAAAATTTAATCTCTTAAAAGTAGCTCATATTTAAAAATTATTAGATTTTAAAATTTTAAAAGATTTAGTATATGAACCTTTAACACTTTTTCTTTTTGATTTTTTTGAGTTTTAAAACCTTTGCTTTTAAATGTGTTTGACTCACGAGGTAAATTTGTTTAATAAAGAATTTAAGAAGACATGTACAAATCTAATCTGCCGATTTTTCTATCTTAGATTTATTGAGATCTCATAAGCTATACAAATCCATATTACTAACTTTTAAAAATTAGGCATAATTTTGTAAACTAAACGTATGCTTACACAAATATAAGTTTTTATACCATATTATTTTTTACAATTTTTTTTTAGTTCAACAACATTTGAGGATAAGAAGATTCGAACCTCTGACTTTTTGGTCGATGATACATGTCAATTATCGTTGAACTATACTCACTTTAGCTATTATTTTTTTAGTTTAAATTATCAAAAATACCCTTGAACTATGGGGTTGGTTTCAATTATACCCCTGAGCTTTGAAAAGTTTCATTTTAACCCTTAAATTTTGAAGTTTGTTTCAAAACAACTCTTGAAGGTTTTTTCCCTTAAATTTATGGACGAAAAATGACGTATTTGCATATGTTTTGATTTTTTTTCAACGTATATGTTCAAATATGTGCACATAAGCAACAATATAAATGCAAAAACATCATTTTTCGTCCATGAATTTAACGAAAAAAAGCCTTCAAGGGGTTGTTTTGAAACAAACTTCAAAGTTCAAGGGTTAAAATGAAAATTTTCAAAGTTTGAAACTAATCTCATAGTTTAGGGATAATTTTGATAATTTAACCTTTTTTTATAATTCAAACATGTAGTAACACAAACTTAAATTTTCAAACTAAAAAAAAAAAACACACAAACTTAAATTTTCCTTGCATAGACCCAAGTTAATAAGAAAAATGTGTGTCAAATATCATATTATTTTAGGGTTTGAAATGGGAAGAATTACTCAGCTTTCAAAAAGTATATATGTTTGATTGACCATTGGTCTTTTTCTTTTAAATTTGGCCTCGGGTATTGTAGTGGGTTACTTTAAATGCACACACAACTGTGTATAGAAAATACTCAAAAGAAAGAAAAAATAAATAAAAAAGAAAAAAAACCTATGTACAAACAAATTTCATGTAGGGATTTTGGGATCTGGAATTTGTACATAGCTAAAATGTCACTACGAGGGAGGATCCAAATGTTGGGAATGACTACAATGGCCTTTGGGCCTTCGATCCATTATAAGTCTTTTCAAGAGATAGTATGGTATTGTTTCACATTGAAAATTTTTAAGTTGGGAAGTGGGTTTATATACTAGGGCATCTTTGGGGCTTACAAATGTGGATAAAGTGGTAGTAAAATCTCTCCCTACACACGTGTTGAGGTTGTCGTCTAGTTGGATGGGCGGGTTCGGGTAATCGTGCTCTCGCACATAAAAGCATTCAATTTTGCTACCATTTTAGAATAACTCATCATTGATTAGGATCTAAAAAACGTTTTTCTTCTTCCAAAGATCTGAAAAAACATTTTTTCTTCTTCAAAAACGTTTTCTTCATTCTATTAAAATACAGATCTATTAAATTGCAGATTTGCTTCATCTTCATCCTCGGTTTTGGTTCTATTTTCTTCTGTTTTTGTACTCCTTTGATTCTGAGCAAAGTTTGATTTTATTCCAATTCTTCTCTAACGAGTGCATGTTCGAGGGAGATGTTGCGTTAACCTTGGGAAAGAGCAATCGATAGAACACGATTCGCACCAAGGTCGTGTCGAATTTGCTTTCAAGGCAGTGGTATCCCACGACACAACTATCTCATTCTAGTTTTCTTCAACAAATCCAAAGAAGTCTAAAAAGCCCAATTAACAAAGTTGTAGCTTGGTAGGTGATAAGCCTTAATTATTTAACTCTCAATTATTTAAAATATTCTTGTTTTGTCTTAAGATCATTTGGAAATAGTTGGAAGTTGCTTAAAAATAAGAAAGAAATAAGAATGAAGGTAATTAGGATAAGATTCTAAAAAAGTTAAACTTGTTTGCAGGAAATGTGGAAATTGCAAAACCAAAATTGCAATTTCGTGATTCTGCAGTTTTTTCTGGAGTAGTAGAAGAATTTAAAAAAGGAAAAAAATCTGCATTTACCCATATCCAAAAATCATCAATTCTTGCACGATTTGGGGGATTTTGAGCATGAAATTTGGGCATTATTCAACCCTAATGAAGGCCTATAAAAGGAGAGAAGATGAGTGAAGAAAGCATATTGGTTTTGGAGGCGTTTTTGGGACCTTATTTCGTGGATTTTTATTTCCTCTGTTTTTTTTAGTTTTCCTCTATTTTTCAGTTTTTTTTTCTGTTCTGTTTTACCAAGAGTTGTTGCAAGTTCTTCTTCTGTTTAGCTTAAATTCTTCCAGTCCTCTTCAGTGATGATTTGGGTTGTTTAATTTCTATTGATTTAGTTTATGTTTAGTGAAGATTTGAGTTGTTTAGTTTTTGTTTTAGTTTTTGTTTTAAGACCCAATCTTGTTTTAATATAGTTATCTTTTAATATATTTTAGTTTCTGTTTTATAATTGAAGATTTGTTTTGTCTCACTTCAAGTTTATGTTTATGTTTTTGGTTTTGATTTTCTTAGCTTGTTAATGATTTTTTTTTGCCCAGTATGCAATAGTCCTTTTTATGAAGCTTAATTGGTGAATTTGTTGGCCTTGCATTTGGTTTTTTTTACTGTATGATAGAAAAATAAGTTTCATTTCTTTTAAGTTAGTAAAATAATTCTTATTTCCCTTAAGTTTTATTCTTAAAATAATACAGTAGTCTAACCTTAATTTTACATGGAGTTTATTTTAATTTTTAGCTTAGTTTCTTATCGATTTATTATGAGCTAAACTTCTTAGGGGGTTCAAGGATGTGAATTCCCTAAGAAGTAATTGTAGCCAAAATTCCAACTAAAAACCAAGCTTACATCTCAATTGTTTGCTTATGTTGAATAAATTTCCGTTGAGATCTTAGAATGATCAACTAGGGTAGCAACTCAAGCTTAGATCTAATACCCGGGTTAGTGATAAGCGGATTTCGCACAAGTGATGGAGAAAAAAGCTTAGACATAAGCTAATTCTTTACTCTAGACATAGGGATTAAAGACTCCAAAATCCATAAAATTATTAAGCCGAATTATCTAAGATAGAGGGGCTATAGACATATAAGTCACTCACTTAGCCTCCTAAAAACCTAATTACAAGGTGAATAGAAGTAACAATTTTGGTTTACAATTGAATGTAGAGTAGGTTGGATTTGCAATTTTGGTTTGAAATTACAACTTCGGGCAATGACATTCTTGAGCCACTCCTTTATCTAAAATTTCTTTTGCGATTTCATTTACCAAGTCTATCTAGTTGCTATTCAATATTGCAAATTTGCGATTATGCAATTCAATTCTGCAATTTTTATCATTTCAATATTGCAAATTTGCGATTCTGCAATTTAGTTCTGCAATTTTTGTGACTTCAACTTGCAATTAGATTCTGCAATTATTTTGTTTTACCAACACACCATCCCAATCTTGTTTTTGCAATTTTAGTTTCCAAGTTGCAATTTTCTTACATTTTGCTTAACAATAATTTTTGTCACACCGTTCCTTGTGGGATCGATACTCAGGAATACTCCTATTTTAATACTTGCATTGGCAGTGTGCACTTGCACTAGGGTTGAACGTATTTACTTACTTTTCTTCACCCAAAGTTCACCCGATAAGTAGGTTTAAATATCAACATAGTTTAGTAGATAAGACATCAATTATCATCTTAAAAGTCGATGGTTCAACCCTCCACTCTCGCAATTGTTTAACTCAAATATTTTTTTTTTTTTAAAAAAGGCCTGGTAAATACAAGAAGTTTGTTCATAAGTTTTAAAAAAAAAATTTCCCATTTAGAGCCCTTCTGTAACGATTAGAAATAGAGAAGATCATCTTAAATGTATAAATAATAGTAGCTCTATTATTATATTTCAGTTCAATGATGTGGAGGGGAGATTTAAACATCAAATTTAAAAATAAATGTATAATGTTGTAATGAATTGAGCTAAGTTCAAGTTGGCAGCAAACATCTCTACTAATATGAAGTCTTTTAAGTAGCATAACATCCTACCATTGAGGCAATATAGAAAGGCTTTTTGGAAATATTTCATCATTACCTACCTAGCTACTTATCTAAATTTTCTCATCAATTTTGATAATTAATTAGGCTCGTTTAATAACTATTTGATTTTTGAAAACTACGCTTGTTTTCTCATCATTTGTCTAGGTATAATGATTTTTATGTTATTTCTTAAGAAAACATTTGAATTCTTAGCCAAATTCAGAAAACAAAAACAAGTTTTTGAAAACTACTTTTTTTAATTTTCAAAACTTGGCTTGATTTTTAAAACATAGGTAAAAAGTAGATAATAAAACAAGGAAACTCATAAGTAGAAGTAGTATTTGTAGATTTAATTTTCAAACCAAAATCCAAAAACCAAATGGCTATCAAATAGGGTCTCAATTAATCATTAATGACTTTTTATTAAAAAATGTGTTAGGAAATCAGTGGATTATTTCCCTGTTATTTTTTATTGAGACTAATTCAAGGGTATTATTGTAAAATTATTTGTAATTTTTATCTCTGATTAAGAAAAATTATTCAATGAGGGCACCCTAATATGACTGCTTTTAAATAACTGTCAGAGGTGGATGCAATTTTTCTCTCATACATCCAACTGTGTGCAAAACTACCAGCTACATTGTGTTGACCTCTTCGAATTAAATTTCTCTTCATTCAGGGACCATTTGTTTTTAGGGAATTAGGATGTCTGACATCTTTAGATGCCCGAAATTTTAAATGTCCGGCATCTTTAGATTATCACGTTAGTTTTGTAGGAAAATTTAAAAGGATGTCTGAGAATGTTTAGATAGCCATGTTTGTTTTATGTAGGATTTTTGTATATGGAAATGTTTTAAAATGATGTATTGTTCCAAAAATATCCTTACCTATTTTTAGATAATTTATATATTAATTTAATATAATTTGAGTGTATATAACATTTTTGTCTTAAATTATTTAATCTTTTATTTTTATCCATTCAATTTATATAATTTTATACGTTCTTTTGTAAAACAAGTTAATTTATATTGATTTAAGATTTTTATAAGAAAAATTTAGAATGAAATATTAATTTCGATTTTAACTTGGAATACTTGAACTTATTTTGAGAAGATAATTATGTAGTTAAAGGTTTTTTTAGTGAATTATATATATATATTATAAAAATAGAGAAAAATTTGAGAGAAATAATATCAATTTGTGATATATATATATTTTTAAATATTGAATGATCATTGTTAGAAAAGTAAAATAAACAAAAAAAATTCACTTCAAATTTCAATTGAAAATAAATATAATTGTGCTATATATTATACAATTTAAGGGAGTTTACTTTATATGCAAATGAAACATATAAATATACTTAATTTTATAGAGTTGTTTATTAGTGAACGAATTCACAAATTTATTTTTAATCATAAAATTAAAAACATGATAAATAAATAAAATTGATGAAAAAAAATATATGTAAAAGAAAAACGCGAAGAACAAAAATGTCAATAGGTGATTCTCTCAACATGGAAATTTTAGAAACCCATATATCAGGAGGGCATCAAAATATTTTCGAGTGCCTCCTGAATAGGCATCCAAGGATGCCTGGGTACAGTGGCGGATCCATAATTTTTGTTGAGAGCGGGCTTCATTTAAATTTTCGTAAAAGTAATTTACAAGTAATTAAAAAAATAATTAATAAAATAGAATTATTAATTTAATACATCACAATTGTCTTCAACAAATTTTAATATTATAGGATTAATTTTTTTAAAAAAAAATAATGAACCAAAAATTTAAATATACTTTTACCTTAAAAAAATTTAAAAATACTTTTATTCATTTGTATTTCTATTTATATAAAAAATCAAATTCAAAGAGAAATTAAAACAAAATTATAATATTATATACTTATTTTTTTTAACTAAAAAAAAGTTATACTATTTATATAAAAAATCAAATTCAAAGAGAAATTAAAACAAAATTATAATATTATATACTTATTTTTTTTAACTAAAACAAATTAAACGAATTATAACTTATAATTTAAAGGAAAATTTTCAATTTATACTCCTAAATTTGTAAAGTTGTATCAATTTTCACCATAAACTTTCAATTTCATCAAATTAGACTAAGATAAATGTTGCAATTTTTATCCTCTATTCAAATTTAGTTAATTAACTAATTTTAATAAAAAGCTATGTAAAAATCTCGATAAACTGTCTAATTTCTATAAAATTAAGTTTTGTCTGAATTTAAGTTTGCTTATTGCACAAGTTAACAATGGAATAATCTGTCAAACTTAAAATTTTCAACAAAAATCTAGCTTTAATATCATTTTTCATTCAAATCCTATCAATGTTTTATAGTTCATTAAATGTATATATTAGAATACTTTTTTAACGATTTTTTAAAAAAAAAAAACTTATGAGAGAGTAAAAATTGCAATAGTTTTTCAAATTTAAGATTAAGATTATAACACTTGTTTAAGTTTGAGGTGCAATTTGATGAAATTGAAAGTGTAAGATACAAATCAATAAAGGTCGAAAAATTTAGGAGTAAAAATTAATTTTTACTCTAATTTATAAAATATAAAAGTTTAAATTATTGAAAAAAAGAAGATCTTTATATATATATATTTTTAAATGAATAAAATAATTACGTTCTTTTTACTATTTTTGTTGAATATATATATGAATATTATATATATGAGATGTAGCTTGTCAAAGCTTCCCAAAATCAATCCCACAAATTAACAATGGTCGAGACAACTCTAGCTGACGACTGAATAACTTCTCTGAGGGACTGTCTTCATAGTAGCCCACACAAGATCCATATATAAAGGAAATTGTGCTATCGCAAACAATGTCACTGGCAAGCTAGTCACGGCGTACACTGGTAATGCAGCATATTGAAGCTTTTCACTGAGCACAAAGTAATGCCCAGCACAAAAAGAAACCAACATTGCTGCAATGGACACAAAAAGAGACGATAAACCCAGCAGAAGCTTCGTCGGCAGATTGCCACCGAAGTCCTTTTCTTGGAACCTCGAGGTCAAGATGGACAGAAACATCACTAAAGCGGTGACCGAGCAAGAGAGGGCAATGAGCGATGCGATGGCAAATACATTGAAGATCGGTTGCCCATGGAGTAATGGGGTGCCTTTAACTTGATCGTTCCCGCCTGGGACGGTGGCGGCGGTGGCAAAAGCGACGGTTGCGATCAGGGCAGCCACCAAAGAACAGGACTCGGAGGTGTTTGTAAGCCACTCCCCCCCGCTTTTCACCAGGTCACAATGGGTCTCGGATAAGATAACTCTTGCAGTCTTTCCCTCCTTATTATAGTGGGGAAAAAAGTTTGGGGACATAGATCCCTTGACAAACTATCAGAATGGTGTAACCGTTGTTAAAAATACCAACAAATGATTTAAGGTCCTATTTGATAACTTTTTTTTTTTTTTATTTTCTATTTTTAAAAATTATGCTTATAAGTGACTTTCACATTTAGTTTTTTTTACTTTATCACATACTTTTTATAAATGTTTTCAAAAGTTAAGAAGTCAAAATTTGAAAACTAAAAAAAATAGACCTCATTTGATAACCATTTAGTTTTTAGTTTTTGAAAATACTCTCATCTATCGGTTTCCTTGATTTGTTATCTACCTTTTAAATATGTTTTAAAAAATCAAGCGAAGTTTTGAAAACTAAAAAAATAGTTTTAAAAACTTATTTTTGTTTTTCAAATTTGACTATGAATTCAATTGTTTTATTAACAAAAAATAAAACCTATTGTAGAAAAATGATGAGAAAAAATAAACACAAATTTCAAAAACCAAATAGTTATCAAACGGGGCCATAGGTTTTAAAAAATTGATTTTATTTTTGAAATTTTTATATGAACCAAGACATCTCAATCATGCCATATGAACTTCAAGGAAGGTGTTAGGATTGTACCCTATACATGTTGTCCATGTTTTTACAACCTTGAAGTTCATATTGCATGATTGTGAGATGCCTTTGATTCATATCAAATTAGACTTAGAATTCAAATGTGATTTTAAAGAAAGTGAAAAACTTCAAAAAAAAAAAAAAGAAAAGAAAAGAAAAGAAAAGAAAAGAAAAAAATGAGGAAACAACATAATTTTTAAAAACAGAAAATTAAAAATTACAAAATAGTTAGACTTAAATGTTCAGTTTAAGGTCATGAATTCAATTGCATTTTCATATGAAAAAATACTCCCCTGCAGAGTAAGTAACAAAGAATTCTTATAATCCACCACTTAAATTTTTGGCAAACCCAAAAAAGGAACGAGAAGAAAAGAGAAGAGATATATTTTTTTAAAAGAATAAACACCATTTTGAATTTGGCTAAGAATTCAAATGTTTTATTAAGAAAAGATGAAACCTATGGTAGAAAAATGATAAGAAAATATGTAAAATTTTCAAAAATAAAATAGTTATCAAATGGGGCCGTAGTTTTTAAAAAACTTGATTTTGTTTTTGAAATTTTGATATGAACCAAGACATCTCAATCATGCCATATGAACTTCAAGGAAGATGTCAAGATTGTACCCTATACATGTTGTCCAAGTTCTTACAACCTTGAAGTTCATATGGCATGATTGTGAGATGCCTTTGGTTCATATCAAATTCGGTTTGGAATTCAAATATGTTTTTAAGGAAAGTGAAAAGCTTACAAAAAAAAAAAAAAAAAAAAAGAAAAGAAATGTGGAAACCAACATAATTTTTAAAAATAGAAAATTCAAAATTACAAAATGGTTATCAAACAAGGCCTAAACGTTCAGCTTAAGCTCATGAATTCAATAGTAATTTCATATGGAAAAATGCTTTCCTGTCGACTAAGCAACAAAGAATTCTTTAAGTCCACCACTTAAATTTTTGGCAAACCCAAAAAAGGAACGAGAAGAAGAGAGAGGAGAGAGAATTTTTTTTTTTTTTTTTTTTTTTTTTTTTTTAAGAATAAACACCTGCAAAAAAAATTTAGTGGTGGGCAATGCAATCAATTTGCATAATGGTAAAAAAAAGTATTGGAAGTTAGTTACCTGATACCATTTAAGTTCCCATTGCATTTGCAAGGCAGCTCCTGGGATGAGCCAAGGTTTATGATCTCCGAGCTTTGCAGCAAGGTGCAAGGCACTGTTGCCTTGAGAATCCACAATTCGAAAGGCACTCTCTTTTAGAATATTTCTCTTCAGCAATAGTTTGTAGACATGGGGATGTCTATTCTCCACAGCCAACAAGACAATGTTCTTCTGATCGGCGTTTAGGTCATGGATGGCCACAGGAAACAAATGGAGAATTTTCTCCACCATCTCGACCACACCATTCTTTGCTGCAATCAACACCGGCGTATCTTGTCGTAATCGCAAATTTTGGTCTGTTGTTTTCTCTGCTGCTGCTCTGAGAACCACTTTCTTGTTGTCGTTCTTGTTTCGAATGCTTATAGGAAAATGTTTCAGGATTTTATCAGCCAAGCTATACTTTGATTCTATAACAATGTTTGTTGCCCCTTTTGTTCCTTCTTCTTTCTCTTCTACAACCATCAACACAAAAACCATCTACATGAGCTATATATAAACATTCACTCTTTGATATGTGAGTTTTTTGGTAATGGAAAATACTTTCCTACTTGACTTTCCCACTACTATATAACTTTTATAGATGGAAGAGAGATGAAAACCCACAAAAAAGAATAGGGAAAAATTCAATTTTTACCCTTAACTAAACTTGTCACGTTGTATCAATTTTCACCCAAAACTTTCAATTTCATCAAATTGAATCTAAATTTAGTTAAATGTTGCAATTTTTACTATCTATTCAATTTCCACTAATTCAACCACTAATTTTAACATCATTTTTCGTCCATGAATTTAGCGGAAAAAAATCTTCAAATGTATTTTTGAAACAAACTTCAAAGTTCAAGAGTTAAAATGAAAATTTTCAAAACTTTGGGGTATAATTGAAACCATTCCCATAGTTCAAGAGTATTTTTTACAATTTAACCAAAAAAAAAGAAAAAATAACTGTTACATTTTTAATGGTGGTCAATATGAAGATACATACCGACTAGAGAGTAGGTAAGTATATTATTCACTAAAAAATTTAGTGATCCAATCAGTAGGGGAGTATTTTTTTTTTCAAAAGAATTTCAATAAAATCTTTAAAAATTAAATAAACCAACAAAAAATTAGTCAAAAAAAGTTCCTATGACAAAGTCTATGCAAGTTAATTAGAAAAAAATAATACATAGTTCCTCACCGATGAGCAGAAATCTCCCGCTGAACACAATTAAAAATTTAATAATTAGAAGAGAAAGAAGAGTGGTTCTTTCTTTTTTTCAAAAAGTAAATAACAACCCGAATTTTGAATGGTGGTTAGTAGGAACGTACTTATCGGTAGTAGAAAGTAAGTATTATTCTTTAGTTTAGAAAATTTCTAAATAGGTAGAGATTGTATATACCGTCATTAATCTTCTTGTCGGGCGGCATGTTTGGTTGTTGGGGAGAAGGTGTGGGAGGTTGAACATGTTGAGTTCGATGTTCTGAGATGTTGTAATCATCGAAGGTGACACTGCCGTTTGCGAAGTTATAAGGATGTGTTTCCTCTTCTTCTTTTGATTCCAATGGCGTACTTCCAGTGTCATCATATTCATACATTGAAGCACATTCTAGAAGTTGATTCATAACTTGGACTGCCCAAATGTGCTTCTCCTTCTTCTCCTGAATCTTTTTTATTTGTCTAGATCCTTTGATATTAAACCACAAAGAAAACTATACTACATGAATCGAAAGGGAATTAATACACCACTTCTTAAATGGTGGTGGGAATAATTAATGGTGGGTTTGATTTCAATGTACCTAGCCCCACGATTATGAGCACTGCCGTAGAAACAAATTTGAGAAAGTTGAAACATGTAGCATAATTTTCCGGGAAAATTGCAAGCCCATGATGTTTGACCATTGAACCATGCCCTGTAATATTTGTAAACAATATCATTATATTATAAATGGGTTGAAGGGTTGATATAATTAAGATTGAGTTTACCACATTACCCATCATCTATATTGCTTGGGGAGAAGAAATGTCATTATAGGAGCTTAAACACTGGACTTGCTCTAATATATCATGTCAAATAACTAGTCAACCCAAAAGTTCAGACTGATTGATAACAATGTTTGATTATTTAGGTGAAATTATAAGTTTAGTCCTTAAACTTTCAGCTTTATGTTGAATAAGTCTTTTGAATTTTAAAAAGTGTCTAATAAATCGATTTTATGTCTAATATAAGTTGTCCATGAACTTTCAATTTAATGTCTAATAGGTCATTAACCTATTCAACATTTTTAAAAATTCACAAATCTATATATTGAATACAAAATAGAAAGTTTAATGTCTTATATTAGACACAAAATTCAAGTTTATGTCTAATAGATTTGTTAATTTTTTAAAATGCTGAATGTCAAGGACCAATTAGGTACAAAATTAAAAATTTAAAGACCTATTAGATACAAACATGAAAGTTGAAGGGTTAAACTTGTAATTCAACCTAAAATTTAACTAAAATGATATAAGTTGAAAAATGACAAAAGCAAAAAGAGGAAAAAAAAATGTCACAATATGGCAGATAGGGTATGAGAATTGAAGACATGCATCTAAAATAATATATTGATGGTTACGTTTAACAACCCTTTTGTTGAGGAGGATTCTCTGCATCTGTAGTGTTTTTGGCATTATCGTTGTTTGGTTTTTTCTTCGTAGTCCCCACAGTACACACTACACAGAAAAAAAAAAAAAAAAAAAAAAAAAAAGAAGCCCGAAATGAGTGTACATGAATAGTCTATATATACGAAGTGAACTATTATAATGTTAATTTTTGGTGTGAATTAGGCTCTAAGAAATGGCCAAATAAAGTAATTAAATTCCCTATTGGTTAATGGAGGATTTGTGTTTTAGGAAAAGAAAAAGAAAAAGTTTCAAAACTGACCGATTCGAATTCCTTTCCACAGATATTTGAAGAAGTGGACGCATGTGTTGTAGTTCGCTGGATACCATTTCTGATCATTTGGATACGACGATCCTTGCTGTAGCGATAGCGGCTTTTTCGGTAGAGCGTGACGAAATGAGTATGGTTCAACTCTTATTTCATCCACAAAGATACCTTCCAAAAGAGTCGAGGAGAATGTTAAAGTATTGTATTGATATAAAATTAAATTTAACATTATTCATTAATTTAAGTTTTTGAATTCAGTAGTAATTTAACATGGTATCAGAGAGATCATTTGTTTAAATTAATATCGATAACCACTTATTGGACCTGTTGCAAAATTTATAAAGCTCACAAGACATATCTGCTAAATTAAAAGGAAAAATCAAATAAAATATAGAAATACTTACAGTGATAAACGATCATCTTCCATCTTCCTAAGTGGGTTCCACTTTTGAAAGCTGAAGGCTTGGTGGCTAGAAGATGGAGTGGAGTGAAACCTTCCACATTCACAAAGCTAACCAGCTCCTTGTACAGTTTTATGATATGAACTGCCAGTTCTAAATCGCCAAGTCCAGAGCAAAATAATTTAATAAGAATTACCTTCTAATTCTTTATTTATATTTATACATCTTTTTTTTTTCTCTCTTATTCTTTAGGTTCTATAATTCTCAATTTAGTCTTTATTCTATGAAAATTCTCAATTCCACACTTCTAAATTTTTTTTTTATCAAATTTTGTTGAAAGAAAGTTGATAGGTCATTAAATTATTATTTTATTAATATATTTAAACATGTAAACATACTACTCAACATATCACTAGGAACAAAAGAATTTTATTAATGGACAGGTCGAATATTTTTGTTTATACGTGAGTTGGATTTGTATGTGTAGAGTAACATCTGATTGGCATGTTATGTGTCCAACTTGCTAAACAAAACAAAACTTTTTTAAACAATTTTTTTTAATGAAAGAATCTAATCAAATTTTTTTTTAAGTAAAACTGAAAAAAATTAGAAGATTAAGAAGAATTAAGCAAAAAATAGGAATCATCCTATATATTTAACAAATTTATAAAGAGAAATAGAACATGTTTGTTTGTTTTTTTTAGTGCAATAAACAACATAAAAAGGATTCAAACCTTTAGATGTTTTGGTCAAAGATATATGTTTTTAACCAATTGAACTATATTTAGGTTGACGAAAAAATAAACCGAACATGTTTGTATTGGAATTAGAGAAAACTGACCAAAGAAATCACCCATAATGGCGCAATGAAGAATGGTCTGGCCATCGTAGGATCTTCGACAGTGGTCAAATGTGCAGGTGCAGAAGGAGTCAAGGCAAAGGAAAGCATCTTTGTTGCCATGCAGAGCCGCCAAGAAGAGTGGTGTCTCGCCCTCCTCGTTTCGAACACCCACCAAAGAAGGCTCAACCGAAGCTATATCGTAACACATTTTCACATTCCCAAGCGTCGCGGCAATGTGAAGGGCCGTATTGCTGCTGTCGTTTTCCATTTCAAGCACTTTCTTGCTGTTGTCTTTGTCCACTGAATTTATTTTCATTAGCCGTTCCACTACGCCGACTTGGCCGTCGCTCACTGCCACGTGCAGCACCGTGTCGCCTCGCTTCGTGATTTTCAGATCGCGAGCTCTTACATCGCTTGAGTACTTGTCGACAACTTCTTCCCACCTTCCTTTCATGGCGTTTTTGAACAGAAATTTCTTTAAGCTTTCGAATTCCATTTCGTTGCTCTTTCTTCTCTCAACTCCCTCTCTCTCTCTCTTGGTTATCAATATACGACGAGTTCAGGCTAATTTTATAGGGTGATGCTAATGAAGTGGAATCCAAAATTGTTATGTGGAGGAAGGAAGATGAAGAGTTTTGTTAGGTTAATTAATTAACCAATTTTCTATTTGGGTTTGGGTTACGAAAAGACGAGAAAGAAGGAAAGGAAAAGCTATATCTTTGATTATTAAAAACAAGCAATTGTATGTATATGGTGTGCAGTAGAAGCTCCAAGGGTGTGGTTTAAATGTCAACTTGGAGTATAGTTCAATTGGTTAAGGTATATATTCTCGACCAAAAGATTAAAAGTTCTTGAAATTTTCACCTCCACATATTGTTGAATTAAAAAAAAGTGTAGTTTGAATTTTAATACGAGAAATGTAATGATATAGTAATTTAAAATAATATTAATAAAATATAATGGTGTTGGTTTTATTTTTTAGTTCAATAATACGAAAGTGGCCGATTTGAACATAGTTTGGTAGATAGTATTGAACTGAAAAAAAATGCGAAGATGAGATTGAAATGAGATTTCAACATTTGATCTGATTAGATGTATAATGCCTTGTGTTTGCATTCTTTTTTTTATTATTTTATTCATATTGTGCTTGAACACCAAGTTATGAATCTTCTAGTATATGGTAGAGTGGAGTGACTTAATCATTTAGCTTCTTAAAGATTTAAATTATTTATTCAATATAGATGGCTTCAAAACAAGGAAAAGCACATATACATGTAATATAATATAACGCAGTAAACAAAATAAAGCAGAGAGTGTGAGGCTGTTTAGGTATGTGGGAAATGGAATATAAAACTTTGGAAATTTTCAAACATTATCTACTTTTGAGAGTATGAAAACTTAGCAACCTCTTATTAGCAAGAATTTTTGTTTTGTAAGGTAGCTTTATCTTTATTGAATTAAAATAGTAGTAGGACAAGTGCTTTGCATATTATTAAAATAGGCTAAATATATATGTACTTTATTACCTAATATTTAGGCCATTTTTCAATTTGATTCATATTCTTTCAAAAGTTCCAATTTCTTCTTTTTAAAATTAAGTCCTTAACAATCACCAATTATGGAAAGAATCATGATATATATATGCATTTAAAAATGGTAATTTTATGACGGGTTTTGTTAATGATTAGTATACACAATGTGACTCGCCTTGCCCCAAATTATCCTAACCAACCTAACACATAACATGTCAACCATAGACCTCGACTTAATTTAGAACCCATCGTCAAACTAACATGAACTTAATTAACTTTTGAAAATCAAATATGGCTAGCATAAATCTTTTTCTTACAAAAATCATGAAAATTTTGGTAGAGTTTTTTTCTTGAAAATTGAATAAAAACACAATTGGAATAGAAATATACACTCCAATAATATATTCAAATTCTAACCCTAACACTAAGTGTACCTTGTTACACATTATTCAATAATTAGTTTAGAAATAAAAAACCACAACATATAATTAACCAAAAACTACTAATGGAAAAATATAAATATTTCAATTTACAAATCGTTTTGTAATACTCAAAATGGTACAATATCTTAAAAAACATGCTAACCACTATAGTTACAGAAAATATGCATCTATCGGGAATGCACACACAAAAATGGTATGCAACTTATGGAAGACTGGTGGCAAATCTTGATTTTCAGTAGGCTTGTTCAAGTGCTACCTAATGGAAAATTTTAAGAATAAAGTGTGAGCTGACAAGTTTAGTAAGTGGCAGGAGTTCATAAGAAAATAAACTTAAAAAAACCTTTATAAAAATAATCGTAGAGTCTAGGATATAATTAAACATAATAACCATACACATGAAGATAGAAACCTCCAAATACTGAACAACTTGAAAAGTGTAAGGCTGGAAAATCTTTAAAACACAGTCTTTAATTTTAAAACATAATAGTCACATGGCTAGGAAAATCGATCAATAAACTTGAACCTTAACTGGTTATATTGGAGCAGAATAATTTCAATACATCAAAGCAAAAATGGTCATAACATATATACGGAGGATCTCGACGTACATGGTAGAGCAAGCTAGTCATACTATGCATAGGCTGAACCCATCTACATAGCAGAGTAGTTGATTATACTAAGCATTGAGTAATCTTAAGATACATAGCAAAACAAATCTGGTCATACTATACCACCGAGTAATCTTAAGATATATAGCATAACAATGTTGGTCCATATGTGCGCAAAGCAGCCCTCAAAGAGTAAAACACCCTGACACATGACCTAAAACCTATATGTATGTGCCGAAGTGGGTCCCAAAGATCTCATATATCATAACTACACTATGGAAACACATTCACGTAAGTGTATAGGAAAGTCACTATGGGACTGTTTGGGGCAAGAGTTATAATAACCTGTGGAGTACTTTGCACCCCAAACATAGACTATTATAACTCTAGACTAAACAACTCTGCATTTTAAACAATATTATATTATTTCACAGACTATTATAACTCATGTTATTATAACTCACTCAGTGTCCCAAACATCTCCTATAGATATAAAATTTAATGGTTTGAAACCAATTTCAACATGATAATTATAAGTTCTCAAACTACACTAACATCATGACCATTCTAAAACAATGCCTCATAAACTGAAAATCATACTTAAGAAATTTCATGCCATAGCCAAATTCACGATTATAAATCATTGAAAATAACTGAATTTCTCAACTCGGCCAAACCATAGCCCAATCACTATTAATCACTTTAAAAAAAACTCACAATTACTTGAAATTACCTCAAATAGCTTGGACTTTTGTCAATATATTAAAATCAAGAGATTTTAAAAAAAATTCATCTTACATAAACTCAAATGATAATGAATAAGTTATTGTAGCTAAAGTCGACATATATAAATATAAATCCGTTGAAATTTCATTGTACTAATGGATTCAATTTGGTAAATATAATCGATTTCTTTGCAATTCAATAAATCATTGCTTTCTATAATAAAACACATTATGAAACAAGCATAAACTCCGTGAGGTTGCCATAATTCTAAAATATCAAATTATTTGCATTAACATATAAATTGAAACTGATTTCAAAACTCACAATTTCATCCATTATTAAAATAATAGAAATATTTTATAAAATAACCACCCATAAAATTATCACGTAAGAATTTCGAGTCGTAATTAGGTCATCCTAATTCCCGTTCAATCTGAAATTAATTTAATACTAGTATAAATAACCCTTCAATCACTAATTAGTACACAATAACATTTAATTTCCACCAAATCCTATTTCTTCTTATAACTGTTTGATTGACCATAGCTTCAATCCTAATCCTGCAGTATAATATTCCATTCTATTCTCATTGTTTAATTTAAGCATTATTTGTGAATGACTTACTATTACCTTCAAAATTTTATCTTCTTCCAAAAATTTTCCCATTCTTTTTCTTCTTTCAGTCTACCCAGACTAAACTATACTAAAATCCACTTATTTGAACCCTTTTCCTCGCTCGATCAAAATTTCTTCTTCCACAAAGAACACCAAATATTCACTATTTGGAAGCTAGTGATCTTCTCCTCTTCTTCCTTTTAAATCTCCATACCAAGCAACAATATATAAAAATAAGGACCATAGAAGTTATTGAGCAAATTTATTTTTCTTGAAAACGGCTTACTGTAGTTGAAATTGGCTTACTGAGCTTGACAGTTTGTCTATAAACCTCCCAATTTGTTTTCCGACGACATCCACAACTTTCTGACGATGTTCCGGTTGAAAAGAGTTGATCGATCAAGTAAGTGAAAGAAATCTCTTTTGGATCTACACGATTGTAGCAAAAATAATTCTCACAGCAAGTAAAGAAAAACTGTTTCTATTTCATTGATCCATCTTGTCTGTCTAGCAGACTACAAATAGGAGAAGATGTCCGAAGGAGATGAAACAATCATGAAAAATATACATGGAAATTAAGCAAGATTGAGCGAATAATATGGGCCTAATGACTAGGCATTAAGGATGCCAATATGGCAGCCTGTGATCTGCTAAATAAAGGTAATTAAGTCTCAATTAAACAAGGAATCTTCTTCTGCAATTTAAGCAAAAAATCAGCCTAGTTATTTGCCTTATTAGTGTGCGGATTGGGGTCAATATGGCCGTTTGAAATCTTCAATATTGGGCTGAATTTCTGCTACATTTATTGAGTTATTGAGATGGTCAGCTGCTGTAACTTTGGTTGTTGAGGTGTTGTTGATATGATTGTCGTGATGTGCATAATCAATTTTATCACCGGTGACTACCTATTCTCCTTTCTCCTTCTCACTCTCTTCTCACTTCTTCTTTCTCCTTCTCCTTCTCTTTCTCTTTCCTTTTCCTTTTTCTTTACCCTCGGCAGACCCATTTTTTCCTTTTTTTTTTTTTTTTTTTTTTCAGATTGTGCGTGGCTTTCAGTTTTTTCTTCTCTTCTCCTTTCTCTTCCGTTTCTGTTTTAGTTTCCTTATTGGGAAGCCGGTGTTTTTTTTCTTAAACCTTCTCACCGAAGCTTTATTTTCCTCCTTCCTTTTTCCTTTTTTTATTTTTTTAAATTTCATTTTCTATTCTTTTTTTTTCTCCACTTACTCTATTTTCCAAAATATCCAAAAAAAAAAATTCCCTTTTCTTTAAACAAGGTGTACTTTGTTTTGGGCTAACTCGTGCAAAAGGCTTAAGGGACCAGGTCCCGAGCCTGTTAGGCTCAAAGGCCCAAAACGATTCGAAGCCGTTTGGCATAATGAAAAAGAGCCCATCAATCGTTGGTTGGTCGAATAAATGACCGAGGACTGAGGACCACCAAAGTGAGCGACTATCCCATCATGTAGATACGACACTTATATCGAGGAGAAGCGGTATAAAAATGGGGGTTCACTCCACAAAATGGTATACAATACACCGAAACTTTACCTGTGCTCAACGATCCTAATTACTCCGACCACACATTGGTTGGGAGAACCAATTTTGATCATCTAACAATTGGATATATATGACATATAAGTTTTGATTTTTAAAATTTTTGTTATAGAGGAGATATCGTGAGACAAACTAGAATTAAAAGCAAATTGGAAAATTGGAATTGCTGAATTGTCACTTGCTTAACAAAGGAAAAAAAAAAGAAGAAGAAAAGCCCAAGCCCAAACTCTAAAGAAAAAAAGAAATTAGACTCCATGTTTTGGTTGGTAAAAATGAAAAAAAAAAAAGTAAATAAAAGAGGAAAGATGAACGCTTCCGTGAGAAGCTTTTGAAAAAAACAAATAAAAAGAAATGTGGTGTGGCTTCACGTGAGCCACACACAAAAAGAAAAAAGAAAAAAAAAAAAAAAAGAGGAAATGGAAGGGTATGGTTTTTCGAAGGAGAGAAAGAGGGAGGGAAAGAGAAAGGAAAGGGAAGTAGAGTGAGAAAGAGAAACGTTGAAGCTTAGCATTGGGAAATCGCAGGAATTCGTTGGAGAAGTGTTGGTCGCGTCGGAAATCGTTGGAAAATGGGTGGAGGAGGCCTTTATGAAAAAAAAAAATTTAAGTTCGGTAAGCTCTTTTTAATTGGTTTATTCAAGAAAAAAAAAATGAAAAAGATGAAATGCAATGTGGGTTTCTTTGCTTTTAGTATTGTTCATGAATTTATTGGGTATTTCTTAATTTTTCCTCGGTTTGAAGTTGGCATAGAAGGACATTTGTGACGATGGAAAGAAAATCAATAATTGGAGGTTGGAGACTAATTAACCGGTAAGCTAAATTCTTCTTTGCTTATTATACTAAAGAACTTTTATGAGTTTTCTAGTATGTTCTCATTTGAAGTTGGATCGAATAGAAAACTAAAGCTTCTATGTGGGGTTTTTTCTTTTTGTCAAGAACTCAATATGGATGTATTGTTTGACAAATTAAAGGGAATGAGAAGGTGTGACTTTAGTAATTGGTTGGGCAAAGAGAGTGATTGTAGAGAGAGATAATATTTGTGGACTAAAGAGGAAATGTTTATATGAAAGAAGAAAATAGAGAAAAGTGTATTGTGGTAGAGAAAGGGAGAAGAAGGTGAATAGTTAAATTGGAGGGATAATGAAATTGTTGTATGTTGGGATTTAATTAGCTTGGACTCTTAGAATTAATTAGCATTATATTTTAAATAGGTAATTAAGGATTTACTCATTTTACATTCAAATTGATTCCAGAAGAGCGGAGATCAAGATAACTAATTAAGACTTGGGATTCTCACCAATAATGTTGTGAGTGATTATTATTTGCAAAATATTTATATTATTTTAGCAAATTATGAATTTTGAGATTTGATATATCAAATGCGATTTATTTTAATGCAAATGGTTTAATCATTGAGAATTATTGAGATTTCAAGAAAATTTTGTATATTTTGTTGATTGTTTTATTATGGGACGAAAGGAAATTTTGATTGTGAAGAGAGTGATTTGAGTTTACCAAGTTCGAATTTATGAACTAGCACAATGGAAATTGAAACATTGTATATTTGTTTATGGATTTTAGTTACAATGAATTTTCTTCAATGTTATTTGAATTTGTGAATCATTGAATTTTAGAAATCTCCTTATCTTAGCACATATGCCAAGTTTAAGCTATTTTTGAAAATTCACAATTGTGTGAATTTTGAAGTGATTTAAGGTTATCGAGCTATGGTTTTAATTTTGAATTACAATCTTTTTCAAAGATTTATAGTTGTTTACGAATTTTGACTATGGTAAGAGATTTCTTAGTTATGACCTTAAAATTATGAAACTTCGATTTGAGAAAGTGTGGGGTCGTTTGAGAACTTACGATGATTATTATAGATAAATTGTTTTAAAACCACTAGATGTTGTACCCATAGTGATTTTTCGATACATTTACGTGAATGTATTTCCGTAGTTGATGTATGACTAGTTGCTCTGCATTACTCGGTTCATAGTATGACCAGTTTTCTCTACTATATACGTTGAGATTCTCCGTTTAATAATATGACTGGTTGTTCTGTTATGCTTATTGAGATTACTCTGCGTCAGTATGATCAAGATTGCTTTGTTATACATCTTGAGATTACTCGGTGTGTAGTATGACTAGATTTGCTCTACTATGCATATGGAGATTACTCGATGCATTGTATGACCAATTTGCTCTACTATATACTGTTGAGATTTATGCCCTAAAGTCTCGTAATTAATGATTTATTTAATAATTAATAATAATTTTGATTATTTTATTTGCAATATAATATTGTCTATTATATGAAAAATTCAAGATTATTAATGTAATCTGGAACAGTATGTGGTTGACATACGAGAGGATCGCGTTCAAGAAATAACCTAAGGGTCATAGTATATGGGTAAAGTTGGATGTCTTATCTTGGTAATACTATTGATACAATCCACTTTGTAATAGTTACAAATGATTTGATCCAAATCGTTCATGTAGAGACATGTGAGTGGGGATATTTTATACAATAAGTTTGTATAATACTGGATCACGAAATATTTAATCTCTTTTTATAAATCAGTTAATTGAGAAGGTTAATATTTCATCAGGATGATCATATGTGACTCGATCGTAATCTTGAGTGAGTTATGAACTCTTGCCTGTGAGGGCATGTCCTTTGATTTGCATGAGTGATAGTGGATTTTGTAGCAGATTCAATATGCCTACCATTTTGGGGTCTTGACCAAATAGGGAGTTGAGAACATAATCTCATAAGATGGAATTCACTCATTCCCATATATAGTTAGTAGATAAATAGTTCCCTTACGTACTGATTTCGGGACTTGAACAATGGGGTCCTACCCTCTCACTGGCCTAGGAGGAACTTCGTTTATGATTAGATCATAAACAAATTATTCATTAGAGGATCAATGATACTTAAGGTGCAAAATGTAATTATAGGAGTAAAACAGACGTTTGACCTAGCTGTAATTACGAACAACTCGTGAAGGATCGACTTGCATGTAGTGATTATATCAATGGACACAACTTATCCTATAGTGCATAAGAGTGCAACTCTAGGTCTATCGTGGAGGAACCCTAGAGTTAATGAACACAAATTGATTAATTAAAGAGTTTAATTAATTAATTTTGTATCGATCATTAGAGCTTATAATCTGTAGGTGGTCCATAAAGTCCTCTTGTTAGCTCATAGCAACACTTAAAGATCAATCTAGTTAAAAGAAACATTTGAAATGTTCAAATTAATATTTAATATATTATATATATTAAATATAAAATATGAAAATATATTTATTGTATTTGATACATTAAATATTAAAATAATTAATGTATATTAGATACATTAAATAAAAGATATTTATAAAGTTTGAATAAAATTCAAATAAATAAATATTGTAGGAGATTTGAATGAGATTTAAATAAATATAAAATATATTTTAATATATTATATATTAAAATATAATATTTTAATTATTGCAAAGATTTGCCATTGGTCTCTATAATAGGACTATTTGGTTGAGCCATTAGATAAAACACATATCCTTAATAGAGAATTAGAAAATTCTCTCTAAACCTCATCCTCTCTAATCTCTTGTGGATTTTCTTTCAAGAGACTTCCATAAGCTTTGGTCCTGTGTTCAAGTCATAGCCAAGAAGACTTTGTGGAGGAGATAAAGACCCGCTAGAAATATCTTCATATTTACTCCAAGTAAGTTTGTTTAATTTTAAATAAAATCAAAGACGATCCAATGTTTTCGCTGCAGAGTGAAACGTTCATTCCTTTATATATGTCGAGATTCTCCATATATAGTATGACTAATTTTGTTTTGCTATGTGTATTGAAATTACTCTATACCAGTATGACCAATTTTGGGTACAAGTTTAGTGATGAATTTTCCTAACCATGAGACAATGTTGTTTTTAAAGATTATATTAAAAGACGATGTTATGTTTTAAAAGATTACGTTTAAAAGAGCTCATAGTCTTGAATGTTTCAAGTTGGTTATTCTACAAATGGAATGTACAAGTATTTCAATTTGTTTTCGTTAAGAATATTCATAATGTTTACGAACTATCATTTATGAGTGTTTTTGTTAATAGTTTTCTTAAAATTACTTTATTTTGAACTCTCACCATTTACTGGGCTTTTTAACTCATTCTTTTCCTAAAATTTTCTACCAGATAGCACTGGAGTATTAATGAGCCTATCAAGGTTGAGATCTGCTACCATTCTCATGCATATTACATTTCATTTTACGTGTAAAATGTAGTATTTATCTGTCTTTGGAACTATGGTGACTAGCACTAATATTGATGACCTTGTACCATTTTTTAATTTTACGATGGTTTGTAAACTGAACTGTTTATACTTTTCCATTGTTTGTTTTTTTGTTATGTTGTGGTTGTTGATTCTGCACTGGTTACTGATTTGTGTACTGTAAAGTACACTTGGTGGTAGTGTTGGAGTTTGAATAAATTTTTGGGAGTGTATTTTCCAATTTCAAGTGAATTTTATTTGATTTTTAAGAGCAACTCTGTCAAAATTTCTACGAATTTTGGTTTTAATAAAGTTTTACTAGCCATCTATTATTTTCAAAATGTATTTAGTTTTTATAAGTTCGACAATAGATTCCATAGTTTAGTTGAGATCTATTGTCGACATGCCACGACCTAGGTTGGTTAGGGAGATGTAGGGCGGGGCGTGACATTGAATTAGGCATCGGATCGTGTGGGGCATAGCACCACACCGGTGTGAGGGTTCTTTTTTGTAGGTCACTCCAATTGCCGGTTGCGCACCCGCTCAGAACCAACCATATGTGTGGATTAGAATCCAGCACCAACATACTTCGCCATTTTCATTTTTTCAGTTTTCTTTTATTTTATTTCATGTTTTCTCCTTCATCAACATAATATACCAATATATATCCAAAAGTTAGGAAACTAAAAGTGGGTCTTTCACAATGTTTTATATACCAGGTTAATGGTTTATAACAAGTCAATTTTGAGTACATTAAATATGTTGCTATTTTTATTCTATGGGGGCGAGCTAGTGATACTGGCTATTTTATCAAATAAAAATATATAATACTTCCAGCTCAATCAAAATAATATACTTTCACGTTACATCATTGGTTAATTTTAACATTTCATGGAAATAAGGATTTGATTGAAAAAAAATTAATTCATAAAGAATTAAATCAAAACTTTTAAAAAAATTATAGACAAAATTGAAAAACAAGAAAAGAAAAAACTAAAACAATAGGGAGTGAGCGTACTAAATATAGTATAATTAAATAGAGCAAGAAATTAATCTAATACCTCAACCCAAGAAAAGAAAAAAGGTCATTTCCAAAGATCACTAAATTCGTCCATTACAATCAAAACCAAACACACTCAGTCAAAAAGAAAAAGAAAAAGAACACGAAAAAAGAAGGCTAATTGGATACGACGACTTCAGTGTTCCTTTTAGGTACCTTACTGAGAATGGCAAACAACAGATCATAGTAAAGAGGAAGCTGCACTATAGCAAAGAATAATGCCACGGGGAGAGAAGTTGTAATGTAGACAACAACTGCCATATTTTGAAGGCGATAACTGAGCAGAAAGTAGTGGCCAGCACAAAACGAAACCAACATGGCGACGATGGAAAAGAAAAGCGAGGACAAGCCAATGAGCAGTTTCCAGGGAAAATTCAAGCCGAAGTCTCGTTGGTCGAATCTTGAGGTCAGGATTGTCAGAAACATGATGACTGAGGTTGTCGAGAGGCAGAGAGCGATGAGGGAAGAGAGGGCGAAGATGAAAAACCCTGTGTCCTTTTCAAGTGGCGGTGTGCCATCGTTGCCATTGCCGCCAGGGACGGTGGTGGCCGAAGCAAAGGCCACTGTTGCTATCAGAGCAACCAGCAAAGAGCATGACTCGGAGGTGCTGGTGAGCCACTCCCCACCACTTTTGACCAGCTCCTTGTGGGTTTCGTAGAAGATGTTTTTTGCAAGCTTTTCCTCGTTGTTGTATTGTGCAAAGAATTGGAGTGGCACTGAATCCGATCCCTCACGAACTGGTGACCATAAATTCAAAATTTTATTAATCAATCCCTTGTAATTTCTATCTATCTATATGTTAAAAAGTACATTTGATGCATGTCATAGTTTAAAATTTGTAATGATTTACATCCTCTTCTTAAAAAATTTGATGAGATCCCATTTGTACAAAAATAAAACTCACATGGTTTGTGGGGATACGTTTTAAGTAGTCCTAAATTCTTTTTTTTTTTAGTTCAATAATATGGAAGGTGGAGGATTTGAATTTCATACCTCTTGATTGAGAGTATATATATGTTTTATGCTAGTTGAGTTATGCTCATGTTAGCATGTTAAATTCACTTTATACCTTAGCAAAATATTTCTCAGTATGGATTAAATTGTTTAAAATTTTAAATTTGGTTAAATTACGAGTTTAGACCTTTAACTTTTATGTTTATATCTAATAGGTGAACGATTTGCTAAAGTGTCAATAAATTTTATTTTCTCAATTGTATCAATTACAGAATTAGCAAAACTAATATATATGGACTTGCACGCAGACTTCTGTACAAGGAAAACAAAATGAACAAGGAATACAATGATAGATAAGGCAAGTATATTCCAACGGTGAAAAATAATTTATGAGACATTTAAGTCATGGGAATCCTTTGATCTTGAGCTCCTAAATTAGAGGATATTACGGTTGGGGCTTGCCTTATTTGTGTGCATTTGTCTGTGGTGATTGAGCTTGCATTATTGGATTGATTGTTTTTTTTGCTGTGATTGATTTTCATCTGTATTAATAATCTTCCTCAAACTGGAGGTAGGCGGCGGATGAACTCCAAGTTTGCTTGTCATAGCACGAAAAGGAACTTTGGCTAAAGGCTTGGTGAATATGTCTGCAAGTTGAGAGTGAGAAGGCACATATTTGGTGATTAAGCTACCGAGTGCCACTTTCTCGCTAACAAAGTGATAGTCGAGTTCGATGTGTTTGGTCCGTGCATGGAATACCGGATTAATAGACATGTGAAGAGCACTCATATTGTCACTGTAGAGTTCAGGAGGTTTGAGCAATGGGATGCCTATGTCGCGTAAAAGGAAGGAAATCCACATAAGTTCAGCTGTGGCATTGGCCATGGCTCGATATTCAGCTTCAGAACTGGATCGAGAAACAGTTGGTTGTTTCTTAGAGGACCATGAGATGATGTTGGAGCCGAGGAAGACACAGAGACCAGTTGTACTGTGTCGAGTAATTGGACAACCACCCCAATCTGCATCACAAAAAGCATAAAGTGAGAGAGAGCTATTTTTAAAAAAGGAAATACCATAGTTGGGTGTGCCTTTGAGATAACGTAAAATGCGTTTGACTTCCCTGAGATTCCTCATTGTCGGTTGTTGCATGAATTGACAAACTTTGTTGACTGCTTGAACTATATCTGGCCTTGTAAGAGTGAGATATTGTAAGGATCCCACGAGACTACGGTAGGAGGTAGGATCAACAAGTTCATTGTCATTCTCAATGGGATTCAACGTGAGGGCCATTGGTGTGGAGATATGAGAGGCTTTTAACATGTTTGCCTTAGCCAAGATATCCTTGGTATATTTCTCCTGTGTTATGTGCAAGCCATCCTTTACGTGATGTACCTCAATTCATAAGAAGAAATGCAGCAGACCAAGATCTTTGACAGCAAACTCAGAGCTAAGTTTAGTAATAAGAGAAGTAATGATTTGAGAGTCGGTGCCAGTAATAATGATATCATCAACGTAAATTAACATGAGTGTGATGGAGTTGTTGTGCGTAAGAGTAAACAAAGAGGGATCAGATTTACTACATAGGAAACCTATATGTAAGAGATAATGAGATAGACGATCAAACCAGGCACGTGGGGCCTGCTTTAGGCCATAAATTGATCTGTGGAGTTTGCACACATGTGTAGGCAAGGCTGGATTTTCAAAACCTGGTGGTTGCTTCATATAAACATCTTCCTTGAGATAGCCATGAAGAAAAGCATTCTTGATGTCCAATTGTCTAAGTGTCCAATTATGAGATGTGGCAAGGGCAAGGACCAATCTAATTGTAGTAGGCTTGACCACTGGACTGAATGTCTCGACATAATCTAAGCCTTCAACTTGTGAGTAGCCTTGAGCAACTAATCTAGCCTTGTATCGTTCAATAGATCCGTCTTCCTTGAGCTTTGTTTTAAAGATCCATTTGCATCCCACTATGTTAGTGTCAAGAGGCTGTGGAACTAAGTCCCATGTGTTATTCTGATATAAAGCTTGGATTTCCTCCTCCATGGCCATTTTCCAATGAGGTAGTTTGAGTGCAGACTTGTATCCTCTTGGCTCTATGGTGTTGAGTGATAAATCTGTTTGTTCCATTGACTTTGTGGCAATGAGGGTGTGATGTTGTTGCTCCAAGGCCTGTGGGAGTTTCCCTTTGGATCTGGTAATCATAGGGTGGTGGTTGTTGTTGGAATATGGGTGAGATTGGATAGATTGTAGATGTTGTGACGCCACAGGCTGATCTGAAGTACCTACATAATCTATAGAATCAGTCAAGCAATCAAAGGGAAGCTCAACATATAACTCATTACTGATATCAGGTAAGGAGTTGATCATTGACTGCTCATATTGAGCAAAGGATCCTAGCTGTTGTGGAGTTGGATTGCTTATTTCTGCTTGTTGCAGTGGTTTTTGGACATTGATGGCTTGCTCTTCAAAATGATCCATTAAGATTAGTGGAGATTCTGTACATGTCAAATGCACAGGTGTGTGGCCAACAACTGCCTCATTTGGGACACCATCTTCCTTACTTGTAGCCTGCACTTCCTTGTCAAGTTCAAATGTGTGTGATCTGTTTGGTACTACTGTGTTGTTGTTCCTTTGTGGGAGGTCCTGATCATTTTTCTTGTGCATCTCAGGCCAATGCCATTCTTCGATATCTGTAAAAGAGGTCACAAGAAGATTGTTGTTTTGTGTAGTGTGTGCTAATGGAGGTGCAAAAGGAAAGTAATGTTCGTCAAAGATAACATGCCGAGAGATATAAATTTTGTTAGTTTGAGGGTCCAAGCATCGATAGCCTTTATGAGTTGGGCTATATCCAAGAAAAACACAAGGATAAGTTCTTTTTGAGAATTTATCTTTGCCATAGTTTCTTAGATATGGATAACATCTACAACCAAAGATCTTTAAGCTATTGTAGTTTGGTTTCTTAAAAAATAGTTTTTCAAAAGGTGTGGCCATGTTAATTGATTTTGATGGCATTCTATTAATCAAAAAAGTAGCTGTTAAAAAGGCATCAACCCAATATTTGTGAGGGAGATTAGATTGAAATAGGATAGCTAGGCCAGTCTCCACAATGTGTCTATGTTTTCTCTCAGCTACTCCATTTTGTTGAGGAGTGTGAGGACAAGACATTTGATGATGTATGCCACTTTGATCAAGAATTGTTTTTAAGCAAGTAGAAGTAAACTCACCTCCTCCATCAGTTTGAAGCACTTTGATTTTCCTGTCAAATTGGTTTTCAACCAATCTTTGAAACTTAATAAAGATTGTTAGAAAATCTGATTTTTTCTTTAATGGAAATAACCATGTAAATCTAGAGTAATCATCAATAAAGCTAGCATAATACTTGAACATTTGACAAGATAAAATAGGTGCAGGACCCCATAAGTCACAATGTATTTTAGCAAGAGGAAATAAGCTGGATTCATTGCTTGAAGAAAATGAAAGTTTGCAACTTTTGCTCATTTGACAGTGAGCACACACAGTTTCCATTTTTTGCCAATTTGACACACAAATGGACTTATTTTTATCTAGATGCTCAATAGAAACATTGTTCAAGTGGCCTAATCTTTTATGCCAGAGAGATAGAGAAGCTGAAGGAGATGAGTCTTTTGAGTTTGTAGTTGCTGCCATCAATGCAGTGTGAATGTCCTCCTCCAGCGCATAAAGACCATTCTTTTTATGCCCCTTTGCTATGAGATGGCCCTGCTTGTTCTTTATTTCAAAACCAGTAGCAGAAAATGTTATTACACAATTATTATCAGCAGTGAGTTTTCCTATTGACAACAAGTTTTTCTTAATTTTAGGCACAACAAGTACATTTTTCAACATTAAGTTACTTATGCCATTATTGATTTTAGCTTGTCCGATATGAGATATTTTTAATCCTTCACCGTTACCTACATATAGACATTCATTCCCTTTGTATGTTTTAAGATCAGTAGCCATACCTGGATTATTTATTACATGAGAAGAAGCCCCAGAGTCGGCATACAGAGCTGGATCCATTTCTTCATTTAAGGTCATTGCAGCTAGTGCCTTTGGGATGTCCTCAGACTGATATGAATGATCAAATCTGTTCCAGCACTCTAAAGCAGTATGATTAGGCTTACCACAAATTTGACAAGTCACTATATTACCTTGGTTAGATTTTGAGTTTGAGTTTACAACAGGTATATTAGAAAAAGCTTTCTGTTGGGTGGTTGAAAATGAAGAATTTCCCCTGCTTGGTTGGAAGCCTCGTCCTTTTGAACAGAATTGACGTCCTCTACCACGACCCCTACCCTTCTGGCTGTAGAAAGCTTGATTGAAGTTGGGAATGAAAGCTTTTCCTTCTTCTTCCTCAAGTAGATTCATCTGTTCATGAGCTTTTAGGGAGATCATGAACTGATTAAAAGTAGGATACGGTGCCTTACTCAACATGGCCGTTCTAAATTCTTTATACTTGTGCCCCAATCCTCGAGCTAATGTAAACACCTTGCTGGTATCATCAAGAGGTTTCTTCATGGCTGCCAGTTTGTCACACAATGTTTTGAATCTCTTGATGTATTCTTCCAATGATAAATCTCCTTTCTTTAGGCAATGCAGTGTCTCATTGATGTGTATTTCGTTTTCCTTTGTGGTTGCCAAGAGTGTTTCTTCTAGAGATTTCCAAACTTGGTGAGCTGTGTCTTATCCTTCAATCATAACAAGTACTTCTTCACTAATGATTCCTAATAACCAAGAGGTTAAAAGGCCATCATTATTCAACCATATATGATATTTGGGATTGCTTATGGTCATTCCATCTTTGCTGGTTGCTTCATCTTTAGTTACTTCAGCATCTGGAGCACTGTCAACAAGCAAGTGATGATCAACTCCTAGGCTGCGTACCAATGGAAGCACTTGTGACCTCCACAGAAGGTAATTAGTTGTGCTGAGTTTAATTGAAATCAAACTCGAACACTGATGGAATGCCTGAATCGTGAGTGAAACCTCTGCCTTTGCCATGAAACTTGATTTGCAGTAATTGTTTCCTCAGGAACGTTGGATCAAACAGATAGAGAAAAAAAAAGACTTAAGTCTACGTGCACAGCTCTGATACCATGAACGATTTGCTAAAGTGTCAATAAATTTTATTTTCTCAATTGTATCAATTACAGAATTAGCAAAACTAATATATATGGACTTGCACGCAGACTTCTGTACAAGGAAAACAAAATGAACAAGGAATACAATGATAGATAAGGCAAGTATATTCCAACGGTGAAAAATAATTTATGAGACATTTAAGTCATGGGAATCCTTTGATCTTGAGCTCTTAAATTAGAGGATGTTACGGTTGGGGCTTGCCTTATTTGTGTGCATTTGTCTGTGGTGATTGAGCTTGCATTATTGGATTGATTGTTTTTTTTGCTGTGATTGATTTTCATCTGTATTAATAATAGGTTCCTAAACTTTAAAATTATGTATCTATAATAGGTCTTTGAACTTTCAATTTTATATCTAATAGGTCTCTGAATTTTAAAATTTTTAAATAGGTTCTTGAAATTTTAATTTTGTATCTAATAGGTTATTGACACATATTCAATATTTTTTAAAACTAACAAATCTATTAAACATAAATTTAAATTTTGTGTCTAACAGACCATTGAACTTTCAAATTGGTGTCCAATAGATTCATAAATTTTAGAACATATCGAATAGGTCAATGACCTATTAGACACGAATGACGAAACTGAAAGTTCAAAGACTTTTTAAATATAAAAGAAAGTTCAAAGACTTATTAGGCAATTTTTAAAGTTCACGACTTATTAGAAATAGACACAAAATGTTAAGTTCATAGACTTAATTATTAAAAACCTTTTAAAATAGGTTCAAGGATCTATTTTGACATAGATATGTGTTATAAATTTAGTTTCAATTTATCATAAGTTTAATTTTAGTTAAATTTATTTTATTAAGTTCAAATTGGGCTTAATTAAAATAGATTAAACTAAATTAAAATTAAGTTGGACCTTTAAAACTTGTTCTCAAAGATAAATGACTCAAATATTTATTGGGCCCAAAATGGAGGAACCCAATTTAATTCAACCACTTCTTGATGATATATGACCAATTCTATAGTAATTTTCGTGTAGCCCAATTAATCTATATATATGTATGATGTATGGGCAAGGGTCATTGCATATGTATGTGAGGCACTATTCATTAAGAGAGTTTTAGGGTTTAAAAGAAAAAGAAAGAGAGGGAGGGAAAAAGATTGGCCATTCGGCCGAATAAAGAGAAAGAGAAAGAAGAGGCCCCTTTTGCGATAAATCTCCTTCATCTTCTCCTTTGCAATACTACCTGCATACAACGCCAAGGGAGTTCGCAGCTATTGTTCACAAATCGAAACTCTATTCTTGAGGTTCTACAGTGACAAATCAGAATCTGCTGCTGCTGTTCGTGAGGAGGATTGTGATTAGGGGGTGAAATCGATTCTTGGCCATTTGAATGCAAAATCTTGAGACAAAAAGGTTGTATTGCTCATCTTTCTTTTTCCCTCTAGTTTACTGCTTTCTTACTAAAATTCCTCTTAGATCTACTTTCTTGTTTTTCAATGTTCTGTAAAATCTTGTTTGAATCTCTAATAATATTGACTTGCAAAGGCCTCTAAGACTCTTTGCAAAGTGGAGTAGGTCTATTGACCGAACCACTATAAATTCTTGGGTTTTTCTTTACTCCTTACTGGATTTTCTGCACTTTATCAATACTGTCCAGCCCTTTAATTCCAGAAAAACTGCTCATAATCACCTCTAATTTGATTAAAAATGACTAAAACTTGGGTTGTGATCTTGGATGATTAATAACAATATGAAAGTTCAAAGACTCAATTTGTAACCTAACCTTTAAATTATGAGACGTAAATAGTTAAATATGAATTGAAGTTGATGAATATTATATAGGGTATGTTATCGTTTTACCTGAAACCACTTAATTTCCCATTACATATGCAAGGCGGCTCCGCTGATGCGCCAAGGCTTATGAGCTTTGACGTTAGCTGCGAGATGCAAGCCGCTGTTGCCATTCTTATCTACAACTCGAAACAGGTTTTCTATCTGATTTTTCTTTTTAAGTAAAAACCTGTAAACATCTGGCTGCCTATACTCTGCAGCCAAAAGCACCACATTCTTCTTCTATGAGTTAATATCACAGATCGCCAATGGAAAATGTTCGAACAGTCTGCTCACCATCTCAACCATGCCGTTTTTTCCAGATCTAGCACAGAAGCTTAGCCCATGTTTCTACCGAATTAGTATGGCTGGGGTCTTTGTTTAAAAACTTGAAGTTATGTTTCTCTCATCCTCCTAACTGTTTGGTGTGACAACTTGAGTGCGGTTCACTTGAGCGCGAATCCTGTTCTTCACTCCCTCACAAAGCATGTTGAAATTGATATCTACTTTGTAGGTGATTTAGTACTTCAAAAGCAGCTATTGATATGGCATTTACCGGCTTCAGCTCAAGTTGCTGATGTCTTTACCAAGCCGCTCTCTGCCTCTTGATTTCTTCCTTTAGTATCCAAGCTCAATGTCTATTCGTCTGCATCCATTGACTTGAGGGGGGTGTTAAGAGAAATCATTGAGTCTGTGTTTCAATAGTTAACTTTTTAGTTATTGTTTACAACTGTGCATATGTGGTTAATTCAGTTGTAAAGGTCGATGAATATTTGTTATCTTTTACAATGTGTCTATATATGAGGCCATTGTCTTTTTTTATCTTTAAGGGAATGAAATATAGTCTTCCTCTTGTGTGATCATTTCTCTGGTGATGAATAGAATTTAAGACTGCTAATAAAATCGACGTATCTTTTGGAACACTTTTCTGCTTATTTTCTGTTGTCATTTGCCTCCATAGATTAGTGTGTTATTGTGTGTATATAACATCAACAAATTAAATTAAAATGCCACGAGTTACTGTTGAATAAAAAAAATGTGTAAATACAATTTTGGTTTCTAGTTCATTATTTTCGTCTTTGTACTTTCAAAGTGTCTATTTTAGTCTGTTTACTTTCTTTTTTTTAAAAAAAAAACAAGCTTACTAAGAATCAAACTAGCTCATTGATGGCTAGTTCATGTACTTCCAAAATGTTCTTTTTAGTTTTTATACTTTTAAAAGGTGAACATTTTGATACATCTAAAAAAAATTATTAAGTGTTTGTAATGTTGTGTTGATTGAAAAAAAGACAAAAAAGAAAAATGTCATAAAACAGTCAATTTTTAAAAGTAGATAGATAAAAGTTTAAAGTATAAAGCTTGTGATTTAAACCATACAAAATGACAATCCCAAGCTAGCTAGTAATTCATTTAATCTAATTACCGGCGACGACATCGGATTTGGGCATGGTCTTCGGGTCACGTGTTTCTTTATTGAAGGCGATTGAATCTCCTTCGACGATATAATTAAGGAAGTGTTTCAGATTCATCTTCGGTTTGTAATTTTGATATCTTGGGAGTATTTCCATCGTCCCCATATTCATCGGGTGGAGCAAATTCCAGAAGCTTTCTGATTTCAGTAGATCCTTAATTTTGAACAAAACAATTAATTAATACTTGGTACCCCATTTGTAAATTAGACTAATAGAAAAAATGATATACATATTATTGTTGCATTGTTTCACGTACCGAATCCAAGAATGATCAGGATGGACGAGAAAACAATTTAAAAAAAGTCGAAGCATGTATTATAATTTTGTGGGAAAATGGAACTCGAGGCCTTGCTCTCTGCAACGAACAACAATAAATATGATACATTATAGTTGAGGTTTAATTTACAGGTATTTCGGTAATGTTCAATATTTCTCGTTTTTTGTTTTTTATATTGGATTTTTGAGGATTAGAAACGTTGATAACTATTTTTTTGTTTCTCTTGTTTCCATTTTTACCAAAACATAAATAAAGACAATATCTTATCATTCTTGACATGAAAAATACATATATAATGTTAAAAAGTTTGAATATTGAATTTTTAAAACAAATTTTTACATTTTTAATTTAAAATTCCACGAACAAGAAAAATAAGAAATAATAACCTAATAGAAAAGAAACAATAATAAACAGTTATATTTTTCTTTATTAAAAAAAGAAGAAAACAAGAGAAACAAAAAATAAGAAAGGCAGCTGGCTTTCCTTTGGTTTGGACATCTTTTTACACGCTTGGCTGCAGGTTGGTGTTGATTCAGGCTTTAGTGGGTCGACTCTTAGACCTTCCAATTAATCAGTATAAAAAAATTGAAAAATAAAAAAAATATATATATATTTTTGTTGAATATGATACTCACAGTAATAGATTTTGTTTTGCCATCTTGCTATGTGGCTTCCACATTTGAAGGCAGATGGCTTACTTGCTAGAACATGGAGAGGCGTAAAGCCTTTCTCATCTACGTACCCAGTTAGCAGCGTCCTCGTTGATCATGCTAATTAGTTGAAATGCCAAATTTTTCATCTCAAATAAACCCAAATCAACGATTCATTCTTTTTGTTTCTTGCTTTCAATATTTTTGATAAAACATATACATTTCATAACTTTTCTTGTCTTTCATTTTTATTAAACTTTATCTAAATCATATACAAATTTTACAAACAACAGTAAACTTAGTAGACCCCAATTTTATAACCATTTGGCTTTTGAAACTTGTGCTTGTTTTCTCACTATTTTTACCATGGTTTTTATCTTCCTTCAAGAATTTTTGCCAAGTTCCAAAAATAAAAACAAAATTTTAAAAACACTTTTTTTAGATTTTTTTAGCTTGAGTTTTAAAAATATTTGTAAAAAAAACAAAAAAACTCATAGGTAAAAGTAGTGTTTATAAGATTAATTTTCAAAAATAAAAAATCAAAAACTAAATGGTTATCAAACATGGAGAGACATTTCACAGTCTTTGTTTCTCTCATCCACCAACTGCTCATTAATGGTGTGACACAGTCTAGCGCTTCCCATCGCAGCAGCCACATGGAGAGGGTTGTTTTCTCTCGCATTTTTAATCTTAAGAACTCGCTCGTTTTGAAACCTACAGATCAGTTTCACCATCTGTGCAGCTGCCTCTTCTTCATTGTCATAAGCAGCCAAATGCAGCGCGGTGGCGCCCCTTTGCGTGTCAACTTCACCCATTGAGCTTCTGATTCTTCTGCATACTTCTCAACTACTCTCTTCCAATTCCTTCTCTTCACGTTTGTGTACAAAAAGTCTTGTAAATCTGCTCCTTATACGCATCTTCAAATTCGTCCCGTTGATGCGAGAATTTGGCTTAGAAGAATAGCTGAATTAGCAATGTTGTTCCAGTTTGATTTCGGTTCAAAGATGGGATGTACTCGGCTTTTGTCTACACTTTCGATTCGCTTGAAAAATTGTTGGATCTTACTCGGGTATACTCGGCTTTTATTTATATACAATACACCATCATGTGTCTCATACACTTTGCATGCTTGTGCTTTTCTTTTCTTTTTCCTATCAAATTTAAAGTACTATTCTTACCCAAATTTTGGTCCATCTAAAAGAGAGTGCCATTGGTCTATTACAACAAAAATTCAACACACTCAGAAAATTGGAACGAAAAGAAAAAACACTCTTACAATGCAACGGAGGAGATTTACACACTACTAAATAGAAATTTTAATAATGTGACATATTTTTATTTATCTATTTCTACGACATGTAATAGATAATTAAGCAGCTCCTACTAAAATTTTTAAGTAAAAAAAAAAAAACTTGTCTACACATTGGTCAGTAGCACGAACACTTGTGAATTTTTAATGGTGTATTGTATTTTTAGTGGTTAAAACATTTTTGTAGGTTCACTTATCTATTAAATGCAATACAAATAGATAAATGAAAATTTATTGCGTTAGAATGCTAATTGGAAAGGATGACATCGACACTTCTTTTAGGGATGATTTATAAAAATAGAGTTGTTTTCAAAACTAATTACAAAAAGGAGTTCAAACCTAAACTATTTACAAAAAATAGGTAGGTTTTTTGTCCTTATTAGAATCCGTCTTTTGAAGAGATGCATTCCTAGTTGTGAACAATAGCAGTCAACGCCAATTTTGACCAACTTTGACTGCCAACTTTGATCAGACGATTTCGTTCATAATTTCAAACATAAAGATTTTTATCCACTAAAATAATACCATCAAATCCTTTCAATTAATATTTAACTATCCATCAAATCAACTAATCATTTATTTAATTTTTTCTTTAAAATAAATATTTAATAAATCATTCATCATCACACAATCATTCACCAATCAAGTTTTTTATTATTATTTTGATAAACACATTCACTATTAAAACAAAATATACAATATGGAAAAAATATTATGATGATTTTACCAATATGGTTATGATCTATAAAATAGTAGAAGAGATCAATTGGTTTAAAGATTAAAAAGATTGAGATTTATTCATCTCGATTAAAGATTTAAAAGACAAAACAAAAATGTGGCACGAAGTTGGTCGTGCCACATTTTTTGAAATGTGGGTAGTTATTTATTAATTAAAAGGATTTGATGGTATTATTTTAGTGGAAAAAAATCTTTCCATTTGAAATTATGAACGAAATCGTCTGGTCAAAGTTGGCGGTCAAAGTTGGTCAAAATTGGTGTTGACTGCTACTGTTCACAACAAGGAATGCGTATCTTCAAGAGGCGCATTCTAATAAGGACAAAAAAACTACCTGTTTTTTGCAAATAGTTTGGGTTTGAACTCATTTTTTGTAATAAGATAGGAAAAGACCCCCATTTCTTCAATTCGTCCCTTCTTTTAGGCACTGTTTTGAGAATAGCCCTGCAGCAGATCGAAGTAGAGAGGAAGCTACGCTATACCGAATATCAATGTGACGGGGAGAAAAGTGACTGTGTAGAGCCAAATGGCAATGTATTGAAGGTGGTGAATGATGAGAAAGTAGTGGCCAGCACAAAATGAAATCAAGGTGGCGATGATAGAAAAGTAAAGCGAAGACAAGCCAATGAGCAGTTTCATTGTCGTCGAACCTGGAGGTCAAGATGGCAAGAAACATGATGGCTGAGGTTGAAGAGAGGCAGAGGGACATTAGAGAAGAGATGGAGAAGATAAAAAAGCCTTCTTTTTTAAGTGTGGCGGGCCGTTGTTGTCGTTGTTGCCGCCTGGGATGGCGACTGTAGATGCAAAAGCCACTGTTGCAACCCGAGTAGCAACCACAGAGCATGATTCTGAGGTGCTGTAAAGCCACTCCCCACCCTCTGTGACTCAACTCACATGGCTTTCATAGAAGATTGCATTTGCAGTTTTTCCTTTCTAATTGTAGTGGGAAAAGAAATGGAGTGGCATAGACTCCTTCACGAACTGCATGCACAACAGAATTTTTAATTCGTCACTTGTTTTGATTTTCATTTATTTATATAGATTAAAAATCCATTAAAAAAATATTTTTAGTCCCAAACCTATTATGAAACTAGCAATATTTTTGTCTCTCAACTTTAATTTGTAATGATTTAGTCCATGTACTTTTAATTATGTAACAATCTAGTTACTAAGTTTTAGTGTGTAATAATTTAGGTCTCTCTAACTACCTTAAATTTTGTAAACTATTTAATTAATCTCGATTGTGAAAATATTGTTAAGATTCAATGAGATTTATTGCATTTGTAGATTGATATATTGAGGACCAAATTTGCTTATAAAAAAAAAAAAATATTAATAGTGTGTTTAGTACAACTTTTGAAAAAAAAAAAAACGTTTTTAAAACAAAATTAATTTTTCTATTATCACCTTTGAAAAACAAAATATACTATGACCTTTTAAGTTATTTTTTTATCATAATCATCTCGTATGTCAACCACTTACTGTTTAATATAATGGATAATATAATTAAATTTTTCATATAATTGATAATATTATATTGCAAATAAAACAATCAAAATTATTATTAATTATTAAACAAATAATTAATTACGGAGCTTTAGGGCATAAATCTCAACACAATAGAGGTTGCTAATAAGACCAACATAGTCTTATATTTTTATGCTTAAATCATGTTAGTTTAGAGGTTTTAATATATTTAATTGATAATTTTGTAGGGATTTGATCATAAGGCATGTTATGGGAGATCCAACGTGAAATCACGGTTTCAACTCATCAAATCAGAGGTCATTTAGACACCTGAGTAAAGAGTTAGAGCAAAAATGACTAGTGCTGCACGCTGGGTAGCTTCTAGACGCTGTCCAGAGTGTCTAGACACTATCGACAGTCCCTTAAAGCCTTCCTCGACGCTGCAGAGAGCCCCTGTGACACTGGGAGCGTCTAGACGCTCCGTCGATTCCTATAAATAGATTTTTCGTCCTCTAGGTCATTTGTCTTCGTTTTTGGCTGCCAAGAGACCATGTAAAGGCTATTTTCTCTCTCTCTCTCTCTCTCTCTCTCTCTCTCTCTTTTCATTAGAATAAGTTAGATTAGGATTTTTTTGATCTAAATCCAGTATTTGGAAGGCTCGGTTCAATGTCTGGATAAGCATCTGTCGCGAGTTTCGAGGTTGGTTTGGGATTTTAATGTAATTTTGTGAGATTTTAGCACTTTGAATGTAAATTTCCAGCATCTTTATAGCTTTTAATCTTTATGTTTATACTTAGTAGCATGATTGTATGGTTGATTTGACAAATTAACTGTGCAAAAGTGTTCATAGCTATACTAGAAGTACTCGTAGGTGTCCTCAGTCTCTACCTTAATTTGAGTAGTAAATAAGTCGGTTGCCACGTCAGTTAATTAGGTAGAATTGCTTAATTACGTGTACATGGTAGGCCTTAGGATTAAAATGCACGTGTCAATTAATTTCGATTGGCAAGTCTTAATTAATTAGCACGTTCTGACCTATCCCAAAAACTTAATTTTTCTAATTAGATAGCTTGCTAGATAATTAGTTGAATAACCAATTTAGACGTTGAAATTTTGGTTCCTTAGGGGAGGCTTCTACGAGGTCCCGAGGAGTTCGACCAGTCTTAAATATTTGGAAACTGCCTGATTGGTTGAATATCTATGATCAAAGTTGCGTTTAATCCCTAATTGTCTCGAATTGGTGTGTGGTTAGATCATTAGCGTTTATTTTTATCGCTCTCTGTTTAGTCCTTCTGTCTCTATTTTATGCTTAACTCCCCTCAGTCCATGTCAGTCCGTGTCATTAAGAAAACTAGCTAATTAATTGAAATCAATTTATTCAGTTCTCTGTGGTTCAACCAGGTCCACTATTAATTATTACAAGTAGTTAATTTTAGATTAGTATTATAAATTGTATTTGATTGAGCCTTCGATAAGCTCGCTTCAGTTGCCGTTGTAATAGTCGTCTCACTTAAACCATTATGTAGTTTAATTCTCTTTCCATCTTCTTCACTATATGCACCATCCTTTAGAAGACCATTTTATGAACTTATTGGAGAATTTAGCGATCTCTTCCCTTTATCCACTTCCATCAGAGTATCCTGTGTGTCCTCGGAGTTCACACGTGTCTTGCGTTTCAAACTTTTAGTAGTTACGGCTGAAATCTCCTCTTTCATCAATAAATCCCTCACAGAACTTTGACTTCCTCCTTTATTAACCTCCTCAGAGAACTGTGGATCTCTTCCTACTTTTTCTGCCAAATTGATTGTGACTTGATTATTCCCCACATGGCAATTATTTCCTCCCTCATTTATTTTATTCTCCACAATCATAGACATTTGAAATTCAGATCCTCCACTTTTAGTAACTGAATATGTCAAATTAATAGGCATTAAATCAATCGATTTTCCTACCTTAGTTGCCTCCTTCAACGTTTCTTCCTCCATCGTAGGATGATCTGCCACTATCTCCTCCGAAGACAACACCTCCATTTCCCTACCATTCCTCATCTGTTCCATCATCTTCAGCACACTAATTTGATCGACCTGCACCCATTCTTATCCTTCCTCTTCCCCCATCGTCCCCTTTGTTAGAACTGCCCCTCTGATTTTTCACTAATGTTAATAGGGCTGTTCATCATCACTACCAGCTGTCTGCAACCATTTCCTATCGGAAGCCTTTAGCTCTGGACCATATGCAAGATGCTTTGTTTCAACTCCACCACACGGTATCACATCACACTCTTTATGTGTATGACCAATTAGCCCACATGAAAACAATACTCAGGAAACTTTTCATAACGACAAGGAATCCCATATTGGGTCTCGTACCTCTTCAGTTTGTATTGTAAGGCCACGTTTCAGTGCATGGTTTACTGGTATCTACTTTGATTATGATTCGTACAAACCACCCCCAGAATTTTCCCCACTATTCTCCTCTGATAGCACACAAAAAAGTGCTATTTCTAGGCTTAGATTTAGATTAGTATTGTGTTTTTATAGTGGACTTTGATGCTTTTATGTTGTAATTTGTAGGATTCGAGCACAGAGATCAGCTAAATCGAGGAGTTAGCTTAAAGGAGTACTTTTGGACAAGGACATGAAGAGAAGAGTTGTCAAAGTAAAGAGGCCCAAGAGCATAGCATTGCAACGCCATACATGCAGCCTTTCAACTTTAGTAGACAACACGCAGAGTGTTGCAACGCCAGCTCCAAAAATTCTTTTCCTTTTTATTCTATTCGAAGGGACAGAGTTGCAATGTTGCCCTAGCATTGCAACATTATCTCGATAGTAATTAAGGAAAAATTTTATTTTGTGCAAAAGAGAGCCGTTTTTTAGAGTCTAAAACCCTAAACCCAATTGAAGACATTGTTTTGGAACTGAGAGATGATCATCTTGGAGAGCTAAGGAGAAGACTTAAGGCTTGAGATCGCGGGACATCATGACGGGAATGAGTGTTGGCACGCATCATCCAGATTTATCCCTTTTTTCTTACTTTGTTTATGATGTTTTAGGACTTGTAGATAGGAATTCATGTTGTAGTTTTGAACATGTATGGCGTTGTATTTAGTTAGCTTTATTAACTCTCATTCAAAGTTTTATTTCTCTAACTAAAATTGGGCATGAGTAACTAATATGGTAGTTAATTAATCTAAAGAAAACCAATCCCTGTGGAGACGATAACTCTTGTATCACTATATTATAACTTGACACCGTACACTTGCAGTTAATTGCTAGCACTTAAAATCCTTCCTTGGAACATTCTGATCAGCCTCTGTTTTCAGCAAAGTCACCACTTCCTTTTTCAGTGTGAGCTTCAATTTGCTACATTTGGCAGTCAAATCCTTCCTTGGACATCCATGTTCGCCGTAAACTCCCTCCCCACAAATTGCCGAAAACCCAAAGTAACTCCCTGAAGAAGGACGATTACTCTCTTATAGAGAGAATGTTACTCTATTATATATAGAGAGAAAAACATAATGTATAATTTACATTGTAGGTGTGTTGATCTAAATTCAATAAAAGTTTCTTCATACGACGTAAAAATTATGTATAAAGGAATCATATTAAAATCAACATCAACTATTTTATAAAATTAAAATTATTGACTTTTATATTTTTGGGCAAAAATCAATTTATACTCTTAAACTCTCAAGGTAGTATCAATAAAAATCCTAAACTAATAATTATATCACTTTAAACCTTGAACTTTCACAAGTGTATCAATTTAACACCATCTCTATCAGATTTCATTTTGAAAAATGTTAGTTTACAAGTGTGCAATCTTATAATTCTATCAATTAAACCCCTAAACTGTCAAAGGTGAATCAATTTAGGCTCTCAATTTAAAAAGTGTGTAGACTTCTTCTAAAATCTAGACTCTCTATTTGAAAGTCCTTAATTATTTGAAATGGATAGTCTAAATTGATTCAATTATGAAAGTTTAAGAGTTTAATTGATATAATTATAAGTTTGCACATGTGTAAACTAACTTTTTTCAAACGAAATCTGATAGTAGGTGTAAATTGATACACTTATGAATGTTCAAAGTTTAAATTGGTATAATTATTAGTTTAGGATTTTTATTGATACAACCCCCAAAGTTTAGGAGTATAAATTGAGTAATTTTTTGTCTATATTTTTTATACTTCAAAATGAAATTACACAAAATTCATCACACACATATATTTCACTAGTATATAATATAACTAAATAGAAAGGAAAGAAATGAATCGTGTGTCCTAAAACCAAAAAATATAAATATATTCCCAAGAAAAGAGAGTGCATTGGTCTATTACAATCAAAATTGAACACATTAATAAAATTGAAAGGAAAAGAAAAAAAACACTCTTACAATGCAACGGGAGGAGAAGTATAATACTTGCTACACAGTACTAAATAGGGGATTTTACTACCTTTGAAATATGATATATTTTTATTTAAGCATTTAATACAAAGTTAGAAAAAACTTGTCTAGGGACTTGTCATTACAACAACTCTCGTGACCTTTTAATATAGTGTATTTTTAGTGGCTAAAAAAATTCTATAGGTCCACTTATCTATTAAATACAATAAAAGTAGATGAATGAAAATATAACTCATGCAGAAGCATCATCACTGGATAGGATGACATCGCCACTTCTTTGAGGCACTTTTTTGAGAATAGCCTGCAGCATAGTGAAGTAAAGAGGAAGTTGCGCTATACCAAATATCAATACGACAGGGAGAAAAGTAACTGTGTAGAGCACAATGGCCATGTTTTGAAGGCGATCAATGATGAGAAAGTAGTGGCCAGCACAAAATGATATCAACGAGGCGATGATGGAAAAGTAAAGTGAGGACATGCCGATGAATAGTTTCGAGGGCAAGTCTGAACCGAACTCTTCGGCCTCGAACCTGGAGGTCAGGATGGCAAGAAACATGATGACTGAGGTTGAAGAGAGGCAGAGGGCAATTAGAGAAGAGATGGCAAAGATAAAAAAGCCTTCTTCTTTTTCAAGTATGGCAGCGCCGTTGCTGTCGTTGTTGCCGCCTGGGATGGCCACTGTAGATGCAAAAGCCACTGTTGCAATCAGAGTAGCAACTACAGAGCATGACTCTGAGGTGGTGCGAAGCCACTCCCCACCCTTTGTCACTAGACTTATGTGGCTTTCATGGAAGATTTCACTTGCAGTTTTTCCTGCCTTGTTGCGGAGGTTAAAGACATGGAATGGCATAATAGACTCCTCCACGAACTGCATGCCCAACAGAATTTTTAATTTGTCACTTGTATTCATTTTCATTTATTTATGTACATTAAAAAATGCTTTAAAAAATACTTTTAATCTCTAAAACTTTTATGGAACTACCCACTTACCTTCTAAACTTTAGTTTTTAATGTTTTAGTCTATCTACTTTTAATTTCATAAAAATTTAGTTCATGACTTTTTGTGTGTAACAATTTAGATCTCTCTAACTACTTTTAACAATTTAATTATTTTTTATTGTGAAAATATTGTTAAGATTCACTGGGATTTATTACATATGTAGATTGATAAAAGAACCAAATTTGTTTATAAAAAACAAAAATTATTAATAATGTGTTTGGTACAACTCTAGCTTGGAGAAAATGTTTTTAAAACAAAATCAAATTTTCTATTATCACTTTTGGAAAAAATTAATAATTTAAAGTATATTTAGTATAGTTTCTTGAATGATGATATTGATGAAATGTATTTTTCTTAAATCCTACTAAATGAAAAAGAACTTTTAAAAACTTTTGAAATAATTTTAAAATTTAGGGAGTAACTTGTTACTAATTTGGAAGTAGATGGACTGAATTATTACAATCTAAAGTTCAGTTTCATGAAAATTCAAGGATCCAAAAATATTTTTTAACTTTAAAATTTGAACTCGATGAAAACACACACACATATATATTTACCTTATACCATTTAACTTCCCATTGCATTTGAAATGCAGCTCCGGTGATGCGCCAAAGCTTAGGATCTGTGGCGGGGGCTGCAAGATGCAAGGCGTTGTCGCCATTATGATCCATCGCTTGAAACAGGCTTCTTATCTGATTTTTTTTCTCGAGTAAAAACATGAACACATCCGGCTGCCTGGACGCTGCAGCCAATAACACAATATTCTTCTTATCATTACTCCTACGATCACGGATCGCCGACGGAATTTTTTCGAACAGTCTCTTCACCATTTCAATCACTCCATTCTCTGCTGCTAATAGCATTGCTGACTCTGTCATTGTCAATATAATGTGGTATGTAACGTCAACAAATTAAATTTCTTCTATGCGTAGTAACTCATCTTTACTGTTAATTGTTTTATTACCAAAAAAAAAAAAAAAAGTTAAAGTTTAATCCATGAACTTTTTAATTTGTATCTATTAGGTCCTTAAATTTTAAAAAGTATCTAATGTGTCTATTTACTAATTTTTTTTCCAATCGACACTTTAAAAATTAAAAATTGCTTAAAGTTTAGTAAGCCCTTAAACTTTCAATTTTGTGTATGATAGGTTTCTAAATTTTCAATTTATTGTCTAATAGGTATTTGATTTATTCGATATTTTTTAAATTTCACAAATCTACTAGATACATACAATTAGAAGTTTAGAGATCTATTAGACATAAAATTTAATTTTATAACTAATTAATAAAATGGTTAATTTTTAAAAATTTTGAATATATCATAGACCTATTAAATACAAAATTAAAAATTCATAGACCTATTAGACAGTTTATAAAATTTAGGTACTAAATAGATACAAATTTAAAAACTCAAAAGACTAAACTTGTAATTTAACTTAAAAAGAGAAAAAAAAATAGTAGTAAATTAACCTTTGACAGATTTGGGGCTCTCCGAGTTTTTTGGTGTACTGGTTGTCCAGTTGTCATCACTGAACTGAGCTTCACCTTCTACGATTTTATAAGGAGATGTTTCAGATTGGTCGGTGGTTTTTGATGTTGATTCCATGGGAGTATATCCGTCGTCTTCATATTTAACGGTTGAACCAAGTTCAAGAAGTGTCTCCATCACTTGCATTGACCATGTGTGTTTTTCTTTCTTCTTTTGTATCTTTTTGATTTTCCCAAATCCTTCCTTCCCAAAAAAAAAAAAAATACTCACTATCCATCCACCAACTCCATTTGTAAATTAATGATTAAAATATTATTTTGGTCCATAAACTTTGGAACTCATCCAATTTTAGTCATTATATTTTCAAATGTCTAAATTTAATTCTTGTATTTTCAATAAATCTTAAAATTAGTCCTTATTGTTAGTTTAAAGTTAATTAAATTTTATTGAATTTTGTAAAATAATATTAATAAATTTCATTTAAGATAAGACACGATGTGAATATCTTTTAAAATTTTATAAAAAGAAAGACTAATAGAGACTTTTTTTTTTTTTTTTGAAAAGTTACACCATAAACTAATCATATGAACTAATTTTAATATTTATTAAAAGTACATAACTAAATTTAGAAATTTGAAAATATAAGAACTAAAATAAAACATGGACTAAAATGCTACTTTAACCTAAATCAAATAGTGGAAAAACAATCCATACTATTATTGTAGCTTCACATACGTACCGAATCCAAGAATGATCATGATGGCTGAGAAAACGAATTTAAAAAAATCGATGCAGGTAGTATAGTTTGTCGGGAAATTTGTATTTGTGGACTGATCTCTTCCTGCCACGAACACGAATGAATTATACCATATTATATATTATAGTTTGCGGTTTAATTTAATTTTGATTGAAACTTAAAATGAAAAACACAGTACTTAGCTCGTTGCTCATAGTTATAGTTATACCTGATCGATGAGCTTTATCAGTGTCAAAATTTTCACTTTCCATGTTGACATCGTTCTCCAAATCTTTATGCTCCTTTGCTTCATTATGTTTCTTCTTGAATAGTGATTCCCAACTGCAGACTGTAATATTTGCATAAGAAAGAAACAAATTACGCTTTGAGCGTAGAAGGAATGTTGCATGTTCGATGTTATTGTGATTTAGGTTTACTTATGAGAGAGAAATTATAAAACTACTTCAAGTTTGTATCAAATGGTTATATTCGAGGCATGCAGATTTTCAAATTTACATCTAGCGGTGATAAATTAAAGAGGCAGCTGCATTGTAATAGTGACCTCATTGAATATTTTTTCTTTATGAGGGTTATGAGAGAGAGAGGATAAGTTTATTTGATACGAACCTATTAAAAATCCATGGCACAACCTCGTAAAAAAGTCAATACATGTCTTGTAGTTATCTGGAAAATAGGAAGCAGCCGTGTTTGTTTTGGATATAGTATTCTTCCACTCTGTGCTAAGGGTTTGTATTGATTGAGGCTTTAGTTGATCCACAAATGTGCCTTCCAAATCCAATAACCAAGTTTAGAGGGTAACAAAAAAAGAGTTTTTTTATTTTTTATCTTTGTGGGAGACCGTAAAGGCATTAATTTAATTAATTAATCGATACTTACAGTAATAGACGATGTTCTGCCATGTCTTGATATGGGCTCCACTTTTGAAGCAAGTTGGTTTACTTGCTAGAACATGGAGAGGGGTTAAGCCTTTCTCATTCACCCAGTTCTTAGCATCTTTGTTCATGTGAAGTAATTGAAATGCCAAATCTGTCATGTCAAACCCATATTCTTAGAAAGAAATCTTTAAAATCTTAGGAGAAAACTAAAGGGAATAGTTATTCCCCTTGACATTTTATTAGTTGCTAAATTATAAATTTGGACTCTAAAACTCTAAGGTCCCTTTGATAATTATTTAGTTTTTAAAAATTGTGTTTGTTTTCTTATCATTTCTCTACAATAGATTTTATCTTTTTTAAGAAAATATTTGAATTCTTAGCCAAATTCAAAAAACAAAACCTACTTTTTGAAAGCTACCATTTTTAGGTTTCAAAACTTAGCTTGGTTTTTGAAAACATATGTAAAAAGTAGATAATAAAACAAAGAAACCCATAGGTGGAATTAATTAGTATTTATAAGCTTGATTTTCAAAAACCAAATTATTATCAAACGGGGCCTAAGTTTTTAGAGTTTGTCTTAGTGTTTGGGTGTTTTTTCCATTTTAATTTCATCGCTAATCTATTAAAATTTTGCAAATTTTTCAATTAAATCCTTATTGTCACAAAAATATTAAAATTAATTCAAAATGAGAGTATAATATCAAAATACACTTCATTAATTGAGTTAAACGTATTATATGTTTAAATTTTATGAAATAAAGGCATAATACTCACTCGGAACCTCTAGATATTTATAATATGCAGTTCACCATTCTTGCAAATATATTTGAATCCTTAGCCAAACTTCAAAAACAAAAATAAGTTTTTAAAAATAGTTTTTTTTTTTTTGGGCTCTATTTGATAAATGATAAACATATATTTAGGCAAGAAAATAAAGCTCACCAAATTGCTCGTTTTCAAGGGCACAATGTAGTACAGTGTCTCCATTATTTTGTCTACAGGCTTGAGTGACGTCCGATTTGCAAAAATGGTAAAGGCAATAAAAGACGTTCTTGTGGCCATACCTAGCCGCCAAGAAGAGAGGCGTTTGGCCGTCTTTGTTTCTCATATTCACTAATCCTTCATGGATTGAAGCAATGTAGTGGCACATTCTGGCGCTTCCCAGCTCCGCTGCGAGATGGAGAGGGGTGTTTTGTTTGTCATTTGAGATTTCGAGAAGTTTGTTGCACCTTCGACGAATAGTGAGACATTTCACCAGCTTTTCAACTATTTTTTCTTCATTGTTAACAACAGCCAAATGCAGCGCCGTGTCACCATGTTGGGTCAGCTTCAGGTTATGAGCTACTTCTGAGGCTTCCTCGTAGATGGCCACCACCACCTCCCATTTCCCTCTCTTCGTATTTATGCTCAGAAATTCTTGTAATGCTGCATTTTCCATGTTTGACATCTTCTTCTTCTTTTATTACACTTAATTATATGCACACTTCAATAATTCCCTCATACTTGGCTCGTTTATATAGCCAATCAAATCATCATATCTCTCCCGCTGAGTTGTGCGCTTTCTTTTTTAATTACACATATCATAACAGCAAAACAAATAACAACTGTATAGTAATGCTTTACCGTACCCAAAAATTCTCTTCTTAGACCACAAGCATTTTTTATTCGATTTAATTTATGTCGTGCGTTTTTTTTTTTTTTTTTTTTTTTGTGCTTTAATTTTGCCCACAATTAGCTTTAGATTAACTGTTTTTGCTATAATATTTGATTGTGAAGAAGCATAGGTGTCTCTTTTGAGTTCATCATTCTTAAATCGGATCCCAATTTTAATTTTTTGAACTGAATACCCGTTTGGGTTTTTATATTTTTGTTTTTTTTTTAATTTATTGAACCGAATACCCGTTTGGTTTTTTATTATTTTTTTTGGACCATACCCGTTTAGGTTTTATGGGCTCTGATACCATATTAAGATTACATGAGATTCCATCTCAAAACCAATTGACAATGAGAGGAGTAACTCATATATCTTATAAATTGTGAGGTAACTCTTCATCTTTCAGATGTGAGATCCTCAATAGGTATCAAATGAAGACTTTGAATCTAATTACCTGGGAAATTATAAATGTTTTATGGAAAGCAAATTTCTCAATGATTAATCAGATTATTGTATTTCTTAACTTTATATAATAATTAAGATATAGACATCATTTCAATTGAAGTGAGTAAATAAACTATAAAATTAATTTTATGATAGAAAAAAAAAAAAGGAAAGGAAAGTAAATATTAATTAATTTAGATAATGCAGGGCTGTGAAAACTGAAAAGTGTTGGTGTTGCCTACTGGCCAAGAAAGCCCAACTTTGTGTGTGCGGTGCATAAGATTGCTCTGGAAAAGTGTACTATGCTTTATATGAAAACTTATGTTTGAAGGTGCAACTTTTTCTTTTTTTGAGTCGTAAATTAACCCCGGTATGTCTTTTTATAAAAGAGTGAAGCTATATATATAATCAGTTTGCTTTAGCAAAAATAAAAGTTAATATTGTATATTACTTTAAGAACATATATTATAAACACTCTTTCTCTTTTACAGTCTCATTTCTTTCATTTCATGCATTTTCCTTTTCCTTCCTCATGACTTAAAGAGTTAAACCATATTTTCTTTCCTTTCCTTTTCTAATTAAACATCGTCGTCGTTGTCCACAAATGTATGGATCAAGCTTTAATATAGTGTAATGTAAATTACGAATATCGTATGTCCTTAAGATTGGTTTTTTAGATTACTCAATTACCATAGATACAATCACTCAATTTTATTTAGAGAAAAGAAGCGAATGAAAGAAGTTAATTTAAAATTCAATTAACCAATAAAATTAATGTAAGACAATTCAAAGAGAAACTATCATAGGAATTTGATTTCACCAATTAGTCAGACAAAATCAATTGATTAAGCAACCAATATTGAACATGCAATTATTTCATAAGTCAAGAATATAAAAGGTAACAACTGTCCCTCCGGAGTACAATTGAATCTCAAACATGTTATAAACTCAATTTGCCTATTTAGATTTATTAACATGCAAGACCTTAAGTCTACTTCTTTTAATGACTTCTAGAGAAATCTTAAATTTTTCGATCTTAGGTAAACTCTAGTCACGCAATTAAGATCTTAAGTCTACTTCTTTTTCGAGTTATTTGTACGGGAGACCTTTTTTTTTTTTTTTTTTTTTTTGCAACCATAATGAAATATAACCGGATATTTCAAAATAACAATGAATAATCTTCTGCTGACATCACACCGAAAGCGAGACCATACAAAAAAACCTGAAAATTTTCGGTGGAAATTTAGAATTAAAGTCCAATAAGAATGAGAAACCGAATGGATTTTACTTCTATGCGTATATATTGATGATCTCTCAGTACCATTTAATGGAAATGTGGCTTCAATTGTGAAGCATTATATTTTTTACTCTTTTAAGTTTTTTTATATATCATCTCTCTTGGAGTTTTTCTTCTTCTTCTTCTCTTTAATCTTATGAGTTCAACAATTGCAAAATGGAGATCGAATCATCGACTTTTGAAATAATAATTAGTGTCTTATTTACTGAGCTATGCTCGAATTGACCTCTCTTGGAGTTATTCGTTGAACTATGCTCGGATTTGACCTCTCTTGGAGTTATCTAATTCATCTAAAAGGGACAAAAACCCTTCATGATTATCCTTCTCTCTCCTCTTTAGTAGTGATCTTTTCCCCCTTCTACTCAGCCAGCATCGGTTCTTCCTCTCCTTCCTAAATCCATCCAAGTGCCAACCGACGAAAATGTACTTTTTTATTTGTAGGGGCTAAGTTTAACGATTAATTAACCAAGTTTGAGAGTTTACTTTTTTAACTAAAATTTTATGGGTATAATTATGACAACGATTATAGTTTAAAGGCGTTTCATGCAATTTGCCCCTAAAATTTGTAGTAGCAAGTTTTTCTTTTTGGTAAATAAGTGCAATTTGCCCTTAAAACCCTAAACGCTTGTTGGCAATTCTACAGTTTAATTATGTTATAAACTTAACATCCATAATTGAATTTTTGAAAAATTATTAAAAAAAAAAAAAAGAAAAGCACTCGAGTCTTTGCGTACACCAGCACCGGTGTAAGCAGACGGCTGAAGTAAAGGAAATACAATCTAAAAAAGTTAAAAGCAAAGAAAGCAAAAGCACATGTCATCGACTCATTGGCCAAGTGCCAAAGCAACATTTTCCATTTTGGCCGCCAAGTTGTCAAAGTCTCCCTCGATAGAAGTTAAAGTAACTTTGTAAGATCCTTTAAATTGTTTTTGCAAAACTTTTCAAACATAATATCTTTAGCTTTTTTAATACCAAAACATTCCAGAAAAAATTAATGGACTTACCGACATCTTACTAAATAAGTAGAAGAGGCCCTAAAAGCATATTTTGCGTTTTATTCTTCTTAAATTCGTTCCTCTCACCTGACTTTCGGTTTAAAGTGCCTTCCTCTTGTTGGGAAGGAACTTCATATGTCATGTTCAATTTTACAGACTTTGATGCTAAATTTGTTGGAGACAATGAAAGAAAGTATGCTAGAATTTTAGAATGAAGAGAGAAGATATAGAGAGATTTTTTTTTTAGTATTGTGGCACTTTGTTCAAACTTAACGCATGTCTTTATTTATAGGTATATAGAAAATACCCTAGAGAAATTTAAAATTAATGTCTTCGGTAATCTAGCTCATTCAAAAGACGTTTAAGAATGACTCAAAATACACAACAAACATGTGGAAAAATACATAATCTTTTCTCATCCTAAACGACTCTTACAAAACTCAAAAAGGCTGTTTGGAAAGCAAGTACTTTTGTATACATTTCCACATAACTTGGAAATTACAAATTGACTTTCGACGGTTGGTGCATATATATTGACGGACTGAGGGTCGGGAGATTTGGTTTTGGCCATGGCGTCGTCAAAGCAGATCATTGCTGACAATGGATGCGAAGAACGGCTGCCGTAGCCTAAAGCTAAGGAGAATGCTTTATTTTTTTCTTTTCTGTGACCGCCGCCGCCCACCACAAAGCCTTTTGATAGCGTTGCTTCCACCTCCTGCCACCTCATTACTTGTGTTGCTGACTCTGTTTCTTTCGTTTTACTTTCACTACTTCTTGTCATCACGTCCTGCTGAAATATTTTACTCTCAACATGAAAATTTTCGTAAAATAAATTTTCAGTTTATGATTTCTACTTGGCCTCTCCATTTTGAAAACTAACACATGTATAATCTGTTAAGTTTGAATTTTATTTCATTTCTAGCTGGTCAATGAAGTTTATTTGAAATTGATTTCTAATGGATCTTCTAGTATGAAAAATATAAAATATATTAAAAAATTTCCTCCGTCTCCTTTAAAAAATATATATCATTAAAGTTTAGTTAACATACTTCAGTTACCACATTTTTATTCTGTTATGTCAACTATCCTCAAGTCTATCAAGATCATGTAGAAAACCAATTTCAAACTAGAAACACTAATTAAAAATCAAATTCAAACTTGAGAGATCAAGCGTGTCACTTTTAAAACCAAACTAAATTTAAATCTCAAAGACCAGACTTTTAAAAATTAAATTCAAATGGCTGATCAAAAGTATATTTTATCACCTTTTTGTATATATAATATAATAAAACGAGGATGGAAATGCAAAGCAGAGAACAATTGGCTTTGAAGCACATACCTGTGGGGCAACAATAACGAAGCCCTGGGAAGCTATAAGGCGAAGGAAATCAGAGTAGGAGGATTCGTCACAGCAGAAAGCAGGAAGAAAGAAGATGACAGGATATGAACCTTGGGCCGTCGGTGTGAAGATCAACAATGGCTTTGAAGGAATGTCTTTCTCCACACATTTCGAAGCAACCTCGAATTTCCCTGTTTTGAAAACCTTAGAAAGATTCTCTGTTGCTGGGGGATTGGGTAGGATGACATCGGCACTTCTTTTAGGCACGTTTTTGAGAATAGTCTGCAGTAAATCGAAGTAGAGAGGAAGCTGCAATATACCAAAGATGAATGCAATGGGGAGAACAGTAAGTGTGTAGAGCAAAATGGCGACGTTTTGAAGGCGGTGAGTGATGAGAACGTAGTGTCCAGCACAAAATGAAACCAACATGGCGATGATGGAAAAGTAAAGTGAGGACAAGCCGATGAGCAGTTTCCGGGGCAAGTTTGAACCGAACTCTTTTGCTTCGAATCTTGAGGTCAAGATGGCAAGAAACATGAGGACTGAGGTTGAAGAGAGGCAAAGGGCAATTAGAGAAGAGATGGCGAAGATAAAAAGACCCTGTTTTTCAAGTAATGGGGCGCCTTTGATGTCAGTGCCGCCGGGGATGGAGGTTGCTGTTGCAAAAGCCAGTGTTGCAATCAGAGCAGCCACCACAGAGCATGCCTCTGAGGTTTTTGTAAGCCAGTTCTGACCTTTTTCTATTAGATCACTGTGGGATTCATGCATGATTTTACTTGCAGTTTTTCCTTCCTTGTTATAGCGAGCAAAGGATTGGAGCGGCACTGACTCCTTCACGAACTACCCACAAAAAAAAAAAAAAAAACTTTGGTTCATATAAAATTGAAGGTGTTGTTAGATTATTATTTTATTTGTCTATTTGAACAATATCTCACTTGACAGAAATTGATTTGGACCAAATCAATTTCTGTCAAGTGAGATATTGTTCAAATAGACAAATAAAATAATAATTCGGAATTATCTATAAGGAAGATTTTGAGTCCTTTAAAAAATTCTAGACTGTTGGGAAAAAAAAAACTCTTTTTAAAAAGGAAAGATTGACTAAAGAATCATTTTCTTAATCAATGGTGATTATAAACAAAAAAAAAAAAAAAATTCTAAAGTGATTTACTTTAAAAAAAATCTTCAAATTCCAAAATTTGAAAACCCACGAGAAAAACCTTCTAAAGAATGCTAAAATTACAAAAGGGTCCTCAAATTTAATTTATATTCCCATTGCATTTGCAGAAAGCTTGGGTTGTGGAGTATGTTAATTACCTTGTACCATTTATATTCCCATTGCATTTGCAATGCATCTCCAGTGATGTGCCAAAGCTTAGGATCTATGGCCGCAGCTGCGAGATGCACGGCGCTGTTGTCATTCTTATCCACCGCTCGAAACAAACTTTCTATCTGAGATTTTATCTTTAGTAAAAATATGTACACATCCGGCTGCCTGTACTCCGCAGCCAAAAGCACTATATTTTTCTCATCTTTCGTAGTATCATGGATAGCCGGCGGAAAATGTTTGAATAGTCCCATCACCATCTCAATCACACCGTACGTTGCTGCTAATAACATCACTGACTCTATTTCTTTTTTTTTTGAGGAAATCGCTGACTCCATTTCTGTTCATATAATAATGTTAAGAATTAAGTAGTCTAGTAGAACATAACATCAACAAATTAAATAGATTAAAATACAATTTTGGTTGAGACTTGTTCTATCTTAATATTAGTCTTTATGGTTAGTTTGAAATTTATTCTCATTTAAGAAAGGGCACAATGTAAATATTTTTACCAAAATTTTTAAACAAAAAGTTTATAGAGACTACAATTTTTTTAGCAAAAGTTTATAATAAACTAACGATAAAGACTAATTTTAAGATATGTTAAAAGTATATGGACTAAAATTGAACATTTTGAATGCACAAAAACTAAAATGGAACAAGTCTCAAATACAACGGCCAAAATGAATATTTTAACCAATTACACAACACTACCGTTTAAAAAAAAAAAAAAAATAGAAATAGCAAACCTTGGTCATTTATGGTCTTCTTTGAGTCATCTGGTTTAGTTTGTATGTATTTACTGAATTGGACTCCATCTTCTATAATGCCATAAGGAAGTGTCGATCCATCGTCGGGTTGTATTGTTGAATAACTCGTGGGAGTTTTTCCGTCGTAGCTATATTTTTCCGATGTTGCAGTAAATTCAAGAAGAAGTTGGTTCATCACTTGAACTGACCAAGTGTGTTTTTTTTTCATCTTTAGTATATTCTTGACTTCAAGAAATCCTTCATTTTGAACAATAAAAAAAGTAAATTATTGATACTCACAATTATCCATCCATCAACCCCACTTGTATATGAAGTATTGAAAAAAAGGCTAAATATGTGTCTTGATCCCAAATGTTTGGATAACTTTTCAACATATTCTCTCTATTGTTTAAAAAGTTTCAATTTAATCTCTAATATTAAGATTTTTCAATTTAGGCTTCATTGACGGTGAAGGTTAAGGTTGACATATACTAAACTTACATGACATAATGCGAGTGAAATTTAGAAGAGGAAAGAAAAATCATTTAAAAGACGAAAACTCAAAAAAAAATTTCAATTTCTTAGAAATTTTGAAGAGGAGAATTAGAAAATTTTCTCTCTTAAATGACATTTTTCCTCATCTAATTAAATTTTCACCAATTTACTAAATTACAAGTTTAGTCCGTGAACTTTGAAGTTTGTGTCTATTTAATCTCTAATGTTTCAAAAGTGTCTAATAGGTCTTCAAATTTTTAATTTTGTGTCTAATAGAGTCTTTAGAACTTTCAATTTTGAATCTAATAGGTCTTTGACAAATTCAAAATTTTTAAAAATTAATTGAAATATTAAATATAAATATAAATTTTATATCTAATGGAACTCTACAATTTCAATTTTGTATCTAGTAGATTCATGAATTTTAAAAAATTCTAAAGTTCAAGAACTAAATTTATAATTTTAAAGTTCAGGAACCAAATAGACACAAACCTCAAAGTTTATGGACTAAATTTATAATTTAGTCTACTAAATATTATGCCATGCATGTTTATTATTAGTTAATTTTAGCATTCAGCAATAATAAAGAAATAAATTGAAAAATTTTAAACAACAAGGATCAAATTGAAGAATACCTAAACATTATATTAGGGGGGTAAACAATATATTAAGCCTAAAAAAAAACGATGCAGATTGTTATTGTAGTTTCACGTACCGAACCCAAGAACGATCATGATGGCCGAGAAAAAATATTTGAGAATGTCGATACAGGTACTGTAATTGTTGGGGAAACTTGGCTCCGATGCTGCCATGAAAAAAAATGAATATTATATATTATGTATTAGAGTTTGAGGTTTAATTTAATTCCGAGTGATAATTTATAAAACAAGGCTTTGCTTATATCGATATACCCGATTGACGTTCGGGGGGTTCCTTATTGACATCTTCCTCCAAATCAATATCATTTTTCTTTTTGAGCAGTCGTTTCAAAGCGGTGACTGTATCATTTGCATAAGAAAAAAAACTTATAAATTAGAAGGAATGTTCCAACCCCAGCATTGTGAATCTAGGCTTATTTAGAGGGGTTATTAAATTATGAATTAACCATACAGAGAGAGACAGAAAGAGTAAAAATGAGATAAATTTAAAATTGGTACGAACCTGTTAAAAATCCATTCCACAAAATCCGAAAGAAGTCAATGCATGTATGGTAGTGATCTGGAAAAAAGTCATGAGGAGTTGTGTTTGCTCTGGCGATACTTTTCTTAATCCACGTTTTCCCAAGTGTTTCTATTGATTGAGACTTTAGTTCATCCACAAATGTACCTTCCAACAATAACCAAGTTTAGAGCGCGAATTTTTTTTAAAAAAAAAATGAAAGAAAAAGAGGAAAAATGTGTTTCCTTGTTTTCCCATTTTCTCATTTATCCAAAAACATTTTCAAAATTTAGTAGAAATTATAGAAACAACCAAATAAAATTTATTGTTTCTTCTTCCATCGTTTTGGCTTATATAATGCATAATAAATACCTAAATATAATCTAATTTTAAAAATTAATTTTCATATAAAATTTTTACATTTTTATTTAAAATTTCATAAAACAAGTAACGAGAAATTATTACCAAACACCCTTTTTTTTCATATAATAATAAAAAAAAAAGAAGAAGAAGAAATAAGAAATTGTCATCAAGTATTGCAGTTACGTCTTTCTTTATTAAGAATGTGAAAACGAAGAAAAAAATGAGAAAAAAAAAAGAAAAGGAAACATTATCAAACAAGCCGTATAAAAAAGGTTAAATTATCAAAATATCCATGAACTATGAGGTTAGTTTCAATTATATCCCTGAACTTTGAAAAGTTTCATTTTAACCCTTGAACTTTGAAGTTTGTTTCAAACCAACTCCTGGAGGCTTTTTTTAGTTAAATTCATGGATGGAAAATGATGTTTTTGCATTTATATTGTTGCTTATGTGAACATATTTGAACATCTACGTTGAAAAAAAAATTAAAACATATGCAAATACGTCATAAATTTCAAGGGTTGTTTTGAAACAAACTTCAAAGTTCAAGGGTTAAAATGAAACTTTTCAAAGTTCAGGAGTATAATTGAAACCAACCCCATAGTTCAGGGATATTTTTGATAATTTAACCTATAAAAAATTTGGTGAGGAGATAATGGTAAGTTAATCAATATTGGGATACTCACAGTAGTAGATAACTTTTCGCCATCCCGTGGTGTGGGCTCCACTTTTAAAGGCAGTTGGCATGCTCGCTAGAACATGGAGAGGGGTGGAGCCTTCCCCATCCACCCAGTTTTTGGCCTCATTGTTTACGTTCATTATGTGAAATGCCAAATCTGTCCCCCACCCCCCAAAAAAAAAAAAAAAAAATCATTATAGGTTATATTAGCTTCCAACCTTTTCTCATCCATGTAAAATTTAAGACAAACGTGGGCAATTCTTTCGATCTGTCTTTTATTATTAAATTAAACTACAAGTTTTGTTAGTCTTCAAACTTGGTGAGCTATGTCTAATATTTAAGTTACTTTACAAATTTTCTAATTATAGTCTCCACTTTCAATATTGTTATTTTAGGTATAAACTCTTATGATTTTGCTTTTAATTTCACTCTGGAGGTTTTCATACCAATGTAAATAGTTTATCTTTACTCATATATACTTACAGTCGTATTTCTCTTATATTTAGCGATGCGGGACTTTGATTGAATTTCCAACAAAAGTTTATGCCACACCAAATGCCTATCACCGTCATTAAATGATACATTCAATGTACTAGGTAAGTGTTAGAGCGTAGGAACTACTAGTTAGAAACATAGTAAAAGCATTTTAAAGACCGGATAGGCATGATATTAAAAGTTTAAGAATTAGTTAGAGACAAACTCTAAAAGTTGGAAAAATCATATTTGTAAATCAACCTTATTATTACCATTGAAGGCATGGAACAGAAGAAACAGAAGAGACGAGTTGGTGTAATGTAGTAGAAAGAAAATAATTAAGGCGGCTCACCAAACTGCTCATTTCTGAGTGCACAATGTAGTACTGTGTCTCCATTATTTCGTCTGCAATTGATGTTGGCTTTATTGAGGTCGAATCTGCAAAAATAGTAAAGGCAGTAAAAGACGTACTTGTGGCCATGCATAGCCGCCAAGAAGAGAGGCGTTTCGTCATCTTTGTTTCTCTTATCCACTAAGTCCACATGGACTGAAGCAATGGCATGACACATTCTAGCGCTTCCCACCTCCGCGGCGAGGTGGAGAGGGTTATTGTCTCTCTCATTTTTAGCCTCGAGATGTTTTTTATAAACTATGGATCTACGAATGAGTTTGACAAGAATTTCAACTATTTCTTCTTGATTGTTGATAACAGCCAAATGTAGCGCCGTGTCGCCTTCTCGAGTCAGCTTCAACGTCTGAGCTACTTCGTAGGCTTCCTCGTACTTGGCCACCACGGCCTCCCAATTCCCTTCATTCGCATTTCTGTACAGGAACCGTTCTAACTCTGCATTCATTTTCTTGGTTGGCTTCCTCTTCTTTCACATAAATTATTCACTACTCTTTTTTTGACACTTAATTATGCACACCCTTAATTCCCCCATATACCGGAGCTCTTGTTTATATAGTGTTGCGCGCTTTCTTTTATAATTACACATATCAAGATCTAAACCAAAACAAATATCAACGTATAGTAATGCTTTATCGTACCCCAAAATTCTCTTCTTAAACCACAAGCATTTTTTATTCGATTTAATTCATTTCATGCGTGTTTTTGTCCGTGCTTTAATTTTGCCCGCAATTAGCTTTAGATTGACTTAAATAATAAGGCTTTTGCGATAATCCATTAGTTGTATTGATATATTTACAAATACTTTAGAAAATTGTGCCGTAATTTGAGGTTAACGACGATAGAGAGTGATTGCCATTGATGTTCAAAAAAAAAAAAAAAAAAAAGATTGCCATTGAAAAAGGAAAAGAAAAAAAAAAAAAAGCACCAATAGAGAGCTTCCAGAAAAAACTTTGTAGACAGAATGACACATGGAAGAACCACTTCATAGTTGTGATCATGATTTTGGCTCTAATTACTTGGGGGATTATAAATGCTTTATGGAAAGCAAATTTCTCCATGATTAATTAGATTATTGCATTTCTTAACTTTATATAATAAATAAGATATAGACACAGTTCAATTGAAGTGAGTAAATAATATATAAAATTGATTAAATGATAGGAAAAAAGGGAAAGGAATGTAAAATATTAATTAATTTAGATGATGAAGGGTTGTGAAAAGTGTTGGTGTTGCCTAGTGCCAAGAAAACCCAATTTTGTGTGTGGGATGCTTAAGATTGCTCTGGAAAAGTGTACTATGCTTTATGAAGACTTATATTTGAAGGTATGATTTTTTCCTTTTTTGAGTCTTAAATTAACCGTGGTGTCTTTTTATAAAAGAGTGAAGCTATATATATATATATTCAGTTTGCTTTAGCAAAAATAAAAGTTAATATTTTATATTCCTTTAAGAACATATGTTATAAACACTCTTTCCCTTTTACTGTAACGTCATTTCCATTTCACGCATTTTCCTCCTCCTCCTCATCATCTCTAAAGGAAGAAAAACCATTGATTTAATAAATTTTTTATTATTGCAAACTTGAGGATAGTTGAATAGATTTTGACATTATAATCTTGACCAGAAGGTTAGAAGTTCGAATGATCTCCATCTTAACTCTAAAACTAACATTCCTCTCAAATTAAAAATTGAAAAAAAATTTACCCATAAGCTTGTCAAAGTTGTATCGATTTTTCAAGTTTATCAAAAATTTGCACGTCAAACTTAGATAAGTGTTGCAATCTTAATCTTTAATTGCTGCAATTTTTACACTCAAGTTTTTGTTTTAAAGATTCTTAAATAAAATATTATTTTATATATTTAATGAATTATAAAACATAGGTATGATGATAAAATTTTAGAAAAGACACAAAATTAGAGCTCAATTTTTTTTATTAATATTTGACCCTTTCTGGATGGAGAGGTCTACATGTACTGTAGTACCATGCCGTGTAGAAACAAGCTACTAGATTTATTGAAATTGTTTAAAGTTTAAATTTAAACCATGTTAAACCTGGCGTTTTGGTGAGGCTGTGAGACCTACCAAAATTAAATTAGCTTACTATCCTAACTTGTAGAAATAGTGGACCAAGTCGATTTTTCAAAGGACTCAGAAAGTTTATTTTCTCAGGATTAAATTTCAGTAAAAAGTAAAATGGGGGATTTTTGGAATTTTTATTTAAGAAACAAGTAATTAAAAAGGAGAAAAAAAAAACCAAAATCCAATCCAAATGTACAATTTTACCCAATTGCAAAATTGATCATAAACACAAAACATTTTAACGTAATTATGCAAGCACTTAGTCAACTTATTAGGAAACCTCAAGAAGTAACAAATTTCCTAAAGTCATTAACTCTAACAAACGTCAAGATTAATCCTAATTATACCTAAACAATTTGGACGAAACTGTTTCAGATTATTCAGATAGAAGCATTAAGTGCTTTGGAAAGACCAAGGCAACCAATTAGATAAAATAACTTTAACCTAATCAAGATGCTCCTTTAATTCCTAGAATTAAACATGCAAGCTACGCAATTATGGAAACCCATAAAACACACACATGTAATAATCCTAACGCTACAAGGTTCAATCAACACGACAATTATGGATCATCCATCATGAATAGCAATCAAACATATAAAGCGATCGAGACATCAATTCAATAAAAAATACATGCTCATGAAATTAACACAAAAATCAAAGAACACTTGCAATTATAAGAAAACTACATTAAAAATAAAGAAAATAAAAATAAAGATAGATTAAATCTTACCAAAATCCAATTTACATGTACTGTTTTGTCCAATTGCAAAATCGATCAAAGGCATTCAAAACGTTTTAACTTAAATATGCAAGCACTTAGTCAACTTATTAGGAAATCCCAAAAATAACAAATTCCCTACAACCATTAACTATAACAAACGTCAAGGTTAACTCTAATTACCTAAACAATTCTGACGAAACTGTTCCAAATTATTTGGGTAAAGACATTAAGTGTTCTGGAAGGACTAAGACAACCAATTAGATAAAATAACTTTAATATAATCAAAATGCTTCTTTAATTCCTAGAATTAAACATGCAAGCTATGCAATTATGGAAACCCATAAAACACACACATGTAATAATCCTATCGCTACAAGGTTCAATCAATATGACAATTATGGATCATGAATCAGACTAGCAATCAAACATATAAAATGATCGAGGCGTCAATTCAATCAAAAATATATGTTTGTAGAATAAACACAGGAATCAAAGAATACTTGCAATTATAAGAAAACTACATTAAAGTTTAAGCCTCACAACATTGCATGGTTGCAACCGACCTCTGAACTGGAAACACGAAGTTTAGCTAAGCACCGTGATAAAATTCTTCCCGTTCAACGTAGTTCGATTTGATACAATTATTGTCTAAGGAGAAAAAGGGTCTAAAAACTCTCTAAAAACGTGTAGGCCAAGAGGCCAAAAGATAGATGTTAACCCAAAAGTGACAAAGTGTTTAAATAAGGCATGGCAGCGTCTAGACGCTTGGGATAGCGTCGAGACGCTGCCTTTGCAAATAAGGAACGAATCTGGTGAAATCTAGGTAGCGTCTTGACGCTGCCAGGGTCGAGGGTAGTCTCTTCGCAACGTCGAGCGAGCCTTGTTTCTTCAAACTTCCAGCGTCTAAATGATTAGAATTGCATCTAGACGCTATTCCTGCGGATCTTGAAGCTTAATCTGGTTGTGCATAGGCATCTTGATGCCCAAAACAGCGTCTAGACACTCTATACTCGGCTCCATTGACTTGGATGGCATTTTTTCTCAGTTCGAATGCTCAAAATAGACCCAATTAGCTTCTTTTAAGGTCCGATTCATCCAAAGTCTTCCAAACGGCTCTAAATTGCTCAATCCCTACAAAATAGACAAATAAACACGTGAAGGCAACTAAACTAGCATGAAATAAGTTTATAAAGTAGCACTTTTCCAGTGCTCTCACATAGAATTTGGAGCTAAGTTATTTATTTAACTTTTTCATAATTTATTTTTTTGCTGATAAATCAAAATTAAAAGCCAATGTTAGTAAACTTCTTATTTTTTTTCTTTTTTGGCTACAATATAAACACAAAATTTTATTTACATTTTGTTCATATGAGATTTCAAAACAAATTTAATTCGTAAACTAAATATAATTTTATTATATTTGAGGTTTTTATACAATATCTAATATTTATCATCTTATTTCTTCTCTTTCAAATCTAAATATGGCTTAAGAGATTTGCAGTTTGTTCTTGAATGTAAATTGATTTCAATGGTTTTGCACATTTTGTTCTCATTGTCTCGATTGCTTTGCAGCCTGTTATCGAATGTAAATTTATCTTGAAGACTTTGCAGCTTGTTCTTCGAATGTAAATTTATCTTGAGGACTTTGCAGCTTGTTCTCTAGATTAAAACTTCAAGTTTTTGAAGAAGTCAGTTGATGTTTTGAGGGCACAGTTCTTCACAACGATTTTTTATCTTTGCAGCATGTTCTCTAGATTAAAAGTTCAAGTTCTTGAAGGAGTTCATTGATGTTTTGACGCCACAGTTCTTCACAACAATTTTTTTTTATCTTTGAAATCTTCTAATGTTTAAGTCTTTGGGTCAAAAAGTCTTTAGAGAGTATTTAGAAATTCACTGAGTTCTGAATTTTCAAAGCCCTTGAAATGATGACTATTTATAAAGCTTTGTATAGGTATATTGTGGACTTGGGCTTTGATGGTTTTTTTAACCCAACCATTTAAATTTGGGCTTTGTTAGCATTAGATCTAACCCTTACGGCATGGACTTTGTTAGTTGTGGTCCTAACCTTTTGAGTTTGAGTTTTAGGTCAAATTGTTCTTAGGGCTAATTGCAATATGACACAATTTGACCAGGCTTACTTGATCAAATGAATCATAATAAAGGCACGTGACATTATTTGAAATTTGTCCTTTTTTTGTCTTGAGATTTAATTTGGAACACATGTTGATTTATAATTAATTCTTAATTTAATAATATTCAATTTTCTCAATAATTTAAAAATAATGATGTGAAAATTTGCAATTGGTTGAAATTTCTCACTCAATACATTTATGTTAAAAAATAATTAGTTCATTCCAAAGGATAAAAAAATTTTAAAACATTTTTCGGATTTCAAATCACACAATTTAAGATGGTTTCTTTAACTCTTAATCCAAAGAGAAGTTAATTAATTGAGATGATGAAAGCTTTCAAAAAAAAATTGAGATGATGAAAAAGTGTTAGTATCCTACTGTCTAGGAAGCCGAGCTTTGTGTCTGTGGAAGCATAAGATTACTCTAAAAAAGTGTACTTTGAAGACTTAGATTTGAAGGCATGAACTTTGAATATAACTTGCTGCACCCAAGTCTTGTATAGTCTACTTCAAAAAAAAAAAAAAAAAAACTGATTTTTATTTTTTTTAAAATTTTGTGATCTTAAAGTAGGCTGCACAAGGAGTTGGATGCAGCCCAAATTGCACTCAATTTTTTTTCATGAACTTTTGTGACACAAGATAACAATGGTATTCTTTTAAAAGAGTAAAGCAATATATAACACAAGATAACAATGGTGTTCTTTTAAAAGAGTAAAGCAATATATATATATATATATATATATATATATTCATACGATCCAGTTTGCTTTATCAAAAATAAAAGTTAATATTGCATAATTACTTTAAACACATGTGATCAACACTCTTTTTTTTTTTACATTATTGAGATTTCTTTCACATCATCTATGCATTTTCCCTCTCATGACTTTAGCTTCTAATATATTTTTGTTCCTTTCCCTTTTTAATTAAATATTATTAAATTGTATAAGGGGAATAAACGACTTTTGGTCTCATAGGTTATTTATTTTCTTGGGAAAAATACCTTTTTGGTCCCTAAGTTTTTAACAATATGTGTGTTTGGTCCCTGAGTTTTGGAAATAGACATTTTTAGTCCATGAGTTTAGGGAAAAATACATTTTTGGTCCTTGAGTTTTGGAAATAGACCTTTTTAGTCATTGAGTCTTGAGAAATAGGTTTAAAAGGTCCCTTGTATTATTATTATTATTTTTTTTATTTTTTAATATAAAATCAATATTCTTTATTAATTTTTAATATTAACTATTTTTTAAATTAAAAAAAACCTCTTTATTAATTTTAAATCTCTCAATATTCTTGATTAATTTTAAATTATTAATTTTTAATATTAACGATTTTTTAATATGGAGAGAGAGAATGGGGTAGAGAGGGAAGAGAGTTTTTTTATAAAAAAAATTTAAAAAATCGTTAATATTAAAAATTAATAAAGAATATTGATTTTATATTAAAAAAATAATAATACAAAGGACCTTTTAAACCTATTTCTCAAAACTCAGGGACTAAAAATGTCTATTTCTAAAATTCAGGGACCAAAAAGGTATTTTTCCATAAACTCAGGAACTAAAAATGTCTATTTCAAAAACTCAGGGACCAAACGCACATATTGTTGAAAACTCAGAGACCAAAAATGTATTTTTCCCTATTTTCTTTTTACCCTAGCTGCATGCTTAACTTTATGTATACTCTCAAACTAACATCTCTCTTATTAAAATTTCATTTTCTCAATCAATTTATGTGTGTGATGCAATGTGTGTTCCTAGGTCTAATTCGAAAGTTTGTGGTGGTGTTATCTGATTTCATTGTTGTTGGGTGTCATTTTTTTTTAAATTTCTTTTGTTAAATTACAAGTTTATTCACTCACTCTACTTTAATGATGTAGCATATGATGAACCTCTTCATAAAAGCTATGTAAAAAAAAAAATCCAAATTTTTTTATTTTTTAAAACTAGTTAAATTTTTTTTTTCTGCATAGCTAATATGAAAAGGTTAAATATAACCCTTGAGTACCCTTTTTTTAGAATATATTTTTTATGAATCCAGAGGGACTTTTGGAGAAATTATTGAAGAAGATACCGTATGAAAAAGATACCATAATAATGTTTGACACATCCTTCTCTTTCTCCTCTCTCCCTCATTTGTAACTACCTCCTCCTTCTTTCTTCCTTGGGAAGATCCGACTTCTTAAATTTTCAGAATAACAAAAAAAAACATAAATTTTTTTGTCAACCTTTAGGCTCTTTTGGATATTATTATTATTATTTTTTAAAAAAAAACGGACAATGTTTCTTGCTTTAAGAGAATTCACCCATGTTTTTATCATGAATTAAATCAGAGGAAGAAGAGGAAAGGTCCTCCTGGCGAACTGGGTGCATCAAAATTTGGCGATCGATTTTGAGAATAGATAAAAAAGTGAATTTGGATTGGGTTTACATGGAGGAATTTGGGTTTACATGGTCGACCATTTGTACTAACACTTTCCAAATATATATGAACCAAAATGGATTATCTACTTTTACCACCGCAGCCTCATCACAATCTTGAGTCTTGACTTGGATTTTTGCATTTTTCTCCATTGTTCTCAATAATATGGTATGCTTCCAAACCAGCACACGGGTGTTGATATTGTTTAAGGGGGTGTGCTTGATTTGTTTTAGCACAAGAAAAGTAGAGTATGAAAATTTAAATCTCCAACCTCAAAGAAAAGAGTACATGCCAATTACTGCTAAACTATGCTCATTTTGATATACTTGAAATACTTAAAAGCACTCTTTAGAGAAATAATTTTAATAAAAATGTTTTTATATCTTACCATTTTTTAAAAAGTACTTTAAAAAATAAAATTTTTATATTGCATTATATTCAAAAGTAATTCTATACATTAATTATGTCTTTTTTTCTTACTACAAATTTGGAAGATTTTAGGTTAATCACTCTAAGATTATTATTGGATAAATATTTCTCAAGTATTTCTTCAAATATAGTTTTTCAATTAATCTAATTTTTTAAAGTGTTTTTTATTTATTAATTTTTTTAAAAAAATACTTTTCATCATCTAAAATCATTCCAGAAGTTATACTAATACACTTTAAATTATTTGAAGAAATTGAGAAACCTTTTTTTTAAAAAAATTATTCCAAACACATTATAAATCTATTTGTACCATATAACACTTAATTGATTTTTTTTTTTACAATATGTGGGGTGGGAGATTTGAACCTTTAACCTCTTGGTCGAATGATACAAGTTTTATGCCAGTTGAGCTATGCTCATGTTGGCTATAACGTTGAATCGATTGATTACAAATAGCTGAAACAGTTGAGAAAATCTATAATCTATATAAATGGTTGGGCTATGGAGGAGAAACTTTTACTTTCTCTTTTGCCCCTACATTTTTAGTACATTCCTATTTCACCCTTCTATGATGGGACGTGACTCTTCATATATATGTAGGTGTTTGTTGAGTTCAATAGTGCAATTTATATCATGGAACTCAACTTTTTGAGAGGTGGTGGTTACACATTAAATTGGTGCATCCATTCACGTATGGGTATGATCCATGTAAAAAAAAAGAATTGATTGTCAATGCATACATTGTCAATTTTCAATTATAGCAAAAAAAATCTGTAACGACCCTAAAAAAATACAACCGCTAATGCAGAAGCACGACTAAGTTATTTCGCTCATGCCCAAAATTTTTACAACATGACGGCGTAACTATGAGAAAACCAAAATTTACAAAGACCTGATAAGAATAATAACACTTCTAAATTTTACAGTACAGACTCAGCATCCACCAAACTAAGTATGCTGAGTCTAACCAAAGCAGACATAAGAAATCTAGAAATTCTAACCAAACACTTGGAAACAAAAGAGATTTAAAGTTTACAGACTAGACATACAACAAAGAACAAAGCTACAAAACTAGAAGCTAATACAAGGAAAGAAAAAAAATTTGGAGTCTCCATAGCCTCATCAAGTCATCGCCTTCATCACCCGCCTCGAGGATGTGCACAATTTGCAAAGATAAACAAAGTAGCACGAGTGAGTATAAACATACTCAGTAAGTAGCCCACTTAAGGGTCCAAGGTTCACAACCATACACAGAAGAGTTTAGCCCTAACTCACAAGCTCTTGCTCAAACTAAAACCCAAACATTCACTTCAGTTAGCTAAGTACCCACTCACTTTATCCAAAGCCCATCCCTCTCTAGTATTGCCTCGTGCTACACCTACGAGTGATGTATCTTGGGTCCAACGTAGTGAAGGAAAGCAACCCTCATGCTCATCACAATGGGAGAATTGCCCCTAAGCTAGCATACTTGGTGAAGGAAAGCAAGTCTCACGCTCAATCACAATGGGGGAATTACCCCTTAAGCTAGTATACTCGGTAAAGGAAAGCAACCTTCATGCTTAATCACAATGGGGGAATCGCCCCCTAAATGAGCATACTCAGTGAAGGAAAGCAACCCTCACATCAATCACAATGGGAGAATTGCCCTCTAAGCTAACACACTCGATAAGGGAAAGTAACCCTTACACTCATCATATCACATAAGATCCTAGGAATACATGCTTGCAAGGGAGAAAAGGTAAAAAGAAAAGGATAGATGACACTGGTCTAATGAGCTTTTGTTTATTCACAACATTCCTGAAAACCCTATGGTAACTCACCATGCCGAAACCACTCGAAAAGCAATGAACTTTGAGTCTTCGCCCAGAGCCCAAGGTCCAACTCCCTACTAGAATGACCAGGTCGGTGAGTCACTCCAAAGCCCCTAACAGATGGGCTGATCCAAAATCTAACCACTTTAAAGCCCCCAAATGGGTTACAAACTCGCATTACCACTCATCGGATCAGAACCACACCCACTTCCTGAACCAGAGTTCACCAACACAACCAAAGTTGCGAATTCAACATCAACAAGATTAGGTGGACACGACTTAAGTATAGGTTCAATGAATCCCTCTCACCTAAGTCTCGTTCATATTCAGGCAAAACACAATTCTCTAACAATCAAACATTACTTAACCATTTAGTCAATTAGTTCAAGCGTTCGGGGTTCCACAGCCACTCTGGGTACCACCGCAAACCACACATCACAAACAAACCAAACACACGTGTTTATACAATTTAAACTAACCTCTCACACGTCCATACTTCATAAAGAAGCCACTTTTTCAGTCATCCATGCATTCCAGAACATTTATCCATACCCAAGCCCTTACTAGTACACAAAGCCAAGACCCTATGAATACCTCGCCCAATCATGACTTTTTCCAAATCACCCAACGAGGTCGACTAGTTCCTTTAAATCCCGGGTTGAGGTACAACAAGGTGAATCTCGTTCTTAAGAGATTTACTAAGCAAAATATCCAACGACCAATATGGTTACACGCATACTTCATGCTTAAAAGAATTACATCCACCACCACTTAAACGTATACCAAACTCAACCAATCACAACCTTAGGCAAACTCTTATAGTGCTACACATGCTAATTACAATAGAATAGAAACTTTAAGCCCCTAATTCCATTATTGCCACATAAATAGGTCATTTTCAGCTCAGACAACCTCCACACCGATCACTAAACTTTACATGCTTCATAAAAAAAAATTTCAGGCAAGCTTTCACAGTCCACAAATTGTCAAACATACATCATATTCAAATAAAAATTTTAAATATGATGACTACTTACCTCTAAATGACTACTTACCTCAATAGTGAGTACAAGAGAATTTAAACCTCATTTGCCTAGAAACCCCGTTGCACCACCTAAAGTAGTGCTGGAAGTTACTGGACAGCAGCTCGAATCACCTGCACTCGCCTAAAATGGCCTTTAAACGCAATGGGTGTTATGTAATTGAATCCTATAATCAATGGGTTAGTTTCAAATCACTAAATTTACCCTTCAATTCAATTCTACCACCCATAAATCACTTCGAATAACTTTTGAAACACTTACCCACGACCATAGGATGGTTACCCACATCGAACGAACAGAAAGCTAGCTGGCTTTGACTCTGAAATGTCCAATTTCACGTATTTGATATCCAAAGGCTATGAGTAGTCCACTTCGAATCGAAACCAAACAAGGTTGTACAAACACCAGACTTGCAGAAAATTGACCCTGAAACACACCCACTCCTTGCTGTCTGTACAAAATCGAGAGGGAGAGAGGGAAGGACAATGGCAAGTAAGCTTGCAGCAGGCGATGCGCGGACATACGCGGATGCGGGTCTGTTGAACGGCAGAGGCGGGGCGGACACGAGCTGCACTGGCGCTAAGGAGTGAGGCAAAACTGGGCGTGGACTGAGAATAGCGGCGGTGCATTTCCAACAAGCTGCTGCAGCAGGACGGGTGTGCAGCCAGGCGAACGGGGAAGAGATGCACGGCGGAGGGCTGTTGGCGATGGGAGGAGCTGTAGTGGGGAGAGAGAGAGAGAGAGAGAATGGGCTGTCGGGAAGGGGAGGGAGAGGTAAGAGGAAGAAGAAGAACATAAAGATGGGAATTTATTTATTTAAAAAAAACATATAAGCCCTCACCAAAATCTTCATTCCAAATATGCCTCATCCATCATTCTAAATTCCAAATTAACCTAAAAAATCAAAATACTTAATGAGAATTATTCCGACTTAAATCCAAATTTCAAAATTTATGCCCCTGGATAAACTAGGCATTACAAAATCTTATTTTATTAGAGAACTTAAAGCTTTCCAAAATTACATTATATGGCTATGAAGGAGAATCTTTTACTTTCTCTTTTGCCCCTATATTTTTAGTAAATTCCTATTTTACCCTTCTGCGATGGGACGTGACTCTTCAAGTGTAGGTGTTTTTGAGTTCAATAAGTGTAATTTATATTGATAGGACACGAATTTTCGGGAGGTGCAATTCATATCGATGGGAAGCGACTTTTTTGGTAGAGGTGGTCACACATCAAATTGGTGAATCCATTCGTGTATGGGTGTGATCCATGTAAAAAGAAAATAAAATGAACCCTATTCACCCCCCTATAACATCAATAACAACATGCTTTCCTTTTTCTTATTATTTCTCCCCCTTTTGAAATCAATTTAACACTCACCCTTAATAAGGAAAAAAAAGACATTTAGCAAATAATTCATTTAGAAGGTAGAAATATAAATCAAAATTTTTAACTAAAACTTCTTTTAAAAAGAACCAAGAGAGCACCAAATATTATAAAGTGAATTTACTCCAAAAAGATAACCTCTCACCAAAAGATTATAATAAAAATGAAGCTTTGAAGAATGCTTAGCAATGAAGTATTAGAGAGAACCTTTCAATAAGTTTGGGAGAGTAGAGATTGTGAAAAGAGAGGGAAAAAGATATTTAAATAAGGTTCAAAATTAGGGTAAAATTAGGGTCATTGGATCTAGATTAAATAGATCAAGGATGGAGAAAAAGTGGAAGAAAAATGGTAAAATAATGATTAAAAAATAATTTTAAAAATGGTTTCAACGGTCTTTAAAAATTGCCACTTGTCGCAATGTTATTTGTCCTCGTCATTGCAAAAAAATAGTTTTTCTCAATCTTCTTTTGGCCATAACTTTCTCGTTTGGCGCCTGACTTGAGTGTTTCGAAATGCGTTGGAATATCACCTTTTCGAGCTCTACACTGTGGAAACTTTAAAACACTTAAACCATTAGTAATTTAAAAGTTTGTTATCATCAAAAAATATAGTCGTATGATTGAAGCTCGTAAAGCGAACAGTGGTTACACATCAAATTGGTGCATCCATTCGGGTATGGGTGTGATCCATGTAAAAAGAAAATGAAATTGATTGTCAATGCATACATTGTCAATTTTTAGTTATCACAATATTAGGTGATAGCAAAAAAATCTTCTTTTATCAAAGAACTTAAAGCTTTCCAAAAAGAATGAAGATTAAAAGTTTTCGTTCTTCGTAAGGGAACATTGAACTGTGTCAAAATGAAATTTTCAGTATTCAGAAACTTATTTTAGTTAACAAAGAGGTACTATTATCTATCATTTTTTACATTAATTTCTTGAAGTTATTTACATTTCACATTAATTCTTTTATTCTAGTTAGTTCTTCCTCTATTGGCTTCTATGTGTTCTTTATATATAACTAATTTTGTGCAAAACATGTTGTTGGAGTTCATGAATTTTGAAGTTATGTTGTTTGTATTTGTAGATTCCAAAGTTGTAAGCATAAGCACTTTGGTCTAGTGAGCTGATATCTTTTTAACTCACATGCTATAGTTAATGTTTGAAGAATCTAACTTAGAAGTTGAAATGTTCATTCATCTTATTTTAAAATTAAATTTTACATTGTTAATTGTTTGTTTCATTTGGATTCAATGTTTATGCCCTTTATTTCGAACTCTTGAATTACTATTATTAAAAAAAAATTAAACCAAAACACAATCGTTGTTAAATATAAAAAAATTATCGCCAAAGTTTTGGGAGACAGAAAAAAACACATGGTTTCAAAAAAACCAAAATATTAGGAGATACACAATATCTATGTAAAGACTATTTTTATATTATATTTTTTTAGATTTCAAAGCAAATGAAACAAGAATGCTATGTTACCAACTTTTCATAATTAAAATATATTTTACCAAAATATGATGATTAGTCATGTATTTCTAAATATGTACTATTTCCAACATGTTGTCTCCCTGGTTTTTTGTGATGGTTCTTTTTCTTCATTTTCTTGATCTTTACCATTTTTGAATAGGTTCATTCCTTTTCTCCTTTTAGCTTTATTTTAATTATTATTTTTGCTTTCATTCCCATGGACTTGATTGAGAATTAAAAAAGAAGAAAAAGTTCACGTGCTTGCCTTCAACTTTATTTCATTAATTCAATCGTAAATTCAATTACACACCGCCTTTTTGTTTTGTTTACTTTGATTTCAATGTCCCGTACCACCTGATCCCTTTCTTCTCCTTTTTATTCACTTAGACAATGGGTTTCACTAAGCTTCAATCTCCTATTTTGACAAAGTTTAGTCATTATTATGTTCTTCTCCCTTTATTTTCTTGCGGTTGAGTATTTGATTATGCTTAAAGATTATGTATGAAATCCACAATAATCTTCTTTCTAAAAACTTGTGGTTTCAAATTGAAAGTTAAAATGCTTAAAAATTGCACTGCATTTTTCATCCTTAATAGAATTATGCTACATTCAATGGTAAAAATATTAAATATAATTTACTATGAAATTGTATAGAATGATGTTTACATGTGTTAGGTGTACAATGTATGATAAAAGTCCATGTAGATGACTGAGCATGTCAAGAAAAAGGTTACTTAAAAATAGTAGAAAAGATGGAGTAACTCCATCCATCAAACCGCAACCAGTAAAATCAGAATCTCAATTTGAAATTTCATACAACCGAACAAAGAAGACTTCATCAAAATTTCCTGATGAATTGTGTTATACAAACATAAAGTGCAAAATGTTTTGGGTAACAAAAAGGATAGCAAAAGACAAAAAATAATTTGAATCTACAATTTTATAGTAAGTTATCTACAATTTTTATCATTGAAACTAGCATAATTCCATTAAGGATGAAAACTATAGTGCAATTTTTAAACATTTTATTTTTTAGTTTGAAATCACACTTTTTTAGAAAGAAATTTATTGTGGATTTGATACATAATCTTTAAGTAAAATCAATAACTCAACCACATGAAAATAAAGGGAAAAGAAATATGTAATAATTGACTTGAAGGAATAAATGTTGCACTCAACAGTGGACGCATTGGATCGTCTTTGTTTTTATTTAAAATTAAACTAAAAATTAAGATTAAGCAAACTTACTTGGAGTAAATATGGAGATATTTCTGGCGAATCTTTATCTCCTCCATAAAATCTTCCTAGCTATGACTCGAACACAGGACCAAGGCTTGTGCGAGCCTCTTGAAAGAAAATCCACAAGGGATTGGAGAGGAAGAAGTCTAGAGAGAATTCTCTAACTCTCTATTGAGGAGATATGTGTTCTGTCTAATAGCTCAACCCAAGAGTTCTATTTATAGAGACGAAGGAAAAATCTTTGCCATAATTAAAATATTATATTTTAATATCTAATATATTAAAATATATCTTATATTTATTTGAATCTCATTCAAATCTCCTACGATATTTATTTATTTGAATATTATTCAAATTCTATAAATATCTTTTATTTAATGTATCTAATATGCATTAATTATTTTAATATTTAATGTATCAAATACTATAAATATATTTTCCTCTTATATATTTAATATATCTAATATATTAAATATTAATTTGAACATTTCAAAATTTTCTTTCAACTAAATTGATCTTTTAGTGTTACTATGAGCTAGCAAAGGGACCTTAGAACCTACAGATTATAAGCTCCAATGATACAAAATCAATTAATTAAACTCTTTAATTAATTAATTTTCATTTATTAACTATAAGTCACTCCACTATAGACCTAGAGTTGCATTCTTATGTACTGTAGGACAAGTATCATTACATGTAAGTTGATCCTTCACGAGTTTTTCGTAATTACAGCTAGGTCAAAAGTTCGTTTTACCCGTATAATTACATCTTGCACCTTAAGTACTACTGATCCTCTAATGAACAATCTGTTTATAATCTAATTATAAACTAAGGCTCTCTCGGGCCAGTGAGAGGGTGGTGCCCCATTGTTCAAGTCCCAAAATCAGCACTTAAGGGAACTACTCATCCACATACCCTATATGGGAAGGAGTGAATTCCATCTTGTGAGATTATGTTCCCAGCTCCCTATTTGGTCAAGTCCCCAAAATGGTAGGCATATTGAATCGGCTACAAAAGCCACTCTCACCCATGCAAATCAAAGGACAAGCCCTCACAGGCAGGAATTGATAACTCACTCAGGATTAAGATCGAGTCGTATATGATCATCCTGATGAAATATTAATCTTCTCAATTAACAGATTTATAAAGAGAGATTAAATATTTCGTGGTCTATTCTTACACAAACTCATTGTATAAGATACCCTCACTCACATGTCTCCACATGAACAATTTGGATCAAATCATTTGTAACTATTACAGAGTGGGTCGTATCAATAGTGTTGGTACTCAACCTTATCCATATACTATGACCATTTAGGTTATTTCTTGAACATGATCCTCCCGTATGTCAACCACATATTGTTCAAGATTACACTAATAACCTTAGATTTTTCATATAATGGATAATATTATATTACAAATAAAATAATCAAAATTATTATTAATTATTAAATAAATCATTAATTATGAGGCTTTAGGTCATAAATCCCAACATGACTAACATTTCTCAAAAGAGGTGATTGAAGCCATATGGAACCGATCGTCTGAGTGATAAAAAGAGAACAAAAGGATTAGGTGGTGCGAGCATTGATATCAAAGTAAAACAAAAAAAAACAAAAAAAACAAAAAGGAAGTGAAATTGAATTTACTATTGAATTAATGAAATAAATTTGAAGGCATGCACATGGACCTTTTTTTTTCTTTTTAATTCTCATTCAAAGTTACGGGAATGAAAGCATAAATAATAACTAAAATGCAGTTAGTTTCCTTTTTGATTCTCGCTCAAAGTTTTGGGAATGAAAACATAAATAATAACTAAAATGCATTTAGAAGGATAAGAGGAATGAACCTATTCAAATATAGTAAAGATCAAGGAAATGAAGGAGAAAGAATATGCATAAATCCAACTTGAGTGAAGAACCATCACAAAAACTAGGAGATGACGCCAAATGAAAATGAAGAAAATGATTCAACATATTTGGAAATACATGGATTAACAATCAAATATATTTTTTTCTTTTTATACATGGATCACATGTTGAGGATCCCACATCTCACAATTTATAAGATACATGAGTTACTCTTCTCATTACCAATTGGTTTTGAGATGGAACATCATGTTCATCTAATATGGTATTAAAGCTCATGAAACCCAAACAAGTATTCAGTCCAAAACGACTAAAGAATGGTGAACCCAAAAAGACACTATCTTGAGGGGGCATGTTAAGGATCCCACATTGAAAAGATGAGGAGTCCTCATAGTCTTTATAAGATACATGAGTTACTCATTTTATTGCCAATTGATTTTGAGATGGAACCTCATGTTTCTCTAATATCACACCCATACGTGAATGGATGCACCAATTCGACCATCTCCACTTGAAAAGTCACATCTCGTCCCATTGACATAAACTACACCTATTGGACTCAATAGAAATCTACACTTGATGAGTCATGTCCCATCACAGAAGGACAAAATAGAAATTTACTAAAAATGTAGGGGAAAGAGAAAAAACAAAAGATTCTCAATTTAAATGTTGAATGAATATAATTTTTGTTGATAATCCCACATTGAAAAGATGAAGAGGCCTCACAGTGTTTATAAGATACATGAGTTACTCCTCTCATTGTCAATTGGTTTTCAGATGGAACTACATGCTTATCTAAAATGGTATCATAGCCCATGAAGCCCAAAAGGATATTCGGTCCAAAAATTGGGATCCGACCCAAGAATGGTGAACCTAAAAGAGGGTCATGTTGAGGATCTCACATTGAAAAGATGAAGAGACCCACAATTTTTATAAGATACATGAGCTATTCCTCTCATTACCGATTGGTTTTGAGATGAAACCCATGTTTATCTAATATTTTTCATTTACTTTAAATATTAAATATTTTACATAAAATTAATAAATAATGAAAGAAATAGTGGTTAAAACTATATATATTTTGTTTTAGGTTAATTTACAATGAATTTGAAATGCATTGGATGTGATTGAAAATCTCTGAAACATAATCTATGGAATTTAGTTATTAAATGTAAGGGTAATTGAAGAAGGTAATTTATTTGTTTTGTTTAAAAGATTTTGTGGAATCTCTATTTTAAAATTATGCAAAAATTTATTTTTTTAAGGAAAAAAAAAATCTGGTTATTATTATATATTTTTCTACCAATCTAATTATATTTTTTAAAAATATTATGTTATATTTTAAAATTATAAAAAAAATCATTTATAAATTTTTCAGTAAAGAAAGAAAAACATTAAACTTCATTCTTCTTCTTCTTTTTTTTTTCCTGCTCCACAAATTATGAAATTGAAATTTTAACATTTATATGAATATTTAATGAAACTTGTTATTATTTTTAATGAATCTTATGCTTATTTTCAAACAAATGATTTGTATTAGACTTCAAAGTTAATATTGTATATTACTTTAAGAACATATATTATAAATACTCTTTTCTCTTTTACATAACACATTTCATGCATTTTTCCTTTTTCTTCCTCGTGACTTCAAGAATTGCAAATTTTTCTCCTTTCCTTTCCAATTAAATTTATTATCATTATTATTATCATTATCATCATCATTATATATAAAGACAAATGATGGGTTTAATAAGTTTGTTTATTCTCGTTACCTTATTTAAACTCTAAAACTTACATTCCTCTCTAATTAAAATTTGAAAAAAAAAATTAATTTTTAACCATAAACTTGTCAAGTTGTATTAATTTTTACCATGAAAACTTTCAATTATTTCATCAAGTTTGCTTCTCAAACTTAGATAAATGTTGCAATCTTAACCTTAAACTTCAAAAAGTGCAATCTTTACACTCTTATAAGTTTTTGTTCGATAGATTGTTAGATAAAATATTCTTTTATGTGCTCAATGACTTATAAAACATCACTATGATACAAAATTGATAAAATTTTAGAGAAAAACGAAATTAGAGCTCAATTTTGTTGACATTTGTGAGTTTCGGCAAAGTTATTCATTGATTAATTTGTGCATTGATCAAACTTAATTTTATTGAAATTAACGCTGCTCCTAGCGTTGCAACGCCGTCCGCTATGTATAAATAGGAAGTTGTACATACGAGTTAAGGGAGCCGTTTTGGAGAGACCTAAACCCTAATTTCAATAGAGGCAGTGTTTGAGAGGTTTAGAAAGCACATTGGAGAGCTAAAGAGGAGGCTCAAGGCTCGGGATCCGGGGACATCACGTCGGAAACGAGTGTTGGCACGCGTCGTCTAGTTTTTCTTTTTTCCCTTTCTCTTGCTTTCTCAATTTTAGGATTTAGTGAACTGAATTTGCATGTAATTGAGTACTTTTTAGACTCTCTAGTTAATTGTAAGATTGTATGAACCATGTTTGATTGTTGAATGTGATTGTGACGTTTTTTATGTATCTTGATTTAGTATCCTTAGCTATTGGCCATATCTTTGTATGTTAGGTTAGATTTAGCTTGAGAAAGTAAATTTAAGCAAGAACTTGGATGCATAATTAGGTTAAATCTATTGCATGAGAATGAATAGGTTAAAACTAGAAGTTGATAAAAGAATTTCATAATGTCGTGTTTAGTTGTAAAAATAGACCGATAGGTTGATTTACTTTTTGCATTAGTTCAATTAGGCTCAAGAGAGTCAATTGAATACTTTTGTAATTCTTGACTTAGAATGGTTGCATGATTCACAATTCAATAGCCAATTTCATAGTCGGGCTTCACGAATAACAATTAACGAATGTCTCTCTAAGATTGGACTCCAACTTTGTAAATAATAGGATAGATTTTATGCTTTCAAACCAAATTCAAATTAGTTTTTCTCTAAATAAAATTAGACACAGTTAATTGCGGTACTTAATTAAATCTAAAGAACTCCAATCCCTGTGGATGACCCCGACCATTAATATTGCAAAATACTTAGAGGTCTGGTTTTATAAATGTAATCTTGATAGGACCTTCGACAAGTCACTTCTATCACATATTTTATTGTTGAAAAGCATAATGTAAAGGAAATAATCGAATTAAACCCACAGCGGAAGCATAGGAATCGTCTTTGATTTATTTAGAATTAAACTAAAATACAAGGGTTAAGCAGTAAATACCTTCCAAATATGGAGATTCTTCTGGCGGATCTTTATCTCTTCCACAAAGTCTTCCTGGCTATGACTCGAACACAGGACCAAGGCTTGTGGGAGCCTCTTGAAAGAAAATCCACAAGGGATTGGAGAGGAAGAAGTCTAGAGAGAATTCTCTAATTCTCTCTATTGAGGAGTGTGTTGTGTAGAATGCACAATGGCTCACTCTTAGGGTCCTATTTATAGTGGTCTAGGAAAAATAATTAAATAATATATTTTAATATATAATATATTAAAATATATTTATCTAACCAATTTGAATCTTATTCAAACCGTTTAAAATTCTCCTATGACATTTATTTCCTAATTTGAATCCAATTCAAATTTAATAAATATCTTTTATTTAATGTATCTAATATACATTAATTATGTTAATATTTAATGTATCAAATACAATAAATATATTTTCCTCTTTTATTTAATATATCTAATATATTAGATATTAATTTAAACACTTCAAATTAAATATTAATTTGAACATTTCAAATTTTAATATTTAATGTACCAAATACAATAAATATATTTTCCTCTTTTATATTTAATATATCTAATATATTAAATATTAATTTGAACACTTCAAATTAAATATTAATTTGAACATTTTAAAATTTTCTTTCAACTAAATTGATCTTTTAGTATTACTATGAGCTAGCAAGGGGACCTTATGGACCTACAGATTATAAGCTCCAATGATACAAAATTAATTAATTAAACTATTTAATTAATTAATTTTCATTCATTAACTATATGTCACTCCACTATAGACCTAGAGTTTCACTCTTATGCACTGTAGGATAAGTTGTGTCCATAGATATAATCATTACGTGCAAGTCGATCATTCACGAGTTGTTCGTAATTACAGCTAGGTCAAAAGTCCGTTTTACCCCTATAATTACATCTTGCACCTTAAGTACCACTGATCCTCTAATGAACAATATGTTTATAATCTAATTATAAACTAAGTCCCTCTTGGGCCAATGAGAGGGTGGGGCCCCATTGTTCAAGTCCCGAAATTAGCACTTAAGGGAACTACTCATCTACTTACCCTATATGGGAAGAAGTGAATTCCATCTTGTGAGATTATGTTCCCAGCTCCCTATTTGGTCAAGTCCCCAAAATGGTAGGCATATTGAATCGGCTACAAAAGCCACTCTCACCCATGCAAATCAAAGGACAAGCCCTCACATGCAGGAGTTCATAACTCACTCAGGATTAAGATCGAGCCGCATATGATCATCCTGATGAAATATTAATCTTCTCAATTAACGGATTTATAAAGAGAGATTAAATGTTTCGTGGTCCAGTCTTATACAAACTCATTGTATAAGATACCCCCACTCACATGTCTCCACATGAATGATTTGGATCAAATCATTTGTAACTATTACAAAGTGGGCCGTATCAATAGTGTTACCAGGATGAGACACCCAACCTTATCCATATACTATGACCCTTTAGGTTATTTCTTGAACATGATCCTCTTGTATGTCAACCACATACTGTTCAAGATTACACTAATAACCTTGGATTTTTCATACAATGGATAATATTATATTGCAAATAAAATAATCAAAATTATTATTCATTATTAAATAAATTATTAATTACGAGGCTTTAGGGCATAAATCCCAACATAATGAGGGTACATATAGGAGTTAAGGAGGAGGGAATCCTATTGTATGTTGGATGTTAGCTTGGTCTCTTAGATTAATGATTATGATGTTTTATTGGGCAATTAAGAAATTACTCATATTATGTTCAAATGGATTATAGGTCGAGCGGAGTTCGGAATGACTAATTGTGATTTGGAATTCATTTGTCGACAATTTTGTGAGTGGTTATTTTATAAAGTATTTCAATTATTTTAGTAATCGATGAAACTTGTGAGATTTGAAAATCAATTGCAATTCATATATAAATACAAATGATTTAATTGTTGGAAATTTTGACAATTTGAGGAATTTATATGTATTTCGTAAATTGTTTGTATCGGAATTGACGATTTATTAAATTGTAAAGAAAGTGACTTAAGGTTATTAAATTGAACTCATGATTTAGCATAATTAAATTTCAAGGGATTTATGTTTATGTGAATTTTTTAGCTACAATGGCTTATTTTTATTATTTGAGATGAAAGGTGAGCTTTGAGAAGTCTCGTGATTTTAGCAAATTGGCAAAAGTTCAAATTATTTGAAATGAAATCAAGTATTTGTGAGTATTAGAAATGACTTGATTTTTGAATCATGATTTTAGTTGATCTTTGGGTTATGGCTTTAAGTTATGAGTCCTTGATTTGAGAATGTGCATGGTTTGAAAACTTATGATAATTGTTATATGAAAATTGCTTTCAAACCCCTCGATGTTGTACCCATGGTGATTTCCTGATGCACCTACACGAATGTATTTTGTAGTGTATATTGATAAAAAGTTTGTCGAAGGTTCTATCAAATGTATTTATTAACCAAACCTCTACAATTTGTAGTAGTAGTGGCCAGGGTTAATCTCAAGGATTGGAGTTCTTAGATTAATTAAGTACCACAGTTACTCATGCCTACTTTTATTTAGAGAACCTAACTTTGGATTGAAACAAGATTAAACTAAATTAATTTTTCACAAAGGTTGGAGTCCATTTAGAGAGACTAGTGAAGATTGCATTACATGAAATGCAACTATGAATTTGATTAAAGAATTGTAGAATATGCAACAACCTTAAGCCAATAATTACTAAAGTATGCAATTGACTCTTTCAAGTCCAATTGAACTCATGTAAAGTAGTAAATCAACCTCTCGATCTATTTCTACACCTAAACATGGCATTATGAAATTCTTTTAATGGCTTCTAATATTAAACTATTCATTCTCATGCAATAGATTAATCCTAGTCATACATCTAAGTTCTTTAGTTAAATTTACATTCTCAAGCTAAATTTAACCTAACATGTAAAGTTATGACCAAAAGCTTAGAAAATTGATTTGAGATGCATAAAAGGTGTTACAATATAATACAATTCAAAAACCAAACAAAATTTAGAAGTACAATCATCAAAGAGTCTAAAATACTCAAAATTACATCCAATATTCAGGACAATAAATCATAAAGTTCAAGGAACAAAGTAAAGGGAACAAAGAAAAAACTAGGCTACGCTTGCCAACACTCGTTCCCGTCGTGATATCCCTCGATCTCGAGCTTTGAGTCTCCTCCTTAGCTCTCCAAAGTACTCTTTAAGTCCCAAAATAGTGCTTGTCGAAATTAGGGTTCTAGGCTCTAAAAAGCAACTCTCTCAATCCGTAGGTCAAATTTCCTTTTTATAAAATCGGTACAGCGTTGAGACGCTGTAATAGTAGCGTCTCATCGCTGAATAGCGTTGTGACACTGTAACAGTAGTGTCTCAATGCTGTAATAGTAAAAAAATCGTTTTTAAATTTGTAGCATCTCAACGCTATAATATACCGTCTCGAGGCTATACCCTCAGATTTTCTCACTTGTAATACTTCTTCTACTTATCTTCTTTGCTGCAAAGTGTGTCTTTAAGCTCTAATTAAACTCCAAATAGCTTCAAAAGTCCGGTCTAGCTCCAATTGCTCGAAATCTACAAAATAGATAAATAAATGCATGAAAGCTCACTGTAAACATACAAAACCAACACAAATATAAGCCTAGAAATAGCACACTATTTGAGTGCTATCATATATATGATTTATATGAGGTCCTTGGGACCTACTTTGCTCTGCGATGAACCTTGAGATTACTCGGTGCATAGTATGACTAGTGGCTCTACTATGTACCTTGAGATTACTCCGTGCATAGTATGACTAGATTCGCTTGCTATATGCTTTAGGATTACTCGATATGTAGTATGACTAGTTGCTCTGCTGTGTATCTTGAGATTACTCAATGCATGACTAGATTTTCTCTGCTATGTATTTAGGGTCTTCCCTATGCATAGTATGACTAGTTTGCTCTGCTGTGGATATTGAGATTATTCTATGCCAGTATGACTAGTTTTTGGTACAAATTTAGTGGCAATTTTTTCTCGCAATATGACCATGTATTTAAAGTTATGTATTGGATACTATGTTTTTAAAAGACTATGCTTCAAGGATTATATTTTAAAGATTATGCAGTCTTCAAAATATATTGAGTTGCTTAATTGCAATAGAATTCACAAATATTTCAATGGTTTTACGTGCAGGTGTTTTTATAGTGTATACGAACAACCATTTATAAATGTTTATGTTAATAGTTTCCTTAAAAAAATTTCCTTAATAGTTTCCTTAAAAAAATTTCCTGTTAAACTTCCCACCACTCACTGGGCTTTTTAACTCATTATTTTCCTAAAATTTTCTACCAGGTAACACTGGAGTATCCAATGGGCCTATCGAAATTGAGATCTGCCACCATTCTCATGCATATTATATTTCATTTTACATGTAAATTTAGTATTTTATTTGTCTTTCGAACTAAAGTGGCTAGCATTATTTTTGACAACCTTCAACTATTTTTTTTTAAATTTTATTATGGTTTGTAAATTGGAACCATTTATGTTTTTTCATTGTTGGTTTGTGGTTATGTGGTGGTTGTTGATTTCTAAACTGATTATTGATTATGGCACCCTTGGTAGATGTGTGAGAGTTTGGATAAATTATTTGGGAGTGTTTTTTTTTTTTTTTTTTAAATTTCAGGTGTGTTTTATCCAATTTTTAGGCAAAATTCTGCATAAATTTTTATGGATTTCGTTTTGATAAAGTTTTTACTAGCTACCTAATGCTTTCAAAATGTGTTCAGTTTTATAAATTTGACAATGGATTTCGTAGTTTAGTTGGGATCTATTGTTGGGACGCCACTAACACCTGCTAGAGTAATGTGAATAATCAACAATAATATGATTGTCTATGTGCAAGTGTACACATGAAAATGTAGCAAGTGCAAAGTAAATTATCGTATCCATAGAGACTAGTAATTTTCTACTTTACCACAAATTAACTCTCAGTAAACCCAAACATCCAATAAGATTCATCAAGGAATAGAAATAAAATAAAATAAAAATGCTTGAACAAAATACTTGCTAAAATAGAGCAAAATAAGGGAATCGTAAATGAACAAATAACAACTGGACGTAGAACTTTGAGCTAATGCAAAGGCTTGGATTAGAGGTAATTCACACTTTAATTAATTTACAACTTGAGTACGTATTCATTTTGCTCAACCGACTACAGTTGAAACGACATTCTCCCGAATTACCTAAAATATATTTTTTCATTTCGATTACTACAGCACAGTTTAACCCATTGTATTGTGTGTGCATTAGGTGAGTGATTATCCCTAATCCCCTCACTTAGCTAGTTACTAACCCTAACAAGGAGCTAATGTGGTTTTTAAGCTTTCTGCCCATCATATTCTTCTAAGAAATCAGAGAAACACAGCTACAAAATGGTTGGCCAAACTAAATCGAGCTAATGACATAAAATCTCTTAAAAACTAGATTGAAGTAATGAAATATACTGTAACGGCCCGACTTTTCCTGTTAGACTTTCTAGGGACGTTACTACATGCATGCTAGTAGAATTTAGAAATCTTTGGTAAAAGACAAAAAGAATTAAACTTTTTTTTTAAACAATCAAAATCTTTTAGTTCGGGATCCCTTTAAAAATCATTGCAAAACATAATGTGAATCAAAACGTTAAATAGTTTCACTTCAATTAAGTTTACTTAACAAAATATTTTTAAATAAAACATAAACTAGATACATAAGCTATACTCCTCATGACACCCATGACCCTTTCAACAAACCACCTTGCCACTCGCCTAAAATATGTTCTTGCCTTTACCTGAAAAGAAAAACATTTTGAAAAATGATGAGTATTTAAAATACTCAGTAAGTGACCTCACTACCGGGTCAGGATATGCATACACATACATAATGAGTTTTCGAAAACATTTTCTTTCTTTCCTTTGGTGGGACCTAAATTTCTTTCATAGCAGAAACGTTTCTCTTTCAACTTTTCTCTTCGACTTAATGTGGACAATTAACCCAACCTAACATTTCCTTTTCATTTAACCTTTTCAGGTTCCTTTTCGTCTAACCTTTTCAGGTTCCTTTTCATATAGCCTCGTAAGGCTCATTTTCATATAGCCTCGTAAGGCTCATTTTCATATAGCCTCGTAAGGCTCATTTTCATATAGCCTCGTAAGGCTCCTTTTCATATAGCCTCGTAAGGCTCCTTTTCATATAGATGTACATCAATAATTTTAGGGGGTAATTGCCACGGCCTTCGAAATCATTTTATCATGAAAACATAATGTATGCATGAGGTCCCAAAGCATTTTAAAATTTTCATTTCATGATGCAACATAAAACAAAGTTCTTATGTCATTCCTCATATCATAAATCATATAACATGCATCACATTCATAAGAACATATGACAATCATACATGTGCAACTCCATTTTCATATAAAATAAAGTATTTTAAAATTCATCAGAAATCACAACTAAAAACATTTATAAAACTTTTCATTTGAAATAATTAAAATTTTTTTTTCAATTAAGTTTCTAACTTGCATTTAAGCATACCGGCGTAAGATCCCTTACCTTGACTAAGCTCAAGAATCCAATTCACCCAAATGCTCACCAAAAATTCTTCTGCCTTGAACCTCGGTCAAACAATTCTAAGGCTTATCACACCCCCAAACTTAAGATATTGTTTGTCCTCAAGCAATTAGAAAACAAATAGCAACATACACAAGCAAACAATTCACAAAATGATTTCAAATGGTGTTTTTGAAAAAAAGGAATATGTTGTTCATGAGAGGTCTCAAACTCTTAATACTTTACACAATTCCAAAGTTTTCTCACATAAAACTTTTACTTTTCTTTTTCAAGATAAAGCATTCTTATGCAAACCCACCTATTATGCTTATCCTACCTAGGTCATAGTCATAGAGTCTAGGGTGATCTTCTTTGTTTAACAAGCTAAGCTCACTCACATTACAAGCATTTTTCTTTCTCCCCCAAACTTATGTGAAGCTGCTGCTAGGCCTCATTTTCTTTTTCTTTTGATTTTTTTTTTAGAGAGTCTTACTGTCATTTGTACATTCGTTCCAACTTACTAACACTTTGTGGTGAAAGTAGTTGACTACGAGCACAAATCACTGCTAAGACCGTTTTCACATACTCACTTCCTAAGTTAACTTTTCATGCAAAGGAAATTATGGGTTTCATGACTGCCTCTGGTTACTCGGTTAACTCTAGAAGGAGGAGTATCATCATTTTTTTTTAGCAGCTGTTACAACTACAACATAATATTACAACAACATACTGTTACAACAACGTACTATTACAACAAAATAATATTACAACGATAGTGTTACAAAACTCACCCCCCCCCCCCCCCCCCAAACTTAAGTGGGTCAATGTCCCCATTGACTAAGAACTAGAAGAACAGGGGTTGGGGTACATATTTGGGTCACTTAACATGCTAAGCATCAAAGCTAAACTCTTGTAACGCCCGGCTTATTCAGGAGCATTAATTTTGAAATTTTGAAATTAAGTTGGAAAATTTCTCAACTAAGTATTTTGAGAATTTGGGTTATTTGAAAGTTTGAAAGAGAAAAAGGGCCAATTGAGAAAGAATTGTTTGGTCAAAGGGCATTTTTGGAAGTTTGTCAAAAAATATATATATATAAAATAAAACAATAAAATATATTTTTTTTCTTTCTTATCCTCTTCTTCTTCCCTCACTTCTCTCATCTCTCACTCCAGAAATGCTCCCCCACCAAAAACCCATTTTTGATTTTTTTTCCTCCCTCTCACCGCCGATAGCCCCTCCCTCCCGTCAGTCTCTCTCTTCCTCACTCTCGAACTCTCTCTCTCCACCACGACAGTTTCTTCTTCTTTTTTTTCTCGTGCAGTCGCCGCTCGCCATGACGTCGATCAGCCGCTCGCCCTGCTGCAGCTCCGTCTGCAACCCAGCCAGCCGCACGTTTGTTCTCGATCGCCAGTGAAGCACGTTGCAAGTCACTCACCATCCGCCGCAGCTGCTGCACGCCGCCGTTTGCCTCCCCTCACCGCAGCACGTCGCTGCCGCACGCCCAACAGCTCGCATCAATCACCGATCGATGTCACTCTCTCTCTCGGTTTTGGTACAAACAGTAAGGAGGGTGTGATTCGGAGTTAAATTTCGACAAGTTCGGTGCTCGTACAGTCATATATGATCTCGATTTGTAGTGGGGAAGCTTCTCGAGTTTTGATTTCAATTTATTGATTGGTGTGGTTACAAATTTGAGAGACCCATAAAGTTCTTGTGCTAATTTTAGATTACTCATAGCTTTTGGATGTTATATATGTGAATTTAGACCTTTGGAATCAAATTGACAAGCTCTTGGTTCGTGGGTAAGTGTTCCAATAACGATTCGAATTCATTTATGGGTGTTAAACTGAGTTTTAAGAGCCTTTTTTTTGGAATTTAGGGACTGTTTTAGTGATTAATAATTTACCCATAATGTGTGAGATCTTATTCAAGGTTACCAATTATGTTAGGAGGCCGGATTGTCGAGTTCGGACCCCTTTGACATCGATTTCAGCAAGTAAGGATGTTATTGGATAAGTTTGTATTGGGTAACTTTGTTTCAACTTAATTGAGTTCATGGTTGGAGTTTAAAATGACTTGTTAATTATTTTTGAAGACTTGGTTTGGCGTTTCAGGCTCACGTACTCGATTTATGGGCAACCTTGAATCTTGGAGTAAATAGTAAGTAGTTATTTGGATTTTAAGCCCCTTTAAATTCCTAAATGTTTTGGATTCATGTTTGATAATTTGTAAATTGTGAAAATATGTTTGGAAACCATGTTAGGAAGCATGTAATGGTTAATGGATACGTTCGAAGGTAGTTTTGAGCTAAAATGGCATAAGTTGTGGTTATAATGATAATTGGGGCTTAAAGTTACGACTTTATTATGTTAGCTTATGCAATACTTTAAGAATTTCCCCAAAGTTAAATTTTGATGAGTTTGAGCACGTTTGTGGAAATTGTGAACAATCATGCTTGCCTAAATATAAGTATGTGGAAGATGTCGTGGTTGGTTAAATTAATATGAGAATTATCGTGTTGGACTTAAGGTTGCTTGAATTTGTGGCGATTCTCGTTAAGGGATTCAAAGTTACAAATAAATGGATGAAAATGTGCCTAAGGTTATGAGTGAATTTGATTATAGTATTTCCTTATAAGCATTTGTATGGGCAGCTATGTTAAACTAAATATTTGCGAGCATTTGGGCTTTTTGAGATGTTGGTTAGTTGTGGAATGTAGAATATTTAAACTTTAGATTGAATGGTTGGCCAAGTTTAATGCTTTCGGGTTTGGGCTTGGTTAGGGGCTGAAGTAGAGCACCTTAATCTGATGTGTTCGAATGTGAATGGAAGAATGTTGGTTGTTTTGAGTTCTAGCATGGTTAGGGGATTTAATTCTGGACTAAATGAATGAAGGACTTTATGTCAATGACGTATGTATGGGTTGTGGCTACATGTATTTCTTGTTTAGAAGTACCATTGAACTATGGTAAGTTCTTACTTGAGATTCGTGTTTGCGGTCTATGGTGGAAGGTCACCATGAGGCGATTGAGGTTGTTTATTCAGTTGTGGGCCTGGGTCATATGCTACTAATGATTTCCTAAAAGGAAGAGAAATGGATTGCCATGGTGCTAGCCTAAGAAGAAGGTAGCCATTCGGATTGGTCCGTTACAATTTTTGTCTCGCCTATAAATATGTATGAGGCGTAAGACGTTATAGAAGTTGGAAAGACTTGAGGGTTGCTTTTCCTCTTTGTTTATGTGAATTAGGTGGTGGTTCCCCATTAAAAGTGTTTGAAACCTTCGGGCCAGCTTGTGTGTGTGATTTGTGCATGATGGATGAATGTGGTAAGGTGGATTGACCCGAAAGGTTCCAAAATTGTTGTGAAAGTACAAAGGCCCGTTAGATTGGTGCTACCTACCCTAATTCTGTCCTTTCGTGCGAGTTTGTAAGCCTAGAACGTATGTGATGTGATGAGCATAGGGGATGCGTTTCCCTAGTGCCTGTGAGCTAGCTTAGGGGTGATTCCCCACTATGTTGAGCATATGGGATGCGTTTCCCTATTGCCTGTATGCTAGCTGAGGGGATGTGTTCCCTGGTTGCCTGTGTGGCTATCATGATGTGATGAGCATAAGGAATGCGTTCCTTATTGTCGATGAGCTAGCTTATGGGTGATTCCCCACTGTGTTGAGCATAGGGATGCGTTTCCTATTGCCGTGTGCTAGCTGAGAGATGATTCCCCAGTATGTTGAGCGTAGGGAATGCGTTCCCTAGCGCCTGTGTGCTAGCTTAGGGGTGATTCCCCATTATGTTGAGCATAGGGAATGCGTTCCCTAGCGCCTGTGTGCTAGCCTATGGGTGATTTATCCATTGAGATGAGTGTGAGGGTTATAGACCTTCACAAGTTTGGGTTCTAGGATACAGGACTCGCAGGTATGACACGAAGTTAGTTTCGGGTAGTAGAGATTATTGTGGAAAGTTAAATGAACTTTTAGAATAACAGAAGGAAGTATTTGAAATCTAAGCACGAGTGTGAGTAAGGGCAATTTCCTTCTTGGTATGATTTCTTTACACATTGGACCCTTAAGTGGGCTACTTACTGAGTATGTTTATACTCATCCTTGCTACTTTGTTTGTTTTGCAGATTGTGCACATTTTCGGGGCGGATGACGCAGGCGACGACTTGATGAGACTATGGAGACTCCACCAAAATTTCTTTTCCCTGTTTAAACTTTTAGTTTTGTTTCTTTGTTCCATGTTGTTTGTTGGTCTGTAAAGTTTAAATTTCTTTCGCTTTCGTGTAAAGTTAGAAGTTCTTAGGTTCTTTTGTCTGTTGATTGAGCTCATCATCATTTATCGTAGTTTGGTGGATGTTGAGTCTGTTATCTGAAGCATAGAAGTGTTTATGCCGCTTTCCAGGTCTTTGTAAAATTTTGGTTTCTCCTAGTTACACCGTCATGCTGCCGAAATTTCGGGCATGAGTGAGGTAACTAGGTCGTGCTTCCATTTTAGAGAGTCGTAGGATTTTGGGTCGTGACAACTCTCTTAAATTCATTAGATGGGATAAACACAAGGGGAGTTTGGGTTCGAATGTTTTATGGAGAAAAAGAATTTATCAAGTTTTATGATTTTGAAAACTTGAAGTTGTGTGTGAAAGCACTTGAAAGTTTAGAAAACTCTAAGATCATCATTAAGAGCTTTTTAACAAAACACCCAAGAAAACAATTTGTAAACTTGATTTGAACATGATTTTTATGGCATGCTTGTGCGAGGAGTAGATTTTTTTTTTAATTTAATTTAATTTTTCAGAATTCATGAAAGCAAATAAACTAAATAAGCATATAAGAACTTAACTAAACCTCAAACTAAAAACATAACAATTAGCAAAGCTGGAAAGATAGGTTAAAGAGAGACTCCCCTATGTAGAGAAAAACGTGTTGTTGTTGCAATTACTGTCCTCGGGGTTGTTGGAAGTCTTGCAAAGAATTCTCCCGCTCTTTCTTCTTATATTTTCCTACAGCTCAAGAGTAGAGCATCAAAATGTTCACACAGTTTATCTCAATGCAAAGTTACTTTTTGGAAATTCCAATTTTTGAACTCAAAGTTGATTCATCAAACTCCCAGGTGAATCTCCAGGTAGAGGTGTTCCCTTAGCTGTCAACTTAAGTACCTCAACCTCGACAGGATTCTCCCTTAGACAGAGTTTTTCTGAATTGACTTTTTCATTCATATTGGAATTTCAAAAGTTGAAAGTTTCTCCTTTTTCTTTTTTTTTCTTTTTTTACTCAAAATTGATCAGGGAGATCGATTATTCATTCCTCCTTCGATTTTCTCCCTAATAAAGCTTGACTTTTTAACCATTTGCCTTGACATTGCTGCCTTGTCCATCCTGTAAATCCATAACTCCATGTTGAAACATCACAGGTCCTGACCACTTCTACTTCAGTTTTGTATTGAAGAGCTTCCATTGGTAGTTGAATAATAGCGTTTGTTGTACTTCCATCAAGTTTCAAATTCCCTGATGGTGCCAATTCATCTTCTCTTTTGAAGTCTTTTTCCTCTTTTGATTGCTCTTGAAACTCATACAATTGTGAATATTCTTCGATCTCGACCCTTGAACATTCTTCTATTTCACCTGGGTATCTTAATGCATTGAGTACATTGAACTTGATTTCCTGGTCATTTACTCGCATCGTGAGTTCTCCTTTTTGGGCATCAATCAGAGTTCTGTCGGTTGCTAAAAATGGTCGCCCTAGGATTATCGGGACGTCTCGATTTGCTTCACAATCCAAGATTATGAAATCGGCTAGGAATACAAACTTGTCGACCCTTACCAGCACATCTTCTATTTTTCCAATGGGGTGTGCAATTGACCTGTCTGCCAATTGTAGGGTTACTGTGGTGGGACAAGCCTCGCCTATCCCTAATCTCTTGAAAACTGATAAAGGCATCAAATTGATGCTGGACCCTAAATCACATAAGGTTTGCCCGACGTTTATCTCTTCGATCATGCATGGTATTGTGAAACTCCCAGGGTCCTTCAACTTGGGTGGTACCTTGCTTTTCAGTAATGCACTACAATTCTCTGTCAACGCCACTGTTTTAAATTCTCCTAGTCTCATTTTCTTTGTCAAGATGTCCTTGAGAAATTTAACATAATTTGGCATTTGCTCAAGTGCCTCCACTAACGGAATGTTAATGTGGAGTTGCTTGAGAATGTCCAAAAATTTGTTAAAGTGGGTATCTTGGTTTTTCTTTTTGAGTCTTTGAGGAAACGGTGGTGGTGGTCTATAAATTGGTACAGGGTCTTTTGCTTTAAAGGTCTTGTTGTTAGCTTCTACCTCATTGGTGTTCGTTTTTCCTTCTTCCGCATTGTCTTTGGCCTTCCTTTTCTCTTTCTCTACAATCTCCTTCTCCTCTTCTGCAGTGTTACTGGGGATTACTTCATCCACTTCTTGTGGCCTCTTTGGTCCTTCATAGTTGAGCCCGCTGCGTAAAGTGATTGCTTTGCAGTGTTCTTTCTCTTCTCTTTGAGGATTCTCCGTTGTGCTCGGTAATGTCCCTTGAGGTCGGTATTTCAACTCAATTGCCAACTGCCCCACCTGCATTTCTAAACTTCGTAGTGAAGCTGCCTGACTTTGGATAATGGCATCATTCTTAGCCATGTTTGCTTCATTTTTTTCCATGTATTCTCTGGTATTGCAGATTGTGTATTGCAGATTGTGATGAATTGTGTATTGCAGATTGAGCTTGCTGTTGTGCTACATTCTTTGGTACATAAGTTAGCTGCTGTGAATTGCTAAATCCTTGCGGTTCTCCTGGCTTTCCATATGAATTGGCATTAGATGTGCTTGCACCTTGTCCTCCCCATGAGAAATTGGGATGTTGCCTCCATCCAGGGTTGTATGTATTGGAATAAGGGTTTGCCCTAGGTTGTCCTACATGACAGACAGAAGTCGGATTGTAGGGGAAATTGTCAGTAATATGATTATCATTGCAATAAATACAAGGTGGAGTAGCAATTTGATTAATAGCGGCTATTGGGGCCTGGTTCCCCAAAGTAAATGATTTTAAGGTGTTGTTCATTGCCGAAATTTGTGCACTCAAAGCTGCAATTGCATCCACTTCGTCCATTCCTACAACATTTCGGATGTTGCTTGGCTCTTCTTCTCCCCATTGGCTATTGTTGGAGACCATGGCATCCAAAATTTCATTTGCCTCGTTCACTGTTTTCTTGAGTAGAGATCCGTTGGCAGATGCATTGACTAGAGTCTTCGAAGCTTGTGTCAGACCATTGTAGAAGTGCTCGATCAATAGGCACGCTGGCAATTCGTGGTGTGGACATTTCCTCACTAGCTTCTTAAAACGCTCCCATGCAACATCTACTCCTTCATTTATTCCTTGCCTGAAGGTTATGATTTCCCCTCTAATCAATACTTTGTTTTTGAATAACCCACACTTAAACTCAATGATGAATGTTCAACAAACAGAGAATAAAAAAAGAAAAACAGAGGGGAAAAACTAAGAGAAAATAGAGGAGAGTTTTGACTAAAACCCACGAAATAAGCTCCAAAAATGTCTCCAAAACTGAATTCGAATGATGAACAAAATGATACTACCAGCAACTTTGGTAATACAATAAGAAAATTCAAAAAAAATAAAATAAAGACAGAAACTGAAATTCTCAGCAAAACATAAAGCAAAAATCTACAGAAAAACAGAGGAATGTTCTTGAAATAAACCCACCAACTAAGATTGAAATTACAACTTAAAATGAATACAAGAAGAAATCAAAAGGAGAACAGACACATCTACGCAACATATTATCAACACAATGCCTAAATAAATAAGGATCATCCCAATAATAAAACTGTACCTCGTGAAAGAATTTCTTCAATTGTTGCTTTGTCAAATCTGTAGGAAAAATGTCAGTAGTTAAATAATTAGCATAATCAGCAGAATCTAACATCTGGGTTAATGCTAATAACTGCTCATCTGGAAATGCATCACGAATCTCAGGTTGCTGTAGTAATTGCTTCTGCTGCTCTATTCTCGATAAAATATTTGCTACTTGGTTCTCTGATCCCTTATTGTCACGTATCTCAAGGTCAAATTCTTGCAAAAGTAAAACCCAACATATTAGTCTTCGCTTTGCATCTTTTGTAGCTAGAAAATATTTCAACACATCATGATCAGTATACACCACCCCTTTCGTTCCTACCAAATAAGATCTAACTTTTTCTAACGTGAATACCACGACCAACAACTCTTTTTCAGTAGTAGTATAATTCAATTGGGCCTCATTCAGAGTTCTGTTGGTGTAATATATTAGATGAGATTTTTCCAATTCTTTGCCCTAGCATTGCTCTTACACCATAGTCACTAGCTGATAGCATGCATAAGTGTGCTATTTCTAGGCATAATTTTATGCTAGTTTTGCTATGATTGTGTGTGTTTTCATGTATTTTAATGTGTATTTTGCAGAAACCGAGCAATTGAAGCAAAACTGGAGAATTGTGAGACATTTGGACAACTTTGAGCAACTTAAGGCTATATTTGAGGATTAAATTGATGAAGAGGAAGGACAAGGCAATTGGACCCAGGGGTATAACGTTGCAACGCCATTTGAGAAGCCTATTAACCTTGAAGACCCGAGGGCACAACATTGCAATGTTGCTTATAGCGTTGCAACGCTGGCTGAAGAGGATTTTTCTGTTTTTATAAAATTTGAAGGGACAGCGTTGCAACGCTACCCCTAGCGTTGCAACACTGTCTCAATTCTATAAAAAGGAATTTTTCATTCAAGAAAAAAAAACCGTTTTGAAAGATCAAAAATCCTAAACTCGATTCAATCTTTGTCTTGGGACCTAAAGAATACATTTGGAGAGCTAATGAGGAGACTCAAAGCTCGAGATTGCGAGACATCAAGAAGGGAACGAGTGTTGGCACGCGTCCCTCAGTTTTTTCTCTTTTTCCCTTTATTTTATCTTTTGAATTTGGGATTTTCGTGGACTGTTTATCTGTGTTTTAGACATTAGTTAGGTTGTATTGTTGAACGCTTGGTTAATTTCTAGTTTATTTGATATATTGACGTCTTTTATGCATCTCGTATTTATTGTCTTAACCTTTGGCCATGGTTTTGAATGTTAAACTAGATTTAGCTCGAGATAGTAAATGTAGTTAAAGAACACTAGATGTATGACTAGGTTAATCTCTTGCATGAGAGTGAATAGGTTAATTCTAGAAGCCTTAAAAGAATGACTTAATGCCATGCTTAGAAATAGAAATAGATCGAGAGGTTGATTTATTCTTTTGCATGAGTTCAATTGGGCTTGAGAGAGTCAATTGATTGCCTTAGAAATTCTTGACTTAAGATTGTTAATATAAGATCAATTCATTAATCAATTCAAGTAGGGCTTAATTCAATAAACCATTCATGTTTTTCAAAATTGGACTCCAAATCATGTAAATATTAGTTTAGATTTTATTTTCCTCTTAATTTAAAGTTTGTTTCTTTAAATAAAATTGGGTATTATTAACTATGGTACTTAATTAATCTAAGAACTCTAATCCATGTGATCGACCCTGGCCATTATTATTGCAAATTTTTAGAGGTTCGGTTTATAAATATCATTTGATAGGGCCTTCGACAAGCCCTTTTATCACTAGCATCACACAACACCTCAAATGGCAATTTCCAATTAGGGGTTGATATAATTGGTGTTGTGACTAAGGTTGTCTTTAGAATTCTAAATGCCTCCAAGCAATCCTCAGAAAACTGGAATGTTTTATTCACCTCTAACAATTGGTACAAAAGCTTAGCAATCTTGGAAAACTCTTTTATAAACCTTCCATATAATCCAGCATGTCCAAGAAAGCTTCTTACTCCTTTCACTAAGGTGGGTGGTTCCAATTTTTCTATAACTTCCACCTTTGCTTGATCAACTTCAATACCCTTCTCGAAATCTTGTGTCCTAATACTATCCCCTCATTGACCATAAAATGATATTTTTCCCAATTTAACACGAGATTTTCTTCTCACATCTTTGTAATACCTTCTCCAAATTTGTCAAACAAGCTTGAAAGGACTTTCCAAACACTGAAAAGTCATCCATAAATACTTTCATAATATAGTCTACCATGTCAGAGAATATGGCTAACATACAATGTCGGAAAGCTGCTGGGGCATTACACAACTTGAAGGACATTCTCCTAAATGCAAATGTACCATAAGGACAAGTAAATGTAGTTTTCTCTTGATCCTCGAGGTCTATCAAAATTTGGTTGTAGCTAGAGTAACCATTAAGGAAGCAGTAGTATTCTTGACCAGCCAACCTATCCAACATTTGATCAATGAATGGAAAAGGGAAATGGTCTTTATGGCTAGCTTTGTTAAGCTTCCTGTAATCCATGCAAATTCTCCAACCAGTCACCGTTCTAGTTGGTATAAGGTTGTTAGCTTCATTTACTATAACTGTCATGCCATATTTCTTTGATATGCATTAGACATGGCTCACCCAGCTACTGTCAGCAATAGGATAGATGATCCATGTATGATCCCCTTCTTCACCACCTCTTTCATTACTGGGTTGAGTTTCCATTGATTCCCAACATACTTGAAATTACCATATTCCAAATTTATCTTATGCATATAGAATGATGGACTTATCCCTTGGATATCTGCCAGCGTCTAACCAATGGCTCTTTTATATTGCTTCAACAATTGTAACAATAAGTCTTCATCTTCAAGAATCAGATTTGCTGAAACAATAATTGGCAACGTCTCCTCATCTTCCAAATATACATACTTCAAATGTGTTGGTAGAGGTTTCAATTCTAACTTAGGAGGGACTTTAATTAAGGGTTGAATAAGTGGTGACTTCCTTTCAGCTAACTCTAAGGATTCAAAAACTCTTTTGAAACTAGAGACTTCACAAACATTTTCTGATTCTTTGACAATGTTGCAACATTCCGGTTGTTCTTTCAGAATTTCATCCAACAACTGCATGTGATGCTCCGTCATTTCTATCTTTATATCTCATTCAACTAGTTCATCACTAATCTGAATGGCAGAACATTCTTCCATATCAGACGGATACTTCAAACAACCTCACTAATCTGAATGGCAGAACATTCTTTCATCCAACAACTTCACTTCTTGATCATCCACTTTCATTTTTAACTCTCCATTTGGCAAATCAATCTATTCTCTTGTTGTTGCCAAGAACGACCTTCCTAAGATTATAAGAACATCTTTGTCAGCTTTATAATTTAAGATAATAAAATCAGTTGGAACACAAATTTATCCACCTGCACCAAAATGTCATCAATCTTTCCCTCAGGGTAGGTGATTGATTTGTCTGCTAGTTGGAGTGTTACAGTAGTTGGCCTTGCTTCTCCTATCTCCAACTTTTGAAAAATTGGCAATGACATAAGATTTATACTAGTTCCTAGATCACAGAGAGCTCTTCCCACTTATTTACCAATGATTGAAACAAGCAAGAGAACAAATTGATTTGCCAAATAAGTCACTCACACTTAGAAAAGCAAAAATAGAGCTACATTATGCAAAAAGTGGCACAATCTCATACTCAACTGGTCTCTTCTTCTTGGTGAGCACATCCTTAAGGAATTTGGCATATTTTGGCATCTGCTTTAAGGCTTCCACCACTGGGATATTGATATGAAATTGCTTTAAAATGTCATAATACTTCTTGAACTACTGGTCCTGAGCTTTCTTCTTTATCCTTTGAGGAAAAGGCAGTGGAGGTGGTACAAACTCACGTCTGACAATTGGTACTTCCTTAGGAGGAACTGAAAATTCTGCTCTGACAATTTCTTCTGACTCAATGTCCTCTGTTTCTTCCAGATTTACATTTCAGGTTCAACTATGACTTCCTCTGTCTGCAAAGCTGATTCTTTACTCTTCTGTTTCTGTTTGCTCGAATTTTCTATTACAGCAAGTGGTCTTCCACTCTTCAACTCAATCACTTGTACTTGCTCTTTACCTTTGCTTTTTGCCCATCTTGAATTTCTAAATTTCTCAATGAGGCTTGTTGGCTCTAAATTACAATATCGCTCTTGGCCATATACACCTTCATGAGGCTCTCCAAAGAAGTTCCAAGAATTGATTGATTGATAGGCTTTGGTTGTGGAAACTATTGATTTTGTTGCTGTGAAAATTTGGTAGGGTACTGTACTCTTTGATGACATTGATTTGCTAGAGCATTATTTCCTTGACCACCCTAAGAAAAATTCGGATAGTTTCTTCATCCTGGGTTATACGTGTTGGAATAGGGGTTGTTCTTCTGCATATTTTGATTTCCAACATAGTTCACTGAGACTGGATTTCCAAGACATAATTCAAGGGTAAGTGCTTCCCCATAGTAGACACATGATTCTGTTGTGACTTGATTAACTGATGTAGCATTATGTGATGTATTTTTCATTGACATGTTTTTCAAAATGTTATCCATGGAAGCAATTTGTGCACTTAATGATGATAATACATCAACTTCCAATACTCTCTGCTTTTTCTTCCCAGGGTTGCTACGTACATCTGCCCACTAAGAACTATTGGTAGAAATTTTTTCTAGAATCTCATAGGCTTCATTAAACGTCTTTGAAAGCAGGGCTCCATTTGCTGAAGCATTTACCATGTTTTGTGTATCCATATTCAACCTATTATATAGTGTCTCCATTTGGATGCAATGTGGTAGACCATGGAGCGGACACTTCCTTAGTTTTTATTTAAACCATTCTCATGCTTCACTAAATGTCTCATCATCATATTGCCTTAATGCTACTATTTCAGCTCTATACTTAGTGTTCTTCGTTTGTGGAAAATACTTTATCAAGAATTTTTCTACTAATTCATTCCATGAAGTGATAGATCCTGGTGGAAAAGTGTTCAACCATGCCCTTACTGCATCTCTAAGAGAGTATGGAAATAATATCATCCTAAGTGCGTCCTTCGATACTCCTTGCTTCTTAAATAAGTCATTCACACTTAACAAAGACTTAAGATATAGATGTGGATCTTCAGAAGGCAAATCATGAAATTGTCCCACCGTTTATAACATTTAGAACATAACCGACTTCATCTCAAAATCTGCTGCCTCGATTTCTGGTCCAACAATTCTAGGATATAATTCATCAAATGTGGGTACTGCATAAGCTCTGATAGCTTTTTCCTTTTCATTGGCTAGAAGAACAACGTTCTCAGACATATTTCCCAGATTGTGGATCTCCTCTTATTTCAGGTTGTGGTCTATTCTTGTTAAGAACAGGTCCTTGCATTCTAGGTGGCTCCATCGAATCTTGTCTTTCCATTGGATTTCGCCTAGCTTTTTGACCAGCTCTTCGAACTCTTCTCCTTATATGGAATGTTCTCTCAATCTCAGGATCAAGTCGAAATTCCAAGTCAGGGAACTCATTCATATACCACTAACACACCTGAAACCAAACAGCTAATTCAAATTCACTATAGCATCGTTTCACTAAAAATCAATTTAAGTAAAAAGAAAATGATACTAGTCCCCGACCATGGCGCCGAAAAATTGACACCTGCTAGAGTAATGTGAATAAATCGGCAATAATATGATTATCTATGCGCAGGTGTACACATGAAAATGTAGCAAATGCAAAGTAAATTATCGTATCCACAAAGACTAGTAATTTTCTACTTATCACAAATTAACTCTTAGTAAACTCAAACTATATCCAATAAAATTCATCAAGGAACTGAAATAAAATGAAATAACAATGCTTGAACAAATACTTGCTAAAACAGAGCGAAAACAGGGGAATCATAAATGAACAAATAACAACTGGATGTAGAACTTTGAGTTAATGCAAAGGCTTGGATTAGAGGTAATTCATACTTTAATTAATTTACAACTTGAGTACTTATTTATTCCGCTTAATCCACTACAGTTCACATGACATTCTCCCGAATTACCTAAAATATACTGTTTCATTCCCACTACTACAATATAGTTTAATCCACTGTATTGTGTGTGCATTAGGTGAGTGATTATCCCTAATCCCCTCACTTAGCAAGTTACTAACCCTAACAATGAGCTAATGTGGTTTTTAAGCTTTCTGTCCCTCATATTCTTCCTAGAAATCAGAAAAACGCTGCTACAAAACGGTTGGCCAAACGAAATCGAGCTAATGAAATAAAACCTCTTAAAAACCAAATTGAAGTAATGAAATATATTCAGCTGTAAAATTAATCAAAAGCAATCATCTATAATCTTCACCTTAAGGTGATTAGTCCATAGTGTAAAAAATACAGCAAAGAAATCGAAATACAGACATGAAGTAAAACGATGCAAGAAAAACAAAATGGAAGAAGATGAAGAAAACAAAATGTTGCCCCAAAAAGCTCGATTCAGCATCAACTTTAGCTCAACCGAAGAAAAACTTCCTTATTTGGAAAAACCATCGTCCATGGCCTCCAAAATCGGGAGTTCTTATTCTTTTCTCTATTTTTTAGACCTCTCTCTCCTCTTTTTCCTCTTCGAAAAAACGGTTGCCCAAACATTATATCACTTCCTTTATGCAAATCTAATTCGGGACAGCTATTCGAAATCTTAGTGAAAGACTGGATTTGTTATCTCATGTTTGCTTTTCGTGAAAAAATACCAATTGAAGTGGAGGGCTTCTTCAAACAACAAGGAGCTGGGTCAACTATTCAATCAAATGATATTGAGCATGTTTCCCATCTCTTCTCGAGAAACAAGTGGGCTATTTCTTTGCAAAATTGTGCTCAATTTCATATGTGGCAATTCCGCCAAGATCTCTTCTTTAGAGAAAACCTCTGAAATGGCGAGCTTCTATTGGCTAAACAAAGCTTACTGTTCTGACATCTTCCAGCTCATTTAATGAGTTGACTTTCTCACGTGCGAAATTTGTGTTGTCTTGAACTTTCAGATTTGCTCCAGCAAAACGTTATAAAACTGCTGCTCTTTGCTTCAAAAGTCTTTCTTCCTCAATAATTATCCAACCTTTAAGCAAACCCTGAATTAATCAAATAAGCTCATTAATTATTTAAATCATGCTCTAATAAGATCTTTACTAAATCAAAAGTAACTTAGAGCAAAATAAATCAAAGTTAGGGGATTTTCAAGATAAAACGAGGTAAAATATAGCAATTCACTCCTTAAACGATATCCCAATAACTCTTATTTTAAGAGCTATCAGCCACGCCCTTAGGTTGGTTAGAGTGATCTAGGGAGGGGTGTGACATCGACAGTATTGCCAAGCCACTGAAAATTTATTGTGATAATTCTGCAACAGTCTTCTTCTCACGAAACGACAAATATTCAAAAAGTGCTAACATATGAAATTGAAAGATTTTATCGTTAAAGAAGAAGTTCAAAAACAAATAGTGTCAATCGAACACATGATTAACACTAACCTTATGATAGTGGATCTACTAGCGAAAAGATTGCCACCTAAGACATTCAAAGAACATGTCGAATGTATATGAGATTAGTGGATACCATTATTGATATCATGATTATGTTATTTTGACACTCTAAGCTCGTTTATTTATTTTTCTTTTATCATTCCTGTTTCTTATGATTGGTATATATATAAATGAATTATGTAAATTAAATAGGACCTTGTTTTTGATGAAGACAATTATTGAATACCTTTATTATAGATCATGTTAGGTGAAGAACTAATTTTGTTATACATGGAAGGGATTATGTCGATGCAATGACATATGACCTCCATGATCCTTATATCAATTCTTGACTTGACATTGACATCATGATATGAAAATGAAATTTATCTTCTATATGCATTATGTTAATTAATGTATATGAAAAAAAAATAATGTTATATGGACCAAGTGGGAGAATGTTAGATTTTTAAAATCTAATATAATCAGTAATGTGGCCCATATACATTTATTTCTATTTAATGTTTTAGGTCCACTACATTAGTGGGTCAATTAATTAAAAGGTAATTTCCCAAATTAACACCATCATGGAAGGTGTATATATAAGGATAAAGCCCTAGAGATTGGTCTTCTCTCTGCCCTAGTCAAGTAGAATTTTATCTCCATCAAAAAGACCTAATCAAGTTCTAAAGGAAGGCCAAGAGAGAGAAACATAATCCTTCTTTACAGGATCAATGTCATTGATCAAGGTATGTTACTCTTACTCATGTTATTGTGAAAATCATCTAGTTCCAAAATCTTGGCTTTTATTAAATTATACAATGTTAAGGTTTTATTGTATAATCATGTAATCCAAAATTTACAATTGATTGATTGTTTGGTTTTAATTTTTTTTTTTATCTGATTCAAAATTTTGGGTTTGGCTTAATATCATGCCATTTTTTAAAATTTTTTTATTTGCTATTATAACAAATCAATTGATATAGGGTTTAGTCTTGAGGTTCTGTTTCTACCCCATTTGGAACAGAGTATGTAGGAAACACATTCATGTAAGTGTATTGGGAAATTACCATGGGTACAATATCTAGTTGTTTGAAAACAATTCTATATGAAATCATCGTAAGTTCTCAAACCACTAAAATCATAAACATTTTTAAATCTAGGTCTCATGACTCAAAGTCATAACTCAATGATCAATTGCCATAATTGAAATCATCATGATCATAATTGTACCTATTTACAAAACTAAAAGTTTAAGGTTCAATTAGATACAAAATTCAATTTTATGTCTAATAAAACAATGAATTTTTAAAAATTTAAATATGTCTAAGACCTATTAAATTGATTCGAAACTGGGATCTATTAAAAATGAAAATAATATATATATATATACTAAAAGTGGAAATAATATCTAAAGAAAATTAAAAACTAAGTAAAAGTAACAATTTGCATTGGATAGGATTCGAAGCTGAGACCTAGCAGGCAAAAAACACTTACTTGTGCCCCTTTTGACCAATGAACAAAGCAGATATTATACAAATTAAGATAAAAAAGACATATAGATATATATAAAATAAAAAATTCGAGGGGGGCACGTGCCTCTGTGGCTCCAAAGTGGATTCGCCCCTAAATAAGCGATGTGTATATTGTAGTTGAATGCACTGTATTTTTGGCTAATCATTGCATGGGTCGACATGGATGCTTCTTTTAGGGCCTATTTTGAGAAGAACCAGCAGCAGATCGTAGCAGAGAGGAAGGTGCACTATAGCGAAGATGAACGCGACAGGGAAAAAAGTAAGTGTGTAGAGCATAACGGCCATATTTTGAAGGCGGTGATGGATGAGAAAGTAATGGCCGGTGCAAAAGGAAATCAACATGGCGATGATGGAAAAGTAGAGAGAGGATAAGCCGATAAACAGTTTCCAGGGAAACATTGATCCAAAGTAGTCTTCCACATCGAACCTGGCAGTCAAGATGGCAAGAAACATGACGACTGAGGTTGTAGAGAGGGATAGAGCAATGAGGGAAGAGATGGCGAAGATGAAAAAGCCTCTCTCTTTTTGAAGAATTGCGACACCAAGGTCGTCATTGCCGCCTGGGATGGTGGCTGCAGTTGCAAAAGCCACTGTTGCAATCAGAGTTGCCACCACAGAGCATGACTGTGAGGTGCTGTAAAGCCAATCCTTTGCCTTTTGCACTAGATCCATGTGGGTTTCTTCGAAGATTCTACTTGCAGTTTTTTTTTCCTTATTATAGAGGAGAAAAGAATGGAATGGCACAGACTCCTTCACTAACTGCATGCCCACAAAGTTAGTTTTTAACTCATATCACTTGTTTTTGTTTTGTTTTTAATTTAGTTGTTATAGATTATTATTATTATTTAAAATAAAAAGAACTCTCAATGAAATGAATTATATATATACCTTGTACCACTCAACTTCCCATTGCATCTGCAGTGCAGCTCCGTTGATGTCCCAAAACTTAGGAGCTGATTTGGCAGCCGCTAGATGTAAGGCGCTGTTGCCATTATCATCCACAGCTAGAAACATACTTTCTATGTGATATTTTTTCTTGAGTAAAAACTTGTAAACCTCCGACTGCCTGTGCTCTGCAGCCAAAAGCACTACATTCTTCCCATCTGAATTGCTAAGGTTGTAGATTTTCTCCGGAAAACGTTCGAATATTTCCATCACAATCTCAATCACACCGTTCTTTACTGCTAAAATAATCGGTGACTCTGTTCTTGTCCATATAATTAATAATATATATCAACAAATTATTACATGTCCTCATGTCTTACTTACTACATCTTTACCCTTCTTCAAAAATTAAAAAAAAAAAAAAAAGAAAAAAAAATTGAAAAACTACAAACCTTTGTATTTGGACTTCTTTAATTTTTGTGGTTTGATGTCATTACTGAACTGGACTTCATCATCAACAGAGTTGAGAGGAGGAAATTTAACTGCTTCTTCGTCTATTAGAATTTTGGGACATGTTCCGTCGTTGTCGTCATATTTATTCTCTAAATCAAATAATGCAAGACATTTCTCCATCACTTGAACTGACCAAGTGTGTTTTTGTTTCTTCGCCCGCATCTTTCTGATTTCAAGAAATCCTTCATTTCATTTTATGAACAAAACAATCAATTATCCATCCCGCTTGTAAATTAAATATTAATTTAAAAATTAATAATAATAATGATAATAATAATGCCATAGTATTATATTGTGTAACTTCATCACGTACCGATCCACTCAAGAATGATCATGATGGCCGAGAAAACAATTTTAAAAAAGTGGATGCAGGTACTATAATTTTTCGGGAACTTTGTCATCAAGGGTTCGCTCGCTGCCACATGATTTTCCATTTCCTCGTTAACACCTTTCTCCAAATCTTTATCCTTCTTGGCTTCATCATTTTTCTTCTTCTTGGGCAGTCGATACAAAATGCAGCTGACAGCTTTAATATTAATTGGCATAAAAAAGAAAAAGATTACGCTCTGGAATTAGAAGGAATATTGTTGCATTATTGTGATTTAGGCATATTTAGAGGGTTTTTATATAAAAAAAAAAAAAACCATATATACTTATACATACAGAGAGAGAGAGTGAAATACAAGGCGGGATAAATTAAATTTAATATTGGTACCATTCCAACCAAACCAACCTTTTAAAAATGCATCCCACAACCTCATAAAGAATTGAATGCATGTCTCGTAGTTATCTGGAAAAGGGTAAGGAGTTTTCTCTGCTTTGGACATATATTTCTTCCACGCTTTGCCAAGGGTTTCTATTGATTGAGGCTTTAGTTGATCGACGGATATCACTTCCAAAAACAAAACCAAGTTTAGAGAGGGAAATGGTTGGACTTTGTAAACTTTTGGTGGGGGAGAGGGAGACCAGACCGTAAAGGCATTAATTTCATTTAATTAATTAAGAGATACTAACAGTTATAGACAATGTTACTCAATCCCCAGATGTTTGCTCCACTTTTGAAGCAAGTTGGCTTACTTGCTAGAACCTCAAAAATGGTGTCGCCTTTCTCAGTTATCCAGTACTGAGCTTCACTGTTCAAGTGGATTATGTGAAATGCCAAATCTGTCATTGCACATTCATTATTAGAATGAAAATTTTAAAATAGAAAGCTCAAGGCCTATTTGATATGTAATTTGGATCGTGTGTTTTTTGTTTTTAGATAACTCATTATTCTAATGGATTCAATAAGTATTTGTTTGACAAATTTGTTATTAGGTTTTTTGTCATCTAAATAGTGAAAATCCTTAAAACGACGTTTTTATATTTTAATTGTATCCAGATTTTAAGTTTGAAATTTTAAAATAAGAATTACACATTTAAAAAAAATAAAACTTTGATAAATATTTAATTTTTTTTAATTAAAATAGTTATAACATAGTAAATTATAAATTATATTATATTGTAAAATAATAATTATGCAAAATTTATAGTATAATTTGTAACTATAACTATTTTTATTGTTTATAAATATATTACCAAACAGATTTTGTACAACTTTTGAAACTTAGATTTAGTTTCTTAATCTATTACCAAAGACATTAAAAAGAACACACAAAAGATGTAATAAACTATATATGTTTTTTTATTGGATTTCTTGTTTTGAAATTTATATTTTTAGATTACTGACCAAACACATGTTTAAAAATATTAAACATTTTCATATATAAAATTTAAGATGCAGAAAGGGCAATTCTTTAAGATGCTTTATACTAAAATTCTAATAGGTCCATATAGATCTCTCAACTTTAAAAGAAATCCTTGTCGTTGAGTTCATTAGTTTGAGGCTTACAAATTAAACCTGCCCATAATAAACAACTCAGCAGCAAAGGCCTAAGCCAGGAAAAGTAGAAAAGGCTGTTATATTAAATTGAAGGTGTGTGTGGAAAAAGAGAAGGAGGAGTTGGTAATTAATTAGGAAGAAAAAAAAGGCTCACCAAACTGCTCGTTTCTGAGGGCGCAATGTAGCACGGTGTCTCCCCTGTCCGATATTCTGCAGTTGGCGGTGATTCGACTTTGGTTGTTTCTGCAAAAGTAGTAAAGGCAATAAAAGGCGTCCTTGTTACCATTAACCGCAGCGACAAAGAGAGGCGTTTTGTCGTCTCTGTTTCTCATATCCACCAACTGCTCATGGGCTGAAGCAATGGCGTGGCACATTCTGGCGCTCCCCAGCGCTGCGGCGAAGTGGAGAGGGTTGTTTTCTAGCTCATTTGTACACTCCAGAAGGCACTTATAATCTGTGGATCTGCTAATGATTTCTACAAGCCTTTCAACTATTTCTTCTTGCTTGTCAATCACAGCCAAATGCAGTGCCGTATCGCCCTGATTGGTCAGCTTCAGCATTTGAGTTTTTGGGTTTTCCGCATACTTTTCAACCACCGCCTCCCAATGCCCTCTCTTCGTATTTGCATAAAGATACTCTCGTAATTCGATATTGTATAAGCTAGACATTGTCTTCACTTTCTTCGATAACTTCTCTTCCTCTTAATTAATTTATTATGCACATCTTCGCAATCCTGTGGTCAGACTCATAATTATATATATGATATCTCATCCGCCGTGTGTGTATGTTGTGCTTTATGTACCCCAAAATTCTCTTCTTAAACCACAAGCATTTTTTATTCGATTTAATTCATTTCATGCGTGTTTTTGTCCGTGCTTTAATTTTGCCCGCAATTAGCTTTAGATTGACTGAAATAATAAGGCTTTTATTTGCGATAATATTTGATTTCGTCCATTAGTTGTATTTATCTTAATAAAGATATACTTACAAATACTTTAGAAAATTGTGCCGTAATTTGAGGTTAACGACGATAGAGAGTGATTGCCATTGATGTTCAAAAAAAAAACAGAAAAAAGATTGCCATTGAAAAAGGAAAAGATAAAAAAAAAAGCACCAATAGAGAGCTTCCAGAAAAAACTTTGTAGACAGAATGACACATGGAAGAACCAACTTCATATGAAATTATGTACATCTATAGACCAATTCGAACATAGTTCCATGGATAAAGTACTAATTACCATTTCAAAGGTCGGTCATTCGATTTCCACTAAATATATATGATAGGACCAACACAATTCTATATTTTTATGCTTAAATCATGTTAGTTTGGAGGTTTTAATGTCATTAATTGATCATTTTATAGGGAATTTAGTCTAAGGCACATTTCGAGAGATTCTACGTCGAATCACGATTCCAACGCATCAAACCGGGGGTCATTCAAACACTTGAGCGAAAAGTTAGAGCAAAAATAACTAGTGTTGCGCGCTCGGTAGCATCTAGACGCTGTCTAGAGCGTCTAGATGCTATCGGCAGTTCCCTGAAGCCTCCCTTGATGCTACGGAGAGCCCCTGTGACGCTGGGAGCGTCTAGACGCTCTGTCGATTCCTATAAATAGATTTTTTTCGTGCTCTAGGTCATTTGTCTTTGATTTTCAGTTGTCATGAGACCATTTTAAGCTTTCTCCTCTATGTTTTTCAGTAGTTTGGGATAGATTAGGAATTTTTTTATCAAACCTTGGTGTCGGGCTACATCGTTTGGATGTTCGGCTAGGCTTTCAACGCCGTTTTGGGGTTGTAAATACTGTATTATGCATTTTATTGTGAGATTTGGTTGTTAATTTCAATTTCCAACACTGTTTTATGACTTGCAAATTCTTGTGCTTATTCCTAGTTATTTCTACTTTGATTGAACTGACAAATCAATTAATTTAGAGATTTCTTAGCTATGCAAGATGTATTTGTAGGTGTCCTCGGTCTCTAGCTTAATTTGAGTAGTAAATAGGTCGGTAGCCACGTCGGTTAAATTAAGTAGAATTGCTTAATTACGAGTACATGGTATGCCTTAGAATTATTAGCGCGAGCATAGTTAATTTAGATCGACCAGTCTGAATTAGTTAGCTCATTTCGGCTTATCCTTTGGGTTTAATGCGTTTAATTAATTATTTTGGTATTTGTCGTGCCAAATTAGTTGCTTAAATTAGAACCAATTAGGCGTTTGTAAATTGGTTTAATTAAGGGAGGCTCCTACGGTGTCCCGAGGAGTTCAGTCGGTCTTAAAACATAGGAAATTTTCTGTTAAGTTAGTTTCAATGATCGATAATTTGCATAACTACCTGTTTACCCCCGATTCGGTGCCCAAAGTGAGATCTTTATTTTTACCACTATTTATTTAGTCCTTATGTTTCTATTTTATGCTTAACTCCCCCCTAGTCCGTGTCAGTCTATGTCATTAAGAAACCAATTAATTGAAATCAATTTACTTGGTTTCCTGTGATTCGATCTAGTCCACTATTAATTACTACAAGTAGTTAATTTTAGATCAGTATTTTAAATTTTATTTGATTGAGTCTTCGACAAGCCCGTTTAATATATATACACACACATCCACATCCACAGAAAACATAAAAAGGATTAGGCGATCGAAGAAGTGTAGGTCGTGGGAAATTATGTTGTGATCATTAGGTATGAAATGAAGACTTTGGCTCTAATTACTATAAATGTTTTATGGAAAGCAAATTTCTCCATGATTAATTAGATTATTGCATTTCTTAACTTTATATAGTAAATAAGATATAGACACAGTTCAATTGAAGTGAGTAAATAATATATAAAATTGATTAAATGATAGGAAAAAAGGGAAAGGAGTGTAAAATATTAATTAATTTAGATGATGAAGGGTTGTGAAAAGTGTTGGTGTTGCCTAGTGCCAAGAAAGCCCCAATTTTGTGTGTGGGATGCTTAAGATTGCTCTGGAAAAGTGTACTATGCTTTATGAAGACTTATATTTGAAGGTTTGACTTTTTCCTTTTTTGAGTCTTAAATTAACCGTGGTGTCTTTTTATAAAAGAGTGAAGCTATATATATATATATATATTCAGTTTGCTTTAGCAAAAATAAAAGTTTTTTATATTACTTTAAGAACATATGTTATAAACACTCTTTCCTTTTTACTGTAACGTCACATTTCCATTTCACGCATTTTCCTCCTCCTCCTCATCATCTCTAAAGGAAGAAAAACCATTGATTTAATAAATTTTTTATTATTGCAAACTTGAGGATAGTTGAATGGATTTTGACATTATAATCTTGATCAGAAGGTTAGAGGTTGGAATGATCTCTATCTTAACTCTAAAACTAACATTCCTCTCAAATTAAAAATTGAATTTTTTTTTTACCCATAAGCTTGTCAAAGTTGTGTCGATTTTTCAAGTTTATCAAATTTGCACGTCAAACTTAGATAAGTGTTGCAATCTTAACCTTTAATTGCTGCAATTTTTACACTCAAGTTTTTGTTCAAAATATTCTTAAATAAAATATTATTTTATACATTTAATGAATTATAAAACGTAGGTATGACATAAATTGATAAAATTTTAGAAAAAACACAAAATTAGAGCTCAATTTTTTTTATTGATATTTGACCGTTTCAGGATGGAGAGGTCTACATGTACTGTACCATGCCGTGTAGAAACAAGCTACTAGATTTATTGAAATTGTTTAAAGTTTATATTTAAACCGTGTTAAACCTGACGTTTTGGTGAGATTGTGAGACCTACCAAAATTAAATTGGCTTCCTATCCTAATTTGTAGAAATAGTGGACCAGGTGGATTTTCCAAAGAACTCAGAAAGTTATTTTCTCAGGGTTAAATTTCAGTAAAAAGTAAAATGAACGATTTTTGAAATTTTTATTTAAGAAACAAGTAATTAAAAAGGAGAAAAAAAAAACCAAAATCCAATCCAAATGTACGATTTTATCCAATTGCAAAATTGATCATAAACACACAAAACATTTTAACGTAATTATGCACGCACTTACTCAACTTATTAGGAAACCCCAAGAAGTAACAAATTTCCTAAAGTCATTAACTCTAACAAACGTCAATGTTAATCCTAATTATACCTAAACAATTTGGACGAAATCGTTTCAAATTATTCAGATAGAAGCATTAAGTGCTTTGGAAAGACCAAGACAACCAATTAGATAAAATAACTTTAACCTAATCAAGATACTTCTTTAATTCCTAAAATTAAACATGCAAGCTACGCAATTATGGAAACCCATAAAACACACACATATAATAATTCTAACGCTACAAGGTTCAATCAACACGACAATTATGGATCATGCATCATGAATAACAATCAAACATATAAAGCGATCGAGACATCAATTCAATCAATAATACATGCTCATGAAATAAACACAAAAATCAAAGAACACTTGCAATTATAAGAAAACTACATTAAAAATAAAGAAAATAAAAATAAAGATAGATTAAATCTTACCAAAATCCAATTTACAGGTACGGTTTTGTCCAATTGCAAAATCGATCATAGGCATATAAAATGTTTTAACTTATATATCCAAGCATTTAGTCAACTTATTAGGAAATCCCAAAAGTAACAAATTCCCAAAAGTCATTAACTATAACAAACGTCAAGGTTAACTCTAATTACCTAAACAATTCTGACGACACCGTTCCAAATTATTTCGGTAAATGCATTAAGTGTTCTGGAAGGACTAAGACAACTAATTAGATAAAATAACTTTAATATAATCAAAATGCTTCTTTAATTCCTAAAATTAAACATGCAAGCTATGCAATTATGGAAACCCATAAAACACACACATGTAATAAACCTATCGCTGCAAGGTTCAATCAATATGACAATTACGGATCATGAATCATGACTAGCAATCAAACATATAAAACGATTGATGCGTCAATTCAATCAAAAATACATGTTTGTAGAATAAACACATGAATCAAAGAATACTTGCAATTATAAGAAAACTACATTAAAGTTTAAGCCTCACAACATTGCATATGGTTGCAACCGACCTCTAAATTAGAAACGCGAAGTTTAGCTGAGCACCGTGATAAAATTCTTCCCGTTCAACGTAGTTCGATTTGATACAATTATTTTCTAAGGAGAAAAGGGAAAAAGGGGTCTAAAAACTCTCTAAAAATGTATGTAGGCCAAGAGGCCAAAAGATAGATGCTAACCCTAAAGTGATAAAGTGTTTAAATAAGGCAGGGCAGCGTCTAGACGCTTGGGATAACGTCGAGATGCTTCCTTCGCAAATAAGGAACGAATCTGGTGAAATTTGGGTAGCGTCTTGAAGCTGCTAGCATCGAGGGTAGCCTCTTCGCAGCGTCGAGTGAGCCTTGCTTCTTCAAATTTCCAGCTTCTAAAAGCTTGGAATAGCGTCTAGACGCTATTCTTGCGGATCTTCAAGCTTAATCTAGTTGTGCAATGGCATCTTGATTCCCAAAACAGCGTCTAGACGCTCTATACTCGGCTCCCTTGACTTGGATGGCATATTTTCTCAGTTCGAATGCTCAAAATAGACCCAAATTAGCTTCCTTTAAAGCCCGATTCATCCAAAGTCTTCCAAACGGCTCTAAATTGTTCAATCCCTACAAATAGACAAATAAACACATGAAGGCAACTAAACTAGCATGAAATAAATTTATAAAGTAGCACTTTTACAGTGCTATCACATAGAATTTGGAGCTAAATTATGTATTTAACTTTTTCATAATTTATTCTTTTGCTGATAAATCAAAATTAAAAACCTATGTTAGTAAACTTTTTTTTTTCTTTTTCGGCTACCATCTAAACACAAAATTTTATTTACATTATGTTCATATGAGATTTCAAAACAAATTTAATTCGTAAACTAAATATAATTTTATTATATTTGAGGTTTTTATACAATATCTAATATTTATCATCTTATTCCTTCCCTTTCAAATCTAAATATGGCTTAAGAGATTTGCAGTTTGTTCTCGAATGTAAATTGATTTCAATGGTTTTGCACATTTTGTTCTCATTGTCTCGATTGCTTTGCAGCCTGTTATCGAATGTAAATTTATCTTGAGGACTTTGTGATAGCACTCAAAAGTGTGCTATTTCTAGGCTTAGATTTGTGTTGGTTTTATATGTTTACAGTGAGCTTTCATGCATTTTTTTTTATCTATTTTGTAGATTTTGAGCAATTGGAGCTAACCGGCTTTTTGGAGCATAATTAAAGCTTAAAGACAAACTTTGGAGCAAAGAAGATAAGTAGAAGAAGTGTTACAAGTGAGAAAGCCCGAAAGGATAGCGTTGAGACGCTATCCATAGCGTCTCAATGCTATAAGTGAAGCCTTCCAATCTCGAATTCCCGCAGAAGCAGCGTCGAGACGCTGCTTTATAGCGTCTCGACGCCAGAAACGCGCGCGCAAGAGAATTTTCGTCTGTAGCGTCGAGACGCTGTCTATAGCGTCTCAACGCTACCCCGACTCTCCGTGTTTTTCATGCGAATTAGGGTACAGCGTCTCGATGCTGTCCCGATGATATAAATACAAAATTATGGCTTCGATTTTGGGGAGACCATTTGGAGAGGGACCAGTCTAAAATCGATTTCTACATCATATTTGGGACCAAGGGAGCACTTTTGAGAGCTGAGGAAGACATTCAAGGCTTGAGATCGCGGTGTTTCATGACGGGAACGAGTGTGGCACGCGTCAAAGAGTTCTTCCTTTCTTCCTTATTTATTTTGTAGTTGTTGTTTTTGGATGTTGCTTAAGTTTTCGTAGAGATCAAATGTCTTGAACTTGGTTTATTCTCACTTATTTGGTTTAATTTTAGAGACCTTTATATTGTAGCAAGCTATTTGTGCATTCTAGAAATTATTGTTTAATCGTTTGGCCAACGTTTAATTATGATACAGTTGGGTTTTTGCTTGAAAAAGAAGAACTCAAATTTAGATCTGAATGTATAACTATTAGTGAATGTTTGCATGGGAATGAAATTTTTGCTAATAGAAGTTACAATAGAATTGATTCAACACCATGTTTAGTTATAAAAATAGACTGAAATGTTGATTTATCACTAAGCATGATGTTTAGTTGGGCTTGAAAAAGTCAACTAATAAATTGAATATTTTATTGGCTTATAATTGTTATTTACGTAAGTTATCTCTTTTATAAGATCAAATTAGTTTTATGACATTAAATCATTGTTTCAAGAAGGTTCCCTCTAAGTGTCTCCAACCATGTAAATAATTATTTTAGGTTTTAATCTGACTTTTCTTCTATTGTTGGTTATCTAGATAAAATTTGAGCGTTAGTAATTATAGTACTGAATTAAACTAAGAAATCCAATCCTTGAGATCGACCCTGGCCATTACTACTGCAAATTGTAAAGGTCTGGTTAATAATTTTATTTGATAGAGCCTTCGACAAGCTCTTTATCACTTTGCAGCTTGTTCTCTAGATTAAAACCTCAAGTTTTTGAAGGAGTCAGTTGATGTTTTGAGGGCACAGTTCTTCACAACGATATTTTTTATCTTTGCAGCATGTTCTCTAGGTTAAAAGTTCAAGTTCTTGAAGGAGTCCATTGATGTTTTGAGGCCACAGTTCTTCACAACAATTTTTTTATCTTTGAAATCTTCTGATGTTTAGGTCTTTGGGTCAAAAAGTCTTTAGAGAGTATTTAGAAATTCTCTTAGTTCTGAATTTTCAAAGCCCTTGAAATGATGAATAATTCTACTATTTATAAAGCTTTGTATGGGTATATTGTGGACTTGGACTTTGATGGGGTTTTTTAGTCCAACCATTTGAATTTGGGCTTTGTTGGCATTAGATCTAACCCTTACGGCTTGGACTTTGTTAGTTGTGGTCCTAACCTTTTGAGTTTGAGTTTTAGGTCAAATTGTTCTTGGGGCTAATTGAAATATGACACAATTTGACCAGGCTTAGTTGATCAAATGAATCATAATAAAGACACGTGACATTATTTGAAATTTGTCATTTTTTTTTTGTCTTGAAATTTAATTTGGGACACATGTTGATTTATAATTAATTCTTAATTTAATAATATGCAATTTTGTCAATAATTTAAAAATAATGATGTGAAAATTTGCAATTGGTTGAAATTTCTCACTCAATACATTTATGTTAAAAAAAATTAGTTCATTCCAAAGGATAAAAAAATTTTAAAACATTTTTCGGATTTCAAATCACACAATTTAAGATGGTTTCTTTAACTCTTATTCCAAAGAGAGGTTAATTAATTGAGATGATGAAAGCTTTCAAAAAAAAAAATTGAGAAGATGAAAAAGTGTTAGTATCCTACTGTTGATAACTCTTAAATTAAGAGTTATATGTTTGTATTTTTGGGCTAAATTTCTATATTTTATCTCTATAATTCTTGGAAATTCCCTAGCTTGGAGTCATTTTGCTCTAGGAGTAATTTTGATATAGTAATATTTTTATTAGAGAAAATTTATCTAATTAAGGCCTTTTATGTGATTAAATCAGGGTGGATTAAGGAGGACTTAAGAAGCCAAGAACAGCAGTTTTACAATTAATTGCTGGAGCAAATTTCGCGCATCAGGCTTTTACGAAATTCGCACGTGGAAGCTGTATTCATTAATTGAGCTGGCATCTGTCAGTCCAGTCAACTGCTTTCAACGAATCAGAGGCCGCCACGTCACTAGGTCAAGCCCAGTCAGCCCTCGTTTTCATAAAGGGTGACTATTATAATGGGAGCAGCCGTTTTTTGTTGGGCATATTGGGAGAGAGGAGAATAGAGGTGTTGATCCCGAAATAACAGAGAAGGAGCAGCAGAGGAGAGTTTCGACCAGGAGCCTTCACCGGAGTTTTGCCAAAAACAGAAGGTTTCCAGTCGGAGCAGACACCGATGCTGTGGCAAGAAACTTGGGGCAGCATTTCGACTTCTCCTGCTATATTTTCTTCTGTCATTTAGTCGTTTTCTGTTTTTATTTTCATTATGTTTCCATTTCTACTGTTTTTCCGTTTTCACTGTAGCATGAACTAATCACTCTAAGGTGAGGATTAGAGGATGATTGTTATTAGCTAATGTTATAGTTGAGTAGATTTCATCTCCTTCGGTTTGGTTTTTAAGGGGTTTATTCTTAGTTTGTTTCCGCTTGGCCAGCCGTTTCGAACACCGTCCCTCTGATTTCTGGGAAGAATAGGAGGGGCTGAAAACTTAAAAACCACGTTAGCCTCTTGTTAAGGTTAGTTGCTGACTAAGTGGGTAGGTTAGGGATAGCCACTCGCGTAACGCACGTAAAGTACAGAGGGTTTATTGTGCTGAAGTAATTTATTTGCGACAGCATACATTCGGTGATTCGGGAGAATACCGTGTAGTCTGTAGTGAATCGATTGGAATGAATGTGTACTCAGTTTATAACTTAGCTAATGCATGACTTACCTCTAATCCGAGCGTTTCGTTTAATTAAAGCACAAGTTAAGCGTTACCTGTTTTCTGAACCTCTACTCTGTTGTTTATTGCTTTAGCATTACTTTTGTTCCAGCATTTATGATTTCTTTTATTGCATCTCTATCGATAATTTTGAATGGTTACCAACCGAGTTACTGAGAATTAATTTGGGTTCAGTAGAAAGATCAATAGTCTCCGAGGATACGATAATTTTACTTGCCACTTGCTATAAAAAAGATGTGTACACTTGCACATTGACACTCTAAAGTGCACAATTGTTCACATTGCTCTAGCAAACGCATCAAGTTTTTGGCGCCATTGCCGGGGACTATTCAATTTTTCTTTTACTTAAATTGATTTTTAGTAACTGGTGCTTAATTGAATCTGAATTAGCTGTTTGGTTTTACTTTCAGGTGTGTTAGTGGTGTATGAACAAGTCTTCTGACTTGGAATTTCGAATTGATCCAGAAATTGAGAGAACATTTCATTTGAGGAGAAGAGCTCAAAGAGCTGGTCAAAGAGACAGGCAGTATCCAATGGAAAGACAAGATCCATTTATACCGCCTGGACCCCGAGTAGGACCTGCTATCGATGAGAATCAACCACAACCTGAAATGAGAGGAAATCGACCAGTTAATCAGGGAAATATGGCTGAGAATCCTGTTCTTTTAGCCAATGACAGGGAAAGAGCTATCAGGGCTTATGCAGTACCCACATTTGATGAATTATATCCTGGAATTGCTGGACCAGAAATTGAAGCAGCAAATTTTGAGATGAAGCCAGTTATGTTTCAAATGTTGCCAACGGTGGGACAATTCCATGGTTTACCTTCTGAAGATCCACATTTGCATCTTAAGTCTTTTCTAAGTGTGAGTGATTCATTTAAGAAACAAGGAGTATCAAAAGACGCACTTAGGATGATATTATTTCCATATTCTCTTAGAGATGCAGCAAAGGCGTGGTTGAATACTTTTCCACCTGGATCTATCACTTCGTGGAACGATTTGGCAGAAAAATTCTTGATTAAGTATTTTCCACCAACAAAGAATGCTAAGTATAGAGCTGAAATAGTAGCATTCAGGCAGTATGATGATGAGACATTTAGTGAAGCGTGGGAACGGTTTAAAGAATTACTAAGAAAGTGCCCACACCATGGTCTACCACATTGCATCCAAATGGAAACATTATACAATGGGTTGAATTTGGATACTCAGAACATGGTAAATGCTTCAGCAAATGGAGCTCTGCTTTCAAAGACTTTTAATGAAGCCTATGAGATTTTGGAGAGAATTTCTACCAATAGTTCTCAGTGGGCAGATGTAAGAAGCACCCCTGGGAAGAAGAAGCAGGGAGTGTTGGAAGTTGATGCATTATCATCATTAAGTGCCCAAATTGCTTCCATGGCAAATATTTTGAAGAACATGTCAATGGGGAATGTGTCACAGAATGCTGCCTCAGTTAATCAAGTCACAGCAGAATCATGTGTTTACTGTGGGGAAACGCATACGTTTGAATTCTGTCCTGGAAACCCAGCTTCGGTAAATTATGTTGGAAATCAAAACATGAGGCAGAACAATCCATATTCCAACACCTATAACCCAGGATGGAGAAACCACCCAAATTTTTCTTGGAGTGGTCAAGGAAGTAATGCTGCAGCAAATCAAAGTCATCAAAGAATGCAGTATCCTCCCGGATTTTCACAGCAGCAAAATCAACAGTTTCCACATCAAAAGCCTGTTAATCAATCAATTCCTGGAACCTCTTTGGAGAGCCTCATGAAGGAGTATATGGCCAAGAATGATGCTGTAATTCAAAGCCAACAAGCTTCCTTGAGAAATTTAGAAATTCAAATGGGACAATTAGCAAGTGAGTTGAAGGCCAGACCCCAAGGAAAACTTCCTTCAGACACTGAGACTCCAAAAAGAGAAGGTAAAGAGCAAGTACAAGCGATTGAGTTGAGGAGTGGAAGACCTCTTGCTGTAACAGAAAAGTTAAGCAAGCAAAAGCAGAAAAGTAAAGAATCAGCAGTGCAGACAGAGGAAGACACAGTTGAGCCTGAAAATGTGATTCTGGAAGAAACAGAGAATGCTGAGAGTACAGAGGATGTTGAGAAAACAAAGGATACTGGGAATGCTGAAGCAGAAGACAGTGCTGGAGCAAAACGTTCAGCAGTAACACAGAAGCCAGCTATTGTGAGTACAGCATTTGTGCCACCACCACCACCATTTCCTCAGCGATTAAAGAAGAAAAATCAGGATCAGCAGTTCAAGAAATTCTTCGATATCTTTAAGCAGCTTCATATAAACATTCCTTTGGTAGAAGCTCTTGAGCAAATGCCAAAGTATGCGAAGTTCCTTAAGGATATGCTCACCAAGAAGAAGAGGCCAAGTGAGTATGAAATTGTACCATTATCAGGAGAATGTAGTGCTATAGTTGCAAATCCTATCCCTCCAAAACTTCGAGACCCTGGATCATTTACAATACCAGTGTCGATTGGAGGAAAAGAAGTAGGAAGAGCTCTCTGTGATCTAGGAGCTAGCATAAACCTCATGCCACTGTCCATCTTTCGAAAGTTAGGCATTGGAGAGGCAAGACCAACTACTGTGACATTGCAGCTAGCGGATAGATCAATCACATATCCTGAGGGGAAGATTGAAGATATTTTGGTGCAAGTAGACAAATTCATATTTCCAGCCGATTTCATTATACTGGATTATGAGGTAGATAAAAATGTCCCGATAATTCTAGGAAGACCTTTCTTAGCTACTGGAGGAACAGTGGTGGATGTTGGAAAAGGGATTATTACATTGAATGTGGGCGATCAAGAGGTTAAGTTTAATATGTTTGATGCTGTGAAATACCCTTCAGAAATCGAAGATTGTGCAGTTATTAATGTTTCGGAAGGGCTGATTGAAGAGAATTTTGAGCTTGAATTGCTAGAGCAGCATGATCTAATGTTTGGAAAGATCTCACCAGAAGATTCAGACAGCTGCAGCAAAATATCTGAAGTGAATAGTGTGACAGAATTTCCAGGGTATAGGAGATTATTTGAATCATTGGAGTTAATAGATAGAAAGTCACCACCCACTCAACCATCAGTCAAGGAGTTCGAATTGAAGATACAAGATAAAAAGGAGTCTCAGAACCAAGTTGCAGATCACCTCCCAAAATTAGAGCAGCAAAAACAAATGCTTCAGCAACCCAAGATTAAAAATTCTTTCCCTGATGAACAGTTATTTACAGTAGCCCACATCAAGGAAGTAGAAACACCATGGTGTGCTGATCTTGCTAACTGTCTTGATTATGGAATTTTGCCCCCTGGTTTATCAAAACAACAGTTGAAAATGTTTTTCCATGAGGTGAATGGGCAGCGAATTGAACATTATTGGGTGAAGAAATTGCAAAGAAATTGTGCCTCTTTCCAACTGTTTGAGGGTGGATGAAACATAAATTTTGAGGGAGCATTGGTACTTTAATTTGAAAATCAGTAGTGCTCCCACGGATGGTTTGTTGCATTTTGGTTTATTTTCATTTTAGTTATTTTTATTTTCTACATGTTTGCTTTGAGTCTATTTTTCTGTTGTAGGTATTCTTATTATGTTGAAATGACAAAGGCTGATAATGCAAAGGCTAGGGCATAATGAATTACAACATCAAACGAAGAAGAATGAGAAGGGATGTAGTCTGTCTTCCTTTAATCATTTGCTTATCTGTCTGCCTTTGTTTGTCTTTGCTTAGTCGTTGTTTGTGTTTATTTCTGCTTTAGTAGTTGTTCTTGTTTTGTTTAAGTTTAAGTTTTTAGAAGTTAGGACTTAGATTGAGAAGAAGAAAAGCTGCTCATAGTTAATTCTGCAGTCATGATCTCCTATGCTAATAGTAATTGAAAGCATATGTTGTTTCAGCCTCCTTGCTCTTAAATTAAGTGTTGAATGAATTGTTCTTGCCTAAGCTTGTTGTTGAAGCAATTAGATTGCTGGAGCATAATTAGAAACTGCATGTTAATTAGCTGTGCTCTGCTTGTACCTTGAATTCTTCTGCTTAGTCAAATTTGTTCCTGTATTCAAAGCTGCTGGATGATTGCTGATGATTTAGCATTTGAGATTATTGAATCTTTTGCACAAGAAGTCCTAGTTTTAAATAGATTCTTATAGAGCCATTCCTTTTAAACCTTAGAAGTCTAGGAATGCTCATTCCCAACCAAGTAATACCAAGTTTACTTTCCTGTCCAATTCTAGTCTGTTTAGCCAGCTTGAAATAAGTTTGGGGGTCTTCCCTTTACTTTCTCTCATTGGGGACAATGAGCGATTTAAGTTTGGGGGGGCCGTGTTGAAGTTGCTAGAGCATTTTTGAAGATTTTGCCTGTTTTTTTTTTAGAATATACTCTTAGGGAGCGCTCCTCTTCTACTCCTAAGATGCACTCCTCTCCCTTGCAAGCAAACCCAGCCTGTTAGGTTATAAAAAAAAAAAAAAAAGTTAGCTCAGAAAAAAGGGTTTTGCTAGAGCAATCTCTGTGTAGCTTGTGCTCGTAGCTAGATGTGTTCACCAAAAAGTGTTAGCATTCTGGAACGAAGGTATAAGCTGCATGAAGAAGCTTTGAAAAGAAAAAGAAAAAAAAAAAAGAGAAAAAGGAAGCAAGGGATGAGTGTTAGCCTAATAGTCACAACTCTCCTAGAGCTTAGGTGAGCTTCATCATAAAATGTTGCCATTCTGAGAAGCAAGAGGGAAGTGACATGAGGGCCAGTCTTAGAAAAGATGTGGAATGAGTGTTATGCCTATGAGGTGATGAGCCTGAAAGCTAGGGTGAACGACATCATAAAATGTTGTCATTCCAAGAAATAGGGCTATGACTTCAAAGATCTCCAAGAGAGTAGTAAAAAAAAATAATAATAATAAAATAAAAATAAAAATAAAAAAAGAAAAGAAAAGAAAAGAAAAGTGCAAGTTTTGTGCTAGTTTAAAAGATTAGTCTTAGAGAGGAAGCACTCTTGTGTAAGTTTGGTTTGGGATTGCATAATGAGTTTGAGGATTAGAACTTCTAAGTGATAAAAGCTTTGGAGCTAAAAGATGTCTAGTTAATTCTTAGGCATGTGCAAAAGAACATAATTTGAAATCTTGAAGCAGGACAGTATGTATTGAGTTGAAGGAGCAAGTTTGATGCTGGAGCATCACTATAATGGTGGGAATGCATATAAGAATTCAGTGGTCAAGTAGAAGTAGCTTTTGACATGTATAGGTGAAGGAAGCATCACTCGAGGACGAGTAATGATTCAAGTTTGGGGGTTTGATAACTCTTAAATTAAGAGTTATATGTTTGTATTTTTGGGCTAAATTTCTATATTTTATCTCTATAATTCTTGGAAATTCCCTAGCTTGGAGTCATTTTGCTCTAGGAGTAATTTTGATATAGTAATATTTTTATTAGAGCAAATTTATCTAATTAAGGCCTTTTATGTGATTAAATCAGGGTGGATTAAGGAGGACTTAAGAAGCCAAGAACAGCAGTTTTACAATTAATTGCTGGAGCAAATTTCGCGCATCAGGCTTTTACGAAATTCGCACGTGGAAGCTGTATTCATTAATTGAGCTGGCATCTGTCAGTCCAGTCAACTGCTTTCAACGAATCAGAGGCCGCCACGTCACTAGGTCAAGCCCAGTCAGCCCTCGTTTTCATAAAGGGTGACTATTATAATGGGAGCAGCCGTTTTTTGTTGGGCATATTGGGAGAGAGGAGAATAGAGGTGTTGATCCCGAAATAACAGAGAAGGAGCAGCAGATGAGAGTTTCGACCAGGAGCCTTCACCGGAGTTTTGCCAAAAACGGAAGGTTTCCAGTCGGAGCAGACACCGATGCTGTGGCAAGAAACTTGAGGCAGCATTTCGACTTCTCCTGCTATATTTTCTTCTGTCATTTAGTCGTTTTCTATTTTTATTTTCATTATGTTTCCATTTCTACTGTTTTTCCGTTTTCACTGTAGCATGAACTAATCACTCTAAGGTGAGGATTAGAGGATGATTGTTATTAGCTAATGTTATAGTTGAGTAGATTTCATCTCCTTCGGTTTGGTTTTTAAGGGGTTTATTCTTAGTTTGTTTCCGCTTGGCCAGCCGTTTCGAACACCGTCCCTCTGATTTCTGGGAAGAATAGGAGGGGCTGAAAACTTAAAAACAACGTTAGCCTCTTGTTAAGGTTAGTTGCTGACTAAGTGGGTAGGTTAGGGATAGCCACTCGCCTAACGCACGTAAAGTACAGAAGGTTTATTGTGCTGAAGTAATTTATTTGCGACAGCATACATTCGGTGATTCGGGAGAATACCGTGTAGTCTGTAGTGAATCGATTGGAATGAATGTGTACTCAGTTTATAACTTAGCTAATGCATGACTTACCTCTAATCCGAGCGTTTCGTTTAATTAAAGCACAAGTTAAGCGTTACCTGTTTTCTGAACCTCTACTCTGTTGTTTATTGCTTTAGCATTACTTTTGTTCCAGCATTTATGATTTCTTTTATTGCATCTCTATCGATAATTTTGAATGGTTACCAACCGAGTTACTGAGAATTAATTTGGGTTCAGTAGAAAGATCAATAGTCTCCGAGGATACGATAATTTTACTTGCCACTTGCTATAAAAAAGATGTGTACACTTGCACATTGACACTCTAAAGTGCACAATTGTTCACATTGCTCTAGCAAACGCATCAACTGTCTAGGAAGCCGAGCTTTGTGTCGGTGGGAAGCATAAGATTACTCTGAAAAAGTGTACTTTGAAGACTTAGATTTGAAGGCATGAACTTTGAATTTTTATTTTTTCTAAAATTTTTTGTGATGTTAAAGTGAGCTGCACAAGGACTTTGGATACAGCCAAATTGCACCCAAATTTTTTCCATGAACTTTTGTGACACAAGATAACAATGGTTTGCTTTTAAAAGAGTAAAGCAATATATAACACAAGATAACAATGGTGTTCTTTTAAAAGAGTAAAGCAATATCTATATATATTCATACGATCCAGTTTGCTTTATCAAAAATAAAAGTTAATATTGCATAATTACTTTAAACACATGTGATCAACACTCTTTTTTTTTTTTTTTACATTATTGAGATTTCTTTCACATCATCTATGCATTTTCCCTCTGATGACTTTAGCTTCTAATATATTTTTGTTCCTTTCCCTTTTTAATTAAATATTATTAAATTGTATAAGGGGAATAAACGACTTTTGGTCTCATAGGTTATTTATTTTCTTTTTACCCTAGTTGCATGCTCAACTTTATGTATACTCTCAAACTAACATCTCTCATTAAAATTTCATTTTCTCAATCAATTTATGTGTGTGATGCAATGTGTGTTCCTAGGTCTAATTCGAAAGTTTGTGGTGGTGTAATCTGATTTCATTGTTGTTGGGTGTCATTTTTTTTAATTTTTTTTTTTAAAATTACAAGTTTACTCACTCTACTTTAATGATGTAGCATATGATGAACCTTTTCATAACAGATATGTGAAAAAAAATCCAAATTCTTTTATTTTTTAAATCTAGTTTTAAATTTATTATTATTTTTTTTCTGCATAGCTAATATGAAAAGGTCAAATATAACCCTTGAGTACCCTTTTTTTAGAATATATTTTTTATGAATCCAGAGGATCTTTTGGAGAAATTATTGAAGAAGATACCGTATGAAAAAGATACCATAATAATGTTTGACACATCCTTCTCTTTCTCTTCTCTCCCTCATTTGTAACTACCTCCTCCTTCTTTCTTCCTTGGGAAGATCCGACTTCTTAAAATTACATAAAAATATAATTTTCAGAATAACAAAAAAGAAAAAAACAGCATAAAAATCTTGTCAACCTTGGGTGCATCAAAATTTGGCGATCGATTTTGAGAATGGATAAAAAAGTGAATTTGGATTGGGTTTACATGGAGGAAATGGGTGGCCACAATGGTCGACCATTTGTCCAAACACTTTCCAAATATATATGAACCAAAATGGATTATCTACGTTTACCACCGCAGCTTCATCACAATCTTGAGTCTTGACTTGGATTTTTGCATTTTTCTCCATTGTTCTCAACAATATGGCATGCTTCCAAACCAGCACACGGGTGTTGATATTGGTTAAGTGGGTGTGCTTGATTTTTTTTAGTGCAAGAAAAGTAGTGTATGAAAATTTGAATTTCCGACCTCAAAGAAAAGAGTACATGCCAATTACTGCTAAATTATGCTCACTTTGATATACTTGAAATACTTAAAAAGCACTTTTTAAAGAAATAATGTTAATAAAAATGTTTTTATATCTTACCATTATTTAAAAAGCACTTTAAAAAATTAAATTTTTATATTGCACTGTAACGACCCGAATTCCTACGACTCTCTAAATGCGGAAGCAAGACCTAGTTACCTCGTTCATGCCCGAAATTTTGGCAGCATGACGGCGTAACTACAAGAAACCAAAATTTTACAAAGACCTGGAAAGAGATATAAACACTTATATGTTTCAGATCACAGACTCAGCATCTACCAAACTACGATAAATGATGCTGAGCTCAATTAACAGACAACCAAACCTAAAAGCTTCTAACCAGACACACGAAACTAAAGAATATTTAAACTTTACAGACCAACAAACAACAGGGAACAAAGAAACAAACTAAAGGCTAAACATGGAAAAGAAATTTGGTGGAGTCTCCATAGTCTCGTCAAGTCGTCGCCTGCGTCACCCACCCCGAGAATGTGCACAATATGCAAAACAAACAAAGTAGCAAGGATGAGTATAAACATACTCAGTAAGTAGCCTACTTAAGGGTCCAATGTTTAAAGAAACCATACCAAGAAGAAAACTGCTCTTACTCACACTCGTGCTTAGATTTCAAGTACTTCCTTCAGTTATTCTAAAAGTCCATTTTACCTTCCACAACATTCACTACTACCTGACCCTAATTTCGTGTCATACCTGCGAGTCCTGTAACCTAGAACCCAAACCTATGAAGGTCTATAACCCTCACACTCATCTCAATAGATAAATCACCCCTAGGCGCTAGGGAACGCATTCCCTACGCTCAACATAATGGGGAATCACTCATAGGCTAGCACACAGGCGCCAGAGAACGCATTCCCTACGCTCAACATACTGGGGAATCATCTCTCAACTAGCACACGGCAATAGGAAACGCATCCCTATGCTCAACACAGTGGGGAATCACCCCTAAGCTAGCTCACATGCACTAGGGAAACGCATCCCCTATGCTCATCACATCACATACGTTCTAGGCTTACAAACTCGCACGAAAGGACAGAATTAGGGTAGGTAGCACCAATCTAACGGGCCTTTGTACTTTCACAACATTTTTGAAATCTTTCGGGTCAATCCACCTTATCACATTCATCCATCATGCCTGAATCACAAACACAAGCTGGCCCGAAGGTTTCAAACACTTTTAGTGGGGAACCACCCCCTAATTCACATAAACAAAGAGGAAAAGCAACCCTCAAGCCTTTCCAACTTCTATAACGTCTTACTCCTCATACACATTTATAGGCGAGACAAAAATCATAACTGACCAATCCGAAAGGCTACCTTCTTCTTAGGCCAGCACCATGGAAATCCATTTCTCTTCCTTTTAGGAAATCATTAGTGATGTATGACCCAGGCCCACCCTCAACAAACAACCTCAATCTCATCATAATGACTTTTCGCCATAGATCACAAGCACGAGTCTCAAGTAAGATCTTATATCCTAGTTCAACGGCACTTCTAAACAAACATTTACTTAATCAAAACCCATATATGTGCTAGTAGCATAAAGCCATCAACCATTTGCCTCAGAAATCGGCCCCTAGCCCGTCTCAAAACAAGTTAAACACCACTCGTCATTCCGAATACTTCAAACACAAGGATTACTAGACCATTTAGTCCTTTAGCTCAACGTTCGAGGTTTTATAGCCACTCTGAATTCCATTTCAAGCCACAGATCACAACAATCCAAATATGCATGCTTATACAATCTAAACTAACTTCCCATACGTCCTTACTTTATAAGGAACCACGATCATAGTCAACTATGCATTCCAAAGGGTTAATATATAACCAAACTCCTTACTAGTTCACAAGGCCAAGTCCTTAGGAGCACCCCGCTCGGAATCATGATTTATACCAAGCCACTCAACTAAATTGACAAATTTCTTTAAATTCTTGGGTTTAGGTACAATAAGGCAAAACTCTTTTTGAAATATTTACTAAGCGAAACATCCTCGACCAACATGGTCACCCTTATACTTCATACTTGAAATAATTACATCCACGACCACTTAACATACATCAATTCAAACAACTACTCTCTTAAAGTGCTACTCATGCTAAATCATAAGCCATTCGAAAAACGTTAAGCCCCTAATTTCTATTATAACCATATAAAAGACCATTTACAACTCAAGCAACACCTACACCAATCCACAAATCACTACATACTTCATAAATATGATTTTCAAGCATGCTTTCACAATTTCCAAATTATCAACCATATATCAATTTAAATGGAACTTAAAGGGGCTAATATCCAAATAACTACTTACCTAAGCCGAATAAGTAATTTACGAGCTTGATTCTTGCCCAAATTTAGACTCCAAAGCTTGCTGAAAATTATAGCAAGTTAATCAAAAATTTAACAATTAGTTCTCCAATCACAATGGGCTTTCTAAAATTACATCCAACAAATCCAATTTAATTCCAAAGGCTATAACAGTACCAAAACATACTTATAATCCAAAATAACGCCTTGAATCAACACTGAAACACTTACCCACGATAAAACGAACCGAAAGCTTGCTGAAATGACTCCGAATTAACTTGATTTTGTAAATCCAAGACCCAAATGCTATGGGTAATCTAAAATTAAAACCAAAACTTTATGGGTAATCTTCAAATCACATACATAGCCAACCATTAGCTTGAAATCAACATCGGAATGCTTACCCACTCCAAATCGAGGTCGTATTCGGCTGTACGAACACCGAGCTTGCTGGAAATAACTCCAAAACGCTCCTCTTCCTTGCTGTCTATGCAGAAACCGAGAGGAGAGAGAGAGAAAACTGGCTGCGGAGCTGGGCGTCGGCGTGCGGCGGTGCAACATGCTGCGAGAGGTGAGGGTGGCTGGTTGTGAGCGGATCGAAGCTTCCGGCGAGCTTCATACTGCTGGCGTGGGTCTGCTGCTCGACGGGGAAACTGCCGGAGACGGAAAAAAGAAGAAGAAATAAGGTGGATGGGTGTTCACGGCAGGAGAGGAAGAAGAAAATAATCAAAATGGATGGGTGGGTATTCGGGTAGAGAGAGAGAGAGAGAGAGAGAGAAAGAGATTTTTGAGAGTGAGGGAGAGAGTATCGGGAAAGAGAGGAAGAAGATAGGAAGAAGAAGATAAGTTTGAAATTTTTATTTTTTTATTTTATTTCTATTAAAAAGAAAACAGTCAAAATTCCAATAATACCCTTTGACCAACCTTTTCCTTCCAAAATTGCCCTTTTCAACTTCTCAAATTCCAATGAAGCCATTCAAGATACTAAATTTGAAAATTAATCTATTTAAATTCCCAAAATTTCAAAATTAACACCCCCTAAAAAGTCGGGCGTTACATGCACTATATTCAAAAGTAATTCTATACATTAATTATGTCTTTTTTCTTACTACAAATTTAGAAGATTTTATGTTAATCACTCTAAAGTTATTATTGGATAATATATTTCTCAAGTATTTCTTCAAATATAGTTTTTCAATTAATCTAATTTTTAAAGTGTTTTTTATTTATTAATTTTGAAAAAAATACTTTTCATCATCTAAAATCATTCCAGAAGTTATACTAATACACTTTAAATTATTTGAAGAAATTGAAAAACATTTTTTTAAAAAAAAAATTATGCCAAACACACTATAAATCTATTTGTACCATATAACGCTTAATTGATTTTTTTTTTTTTTTACAATATGTGGGGTGGGAGATTTGAACCTTTAACCTCATGGTCGAATGATACAAGTTTTATGCCAGTTGAGCTATGCTCATGTTGGCTATAACGTTGAATCGATTGATTACAAATAGCTGAAACAGTTGAGAAAACTATAATCTATACTATATTAAAAGGTACTATGGAGGAGAATTTTGCCTTCCTCTTTTGCCCTTATATTTTTAGTGAATTTCCATTTTTCCCTCTGTTGACGAGACATGACTCTTCAAGTGTATACATGCATGGGTGCAATAGATGTAGAGTAATGCTTTATCGCCACCTAATCATAGCCACCTAATCATCATCTCTCTCCCGCTGTGTTGCGCGCTTTATTTTTTAATTACACATATCAAGATCTAAAACAAAACAAATATCAACTGTAAAGTAATGCTTTATCGTACCCATCAATGATACTGCCCACTTGGGCACCATTGATTCTGTTTTTTTTTAATATTTAAAAAAAATAATTTTTTTTTAATCCAATGGTGTTTAAGTGGGCAGTATTTGCGATAACATTTGATTTCGTCCATTAGTTATATTTATCTTAATAAAGATATATTTACAAATACTTTAGAAAATTGTGTCGTAATTTGAGGTTAACAACGATAGAGAGTGATTGCCATTGATGTTTCAAAAAAAAAAAAGATTGCCATTGAAAAAGAAAAAAAAAAGAACCAATAGAGAGCTTCCAAAAAAAACTTGTAGAGAGAATGACACATGAAATAACCAATTTCATATGAAATTATGTACATCCATAGGCCAATTCAAACATAGTTCAATGGATAAAATATTAATTACCATTTTAAAGGTCAGTGGTTTGATTACTACCTCTAAATTCAAATATATGTATATACACACACATCCACACCCACAAAAAATATAAAAAGGATTAGGCGAAGAAACATAGGTCGTGGAAAATTATGTTGTGATCATTAGGTATGAAATGAAGACTTTGGATCTAATTACTTGGGGGATTATAAATGTTTTATGGAAAGCAAATTTCTCCATGATTAATCAGATTATTGTATTTCTTAACTTTATATAATAAATGAGATATAGATATCATTTCAATTGAAGTGAGTAAATAATATATAAAATTAATTGGATGATAGGAAAAAAGGGAAAGGAAAGTAAAATATTAATTAATTTAGATGATGAAGGGTTGTGAAAAGTGTTGGTGTTGCCTACTGCCAAGAAAGCCCAACTTTGTGTGTGGGATGCATAAGATTGCATTGGAAAAGTATACTATGCTTTATGAAGACTTATATTTGAAGGTATGACTTATATATATATATATATATATATATATATATATATATATATATATTCAGTTTGCTTTAGCAAAAATAAAGTTAATATTGTATATTACTTTAAGAACATATATTATAAACACTCTTTCCCTTTTACTATAACGTCACAATTCTTCATTTCATGCATTTTCCTCCTCCTCCTCCTCATCATCTATAAAGGAAGACAAACCATTGATTTAATAAGTTTTGATTCTTGCAAACTTGAGGATAGTTGAATTGATTTGGACATTATAATTTTGACCAAAAAGTTAGAAGTTCAAATGATCTCCACCTTACACATAGTTGAACTAATATATATATATATATATATATATACCTTAATAATTTACCTTAAACTCTAAAACTAACATTCCTCTCTAATTAAAATTTGAAAAAAAAAATACTCATAAACTTGTCAAAGTTGTATCGATTTTTCAATTTTATCAGGTTTGCACGTCAAACTTAAATAAATGTCGCAATCTTAACTTTCAATTAAATTTTAAAAAGTGTTGCAATTTTTACACTCAAGTTTTTGTTCAAAAGATTGTTAAATAAAATATTATTTTATGCATTTAATGAATTATAAAATATAAGTATGACATAAATTGATAAAATTTTAGAGAGAAACAAAATTAGAGCTGAATTTTTTTTTTATTCATATTTAACAGTTTTAGAGATGGGAAAAAGGTCTATATTTACGTACCCTGCTGTGTAGAAACAAGGTACTAGATGTAGGATTGTAAAGCGGTTATTGAGAAGGTGTGGTCGAGTGGGCGGACTTCTAGTTGTGCGAAGTTCCAAGATAAGATCGGGAGATGCATCAGGGACCTCTCCAGGTGGGACAAGGCGAGACTTAATGGATCTCTCAAAGGGGCCATCTCCCGGAAAGAGGCCGAACTGAAGCTTGTGAGCCTTCAGAAACAGGGAGATTGGAGGCGCGAAACAATTCGAATTGAAGGTGAGTTGGAAAAACTTCTTGAGGAAGAGGAAAGATATTGGAGAGCTCGATCGCGCGAAGATTGGCTTCAATGGGGTGACAGGAATACTAAGTGGTTTCATCACAAAGCCACCTACAGGAGGAAGATCAATACCATTTCTGGCTTGGTAAATGATGACGGTCAGTGGACGGAAGACATTGGGGAGCTAGAGAGGATTGGGACAAACTACTTTAAATCTCTTTTGAACTCCTTATCTCCAAGCAATGAGGCTATTGGAAAGATGGTTGACTGTATCGAGAGTAAGGTTACCGACCTCCAAAACTCAGAGCTTACAAAAAGTTTTTCTAGGAACGAGGTGGAGCGGGCCCTTAAGGATACGCACCCCACTAAAGCTCCGGGGCCGGATGGAATGCATGCGCTTTTCTATCAGAAGTATTGGGAGATTGTTGGGGATGAAACGGTGGATCTTTGCCTGAATGTGCTTAATAATAAAAGGGACATGGAGGCTCTCAACAAAACTTACATCTCTCTCATCCCAAAATGCAAACAGCCTACTCGAATGGAGGACTTTAGATCGATTAGCCTGTGCAATGTGGTGTATAAAATTATAGCAAAAGTTTTGGCAAATCGTCTTAAAAAAGTGCTGGTGGCGATAATTTCTCCAAATCAGTCTGCTTTCGTTCCCTGAAGGGCAAATTACGGACAACGCGATCATTGGGTTCGAGTTTTTCCATGCCCTTAATAGTCGGCATTCGGGTAAAGTTGGTTGGGTTGCCCTTAAAACGGACATCAGCAAAGCCTACGATCGAGTCGAATGGAAGTTCCTTAGGACCGTCATGGCTAAACTGGGGTTTGAACATCACTGGATCTCTCTTATCATGAATTGTGTGGAATCAGTCAGCTTTGCGGTGTTAAGGGAGGGAAGGCCTGGTGCCTGGTTCAGGCCTTCGAGAGGTTTAAGACAAGGCGACCCTCTTTCTCCTTAATTGTACCTCTTATGTGCTGAAGGTCTCTCGGCGCGCTTAAATAGGGAAGTTGCTCTTCGTAGATTTTCTGGCATTCAAATTAATAAATTCTGCCCCTTGGTTTCACATCTCCTTTTCGCTGATGATAGCATTTTCTTTTTTCGTGATTCTATGCAGGATTGTGAAACGATGAAAGAAGTTCTCGAAGACTACGAGAAAGCTGCTGGCCAAATTATTAATAAGGAAAAGTCAATGTTTATGGTTAGTGCGAATGTGAAGGCTAACACAATTCAAGAGCTACAGTCTTGTCTCGGAGTGAAGTACGGGGCTTCTTTCGGGATGTATCTCGGGCTTCCCTCCCAAAATGGGCGTAGCAAAGGCCAGGTGTTTAGTTCAATAAGGAGTAGAGTCTGGAGAGCTATCTAGGGCTGGAAAGACAGATTTTTCTCCCTTGGGGGAAAAGAGGTCCTTCTAAAGGCGGTGACCCAGGCTATTCCTGGGTACACTATGAGTTGCTTTAAACTGCCAGACAATCTTCTTAAAGACCTAAGTTCGATGTGCTGCAGATTCTGGTGGGGCTCTACCGATGCAAAATCAAAAATTCATTGGAGAAGCTGGGACCGGATGTGCAGAAGTAAAAGAGATGGAGGGCTCGGGTTTCGAGATTTCAAAGGTTTCAACCAAGCTATGCTAGCAAAACATAGTTGGTCACTGTTGAAAAATTCAGAGAGCCTTCTCGCTTCGATCCTTAGGGGCAAATACTTTAAAGACGGTGATTTTCTTCAAGCAAAGCTGGGCCCCAACCCATCACTCATTTGGAGGAGTATTCTTTGGGGGCGAGATCTTTTTATGAAAGGCTACAGGTGGCGGTTGGGGGATGGCAGACATGTGCGAATAGCGAACGATCCTTGGATCCCCACCAAAGGAAACTACCGCCCGTGCGTTGTTAATGCCCCATACAAGGAGGAAAGAGTGGTGTCGTTAATTAGGCCCGAGGGGGGTTGGGACGTCGATCGGGTTCGTGAAGCTTTTGTGGATCAGGACGTGGCTGAGGTCCTCAATATCTACCTCGGGGGAGCGAATAGAAAAGACGAGATCATCTGGAACCCCGACAAAAAAGGGAAGTTTTCTGTTAAAAGTGCATATCATTTGGGCATCTCCATCTCTCATTCACATTTAGCCTCTTCCTCTGATAGTAATGGCATGAATTGTCTTTGGAACTCCTTGTGGGGGGTTGAGATTATGCCTAATATTAAAATCATATGCTGGAAAATTTTTAATGATATCATTCCTTCGGGTTTTAATCTTAGGAAGAAAGGAATTCCTGCTGATGTGTGGTGTCCTTTTTGCAGGTGCCATGTTGAAACAACCTCACATCTCTTCTGGGAGTGCAAATTCGCTAGGAAAGTTTGGCATACTTTTTTTTCGTTGTAGGGAGGTTGGCTTCCGGTCGAAAGAGGCCCCTGGGCCCCGGCGGATTACTGGGACTACGTAAGGAAAGAGTGGGCCAAAGATGATTTAGGCAAAGCATTAATTGTCATATGGAGCATTTGGAGACAGAGGAATAATGTTCGATTTAATGCTTCTCCTCCTTCTCTTTCGGATCTGCTCCAAGTGGTCAACTCCTCTCTGGACATGTCGACCAACTCCAGGCTTTCCAAAGTTTCTCCACCAATTCTTCCTCTAGATCGTTCGCAAAGCTTGATGTGGAAGACTCCCATGGTTGGGGATTGGAATTTGAATGCTGATGCGGCCTGGTGGGGCTCCCGCAGTTGTGGCGGTGTTGGTTGGCTCGTTCGAGATTGGACGGGGAGGCCACTAATTGGTGGTTATCAGTTCGTCGATCACTTTAAACCGATTAAAATTCTTGAAGCGACCGCGATTCTTGAAGGTCTGAGGACGGTGCTGGATTGGAGGAAAGATCTCATACCAAGGCTGATCATTGAATCGGATTCCAGTGAGGTCATTAACTTACTTAATCTCGATGAGCTTGATTTGACGGAAGTCTCTTTTTGTATTGAGGATATACTTTTACTGTCCAAGGGTGTTAAGTTTATCTCTTTTTGTAAGATTCCTAGAGAGGCGAACAAAGCCGCCCATAATCTAGCTGCTCTGGCTGCCTCTCGAGGAAATTCTTTGGTCTGGGAAGATGGTTTTCCAGAGGATATTTTGGCCCTCGTTTCTGAGGGGGACCCGCTTGTGTAGGCTGTGAAATTCTGGCTAGTTTCAAAAAAAAAAAAGGGTACTAGATGTTAAGCATATTAAATTGTTTTGGTTTATGTTATTTAGTTTTTTTTTTTCTAAAACAGAGTATTGTTAAAATAGTTAGGCAGTAGGTTACTTTTCTCTATAACTACCCTTTTGTAATGAAGCTTCACATAATAATAAAATACAAAATCTTTCACATTTACGAAAGATTCTCATGGTATCAGAGCCATTATGACTTGCGTCTTTTCATTCCACGTGTTCTGTTTTCTTTTTTCCAGCATACTCTGGAAGATGGCTTCGTCATCATCCACAAGCCAAATACCGCAAACCTCTTTCTCTGGAATTGATTCGAGTCTACCCATCTTCTTGCTTTCTAACATTTGCAACCTAATATCCATTCGACTTGACTCTACAAACTATTTCCTCTGGAAATTCCAATTTCGATCTATCCTTAAAGCTCATAAACTTTTTGGTTTTGTTGATGGATCATTGCCCTGTCCGCTCGTCTTCTTCATTCAACGGTTCGACTTTTCCCAAACAAGCTAACCCAACTTATGATGATTGGATTGCAAAAGATCATGCTCGTATGACATTAATCAACGCAACATTGTCACTGGTAGCCCTTGCATACGTTGTTGGAAATGAATCTTCGAAGCAAATCTGGGAAACTCTCAAGCGACATTTTTTATCTACCAGTCGCTCCAATGTGGTCACAATAAAGTCTGACCTTCAAACTATTTCTAAGAAACCAACAGAATCCATCAACGATTACATCAAAAGAATCAAGGAAATAAAAGATAAATTGGCAAATGTTTCTACTGTCGTTCTTGATGAAGATCTTCTCATTTATGCGATGAAGGGACTACCATATGAATATAATACCTTCAAAACCTCCATAAGAACTTGATCTCAGATAATTTCTTTTGAAGAACTACATGTTCTTCTTGTTTCAGAAGAATCCACCATAGAAAAACAGTCAAAACGAGAAGAATCTTTTCCTCAACCTGCTGCCATGTTTGCCTTTCAGCGTTCTTTTTCAAATCAAAACAATGGGCGAGGAAATACAAGAGGAAATTTTTGAGGAAATGGTGTAAACTCACGAGGAAATCAGGGAAACTTCATAGGCAATAGTCGAGGTAATTATCAAGGGCGTGGTCGTATTTCTTCAGGAAATCAATTTTCTCTTGAAAATCGTGGACAAATTGGAGGTTCTTAGCCTCGTTTGCTGATCCTTCACTGTTTGTAAGACAACATCATGGCTCAATCACATATCTTTTGTTATATGCTGATCCTATCTACATATGTTGATACTCTAGCAGATCAATTACGATCCAGGTTTGACATGACAGACCTTGGTTCTCTCAAGTACTTTCTTGGCCTTGAGATTCATCACACAAATGATGGTTTATCAGTTCATCAAACCAAGTATGCTCGGGATCTTCTTCAACGTTTTGGAATGATTTTGGCTAAGCCTTGCACTACTCCTATTGCTTTAAAACGGCCTAAGACAGAATCTGCTCATTGTACTATTGAAGATGCAAAGAACTATCATGCCATTATTGGAGCTTTGCACTACTTGACCTTTACTCGACCGGATATACCTTATGCTGTAAGTAAGCTTTCTCAATTCATGTAATCATCGAATCTTGATTATCTTTCTGTTGTCAAAAGGGTACTACGTTATATTAATGGCACATTATCAGCTGGTCTGTTATTTCAAAAGAGCTTGAATCATCTTTCTCTTAAAGCCTTTTCTAACTCAGATTGGGCTGGTGACTCAATGGATAGGCGTTCAACCACTGGATTCATTGTTTTTCTTGGTGCTAATCCAATCTCTTAGGCTGCAGCAAACAACGGTCTCATGAAGCTCAACTGAGGCTGAATACCGAGCTTTTGCTGTCACTGCTACTGAAATATCATGGATTCGCCAGCTTCTTCGAGATCTTTGTGTTTTTGGAAAAACAGCACCAGAATTATGGTGTGACAATCAATCTTCTATACAACTTGCAAAGAATCATGTTTTTCATGACCGAACGAAGCATGTCGAAGTGGACTCTCACTTTGTTCTAGAAAGGGTTGTTCGTCATGATCTCTTGCTTCAGTATATTCCTACTGCCTCACAACTTGCTAACATATTTACAAAACCCCTTACTACTGATAGATATTTTTTTCTATGATCCAAACTCATGCCCTCTGTGGCTTTCGTTTGAAGGGAGATGTTAAGCATATTAATTTTTTTTGGTTTTTGTTATTTAGTTTTTTCTAAAACAGAGTATTGTTAAAATAGTTAGGCAATAGGTTACTTTTCTTTATAGATACCCTTTTGTAATGAAGCTTCACATAATAATAAAATACAAAATCTTTCACATTTACGAAATATTCTCAATAGATTTATTGAAATTGTTTAAAGTTTAAATTTAAACCGTGTTATACCTGATGTTTACTTAGCTAATTGACATTTAAATTCTTGTCTATTTTATTATCTTTCATTCTTATATTTTTATTCTGATTTTGGACAAGTGCAATCAAACAAATCGAAAATATATTGGAAAGAATTATGGACCTAATTCTAAAAACCATCGACCCTTGATTACGGGTCATTTAAGTTGAGTCAGTGCAATAGTCTATCTACTGCATAATAAGGAAGACAGTAGAAGTAGTTTACGGGCCATTGACTAAAACAATTAGCCCCAATTCATGATTTACAAGCACTCTGATTATTTGATTGTGTCACTGTTAACAAAAACAGCATTATGATCTCATCCTGAAGCAAAAGCACTTTCTACGCAGTAGTACTTGGGGCAGCAAAACATTGGAGATTTAGTGACAAACAACATTGCAAACATATCTTTTTCGTATCTTGATCAGTGTGACAAGCAACATTGCAGCCATAGATTTAGTACCATCGTGGTGGGGGATCAGTGTGAATCATATCTTGATCATATCTTTTTCGATACAAATTCGTTTTAGCTATATTACCACTCGTTTTTATATATTTTTTCATGTTTTTTACAACAATACTTATAAACTGAGCAAAATCTTAAAGGATTTTCATGAACAATCTGTTTATGATCCAATTTCGTTTAAGTATAACCGATCCTTTAATGAACAATCATCCAATTATAATGAGAGGGTGGGTCCCATTGTTCAAGTCTCAAAATCAGCACGTATGAGAACTTGGTCGGGTTGTCGAAGCCCTTCCAAAATATTTACTGATTCTCTAGGTCTAACTTTGTAGAAATAGTGGACCAGGTTGAATCTCAAGGGAACCAATGGAGTTAATTTCTCAATGTTAAAAAAAAATATATAATAATAAATAATAATAATAATAAAATAAAGGGGGGATTTGAATTGTTGAACAAAAATTGTAAATAGAAAGATGAATAATAAAAAAAATGAATAAAAAATCAATTTTATAAAACTTCTAATTCAAGGGTGTAAATTTCATCCAATTGTAATCTTGATCATAGACTTTAAAGAGAAAAAAAATATCAATTTCAATTTTTTTAATTTCAAGAACTTAGTCTACTTATTTGGAAAAGCCATAACAAGTATAAATTCTCCTATTTTAACTGACTCTGACCAAGCATCAAAATCAAAACTTATCAATTAATCAATTGGGCACGATAGCGCTCAATATCGATTAAATAATAACATTAAAAACAATGAGAATGACTAAACCAAAACTAACTAATCGAGATAGCTACAAATTAATTAATTTTGTTTCTTTGTTTCCTTAGAGTTTATTATGCAAGCTATGTAAAATGGAAAAGTCATAATTACACACACATAAGCCAACTCCTCCTTGCTACATTGTTAAATCATTTGTGACAATTACGGATCACAAAATCATGGATAGCGATAAACCAATCGAAACTAAATTAAGGCGTCAATTTAATTAGTAACAATCAATCACAAAATAAGGACAAGAAACAAAGAATTCTTGAATTAAAAATAAAATTTCAATTTGGCCCAAAGCCTCACAAAATTACGATTGAAAATTAAATCTCCCTTGAATCAGAAATTAAGACTTAGCCACACATGGTGGAAAAGCAATAAAAGCTGTAGACGGGAAGCAACATAAAAAAAAATAGAAACAAAACTAAAAAAAACAGAAACAAAACTAAACAAAAAACTCACTGCACTACACTTTCCTACACTTCAAAGAAGAACTGCACTATGAAATCCTCATTGCATACAACACCTTTTTATACTTGAAGGGGAGGAAAATATTTTCTAAAAATAGAATTATCCACTATTTAAACTTTGAATGTATGAAAAGTCTTCTCCAAAAATGGTGGCCATTTTTTTGTTTTTGTTGAAGACTTTGAAGAAGCTTGAGTTGAAGAAGTCCTCATATGCCACCTACCAGAAACAAACAAACTTATTATTTATTTTTTCAATTTATATATTTCTTATTTTTATATTGCTTTCTATTTAATTTTTATTTTATTTTCATTTCTCTCATTTTCATTTTCTTTAATTCTTTTTTTTGTCCTTTCAATTTTCAATTTTTCAATTTTTATTTCATTTCTTTTCCAATTTCATTTCAATTTATGAATTGTTTTTTAAACTAATTCTACTAAATATTTGACAATTTACTACCTAAACTAAATTAAACACAATTTTAACAATTAAGCACAATATTCAATTACAATGCCAGGAAATTAGATACAATAAATGTGATTAATTAATACTTATCAGAACTACTCATCTACTTATCTTATATGGAATGAGTGAATTTCATCTTGTGAAACAGATGTTCCCAGCTCCCTATTTGGTAAAGTCCCCAAAATGTTCCTAGCTCTCTATTTGGTTAAGTCTTCAAAATGGCCGCCACCGTCAATCACCGATATTGCAGCTACTTTCCACTGACGTCTACGAAATCCGTCGCAGTTGCCATGAGCCTTCTTGTTCGCTTGTCCTTTCGATTCACATCCTTGTTTCTGGACTGGTCCGACAATGTCCACTAACCCTGCCGACCACCAATTCCAACCACCACCTGTCGCACAAGGCTGATGAAGAGCCGACCAACTTGGTTTTGTTTGAAAGAAGCCTTATTTTTTTTTCTAAAGGTTTTGGGTTTTGAGTTTTAAAAAAAGAATTGTTTTGATCATTATTCTTTTTTGGTAATTGTGTTTTGTCAAGAACTCCTTGAGGACAATGAATCTTTGAAGGGCAGAGTATTGTGAGAGTACTATTAGGTTATTTTGGGATAGTAGTAAGGGTATTCAGGGTAATTAACTAGAGAGTCTTGTTATAGGAGTAGAGTTTGTAGAAAGGGGGGGGGGGGGGGGTCATAGTTTGGTAAGTTAGTTCTCAGTGGATTGGTTGTGGGAGAGACATAGCCCTCTCGAAAGGTTATCGATATTGTAATTTTCTTCATTGATATTGATATACACAGTAGTTTCTTTGTGCTCTTCGTATTTTCTGTGTTGGGATATCTAACATACTCCTATGACAACAAGGAAAAACAAATGCTTGAACAAAGCGAAACCAATTGATCCTACATCCTATCGAAGCCTAGTGGGATCTTTGCAATACCTCACCTTAACAAGGCCTGATATTGCCTACTCTATGAATAAAGTGTGCCAATACATGCAACGACCTCAACGACAACACTTAAGGGATGTCAAACGCATACTTCGCTATCTTAAACATACAATGAATCATGGCATTACTTTCCGTAAAAATAGTTCACTCTCTTTCTATGCCTTTTGTGATTAGAGATGTCCACGAGGCGGGGCCGGGGACGGGGAACGTTCCTCGGCCCCGACCCCACCCCCCATTTCATTTCCCATCCCCGTGAATTTTTTCATTTAATTTTGTGGGGATCGGGGCGGGGATTCCCCGATGAAAATTCGCGGGGATCAGGTTCCCTAAGGGAATTTTTGTTTTCATTCTATTTTTTTTGTTTTTTTTAATACTTTTTTGTTTTTATAATTTATTCTCAACCATAATAGAAATTCTTTCTAAATGAATAATTTTCAATATAATTTCTATTTAAAGAAAAAGTTATAAAATTTCCTAATAAAAACAATAATATACCATAAGTAAAAATATTATAATGTCGAAACAACTTAATTTCTAAAAATTCAAATTTAAATATTACAACATAGTCTTTAACTTTTTTTTTTATAAAACAAATAATCTTCAACTAATTCCTACTATAGTTTTTTTTTTTTAATTTTCTATTTATAGGTAATAATTATCATATATATATACTAATCGGGGCGGGGTCGGGGAATATATTCCCCGTCCCTGTTCCCGTCCCCATTTAGCTAACGAGGAGAAAACTTTCCCCATTCCTTCCCCCATTTCCCGTGTAATCGAGGATTCACTGTCCTCTTTGGGCGAGGCCCCGAGGGTTAAATGGACATCTTTATTTATGATGCAGATTGGGCAGGTTGTCCAATCACACGAAGAAACACATATGGATTTTGTGCCTTCCTTGGATCCAACATTATCTCTTGGTCATTCAAGAAGCAACCAACAGTATCTTGCTCAAGTATTGAGGTAGAATATAAGGCTCTAGCAAATGCTACATTAGAACTCATTTGGATAACATTACTTCTTCAAGATTTGGGTATTCCTCTTCATCGACCCCCATAATTATTCAGTGACAACATGAGTGCTTTGCAAATGTCCATCAATCCGGTCTTCCATGCTAGAACAAAGTACATTGAACTTGACTACCATTTTGTTTGAGAAAAAGTTGTTCTTGGCTCCTTAATATCACGATATGTCCCTTCCCATCAACAACTTGCAGATATCCTTACCAAATCCCTTTCAAAAACCATGCATCGTGAATTTACCAATAAACTTGGCATTTGAGATATCTCTACCTCCAGTTTGAGAACAAATGTTAAGAAAAATTCCTCTTAACCACAAGCCAGCACCTCGAAATACTTCATCGCAACCCCAGACCACACGCCACATCAGCAAAAAGTACCAGCCCAATTGGTCACATCAGCAAACACCCACATATCAGCAAATTAATAACACTGTACAACAAGCTTATCACAAATTTGCGATCATAATCTCAGCAATCCGTGATCTTAGCAAATTGTAGCTAAGCCTCCTTTATGCGCCAACACATGACAGCTCAACCTTGGAAGTTTTTAGACTGTAAGCTTGACCTGTCAATTAAGGAAAAAGACCGTTGGCAAATCAATGATAATTTCTGTCATTGATTTGCTCCTTTTGAAATGTTTAATTCACCTTCCTTTAGTAGGTTTTTCTAAAATTAGCTTTTTCCTTGTTCATCTTCTATGTGCCATGTATATGAAAGAATGGGAGAACTCACTTCCAAAACAATCAATGCCGTATACTTTTTTTTTTATTTCAATGAATTATACGAAAGTTCTCTTCTCCTCATTCTTTTGACCCACCCCTATACTCAAAACAATCTCTAAGCACCCACCCATCCCTATATTTTCTATCATACCTAAAATTTCTAAACCTGTGTGAACTTTGATTTTTTAAGTTTTCATAATATACTTTTTATTTTATAAAATTTAATATTAATGTAAAATTAGTACTAATTTAACAAAAATAACCAACCAAATTAAATAATCTATAAGCCAAAATTAAATAATTTTAATCTAAGTCAACAAATTAATTAAGTAGTCTCAACCTAGCTAAATCAACAAATTGAATTCATTGCAACCATTAAATAATTTCAACTTAAATCATCAAATTAAATTCAACAATCTCAACCTAAATCAACAAATTAAATTCATGAATAATTTCAACCTAAATCATTAAATTATATTCAATAATATCAACTTAAATCAACAAAATAATCTTAACTCTTAAATAAATTTATAGAATTTCAACCCCAAAATTAAACAATAAAAATTAGTACTAATTTTACAAATTAAACAATAAACAATCACAAAAATTAGAATTATTTAAATAAAAACAAAAACTTGCAGTGGAGTGGTAGCAGCTAGACGCGGACAACAGTGATGAACGCTTAGAGAGCAGCTAGGTAGAGGAGGTGACTAGGTGGTGGAAAAAAAAAAGACGGGGTTGGGCGATGGCAGAAGAGGAAGACTAAGAAGAAGAAGAAAGGAGTGGTGGCGAGAGAGAAGAAAACTAACAAGCAATAAGGGAGGAAAAAGAAAACTGAGAAGAAGCAAAGGTAGCGGCGACAAAGAGGGGGGAAGAAAGAGGAAGGCAAAAAAACGAAAGAACTAGGTGTTCACATGTGATTTCAACAAAGAATTATAAATGAGACACGTGTAAATAAATTTAATTTGTATTAATTTGAATGTAGTGAAGTACAATCTTTAATTTATTCCTTTGATTCTTCCTCTCAAATATACATCTATCTGGAGGGCTTTGCAGCTTGATCTCGAATGTGGATTTGTCTCAAGAGATTCGCAACTAGTGTCTCGAATGTGGATTTGTTTCGAGGGCTTTGCAGCTTGTTCTCGAATGTGAATTTGTCTCGAGGGCTTTTGCAGCTTGTTATGAAATGTGGACTTATTTTGAGGGCTTTGCAGCTTGTTCTCGAATGTGAATTTGTCTCGAGGGCTTTTGCAGCTTGTTCTCGAATATGGATTTACTTCGAGGGCTTTGCAGCTTGTTCTCGAATGTGTATTTGTCTCGAGAGCTTTGTAGTTTGTTCTCGACCTTCAGAGTCTTCTAGTCTTCGAGACTCTGGTTTAGAGAGTGTTTGATCTTCAAGAGTTTATGGAGTCTTCTGATCTTTGTTTCTGAATTCTCTCTAAGTTCTCTAGAGGGTTTCAATTTCTGAACCATTGAAATTGAGGAGGGAGCTCTCTATTTATAGAGTTTCTAAAGGCCTCCAAGTGGGCCTGGGCTTGTCAATTGGACTAGGTCTGGTTGACTTTGGGCTTAGCTTTTGGATTGGGTTTGGCTGACTTTAGGCCTAGCCCTTTGGACTTTCATCTAAAATTAGTTGAAATTTCACATAACCCAATTATATATTAGGATTTGCCATAATTTAATTTAGGGATCCTTGCAAAATTAATTAATCCCTAATTAAATATAATTTCATCATCAATGTTGAGTAATGACGTGGCAATTTCTGGTTGGCCAAAATTTCTATTCCAACAAAATACCCCTTTTCGAGATTTATGCACTAGTATGTGTAAGTGAATCTCGAAAAAAGATAATTTGGAATCAAAACTTAAGATGTTTGCTCCTAATTTGGACTCCATTTGATGTGTCAATCTAATCAAAATATGGAATTTGGTTCATAATTTTGATTTTTTTTTGACACTTTTTATGCCAATTTATCAAAATATGAATTTGGGTCAATATTTTGATTTTCTTATCCAACATAAAATTTTGATTTGAACTTAGTAGAATTTATGTTCCACCTTAATTCAAATTATGAACTTGGGGCAGAGTTAAAATTCTATCAATTTTTTTTTACTTGAAATTGGAATAGGATTTGGAGTTCTATCCAACATTTTTTTTATTTGAACTTGGAATAAAATTTGAAATTTACTCCAATTTTTATTTGGGATAAAATTTAAATTATGCCCAAAGTTTGGCTTTGAATAGAATTCAAATTTTACTTGCTTTGAATTTGGATCTTAACCAAATTTTGATTTGAGGAAATTTAGATTATGCCCAAATTTTGATTTTTTTGAGATAAAATTGAAATTCTACCATGATTTTGATTCCGATAGAATTAATTTTATCTAATTTTGATTTGGGATAAAATTTGGATTATGCCCAAATTTTGATTTTTTTTTAAAGATAAAATTGAAATTCTACCATGATTTTAATTTCGATAGAATTAATTTTATCTAACTTTTGATTTGGGATAATTTGGATTATGCCCAAATTTTGTTTTGTGAGATAAAATTGAAACTCTACCATGATTTTGTCTTTGATAGAATTAATTTTATCTAGTTTTTATTTTGGATAAAATTTGGATTATGCCCAATTTTTGATTTTTTTTTTGAGATAAAATTGAAATTCTACAATGACTTTGATTTCGATAGAATTAATTTTATCTAACTTTGATTTGGGATAAAATTTGGATTATACCCAAATTTTGTTTTGTGAGATAAAATTGAAACTCTACCATGATTTTGACTTTGATAGAATTAATTTTATCTAATTTTGATTTGGGATAAAATTTGAATTATGCCCAAATTTTAGTTTTTGAGATAAAGTTCTATCAAATTTCAACTTTGGATTTGGAATATAATTTTAATTTGGCTTGCAGTCAATTTTTAATTTGAGATAAACTATGCCAAAATTTTATTTGAGATGAAATCCTGCCCAATTTTGGTTTGGATTTTGGAATAGAACTTGAATTTGAGTTTGTAGTCAACGTACTCATCCCAAAATTCAAACTTTAATATCTCAAAATTTGAATCTTGTATGATCTTTGGATTCAACTTGGTTTTGATTTGATCTTCTTGGGCTTATCTTTGAATTTAAATTAGATGTTATTTTATCTTTTCCTCCACTATAAATAGAGGAGACAGGTTTTCCATAAATTTACATCAACAAAGAGTGAGTGAAGCTTCACATTGAGGAATGGGCAAGTCCCAAATTTTGATTTTTTTGATTTTTTTAATTTTCTTTAAGTGTGTATGGAAAACACACTCTTTTTTTTTTTTAACATTTGCAAGATTTGCAAATACTTTTACCATAGAAGAGAATATCATAATCCACAAAAAGGTAAAAAGGTAGGTAATTTTTTTTAATGTAATATAATACATGCTCCTTGTTGTTATTCTTGATTTGCAGCTAAGATGTTTTCTCCAACTTTGAGATGTCTTCGTCAACTATGAAGGTGATCAACCCCTTATTCAGGCGGAATTAAGGATGGTCCATCTTCCATCTTGTTTTACCTTTAGAAGACCAAAACCCTAACTCAGATGGAGTTAAATGCGGTCTTGTTTTACCTTTGGAAGACCAAACCCTAACTCAGATGGAGTTGAGGGCAGTCTTATTTTACCTTTGGAAGACCAAACCTTAACTCAGGTAGAGTTGAGTGCGGTCTTGTTTTACCTTTGGAAGACTAAACCCTAACTCAGGTGGAGTTGAGGGCAATTTTGTTTTACCTTCAACAGCTTCGACGTTTTCTTTAACTTTGAAGGTGACCAAACTCCTAGCTTAGGCTAAGGATGGCTCACCTTCACAGCTTCTTCTGCTTCAACATTGGAGGTGACCAAACTCCTAGCTTAGGCTAAGGATGGTTCACCTTCAAAGCTTCTTCAACGTCCTCGCCGCTTCAACTTTGAAGGTGACTAAACTTCTAGCTTAGGCTAAGGATGGTTCACCTTCATGTCTACTTCAACGTCCTCGTTGCTTCAACTTTGAAGGTGACCAAACTCCTAGCTTAGGCTAAGGATGGTCCGCCTTCCACTTTGTTTCATCGTTGTCCTGCTTCATCCTTGGATTCGTTCCAACCTTGGAGGTGACCAAATTCTTACTCAATTCCTAACTCAGGTGGAGTTAAGGATGACCCTTCTTTTGTTAGCTTCGCCCTTTTCTTTTTGCACTTTTTTTTACAACTTTTTTTTTTTTGCATTTTTTTTTAAACTTTTTCCTTAATTTTTTTTAGGAAACTTTATCTCACTATTTCTCTAAATAACCCTTATCCACCATCTAGGTAAATAAATATTTAATCCATTTTGTGAATTTTTTTTATCGAGATGCCCCTGGTGAAGTTTGTAAAGCAAGAATAAGGGTGACCAACTCCTGACCTTTTTCTCTCTACAATTCATCCTAGGAGTTCATCGTGACCAGGGATGACCCTTTCCTCCTTGTAGTCCAAGATAGGAGTTCATCCATGCTTTATGATGGAGAGGTACAAAGCCTCCAATCTTGATCGTGAAGCGATGGTAAACTCCCCTAACTTGAAGATGAAGCGACAAAAATCCTCGAACTTGAAGATGGCGGAGCGACAGCGAAGCCTTTAAACTTGGAGACAAGGCGATGACGCAGCCTTCGAACTTGGGGGTGGCAGGAGACAGTGCAACCTTCGAACTTGAAGAAGAAGCGACGATGAAGCGTTTGAACTTTGAGAAGAAGCGACGATGAAGCCTTTAAACTTGGAGAAGAAGTGATGACGAAGCCTTCGAACTTGGAGGCGAGGCGACGACGCAACCTTCGAACTTGGAAACGAAGCGACAACTCAACCTTCTAACTCGGAGATGGTAGGAGACAACGCAACCTTCGAACTTGAAGAAGAAGCGACGACGAAGCATTTGAACTTGGAGGCGAGGCGACAACACAACCTTCGAACTTAGAAAAGAAGTGACAACGCAACCTTCGAACTCAAAGACGGTAGGAGACGACACAACCTTCAAACTTGAAGAAGAAGTGACAACGAAGCCTTCGATCTTTGGAGTAGAAGCGACGAAAAAACGTTTGAACTTCAAGAAGAAGAGACGACGAATCCTTCAAACTTGACGACGAAGCGACGACGAACCCCTTTAACTTGGGAAGGAGCAAACAACAACGGACGAAGCCTCCTGACTTGAGATGAAGTGACGACCAAACCTCAAAACTTTGAAAGGAAGCAAAGAATCAAACTTGGAGGTAGAATGCCAAACTTGAAGGCAAAACGACGAACCTGCAATAAGTAGAATGCCAATCTTTGGAATGAGCGAGAGGCCAAACTTGAAGGCAAAACGTCGTACTTTGAACGACAACACTCAATCCTTGAATTTGAGCAACACTCAATCGATCTTAAACTTAAAATGAGCGAAGCTCGATCTTAAAATTGAAGCTAGTGAAGCCCTTTCACATGCATCTAAGGTATGTGGTGTCCCGTTTCAAGCTCGGGGTGGGGATGTTTTTTTTAGGAGATTGAACTTAAAAGTTTTTTTTCAAGTTGCCTACGTACCTTTAAGGAAAGGGATCAAGTCATGACGTAGTTCAAAGATTTTTTTTTTTACGTTCACCTTTTAAGCTCATGCGGGCCAAGAGCATCGTGCAGTTTAGGCTCTTGCGATAAGGAGCTTTCTTTACATCTTAGATATTATTGTCCTCATCATGGTCTTGAATAAATCCTTCATTTGCAGGATTTGTTAAGACTATGAGATTTTTCTTCACCTTCAAGGAACTCTCCATGTTTATGAGGATGAAGAACTTTCTTTTCATATGTGAAGGAACAAGACTGTGAATCTTTTTGCCATTGTTCACTTCATCGAACAATTCGGCTTCTAAGGCCTTCATCTTCCTTTCATATTGATCGTTTGTTACTTTGAGGCGATCAAAAATAGATGTTGAAGGTTGATTTCTCTTCGATGTGGAGACGCTTAGCCTTTTGAAGACTGAAGCTGGACATTTATTTTCTTCTTTTGTTGCAGCCATACTTATCCTTTGAAAGACTGAATGTGAGTAGTTGAAGACTTGATGCGATAGAAGACATAAGTCCTTTGCTTGACTACCATTGAATCAGCAACTTCTTCCACATCTATGCAATATGAACTTGCCAAGTTTTTTTCCTTTTTTTGCAACAGAAAAGAAATCTCTTGGGAATAATTCCTTTAAGGTCATCGGTTGGTGAGGTTGGGAAGAATTTTTATTTCCTTTTCTCTCATGTGTAGGCTTCCTTGGATCATCCTTTCTTTGATGCCTATTCTTTATTCTAAATGAGCAATATTCTTTCTGAACAACATGTTGTCCTGATTTTTTCTGACAAGACATAACAATCCAATCTTTATCTTGATCTTTGATAGCCTTGACCACGTCTTGAAGTTTGTTTCTTGGTACCTCAGGTTGAAACCAAATAGATATAGGCTCCAAGGTTCCAAATTGGACTAGGTGCACTTCTTGATCATGAAGGGGACTATAATGTATTTGACTGCACATATTTGTTGTTATTGCAGCATGATTTGTTTGAGCTAATCCATCGAGGTCTAGCTCAATTTTTCCTTCTTTAGCTAATCTTCGAATTAACTCTTTTAGGACAAAACATTTTTTCATTGGATGATTGATAACTCGATGATACTTACAATAGTTGGGATCATCGACTTTCTCCATCTTTTCTGGCCGTTTACACTCTGGAAGTTCTATCAGTTGTGTGACTAGTAGTTGTTCCAACATGTCAGGAATGTTAGAATCAGGAAAAGGATAGACTCTTTTTTGTCTTTCCTTCAAAGTTAAGCGACGCCTTCCATTTTCTTGTTGCTCTCCATTCTTCTTGTTTTTTCCTTTTGAAGACAACTTAAGAGGGATTGTATTGATAACCATAGCTTCTTCTGAAGTATTGTGGATGTCATTTCTCTCTGTTCTTTTGTCAGGGATTAGAAGGTCTGTATCTCCTCGACTAACAATACTTAGCTCCATGTCGTGGGCACGAGTTGCTAGTTCTTCAAAGGTGCAAGGCTTTATACCTTGGAGGATGTAAAGAAGTTCCCAATGCATGCCTTGAATGTACATCTCCACAACTGATAGTTCAGTGAGACGATCTTTGCAATCGAGACTCATGGCTCTCCAACAACTTATGTAGTCGATAATGGGTTCACCTTTTCGTTGTCTAGTTTTGGTGAGCTCAAACATGCTAACGGTGTGTCTTGTGTTGTCGAATCGATTGAGAAACTCTTTTTCGAACTGTTCCTAATTGTCTATTGACTCGGATTCCAAGTCAGTGTACCAATAAAAAGCATTCCCCTTAAGTGTCCGGGCAAACTGTTTAACTAATAGATCTCCTCGTGTACCAGCATTTTTGCATGTCTCGATGAAATGAGCAACGTGTTGCTTAGGGTTGCCTTTTCCATCAAATTATTGGAATTTTGGTGGTTGAAATCCAGTTGGCATCCTCAAATTATCGATTCTCTTAGTATATGGTTTAGAATACAAGAGATAACTTTGAGAAGCCCCACCATACTGAGCTCTAATGGAGTTTGTTATCATGTCCTGAAGTTGTTGGATAGATAATGTAACGATCGAAGTAGAGTGTTGTGGTTGATCTTCTTGCACAACGACCGTCTCTTTATTGCGATCTTTGACGATGGGAGTTTGACTTGACTCAGCGAAATTTGGGTTCTCAATCTTGCTCTTTAAGTATGCAATTTGAGAATCTCTTTCTTCGATTGCCTTCATCAAGGTATTAATTTGCTGTTGCATCTCTGTCATTCTTTCCTCCACAGTGCTTGCTTTAGTTGTCATGACGGACACTACGTCAGAATCAAGATCGAACAAGGGTTAAACTTAATAGAAAACTTGTTGTTAGTCGATGGCCCCGACAGTGTCATTACTTCACCTGCAATAGAAGCTTTATCGTCTTGTAGTCTCAGTTCATTAGAGCAACTATAGGTAATAGAACCCGTGTACGAGTTGCTCATGACAACAGTCATCGAAGAAGTCTTTTTGGATGACTGATGCGTTTGCTAGAGCAATGTGAACAATTGTGCACTTTAGAGTGTCAATGTGCAAGTGTACACATCTTTTTTATAGCAAGTGGCAAGTAAAATTATCGTATCCTCGGAGACTATTGATCTTTCTACTGAACCCAAATTAATTCTCAGTAACTCGGTTGGTAACCATTCAAAATTATCGATAGAGATGCAATAAAAGAAATCATAAATGCTGGAACAAAAGTAATGCTAAAGCAATAAACAACAGAGTAGAGGTTCAGAAAACAGGTAACGCTTAACTTGTGCTTTAATTAAACGAAAGGCTCGGATTAGAGGTAAGTCATGCATTAGCTAAGTTATAAACTGAGTACACATTCATTCCAATCGATTCACTACAGACTACACGGTATTCTCCCGAATCACCGAATGTATGCTGTCGCAAATAAATTACTTCAGCACAATAAACCCTCTGCACTTTACGTGCGTTAGGCAAGTGGCTATCCCTAACCTACCCACTTAGTCAGCAACTAACCTTAACGAGAGGCTAACGTGGTTTTTAAGTTTTCAGCCCCTCCTATTCTTCCCAGAAATCAGAGGGACAGTGTTCGAAACGGCTGGCCAAGCGGAAACAAACTAAGAATAAACCCCTTAAAAACCAAACCGAAGGAGATGAAAGCTACTCAACTATAACATTAGCTAATAACAATCATCCTCTAATCCTCACCTTAGAGTGATTAGTTCATGCTACAGTGAAAACGGAAAAACAGTAGAAATGGAAAACATAATGAAAATAAAACAGAAAACGATTAAAAGACAGTAGAAATTGTAGCAGGAGAAGTCGAAATGCTGCCCCAAGTTTCTTGCCACAGCAACGGCGTTGCTCCGACTGGGATCCTTCCGTTTTTGGCAAAACTCCGGTGAAGGCTCCTGGTCGAAACTCTCCTCTGCTGCTCCTTCTCTGTTATTTCGGGATCAACACCTCTATTCTCCTCTCTCCCAATATGCCCAACAAAAAACGGCTGCTCCCATTATAATAGTCACCCTTTATGAAAACGAGGGCTGACTGGGCTTGATCTAGTGACGTGGCGGCCTCTGATTCGTTGAAAGCAGTTGACTGGACTGACAGATGCCAGCTCAATTAATGAATACAGCTTCCACGTGCGAATTTCGTAAAAGCCTAATGCGCGAAATTTGCTCCAGCAATTAATTGTAAAACTGCTGTTCTTGGCTTCTTAAGTCCTCCTTAATCCACCCTGATTTAATCACATAAAAGGCCTTAATTAGATAAATTTGCTCTAATAAAAATATTACTATATCAAAATTACTCCTAGAGCAAAATGACTCCAAGCTAGGGAATTTCCAAGAATTATAGAGATAAAATATAGAAATTTAGCCCAAAAATACAAACATATAACTCTTAATTTAAGAGTTATCAAACCCCCAAACTTGAATCATTACTCGTCCTCGAGTGATGCTTCCTTCACCTATACATGTCAAAAGTTACTTCTACTTGACCACTGAATTCTTATATGCATTCCCACCATTATAGTGATGCTCCAGTATCAAACTTGCTCCTTCAACTCAATACATACTGTCCTGCTTCAAGATTTCAAATTATGTTCTTTTGCACATGCCTAAGAATTAACTAGACATCTTTTAGCTCCAAAGCTTTTATCACTTAGAAGTTCTAATCCTCAAACTCATTATGCAATCCCAAACCAAACTTACACAAGAGTGCTTCATCTCTAAGACTAATCTTTTAAACTAGCACAAAACTTGCACTTTTCTTTTCTTTTCTTTCTTTTTTTTTTTTTAATTTTTTAATTTTATTATTATTTTTTTTTTTTACTACTCTCTTGGAGATCCTTGAAGTCATAGCCCTATTTCTTGGAATGACAACATTTTATGATGTCGTTCACCCTAGCTTTCAGGCTCATCACCTCATAGGCATAACACTCATTCCACTTCTTTTCTAAGATTGGCCCTCATGTCACTTCCCTCTTGCTTCTCAGAATGGCAACATTTTATGATGAAACTCACCTAAGCTCTAGGAGAGTTGTGACTATTAGGCTAACACTCATCCCTTGCTTCCTTTTTCTTTTTTTTTTTTTCTTTTTCTTTTCAAAGCTTCTTCATGCAGCTTATACCTTCGTTCCAGAATGCTAACACTTTTTGGTGAACACATCTAGCTACGAGCACAAGCTACACAGAGATTGCTCTAGCAAAACCCTTTTTTCTGAGCTAACTTTTTTTTTTTTTTTTTTTTTTTTATAACCTAACAGGCTGGGTTTGCTTGCAAGGGAGATGAGTGCATCTTAGGAGTAGAAGAGGAGCGCTCCCTAAGAGTATATCCTAAAAAAAAACAGGCAAAATCTTCAAAAATGCTCTAGCAACTTCAACACGGCCCCCCCAAACTTAAATCGCTCATTGTCCCCAATGAGAGAAAGTAAAGGGAAGACCCCCAAACTTATTTCAAGCTGGCTAAACAGACTAGAATTGGACAGGAAAGTAAACTTGGTATTACTTGGTTGGGAATGAGCATTCCTAGACTTCTAAGGTTTAAAAGGAATGGCTCTATAAGAATCTATTTAAAACTAGGACTTCTTGTGCAAAAGATTCAATAATCTCAAATGCTAAATCATCAGCAATCATCCAGCAGCTTTGAATACAGGAACAAATTTGACTAAGCAGAAGAATTCAAGGTACAAGCAGAGCACAGCTAATTAACATGCAGTTTCTAATTATGCTCAAGCAATCTAATTGCTTCAACAACAAGCTTAGGCAAGAACAATTCATTCAACACTTAATTTAAGAGCAAGGAGGCTGAAACAACATGTGCTTTCAATTACTATTAGCATAGGAGATCATGACTACAGAATTAACTATGAGCAGCTTTTCTTCTTCTCAATCTAAGTCCTAACTTCTAAAAACTTAAACTTAAACAAAACAAGAACAACTACTAAAGCAGAAATAAACATAAGCAACAACTAAGTAAAGACAAACAAAAGTAAACAGATAGCAAATGGTTAAGGAAGACAGACTACATCCTTTCTCCTTCTTCTTCGGATGAGTCTTCGATATTTTCTTCTTCAAATGGCAGATCAACAGATGGCGGCATCCAAGGGGTCAGTACTTCTTCTGGGAAAGCAGGAAAAGCAGGGAATGGCTTTTGGAAATTGTTGAGCAAGGCCTTCTTAATAGCTGAGTCTCTTCTTCGAGCGTACAACCAGAATGTTTGCTGTTGTATTTCTGCATGCTCAATCCGCTGCAGCAATTGTTGTTGCAACTCCAACAGCTTGTCAACTCCTCTCAGAAGACCTCCAGCTTGATAGCTTCCTTCCCTTCTCTGCAAGCGCTGAATGCTGCTTGGATTAATGACACCCTTATCAAAGAGTATGTCATCCTCAGGGTGTTTAGGCACTCCCGCCCGATCACACAGCATTGTGATAGTGTTTGGGAAGAATAACTTCCCAACTTTCTTCTTTGCACAGCTCTCAATTTGCGCCGAGATAATCTTCCCCACATTCACGCTTAACCCCTTCAGAATTGCAAAAGTCAGTAGGATTCTTGCCATTGATACCGTCGAGTCATGGGTGGTCGGAATAAGGTGGAGCTTGACAAAGGCCAACCACACATTTGCTTCGTTGTTGAGATATGCTGCTTGGAAGGTTCTTGTTCCACCACTTGATATCCTCCACTGAGCATTTCCTACTCTCACCTCCTTTACTGCCGCATTTAACTGTTCCACAGAAGGAGCAGTAATCATCTCATTAAACAATGCGTGGGGGAAGTCCTCGAGATGGTATAGATCGTTAATGGCCTCTGGTGACCAATCGACTGGGACTCCACGAACTATGGCCAAATACCCCTCCTTTGGGTCCAAGTTTGCATAAAATTCCCTAACGACCTGCATTCGTGCTTCACTTGGCTGTTTTGCAAACTGCTGCCAACCCAGACTCTCAATTTTAGAGCTTAAAAATTTCGGTAGCATGGTCAAATCAGAACTGAATCCTTTCTCCGGTAGAAATTCTTTCTTCTTCAAATCATTGTATTTCTTCTTTGCGATAGAGGAAATAAACCTTTCCCAAGGAAATTCCGTACCTTCCTCCACCTTTTTCTTGCCTTTTTTCTTCGCCTTGGCTGCCATTGCTGCAGCATCCTGCTCTTCTGGCTCCATTTCTTCTGTTGTCATCTCCTCTGCCGCAGATGCTTTAGCAACTCGCTTTCTTTTCTTCCTCTTCTTTTTGGATTTCTCTGGCGACTGTTCAATTATCGCTTCATCGATCACTAGGCTTTGCACAGGTGGTTCTTCTATCTCTTGGGTTTCTTCATGCTCTTGCATTTTTTCTGCTTCAGGAATTTCTTCTCTTTCCACATTCTCTTCTATGTCTTCGATAGGTCTTTCCTCTTCCACATGTTCTTGAACAATGACCTCTGTTTCAGCAACTTCTTCACTTTCGACCGGCGGTTCTGGCGATGCCTCTTTCACCACCTTCTTCTTTTTTTTCTTTGGTGATCTTCTCTTTTCTTGCTCTGGAATGACCTCGGCTTCTACCGGCTCAGAAGGTTCACCTTCCTTAAGCTTTGACAGGCGCGTTTTTGCTGGCATTTTTCCGGCGAGAAAAATAGAATTTTCAGAGCTAAAGTATTCGGGTTGAGGTAGCAAAGATGATGGGCAAATCGAAGGGCTAGGGTTCAATTTAAGGACAATGACTAGGAGGGTATACTGGTCTTTTCCCCCATATTTTCAAATTCAAAATCCCTCAAAAATCGCCTTGACTAACGTCATACCCCTTGAAAATTGCTGACAGCATCAAATTTGATCATAAAACCCATATCGGTTTCCCATATATTTTTGCTGCCACACTCTCTGCATGCTTCTGTGAGATTAATCCCCAACCACTCATTTAAAAAGATTCCGAAAATTGCTCTGTCTTTAAGATTGCCGTACCAACTGCCTTTAATTCCTTAACCGAAAAAGGAATTTTTCTCTGTCCTTCCCCTTTTAAAAAAAATCTGTTTCCCCTTTTATTTACAAACTCACAAAAGACAAAATAAATGATCTGCACAATAAAGAAAACCATTAAACTCCTAAAGTAAATAAAATAAAATAAAATAAAACTCAATTAACACAATAAATTCTGGAGCGTAAAAATATTAAATAATACACAATGCTCCAGCAAAATATTTGCTTCGTCATTCTTCCTTCAAACTCAGGGAAGCAAGCTTCCGCTGAATTTCTCCTCCCCAATAATGTTTGATGCGATGGCCGTTCACCTTGAATGTTCTGCCATCTTTCTCATCCTGCAAAGTTATTGCGCCATAGGGAAATACCTCCACAATTGTGAATGGACCAGACCATCTAGACTTAAGTTTTCCTGGAAATAATTTTAGTCTAGAATTGAACAGTAAAACTCTTTGTCCTTTCTCAAAATGCTTCGGCAAAAGCCTTTTATCATGCCACAATTTAGTTTTCTCCTTGTATAGCCTGGAACTTTCATAAGCAGCATGCCTCATCTCATCTAACTCATTAAGCTGCAGCAACCTTAATGCTGCATCATAAGTATAGTCAAAATTCAACTTTTTCAAGGCCCAAAATGCTTTGTGCTCTAACTCTACAGGTAAATGACAAGCTTTACCAAAGACTAACCTATATGGTGACATACCTAAAGGTGTTTTGTAAGCTGTCCTATATGCCCAAAGAGCATCTTCCAACCTATTGGACCAATCCCTTCTATTTGGATGCGCAACTTTTTCAAGTATTCCCTTTATCTCTCTATTTGACAACTCTATTTGGCCATTTGCTTGTGGGTGATAAGGTGTTGAGACCCTATGCTTAACATGATATTTTGCTAATAAATTGCCAAGCATTTTGTTAATAAAATGGGTCCCTTCATCGCTAATTAAAACTCTAGGTGTGCCAAATCGTGTAAAAATGTGCTTATGCATGAATTTCAAAACAGTTTTAGCATCATTTACAGGACAAGCCACAGCCTCAACCCACTTTGATACATACTCAACAGCCATTAAAATATAGTAATTGCCAAAAGAAGAAGGAAATGGTCCCATGAAGTCTATACCCCAAACATCAAACAATTCAACTTCTAAAATGTAAGTTAAGGGCATTTCATCTCTTTTTCCTATCATTCCTCTCCTTTGACAAGTATCACATGTTCTACTAAAAAAATGTGCATCTTTAAAAATTGTGGGCCAATAAAAACCTGATTGGAAAACTTTTGCTGCCGTGCGTTGCCCTCCAAAATGTCCACCGTATGGAGAAGCATGGCAATGCTCAAGAATTGATTGAATTTCACTTCCAAAAACACACCTTCTATAAATATTGTCAGCACAATGTCTAAACAAATATGGATCATCCCAAAAGTAAAATTTTACCTCATGGAGAAACTTTTTCAATTGCTGTTTAGACAATTCAGAAGGTAAAATGTTAGCAGCCAAATAATTAGCAAAATCAGCGTACCAAGGAATTTCATTGTCTAGCACTTCTGAGACTACCAACAATTGTTCATCTGGAAATGCATCTGTTATCTCAGGTTGCTGTAGCAATTGTTGATGCTGCTCCACTCTAGAGAGATGATCAGCCACTTGATTCTCCGACCCTTTCTTGTCTTTTATCTCTAAGTCAAACTCCTGCAAAAGCAACACCCATCTTATTAGCCTTGGCTTAGCATCTTTTTTCGCCAACAAGTATTTTAAGGCCGCATGATCGGTATAAACCACCACTTTGGTCCCAATGAGATAATATCTGAATTTCTCCAAAGCAAATACCACAGCTAGCAGCTCTTTCTCTGTAGTGGTATAATTCAACTGAGCTTCATTCAAGGTTTTGCTGGCGTAATAAATTAGATGGATGGTTCTGCCATTTCTTTGCCCCAGCATAGCTCCTACTGCATAGTCACTTGCATCACACATTACTTCAAATGGCATACTCCAATTTGGTGCAGCAATGATTGGTGCGGAAACTAATGTTGTCTTCAAGGTGTTAAATGCCCTTACACATTCCTCAGAGAATTGGAATGGTCGATTGACTTCCAGCAAAGTACAGAGCGGCTTGGATATTTTTGAAAAATCCTTTATGAATCTTCGATAAAATCCAGCATGCCCAAGAAAACTCCGGACTCCTTTGACTGATGATGGTGGCTCCAACTTTTCAATGATCTCTACTTTTGCTTTATCAACTTCAATTCCTGCCTCAGAAATTTTGTGCCCAAGGACAATTCCTTCATTGACCATGAAGTGACATTTTTCCCAATTTAACACCAGGTTAGTCTCTTCACATCTCTGCAATACCTTACCCAAATTTTCTAAACAGGATTGAAAAGATTCTCCAAATACTGAAAAATCATCCATAAATACCTCCATTATAGACTCCACCATATCTGAAAATATGGCCATCATGCAGCGTTGAAAAGTTGCTGGAGCATTACACAACCCGAAAGGCATTCTTCTGAAGGCGAATGTTCCATAGGGGCAAGTAAATGTTGTTTTCTCCTGATCTTGAGGAGCAATGGTGATCTGATTATACCCCGAATACCCATCAAGAAAACAATAATAAGCTTGCCCTGCCAACCTATCCAACATCTGATCAATAAACGGCAGTGGAAAATGATCTTTCTTGGTGGCTTTGTTCAATCTCCTATAATCCATACAAATCCGCCAACCTGTTACTGTTCTAGTTGGAATTAACTCATTAGCTTCATTAACAGTCACAGTCATACCTCCCTTTTTAGGAACACACTGCACAAGACTTACCCAATTGCTATCAGCAATTGGATAAATGATTCTAGCATCCAACCATTTGATCACTTCCCTTTTAACTACTTCCTTCATTGCAGGATTAAGCCTTCTTTGATGTTCAATGGTTCTGAAATTTCCATCCTCCAAATTAATTTTATGCATGCAAAAGGAAGGACTTATACCCTGTATATCTGCCAATGTCCATCCAATTGCCTTCTTGTATTGCTTCAGCAATTCTAAAAGCAGTAGCTCATCCTCGGGTGAAAGATTTACTGAAATAATGATTGGCAAAGTTCCTTTTTCTCCCAGGTATGCATACTTTAAATGTGTAGGGAGGGGTTTCAATTCTAACTTAGGAGGCACCTTGATTGATGGTTGAATTGGTGGAGATTCTCTATCTGCCAACTCCAATGATTCAAATAACCTCCTATTCCCTGGAAATTCTGCCACACTATTCACTTCAGATCTTTTGCTGCAGCAGTCTAAATCTTCTGTTGAAATCTCTTCAAACGTTAGATCATGCTGCTCTAGCAAATTAAGCTCAAAATTTTCCTTTATCACATCATCAAGGATGTGAATAGCTGAACACTGTTCTCTCTCCGCTGGGCATTTCATAGCATCTAACACATTAAATTTCACCTCCTGATCATCCACAGTCAATGTAATGGTACCCTTAGCCACATCCACTACTGTACCTCCAGTTGCCAAGAAAGGTCTCCCTAAAATGATTGGTACCTCTTTGTCTGCTTCATAGTCCAGAATGATGAAATCAGCTGGAAAAATAAATTTATCCACTTGTACCAAAATATCTTCAATCTTCCCTTCAGGATATGTGATTGACCTATCAGCTAACTGTAAAGTTACAGTGGTTGGTCTTGCCTCTCCAATGCCTAATTTCTGAAAAATAGACAGTGGCATAAGATTTATGCTGGCACCTAAATCACAGAGGGCTCTTCCTACTTCTTTTCCTCCAATTGACACTGGTATTGTAAATGATCCAGGATCTCGAAGTTTAGGAGGAATAGGATTTGCAACTATAGCACTACATTCTCCTGATAATGGTACAATTTCATACTCACTTGGCCTCTTCTTCTTGGTGAGCATATCCTTAAGGAACTTCGCATACTTTGGCATTTGCTCAAGAGCTTCTACCAAAGGAATGTTTATATGAAGCTGCTTAAAGATATCGAAGAATTTCTTGAACTGCTGATCCTGATTTTTCTTCTTTAATCGCTGAGGAAATGGTGGTGGTGGTGGCACAAATGCTGGACTCACAGTAGCTGGCTTCTGTGTTACTGCTGAACGTTTTGCTCCAGCACTGTCTTCTGCTTCAGCATTCCCAGTATCCTTTGTTTTCTCAACATCCTCTGTACTCTCAGCATTCTCTGTTTCTTCCAGAATCACATTTTCAGGCTCAACTGTGTCTTCCTCTGTCTGCACTGCTGATTCTTTACTTTTCTGCTTTTGCTTGCTCATATTTTCTGTTACAGCAAGAGGTCTTCCACTCCTCAACTCAATCGCTTGTACTTGTTCTTTACCTTCTCTTTTTGGAGTCTCAGTGTCTGAAGGAAGTTTTCCCTGAGGTCTGGCCTTCAACTCACTTGCTAATTGTCCCATTTGAATTTCTAAATTTCTCAAGGAGGCTTGTTGGCTTTGAATTACCGCATCATTCTTGGCCATATACTCCTTCATGAGGCTCTCCAAAGAGGTTCCATGAATTGATTGATTAACAGGCTTTTGATGTGGAAACTGTTGATTTTGCTGCTGTGAAAATCCGGGAGGATACTGCATTCTTTGATGACTTTGATTTGCTGCAGCATTACTTCCTTGACCACTCCAAGAAAAATTTGGGTGGTTTCTCCATCCTGGGTTATATGTGTTGGAATACGGGTTGTTCTTCAGCATATTTTGATTTCCAACATAATTTACCGAAGCTGGGTTTCCAGGACAGAATTCAAACGTATGCGCTTCCCCACAGTAAACACATGATTCTGCTGTGACTTGATTAACTGAGGCAGCATTCTGTGACACATTCCCCATTGACATGTTCTTCAAAATATTTGCCATGGAAGCAATTTGGGCACTTAATGATGATAATGCATCAACTTCCAACACTCCCTGCTTCTTCTTCCCAGGGGTGCTTCTTACATCTGCCCACTGAGAACTATTGGTAGAAATTCTCTCCAAAATCTCATAGGCTTCATTAAAAGTCTTTGAAAGCAGAGCTCCATTTGCTGAAGCATTTACCATGTTCTGAGTATCCAAATTCAATCCGTTGTACAGTGTTTCCATTTGGATGCAATGTGGTAGACCATGGTGTGGGCACTTTCTTAGTAATTCTTTAAACCGTTCCCATGCTTCACTAAATGTCTCATCATCATACTGCCTGAATGCTACTATTTCAGCTCTATACTTGGCATTCTTCGTTGGTGGAAAATACTTAATCAAGAATTTCTCTGCCAAATCGTTCCACGAAGTGATAGATCCAAGTGGAAAAGTATTCAACCACGCCTTTGCTGCATCTCTAAGAGAATATGGAAATAATATCATCCTAAGTGCGTCTTTTGATACTCCTTGCTTCTTAAATGAATCACTCACACTTAGAAAAGACTTAAGATGCAAATGTGGATCTTCAGAAGGTAAACCATGGAATTGTCCCACCGTTTGCAACATTTGAAACATAACTGGCTTCATCTCAAAATTTGCTGCTTCAATTTCTGGTCTAGCAATTCCAGGATATAATTCATCAAATGTGGGTACTGCATAAGCCCTAATAGCTCTTTCCCTGTCATTGGCTAAAAGAACAGGATTCTCATCCATATTTCCCTGATTAACTGGTCGATTTCCTCTCAATTCAGGTTGTGGTTGATTCTCATCGATAGCAGGTCCTACTCGGGGTCCAGGCGGTATAAGTGGATCTTGTCTTTCCATTCGATATCGCCTATCTCTTTGACCAGCTCTTTGAGCTCTTCTCCTTAAATGAAATGTTCTCTCAATTTCTGGATCAATTCGAAATTCCAAGTCAGAAGACTTGTTCATACACCACTAACACACCTGAAAGTAAAACCAAACAGCTAATTCAGATTCAATTAAGCACCAGTTACCAAAAATCAATTTAAGTAAAAGAAAAATTGAATGGTCCCCGGCAACGGCGCCAAAAACTTGATGCGTTTGCTAGAGCAATGTGAACAATTGTGCACTTTAGAGTGTCAATGTGCAAGTGTACACATCTTTTTTATAGCAAGTGGCAAGTAAAATTATCGTATCCTCGGAGACTATTGATCTTTCTACTGAACCCAAATTAATTCTCAGTAACTCGGTTGGTAACCATTCAAAATTATCGATAGAGATGCAATAAAAGAAATCGTAAATGCTGGAACAAAAGTAATGCTAAAGCAATAAACAACAGAGTAGAGGTTCAGAAAACAGGTAACGCTTAACTTGTGCTTTAATTAAACGAAAGGCTCGGATTAGAGGTAAGTCATGCATTAGCTAAGTTATAAACTGAGTACACATTCATTCCAATCGATTCACTACAGACTACACGGTATTCTCCCGAATCACCGAATGTATGCTGTCGCAAATAAATTACTTCAGCACAATAAACCCTCTGCACTTTACGTGCGTTAGGCGAGTGGCTATCCCTAACCTACCCACTTAGTCAGCAACTAACCTTAACAAGAGGCTAACGTGATTTTTAAGTTTTCAGCCCCTCCTATTCTTCCCAGAAATCAGAGGGACAGTGTTCGAAATGGCTGGCCAAGCGGAAACAAACTAAGAATAAACCCCTTAAAAACCAAACCGAAGGAGATGAAAGCTACTCAACTATAACATTAGCTAATAACAATCATCCTCTAATCCTCACCTTAGAGTGATTAGTTCATGCTACAGTGAAAACGGAAAAACAGTAGAAATGGAAAACATAATGAAAATAAAACAGAAAACGATTAAAAGACAGTAGAAATTGTAGCAGGAGAAGTCGAAATGCTGCCCCAAGTTTCTTGCCACAGCAACGGCGTTGCTCCGACTGGGATCCTTCCGTTTTTGGCAAAACTCCGGTGAAGGCTCCTGGTCGAAACTCTCCTCTGCTGCTCCTTCTCTGTTATTTCGGGATCAACACCTCTATTCTCCTCTCTCCCAATATGCCCAACAAAAAACGGCTACTCCCATTATAATAGTCACCCTTTATGAAAACGAGGGCTGACTGGGCTTGACCTAGTGACGTGGCGGCCTCTGATTCGTTGAAAGCAGTTGACTGGACTGACAGATGCCAGCTCAATTAATGAATACAGCTTCCACGTGCGAATTTCGTAAAAGCCTGATGCGCGAAATTTGCTCCAGCAATTAATTGTAAAACTGCTGTTCTTGGCTTCTTAAGTCCTCCTTAATCCACCCTGATTTAATCACATAAAAGACCTTAATTAGATAAATTTGCTCTAATAAAAATATTACTATATCAAAATTACTCCTAGAGCAAAATGATTCCAAGCTAGGGAATTTCCAAGAATTATAGAGATAAAATATAGAAATTTAGCCCAAAAATACAAACATATAACTCTTAATTTAAGAGTTATCAATGACATTACTTCACTTGTATGTTGAGATGAAAGAAAGAGATAAGAAGTAGAGATGGTCCACCGAGCGTGCCAATTTGTTCACACATGATTTCAACAAAGAATTATAAATGAGACACGTGTAAATGAATTTAATTTGTATTAATTTGAATGTAGTGGAGTACAATATCTAATTTGTTCCTCTAATTATTCTTCTCAAATGTACATTTGTCTCGAGGGCTTTGCAGCTTGATCTTGAATGTGGATTTTCTCGAGAGCTTTGTAGCCTGTGTCTCGAATGTGGATTTGTTTCGAGAGCTTTGCAGCTTATTCTCAAATGTGAATTTGTTTCGAGGGTTTGTGCAGCTTGTTCTCGAATGTGAACTTATTTCGAGGGCTTTGTAGCTTGTCCTCGAATGTGAATTTGTCTCGAGGGCTTTTGCAGCTTGTTCTCAAATGTAAATTTACTTCAAGGGCTTTGCAACTTGTTCTCGAATGTGGATTTGTCTCGAGAGCTTTGTAGTTTGTTCTCGACCTTCAGAGTCTTCTAGTCTTCAAGACTCTGGTTCAGAAAGTGTTTGATCTTCAAGAGTTTAGGGAGTCTCTGATCTTTGTTTCTGAATTCTCTCTAAGTTCTCTAGAGGATTTCAATTTCTAAAACCTTGAAATGGAGGTGGGAGCTCTCTATTTCTAGAGTTCCTGAAGGTCTCCAGGTGGGCTTGGGCTTGTCAATCGAACTAGGCCTAGTTGACTTTTGGCCTAGCTTTTGGATTGGGCCTAGCTGACTTTAGACCTAGCCCTTTAGACTTTCGTCTGAAATTAGCCAAAATTTCACATAACCCAATTGTATATTAGGATTTGCCATAATTTAATTTAGGGATCTTTGCCAATTTAATTAATCCCTAATTAAATATAATTTCGTCATTACTGTTGGGTAATGATGTGACAATTTCTGATTGGCCAAAATCTCTATTCCAACACTAGGATTTTAATTTTAAAGATCTGCATATGCTTTTTAAAATGTGTAAAAAAAAAAAGGCACATTTTGCTAATGGTTAAGAAATATAGTTGACAAAAGTACTGGCAGATCTGCTGACTGATAAAGAGCTTGTCGAAGGCTCTATCAAATAAAATTATTAACCAGACCTTTACAATTTGTAGTAGTAATGGCCAGGGTTGATCTCAGGGATTGGATTTCTTAGCTTAATTAAGTACTACAATTACCAATGCTCAATTTTATATAGAGAACCTAACTTTAGATTGGAATAAGATTAAACTAAATTAACTATTTACAAAGGTTAGAGACCATGTAGAGAGACTAGTGAAGATTGCATTACATGAAGTGCAACTATGAATTTGATTAAAGAATTATAGAATATGCAACAACCTTAAGCCAAGAATGACTAAAATATGCAATTGACTCTCTCAAGCCCAATTGAACTCATGTAAAGTAGTAAATCATCCTCTCGGTCTATTTCTACACCTAAACATGGCATTATGAAATTCTTTTAATGGCTTCTAATATTAACCTATTCATTCTCATGCAATAGATTAATTATAGTCATGCATCTAAGTTTTTTAGTTAAATTTACTTTCTCAAGCTAAATTTAACTTAACATGCAAAGCTATGGCCAAAAGCTTAGAAAATTGATTTGAGATGCATAAAAGGCATTACGATATAATACAATTCAAAAAACCAAACAAAGTTTAAAAGTACAATCATCCAAGAGTCTAAGATACTCAAAATTACATTCAATATTCAATCCAATAAATCCTAAAGTTCAAGAAACAAAGTAAAGGGAAAAGAGAAAAAACTGGAAGTCGCGTGCCAACACTTGTTCCCGTCGTGATGTCCCGCGATCTCGAGCTTTGAGTTTCCTCCTTAGCTCTCCAAAGTGCTCTCTAGGTCCCAAAACAATGCTTATTGTCGAAATTAGGGTTATAGGCTCTTAAAAACGGCTCCTCTATTTCTTAGGTCAAATTTCCTTTTTATAAAATCGGAATAGCGTTGAGACGCTGTAATAGTAGCGTCTCAACGCTGTAATAGTAGCGTCTCAACGCTGCATAGCGTCACGACGCTGTAACAGTAGCGTCTCAACGCTGTAATAGCAAAAAAAACTATTTTTCAATTCATAGCGTCTCAACGTTGTATTATAGCGTCTCGACGCTATACCCTCTGGTTTTCTCACTTGTAATACTTCTTCTACTTATCCTCTTTGCCCCAAAGTGTGTCTTTAAGCTCTAATTACGCTCCAAATAGCTTCAAAGTCCAGTTTGGCTCCAATTACTCGAAATCTACAAAATAAATAAATAAATGCATGAAAGCTCAATCTAAACATACAAAACTAACACAAATCTAAGCCTAGAAATAGCACACTTTTGAGTGTTATCACTGACCAGAAAATTATGTCATCAATAATTCTGTTTCTCTTGAGAAATTTTCTTGAAGTGTGAGTAGTTAGAGACCATAGGGCTAGTGCAACGATAAGGGACCATATCCTATGATGCTTGACAAAACATGACAAAAGAGCTTAAAGGTTTATTAATAAATTAAATATTTATTGGATGTAATATTTTTGTTTTTTGTTTTCTCTTTTTGGAATTTATTTTTGTTTAATAATATTTTCCTATTATGTTTTAAACATCCTTTTTCAAAATCTAGTAAAATTTTAAAAACTAAAAAATAGTTTATGTTTTTAAATTTTGTTTAAGATCTCAAAATGTTTTTAAACAGTGATAAATTTATGTCAAGTTTTAGTATAGTGAATTGAGTGTCAGGTGTCATTCTCAGGATTGGATTTTCAATTTAATTGACTACTGTAGTTACTAACACTTAATTTTATCTAGATAACCTAAAGGGAAGATTGAAATAAAACTAAAACTAAATCTAAACTAACCAAGTAAAGACAACTAGAAGGAGCATTCTTGAGATAGAGATTTGATCAATTAACTGCTAGCTTGATTAATCATGCAACACAACTTTAATATGCAAACAATTATAAGCCAAGGACATAAATGTTATTACTAACTTTTCCAAGTTTAAAAAACTAACATGTTTGTCTAGATTTTCAATAGAAAACAAGGCATTTAGAATCCTCCTTTAGTGACTTCTACAAGAAATTTTCACTTTCATGCAATACATGTAGTTATGCATTCTGGTCTAGATCTAAATTTTATTTTTTCAAGCCAAAACCTAAATCATACAAAACTATTCCTTGGCCAAAGTAATAGCAAATTCCGCAAAAGAACATATAAATAAATTGTTGCAATATAAAACTAAATCCTTGAATTAATCAAACTAATTAACAATCCAACTAAATACATCAAAATCTAAGAACAGAGTTTAGTCACTCAAAATTCACAATAAAAACCTAAACTCATCTAAAAAGTCCATAAAAGAAACTAAATAGAAAAAGGGAAAGGAAAAAACTCTCTGACGCGTGCTATACTCATTCCCGTCATGATGTACCACGATTCCAGGCCTTGAATTTCTTCCTTAGCTCTCAAGAGTGTCCTCTAGTTCCCAAAAACTATGTAGAAATTGTATATAGGCTTTTTACCTCTAATTGGCCTCCCAAAATTCAGATGAAAAAGATGTATATATAGAAATCCTAATTGCGACGTTGAGATACTGCCCATAACGTCTCGACACTACAGATGGAATGACCATAAATCAGCTCCCATGTGTTTTTTAGGCAAAAGTTGATTTTTCGTACCGTTGAGACGTTGTGTAGAATCTCAACACTACTAATAGCATACATAAATGTGCTATTTTTAGGCTTAATTTTTGGCTAGTTTTGCTATGAATTCGTGTGCTTTCATGTATTTTTATGTTTATTTCTCAGAAACCAAGCAATTGGAGCAAAATCGGAGAATTGTGAGATAATTGAACAAATTTGAGCAACTTAAGGCTATAATTGAAGATTCAAGCATTGAAGAAGAAGAACAAGGCTTTTGGACCCGAGGGCACAGCGTTGCAAAGCTCCTTATAGAGTTGCAATGCCATTTGAGAGGTCTTTTCACCTTGAATAACCGCAAGCATAGCATGCAACGCTGTCTATAGCGTTGCAATGCTACTCAAACATATTTTTTTCTTCTTTCTAAAATTCGAAGAGACAGCGCTGCAACGCTGCCCTTAGCGTTGCAACGTTGTCTCGATTCTATAAAAGGAAATGTTATATTTTGAGCAAAGGGAGCCATTTTTGAGAGACCAAAACCCTAAATCAATTCATACACTGGCTAAGGGCTTAGAGGAGATCTTTGGAAAGCTAAGGAGGAGACTCAAGGCTCGAGATCATGGACTTCACGTTGGGGACGAGTGTTGGCACACGACCTTAGTTTATTCTCTTTTCCCTATACTTTTCTTTTGGTTTTTAGGAGTTTTGTTATGGACTATAATATTGTTTATCTCTGTATTTAGACAAGATTGGTTGTATATTTTAGACCTTTGTATATTTTGTAATTGAATGATTGTAATTACATCTTTTATGCATCTCGATTTTTATTGCTTAAACCTTTGGCCATAGTTTTGCATGTTAGGCTAGATTTAGCTCGAGAGAGTAAATTTATCCATAGAACAATAGGTGTATGACTAGATTTAGTTTATTGCACGAGATTGAGTAAATTAATTCTAGAAGCCTTAAGAGAATTGCGTAATGTCATGTTTAGTAGTAGAAATAGACCAAGAGGTTGATTTATTGCTAGGCATGAGTTCAATTGAGCTCTATAGAGGATATTGATCACTTAGTAATTCTTGACTTAAGATTAATTGCATGAAATCAATTCTTTATCTGCAAAGATGTGCTTACTTTACTCAACCATTATGTTTCTCAAAAATTGGACTCCAACCTTGTATATAGTAGTTCAGATTTTATTTGTCTTTTTGACCACTCCAAAGTTTGTTTCTCTAAATAAAATTAGGCATAATTAACTATAGTACTTAATTAATCTAAGAACTTCAACCCCTGTGATCGACCCTGACCACTATTATCTGGTTTTATAAATTTAATCTTGATAGGACCTTCGACAAGTCCATTATCAATTACCGTTGCTGTATTTTGGCTTAGATTGTCGCAGCGTTTCAAAGCTATATTGCAGTGTTTTTCGACTCTGCCTTTACAACAGTGGTTTTTCTTCTATTTTTGCTATGTTTCAATGCTGTATTGCAACGTTTCGATGCATCCTCGGCACATTTAGCTTCTTTTTCATCTTTTCTTCACTTGCTTCCACCAAAATACAATATTTTTGTTCCTTTTTTACCATAAAACTTCTAAAAGTGATGATTTCACTCTAATTGCTCGAATCCTATAAAATAACCAAATAAATACATGAAAGCACTGAAATACATCCCAAAACTAGCATAAATATAAGGCCTAAAAATAACATATTTTGTATGCTATAAGTTTTCAAATTGGAGAATTATTATTGATATGATTATTAGAATTTCAGGTGAAATAGATTGGAGTAGTTTACAATTTTTGAGTGGTTTATTTTATGAAATATTTTTATTATTTAATTATTATTATGGAATTTTAAGAGATTTATAATTATGTATTATTTTAGAGAAATCATTATGAATTTTCAGAAACTGTATCGTTTGAGTAATTAATAGTTGACATGTGGTTTGTGATTATTTGAGAAATTAGAAGAGTTTTAATGTTTTATGGAAAAATGGTATGATCAAGTGTATGAAATGTGGTTTAGAGAAAGTATAGAAACAACCACATTATTGAATTGTGTTTCTTCCTTTCTACTGTACTTTGAGACTTCCAAAAATTTATTGAGTAGGCCCGTTTTTAATAATGTTTCTTTGTCGTATCTATCAAAGTTATCCCTATTTTTTCTATGGTACTGATAACTGAGAGAACTTTAAGGGACAATCAACCTTCTTTCATATTTGTAGTAGGGTATACCTATGTGACACACCCCATCCCAGATCACCCTAAACAATCTAGGACATGGCATGTCGACAATCAATCTCAACTAAAAATGGAACCCATTGTGCAATTGGTCAAAACAAAACACGTTTTAGAAATAATAGGTGGCTAGTAAAAATTTTATTTAAACAAAGTCTACAAAATTTCGGTAGAGTTTCCTCTGAAATATGGATGGACATACCTGAATTTTTAAACATTACACTCCAAAATAGAATATATATATATATATATATATATACACGTATATAGATTCATCTCCTTATCCAAATCCTTTCCAAACATGTGTTTCAACATCACACCAACAGTTTAAACATAATTTTCAAAAGCCAAAGACATCATTAACAATTCACTTAAGGAATGAACGTTTCATTCAGCAGCGAAAGCATTGCATCGTCTTTGATTTTATTTAAAATTAAACTAAAAAAAATATTAAACAAACTTATTTGGATTAAATATGAAGATATTTCTGGCGGATCTTTATCTCATCCATAAAATCTTTCTAGCTAATACATGAACACATGACCAAAGCTTGTGGGAGCCTTTTGAAAGAAAATCCACAAGGGATTGGAGAGGAAGAAGTCTAGAGAGAATTCTCTAATTCTCTCTATTGAGGAGATGTGTGTTATGAAGAATGCACAATAGCTCACCCCTAGTGTCCTATTTATAGTGGTCTAGGAAAAATAATTAAATAATATATTCTAATATCTAATATATTAAAATATATTTATCTAACCAATTTGAATCTTATTCAAACTGTTTAAAATTCTCCTACGACATCTATTTCCTAATTTGAATCCAATTCAAATTTAATATATATCTTTTATTTAATGTTTCTAATATACATTAATTATTTTAATATTTAATGTATCAAATACAATAAATATATATTCCTCTTTTATATTTAATATATCTAATGTATTAAATATTAATTTGAACACTTCCAATTAAATATTAATTTTAACATTTCAAATTTTAATATTTAATGTATCAAATACAATAAATATATTTTTCTCTTTTATATTTAATATATCTACTATATTAAATATTAATTTAAACACTTCAAATTATATATTAATTTGAACATTTCAAAAGTTTCTTTCAACTAAATTGATCTTTTAGTGTTACTATGAGCTAGCAAGTGGACCTTATGGACCTACAGATTATAAGCTCCAATGATACAAAATTAATTAATTAAACTCTTTAATTAATCAATTTTCATTAATTAACTCTAGGGTCACTCCACTATAGACCTAGAGTTGCACTTTTATGCATTGTAGGACAAGTTATGTCCATGGATATAATCACTACATGCAAATCGATCCTTCACGAGTTGTTCCTAATTACAGCTGGGTCAAAAGTCCGTTTTACTCTTGTAATTACATCTTCCACCTACCACTGATCTTCTAATGAACAATATGTTTATAATTTAATTATAAACTAAGTCCCTCTTGGGCCAGTGAGAGAGTGGGGCCCCATTGTTCAAGTCTCGAAATCAGCACTTAAGGGAACTACTCATCTACTTACCTTATATGGGAAGGAGTGAATTCCATCTTGTGAGATTATGTTTCCAACTCCCTATTTGGTCAAGTCCCCAAAATGGTAGGCTTATTGAATCGGCTACAAAAGCCACTCTCACCCATGCAAATCAAAGGACAAGCCTTCACAGGCAGGAGTTCATAACTCACTTAGGATTAAGATCGGGTTGCATATGATCATCATAATGAAATATTAATCTTCTCAATTAACGGATTTATAAAGAGAAATTAAATATTTCGTGGTCCAATCTTATACAAACTCATTGTATAAGATACCCCCACTCACATGTCTCTACATAAACGATTTGGATCAAATCATTTGTAACTATTACAAAGTGGGCCGTATCAACAGTGTTACCAGGATAAAGCACCCAACCTTATCCATATACTATGACCCTTTATGTTATTTCTTGAACATGATTCTTCTGTATGTCAACCATATACTGTTCAAGATTATACTAATAACCTTGGATTTTTCATATAATGGATAATATTATATTGCAAATAAAATAATCAAAATTATTATTAATTATTAAATAATTAATTAATTACGAAGCTTTGGGGCATAAATCCCAATAATCTCCCACTTGCACTAAAGCCGGCAAGACATGTATCTTAGGACATACTCTATACACAACATGTTCTCCCACTTGCCTTAGCAAAGATGAGACATGTCTCGTAATCCTAGGCATTCTAGGTGACCCTCAAACACTTTAGCCTGGAGAGTCTTTTAATATAGATCTAAACGACTGCCATTAAAAGCGATCTTGGTCACTACCATGATGCTTTCTATCTCAATATGATTCCTTATATATTGGTGTTTTCTAATTTCCTTAATATTAGTCTTTACACCACTATTATCATAATAAAAAGAATAGACTAAATCATATCTAAAACACCTTTCATATCTTTAAGGAACTATTATAGTCATACAAGTCTTTTTGTTGCTTCACAAGCAAAACAATTTAACTTGTATACCATACTCCCCCACTTAGGGTAAAATTTATCTTTACATGGATTTCATAAATATTTGTAAGAACCAATGTATCCTGTAAAGATCAAATCTTTAACTCTATGCACAAAAATTTCTTATAATCCATAGAAAAATTGAGAAAGTTTTTAATTTTCTACTCAATGGTCATACCATTCGTTTAACTTATATATGCTAACCAATTTTATATTAAATGTTCAGTCTCATTTATGCATATCTTATGCTCTCAACATATGAGGTGTCTTAGGATACTCTTCCTTAGACATAAATATCAAGTATTTGACAACAATTTTGTAAATATAAGATGTTTGAGACAAAGTTTGTCCTTAAAATCTCCATTTTGGACATGTAAAATATACTGATTCATTCCAAATCACTCATTTGAAATTGGTTACTTAGTCAACTTTTTATGTTAGATAGATATCTTTCATCATTCATAATGAGTAAAATATCATTAACATAAAACATGAGAAAAATCCACTAAGTAATTAATGATTTTCTTGTCTATACAAGCTTCATTAATATTTATCCAAAGTCATAGGTTTTGATACTTTTATCAAACCTTATATTCAAAGATCTAATTGCAAAATTCATTTCATAAATGAACCTTTACTATTTTGCAAACCTTTTGCTTTTAATCTTTGAAAATAAACCTCTTTGATTGATTTGTGTAGATGCATTATCTAAGATTTCTTTTCATAAAAGAATTCTAAACATTCATTTTTCATATCTCATATGCAACAATGAATTAAATAATGCTTACAGACTTCAGTATGACAACAAGTGAGAAAGTTTACTCTTAGTCTACTTTCTCCTATTAGGTTTAACCATTTGCCATTAGTCTCACTTTGAGAGCAATAAGCTTTCAACTTTGTCATCTAGCATGACAATTTGGGCTTTGATTAAGTCCTTGTAAAAGTTAAGTCATCTCATAACTCTCCCACTACGATGAGGCTTATCCAATTCATGACTAGAATCTATTTGACTTTTAAATGTAATTAAATTGTTAACAACTTTTGTTAACTATTTAGTGGCTTCACTATTAATTTATTAACACTATCTCACCTTATTAAAGGTTTGTAGTCTTTTATTCCTTATATTCATGATATTTGTCATACAAATACCTTATTCATTTTAGAACTAGATGAAAGACCATTGTGTACTCTTAGGGGTGGCCTACATTTAGGCTTATCTTTGAACATATACAAGTTTTGTTTCAGCATGTGAGCTTAGCATTCTCAAAAGGTGAAGTGTTATAAACTAGCTTTACTACTCTTCTATAATCTCAAAATTGTCTCATAGACACTTTTGGAGGGAATAATGTTCACTATGCAATCTCTATTGCATATCCTAACCAGAGTTTGGTAATGGTGTGTAACTCATTATTGATGTGACCATGTCTAACAAGATCTTGTTTTTCCTCTTTCAGGACAATTTTATACAATTGTACTTGCTATTAAGAGTTGGGATACAATCCCACTTTCTATCAACTAATCTTAGTACGTAAGGTTCTTGTACTTTCCATTATGATCTAATCATAATATCTTGATAGACTTACCTAATCGATTTTTAACTTTAGCCTTAATTTTCTTGAACTTTTCAAAATCTAGACTTATGTTGTATTAAGTAAAGATACTTGTACCTTGAATGATCATCAACTAGAGTGATAAAATATTCATGCTTTGGTCAGAATATGTAAGTCCAAGGTATTCTTTGGCCTTAAAGCCTTATCTAATAAAGCCCCAACGATTATCTTGCATGAAAGGAAAGATCTACAGACATGTAAAGTAATTAATTCTAACTTTTAGAGAATTACATCTTACTAGTCTTTTCATTTCATTCAAGTTGATGTCAATCAACCTTAAATGTCAAAGCCAAGTATCGTCTTTTAGGAGAAAATAATATGTCTTTCTATTTAGGATTCTATAATCCTGAATATCTCAGTATTTTATAGTATGATATATGTCAACATTTTAACATATACAAATTGTTCTTATTTTCAGCTGAATGTATTTTCAAACAATTTTGAAAATATAAAAATAATTCATTCTATATGAACAGTAATAAAGTTTGAGAAATTGAATTTCTCTTGTAGTATTAAAACACCACATTCAGCATTAATTAAAAATTATTACATAATGACATCTTAATATCTCCCACTACGCTAACTAAGATGGGCTTCCTGGTGCCAACTTGTAGAAACTATTCTACATGTTAAGTATTTTCCAAGAATTACATATTAAATGTAATGAAGAATAAATCTTGATAGTAGATTTTATATCGACTATCTAGGTGATGTTGTTTATATTCCACCAAAAATCTAGTAAATCAAATTTACTTTCATTCATATTTTTCTTCCCAGAGAGATATTTCAAAAATTGCTCTCACTATGACTATTCTGGCTAATTTAGGAACTATTTATTTTTATATAGTTTCAGTTATTTGGTTTCTTTTCTTGGATTTTTGTAATACTTAATCTTCGAGATCATTTAGACAATTTTCTAAATTTAGCTGCTGTTGACTTCAACATCTCATATGTTGTTGTCATTTTCTTAATCTTCTAAGCTTGACATCTAACATGTCATCTAGGGGATACATACAAGTTATCTCATTTACTTTTGATTCATTAATCATTTGGTTCATGAATAATTCGATTAGCATTGACAATAGATTTTGAGAACATTTCTCAATAAAAACAAATAAATATTTTACAACACCATTATAGTGTTAATGTTACTTTTCCAAGTAATAAAATGTTCTCAATTTTGACTTTTCAGTAATCAAAATTAAAATCATGAGAGAAATTGACATAATACTGAAATATATAAAATATATTATTTAACATCATGCAAACAATTATTCATTCAATTTTAGCATAGAAATCAAACAATTTGAAAAATGAACCCTATAAATCATTTCTAATGCTATGGTACTTTAGTGAGTTAGAACAAGTGCTGTCGTAGGGTAGGTCAAGTGTTCTTTCACTAAACTAAGACAATCTCAACCAAACATTATAACAAAATAACTCTTATTCCTACAATATCTAGTTACCATTAGTTTGGTCAAAGACATCATTAACAACCTTAATAAGCCCTTTGTAAGTGTGACTGAATATTTTAGATCCCGTAGGTTTATCCCAACAAGTGTTGTCGTAGGGTAGGTCAAGTATTAGAAACAAAACTACAATCCTATCATTTTCAGGAGTTCACCCTGATATTGACCCATGCAAACACCTTCTTGAACATGATCCTCGTATGTCAACCACATACTGTTCAAGATTACACTAATAACCTTGGATTTTTCATATAATAGATAATATTATATTATAAATAAAATAATCAAAATTATTATTAATTATTAAATAAATCATTAATTACGAGGCTTTAGGGCATAAATCTCAACATTCACAAGTACTAAACTCAAGCCAATCGTGAATCACAAAACGTGGTGTACTCAAGCTCATATTAGCCACTCTGGTTACAAAAGATACATTCAAAGCATAGTACATACAAAAATGATATGCAATCTAGCAAGCCTGGTGGCAGATGTAAACTTCAGTAGGTTCACCCAAAACTCAAACGCTACATGGTAGGAAAATGTAGGAAGAAAGAATGAGCCAAAAGGCTCAGTGAGTGGTAAGTTCATAAGAAAATATCTTTCAGGGAAACCATTTACGCAAAACACATATTTCAAAATTCTATAACAATTATAATAAAAATCAAGAACAATTTTAAGTTCTCACGATCACTAAAAACACAGTAGAATCTATAACAATTCCTCTTAAAACATAACGTTTGCTAATAACAGTATATATATGTATAAAGAGAAAATATGTAGTTACAACTCTTGAAAACATACGCATAAGCCTATAAACCTCATCACCAAATATGTACCCAAATCTATATCCTACTAGCGTGGAGTAATCTCCATACGCATAGCAAAACAATCTCTGTCATACTATGTATCGAGTAATCTCAAGGTATATAGCAGAGCAAATCTCTGTTATACGTGCACGCAGAACTATCCCCCAAAGGTCTAAGCACCCTAACACACGGCCCAAAGTCTATGTGTGTGCTAGAGTGGGTCTCAAAGACTTCTCTCACTAGTATACTATGGAAATATATTCACACAGTATATGGTAATCACCATGGGTACATAGATCTAGTGGTTTGAAACCCACTTTCAGCATAAAAACAATTAATTCTCAAGCTCTCTCTAAAAATCACATTCTTTCTCTAAAACAACCTTTCATAAACTTGAGAGATTTTTAAAATAACACTAAACATTTATAATTTCTTAAATAATCATCAAATCTCTCTAATATTATAAAACAATTCCAAAGTCACATTTTCTCTAAAACCACATCTCATAAACCTCATACATTTTTCAATATACACTAAAACTCTTCCAACTTCTCAATAATTATAAAATATTTCAAATATTTCTCAAATGATAACCTAAGCAAAAATTGTAAAATTGAAAATGATATCAAAATTTGACAATCCATGACAATTGCTCTCAAACATCTCTAAAACCACAATTTCGATTAAAAAAAATTATATAATATTAGAATTTTCAGTCATTCCTCTAAAAGTTTCACAATAATTACTCCAACTCATACATAATTATATAATCATAAATTTCACAATATTAGTTAAGTAATAAAATATTTAATAAAATAAACCACTCACAAACTATGGTGGGGTTGATATGTTCGGGTCGTACATTTCTCCAATCTCCGCTTGACCTGAAATATTGATTAAACACTATGTGAACACATACCCACTTAATCTTTAGTTTAAATAATATAATTTTCCAAACTTAAATCAATTTAAATTATTTATTTTCTTGATTCTACAAATTTTGTCCTTTTCTCACTCTTTACATACTACTTTATGTAAAACTATTCTCTCTCTCCACTTGAATACATTGTACAATTGCTTCGAAGATGAAAAAACATGGCTGAACTCTCCATGATGGAAGTTAAGTCCTTTTTTTCTCCTTATCCTAGTGTAATTTCAGCTCTTCTTTCGTCCCCTTTTTATGAGTTCTTTTTATGAGTTTCACAGCCATGGTTGGAAATTTAGGAACAAACCACATTCTAACTTCTTTTCTCTCTTCCCATTCCTTTTTCTTCTATATTTTTTTAAATAAAAAAAATCGAACTCTTCACACGTGTTGGCATACGTCCACAACAATTTGCTTTAACTTCAACTCCCACGTGGCCTTCACTTAATACAACAAATTTTTGTTGTTATTGATTTTTTTTTTATACTTTTATCTTTATTTTATCTTTTTAAAACAAAAAGACATAAACGTCCTTACACTATGGGGCAGCAATAACGTAGCCGTGGGAAGAAGCTATAAGGTGGAGGAATTAAGATCGGAGCCATGAAGAAACAATATGTGTGAAGATAAACAATTGCTTCGAAGATGAAAAAACATGGCTGAACTCTCCGTGATGGAAGTTAAGTCACTGCAAATTTTCCAGTTTGGAAAACTTCATAAGGATCCTGGGCCGCTAAAGCTGGCTTAGCTTCCAACACTGCCGCCATTGTAGATGATATTGTGGATGCTATGTGTTAGTAGGACAACTCATCACTCTAACATATTAGTAAGAGGTTAGCTATGTTTGTTGCCTACTGATCACTTTGAGTGATTTCGATCAACTTTCTAGTTTAAATACTTTTAATAAAAATGCTTTTAATTTTTAGAAGTGTTTTCAAAACAAATTTGTTTGGTGGTACTATATTAGTTCAAAGTGATTATATTAATTACAAATATGTTTTCTTCTCTACAATATATGTTGAAAGTTTTAATTTCGATCGATCACTTTGGAGTCGCTTTTTGGATAATTATCTCTCATTTGTTTCTTTAAAAATAGTTTAAATTGTTTTTATTCATTAAGTTTTTTTTTAAAAAAATATCTTTAGTCCTCTAAAATCACTTAAGAAAGATATATTAGCATAGGTGTTTTTAGACATAATGGTTTAATTATAATTACTATGGTAAGAAATGTTGAATTATAAATTTATAAGTCATTTTAATGTTTGATAACACAATTTTAAAAGAGATTCTAATATGATTAAAAGTGTTTTTGAATGATTAATGTTTACTTCGTGAGTGGTTTTTGAATTACCAAATTACTAAGAAGAGCTTTACATTTGAGAGAAAAGAAATTATTAGAGGGAGAAAAAAGTTAGAGAGGGAGTGAAAAAAATTTAATTAAGGGAGAAAGAAAAAAAGTTAGAGATAAAGATGGATAAATATTTTATTCAGAAAAAATTAGAATGGAGAGGGATAAATATTTTATAGAAAGAAAAAAGTTAGAGGGAGTGATAAAAATTGAGAGAGAAAAAAGAAAATTAGAGAGATTAGAGACAAAGTTGAGAAAGAAAATAAAGTGAAGGAGAGCTAAAAAGTTTAGAGAGATACAAACATTTGAGTAAAAAAAATGTTAAAAAAATTCGTAGAGAAAAAAATAATGTTGAGACGGGTAAAAAAATGTTGAGAGAGAAAAAAATTAGATGAAAAAAAATATTTTTTTCTCAAAATTTAAGGTAAAAATAGGGTGAAATAGAATAACAATTTTGAAATTTATAGCAATAGTCATTTTAAAAAATAACTTTTCTAATTAATATTTGACCAAAAATCACTTGAAAATTATCTCTTAAAGTCATTTGATTTTTTCCAAATCACTTATGAATCACTGATAAATATCTCTAATTTAAAAAGAAAGTAATTCTATCCATGACAAGTGATTTTAGCCATGCCAAAATCACTCTCAAACATGTCTTAAAATACACTTTAATTTAAGAATTATTTCCAAAATGTATATAGAAAAAAATTATATTTAAAACACATTTTTTTTTCAAAAATTATCCCAAGCACACTATTAATAAATGAGGGGCAACATGAGAATTGTTTAACTAATTGAAGAATTATATTTTCAATCAAAAGGTCAAGATTTAAATTCTCATGCCCACTTGTTTATTAAAATAAAAAAGTAATAATAATGACTACTACCCCGATTGGACCACAATTCTTCACTTGATTTTCTTTTATTTTTCGATTAAAAATACAAACAAAAATAAAAATAAAAATATTATTATAATATATAGATCAGAGAGGATAAATCTTGTCCGCTATTTCTTCCCTTTTATTTTAATTAAATTTGAATAAAATGTGATAGGTTAAATCCCACTTCACACATTCGTAGAACACATTTATGTTTTGATTACAATTTCAATGAGAGACAATGAATTGAATGTTACAACATTTTAGGTAAATAATGCAGTGTGATGTCATACGCTTAGAGTCACTCTCTGTTTTCAATTAATTAATGTATAATATATATAAACAATATATTTATTTAATCACAAAAAAGTATAATGTAAAATCAATATTCATACAACATTGTATATATGTTTCAATCTAAATTTAATAAAAAATTCTTCGTAGAATGTAAAATTTAATTTATTAAATGTTATGTTTTTTATACTTTAAAATAAAACTACTCAATACATCAAACGTGTTTCTTCATGGTATAATTAAATAGACGAAAAAGGCAAATTCATACAAAAAAAAATAAAGTGTTGCATGGAAGGGACAATACTTACGTACCTACACACTAGTTTACTTTTAGAAGCAATGAATAGGTAAGTGGTTGTACGAAAAGTACAGGATATCAGAAAGCTGGTTAGGCATTATCTTTGGGCTGCAGTAACAGTTGATTGCGTAGGACGACCTCGGCGCTCCTTTTAGGGACTCTTTTGAGAATAGACTGCAGCAAATCGAAGTAGAGAGGAAGCTGGGCAATACCGAAAATCAATGCAACAGGGAGAAAAGCAAGTGTGTAGAGCAGAACGGCGTCGTGGTGAAGACGGTGAATGATGAGAAAGTAGTGGCCAGTACAGAAGGAAATCAACATGGCAATGATGGAAAAATAAAGACAGGATAAGCCAATGAGCAATTTCAAAGGCAACATTAGACCGAAGTCATCGGTCTTGAACCGAGAGGTCAAGATGGCAAGAAACATGACGACTGAGGTTGAAGAGAGGCAGAGGGCAATTAGGGAAGAGATGGAGAAAATAAAAAAGGATTGCTCTTTTTCAAGTTTTGCGCCACCATGGTCGTCGTTGCCGCCTGGGATGCTGACTGCAGTTGCAAAAGCCACTGTTGCAATTAGAGTAGCAACCACAGAGCATGACTCTGAGGTGTCGTAAAGCCACTTCTCACCCTTTGCCACCATATCCATGTGGCTTTCAAGGAATATTGCCCTTGCAGTTCTTCCCTTCTTGTTATAGTCGCCAAAGAAATAGGGTGGCTTAGACCCCTCAACGAACTGCATACATCCGCACAAAGTTAACTTTCAATTCAATTACTTGTCATTAATTTTATTAATTTATACCACAAAAGCTATATATATATATATATAAATGATCAAATTTGTTGAATTATCTTATAAAAGAGTAAAGAGGATTTGGTATTGTGAATATATAATTACCTTATACCACTTAACTTCCCATTGCATCTGTAATGCAGCTCCAGTGATGTGCCAAGCCTCAGAATCTTTGGCGCTTGCTGCGAGATGCAAGACGCTGTTGCCATCATCATCCCGATCTCGAAACAGGCTTTCTATCTGTTTTTTCTTCTTGAGTAAAAAGTTGTACACGTCTGGCTGCCTGTACTCCGCAGCCAATAGCACCACATTCTTCTTATCTTTTCCAGTATCACGGATTGCCAGTGGAAAACGTTCGAAAATTCCCATCACAATCTCAATCACACCATTCTTTGCTGCTAATAATATTGCTGTCTCTATTCCTGTTCATATAATTAATAATGTTGTTTTAATTTATAACATCCAGCAAATTTTAATTATATGTCATGTCTTGATCTTACTCTTTACCCTTAAAAAATAAAAAATAGAAAATAGAAAAGTAGTAAACCTATGACGTGTTTGGGCTTCTTTACTTCGTGTAATTTTTCAATGTAATCACTATTGAACGTGACTTCGCCGCCATCAAAGTTGTAAGGATATGTAGTTTTAACTTTTTTGTCTGCTTCTTCTGTTTGATCATTTGAAACCATGGGAGTTCTTCCATCGTCACTATATTTATCGGGTTCAGCAGATTCAAGAAGTTTCTTCATCACTTGAACTGACCAAATGTGTTTCTCTTTCTTCTTCCGTATCTTTTTTATTTCAGTAGATCCTTCATTTTGGACAAAACAATTAATTACACTCACCATTATCCATCTATTAATTAAGTATTGAAAAAAGAATGCATAGTATTGTTATCATTGTAGCTTCTTCACGTACCGAACCCAAAAATGATCATGATGGCCAAGAAAACAAATTGAAAAAAGTCGAAGCAGGTAGTGTAGTTTCTCGGGAAATTTGTACTTGGTGGCTCTACGGCTGCCATGAACAAGAATGAATATTGTATTATATATTATAGTTTGAGGTTTAACTTTAATTTCGATTGAGAATTTATAAAACAGAGTACCAGTATTTTCCCTGTCCTCGTCAACATGTTTCTCCAGATCTTTATCCTTTTTGGCTTCATCAGTTTTCTTCTTCAGCTTGATCTGGCGTTTCGAAGGGCAGACTGTAATGTAATATTTGCGTAAGAAATTAAAAATATAACGTTCTGAAATTAGAAGGAACGATGGGTAACTATAAAACTATATATATTATATACAGAGAGAGAGGGAGAGGGATAAATTCATTGATACCAACCTTCTAAAAATTTACCCTTCAGCCTCATAAAGAAGTCGATGCATGTCCCGTAGTTAACTGGAAAATGGGAAGGAGTTGTCCCTTCTTTGGACTTACTTTGCTTCAACTCGTCGTAAAGGGTTTCAATTCGTTGAGGCTTTAGTTGATCGACAAATGTGCCTTCCAATAACCAAGTTTAGTGGGCAAAGAAGAAACACAGAGTAGGAATTTGAAAATTTTTGGTGAAATAAATGGATACTCGAGAAATTTTCTAATATTATATGTACTCCATCAAGAGCTATATTTAAAAATAGTGTAGGGCATAGAATAAAATAATCTATCACTTAAATGTTTCAAAGTTGGTACTAGGATAGTATTAGAAAATTTTCCTAAATACTCACAGTGATAAAGGATGTTCCGCCATCCCTTGATGGTGCTTCCACTTTTGAAGGAAGTTGGCTTACTTGCTAGAACATGGAGAGGGGCTAAGCCTTCCTCATTCACCCAATTCTTCGCATCTTCGTTAATGTTAAGTAATTGAAATGCCAAATCTATCATGTCAAACCCATATTCTTAGAAAAAAAAAAAATTAATTTCTGGTAAGTTCTAACTTAATTTTTATATATAGACACACATACACATACAGAATAGCAAATCTAGAAATTTATATGAGACGGGACACAAATTGATTATAATTTTAGATGAATTCATAGAAAACATGAATTATATATATATATTAATTGAAAAATTTTAAGTGTAAATTAAATTTAGAACGAAAAAAGGTAAAAATCTTTAAAATTTTAAAAGCTCACCAAATTGGTCGTTTCTCAGAGCACAATGTAACGCGGTGTCTCCCTTGACATTTTCTCTGCAGTTCATGATGATTTGAGAGGCGTTGTCTTTGCAAAGGTAGTAAAGACAATAAAAGGCGTCCTTGTTGCCATACGAAGCTGCCAAGAAGAGAGGCGTTTCATTGACTTGGTTTCTCGCATTCACCAACTCCTTATTGGCTGAAGCAATGTCGTGGCACATTTTCAAACTTCCTATCACCGCCGCAAGGTGGAGAGGGTTGTTACTCTTATCATTTGTAGTCTTAAGAAATTCCTCGTTTTTGAATTTGCAAATGGCTGCTACAAGCTTTTCAACTATTTCTTCTTGATTGTCAATAACAGCCAAATGCAGTGCCGTGTTGCCCTCTCGGGTCAGCTTCAAGTTATGAGCTTCTGGGCTTTTCTCATACTTTTCAACCACTGCCTCCCATTCCCTTTTGTTCGTGTTTGCACAAAGTAAATTTTGTAATTCTCTATTGTTATTTTTAGACATTCTCTTCACTTCACTAATTAAATGTCATCTCTTCTCGTTTATATATATATATATATATATGATATCTCATCCGCTGTGTGTTGCTTTACCATACGAAAAAATTCTCTTCTTGAACCACAAGCATTTGTTATTCCATTTTATATAATAATAGAGATTTAGAACTTATGAAAATTTGACACTGTACGTTGATTTCAGAAAAACATATTAAAAGAAATTTAGTCAAAAGAGCAATGTCGAAGGAAAGGAAATTTATGTACTTAATGACATTTAGATGATTGGAGAAAACTTAGATTTGAAGGTATGAATTTTCTGAGTGAGAAAACATTAGTGTACTTCTATAAAAGAGTGTGGCAATAATATTATATTTATTCACGTACAGTTTGCTTTAGCAAAAATCTAAAAGCTAATAATGCGTGTAATTACTTTAAGCACATAATCACATTAATTTCTTTCGCATCATCATGCATTTTCCCTCCCCGTCCTCATGCCTTACAGATTCTAATATATTTTTATTCCTTTTTCCGATCAAAAAATAATATTTATATTCCTTTCCTTTTCTAATTAGATAATTATTAAATTACATAGGGGAATACACTTTTGGTTTCATTTTTTTCTCATTCAAATTATGGGTGTGATGGAATGTCTTACCAATAGTTTTTGTCTAATCCGAAAGTTTGTAGTGCTGTGATTTGTTTAATTGTTGCTTTAAAAAACAAATTGCTTGTGTGTATTCCTTCCTTCCTTCTTTCTTTGTCGTTAAGTTAGCAATTTAGTCCGTTTAATACGGCCTTACATTTTAAAAATTGTTTAATAAATTCTTAAACTTTCAATTTTATGTCTAAAATATCTTTATCTTATAATGACATTTTAAAAAATTTGTAGATCTATTAAACTTAAAATTGAAAGGTTACGTTCTATAAATTCAATTTTGTGTAGTACAGACAATTTAAACACATAAAGAGTTTTTTTTTTTTTTTTTTTAAAAAGACCTAAATATTTTGGTTAGGATCCTTTGACACTTTAATCAATTTTGTATGTTTTTTTTTTAATTTTTTTTTAATTTATTATATACTGTTAATTTACTCAAGAGATCTATTAGATACAAAATTCAAAATTCATAGACTTATAAAATACTTTGTATAAAGTTTAAGGACTTATCTGACCCAATTTTAAAAGTTCTTAATTTTTTTTCTAAGTTAGACTCAGGGTTGGTAAGTAATAATAATAATAATAAACCTCACACCATAACAAATTTCTATAATTACAACCTTTTTAATTCAATAACATGTGGAGATCTAGAGATTTAAATTTTTGACCTCTTAGTTGATCATATATGTCTTATTTAGTTCGGCTATGCTCAACAATGAACAATAAGCCGAGAAATTGGACATAGCGGGAATTTTTTTGGCATCTTTGGATTTACTAAGGACGAGAAAGCTTGGCAGAGGAGTTTATATTTTGGTAATTTTGCAATCATAATTTTGATCGGATTATGGTCCTAATTCCTTGAAAGCCAGCCATTGATCACTGCCAAAATTAGAACGCAGTCCATACAAATACGTTCACTTTTTATTTCCAAAAATTATAATTTGATATAGATGACACAAGTATGATTTTAAATTTTCGTTGACATGTCGACATTTCCATTGATATATAGTTATACATGTCCATGAGTTTGACATCAACATGAGAAGTGAATCAACATTTTTATCATACCATAAAAAATCGACCGAATATAATAAAGATATCAACAAAATATCCCTAACATATGCCTAATATTCCTCTCAAGAAATTTCTTGTGATCTTCTAAGTTTTGAATAGTTTTAAGTAATTTTAGTTGTTATGTGTGTTTTGAATTTGGTAACTTAATTAATTAAATTTTGATATTATTGTTTATTACTTGTGAAATGTTTGTTGAATTCGGTTATTACATGTTTATAGTCATGATCATTCATATTATTGTTTTTGTTTTTTTAGGTGGGTTGAGTCGATAATATTATTTTGAAAGTAGGCTGACGATTACATGAAGTTGATGGAAGCTTTAGAAAATTTCACTTCTAAATTAAGTTTTATTTGTGTTAAAGTTATACTTCTATCATGTACGAATTTATGAGAACAAAGTGTAATTGAACTTAGCTAGTGCTGAGATTTCTGCCCTAAAGCCTCATAATTAACGATTTATTTAATAATTACTAATAATTTCGATTATTTTATTTACAATATAATATTATTCATTATATGAAAAATCTAAGGTTATCAGTGTAATCTTGAACAGTATGTGGTTGACATACACAGGAGGATCCTGTTCAAGAAATAACCTAAAGGGTCATAGTAGATGGATAAAGTTTGGTGCTTTATCTTGGTAACACTATTGATACGGCCCACTTTGTAATAGTTACAAATGATTTGATCCAAATCGTTCATGTGAAGACATGTGAGTGGAGGTATCTTATACAATGAGTTTGTGTAAGACTGAACCACGAAACGTTTAATCTATAAATCTGTTATTTAAAAAGATTAATATTTCATCAGGATGTTCGTATGCGACTTGATCTTAATCCTGAGTGAGTTATGAACTGAGGGCTTGTCCTTTGATTTGCATGGGTGAGAGTGACTTTTATAGCTGATTCAATATGCCTACTATTTTAGGGATATGACCAAATAGGGAGCTGGGAACATAATCTCACAGGACGGAATTCACTCATTCCCTTATAGGGTAAGTAGATGAGTAGTTCCCTTATGTGCTGATTTCAGGACTCGAACAATGGGGCCTCACCCTCTCACTAGCCTGAGAGGAACTTAGTTTATGGTTAGATCATAAACAAATTGTTCATTAGGGATCAACGATACTTAATGTGTAAGATGTAATTACATGGGTAAAACAGACTATTGACTCAGCTGTAATTACGAACAACTCGTGAAGGATTGACTTGCATGTAGTGATTATATCCATGGACACAACTTGTCCTACAGTGCATAAGAGTGCAACTCTAGGTCTATAGTAGAATGACTTATAGTTAATGAATAAAAATTAATTAAATAAAGAGTTTAATTAATTGATTTTGTATCATTGGAGTTTATAATCTGTAGGTCCATAAGGTCCTCTTGTTAGCTCATATAAACAAATATTGATCAATTTCATTGAGAGAAATTTTGAAATGTTCGAATTAAAATTTCATATATTTGATATATTAGATAAGGAAAAACATATTTATTGTATATGATGCATTAAATATTAAAGAAACTATTAATGTATTAAAATACATTAAAGAAAATATATTTATTAAAATTGAATTAGATTCAAAGAAGGAAATATATGTCGTACGAGAATTTGGAAAGGTTTGAATATAATTCAAATTGGTTAGATAAATATATTTTAATATATTAGATATTAAAATATATTATTTAATTATTTTCTCTAGACCACTATAAATAGGGCCCTAGGAGTGAGCCATTTGTGTGCATTCAATATAAGAGAAAGAAACTCTAGAGAATTATCCTCTCATTCTCTCATTCTATTTTCTAGAAGATTCCCACAAACCTCTTTGGTCCCTTGTTCGAGTCATAGCAAGGAAGACTTTGTGGAACTCTTGGAGTTCAACCTCATTAGAGTTAGAGCACAATGAGAAAAAGACCCTCCAAAATATTCTCCATATTATTTTCAATGTATGTTTTGCTTAATCTTAATTTTTATTGTTTAATTCTAAATAAAATCAAAGTCGATTACAATGCTTCAGCCGTGGGTTTAATTTGATTATTCCCTTCACTTAGTTTGTTTAATATAAGGTTTTATTTAAGTTATTTTGTGTATAATTTATTTTAAGTACAATAAATTTGAAATTATAGTGAAATTGATAAAAATAAATATTGAAAATAGAAAAATGGCCAACACAAAATTTTAGTGACGCTTTAAGGTGTTTTGGTCCGCATTTTCAAGAAAGGCCGACTGATAGAACCAACATAGTCCTATATTTTTATGCCTAAATCATGTTAGTTTGGAGGTTTAATGTAATTAATTGATCATTTTGTAGGGATTTGAGTATAAGGCATGTTCTGAGAGATTCTACATCAAATCACGATTCCAACACATCAAACTAGAGGTCATTTAGACACCTGAGTGAAAAGTTAGAGCAAAAATATCCAGTGTTGCACGCTCAGTAGCGTCTAGACGCTATTGGCAGTTTCCTGAAGCCTCCCTCGACGCTGCTGCAAGCCCCTATGACGCTGGGAGCGTCTAGACGCTCCGTCGATTCTTATAAATAGATTTTTTTCGTCCTCTAGGTCATTTGTCTCCGATTTTCAGCCGTCATGAGACCATTTTAAGCTTTCTCCTCTCTGTTTTTCAGTACTTTAGGATAGATTGAGAGTTTTTCATCAAACTTTGGTGTTTGGCTACATCATCACAATGAGCGGCTAAGGTAAGTTTCCAGTTTAGAGATCAGTTGTAATCAATTACAATATTGTGAGGCTTGAACCTTAACTTAGTTTTCTTTCAATTGCAAGTATTCTTTGATTCCTGTGTTAATTTTATAAGCATGTATTTTGATTAAATTGACACCTTAATCACTCTACATATTTGATTGCTAGTCATGATCATGATCCGTAATTTTCATGTTGAATGAACCAGTAGCATTAGGATTATTACATGTGTATGTCTTGTGGGTTTCCATATTACATGGCTTGCATGTTTAATTCTATGAATTAAAGGAGCTTCTTAATTAGATAAAAGTTGTTTTACGACCAGGTCCACTCAATGCTACAAGTAGCTTAGGATTGGTTTATAAATTTTAATTTGACGAGCCCTCGACAAGCTCGCTTCAAATTTGGCGCCGTTTTCAGGGAACCATTATTAATTTCTCTATGTTAAATTTGATTTAAATAAAAAAAATTAATAATAAAAAAAATTAAAAAAATTCTATTTGAGTACTTTGTGTTTTTACCTGTTCTTTAATGGCAAAGGAATCTTATCAGTATTGGTTTAGTTGAGCTGCCATGCACGTTGATGAGGTTAGTTAACTTAAATCTCAAATTTCTGATTTAACTTCTTTAGTTCTTCAAGTGGTTGTAGGGAGACTACAAGCAGTGGAGACATGTAGAATTTGTTCGTTTCAAGGACACCCCACTGAAGCATGTCCTCAGTTGTAGTGGGATTTCCTGCATAACTCCTACACTATGGGAGGATTTCCTGGTCATCAAATGAATAGAGTTTATTTAAACTTTATAAAACTTTTTACTAATGTGGGCCCAATTAAACAAATTAACACACTTTTTGCAATAGTTAATTTAAACAATAAATCATGCAAATAAGTTCACTCCAAAATAAACAAGAAATTAAAACCAACAATTTTGAACACCCTATTTAATTCTAAAAACAATATTGGTAAAGAATATGTAAAGATAAAATTATACCAACCAAAATAGACATATAAGAACAATTAATTTTATACAATATAATATAACAATAAATTAATTGCAAAAATGAAAAAAGATAGGGATAGAGAAATTGACACCGTAAATTTATAGTGGTTCGGCACAACCCGGCCTACTTCACTCCCCAAGCTCCTCTTGGGTATTTCACTAGAACAACAAACGACCATTTCCACGGTTTAGAGTCCAACCGTTACACGTTCCTTTTGCGGGAGCAAGAACAAACCCAATCCTTTCCACAGTTCAGAATCAAACCGTTATAACCTCTCTTTTTCAGGATCAAGAGAAACTCTTACAATGAATTTGAAATTGAAGAATAAGATGAAGAAAACTCTCTCAAAGAGTAGATGTACACAAAGTTTAGCTCTTACAAATCAATCCTCACTATACAATAATTCTCTCTCAAGAAAAAGATGAAAATGAAAGCTTTGGAGAGAACAACAATGGAAGCTTTGAGAATTTGGAGGATGGAAATTATGAAAACTTGTTTTAAAAAAGGAGAAAAATATGGTATTTATAGAGAGTGAAATTGAATAAAAAATCAAGATTTAATTTGGATCATTGGATTGGTAAAAGAAAATTGAATAGTGGAGATCAAAAGAGAAAGTAAATATATTAATATAATAATAATAAAGACAAAACAAATGATAGTGGGTGTGTAAGAGTTTTGTTGTTTTGTTGATTTGATTGTTTTTTTTTAAACAAAAAATAAAAAGAATAATATAATATATATATATATATATATATTTTTTTTTTTTTTTTTTGAAAAGTGACCGTTGGTCACATGTTTTCTTTTTTTTTTTTCTTTTTTTTAACCAACGGCTATATATATAATATTTTAATTTTTTTTTTGTCAATAAGTTAAAAATGTAATTTATATAAAAATATATAATTTTATTTTTCTTTTATTTTAAAACAACCAAAAATCCACCCACATGTCACTCTTCCATAGCTCTACGTGTCACCCTCTGGTTGGTCCACATTGCTGATTTGGCCGCCACGTCATCGTGTCGGGAATTTTCTGTTCAGATTTGTTTTGACCTTAACTTATTCGTTTTAACTCCGATTTGAGTAATTCAAGAGGCATTGAAATCTTTATTCTGAGCTCTACGATATGGATACTTCAAAATACTAAAATTATTAGTAATTAATAGCAGGTCTGTTATCATCAAAATATTAATTAATTAACTAATTTGAGATTAATGGCCAAAAAGCCAACAATCTCCCCCTTTTTGATGATGACAAACCACTAAAGAAAAGTAACTTGAAGTTCATAAAAATCAAGGTAGTACATGTGTCCAAGTAATAATTTTAATATAAAGTCCAACATATCACCATAAAGCTCATATTTGAAAATTCACTAAAGAACAATTAAATTGATTCTCCCCCTAAATTAATGCAATACTAAAACATGATACAAAAATTAGAACATATTTTTCTTAAATTTCTCCCCCTTTGGAATCATCAAAAAGACTAATAAGAAAAATGAATATTAGCACTTTAATGCAAACTTCAAAAAATTCTCCCCCTTTTGAAATAAATTTAACACTCCCTCTTAATAAGGGACAAAAAGACATTTAGCTATAAATCAACTAGAGGGAATAAATATAAATGAAAATTTTTAAAATAAAACTCTTTCTAAAAGAAAACATTAGAGCATCTAATATTAAAAAATGAATTTACTCCAAAAATAATAACTCCCCCTAAAATGATAAATAATATGTATAAGAGAGGGGTACATATCAATAAAGCAATTTGGAAAATTCATATAATCAAATTCACATAAAAAGGGTATAACTCCCCCTAAAAATAAGCATTCTCCAAAAAAAATAAACCAATACTTAGGAGATAAAATTATTCAAGTAAAAAATCATTCAACCATAATAAATTTGGGTCGGCCTTTTTGAAAGGCTGACGGTACTTTTTTGGTCTGCATTTCTGGCTTTTGTCAATGCTAAACAAAAAACGTTGGCAAAAGTTACCCCGACAAGGATTCATCGATGAATATGCCGACGACATTTTTTCGTCAGAAAACCTTATGCCAACGCTTTTTTGGCTTTTTCCCGATTATTTTTGGCATTAGGAAAATTCAAAATTCTTGTAGTGTATGAGCACTCTAACACTCTCCTCACCTGTGGGCTTCAAAATTTGTAGAAAGACCCAACAAGTGAAAATCAATATTAATTGGGAAGGAATTGACATTATTGGAGTTCGAACATAGAACTTCATAGCGAAAATAGCCTAGACATAGGAATTTGTTTTTTACCCTAGACATAGGGAAAAACCTTTAAAACCAAAAGAATTATGTTTCAAAATTAACTAAGTCCGTAATAGCCATAGAAATATTTTTTAATCTCTTAGCCTTCTAAAGATACTTCATAGAAGGTGATAGCACTCAAAAGTGTGTTATTTCTAGGCTTAGATTTTTGTTGGTTTTTGATAGGACTAACATAGTTCTATATTTTCATACTTAAATCATGTTAGTTTGGAGGTTTTAATGTAATTAATTGATCATTTTGTAGGGATTTGAGCATAAGGCATGTTCCGAGAGATTCTACGTTGAATCACGATTCCAACGCATCAAACCGGAGGTCATTCGGACACCTGAGCAAAAAGTTAGAGCAAAAATAAGTAGTGTTGCGCGCTGGGTAGCGTCTAGACGCTGTCTAGAGCGTCTAGACGCTATCGGCAGTTCCCTGAAGCCTCCCTCGACGCTGCGGAGAGCCCCTGTGACGCTGGGAGCGTCTAGACGCTGTCCAGAGCGTCTAGACGCTCCGTCGATTCCTATATATAGATTTTTTCGTCCTCTAGGTCATTTGTCTCCGATTTTCAGCCGTCAAGAGACCAATTTAGGCTTTCTCCTCTCTGTTTTTCAGTAGTTTAGGATAGATTAGGAGTTTTTCATCAAACCATGGTGTCGAATTGAGCTCGTTTGCACTCGAAGTTTTCTATGGAGATGCTCAGCTAGATTCTGCAATTTCGGTTTAGAGGTCGGTTGTAATCAGTTGCGACATTGTGAGGCTTGAACCTTAACTTAGTTTTCTTTCAATTGCAAGTGTTCTTTAATTCCCGTGTTAATTTTATAAGTATGTATTTTGATTACATTGACGCCTTAATCTCTTTACATGCTTTATTGCTAATCACGATCATGATCCGTAATTGTCATGTTGAATGAACCGGTAGCATTAGAATTATCACATGTGTATGTTTATGGGTTTCCATGATACATGGCTTGCATGTTTAATTCTAGGAATTAAAGAAGCATGTTAATTAGGTGAAAGTTGTTTTACTTTATCGATTGTCTTGGTCGTTCCAAAGTTCGTAATGCCTTTACCTAAATAAATTGAAGCAGTTTCGTAAAGATTTGTTTAGGTAATTAGCGTTAACTTGGCGTTCGTTAGAGTTAATGATTTTAGGGAACATGCACTTTTTGGGGTTTCCTAATAAGTTGACCGAGTACTTGCATGGTTAAGATTAAATATTTTGAATGCCTATGATCAACGTTGCAATTGAATATAACCGCACCTCTGAACTGGAACTTGGTAAGAGTTGATTTTTATCCTTTTCAGCAATTGTTTTATTTTTGTCAATTTTTATTTCCATTTAGTTTGAAAATATTTTCCAAAACCCCCCCTTTTTAATTGTTTTCTCATTTGCAAATTTAACTTAAGAAATTAATATTCGGTTCTTTGAGATCGACCCGGTCCACTCAATGCTACAAGTAGCTTAGGATCGGTTTATAAATTTTAATTTGACGAGCCCTCGACAAGCTCGCTTCAGTTTTGTATGTTTACATTGAGCTTTCATGCATTTATTTATCTATTTTGTAGATTTCGAGCAATTGGAGCTAAACCAGACTTTTGAAGCTATTTGGAGCTTAATTAGAGCTTACAGACACACTTTGAGGCAAAGAAGATAATTAGAATAAGTATTACAAGTGAGAAAACCTGAGGGTATAGCGTCGAGATGCTATAATATAGCGTTGAGACGCTACGAATTTAAAAACATTTTTTTTACTATTACAGCGTTGAGACGCTACTATCATAGCTTCGCGACGCTATGAAGCGTTGAGACGCTACTGTTACAGCATCTCAACGCTGTCCCGATTTTATCAAAAGGAAATTTGACCTACGAATTGAGGGAGCTGTTTTTGAGAGCCTAGAACCCTAATTTCGATAAGGAGCACTGTTTTGGGACCTAGAGAGCACTTTGGAGAGCTAAGAATGAGACTTAAAGCTCAAGATCGCGGGACATCACGACGGAACAAGTGTTGGCACACGTCGTCCAATTTTTTCTCTTTTCCCTTTACATTGTTTCTTAAACTTTAGGATTTATTGTACTGAATATTGGATGTAATTTTGAATATTTTAGACTCTTGGATGATTGTACAATTAAACTTTGTTTGATTTTCGAATTGTATTATATCGTAAGTCTTTTATGCATCTCGAATCAATTTTCTAAGCTTTTGGCCATAGCTTTGCATGTTAGGTTAAATTTAGCTTAAGAAAGTAAATTTAACTAAAGAACTTAGATACATGACTAGGATTAATCTATTGCATGAGAATGAATAGGTTAATTTTAGAAGCCATTAAAAGAATTTCATAATGCCATGTTTAGGTATAGAAATAGACCGAGATGTTGATTTACTACTTTACATGAGTTCAATTGGGCTTGAGAGAGTCAATTGCATATTTTAGTAAATATTGGCTTAAGGTTGTTTCATATTCTACAATAATTCTTTAATCAAATTCATAGTTGCAAATTTTAATCAAATTCTTTACTAGTCTCTCTAAATGGACTCCAACCTTTGTAAATAGTTAATTTAGTTTAATCTTGTTTCAGTTAGGTTCTCTGAATAAAAGTAGGCATGAGTAACTGTGGTACTTAATTAATCTAAGAACTCCAATCCCTGTGATCGACCTAGCCACTATTGCTGCAAATTTTAGAGGTCTGGTTTATAAATATATTTGATAGAGTCTTCAACAAGCACTTTATCAGAAAGTCAAATAGGTGTTGAATTCGGTTTACAAAGCTTAAGTGTTGAGTCAAAGGATTGCAATTGCAATTAGGCTACACTTTCTTTCAATGGAGCAAAAGCACGTTTGAATCCCTCTTTTATCATTTTTATTTCTTCTTTTCAAAAACAACAAAAACCATCCCACCTATTGTTTTACATTTGTTACCCCAATTGCAATTTGAAAACGTCTTCGCTTATTCTCTTGAATTTTGTTGTATCCGTTCCTGTGGGATCGATACTCTGGAATACTTTCAGTTTTATATTACTTGCATCGACAGTGTGCACTTGCACTAAACTGGAGCTTTGTTTTAATTTACAACTATTTTATTTAAGCCCAACGTTTTAGTTCGATCACCCCTCATTGAGATGTCAAACCCTCCGACATCTGGAAATGTTGAACGACATTTCAAGATGTCGTTCGACATTTTAAACAATGGTGATGACAAATGCAAAAATATATGTAAATAAATAAAAAGGTTAAAAATCACTTTTGGTTCCTAAACTTTCATGGAAGTAACAATTTAGTCCATGAACTTTGATTTGTAACGATTTAGTCTCTATAATTCCAATTTTTGTAACAAGTTAGTCTTGAACTTTAGTATATAACAATTTAGTCCCTATGCTTTCAAATTTGTAATGATTTAGTCCATATCGTGAAAATTATTGTGAAGATTTAATGAAATTTCTTGCATAGATAGACCAATAAACTAATTAGGGATCCAATATATTTATAAGCTATAAAGTTTAAATTGTTAAACAATAAAAATCGACATTTAATTTTGATGAAATTTTTTTACTGTGGGAATTAAATTGTTACAAATTTGAAAGTATAGGGACTAAATTATTACCTACTAAAGCTCAATGATTAAATTGTTACAAAATTGAAAGTATATGGACTAAATCATTACAAATTAAAATTTAAGAACTAAATATTGTTACCTCTATGAAAGTTTAAGGACCAAAGTGATTTTTAACTTAAAAAATATGCAGACAAAAGCTAAAAAAAGTGGTGGCAAATAAATGTGAAGATAAAACTTATTGATTGGTGGGAGTTGTAGAAAATAGAAGGAAGCTTTTGCAGACAGAAGGATGATGTTTTCGACTGGAAAATTGGAGATTTGGAGATCGAATATTCGATATAATTGCAAAATAATGTAGGGTTGTAGTATATTAAAATTAATTAAAATAATGTTATGGAATTAATGCTAAAATTATCACATGTAATGAAGAATCACAATTACAGATAGAGTAGATCTTTTCATGGATAACCTTAGATACATTCATTCCATTGATTCTGAGGGGCTGAATATATATATATATAATAACATCATAATATAGAGTGAGAAATTTCATTAGAGGATAAAATTGTAAGAAAAATGTTGCAGAAATTCTAGTCTAAGTAAATCTGAAAATTTTCATAAAATTTGACATTTATAAAATATGATTATGGAAATAACCTATTTAACATAATTTCTGAAAATTCGAATTGGTCCAAAAAATCCTCTAATCCAATTCAACTCAACTTGTGTATATCTCTAGATGCTTGCAATGGGAGGAGAACACGAACACCACTCTAGTTGTTGGTGAGAAATTTCATTAGAGGATAAAATTGTAAGAAACATGTTGCATAAATCTAGTCTAAGTAAAGTTGGAAATTTTAATAAAAACTGACTGTTTGAATAGAAATTTTGGCCAATCAGAAATTGTCATGTCATTAATTAAAACTTGGTGACAAAATTATTTATTTAATTAGAGATTATTTAAATTTGCAAGTATCCCTAAATTAAATTAAGGCAAACCCAAATATGCAATTGGGTTATATGAAATTTGGGCCAATTTTAAACAAAGCCCAAATGGAAGGCCCTAATCCAGCAGAGTTTAAGCCCAAAGTCAACCAAGCTCACTCCAAAGGCCAAGACCAAAGTCAACTATGCACAGTCTAAAGGACCTGACCCAAAGTCCACCAGGCCCAGTCCAACAGTCAGGCCCAAGCCCAGGGGGGCGTTGGGGAACTCTATAAATAGAGAGCTCCCTCCTCTATTTTAGAGGTTCAGAAATTGAAACTCTCTAGAGAACTTAGAGAGAATTCATAAACAAAGACCAGAAAACTCTTTAAACTCTTGAAGATCAAACACTCTTTGAACCAAAGTCTTGAAGACTAGAAAATTTTGAAGTTCGAGAACAAGCTGCAAAGCCCTCGAGACAAGTTTACATTCGAGAACAAGCTGCGAAGCCCTCGAAACAAATCTAAATTCGAGAACAAGCTGCAAAAGCCCCCGAGACATAAATCTATATTCGAGAACAAGCTGCAAAAGCCCTCGAGATAGATTCACATTCGAGAACAAGTTGCGAAGCCCTCGGACAAATCTACACTTGAGAACAAGCTGCGAAGCCCTCGAGACAAGTATATATTTGAGAATAAGCTGCAAAGCCCTCGAGACAAATGTACATTTGAGAGAAAGAATCAGATGAACAAATTAGAGATTGTACTCCACTACATTCAAATTAATACAAATTAAATTCATTTACACGTGTCTCATTTCTCTTTCTTTGTTGAAATCTCGTGTAAACACTGACATTTATAAAATATGATTATGGAAATAGCCTATTTAACATAATTTCTGAAAATTCGAGTTGGTCCAAAAAGCTCCTCTTATCCAATCCAACTCAACTTGTGTATATCCCTAGATGCTTGCAATGGGAGGAGAATACGAACACCACTCTAGTTGTTGGTGTAGGAAATGTACTCTCTAAATATCTAAATTAGTGACAGTCAGGTAATAAACATCTAAGAAAATACATAATCTATTCATATTTTAAAACAACTCTTACAAGGACTCAAAATACTGGTGAACGTAAACTTGATTTTGGGTAATTAGTATTTGGGCCTAGTTTAAACAAAAGCCCAATTTCTAGAAACATTTTGAGTTCTAGAATATTCTAGAGAAATCTCTTCTTGAAGATATTTTAGAGTATGATGTAGAATTCTCTAGAATGTGAGAGAAAAAAATGTAATTGTAAAGAGCATTCTAGAGAGTCATTTGTAACCACTAGATTGTATATGTGTTGCAAAACCATAGTCATAAGTTTAGGAGGTGCAACAAGTATAAATAGAGATGATGTCTTAGAGTTTTTATCAAGCCAAAAAGCTAGAAATGACTAATACTACAAGTAGCCTCTTTCTCAAAAATCTATCTTTCAAGTCTAACCTCCAATCTCCAAAAAGTTTCTTTCTAACAAAGTGGTATCATAACTTGAAAATCCTTTCTAGAAGATGGCAAGTAACAACATGGTCCCATTCCAAGTCCTAGTGCTCAACAAGAGCAACTACGATAATTGGAGCATCAAGATGAAGGCTCTCTTTGGATAGCAAGATGTATGGGAGATAGTAGAGAAAGGATACACCGAGCTAGAGAATGATGGTAGTCTTTCTCAAACACAAAGGGACAATTTGAGAGACTCAAGAAAGAGAGACAAGAAGGCTCCGTATCTAATATATCAAGGATTGGATGACGATGCTTTTGAGAAGATTTCAGAACCAAAGACGACGAAATAAGCATGGGAGAAGCTTCAAATATCGTACAAGGGAGTGAATCTAGTTAAGAAAGTACGTTTTCAAACTCTAAGAGCTGAGTTTGAAACTTTTCATATGAAAGAAGGGGAAGTCATCTCCGAATATTCTCTAGAGTCTTAACGGTCACCAATCAACTTAAGAGAAATGGTGAAAAGCTCGATGATGTAAAAATTATGGAGAAAACACTACGATCATTAGATCCAAAGTTTGAACATATTGTTTCCATAATCGATGAAACAAAATACTTGGAGGTTATGACCATTGAGAAACTCTTGGGTTCGTTGCAAACTGATCGAACTGAAACGTGGGGCTTAAAGAAAATATTTGTAAATTAAAACAAAGCTCCAGTTCAGTGCAAGTGCACACTGTCGATGCAAGTAATATAAAACTGAAAGTATTCCAGAGTATCGATCCCACAGGGAACGGATACAACAAAATTCAAATGATAGCGAAGACGTTTTCAAATTGCAATTTCGGTAACCAAGGTTATAAAAATAAGTGGGATGATTTTTGTTGTTTTCGAAAAGAAGAAATAAAAATGATAAAAGAGTGATTCAAATATGCTTTTGCTCTATTGAAAGAAATTGCGGCCTAATCGCAATTGCAATCCTTTGACTCAATACTTAAGCTTTGTAAACCGAATTCAACACCTATTCGACCTTCTATGAAGTATCTTTAGGAGGCTAAGCGATTAAACCGATATTTCTATGGCTAATACGAACTTAGTTAATTTTGAAACACAATTCTTTTGGTTTTAAAGGTTTTGCCCTATGTCTAGGGTCAAAAACAAATTCCTATGTCTAGGCTATTTTCCTTTATTGCTTTTATGAAAACCCAATTTTTATCTAACCTTTTCAGTATTAGACTCAAATTGTTGTATACTAATCTAGGTGATCAATCTAAACTAGTAATGAAAATTTCAATCAATAAAAGCAAACAATGCTATAAGATTAAACAAAGTTGCTCTTACATATTAGGCCTTTATTCCTTTCTCTAGGGCATTCACATGCTTGAATCCCAAAGAAAGACTTAGCTCATAATTAAAAGAACGAAAAACAATGAATGAAAAGAATTAAAGTGCATAACTAAAATAGAAGCAATATGTGATAAAAATTTCAAAGTTAATAAATAATTGAATAACAACTTAATAATAAGGAAAGAACAACTAAAATTCCATTAATCGAAATAAATTCAGAAACTATTTAGTCTCGTAAACAAAAGGAAAGAACAAAACAGTAGCTAAAAGCTTGAAATTACAGCAACAATTAAATTCCTAAAATTGAAGCAAATAAACAGAAAATAAATTCTAAGAACGGGAAGAACACAGCCTCTTTTCCACTTCTTATTCAATCGACTCAACTCCACTTTTTTCAAAGGGAATTGAGCCTTCACTTCCTTCAATTTTCATTGAGGAAGGATTGAATTTCGAAGTTGAAAGGGGCTGGAAAACAGAAGAAAAACAGCAGCAAACAGAAATAAAAACAGCAGAAAATTGACAGCAGAAATTTTGACAGCTGAAATTTGACAGCTGAAAATCGTGGACAGCAGCAACTGTGGCCGAAAATGGCAGAAAAACTCCTTCTCCTCTTGAGGCTTATTCTCCAATATTTATAGATGAATGGGGCTAGGGTTTCCTTCTTGAATGAGACACAATTATGGCTAAAATCTCAGCTAAAATTGTGGAGCCAATATCTCACAAAATTCCTAGATTTTAGGAGATTTGCATATTTCCCTTTCATTTTCAGATCTATCAAAATTGCAATTGCAATGCAATTGCATTTCTATTGCATTCTTCAAATTCCTGCACAAAAACATCAAGTAAGTGTGTTTTCATTTTCTTTTGCTTTATTTTCTCCATTTACTTAATTTAAAAGGCTTCCAACAATAATTCCATTTAAACCAACTATTTGCTAGCCTTTTTATCTAATAACACATATAAAATAACAAGAATAACTAAGTATAAAGGCCAAATAATTCTCATAAATGAGAATTATCACAAACATATGAAAAAAAGAAACAGAAGATGGAAGGAATCGTAGATCAATTACTCAAGTTGCGAGTTGACTCAACTACTGGAGGAATTAGCCATAATGATAGAAGCTAATGAGGACGAGGTCATGGTGGACATCGAGGACGAGGAAGAGGTCATGGACAAGGACAAGGACGTGGTTGGAGGCCCTATAATGACAACAACAACTTTCAAAGAGGAAGAAACTCAACAAGAGGTCATGGGCAAGACAATTCAAGATCAAGGTACGATAAGTCAAACATTAAATGCTACAATTGTCAAAAATTTGGTCATTATGCATATGAATGTAGAGCTCTTAGCAACAATAAAGTTGAAGAGAAGGCAAACTACATTGAAGAAAAAAGTCAAGAATGTGGCACCTTATTGATGGCTTGCACGGATAATGAATTGAACAAAGATAATAGATGGTACCTATGTTGGGATTTATGCCCTAAAGCCTCGTAATTAATAATTTATTTAATAATTAATAATAATTTTGATTATTTTATTTTCAATATAATATTATCCATTATATGAAAAATCCAAGGTTACTAGTGTAATCTTGAACAGTATGTGGTTGACATACGAGAGGATCATGTTCAAGAAATAACCTAAAGGGTCATAGTATATGGATAAGGTTGGGTGCCTTCTCCTGATAACACTATTGATACGGCCCACTTTATAATAGTTACAAATGATTTAATCCAAATCATTCATGTGGAGACATGTGAGTGGGGGTATCTTATACAATGAGTTTGTATAAGACTGGACCACGAAATATTTAATCTCTCTTTATAAATCCGTTAATTGAGAAGATTAATATTTCATCAGGATGATCATATGCGACTCGATCTTAATCCTGAGTGAGTTATGAACTCCTGCCTGTGAGGGCTTGTCCTTTGATTTGCATGGGTGAGAGTGGCTTTTGTAGCCGATTCAATATGCCTACCATTTTGGGGACTTGACCAAATAGGGAGCTGGGAACATAATCTCACAAGATGGAATTCACTCATTCCCATATAGGGTAAGTAGATGAGTAGTTCCTTTAAATACTGATTTCGGGACTTGAACAATGGGACCCCACCCTCTCATTGGCCCGAGAGGGACTTAGTTTATAATTAGATTATAAATATATTGTTCATTAGAGAATAAGTGGTAGTTAAGGTGCAAGATGTAATTATAAGGGTAAAACGGACTTTTGACCCAGCTGTAATTACGAACAACTCGTGATTACGAACAACTCGTGAAGGATCGACTTGCATGTAATGATTATATCTATGGACACAACTTGTCCTACAGTGCATAAGAGTGCAACTCTAGGTCTATAGTGGAGTGACCTATAGTTAATGAATGAAAATTAATTAATTAAAGAGTTTAATTAATTAATTTTGTATCATTGAAGCTTATAATCTGTAGGTCCATAAGGTCCCCTTACTAGCTCATAGTAACACTAAAAGATCAATTTAGTTGAAAGAAAAATTTGAAATGTTCAAATTAATATTTAATTTGAAGTGTTCAAATTAATATTTAATATATTAGATATATTAAATATAAAAAAATATAAAAGAGGAAAATATATTTATTGTATTTGATACATTAAATATTAAAATTTGAAATGTTCAAATTTAATATTTAATTTGAAGTGTTCAAATTAATATTTAATATATTAGATATATTAAATATAAAAGAGGAAAATATATTTATTGTATTTGATACATTAAATATTAAAATAATTAATATATATTTGATATATTAAATAAAAAATATTTATAGAATTTGAATAAGATTCAAATAAATAAATATCGTAGAAGATTTGAATGAGATTCAAATAAATATAAGATATATTTTAATATATTAGATATTAAAATATAATATTTTAATTATGACAAAGATTTTCCCTTGGTCTCTATAAATAGGACCATTGGGTTGAGTCATTCTGAACAACACACATCTCCTCAAAGAGAGAATTAGAGAATTCTCTCTAAACCTCTTCCTCTTTAATCCCTTGAGGTTTTTCTTTCAAGAGGCTCCCACAAGCCTTGATCTTTTGTTAGAGTCATAGCAAGGAAGACTTTGTGGAGGAGATAAAGACCCGCCAGAAGAATCTCCATATTTTCAAGGTATTTATTGCTTAACCCTTGTATTTTAGTTTAATTCTAAATAAATCAAAGACAATTCCTATGCTTCCGCTGTGGGTTTAATTCGATTATTCCCTTCAACCTAGACACCGGGGCAAGCAGCCATATGTGTGAAAGAAGGAGCATGTTAGTAGAACTCGATGAATCGATGAATCAAGAAGTGGTATTCGATGAAGAAGGTGGATGGGATTGGAGACAACATGATGAAGACTACAACTTCTTTTCATTCTTTGAAGAAAATGACATGGAACAAATAAGGATAGATCAAACAAGGGAGGACCTTTCTACCCCCACCAGCTTCACCAACTACAAGTTCTCAAGAGGATGAAAGTTCAAATGAAAGAGTTCATCACTTCAAAAGTTTACAAGAACTTTATGAGGTAACTACAAATCAAGATAATCTTACTCCCTTTTGTCTTTTTGTCGATTGTGAGCCCATGAACTTCCAAAAAGCTATGGAAAACGAAAATTGGAAAAGCTCTATGGATGAAGAGATCAAAGTGATCAAGAAGTTCAGAATTGACGACTCTAATTCGGACAACACACCCATGGAATGTGGAATCAAACTATCAAATCATGAGGAAGGAGAAAGGGTGGATCCAACACTATTTAAGAGCTTAGTTGGAAGTTTGCAATATTTGACATGCACAAGACCTGATATTCTATATGTGGTTGGAGTTGTCAATAGCTACATGGAGAAACTGACAATTACACATTTGAAGGCAGCAAAGAGAATTCTTCAGTACATCAAAGGTACGATAAATTATGGTTTCTACTATTCTGTTTCTGATGATCATAAGCTCGTGGGTTACAGTGATAGTGATTGGAGTGGAGATATGGATGACTGCAAGAGCACGACTGGTTTTGTGTTCTACATGAGAGACACTACCTTCACATGGACGTTAAAGAAGCAACCCATTGTTACTCTTTCTACATGTGAAGTAGAATATGTAGCTGGTACCTCATGCGTTTGTCATGCAATTTGGCTAAGAAATCTGTTAAAGGAGTTGGGTTTGTCGCAAGAGGAGCCGAAGAAGATTTTTGTGGACAACAGGTCAGCAATTGCTTTAGGTAAGAATCCAGTTTTCCACTATCGGAGTAAGCACATTGATATGCGTTACCACTATATTAAAGAGTGCATTGCAAGAAAGAATGTGCATTTGGAGTACGTGAAGACTCATGATCAAGTAGCTAATATCTTCACCAAGCCACTTAAAAAAGAAGATTTCACAAGGTTGAGAGGTTTGCTTGGAGTAACAAAATCAAGTTTAAGAGGGGTTGTTGAACATAAACTTGATTTTGGGTAATTAGTATTTGGGCCTAGTCTAAACAAAAACTCAATTTCTAGAAACATTTTAAGTTCTAGAATATTCTAGAGAAATTTTTTCTTGAAGATATTTTAGAGTATGGTGTAGAATTCTCTAGAATTTAAGAGAAAAAAAATGTAATTGCAAAGAACATTCTAGAGAGTCATTTGTAACCACTAGATTGTATATGAGTTGGCAAAACTATAGTCATAAATTTAGGAGGTGCAACTAGTAGAAATAGAAGTGATGTCTTAGAGTTTGAATCAAGCCAAAAAACTAGAAATGACTAATACAACAAGTAGTATCTTTCTCAAAAACCTATCTTTCAAGTCTAACCTTCAATCTCCAAAAAGTTTATTTCCAACAAATACATGTTACACATATCTAGAAACATACATAATCATTTCGCATATTCTAAATAAAATAACTTAAGAAGACTCCTCAGAAACCAACAATTTTACAATTCCGCATAACTTGGAAATTACAAATTGACTTTCAACCAATGGTGAGGATATGTTGGAGGATCGAGGGGCTTGGTTCTGAATTTGAGACTCTGGGATGCTGAATTTGGTTCCAGGCACTGGGTCGAAGCCAATCACATTTGAAAATGAATTCGAAGGGCTGTCGAAGCCTAAAGTCAAGGAGAATTTTGTTTCCCTTACTTTCACCTCATGCAGTTTTGATAGCTTTGCTTCCACCATTTCTCGGCCTGACGCAAGCCAAGTTTTAACTTGTAATGTTGACTCTGTTTTGTTCATTTCACTTGTTGGTGGCATCACATTGAACTATAATCATTCATTTCAACATGGAGATGGGTTAATTCAAAAGCAAATGTTGAGTGGAGTCAACTTTTTTATATTTATCATAAAGAATGTACCTGTGGGGTAACTATAACGAAGCCGTGTGAAGCTATAAGCTGGAGGAAATCAGAGTAGTTGGATTCGAGGCAGCCAGGAAGAAAGAAGATGACAGGATACGAATCTTTGGTCTTGGGTGTAAAGATCAACAATGGCTTTGAAGGTGAAAAGTGGTCTACGTTGTCCACAAGGATGGAAGTGACCTCAAATTTTCCTTTTCGTAAAGGTTTAGAAGGATTCTGGGCAAATAGAGAGACATCCGCGCTCCTTATAGGAATTATTTTGAAAATAGCCTGCAACACATCTATGCAGAGAGGAAGCTTGGATACAAGAAAGAACAATACGACGGGGAGAAAAACAAGTGTGTAGAGCAGAATAGCGACGTTTTGAAGGCGGTGATCGATGAGAAAGTAGTGTCCCGCACAAAATGAAATCAACATGGAGATGATGGAAAAGAAAAGTGAGGAAAAGCCAATGAAGAGTCTCCAAGCCAAGCTTGATTTGAAGTCATTGGCATCAAACCTGTAGGTCAAGATGGAAAGAAACATGATAACTGAGGTTGAAGAAAGGCAGAGGGCAATGAGGGAAAAGACGGCGAAGATTAAAAAGGGTTGCTGTTTTTCAAGTAATGGGGCGCCGTCTCTGTTGTCAAACCCACCTGGGATGCTGGCAGCGGAAGTAAAAGCCACTGTTACAATCAGGGTACCCACCACAGAGCATGACCTTGAGGTTTTAGTAAGCCACTCTCGGCTTTCTTTCACCATATCCATGTGGCTTTCATGGAAGATTGTGCTTGCCTTTTTTCCTTCCTTGTTACGATGGGCAAAGAAAGGGTATGGACTAGACTCCTTCACGTACTGCATGCATCCCCACAAAATTTTCAATTCAATTACTTGTCATTTTTAGACAATATAATTAAAGCTATATATTATATTATCAAATTCAAATCAAGGTCGAATTGTCTTATAAAAGAGTAAGGAGGATTTGGTATTGTGAATATATAATTACCTTATACCAGTTAACTTCCCATTGCATCTGTAATGCAGCTCCACTGATGCGCCAAAACTTTAAACCTTTGGTAGTTGCTGCGAGATGCAAGGCGCTATTGCCTTCGTGATCTATCGCTCGAAACAGGTTTTTTGTCGATTTTTTTTCCTTGAGCAAAAACCTGTACACATCCGGCTGCCTGTACTCCGCAGCCAAAAGCACCACATTCTTCTTATCTTTTCCAGTATCATGGATTGCCAGCGGAAAATGTTTGTACATTCCCTTCACAATCTCAATCACACCATTCTTTGCTGCTAATAACATCGCTGTCTCTGTTTCTGTTCATATAATAATGTAGTTAGTTTATATATAACATCCAACAAATTAAAATTAATTAAATCTCATGTCTTCTTACTCTTTACCCTTAAAAATAATTTTAAAAAATAGAAAAGTAGTAAACCTTTGACATCTTTGTCCTTCTTTGAGTTACTTGGTTTAGTTTCGAGGTCTGGACTAAAGCAGACTTCATCATCTACAAAGTTGTAAGGAAGTGTGTCTTGTTCTGCTGTTTCAAAATTTGAATAATTTTTTCTCTTCACATTCTCAATCACACCATTCTTTGCTGCTAATAACATCGTTGTCTCTGTTTCTGTTCATATAATAATGTAGTTAGTTTATATATAACATCCAACAAATTAAAATTAATTAAATCTCATGTCTTCTTACGCTTTACCCTTAAAAATAATTTTAAAAAATAGAAAAGTAGTAAACCTTTGACATCTTTGTCCTTCTTTGAGTTACTTGGTTTAGTTTTAAGGTCTGGACTAAAGTAGACTTCATCATCTACAAAGTTGTAAGGAAGTGTGTCTTGTTCTGCTGTTTCAAAATTTGAATAATTTTTTCTCTTCACATTCTCAATCACACCATTCTTTGCTGCTAATAACATCGTTGTCTCTGTTTATGTTCATATAATAATGTAGTTAGTTTATATATAACATCCAACAAATTAAAATTAATTAAATCTCATGTCTTCTTACTCTTTACCCTTAAAAATAATTTTAAAAAATAAAAAAGTAGTAAACCTTTGACATCTTTGTCCTTCTTTGAGTTACTTGGTTTAGTTTTGAGGTCTGGACTAAAGTAGACTTCATCATCTACAAAGTTGTAAGGAAGTGTGTCTTGTTCTGCTGTTTCAACATTTGAACAAGTTATGGGAGCTTTTCCGTCATCACCATATTTATCAGATAGAGTAGATTCAACAAGTTTCTCCATCACTTGAACTGACCATGTGTGTTTCTCTTTCTTCTCTCGTATCTTTCTGATTTCAGCATATCCTTAATTTTGAACAAAACCACTTGTAAATTAAGTATTGAAAAATTAATGCATAGTATTATTATTGTAGCTCCACCTACCGAACCCAAGAATGATCAAGATGACCGAGACAACAATTCGATACAACTTGATGCAGCTAAATATATAGTTTTTCAAGCAACTTGTAATCGAGGCCTCGTTTGCTGCCATGAATAAGAATGAGTATCATATCATATTAGAGTTTCAGGTTTAATTTAATTTCAATCGAAAATTTATAAAACACGGTACTTAGCTCATTGCTTATAGTTATACCCAATCGTTTGTGGGATTCATTGGTGTCCAAATTTTCGCTTTCATCTTTCTTGGTATCTGTATCATTCTTTACTTCATCATTTTTCTTCTTGTTGACTGGTCGTTTGAAAGTGCTGACTATAATATTTGCGTAAGAAAGAAAAAATATATATACGATTAGACCATCGATCTTTAAAATGATAATTAGTACTCTATTCACTTAACTATGTTCAGATATGCTGATTTAGAGGGTTATTATAAATTACATACATAGAGAGAGAAATAGAGGGATAAATTTATCTGATACTAACCTTTTAAAAATCCATCCCACAACCTCTTAAAGAAGTCAATGCATGTCTCGTAGTTATGTGGAAAATAGGAAACAGTTGTGCTTGTTTTGGACGTGCTTTTATTGCATTCTTTGCAAAGGGTTTCTATTGATTGATGCTGTAGTTGATCCACAAATGTGCCTTCCAATAACCAAGTTTAAGGGGAAAAAAAGTTGGAATTTGAAATTAAAGTTTTGGTGGGAAGATTGAAAAAGCAATAATTTAATTAATTAATTAAAAATGGATACTCACAGTTATAGATAACGCTCTGCCATCCACTGATGTGGGCTCCACTTTTGAAGCAAGTAGGCATCCTTGCGAGAACATGGAGAGGTGACACGCCTTCCACATCCACCCAATTTATAGACTCGGCGTTCATGTGAATAAATTGAAATGCCAAATCTGTCATCTCAAAGCCATTAGCAGAAAGATAATTTTAAAGCGAACAAGAACATAAAAGTATGTACTTATAATTCAGGAGTCTTGAGTTCCACTCATATGGTTGAACTCAAAAAAAGAAAAATTATAATTATAATTCTTGTAGATTCTAACTTTATATACAATTTTTTTTTTAATTCTTCGAGTCATGAAGTTGGAAAGAAAACGTTAAATTATTTTAACATTTTTATATAATTTTTTAATATTTAAGATCAATTAAGGAGGTGGGGCCAATCCTTCATCATGTCCTTTATTATTACGTTAAATTACACGTTTAGTTGGTCTATAGATTTTTTTGGTTCTTGTATTTGAATCTCATTTTATTTTTGTCTATGTACTTTTAAAAATATCCAAATTTAGTCTCTATACTTTCATAAATCTTAAATTTAATCTTTATCGTTAGTTTGAAGTTAATTTTTATTAAAATTAGTTAAATAATAATAATAATAATTTTCATACAAGAAAAAACACAACGTGAATATCTTTTCAAAATGTATAAAGAGAGTGCTAATAAAGATTAATTTTTTTTAATGAAAAATTAACAATAAACTAACAATAGATACCATTTTTAAGATTTATTAAAAGTATGGAGACTAAATTTGAACATTTAAAAGTATAAAGACTAAAATAGAAATAACTCTTAAAATATAGGAACCAAAATCATATTTTAGCCTAAATCTAAATCTTTTAACGTTCAATATTACATCTATTTAAGTTTTTGTTGTTTAAAAAGAGATTTTAAATCTAGGTCTCTAACTTCCAATTTTTGTTTCTTATAAATCTTTTGTCACTCACTTTATTAATATAACATTGCCTGAACCTACCCAAAGTCGAACTCGCCACCAACGCCCTAAACATGAAAAGTTGAGAATAATCTATTATATTAGAAATATTATAAGGTCTGAAAGGTTTATAAAAGCTCACCAAACTGCTCGTGTCTGAGAACACAATGCAGCACAGTGTCTCCATTGTTCGGCAGTTTGCAGTTGGCGGAGATTCGAGGGGGGTTGTTTTTGCAAAAGTAGTAAAGGCAATAAAAGGCACCCTTGTTGCCATGTGAAGCAGCCAAGAAGAGAGGTGTTTCACCATCTTTGTTTCTCTCATCCACCAACTTCTCATGGGCTGAAGCAATGGCGTGGCACATTCTCACCCTTCCCATCATGGCCGCAAGGTGGAGAGGATTGTTTCCTCTAGTATTTTTAGCCATAAGACTGTTCTCGTAATTATCCTTTTCAGATCTGCAAATGAGTTTGACAAGCTTTTCAACTATTACTTCTTTATCATCTTTCACAGCCAAATGCAATGCCGTGTCGCGCTCTTTAGTCAGCTGCAGTTGCTGAGCTACATTTGAGTTTTCCTCATACTTGTCCACCACCGCCTCCCAATTCCCAATCTTCGTGTTTGCACAAAGAAACATACGTAAATCTTCTTTGTATGACTCAGGCATTGTCTTCACTTTAATTTCTTTGCAACTTCTCTTCCTTCTTAATAATTAATTTATAAGCACAACTTCTCCACAATGTGGTCTTCTTTATATATATAGGGCATATCAAATAGGATATCTCACCCGCTGTGTGTTTGCATGCTTTTTCTCTTTTTTTTTCACAAGAATCTCTTTTGTACAGATCATATCCACATCTCTAAAACAAAAGATATATCAACTGTATATATAATTTGCTTTACCATATGAAAAAAATTCTCTTCTTCAACCCCAAGCATTTCTTATTCCATTTTACTGCTTTTTTTTTTTTTTTTTGCGCCCCAATTAGCTTTAGATCAGCCTAAATCATATATTATAATATAATATGGGTGAAATATTTAGAAAACAATTACATATATGAAAAAAAAAAACAGGAACTGGTGTCTAGCAATTAGTGATTATGTTTCTCAATAAAATATATATATATATATACAAGTACTTGAGAAATTAATTCTGACATAATTTGGGGCTAACGAGAATTTAATAGGAATTGATCGCTAGTATTTGTATATATATGTATATATTGTGTTTGTATTTATTTATATATAAAAAAAAAAAAAAAAGGCACAAACAAAAATAGTTGTTTGTAGGAAACTTGTAGGTAAAAGAGCGCATGAAAGAATCAAAATCAATTTCATATAATAATAGAGATTTAGAACTTATGGAAATATGGCACTGTACATCTAAGAAAAACGTTAAAAAGAAAATTAGTCAAAAGAGCAATGACCTAGGAAATTGATGTACTTTTGACATTGGAAAACTTAGATTTGAAGGTATGAATTTTCTGAGTGAGAGATAACAATAGTGTACTTTTATAAAAGAGTGAAGCAATATTATATATATTATATATTCATATACAGTTTGCTTTGGAAAAAATCTAAAAGCTAATAATGCGTGTAAATAATCTTTTTTACATTCTTTCGCATCATCCGTGCATTTTTCCTTCCCGTCCTCATGACTTGTAGTTTTTTTTTTTTTTTTTGAGTACTCATGACTTATTGCTTTTAATATATTTTTATTCTTTTTTTCGTCAAAAAAAATTATCCTTCTCTTTGATTGAGAGTGCGACCAAAGTCTTACATCTACTAAATAAGAAAAAGATCATGATCAATATATAAGTGAGTGACATTATTTTCATTGGTATAAAGCTTTTTAGGTAAAACCAAAAGCAAAGTTATGAGAGTTTATGTCTAAAGTGAACAATCTCATACCAATGTAAAGATATATGGAGGGTTAGTTGTCCCTAATATCCTTTTCTAATTTGGTTTCATTTTAAAAATTATGTAATAAGTTCCTAAATTTTTAATTCTATATATAATATGTCTCTGTCTTATATCGGCATTTTTAAAAAATTGTAGATCTATTGAACTTAAAATTGAAAGCTTAGGTTCTATAAATTCAATTTTGTGTCTTATAAAATTAAGAAGATGGAGACACCAAAAATCAATTAAACTCTATAAACACTATAAACACACAGATAGAAAAATTAAAAAGGGGGCCCGTTTAATGTTTAATGTTTATTTATTTGACACTTTAATATTCAATTTTGCGTCTTGTTTAATGTTTTCTTTTTATTTATTTATTTATTTTCTTTTATTTATTAATATATATATATATATATATATATATATATATATATATATATATATATATATATATATATATATATTTTTTTATTTTTTTTTATTTTATTTTTTTTTTTTTTGAGTTCAGCCTAATTAAGACTATTAGACACAAAATTTAAAATTCAGACTTATTAAATACTTTTTATAAAGTTTAACAGACACCACTTTAAAAGTTTAGAGACTACACTCATTAATAGTTTAACTTTTTTTCATAATTACTATATTTTTTTAGTTCAACAATATGTGGAGGTATGAAGATTTGGATTTTTAATCTTTTAATCGATGATATATGTCTTAATTAGTTAAATTTATGCTCAACAATGTACAATAAGCCGATTTTGTTGGCTTACGGTATTTTAAATATATATCCCTACCCCATCCTAGATATGAAGAATCGGAATTAGAAAACCTCAATCTTATATTTATTTTAAATATTAAAATGAATTAAATATCTCTTGTCCTCATTCTCTATCTCATTTCATTTGAGTGGTCCCTACAAGTTACAAAGTCGACCTAGACCCATCAATATCATTTATGTAATACTCACTTTTGGTCTTCTAATGTTTGGTTGTATATATAGTATATTAGTGTTTTATTTTTTAAATATTTTCATAAGCTTGAAATAAATTAGAAATAAAAGAGAATTGAAAATGGAGTAGATGAAAAGAAAGGAAAATGATTAATTTTTGTATTGTGTTGAAAAAGAAGTAATTTGGACAAAAGAAAGAAAATAAAAATAATAAAGGAAGCTAGAAGTTTCCATGTGTGAGGCTTTGATAGTTAAATAAATAAATAAAAGCAGTGGCGTGGCTTTACAGAAGCCACTCAAAAAAAGAAAAAATAAATAATTATAGGAAACAAAGGAAGGAAGGTGGGGAAAGGAAAGAAAATAAAAAGAAAAAGTTAAATTACACATTTAGTTCCTGAACTTTGAGGTTTGTATCTATTTAGTCCTTGAACTTTTAAAATTACAAATTTAGTTCTTGGACTTTCGAATTTTTTAAAATTCATGGTTTTAATAGACACAATTTGAAATTTTAGAGTTCTATTAGATATAGAATTCAAATTTATATCTATTAGATCAATTAATTTTTAAAAATCTCGAACGTAACAGGACTTATTAGATACAAAATTGAAAGTTTAGGGACCTATTAGACACTTTTGAAAATTTAGGGACCAAATAGATACAAACCTTAAAGTTTAGGGGCTAAACTTCTAATTGAACCAAAAGAAAAAGAAAAAGCGATAGGGAAGAGAAAAAGGGAGAAGGAGAAGGAGAAAGAAGGATAGTCGCGGTAGTCGGAACAGTCGTGGTAACACCGAAAGTCACCAGAAAATGGATTGAGAGGCTTATACGCTCGATTTCAAGCAGGGTAAGCTTTTTCTCTTTGAGGTTTGAACATTGGGAAAAATATATGTAAGTTTTGGACACTTTAATGTGGGTTTTTGAATTCTTGTTGCTAAAAAGTTCCTATGGGTTTTGGCCGTAGTTGTGTTCTTGCATAAAGATTGCTTGGAAAGAGAAGAAAAGTTAATGAAGAAGAGAAGAAAACTAAGGAATTGAAGTCGGTGACAGAAATCAGTTAGTTCATTGTTCTTTTAAATTACATTTAACTATGGAAGAAGTATGGGTTTTAGTGGAAATCAAGAGAATAGGTATTGTGCGTTTTATATCATCTTTCAATTACATGAATGGAGTTGTTTACTTTACTATTTGTTATTTCTTGAAGTTAACGTGAGAATTATTCTAAGCAATGAAAGTGTTGGAATGGAAGAAGAAAAAGAGCAAAACCTTGCAGTAGAAAAAGGAAGCAGAGGATAAACAGTGAATGAGGGAAGTAGATGAAGTGGATGTGGATTGAAGAATAAAAATAAATGAACAAAATAAAGAGACACTGAGTGAGTTATAATAACATAAATTATATAATATTGTTTAAAATGCAGAGTTGCTTAGTCTGGAGTTATAATGGTCTGTGTTTGGGGTGCAGAGTACTCCACGAGTTATTATAATCCACGCTTCAAACAACCCCTAAGAGACTAAAATGTGGAGAGAGAATGTAATCCCATTTGGAGAGCCTCCACGTGAGAGTGGTACTTTGGGGGTGATAAAATCTTATATTTAATTAAAGAAAAGAATTGTTTATAAGGAGAGAGAAAGAAATGTTGTTTAATTGGAGGAAAAAGACAAAAAATATATTGGTCTTAGATGGATGAGAGAGAATTGTATACTTTGGAGGTTGGATTAAAAGAAAGAAATTGAAAATTAGTTTAATTGATTAAAGTGAAATTTATGTGATTTCCCTTTCGAAAATAGTTTGTAATTTATGGTATGATCATTGGAATTTTAGATTAAACCTATTGAAATAGTTTACGATCCAAGGTGTTGATGACAATAGTTTTATGAGTTGTTTATTTTACGATTTAATTTTATGATTTTAGTAAGAATTATCGTTTTAGAGATATATTTGAAATATTGTATGATTATTTGAGATATTAGAAGAGTTTTAATGTTTATTGAGAAATGTATGAGATTTATGAAATGTGGTTTTAGGAAAAGTATGATTTTAGAAATGTTTTATGTTGTTTGAGGAATCTTGTGAGTTTATGAAAAGTTGTTCAGAGCAAGAGAAAGTAATTTTCAATAAGAGTTTGAGAATTAAAAGTTTTATGTTAAAAGTAGTTTCTAAACTACTAGATCTATATACGTACCCATGGTGATTACACGTATGCTATGTGAATGTGTTTCCATAGTATATGAGAGAGAGAGAGATTTGATCTCCGTTCACGTATGATAGAGATTTGCTTTGTTATGTATCTAAAGATTATTCAATACATAGTATGACAGAGATTGACTTTGCTATGTATCTAGAGATTACTCAATATGTAGTATGATAGAGATGACTCTACTATGTACTTAGAGATTACCCAGTATATAGTATGATAGAGATTTGCTCTGCTATGCATCTGGAGAATACTCGATGCATAGTATGATAGAGATTGCTCTGTTGTGCGTGTAGAGATTACTCTACGCCAATATGACCGAGATTTGAGTATAGGTTTGGTGATGAGTTTTACTAACTTATGCCTATGTTTTCAAGAGTTAATATTCCAAAAGCTATAATCTTTGTTTCTCTATTTATGTTTTGAAGAGTTATGGTTACAAATCTTTCGATGTTTTATTTATCTCGTGCATATAGGTTGCTCTTGATCTATAAAGTACTATTGGGATTTAAATTTCTCTTAATATAAAAGAGTTTTGTTTAAAGTTATTTTATTATTAATTCACCACTCACTAGGCTTTATTAGCTCATTCTTTAATTATTAATTTTTCCACCAGGTAGCACTACTTGAGTTTCCAACGAGCCTATTGAAATTGAGATTTGCCACCGGTTTCTCATAGGTTGCATATCATTTAGTATATACATATAGTAGTACTACTTTATTTTTGTACTTAGAGTGGCAAGCATCATTTTAAAAAAATTGTCTTGCTTCGGCAAGTTACGATATTTGTAATATGAAATGTGCATGTCTAACAGATAGTGGAATTGTGGTTGAGATTTATGAAACAAAGTCTGGAGAGAGTGCAGTGAGGCACACTTTGTGTAGTGTTGTTTTGGGGGTGCTTTTCATATTTCCTTGCATACGTGTTTTATCCAGTTTTCAAGAGAAACTCTACTGAAATTTTTATGAACCTTGTTTCAACAAAGTTTTGCTAGCCACTTGTGGTTTTCAAAAATGAGTTTTGTCTTGCAAAGTTTGACGATGGATTTATTAGTTTAGTTGGGATCTATTGTTAGTATGCCACGTTCTAGGTTGTGACGCAACAAATTTGAGCTTAAGCCAAGTCCATGGCCAAACATGGAAATCCATCCCAAAAGAGAGAGAACTCTCAAAAGAACAATGTTCTATTCAAAAGGTATTTCAAAAAGCCCATTTACAAACCCTAAAAGTGACTATTTATAGCTTTACAAGAAAATAAGCACATAACTAATTAAACATCAAAAATACTAATTAAGAACTAATTAATCTAAAATTAAATACTAAACTAATAATAACTAAAACTAGGCTAATTATCTAATCTAAGCCTACATCATTCACCCCGACTTTAAAAAAAAGGCTCGTCCTCAAGTCGAGGTGATAAAATTGAAAACTTCCTTCTCGGCTTGTTGAGTATGGTAACTCCAACAGAAAAATATCGGCATAAAATTTCTCAAATCCAAATTGGAACTAAAATAATGGACCATGAGTAGACATGAGGCTTTGAATGAGCTGGACCCAATACATATGAGTGCCCTATTTGGTCCAATGTTGTAGCCCTTTCTTTTGGGTTAAGGGTTGTAAAAAAAATTCCAAAGATGCCCTTTTCTCTTTCATGTTTTTTTTGCATCGTCTCCCCCAAATTTCTGCATCTCTTTTCTTTAACCATAACATTTCTCTTTTCCTTTCCAGTATATTCATCTTCGGCAGCAACTACGATTACTTCCCTTTTTTTCCTACTTATTTATTACTTGTGGGTACATTCTCGCAAGTTGACGAAGAAATTTCTCGACGACCACCTCCAACTAAACACATGGGTAGAGTGCGATGTAAGTATTACTCGATTATGTGCCGTGTGGAACCATTGTTATAGCATGTAACACTAATAATATACATGTTTTATCATGTGCAGACGATTAATGCCATATTCCTTTTGATCAAGGCGAAGTTCCTAGCGCGTCTATAACTAATGTGGCATACATTTACAATGACGAACATTGTAGTCATTGTACGTTGTGAGATTACACTATTGTATGTATTATGACTTTCGGCTTGCATCTCATGATCGTTTCCTTCTATTGATAAGCTTACCTTAACTAAAGATGTCCACAGGGTGCGGCGGGGACGGGGATGGCTTCCCCGTCCCCGTCCCCGCCCCCCATTTGAATCCCCATCCCTGCAAAATTCCCTGTCAAATTGTGCGGGGATCGGGGCGGGGATTCCCCGTTTAGTTTTTTTTTTCTTTTTTAATAATCAAATAATTCTTTTGATAAATTTTCAAATAGTTAACTTCTATGGAATATATCAATTAATTTTCAATTACATTGTTAATTATTCACCAAAAATCTTAATTTAAATAGTTAATTTTCTATTAAAAAATATCTATTTAAAGATAAAATTCTTGAACCTCCTAATAAAAACAAAACAATATTACATATCAAATTATCCTATTAATCCATACATATAACTAAAATGTTTAACTATATGATTCAAACATATCCAATTGTTTAAATCATTAACAATAAACTTTTAAATGACATATATATATATATATATATATATATATATATATATATATATATTAAAAAATAAATAAAAATATAAAAAAAATTAAACAGGGAGGGAACGGGAAACGGGGACGGGGAATACATTCCCTGTCCCCATCCCCATTTAGCTCGTGGGGAATTTTTTTCCCCCACTCCCTCCCTCATTCCCTGCCTAAATGAGGATTCCCAATCCCTGCGGGGGAAAATGGACATCTCTAACCTTAACACTCGAGATGAGGTATAAAATCCATAGTTGGTGTGACCCCTGACGAAGTGTTTGAAGTGTGGGGTGCCGACCAATCTTACATGGATTACGTGGTTGGCGAGTTGATAAAAAGCTTGACAAAGGCTCTATCAAATATATTTATAAACCTAAACCTCTAAAATTTTAATAATAGTGGTCAGGGTCGATCACATGGATTAGATTTCTTAATTCATTTAAGTATTGTAATTACTCTTATTTAACTTTATTTAAAGAAAGAAATCAAATGCAAACAAACTAAACTAAAGGTTAATCTAGAAAGAAAAAGATAAATGGAGACACAATAGGAGAGAGGTATCCTAGGGAATCAATTTCACCAATTAGACTTACAGCGAAAACTACCAAGATTTGTCATGCAAATATTCCATAAGCCAAGAAGTGAGGGTGTTAACTGACTCTTTCAAGCACATAACTCTCATGCAATGTTATAAACCTAATATCTCTATCTAGATTTTAATAACATGTAAAGCTTTAAGCAACTTCTTTTAAGGGCTTCTAAGAGAATTCTCCACTTTCATGCAAGAATTTACAAATAGTCATGCAATTAAGTTCCAGCCTAAACCATACTTTTTCAAGCATAAATTCAGACCAATAAAGCAAATAATCTTTGATCAAGAGATTATAAGCATTAAATACATAAAAGCATGAATGAAACAAAAAGCATTCAAGCAATGTATTTAATCAAATAAAAAAACTCAAGTCTAATGGTTACATCAAAACTCCAAGTATTAGGAACAAAGATACTAATAATATTCATACAATTAAACCTCTAACTTCTTAATTTACAGCCACAAAACAGAAACTAAAATTAAAGAAAAAGGAAGAAATTAGCAAACAATGGTCGATCCCGCGTTCCCGTCGTGATCTCCACGTCCATCGAGCTTTGGATCTTCAAAAAATGCTCCACAAACGCTCCCAATTGCTCCCTAAACCTTCGATTTTAGCTTGGAATCGAGATTAGGGTTCCAACTCTCCGATTGACCTCCCAAAAAGGTGCAAAATTGATGTTTTTATAGAAAATCTTGCTGCTTACAGCGTCTCAACGCTGCTTACAGCGTCTCAACGCTACAAGAAAAATAATTTTCGCCCATTTCTAGGTGAAAAACAACGTTTTTTGAGTTTTCGTAGCGTCGCGGCACTATAGACAGCCTCTCGATACTACCCTACAAATAGCACTGGCCATTTTTGCCATACCTCTTCTCTTGAGTGTCCAAATGACCTTTGGTTTGATGCGTTGGAACCGTGATTCGATGTAGAATCTCCTGGAACTTGCCTTATGTTCAAATAACATTTTTAATCTTCTTAAATTTTTAATTAAGCTTCAAAAGGCTCTAATATCCACAAAAATACTCCCAAACACTTGGTTTTGCTCCTCAAGCTCGGTTTCTACAAAATTAAGAGAAATAGGCATAAAAGCTCATAAAATCATCATAAAACTAGCATAAATAATAGGAAATAAGATAGCATAATTATATGCTATCAAATACCCCCACCCTTAAACCTTTGCTAGTCCCTAGCAAAGTAAAAACAAAACCCACATATATGAATTCACCATTACATCAAAGTGACTCAAACTTTAATGTTCTAAATAACAATACAATAACAATTTAAGAAAATACTCAAACACAACTTTTCATCAAGCAAACTTGAATTTAAGTTTTTCATCTCTTGCGTGTGTGTGTGCATAGCCTTCCTAAAGTAGACATTACAAGCTCATAATATGTTTATATAGCCCTTCATTCATCTTCTCCCTACACTGACCCCAAGCATGAATTCTCTAGCATTCTTACACTAAAAAAGGTAATAAACTACTAGGTGCCTGAAATGAACAAATCGATCGGCTAAACTTGAATCATTTTAATGTCAGGGGCACTAGCTTTCACACACCCATCGTAGGGACCCTTACCGAAAGCACTCGCTCGATAGGTGGCCTAACTGATCACGACAGGGGTAGCTCTTTTTACCCTCGACTCTTTTCAATACATTACAAGCTTTTTTTTTTTTTCTTTCTTTTCTTTTCTTTTGAGCTCACTTTCTTTTCTTTTTCTTATAAGCAAAACAAACATTTTTTTTTCTTCCTCCTAACTGACACATTACACCTTATCATGCAAGTCAACCATCAAACTAGAGCTTAAGCCTATCGAAGTGACAACAAACTTTTGGACAATATAAAACTACTATGAGCCTTCAAAACTAACAAAAGACAGGCTAGGTGCTTATAACTTGCAAGAAATTCAAAGCAAAAATTTTAAATTTACTTGAATTCTAGACATGCTTTCATATTTCACAAAAAAATGTAAAAATATTATTAATCAGTACACATCACAGGTCGTTCTCATCACACTCGATGCAACATAATCATCATATAATCACCAAAAAAAATTTCAATAAAAGCTCAATCAGAACAACACACATCCCCTCACAATTAAAAATTTTGCTCATGTGGGGCCTTAAGAAAGAAAAAGGAAGAAATTAGCAAACAATGGTCGATCCCGCATTCCCGTCGTGATCTCCACATCCCTTAAGCTTTGGATCTTCAAAAAATGCTCCACAAACGCTCCCAATTGCTCCCTAAATCTTCAATTTTAGCTTGGAATCGAGATTAGGGCTCCAACTCTCCGATTGGCCTCCCAAAAAGGCACAAACATGATGTTTTTATAGAAAATCTCGAGGCAGCATCGAGACACTGCTTACAGCATCTCAACACTGCAAGAAAAATGATTTTCGCGAGTTTCTGGGCAAAAAACAGCATTTTTTGCATTTTCGTAGCGTTGCGACACTATAGACAATGCCTCAACGCTACCCTGCAAACAGTAGGGGCCATTTTTGTTATATCTCTTCGCTCGGGTGTCCAAATGACCTCCGATTCGATGCGTTGAAAACGTGATTCAATGTACAATCTCTCGGAACGTGCCTTATGCTCAAATAACATATTTAATCTTCTTGAATTTTCAATTAAGCTTCAAAAGGCTCCAATATCCACCAAAATATTCTCAAATACTTGGTTTTGCTCCTCAAGCTCAGTTTCTACAAAATTAATAGAAATAGGCATAAAAGCTCACAAAATAATCACAAAACTAACATAAATAATAGGAAATAAGATAGCATAAATACATGTTATCACGAGTACATATACTACATGTCGGCATGGACAGACATTGATTTCGTTTACCGTCCGCTCAACTTCAACGAGCATTGGATGTTGCTCGCGATAGACATGAACAATGGGGAGATTCTGGTGTACAATTGGATGCTAGACTATATAGGTGATGATGACGTTGCAAATCGCCTGAAGCCATTGTCGCACACTGTTCCTTCCTTACTGCACTTTTGTAAATTTTACGAAAAGAAGCCACATTTCCCGATCACACCAGGGAGGATCAAATGCATATCCACTAAATGGGTACAGAGGCATGTAAAATATATCGAGTCATTTCAAATCACTCATTTGGAATTTGTTACTTAGTCAACTTTTTATGTTAGATAGACATCTTACATCATTCATAATGAGTAAAATATCATCAACATAAAATATGAGAAAATCCACTAAGCAATTAATGATTTTCTTGTCTATACAATTTTCATCAATATTTATCCAAAGTCATAGATTTTGATACTTTTATCAAACCTTATATTCAAAGATCTAATGGTAAAATTCATTTCATAAATGAACTTTTATTATTTTGCAAACTTTTATTCTTTTGATCTTTAAAAATAAACCCCTCTGATTGATTTGCGTAGATGCATTATCTAAGATTTCTTTTCATAAAAGAATTCTAAACATTCATTTTTATATCCCATATGCAACAATGACTTAAATAATGCTTACAGACTTTACTATGGCAACAAGTGAGAAAGTTTACTCGCAGTCTCTTCTATTAGGTTTAATCATTTTCCATTAGAAAGTTTACTCACAGTCTAGTATTAGGTTTAATCCTTTGTCATTTGGAACTTAGTAAACACACTCGTTGTCATAAATGGATTACTCCTCGGACGACAATTTCATGGAATACCCATCAGCACCAATTGACTCAGAGTCCGACCCAGGAACCCCTCCTACGCTGAATACTATAACCATCTCCAGCAGCGAGCCCGAGAATGAGGCTCAATACGAGGAGTTTGATAAGTTCATTTTACATATATATGTTCTATCTTGTTTAGATTGTTTTTAGTTAGTTTTCATATAGTTTTTGAATTTTAATTCTTCATTTTCTTTTAGTTTTATAGGTGATCAAAGATTGTATTTTGAAGGTCAAGTTTGAGGACTTTTAGGAGGACCTTTCGGTTGAAGATTAAAAAAAAAAAAAAATTACGGCGCCTAGGCACCCAAACTGGCGCCCAAGTACCCAAACCTGTGCAGAAAGGCAGAGAGCCAGCGCCTAGCACTTCAGAAATTTTCTCACATCTTTTTAACAGCGCCTAGGCGCTGTTCATGGCGCCTAGGCTCTACGTCGACTGCCCTAACTTAAAATGGGCATCTTTTATCAGTTTTGGGGGTCGAAAATTAGATTTTGGGAGGCGGAAAACATATAGCAGAAGGGAGAGAACGAAAGGAAGACAACTATACAGTATTTTGGAGGATCCGAGCAACCGAACGAAGCGAGAGCGACGATTGGAAACTCATGGAATCACCCTTATTTGTTTCCTTTCCTTTTTTCCTTCTCTTTTTCTTCCTTTCATGACTCCATTGATACTTTTAGCTAGTCTTGTTAAGTTTTACATTATGAACTAAGTTTTTCTTTCTAGAGCTTTGATGTAATCGCTATTCGAATCCTATTCTTCATAGTTAATAGTTGATATTTCAATTTCGTATTTGGTTGTGAAAATTTTTCTAAGCTTAATGCATGTTTAGATTTGGCCACTCTTTGCATCGATTTCATGTCATAATTCGAGGTTGAGAAACAAGAATTGTTGATAGATCTGAATAGTTTTCCCTAATTTACACTTGAGATAGAGATATCCTTGTGGGTTTTGTGGCAATTTAGGTTCTACGTTCGTCATAATTGAATTGTTGGAATTGTCATAGAAATATAGGCAATTTAATTTTCAATGAATATCGTTATTGCTTGAAAGAGAATATCGAGTCTATAGGGTAGAACTTGCCAACAATCTAGAAATAGAATTTGCTTCAACTTTTAATGAATGAAGAATATGAGGAGATAATGATGAAGTCATAACTCTAGAACCTATTACAATTAAATTTAATCATCTATTTTACGTTGTTAATTTTAGAGTCGTATTTCATTCTTTTACTGTTAATTTTAATTTCACCTATCATCAATTATTCGGTCCTCAGATAAAATTGAAGCTTACGAATTTGGTAGTTGATAGCATTCATTCCCTGTGGAGAACGATACTAGTACTCACACTACTATATTACTTGTAACGATTCGTACACTTGCGAAATCGAACAACAGAGCTCATGGCCAATTTTGACTACGATATAACCCATTGGCTGAAACCAACATCCCCACCACCGCCGCTACCCCCTCCCCCTTTGCCCAAATCACCATAGGGTTCACTTCAAAGTGTGAACCACCCACAATCGACACTATCAGTATGTTCTGTTAACATGCCTAGTGACCGAAAAGGAAAAACCAAGGCGGTGGATGATGGGAGGAAGAAGAAAACACCCCAGTCTGCAGGTGAAGGTCCCAGTCGCACGACGACTAGGAAGAATAAGAGAGATGACCGGAGGTTGCCACTAGTGATCATATCCTCCGACTCCAAGTAGGTTCATCTCTGGGGTGACGGCTAATATGCTTCCTCTTCATGTCATTATCAAATTTAATCAGTTGTTATTTTTTTTGTTAAAAAATGCCCCTTCGAAAAAAATGGAAATTTGCGTTTTTTCAATATCATGCATGGTTTCATAAGTGAAATAACAGATGTGTTGGAAATAATCAATGAAAAAATGATATAAATAAAAACACGGAGACAAGTTCTTGGGAACGATAAAACGATATACTAAGAAACTGGCATTCGGTCTACCTTTGTTCAGACCGTTACTGTTACTTGCAAAGTTGTCCATACCGTTACCAATTACAACATATTGGTGCAATTTCGACAATAATAGAGTTTCTTATCAATAATTATTAGCCATTGGTTTGCGTGAAAATAATAATGTGGAAAATGGAGTAAGGGCAAAAACGACTTTGTTATAAAGGATTTTGGGGCCCACGTAATACTCATCCGTAATTGGATTGAGTACCTTTTTAGGTGTAATGCGATTACAGGGACAAATTACGGTGTCAGTTGTGGGTCCTACAGGTCATTACATTTATAGGACGCAGTAAACGCATTCAATCGAAAACAAGTGGTATCCTTTTTTTTTTAACTTCGTTTGATCGATTACATTTGCAAGTATGTAAACGCGCCCTAAGTACAATAAAAGTGCTCATTGTTTATATTCTTTTTTTTTTCTTTTTTCAATTGTCTATATATGTGTTTTGGTCATGAAGACATGGAAAGTAAGAAAGGATTTGTATGTACAGTATTTATAGTTTAAATAACACTTAGGTTTAATTTGGAAAACTCAACGTATTGAAAAAAAATGTAGTTTCTTCAACTCGATTTTGTGAGTTAATTTCAGAGGTGGGGTTAAATAAATTTTCCAGCAAACACCGAACATATTGTGGCTGACGTGTTGTTAAATAATATTAAATAAATTTCCAACTTGTTCAACAAGTATTCTTGGAGGCCAAGGAAAATTGGTGGCCACTAAATCTTACACTTTGTCCAAGGCCAACTTGTGACCATAGGATTTACTTGATGGCAAAGTCTATTTGGACTATAAATAGGTGGATACCCTTTGTTGGCAAACCACCCCAAAAAATCTCAAAATCCAAGTGAGAAAAGTGTGAGATAAAATAGAGAGAGTTTCTTCTTATAAGAATGTTTGTTCTTCCTCTATAAGAGAGAAAGTTTGTAACTCCTATTTTATAGTGAAATTCTTCTATCCTTACCGTGGTTTTTACCCTAATTTGTTTAGGGATTTTCCACGTAAAATAACTGTGTGATTTTTATTCCCCTTCTTCTTCATTATATTATTATTCTCAGTGTAGCTACAATCTTGCTCTATTCAATTTTAATAATCCCAACACATGGAATCAGAGCTTGGTTTTGGGTGTGATATATCTACTTATCGTATGCTTTGTGGTTGCCATTAAAAAGTGGATCCTCCACATTAGAAAATAAGTTAGATATTTTTCACCTTTATTGAAAGGACGGGGATTGTTTATAGTTCGTGATAGAAGTAATGGCAGCAAAGTTTGAACTTGAGAAGTTCAATGGGACTAATTTCTCGTTGTGGAAGTTGAAGATGAAGGCTATCTTGAGAAAAGATAATTGTTTTGCAGCCATCAGTGAAAAGTCGACAAAAATCATAGATGACAACAAGTGGAATGAGATGAATGGGAATGCTATTGCAAATCTTCATCTAGCACTAACAGATAAAGTATTGTAAAGCATAGAAGAGAAGAAAATCACAAAGGAGATTTGGAATCATCTCACAAAATTGTACGAGGCCGACTCACTTCACAACAAGATTTTCCTTAAGAGAAAATTGTATACTCTTCGGATGTCAGAATCTACTTCAATGACAGAGCACATGAACACGTTGAATACTCTATTTTCTCAACTCACATCATTGGATTATAAAATGGAGCCAAATGAACGTGCTGAACTTTTACTTCAAAGTCTCCCTAATTCATATGATCAACTTGTCATCAACCTAACAAATAAAGTTATCACCGACTATCTAAACTTGGGACCAATTTAAATTAATGATAAAAATATATATTGATAAATTTGGGACCAATTACAAATTTACATGTGTCCTCAAATTAAATTAAAAGACATGAAAAATTGGCAAATCAAATAATGTCACATGTCTAGATCCATTGGACAACTTAAGTCAATCCAATCAAATTATGTCACATGGCAGTTGGGCCCAAAATAAGTTTAGTCCAAGATCATTAAAAAGAAATTGGGCCAAATTTAAATAATTCAAGTATATTGAAAATGATTGATTTAAACCCAAATAAGCCCAAGTCCAAAAGTTGGGCCTAAAGTAAACCAAATCGAAGCCCATAAGAGGTCCACCAAACTCTATAAATAGAGGAGACATTTGAGGGCATTCAGAATAGTCAGAATCCAGAGCATTCAGCCAGAGAGTTCAAAGTCTCCAAGAGTCAGAATTCAGAAGCTTCAAGTTAAGTCAGAGAATTCAGAAGACTCAAGATTCAGAATTCAAAAAATTCAACGACTGAAAGACTTCAACAAGCCTACAGGCCGATCTAGATCAACAAGCCAACAGGCTGATCCAAGATCAACAAGCCAACAGGCTGAGCCAAGATCAACAAACCCACAGGCCAACCCAAGATCAACAAGCCAACAAGACGATCTAAGATTATCAAACCGACAGGCCGATCTAAGATCAACAAGACAACAATCCAATCCAAGATCAACAACCCAATAAGTAAATCTAAGATGATCAATAAGCCCACAGGCCGATCCAAGAAAATCAACAAGTCATAGCTCAAAGCTTACATATTCGAGAGAAAGAATCAGAGGATAAATATTAGAGATTGTAACACTTCACAAAAATCAATAAAATCAAGTTCATTCCACGAACCAAATTTGTCCTGAAATCTCGTGTGAACAACTTCATATTTTGAAAATTCTTAGTCCATCATTTTAAATCAAAAACTCCTCCAAAATACTCATACAAGAAGTGATTGCATTTTAAAAGTTTAAAAAAAAAAAACATTTCCAAAAGTAATTGGGGGAAGAAGTGATTATATTTTAAAAGTGTTTTTTTAGTGAGATAATGGTAGATGGTTGGTACTTGGTAATGGTAGGGCATAAATAACAGTAAGCTTGTTCCCACCTCATCTCCAATTTTGAGAAAATAGAATGGGTGGGAGAAAAACAATATTTGGTTGCATATTGGTGTGTAGGTATCTTCTTATACACCACCATTAAATTTTTGATAACTAAGAGAGAGAAAGTAAAAAAAGTTTTAATTTTTCATTTTCCACCTCTCTCTCTTAGTTGTCAAAAATTTAATAGTGGTGTGTAGGAAGATATCTACACACTGATATGAATTGATTTTCTAACCGGCAAGATGAAGATCCTCCATGCCAAAATAACTTATCAGTGATTAGCTACTCAATTAAGCTTCCATTTGCTAACCTTTTTCCTTTTGAAGATTTAGTTTTTTTTAAAAAAAATCCTTATTGACCAATATTTTGTTAGTAACTTTAAAACTGTGGTCCATTTTGCAAACTAAAAACATAGTTTTCATTAAACTTTTTCTTTTTTTATTTGGTTAACATTTATATACATATACGTACGTGTGTGTGTATATATATACCCCTTGCTATTACTAGTGCCAATTTGTGCAACAGAACCAATTAATTTAGAAATTGAAAAATATTATATGAACAATACTTTCTTGTTGTTTTGTTGCTCATCACTAATTTTTTGCTAGACAGTAAAGAGTAATGTAGAGAGTCTAGAGACTGAATGACACAACCCATTTTTAGGAGAAAAAATTTTACTTTCTAATTATATATATATATATATATATATAGATAGATAGATAATATTTAAATTTTACATATAGGCTGATTGCACGGATAAGCAAATGGCTTAAACAATAGCAAAATTACCAAATGGCCTAACAAAGGATAGATCATGCAATTAATGTGTGGTGGCTGTGGGCGGGCGGATGAGATTTGGTAACTTCTGGGATAGGAAGCCTAGCTATTCCTAATGTGCAAATGAATAATTTTGGTAAACTAGCTATCCATCAATGTGCAAAACGCATCGGAAGTTGTTTGTTCATGTTGGCTACTTTTACTTTACTTTACTTTATGTTTCTCAACAGACAAATTGACAATACTTCTTGAGCTGGGCCTACCGACTGCTGGACACTGCAGGTTTAATATGGACCGCAGCCCCAGGCCCATATTTCAGTTATGTTTGAATCAGCAAAAAAATTACTCCTCTAATACTCCCTACTAAACCTAAAAACAATTCAATATTACAATTACTTACTAACCCTCCTTCCATTAACAACAACTACATATTATTAGGGTCAAAAACACACTAAACTAAATATTGGATTCAATCTTAACTATTATTAATTACTTTACGTACATTGTGAATAATGAATATGTTTTATGTTATAAGTTTGGGAAAAATACCTTTTTGGTCCCTGAGTTTTCAACCATAGGTGCGTTTGGTCCCTAAGTTTTGGAAATGGACTTTTTTAGTCCCTGAGTTTAGGAAAAAATACATTTTTGGTCCCTGAGTTTTGGAAATAGACCTTTTTAATCCCTGAGTTTTGATAAATAGGTTTAAAAGGTCCCTCGTATTATTTTATTTTTTATTTTTTTTATATAAAATTAATATTATTTATTAATTTTTAATATTAATAATTTTTAAATTAAAAAAAATATATCTCTTCTCTCTCTACCCCATTATCTCTCTCATCTCTCCTTCATCTCTATCCCATTCTCTCTCCTCTCTCCTCTCTCCTCCTTCCACCTTCCTACCCTCTTCTTCCTCTCTTCCCCTTCTCCCCACCATCTCCTTCTTCCTCAAAAGGGCTTCATTCTTAATCGCAGCGGAGGTCGTCGTGTGTGCCTTCTTCATCTTCCTCTGATTCTCGTTCTGATTTTCGCAATTTTATGCTCTTCTCCTCCTCCTCCTCTGTTCATCCTTTCGAGACATTCTCTCATAACATTTTTTAGTTTCAATCTCCGAATTCACCTTCTACGAAAATGCAAGGAGGAGAAGATGTAAGCATTGAAGAGTTGGCTTCTAATCTCTCCACCTACAAAGACCAGCTTCAGTAGGTCAGACAGCTGTTAGATGATGATCCTGGCAACTCTGAATATATAGATATGGAAAAGGAGCTTGAAGAGGTTATCGCTTTGACGGAAGAACTTCTGTCAACAGCAAAGCAAAACGAGATTTCTGGATCAAATGTAGAAACTGGTGACAACAGTGCATCAATTAGTTTCCAGCAGCCTAAAGGAAATAATATGGAAGCTGGAAGCATATCCGATCATCACGAGAAATTTCCTATTGGATCAAAAGTTCAAGCTGTCTTTAGTGAGGATGGGGAGTGGTACGATGCTACGATTGAAGCCCATACTGTAAATGGTTTCTATGTTAGTTATGATGGTTGGGGAAACAAAGAAGATGTGGACCCTGCAAATGTAAGACCAATTCAACTGGAAGTTAACGCTTTGCTTAAAGCAGAAAGAATGGCTGAAGCTACAAAGCAGGCTATCAAGCGCAAGATTGCTCAAGCTGCTTCTGTTGACTTCCAATCACAAAATTTACCATCAAATTTACCATCCGCGAGAGGAAGAAGGAGATGGTGGGGAGAAGGGGAAGAGAGGAAGAAGAGGGTAGGAAGGTGGAAAGAGGAGAGAGGAGAGAGAATGGGATAGAGATGGAGGAGAGATGAGAGAGATAATAGGGTAGAGAGAGAAAATATATATTTTTTTAATTTAAAAAATTATTAATATTAAAAATTAATTTTATATAAAAAAAATAAAAAATAAAATAATACGAGGGACCTTTTAAACCTATTTCTCAAAACTCAGGGACTAAAAAGGTCTATTTCCAAAACTCATAGACTAAAAATGTATTTTTTCCTAAACTCAGGGACTAAAAAGGTCCATTTCCAAAACTTAGGGACCAAACGCACCTATGGTTGAAAACTCAGGGACCAAAAAGATATTTTTCCCTATAAGTTTTCTATAATTATTATTTTATAATATATTATGTTAATGCATATTTTAATACCCGCCGCCCTTATTTTCTTTTCAATTCTTCCCTGCTAAGGAACCTCAGTTTCATAACTTCCAAATAAATAAAAGTTTATTCACACCTCTCAAATTTAATTAAAAAGAAACTAACGAGATATCGACTTTCTGGCTTACACGCGATGAATCGAGAAGTCTCCGTCCACCGGAATCTCTCCATCTTATAAGCTTTGCAATTGCTGCGGAAACCGAAATTGCGAATCCCTTGAACCTCTAAAAACTTTCTCGACCATTTTGTTGTCCGCCAAACACTTTTGGTAAAGCTTTGTTTGTGTTCGACTTATACTTGGCGTTTCAAACATGTGGAATCGACAACCGTTTAGTAAGATCGATGCGGAGGGCGGAACAACGCCGCTGTACCCCATGATGCTAGAGAGCCCACAGCTCCGATGGGCTTTCATTCGGAAGATCTACTCCATCATTACCATCCAACTGCTCGCCACCGTTGCCGTCGCCGCTACTGTTGTTTCTGTTCGACCAATTTCTACATTCTTTACCACTACTGGGGCAGGCCTGGCTTTATACATCCTTTTCCTTTTTATGCCCATCATAAGTTAGGGTTTTTCCTTCCCCTCTGAAATTGTTTCTGTTTTAGGGTTTTATTCGTTTCTGATTGCTTTTTGTTTGGAATTCTCCACAGTGGTGATAGCTCTCCGCTATTGCTATCAGAAGCACCCGGTCAATTTGGTTCTTTTGGGTATTTTCACGATATCCGTAGCTTTTGCGATTGGGTTGACTTGCGCGTATACAAGCGGTGAGTACAGTATTCTTCAATTTAACCCTCTTTTTAGTTAGTGCCTTCTGTCTATAGGTGATTGGAAATTAGAATATAGGTTCTTGGTTGAGTCGATGTTGTCGCCTGATTTATCACAGTATCCGGGAAAATTGCTCCGTTTAGCCTTGTCCTTTGTGTTACGCGATTCCCATTTTGATTACTCTTTTCCATAGGGAGATAGGCTCCTAAATAATCCTTCTGTTTTTAAAACCTCCGATGAAATTCTAACATAATTCATGGAAGATGATTTTTGGACATTTCTCCTGGCCATAGGATAAGATATTCCAAATTTTAGATGCTGGTATCCTGCATAATGGCCATTCTTGGATAGGTTTGCAAGATATGATGTAGATATGGTAAAGCAGTTCTACAAATTGTTTGTTGTTGTTTTTGCTTATAGTGCCTTCTGCATTCTACCTTTAGGAGTAAGGTGGTTGTAAATTTGGTATAGGTTTTTGGTTTAGTTCTTGTTTCTTTGCATAATTAAGAGTCTTTGGGTATAAGATGATTTATATTTGGTTTGCAAATAGTTCCTTGTCTAATCTCTGAACGAATCATGAACAGGGAAAGTCATTCTCGAGGCTGCGATTCTAACTGCCGTAGTTGTAGTGAGTCTCACTCTGTACACATTTTGGGCGGCCAAGAGAGGCTATGATTTCAACTTTCTTGGTCCATTTCTATTTGGTGCTCTGATTATCCTCGTGATATTCGGTCTGATTCAGGTACTTCGGCTTTTTTAAGACCTTTTTTGCTCAATAGCCCAACCCCTTGTTCAAAGTTAACATGAGTTTACTTTGAATTTAGTTCTTCATTAATAAAATATGAACTTCATTCGTGGGGTGCAGGCCTTCATTCCATTGGGTCGGACTTCTATGATGGTTTATGGGTGTCTAGCGTCTATCATTTTCTGTGGATACATCGTCTTTGACACAGACAATCTCATAAAAAGATACACATACGACGAGTACATATGGGCGTCTGTTGCCTTGTATTTGGACATCATCAACCTTTTCCTCTCTTTACTATCGATCTTCAGAGCAGCTGACAATTGAAGAGGGTTTTCATTGTGGTTAGATGTTCACCGGGATTTTTCCTTTGTGAAACAGGATCATTGTTATTAATAAATGTTTGTATACTTCATCTCTCTTTTTCTCTCCGGTTAATAGCACCATTAAAAAAGCATCGTATGTAATGTCTCTGTTGCTGTTGACCAGGTGATAGGTTGCCAATTGTAAGTTGTAACTAAACAGATAATATAAATGCACATACTTCTACTTGCTAGCTATTTTTCTATGCGTTCGCGTCAATGTCTGTTGATGAACAGCACTTTCTCACGATAACTTCTGGATCTTCTACGTTCTGAAATTAATGTTGCGGAGGGAAAGGGTCTCTTGCAAAGTGATTAAAGTATCTACGGCTATAAAATGTAGGTGTCAGCTTCTTTTATTAATATGGTGTTTTAGTCATTACTAACTATTCATGACCGCTAATTAAGTGCGCCGACACAAATTTGAATAGACTGACAAAATTTGAAATGAATTGTTGAGAAATGAAGCCATGGATGATTGTCTTTTGTCGATTGCTATTGTTTGTTTGAATTTGCATCACCTCGAGTATTTTCCACGATAACAGGAATTCAATCAGTTGCAGCGTTTTACTTGCTCTTACACAGTTACTTGATGACAGGTTACGTATTAACCTAACCCACGACACTTCCTCGTCATTAGATGTCCTTTCCTTTAAAATGTTTGCATCTTAAATCTCTAGCAGGTTGGATTCAAGCAATTGTCAACTTCACAAGTCTGAAATCACAATCCTCAGGCTCTCCTTGCGAGTTAGATTTGACCAAAACAATGGTTTTTATTGGGATTCTGCCACAAGTGATTCAGATCTCCCTGCCCTCTGTACATTCTTCCAAGAGGGAATCTAAGTAGTGAAACCAACCACTTTCATCTAAGCTACTCACTATCTAAGTCACAAAAGAGATAATACACTAAAACATCCTAATATCTGTTCTTTGAATCAGCTACCATGGAAAGAAGCCTTGAAACGCCTTGTGTCCACTGATCGTACTCTCTCTGGCTCCTGCACTCGAACTCTACTATGCCTCGCATTTCTGTCTTCAATCCAAAGTAGCGCCGCTGCTCCCCACCCTCGAACAAGTGTCGTCCTGGCCATGCTGGTACGTTCTTGCATACACCCAACACCACATCTGCAGTGCCAACAATAAATATTAACACCCAGCTTCAAGTGTAATTCCCAAGTTGTTACTAAGATTGTAATATTTAGTGATGACTTACTCTTTTTCTTTTTGGTGATTGTTCCTGCAACGTGCCTGCTCTTCATCTTCAGCATCACCTGCCCAGTGCGGTGAATGTAAACAGACACGATTTTCCAGTGAAGATCCCCTGCATTTTCAATTCAAACCCATCAGATCAATGTTTCTCATCTTGTTATTTCCATATGGGAAGTGTTGAGAAAATCAGCTCTGAAGAACACCTTTGCGAGTGCGCTTGAGAAGCTCGGTGCCTCTTGCAAGGAGATCTTGGGTGTGAGCGAAGTGGAAATTCTCAGGTTGGTGAGGCTCTGCCTCTTGGTTATGACCACCGTTGGTGTGGTGAATGTTGCCTTTCATTGGTACTCCTTTGTCCACTGGTAACACCGATGAGATATTCCATACTTCTTTTAGTGCTCTTGCCTTTAGTGTGGCTGCTCCTCGTAAAGCTACAAAAACAAAGATGATCTTCAAATTTTTGATAATTTGGGTTTGTTTTAAAAAACAAACACAGGTACTAAAGCTTGGCATCCAAACTTCCCACACTTTCCATTTGCAAAGAAAAAGAAAGTTTCACACAGTTCCTCTGTTTTCTGTTTTTGTAGTTACAGATCTTCTAGATTTTTATGAATCGAATTAGAAGATTTCAAAGTTGAAGGGTGAGTTTATTAATGGCGTACCTGTGGCTGCCGCAGCAGTAAGAGTAGAGATGTCATCATGAGATCTAACGTTGACAGCAGAGCTAATGACCGAAGCAAGGTGGTCTCTTTCGGCCCCCATTGCCTCTGCAGCCTCCACGCACTGAGCAGCGACCAAGGTGGCGGCTGAGGCCACCGCCATATCCGTTTTAGCCGAATGCTCATTCTTTTTTGACGAGGAAGAAGCGGCTTGGAAAGCTGCAATAGCCGCCACTGCAGCCGCCACTGCAGCAACCGAAACAGTGGCGTGGAGTTGGGCATTGTGGGCTCTGTTCTCTTCCTTTTTCTTCTCTTTTCTGTCCTTCAGCCACCTCCCCACCGTCTTTGATCCGCCGCCTGCATTTCCACCGACATTGCCGGCACTCGCACGGCCATTTGTGAAAAGGGGCTGAATGCTGTGATTTGCTCGAAAGAACTGCAAATAGAGGAAGATCAAAGATAATCAATCAGTGTGAGATTAAGGAAACGATTGTTTGTTTGTTTAAACAATTCATAAAAGGAAGCCACAGCAAGCGTAGCAAGGGAGCCAGAAATTGCCGGCTTCCAAGATAGAAAAAAAAAACAGACGCGGTAAAAGTAAAACCATGGAGTTACTCTATTTTTACCGCACCACAAAACCGTCAGCCATTAGCCAAACTACTTTTATTAACCATGTCGCAGGCAACTTTACCTTTCTAATAAAGGTACAATTATAAATAAATTGTACTCCTGTGTTTACAAATACTACCATGATGCTTTTATATTTTAAAAATATTTTTAAACACTAAATTTTCAAATCGCATCTTTCTTAAAATTTGCAGTTCTTTAGAGAGATCATGTAATGTAACTCTATTAAAAAGTTCAAATCGTTTGTAATTTTTTTTTTCAAATTTCAAACCTTGCTTTTTTTAACTTTATTTTGAGTGTTGTTGGGGTCTAATTTATACTTTCGAATATTTTATTTAGTTATTAAATTCATCTATTTTAGATATTTCCTTTTTTTAAAAAAAAAAAAAATTAGAGCAATTTTTTATAAAAACTTAGGAATTAAAACAGAAAATTTAAAAGTATAACACCAAAATAAAGTAAAATTACACAAGTTCATGGAAGTTCACACCATAATTTTACTATAAAAAAAAAATTAGAAATTTCTGAAAAGATTCATTATTTTAAAGTGTTTTCTTGAAAATAAATACAAATTAAAAGAAGAAAAAAAAGCTGCAGCAAAGCCCTGCAGGCGACTTGCCTTAGAACACACTGCAGAGCAGAGTGTGAAACAGAAGGCTGCTAGTAACAGAGGGAGACAGAGGAAACAGAGTAATTGTCTCCTAAATTCGAAATTCAAGAGAGATTTGTTTGGTACCTTAACGACGTCGTCGAATTCCTCGGAAGGCGACACCGGCGGGCTGTCTGTTTCCGTCAAAGACCCACCGTTCAAAGGCCCACTGCTGTGTGAAAGCCTCCCGGACGTCAACGGCGACACTTCCTGTCAAAAACAAAACAAAGCCAAAATTGTAATCAACAAACTTGAAAAACCCAAAACCCAAACAAAAATTTCTAAAGCAGTGTTTTATGACCTCTCTGACGGACTGTGACATAATGCGATCAAGCACGAGCTGAGATGTGGCGGAAGAAGAAAAAGAGAAGTGGTTTCCGTTCCCGTGAAGAACAGGGAACTCCTCGAACTCGCCGGTGACGTCTTCGGGTATAGACGACGTCGTACAGGAAGACCCACTTGCGGATTTTGAAGGTAAAGGCATGGGCATAGGCATTGAAGGAGGAGGGGCTGCCAGAGCCTTCGAGACTTCAAGAGCAGAGGCACTCCATGAGCGAGAGAGGAACTCCATTGGAGCTCTTGGGCTTTCTGGTAAGTGACTTCTACAGCCTTTCAATGAGTAAGAATCATCCATTAAACTGGTACTGGTTCTAATGCTGAAGCTGAAACTGAAGAGGGAGTTGTTTATTTTTTTTCTTCTTCTTCTCGGGTGTGGAATGTGGAGTGGAGCAGAGAGTTTGAATGACGATATTGTGAAGAGAGAGTGTGGGAGATTGGTGTTGGGTTTGGTTTTTATGCTTTGCCTTGGCCTTAACCCTTTTAACAGAGGTTTAATCTATGTTGATGTTCAAGATATGGTCAAATACTGAATACATGTGGACCACCCCCTAGTCAAATTTTGCATGTGCCCTCAAAGGAAAAGATGGAGGTAATTTAACACCCCAAAAAAAAACAAAAGGAAGAAGAAAAAGAAAAAGGTTTCACTCTCTTAATATAAGTAAAGCAAAACTTTACTCTGTTTATGGGTTTGAACAAAAAAAAAAAAGAGTTTATTTACTTGGGTTCTCTATCAAAATTTATGGAAGGAGACCGTTAAAATGTGGCTGCCACTTTTATATCGTGAATGCATATTAAAAGAAAGTATTTCAAATCTATAACTAATGGTTATTATAGACATGTACATTTTTGAATTTGTATCCAATAGTTATTAGAGGACAATGACATCATGGGTGGCAACATGTGAACTTTTCTTAAACGAGAGAGGTTAAAATTATAATTATTGTGAAATGAGATCTTTATCATTTTTTTAAAAAATTAAAAGAAAGTTTATGTAAATGTGATTTACTTATTCTAGTGTCTCCTGTCCTAGTAGTGGAAAGGATGTTATAAAAAATGGGTCACATTATTTGATTTTGCAGGAATAATGGTTGCAGAATATTCAAGAAATAATTGAGGGATTATGAAAGAGAGCTTTAATGAGGTGGTGGTATTCATCAGCCATCTTCCTTTAGAAAAAGAAAAAGTGAAAGAGAAAGAGAAAGAGAAGCTAATGGCCAAATGCACACATCCCTAAGAGAAAATGAGCTTTGGCCAAGTCAAAAAGTGGAGTGGCTCCCCTCTATATTTTATTCAATCCCATTACATATCCATAATATATTCCTTGCTTTATAGTTTCACTTCATACCCTTTTGCATTTTTATTCACATTTATAATTATTATAATGATAGAAAATGACAATTTCGGATGATCTTACCCCACCTATAATTGCTGTTGTTGTTAAGAAAATGATACTAAACTGAAGATCGGGATGAACATATATCATTTCTTAGTATTTGTTTTTGTCCATGAATTTATGTTATAATTTATCATACTGAAATTGATAACCACCACAAAAAGAGAAGGATGAAAAAAAAATCAAGCAACACTCATCTTTGTGCACCCCACTGAATTGTCGATATGGTAAGCTATTTTTTTCTTTTTAAATATTTCAATTTTTTTTTTTTTTTTGCTGTGTTGGAGTGGGCTGCACAAAGATGGGTGCGGCATCTTGTCCGAGAAGGATAAAGCGGCTACTGTTTCTTTTATATTCCCTCACACTCATGCTACTTAATTAGGAAAGGAAGTTTGGAACGAGGAACTCCAACGATTCATAGAATAAGAGTCAGTTAGAAAATCGACTAAATGCTTTTTTTTAGTACAACAAAGGTAAGGGTAGGGAGATTTGAACCTCCAATTAAGGGAATGAGAATATGTTAATTACCGTTGAGCTATGTTATATGTTGGCAATTTTTTATTTTTTATTTTTTATTTTTATTTTTTTGTAAATGGGCTAGTTGTTTGATAGTAGAAATGAGCTTAAAGGATATATAAATTAATGTAAACAACATATATACTTTCTGAAAAGGTAGAAACTAATTTCAATATCAAAGTTCATTATTATTATTTTTTGGATCTTTAAATTTTTAATTGTTTTATTTTAATATTTTTATTTTTAAGATATTTTGTTTTAGCCCCTAACTTGTATAAAAGAAACATGTTTTGTGCTTTTCATTTATTCTCAGTGTTCATTCGACTATAGATTTGAATGTGTTTCAAAGCTCAACATTGAACTATAATAAATACTTATCTACATAGATATCTACTCATCGATTAAATGAATGAAAGAAAAAAAAAGTTCCTTGTCAAGTTTTTGTTAAATAATTTATAAAAGAAAAGTTAATGGTAAAAACTAAAATAGTTCTTTTTAAATAAATAAATAAATAAATATATATATATATATATATATATATATATATATTGTATAAACTATAAGATAGAAGGATTTTGAATGATATAATATTGTGTATTTTTTAACTTCAATTGCTTTTTTTCTTTTTCTGCCAACAAAATGGAGATCAACATATTGTGTATTTGTTAACTTTAATTTTTTTTTTTTTTTTTTGCCAACATAGTGTAATAAAGATAGATCATAAAAGATAAAAATGAAGATCAACAAAATGGAAAGTGGTTTTTTAAGTGGAATGAAAGTAAAAAAGGCAATACGTTTAAGCAAAGTAATATTGTTTGGATGAGAAAACTGCCTGCTTAGGGAGAAAGTAATCTACTTTAAGCAAAGTAGTGCATCATTGTATTGGAACAAAGGTAGAACTCAATTAGCACATTATGGAAGAAAAAGAATTTATGATCAAATAGTGAACTTTGCTGTCTTGTATTCAGACATCATATGGGGAACAAACCCTTTTCTGTAGTACTCTCTCATTAATACTGTGAAACACTTTTTTTTTATTAAAAAAAAAATCAATTCAATCCTTTTCTTAAAGGTTAATCCTAGAAACTAGTTGGGATTTTTGGAGCCAATTTAACAAAGATTAATTCATATTGATCTAGCAAGTACCCTTTTCTTTTTAATAATTGTGAGATGAAAATGCAAGACGAGAAGTGTTTGTACAAGATGACTTGCACATAGTAGTAAAATAAATTGCAAGATGAGAAATGACTTTAAGATAGGTCACAAGATGGAATCATGAATAATTTGATGTGTTTCTTTTTTTGACATTGATGTTTAAACAACAAACTAATTTAACAGTCTACTTTTAAATTGGGAACAGTAGAGATTAAAAGAAATAATGAATAATTTGTATGAATGTTCTAAATGTAAAAACTTTATAGCCTCCTATCAATCACACTATGAATATGAATCCTTTTGAAAGAAAGAAAAGAAATAATGTTGATATGATGATGAAGTTGACCGATCAAAGTGGATTTTTCATTAAAATGAGTGAAATTCTATTGTTTTGTTTTTGAAAGGTCCCGGGATCCCAAATCAATCATTTCTATTTAACTTTTATTTATATTTTTCTTCCAATGTTTGAATGAATGAAGTAGTAGTAGTAGTAGTAGTAGTAGGAGGGCCAGGGAGGAGCCCGTTTTCAAAGTTTGAAGTTGAACACAAACACATCCCATCACGAATTTGGCCCACTACTCTGAAATGAAATTTGGCCCACTTCCGATCAAGCTCTGTTAGTGTTAGTGACCTGAGCAACTGATGCCATTGCATTTTCCCTACATTGTCATAGGTCTTGGCAATGTCCTAAGCCGACATGTTTTTAAGGTTGAGACAAAATTGTGGCTGATCCAAAGGTTGGTTGGGCACTACACTACTCTTCAGCCTTTGAATCAGAATGACAAAGCTGTTGAATATGGAGAAGAATCGAGAGTGACTTATGCTACGATGCGCGTGCCTGCTTGTACCATCTTCATCATCTGCGTTTTTGTGTTGCCCACTTTTCATTATTTTCTGGCCCTGAAAAAGATCAACCACAGAAGACAGAAGAGAGAGAGAATTGGCAAATGGCAAATGGGCACAGTTTTTTTTTTTTTTTTATTTATAATTTAACTTCTCTCTTTATTGAAAGTGGTTTTGTTTCTTACTTCTTTACTTTTGAACAAAAAGGAAAGACCTTTATTCCTTTTGCCTCATTTTCTCTATGGTCATTTAGACATTTCTTCCTATTGCATTGTTTTTTTGCTCTTTTGTGTTATTAGATACTTTGTTATCTCTTTATTTGTTCTCATCTAATTGGCTTCGCTGGGTGGCTGTGACTGCCTATACTGCTCTGTAAAAAGAAAAGATGGATGTCCATAATGGAGCTGCGAAAATCCCCAAAAAGCATTTCTTTCTTCCGTTGTGTCATCATTTCCTTCAAGACTTTCAATCAATTAAGTTTCTCAAACATTCTTTTTGTCTACTTATCGGTTTTTTAAGTGGGAATTAATAATTCGTTGGTACTTTGCGTAACAGAACTTGGAATGATCTTTCAAAAAAAAAAAAAAAAAACAGAACTTGGAATGAACATTGTCATTGATCTCTTGACGTTTTTCCTTTAACACATTTTCAAAGTTTTCATTTTTCTTCATGGAAAAAAGAAACCATAAGCTCTGAATTTGCTTAGTCATGTCATATGTTGTTTGTGACTATTTCTGATATGTATATGTATATTCCATTTAGGATTGCTGTTCTTGAAGCTGTTTAGCCCACAGAACCAAATGGTAGTTTTGGGTTAAGAAAAGTTGCAACAAGAAGCCAATGTCTTCAAATCTTTCAAACAGTAATCACCAACCAATTACTCAAGCAGCCGTTGTGACACTGACAACAGAAATGAACTCATGGTTCTACTATTGGGGTTGGAAGAAGCGCATTGTACTGCCAATTCTAAGCTTCACTTCAAATCTAGAAATCTTATGGCCCGCAATGGCTTTGGATTCCAGTCGTTGCTTAGATTCTTAGTAAAACTAGAGTTGTTGTTTGAAAATGAGCAGTAGTTTGAAGCAAAAGGGCGTTGGGGGAATGGTGATGACGTCTCTATGGAGTGAGAAAGAGAGAGTCTGCAAAAGTGAATTCTGCAACTCTGTCCATATTATCGGAATTAAGAGAGACATTCTGAGATTCCGATCTCTGAATGAAACCAGAAATAGGTGCACAGGGCGTGGTAAAAACAGCAGCCTTTTTTTTTAAAATTTTTTTTATTATTACAGTGGATGAGTGCAAGAGATAATTCACTGCGAGGTGCCCAAGAAGAAATAGGAAGATTTGTATGCTGGAGCATGCAAAGAAAAAAAGGAAAATTCCATTACAAATGATGTTGATTTAAGAGTATAGTGGTGTGGTTAAAGAAGTAAAGAAAACACACAAAAAGTTTTCCTGTGGTCCTTCCTCAGTTATCTTCTTTTTGGTGGTTCCAGAAACAAGTGGGTTCTGGCAAGGACATGAATGATTAAGTTGTGACTTTAAAGTGGTTAATAACTCATAGAGATAAATGAGAATCAGATTTAGAGTTAACTGCAAGGAGGCAAATCATTCAGGGAGAAAAAAAGGGTTCAAAATTGTGTAGTCAATTACAGCAGAAAGTGAACCGCAGCAAAGCTAACATGGTGGTTGGAAATTTATCTAATTCCCCATGTTAGTTCATAACAACTCCCTGAGGTCAACATCACATTTAAGGGCGTTTAGTGATGATTTTGATTATAGTGTTCTGTTTTTTGAAACAGTACGCTTTTTTATTAAAATTTTCTTTTCGGTAGTAGTCTTCATCTTGAAAAAGTTAATAGAATTTTGTTTCAAAATTAAAAACTAGAAAGGTAGTTTTCAAAAAATTTCAAAAGTGATATTGAAAGGTAGAAACTAAAGCAAATGACTCGGGAAAGAAAACTTGAAAGAAGATAATTATGAAGCAGGACCCAAGAACAAAACTTCAAGAAGGAAAAGAGGATGAATGAAATATATATTATGTATGTATGTTGTCCAGGGCAATCCCTGAATTTTTGTGTTGCTTGCTTTTAGATTAGGATGCCCTTGACCGAATTCTTTTACTTGGTTGGGTTTGTGACTCTTAATAAAACTTGCATAAGTGAAATGCCTTTTGTTTTTTTCTTAATAAAATAAATCTTTTAAGAAAATTTCAATTTTTACGATCATATAAAATCTTCCTGAGAAAAGTAAGATAAGATAAAGAGAGTACAGGTAGATTTTTATTCAAAATTAGTCCTTTTTGCATCAAAATCAGGTAACAGAAAATACACAAGATTCCATGACTCCTAAAATTGGTTGCCTTGGGATGGATGTCTCTTGTCTCCTTACAGTTGGGGAATCTGCGCTCAAGTCGACCCTCTTTAAGTCTATTGCATTTTTGTTAACTTTGGAAGGTAGGTTGAGCCACATGTTTCCCTTTACTGTAAATAGCCTTCACATCAGTTGTAAGGTTCGGTGGCTCAAAATACTTGCTTTGTCAAAAGGCCTCGTTTTTAGAGCTGGCCTTCTTGTGTTCATAGATATCTACAACTTGCCTAGGCTAGCAGCTCTCCTCTTCTTTCAAATATTATTTCATTTCAGATTTTGACTTTAGAGCAAGGGCACAGGTGAGAGTTAAGAAAGTTTTGAGTTCATAGAATCTGAATTTTACTTGAATATGTTACAACTTCTAAGATAGAGATAAACACAAAGATCTTCTGCTGCCAGTAATGTTCTCTTTCATTATAATTGAAAGGTTAACTATCTTCTTATTAGTAGCAATAACAACGGTGAACTGGAAGAATAGCTTCCTCTAATTTAGATGGTAGCTTGAAATTTACAGGATGTTCTGAAAGCTAAAGAAAAGTAGATCCTCTACTGTATGAAAGAGAAGTAAATATGTGAGTGAAATGAAACTCAGTTGGAAGGAATGTCTAGAGCCTTCCATTTTCAGTTATGTAATCTATGCTGATTACCTACCAATGAAGTTGAATAGCTCCATTCACCTATTGTTGGACTTGGAGACATGGTGGCGTGCATGCATCCGCAGAATGTAGCTTTCTTCTGCTTATTCTTGCTTCTGATGCTACCATAAAGATAATCCTGCAGCCGAATTTTGGGTCGTTCAATGATCCTGGTCCTACTCTTGCTTTCTTTTTCTTCATCTTGTTTCAGTAGTAGAAACTGCAACTTTTGCACCTCAAGTTGCAGCTGCCCAATTTTTTTGGACCCTCTTCTCGCTTGTGCTGAAATTATTCTTTTGCGGACATTTCCACTTTCATCAGATACAATGGTGGACGCTCCATCAGAAGACAGGGTACCATCTTGTACATTCTTCATCAATTTGCAATTTGCATTAAACAGCTTCATAACAGCAGCCTCAACTTCTTCAAGTTGCTCTTTCATGGTATCATATTCCGCAGCATTATTCCTTCCTCTCTGCTTTGTAAGCACGATCCGCATTAAATCTTGAACAGTTATTTGGAGGTTTGTCAATTTCTGCATATCAGAATCAAGTCTTTCAAGAATCTTCCTCTCTTTTCGTTTGTGGAGGGGCACTGACAATCTACTTGAGGTCTCTAATATATCCACCCCCACCTCTTTCTCGACCAACAAATCGGTAGAGCGACGCTTATTCTGTTCCTTGACTACTTCAAATCTGTTATAGTTAGTTGAGGAAGTGGCCATGTTCTGAGATTTGCAAACCATAAGATCAATGCTGCCATCCTCATCAGTTGCCTCCCATAATTCTAGCATCTGATTGTAGGCATCTAAATTCTCTTCTCTCTTGTCAGGCCCGTTAGAACATTTGGCTATTTGATCAAGAATGATGTCCTTTGTCAATATTTCACCACTAACTTCAAAGACTTTTGTTTTTGATCTCTGCAATTCATTTCCAAGTTCAATCTCTCTTCTTGGAGTAGTAGGCCTAGTCTGGTCATTTTCTCTGACCCAACTATTTCCAGAAGCTGCTTCCTCAACCCTTTTCATTACCATCTCTTGTTTTCCAGTAGAATTCAAGTTTTCTAGAGTCTCAAGTTTCACTTTTTCTATCACAGCCATTTCCACAGCCTGGATCCTTCTATGCAAATCCTTCAATTCAAAAGATCCATTGTGCAGTGTTGCAATCAGATCGTGATATCTTTGCTGGTAACATTCAGAATGCTGATGATGTACTGAATCGATGTCCTGCAAACAGATCTGAGTATAAGTTGCATACCAAGAAATAAAATAAAATAGCGCAAAAAAGTATATGAGATCTTAGAGAGTGGCACGATAGTTTCCAATTTAGTAAGGTTTCAACTATATCTTGTTCCAGTTTACTAATGATTTGAATCAAGGAGTACAAACTTTAAATCCAAAAAACCAGTTACAGATTTATGAAAATATTATTTTGAGATTATAGTAAGCTGATAACACCAAGCTGTAAAGAAAGTTCATACTTCTCAAGTTACGTAAGAACCTCCTGAGCTTTCATGCAATTAGCAAGTTCTCCCAACAAAATGAAGAATGCAATATTTGTGAGCAGATAAAATAATTACCTTTACGTCTTGTTTCTCATATTTGGGAGTTTTTCTGCCCAGAAGAGTATGATTCTCCAGATAGTTTACAGAATCGTTCAAAGATGTGACAGCTGATGTATATTTAGCCAAATGAACTCCTAGTTCTCCTCTAAGATCGCTGATGTTGTTAATTCTTTCTCTCGGAGTGTCAGTCTTCACATCCCTGTAATTACTTCTATTTTCGAGGTTCGCATATGCTTCATCGAGCTCAAGAAGCTTTCCCTTGAACAATATTTCATGAACAGTTGAGATTTGGAGCTCACCAAACAGTTCAGCAGCCTGAGTCTCACATATCTCAACCTCCGTTCTCTTCTTCACTAGCTCGCCCCTCAAACTTTTCTCCCTATGTTTATGCCGCTTGACATCTTCTTGCATTTTTCCAAGTTCCACTTCCAAAGTACAGTTTAATTCCCGCAAGGATGCTATCTCTCTGACTAGATGTTTGCTATCACCTGATAGTTTTACAATTACGTTCTCTTTCTCTTCTATGATCGCTTTAGCCTCTTCACACATAATGGTAAGTTCCCCCACCCTCTTATGCAACTCTGACTTCTCATTCTGTAACATGATCAGAATCTGTTCTGCTTCCAAAAACTCATGCTCCGACCTCTCTACTGATTTCCTGAGACGCAAGTTTTTCAACTGTACATCTTCCAGATTTCCTTCCAGTAATCCTACTTTCTCTTCAAGATCATTATTCAAGCAGTAAAGCTTTTCCAGATTTTCAGCAAGTCGTTTTCGTTCAAAGTTTGCATCAGAAAGTGAACTCTCTAGAAGGGTGTTTTTCTCCGACTGTCTCTCTAAGTTATCAGTTACCATCTGCAACTGAGAAGACAGGATGGTCCTCTCAGTCACAAGAGTGGTCTTCTCTCCTGAGAGAAGTTGGCAGCATTTTTCCAATACCTTGACCTTCGTTTGTTGGCTTTCTAATTCAATATGTAAACCTGAGATAGTGTTCTCTAGAAGAGAATTTTTCTCGCAATGTTCTTCCATGTCTTTCAATTTCTCCAAGAGAGCTGATTTTTCTCTCTTTTCCACCTCAATTTTCTCTATCATCTTTGAGTTCTCATCATATAGTTCTTTCACGGATGATTCAAAGTTCTCAGGAGCAAAACCAACAGACTCGATCTGCTGCAACATAATCAAATTCTTCTCTTTTAGATCACTAAGTTCTTCTTTTAGACATAAAATTTCTCTCTCAAGAGCATTCTTTTGGTTCAGTTGTAACTCAAGACTTGCTTCTAGTTTTTCCAAATTTGTACTCATATTTGACATTTCATCCCGTAAACAATTTATAGACAACTCTGAAGATAAGTTAAGGTCCTTCAGGCTCCTTTTCTCCTCCTCAATGTTCTGGACTTCATCCTCTAGAACCTGATTTCGAGTTTCCATCTCCTTCAAGATTTGAACCTGAATCTGGCTATCTTCAGCCATTGATTTGATTTCGACCTGAGATTTAGAATGCTGTTCTTGTAATCTTCTGAAAGCAGTTTCATTCTCTACATATCTCAAACGCTCTTCCTGTATGGAAGCCCAAAGCCTTCCTAACTCCTTCTGCTTCTCTATTAATTCTACACTTTGTGAGCCTATCTTCTGCACCATAGAGTCCATCTCAGATTGAAGAATTTGATTTGATTTCTGTAAATGAAGGCACCTTTCTTCAGCACCCTTTAACTTTGCAACCCCATTAGCCTTTTCATCCTGTAGCCTTTCTAGCTCCTCTTGCGCATTAGAGATTTGATGTTCCAGACCAGCAATCTTCTCTGTACAAAGATGATGCCTGAGACCAGCAGCTTTTGTTTCTTCAACTAATTGTGTGAGCGCTTCCCTAATAGTTAAGACTTCACTTTGAGCTTCATCAGCTTGCACCTTGTACCTCCTGGCATCCTCTTCTGCATGCACCACTCTTTCCTCTAAGTTTAAAATTATATCAGAAGACTCCCTGTATTGGACAAGGGCAGCTTCTCTTTGAGACTCAACTCTTGAAATTTCCCATTTTAGTCTTTCAACTTCAGTTTCGGCTTTACTTGCTCTCTCGGTATTTTCAACATTCTTTTGGACACACAATATGCTGTCTTGTAGAGCAGATAACTTATCTAAACATTGCTGGTATCTTAAAAGGCTGGTTTCTCTTTCAGTCTCTAGTTTTGCAAGGGACTCCTTCAAAGTCAGAACCTCGGTTTCAGCCTTACCAGCTCTTTCGTTTAAACTCCTCGAATCCTCTTGTGTACGAGAGACTTCAGACTCTAATTTAGACAACCTCTGTAGACTGTTGTTATACTGAAGTAAACCTACTTCCTTTTCAGCTTCTAATTTGACAAGGGCATTCTTTAAGGATACAATTTCAGTCTCAGCTCTGTCCACCCTTTCAGACTCAACACATACTTGATTCTTAAGATCATGGCTCCCATTGTTTTGTATATTCTCTCCTTTGGGATCAACATCATGAAAATTGAGACCTTTTCTCGCCGTCCCATCTTCAAACTTTGAAAGGTTCTTGGCTGCTCCTGAATTAAACAACTCATTAAGATGCTTCAACCACTTCTCCCTTGTCATCAAATTGGAGCCTTTGCTGGAAACTTGATTTCTTTCCCCAAGGCCAACATGAAATGAAGGTAAGTCGAAAGCATCTGGTTCCACAGCGTCAAAATCAAACGAGGTGCATATATGGGATGATTTCTCAGGTGTACGAAAATTAGCATCAGAAGCAGCAGGATTATCATCTGGGTGAAGAATGGATATGTGATTAGGAAATGCTTCAGCCATTGTTCGATGAGCCTGGTGAAACACTACTGTTACGTGATCGTATCTTTCGGCCAATGCTCGGTATGCTCGGTAAAACTCTTCGACTAGTTTCATAAGCTCCGGACGCTTTTTATAATACATCTCAGCCCTCTTTGCAAAGGAATCTGCATCTTCTTCAATAAGCTTGATCATCTGCTTGATTTTTTCATCCATGTCTGTGAAGAAAAAAGAAGAATCTGAATGAGTACTCATTCATAGATAGAGCCAGCCAGAACTTCCAAAGACAAGGCCATAGGACACAAAAACGACAAAAGGAAACCCATGGGGCAGATTCGAAAATTTCACTTACAGAGACAACAAAAGACCCACCTGAAAGATTTTCTTGAAGCCATTTAGAGGTCTTCGGGCTAATGTGGCTATCCCACCACCAAGAATACGAACGCTTGGAATCTGCAGCCGAGGGGGTCTCCATGGATTCCCCACCCCACGCCCTCCAACACTTTTTTATGTCTCAACCCAAATGACCCAAAATCTTGCAAAATCCAACCATTCGAGCCCAAGAATAGGAATCTGGATCAAACCATCGTCTCTAGCCGCCTTCTTATCTGAACCAAGTTTTCAAAGAATGAAACCCCAGAACTTTGCCTTTTCCATACTCAATTTAGAAGAAAGTTGCAGGTGAGAGTTGAAATCTTCAAGAAGACAGAGAACTGAGAATGTCAAAAGTCGAAAAGAGAGTGATAAGTACCTGATGAACATGATGGGTTATGTTCATTACTCTTCTTCCACTCAGTAGTTTGTGTAATCTACCTGATTAAAACCAACGACATTCATCCAGGAAAAAGGGCATCAGATTCACACATTATGGGAAAGAATAAGAAACTTGGAATGAAACATCAAGAGGGGGTATGCATTTTAATGGTTGTGAATGATTATTTTGCAAACGAAAGATGTTTGGGAGAGGAGAATGAACCGTTAAGTGCTATGCTACAGAGAAATATTCAAGGATCAAAGAACTTACTAAACAGATTCTGTCTTTTTTTTTTTTCCTCCACAAAAAAGAAGGTGGGGTTTTAATTCTGGAATAGTTACTGCTGCTTTTGCTTTCCCTTCAATTCCACCATGTTTATTGGATATCTCAGTGCCTGTCTTCAGTGTTCTTCTTTCTCTCTCTCTCTCCTGGTTTTCCTTGCTTTTTATGCAGTCTACTGGTAATATTTCAGCTTTTGCAAACTGTTTGTGTCCAAAGATGAAAGCAAACACCACCGTTAAGGAAAAAAATTTACATAAGAGAGAGAGAGAGAGAGAGAGGGAGAAGAGAGAGAAGCAACCTGTCTACTTTTATTCCTTTAAAGAAAGTAAAGAATCGATCTTTTTGTTGTTATATGTACAAATCTAGATCAATTCCTTCATACTTACTCAATTTCATTTGTTAAAAATAAAAAGAAAAAAAAAAGGATTTTGGGAATAGTTTTGACATTGGAACGTGGGATGCAATGGAAATAATACGCTTGTGTATGATGATTAAACTGGAAAGAGAAGTGGAAGTGGAATAATTACTCTGTTTCGAGCTTCAAAAATGTCTTTCTTTTTTTGTTTCCCCACATTTCGTTGTTTCTTTTCCATCTGTGAGACAGAGAGAGGGTAGAATTAAGATTTTACTAAAATTTGGCCGTTTACAGATTGGCCAAAAAAAAATTATTTCATTGGGTTCTAAAGAGTTTGACTTTGCTAGTAAACTCCATGATTTTGGTCTCCATGATTTCAGCGAAAAAATAATTTAAAAAATAGATTCCTATATTAAAGTTTACCTTATTTTGCCCTCAAGATTTTAGATTTATATTATTTCAAAAAAAAAAAAGAAAAAGAAATTAGATCTATTGATTGAAGAATTACAGAGGAGATTGGAGGGTAATCAAAGCCAAATATTCCTAATTTACCATATAAGTATTTATATTTTAAACTTGACTTCTTTTTTTCCTTATTCTAAATTTTCTTTATTTTGTAAGTAGTTTTTGTTTCAATAGAAATTATTCCATAAAGGTTTTTTTCTTTCTTTTTTTTTAGAAGATTTTTTTTTTAAAAAAAAAAAACCATAACTAAAGTTTCCAACTCTTGAAAGTTCTAAAATAAATCTTAATTATGGGTTTTTTTTTTTAATTTTTGAGGAATTCAAAGTGAAATGTTTGATATTTGTGCGTAATGTGAGTAAATTAAAAATGGTAAATTCCATAAGATAATACTAAGTAGAAAAATGATTGCATCATTAAATGTACATTGAAATGTACACATGCCGTATCATGGTGTTTATATCACAAAATCTCTTTTGAATCTACATATAATAAACAAATCATCTTCTCTATGCCATGTGTGTGGGAAATCATTAAAAGAAATTGCAAAATAAAAAGAAGAAAGAAAGGTCTATATTATATGGAACTACTTCCAAAGTAATTTTTCTAATCAAATTTGAGGATGGTTTAATAACAAATTCTATAAGTCGAGCTTCCAAATCTCTACAATATATTTATAATCTTATATCTAAAAGAAAAAATAATTTTCTAATTTATTCAATAAACATTTAGTAAAACAAACAAATTTAGATAGTCGTTTATTTAAAAATATATATATTATTTTTGTTTAGTGCGTTTTAATGAATGCTATTGTTGGAAGATAAAATCAAGCTTGTCACGTGATTCAATCACTAGAAGATATGTGTCCAAATTACAATTCGGACACACCGAGGTGAAGGCCTGGACAACATTGAGACGCCTGTTGACAAAGCACAAGCTCAATTACATGGCCAACATGATTAATGTAGCTAGAGACAACATAAGCGCATAATCCGTTGTCCACTAGGTACGGACGTCTGTCGAAGTTCAAAATAATAATTTTGAAAATCAAAATAGGAAATAAAGTTTCTGTTTTTATTTAAGAATTACTAACAACATAATTAATGGCCAAAGCTTTAGGTTAATTAACAAAACTCCTAAATCATTTGATTAAAATTTGTATAGATTGAGAATATGAAATTGATATGTTAGAATGAGGTTATATATATTTGAATGAATTGGTAAGGTATAAGTGAAAATGATGAGAAGCCTAGACAAGAATGGCTTTGGAATCATGCTTTGCTTTGGGGGAAATATATTTATTTATTTTTTTATATATGTATAGGCATGCTTGGTTTGTTTGTTTAGGGATCTCTGTATCAAGTGTAATAAAGTAATGAAACAAAAAACAAAACAAGGTGGGGAATGGAAATTCCAAGAAATAGAAAAATAGCTGAGAGAGACAGAGTCAGTGGAGGTTCTTCACAACAGACAGCATAATCATTTGACTCAAACATGTTGCTTACATCTTAACAACTCTACCCCAAAAAAAAAAAAAATCTACCCAATAAAAGACACCACTAATTTTCATTATTCTTTGTGGACACCAACATTCACACACTCAATTTCATGTCCAAATGCAAATACTATTAATTATATTGTTGTGAATTGATAAATTATAAGTGCTCTAAAAACAAAGTAAATGCATACCATGTCTTTCATATAAAGTGAAGAATCTTTATTGATGGACCATTAGGCTGAAATTTGGACGTAAATGATTTTTTTTTTTTTTGGGTCTTTAGCCATAAAGAGTATACCAGGGTATTAAATTTCCGTCGACATGTCGACATTTTCATCGAAATTTTTACATGTCCATGGGTTCGACATCGACATAAGGGGGGAATCGACATTTCCACTGTACCGTACAAAATTGATGAAATATTAAAAAAAAAAAAGCAAGAAAATGTAACTTAATGTGAATATAATAATGTAACAAGTATTTTAACTCATTTAAAAAGTGTAAAATGCTCATTTATTAATTTAAATATTTTTTTTGAATTTTTTGTTTTTAAATTTTTTTCAGAAATATCCATCGACATCGACATTTTATCGATATTTCCATCGACATTTCCATAAAATTGAGACTTCGACATTTTCGTCGACATCGACATTTTAAACCTTGGAGTATACGTACCAGAGAGATTCGTTTGGAAGAGAATTCGATAAATTGAGTAAAATTTTCAATCATGCAAAATGGGTAAAACTATTCTAATTTTGCATTTATGTTAATTATGGGATAATTATTCTAAGCACGTAATTTGCCCATGCCAAAAGAGTGCTACAATTTTTGCAATTGAATGATAATGTCTATTTTAGCTTAATCTTCCATAGTTTCACTTTTAGATTCTACCCAAAAGTGTTTCTAGCAATAAAGTTGTTTATTTATTTATACATCAAATGTTTTCCTTACTTCTCAGTTCTCGCAGATGTTAAACTAAGTTCATATCTCCATTACAAAACATTGGAAAACAAAAAATATTAACAAGCAAACTAATTAATAGATTACTGATGTTGCCAAAATTCGATAGGAAAACTCACATGACCTTCACATGATAACGACGATGAATTTATAGTTCAAGGGAAGAGCATGACCTACAAGATAAGTGAAACCTTGGTACCGATGAGGTACTTGCCACGCAGGTTCCGATACTTAAGTTAGCCAAGAGGTTTTTAGAGAGTATCGCAAGAGTTATAGAGAATGAGTGAATTTACCTCTCTCCTCTTGAGAAGAGAGCTTAATTACTCCTCTTTTAGTATTTTGGAGGATTCTTCGTAGGAATAGAACGGCTGGATGAAGGTTAATCGGGCCAAGAGTAAAAGAGACAAGGCCCATAAGAGGGCCTTGTAGAGTGGAGGCCAAGGCCGACCAGGTACTTGGGCTTTGGCTCAAGTCAGTTCCTCGTTTCTTTCTTGCGTTGATCTAGTTTTAGCTTGGTTTCGGCCTATTTTGATCGATATTGGGGTTTTTAGCCTACTTTGCCTTTAATTTTCATGATTTTTCTAGTCTGTCCTTATAGTCCAATTTCACCCATAACATTAGTCATCACTCTCTAGTTAGAGTTCATGGTGTGGCTTATTGCTTATGAGCCTAAAGTATGGGGTCCAATTTAAGAATATAATCCTTTTATCGATTTTAAATATAACGCTCTTGAGTGCTCCAAAGTCTTGCTTTGGATTATCCTTAGGATTTGTAGGTCAAACCCCATGCGGTTGGAATCGGTCTTCCATAAGTCTAAGATTCTCCTTTGGGAAGATGAATATCGATTCTACTGGAGGAAATTTTAGGTTTAGAGCCTTTCTCTAAGAAAGATAAAAATCAATTTCTTGGGAAGTTGTTTATTACTCTTCTCTTAGAAAGATGAATATCGATTTCTAAGGAGTAGTTCATATATCATCCCCCTCTTAGAAAGATAAAAATTAATTTCTAGAGAGGTCATTCTTTTTTACCATCACGTGGTATTCCCTTTGTAAAAAAATTTGTTGAGGCCGAGGTGGGAGAATTGGGTCTTTGGCTCCATTTCTTCATTCTCCAGAACCTATCAGGGTCCTAAGTTAATTTTATGGCCGAATTACTTTCTTTATTGGGACAACCATAATCAATTCGTAACTTTCAAGAAGCCTCTTATTCATGTGTCTCAGCTCAAAAAATCCATGCAACCTTGTTTGATAGAACCTTGGTCTAAGGGGGGATCGGTCTCAACCTCCTTTGCATTTTTATGATTTTTGGGTTGTTTTTGTACTCCAAGTGCTTTTTTATTTAATAGGGAAGCATATCCCTTAAGTAGCTCCCTAGTCAAGGAAGAAGTTGTAACAATCTCATGCTTGAGTACACACATTTTTACTGTTTGAAAAAAAAGAAACTTTTATTGACTTAATACTCAAATAAAGTATATTTTGCATGAATTGAAAAGAAAGAAAAGAAAACCTTCCTATCTACTTGAAAAAGCAAGTGAAACTTCTAGAATTCCATTGGGGAAGAGTTGGATTTGATCATGTTAGGGTCGGCTTCGGTCATGTTGTGGTTAGCCTCGACCATGTGGTGAAGAGGAGCAATTTCTTTCATTTATTTGGCTTCCTTTAATGTTGTAAAGTAGCATTCTCTTGAGACTTTTTGCTCCCCTTTCACTATTTCGATCCCATTTAGAGTTGAAAATTTCAGCAATTGATGGAAAGTTGAAGCCACAGCTTTGAGCTTGTGCAATGTGGGTCTTCCTAGTATGGCATTATATGTTGTCATGCAATTTACAACTAGGAAGTTAATCATTTTGGTTATTGTATTCTGTCAACTTCCAAAGACCATTGGAAGTTCTATGGTACCCTTCGAAGTTACCTTTTCTCCACTAAATCCTACTAATGTTGTTAAGCTTAACTTTTGTAGTTCCCTTCCCAACTTCATTGCATTAAATGCATTGAGGGATAAGATATCAGTTGAGCTCCCACCATTAATAAGGATCCTATAGACTTTCACATTTGCAATTGGTAAGGTAACTACTACGGCATCATTATGGGGTTGAAGTATGTTTTGTTGCTTCAACCTCTATGAACTCTAGACTTTGGCTTACATACCTCTATGTTCAAGCTCAAATCGGACTTCTCTAGCGATTGCTTTTCTTTTTTGGCTCAAGCCTCCTCCAGTTGGACTTCCAAAAATGGTTATAATCTCCCATGGCAGTTTGTCACCTTGTCGATCTTGGTCATTGCTAGTCGGCCTCAGCCTCTTATTGTCATCATTTAAGAGATACTATTTCAAGTATCTTTCTCTTATCAGAATCTCAATCTCATTCTTTAGCTAAAAACAATCTCGAGTTGTATGTCCATGATCTTGATGGAAAAGGCGGTATTTGTGTTGGGTCCCTCTTTTTCTGCAATAGTTCTCATTTTCTTTCGATTACAAAGTGGCCGAGGCCTCCTTCTCGATCCTCCCTTCTCTTTCTTTGATTGAGAATGTGAGCTCTCTCTAATCTTCACTCAATCATAGGACTTGTTAATCTTTGATCAACCTTCTATAGTTGTTGCTTTTGATATCATAACTCCTCAGCATTCATATACTTTTGTGCTCTTGTTATCAATTCTACATATGAGGTCAACTCCTTCTTGCCTATAAAGTGAAGAGGCCTTTTGTCCTGCAGTCCAACTGCAATGGCAATCAAGGTTGCCCCCTTAGTGTAACCTTCTATCTATAGAGCCTCATTATTGAATCTAGCAATGTACTTCCCCAAGCTCTCTTTGGGTCCCTGCTTAATGATGAGCAGGTGCATTTGTGGCTTATGTTGATCTCGAGCTCCCAGGAACTATGTAACAAAGGCTTGAGCTAGATCTTCGAAGGAGGCAAATAACTTCCTCTTCAATTTTCTGAACCATTCCTTTGTTGGGCCAGTAAGGGTGAAAGAGAAAGTACGACATCAAATTGCATCCAAAACTCCATGGAGCTCCATCCACGATCGAAAAGTATCTAGGTGTTCTACTGGATCACTCTTACCATCATAAAGCTTTATAGTATGTACCTTGTACTCCATGATCCTATTAGTGAATGGTGGATTTATTTGTTTGATTAAGGCTTCTAGGTCGAACCCCTCAACTTCCCGAGGTCTTTGAACGTTTTCTTGGATAACCCCAACTCTTTTTGAATCTGCAGAAGCTCTTCTTTCCACGGTGGAGTCTCAGCCCTAACCTCGATCTCAACCTCGTCCTCGACCTTGTCCTTCAACCTCTATTTTTCTTCGATTAAGCTCTGTAGATCAGAGCTTGTTGTCCCGTCTTTTTCCTTGTGTCGGCCTCGACTGGCACTTCCTGCAACGACCTGAATCAAGAATTTCAATTCATTCACCTTGCTTGTCCTAGTGCACTCATCAAGTTGCAGTTTTCTTGATTGGTTCCCTCCAAGGATCAGCTTATCCTTTAGCTTTAGGATAGAGGTATTGTTTCACCCACTTCTTCATTCACCCATTGGAGCTTTTCCTTTGGTAGGGTCTCTCATCAGTATATCTTCTTGAGCCTTCGTTGTTGGATTATGTTTGTTTAGAATGTCCAGAATTTGAGCGAGATTTTAGTCCATGTCGTCCCTCGCTTTTCTAAAGCCTCAAATTGGCGCCTATCGAGGCGAGACTGAGGAGGGGTGGTCAGCCTCGTCCTCTGTGGATGATGGTCACCATATGAATTCTCTCCATCGATGTTTCGATGGTTTCCATTGACTCAATTGCTCTTCGTCCTGGATCTCATATGCATGTTTCATAAGCAAGTGTTTTTGTCTTCCTCATAGACGGTGTCAACTGTTGTTGTCAAAATTCAAATAGGGAAACTCACCTAGCCTTCACGTGACAACGACGGTGAATTTGTAGTTCAAGGAAAGAGTGTGACCTACAAGACAAGTGAAACTTGAGTACTGGCGTGATACTCGTCACACAGGCTTCAATGCTTAAGTTAGCTAGAAGGTTTTTAGAGAGTGTCACAAGAGTTATGGAGAATGAGTGAACCTACCTCTCTCTTCTTGCAAATAGAGCTTAAATACTCCTCTTCTAGGATTTTCGGAGGATTCCTCATAGGAATAGGATGAAAAAGGATCAAATTGGGCTGGGCGAAGGTTGTTCAGGTAAGAGGAGAAGAGACGAGACCTAAAAAAGGGCCTTGTAGGGTGGTTGGTCTCGGCCTAGGCCGAGGCCAACTAGGTACTTGAGCTTCGGCCTAAGTCGATTCCTCGTTCCTTTCTTGCGTTGATCCAGTGTGATCCATATGAGGCTTTTTAGCTCTATTTTGCCTTTAATTTTTGTAATTTTTCTAGTCCGTTCTTATGGTCCAATTTCACCAATAACAATTATCATCTTCCATAATATATTAAATACTCACCATTTTTCATGTTGCTACCAAATTGACAGAGTTGTACATTCAAAGTAAAAAGTAAAACTGTAGGGTTAACTAACTTTTTTTCTCTTTGTAGTTGTAGAATCTCTTACTTGTAATTAAGTATAAGAACCGATAAATCTATAGCACTGGTTCTCACTGATTTTATCATGAAATTAGAAAATAAAGCTAGTGTAGTACACTAAATAGTAATTAAAAAAAAAAAGGTGATAATGAAAGCATTACTTAGAAAGACATTAAAACTGGAGAAATGAATAAAGGCATGAACAAAAAATTGGATCGGAAATTCAGGTATAGATTATTATTATATATTAACATTTTGAAAAAGTACGTACTTGTGGAGATTGGCACATCTATTGTTGTGAGCCATAAGATTGTTGACCATCAATGCTGGAGCACGTGGCTCAATTTGATCTATACAAAGCATAAACCTTTTGACCATATATTATATAATATGAAACATGGTCACTTTTCTAGTGCTGCTCATGTGTGCATCTTTAGGACCATATACAACCAAGCATTCTGCTTAGTCAAGGTGTATAGAATAAATAGCTCAACTATTCTTTTCATCATAAGTTTTCTCTTTTTTCTCAAAGCTCAATCCCCATCAACTTTAAATGAATTGCCAATTTATTGATAAAATTGCCTAAAAATTACTTCAAACCCACATAAAACAACTATATTATTTTTAGCGTTAAATTATAAATTTAGTCCATCAACTTTCAAGTTTATCTATAATTAATAGGTCTCTAAATTTTAAAATGTGTATAATAGGTTTCTAAACTTTCTAATAGATTATTGAACTTTAAAAGTGTCAAAAGTCCTTAAACTTTTTAATTATGTGTACTCCAATAGGTTTCTTACATGTTTTTAAAATTTTAAAATTAATTGATCTATTAGAAATAGAATTAAATTTTGTGCTTAATAAAACTCTAGTGGATAGATGAATGACATATTAGATATAATAAAATTGAAAATTTAAGAACCTATTAGATATAAAACTGAAAGTTCAAAGATCTATAAGACACTTTTTAAAATTCACAAATTTATTAGACTTTTTAAAGTATAATGACCAAATAGGCATAAACTTGAAAATTCAAGGTCTATAAATATGTAATTTAACCTTTATTTTTAATCTTTAGAAATATTTCTACTAACGGTATAATCTATATTATAAACATGCAAGCATGAGGTGTTTGATTGTATTATGAGTTCCAAAGTATAAATAACTTATTAACAAACTCATACCAACATAGAATAAGTAATCGTTTGTATTGGGGATCAGCCTAGAAGATATATGAAGACAGATAAAATCAACATAATTTTTTGTTTTTGTTTTTGTTTTTGTTTGTTTGTTTTGGTTTGTTATGCCATCCACCAGCCACTGTTCCCATGTCTTGGGGGAACTTTTTCTACTTTGTCCAATGTACAGAAAACAAAGCAATGAAAGGGAGAGCTGTCTTCCCTAAATGCTAGGGCTTGTGAGTGTATTAGAGTTAAAATTTTTATTTTAATTTAAAAAAAAAAAAAAAAAAAAAAACAGTAATGGTTAGCATTATTTATTTATTTTTGTTAAAAAGTTACATTTCTGTAATATTTAGTTGGTGAAGGTGTATAATATTTAGTTGAAAAAAAATATTATCTTGATTCTTGATAGAGTGAATAACAAAAATTAGACAAAACAAAAAAAAATATAGTTATACATTGTCATGATGCAGTTTAGGAATAGGATAAAGCACAAAGGAAGGACATCAAGTATGAGGTGGCCCCCATTGAAATGACTTTTTCTGTCAGATGTCGGTTCTTTACCCTTCCTTCCTTCCGTCGTCTCCCATCGTAGCCCTTTTTGAATCTTCAATTGGGCCCTCATGTATCTACCAGGAAAGCCCAAATATAAGCCCATGGGCCAGAACTTTAACTCCGTCTGAACCAGAGAACCACCGTAGGTTTCCGATGGACCAACAGCAACCCCTCTACCACACCCACATCAAGCTCCTGGGTTTCGACCTTAATTCACTCACCCAAAACTCCTCTTCTTCTTCTTCTTCTTCCGATTCAGTTTCTTTCTCTCGCAAAGGCTATGCTGTATCTTGTGCAGAGATCGTCGGCGTTGTGGTCTCTCGCGACCTGAAACCTAACAGGTTTCTCAAATTTTGCGTCGACGATGGCACCGCTAGTGTTGGCTGTATCCTGTGGCTAAACCATCTCACATCGCCTTATTTTGCTTCACGCCACCAACCAGATGTTCGAATAATTGGAAATATGGCGACCCATTTCGCAGCCGAAATTAGGGTTGGGATTGTTGCTAGGGTTCGGGGGAAGGTGAGCAGCTATAGGGGAGTGGTGCAGATCACGGTCTCAGATGTTGTGGTTGAGGACGACCCAAATGCTGAAATTCTGCATTGGTTGGATTCCATGAGGTTGGCTCTAAAGTGTTATGACCTCTTCCCTACACCCATGTAGCTGCTCTAGATTCCAATGGTTTTAAAATGTTTTCTCTACTCTTGTGCTTTTCTTTCTGAATGTAGAAAATATTCCGCTTTTTTTAGCCTTACTGTACAAAATTTTGAAATGATTATATAATAATATGAAATCTAAGTTGTTACTGCCTGTGTTTAGTTTGATGGAAATGGCTAAAATTGAACGAGGGAATTAATGACAAATAACCAATTAACAAATCTTTTTTGCATTGGATGTAATCAAATGGATGGTGGGATTCTGATTTGTGAGTACTAAAGTATTTTTAAGTTCCATCTTTTTGAAATAAACCCATTTAACACTGTAGATGTAGATATTAAAAAATATATGTATCAACCCATACCATACTGCGACAAATTTTACCCATCCATTACATCAAGTAACAGTGAAGATGTTTGTTTATAGAACATGATTGGCAGATGTATGGGCCTTTACCTAAAGTTTTAGGCTTGCCTGTTTTTTTTTTTTTTTTTTTTTGAGCTTTTTTCGTTGGGGGTGTTATGTGGAATTGATTCTTTTTGAGTGAAAGATCAGTTTTGAGGAGAAAGTTATGGGGATTTTCTAGTTCCAAGCAGGATGGGCACAGGATGAACAATGAAAAGTCAGAAACAAACAAGTCAATGTTGGTTGGAAAGAATGGCTTATAAACACAGATGAAAGGTAAGTTCAAACTGCAGAATTGATCCTGTGTCACTGCATACCTCAAAAGCTCTCCACTTTTGATTTCAGTCAATGGAAAATTCTCTGTCACTGAGATTTCACTATGGCTTCCAAGTTCCAATCATTCTTACTGCTCTCTGTTGTAACCTAGGAATATGTTTGGCTCATATTGCTGCTCTCTCATTTCTAAGCTATTCATTCAACCGATTCTCTGAACAAAGAGCATTTTCTTATTGGTGTTGTGAATGACTTCTGTTTGATATGTTAGGGCCATAGAGCACAAAATAGTGGAAGTTTTCAATTTCCTCTTTTTGAACTGATTCCTCTCTGCTTTTAGAACAGGGATGTTAAACAAATTCAGCCACCCTGAAAACTTGATCAGTTTTACTCAAACTATTTTGGTCTGGTTGATTTGGGTTTGAATGAGTCGGAATTCATATAGATGAACTTATTGATTAACATGCTACAAGAATAGTAAACATTACAAATGGAATGAAATAAATCCCAAAAATCAGATTGGATAATTGATTAAGATTTATGTTCGTAGTAACTGAACTTAGATATATAATTCTTTTGTTTGGTGAAGCAAATTAGACTTGAACGACAACCCAGTCTATTTTACGTCTTTTGGAATTGGTTTATATACATTGAACCTCATCTGTAAATGCCTTACTGTTGTCATAATTTTGTGGCTTGGGAAATAAAGAATCGAATAAAATAATGAAATAAACCAATTGCAAAGATCTTGCTTGGAATTTTAATGGCCCTTGGGCTAGCTCAGGTGGCTATGAGACACAGAGGTCGAGCTGGCTCTGACCTCTTTGATGGCTATAATGAAAAAGAAAGAAGACGGTGGACAAATTCCATGATTTGATGGGCTACAAATCAATGGAGAAAAACGATGATGAAAAACAAGGACTATCAAATTAGCTTCGTTTTTTAATTAGGCCTACCCTTGAAGCATTTCTTCCCCTAATTTGAATTAAAAAACTTGATTTCATGTGAAACACCGGGAACATTGAATATAGAAGTTGCATTGAAACGTTGTAAGTATTATTAAGAACAATAAAAGAATATATATATATACAACGATGGTTGGTACATTAGTTTAGTAGTTTTCACATAAAGTGTTTGATCCTATATGATCTATTGTGCTGTTATTGAATGGAGATTATGTTATGACTGGAGATTAATTTTATAATCAAAGGAAAATCATAGAGATTACATTTGGCATAAAATAAGCACAAAAAGGAAGGAACCAATGAGTTGTGAGAAGCCAAGAAAATGGCCACTCTCCATCAGTGATGAACCAGAAGGATAAAAATGTTTGTGAAAGTACTCTTCTGTTGCGTTTCAAAGGATGGGTTGGCCTTTTGGTACTTCCATTTTCTATGTCTTCTATTTAATTACTACTTTTTTTTCTGAGTGAGTGACCAATAGCATTATATATATGTCCTCTCTCTCTCTTTTACACACATATATCCTTTAGACTTGTTTCTTTAATCAGATGGTGGAAAAAGAAGAAAATTAAAGGGATCATATCAAAAGATGAAAAATTAGAACTAGCTCAAACAATTAAATGGTCTAGAAAAAGTTTACAAGTTACCTTAGAGATGAAAAGTTGGAAAGTGATATTTAAGCAGTATTATTAAGAGTAGTTGAGATAGCAGAAGAGGGCACTCTCCTTATTGGGAAAAAAAAAAAAAAGATTTCTTCTCTGTACTCAAAAGTGCAAGTCAAATACCACATATATAATTCTATGGCTGCTTCCCTCTCATTTATTTTGGACCAAAGGTAGTTTTCACCGAACCCAATTACTCTCTCAAGAAATTAAATTCCAAAAAATGAAATGTCACAATGATATAAACAGGGAAGAGAAATTCATATGTCTAATTATGTAAAAATACATGTCTGATCTGTATAATTTGACACTTGTAGTATATTATTTTCGGTCCCTTTCTACTTTTATTTACTGTACTCTTCTAAAAATCTATATATAATATATAACAATTAAAATTTTCTAACCTTGAAGGATATCTTTGAACGAGTCAACTCTTATTTAATTACCTTCCATTATTTAGATGCTCTTGAATTATACCTTCCATTAAAATCTTATCTAGAGAACAAATATAATATGTTGATTTTTTAAAATTAAGTACTACTTCTACTTATAAATTCTTTTATTTTGTTATCTACTTTTTTTACAAATATTTTTAAAATGCAAGTTAAGTTTTGAAAATTTATATAAAAAAAAAAAGTAATTTTTAAAAACTTGTTTTAATTTTTGGAATTTGACTAAGAATTCAATGCTTCTCTAAGAAAGTGATGACGATAGTAAACAAATTGTGAGGAAACAAGAATAAATTTAGAAAATAGAAAGCTCAAAACGAAATTGTTAGAGTTTAATTATGAACTATGGCAACTAAATCCATACAAAAGAATAGTATAGAGAGACCGGACACAAGAGTCTAAATATATAGAGATTCTATATAAATGAAATGATGTGTTATAACCTTTCAGTCAATCAATACACAATTACACATGCAGGAATAAAGAAGAAAGATGAGTTAATTACAACATATCAAATCCAATGGTTAAGCATGCATATGGTTGAATTGATTTCACACACCACCATACCAAAAAAAAAATTGTATTAATTATTATAAATGTTATCGAGTGTGACATATCCCACATGGCTGAAGGAAGATGATATGGAATAAGGATTCAGGTAAAAGAAGATTGGGGGAATGATAAACTCATTAAATCTTTTAATTGAATAGATCCAAATACTTATAAAGATGAAAGGGAGATTTAGTAAAGAGGCTATATCTTTTTTATAGGAAAATGATAGGTTCAGTTTTGTCTAGCTATACTATATATGCCACTTTTCCATATTCTCTATATATTTCTTTTTTAGATGGATAAGCATTTAACCATTTGGGCTCCATTCGAATTTAAGTTCTTGATGGGGATTTTCTTTTTCTCTTTTTAGACCCGTTTTCTTTGGCAAATTCATGCTTCTATAAATATGCAATAATTTATTAGTTCAACTACTTGTGTTACGTTTCTCTATCGGGTTTTGGCCTCTTGTTACTTTAATTTGGAAGCCAAAAGATCATGAAATAGAAATGGAAATTGAGTTGAACCAAATTAGAATTGAGCAAGTACAAAATTGAATAAAGAAGATTGAAGTTGAGAATTTGTGTTTAGCCCAGCACTTAATAATTAGCCGGAAAATTGAAGTTAAGTAACTGCAAATTACATTGCTGAAAGGACCTCGAAGGAAGCAGGCACACACAGTCTCCCACATGAAGAAGCATTATGTGTATTGGGTCATTAAAGCTAAGCTCAAATATTGTATTGAAAACCCCAGCTAGGAAATACCTTGGGTAACGGTAACAAAAGATCCTAAATCTAAGTTCAAAAATGAAAAGGGTGTGTTTTTCCAATGTGGCTGCTTTGATTTTCAAAATCAATGAAATGTGACGTCGTACCCTAGAATTTGGTGGTGGTGCATTTTGACACAAGTCTCGGTTCTTTCAAAACAATGCTTCAATTTTGTGTGCCCATGGGGATGGGCGGCTAACATGTTGCTGTATTAACGAGTAAGAGGTGAAGAATTTGAGGATTTTTTTTTTCTTTTTTAGTTTTCTTCAAAATTGTTTTTATGTTTCCATAGAATATCGATGATGCTCAAAACATTCCAAGAGATATCTCTTTACAATGTAACTTGAGATTGAACTAATAAATATATCCTTAGACCTTAGGTGTTGTCTTCATCTATATATAAATAAAAATAAAGGATAGACTATTAGCTTCTTTTTTTTTATTTCTTTTGGATGAAGTTGCATGCAATTGATCATGTAGGGACAACTTGCTTTGAATTTTGCAACCTTAAATGAAATGAACTTTGTTAATTAATTCAGAAAATAGTAATAGCTAGGTTGAATAAAATATGACAAAGCTTTCCATAATTTATGCTTCTTTTTTTTGGTGATCTATATTCAATGTGTTAGACTTAATGCACATGGAGATTATTAGCTAAAAAAAACGAATGTAATAAAAATTATCTTAATATTAAACTAAAATTATTGGAGATGCGAATATATCTTTTATTATTAGTTGACTAATAAAACGGTATCGAAAGTTCAACTTCTATTCATCAAAGCAAGTCCAATATTCAAGTTAAGTATGTTTTTAAAGGTTAATTATGTATTTGATTATTCTAAATTTCTTTCTATTAGATGATAACTACTATAGTTTCCTAAAAAGACTTCTTTATGAATTAGGAGTTGTAAAGATAAAGTAACATAACTCTCTAGTATTAGTCCAAATTGGAGAAAGTTGATTATCATAAAATTTACGCTGAAGTGGTTGTTGTGAGGTAAGAGTACGTACTACTGTGCGAACGAACTAAGATATATATGTATTTGGCTAAGCATAATAATAAATAACACAAGACTTTTCTTATTAATTAGTTGTGACAAGTAGAACGTCCTTCAAATAGTTGGCTAGACTGTAAACAGTCGTGCCAAACTAATAAATGAGATAATGAATACTTTTGTTTTAAATATATATAATTCCTTATAATCTTATTATAGTTTCACTCGACATATATTGTTTTGAACGCAAAAAAAGAACAGGACTCAGGAGCCAGTAATTTATTTATAGTTTGACAAAATAATAGGACAGGTGGTCAGAGGGCGGGGAAGTGAGGAGCCAACTTTGTGATCACTGTGATAAAGTTGAATATGGGAGAAATTCATTTATGGAAGTTCCTGGGAGTGGGAGTAATTAATGGCAATTTCTCTTCAGCTTCTCTCTGTGCTCTGTAAACAAAAAGTTTGAATCTTTAATTAATATAATGTACTAAGTAGTTAAGTAGTAATTGCAATATAATGAAGAAAGTAAAGAAAAATTGTCGAGGCGAGGTTGTGTTTTTCTGGTGGCAGAAGATCAGAGAGATGAAGGGATGGTACTCCGTACTCTGTTCTCTATCCTACATCAAACTTCAAACCTAACTTTACTGACTGACCATTCTAGAGAGAGAAAGAGAAGAAGAAGTGGTGGTTGCCTGGTGGGGAGAGAGAGAGAGAGATAGAGAGAGAATGGGGGGTCTAGGCACCGGCACTGTTAGTTTGAGTGAGTGGGTGACCAATAGATCGAACAAATGCCCTTCAACTTCAACAAGTTGGGTCAGTCTTGGATTTTGGGTTAATTTTGCTTTCTTTCTTTCTTTCTTGAAACACGCACACAAACTCACAACTCACAACTCACAATAGAGAGAGACAGAGACACAGTTTGTTTCTCTCCTCTGCATCTTTATTATTCTCTTCAAATTTCAAATAGCAAATAGAATACTCCACACTCTCCACCAGTTTGTTTGTTAAACTTAAAAGCAAGCACCCTCTCTTCTCTTGTGCTTAACTTAACCTCTCTTCTTCTTCTTTTAACCTCATTCTGTTCTTTACCCCATCCATTATTATGAGGATGTGTGTGATGTGAATACACACCACATTCAACCGGCTTTCTCTATCATTTCCCTCCCCTCCCCTCTCTATTTGTGAATATGAAATGCCCAGAAGCTCCAATTTTCCTTCTTCTTTCCATTTGTTTTCTCTTTGTCAACTAATAAAACACAGGGGATTCCACCCCCATCTCATTTCAACTCTTTCCACACCAAATGCTTTACTTCCTCTCTTTCCTTTTGATTCTTTGAATTCAGGGACCATGCCGCATTTGGGTTTCCTTCTAATTCTTCTGATTTGATTTATTTCTTTCCATATTTTAGTTCCTTATTCTTTGTTTTCATCTGCTTACGAGCTAATCCCAGAACCATTCGCGAAGAATCACTGCGGTGGGATTTTTCATTCTTAATTATTCTGACCTTTCGAGCAACTTACATGAATCAGTGAAGAAATGAGAGATGGAAATTCCAAGAAAAGCAAGGTTCAGAACTATGCCCACACTTCTGTCTGTCTCTAGTTTTTGGGTTTAGTCCGAAATTATTGACCTTTTATTTTTTTCTTCGTTCTTCAACCGAAGCTTTCATGGACCAAGACATTATTCAAGAAGTGGCTGAATATCAAGAGCAAATCAGAAGATTTTGAGGCAGACCATAGCGTTTACGGTAGAAGAATTTCAAATTGAACTTCTTGAAATTCCCCGAAACTAACATTACTGGGTTTATTTTGATGGCTGTGGAAAACAACGAACACTTTGGTTTTATGGGGTCTGCTCAGGATCCATCAAACAAAAACTCAATTTCATTTCTCCTTTTCAATGAATCCTCTCGTCTTGTTGATGTTCCAAAATGAGGGTTGATTAGTGAACAGTAAAGATGCTTTAACAGCTTTATGGTGTTCTTTTTCAGGTGGGCATGAAAAATGGAGGAACAACCGTCCGGAGGAGGCATGCGCCGCCAAGAAAAGCCAAACAGGTGTAGGATCAAGAGCTCCCTCATCATTATTTCAAATAAAGTCTACTTTTTTTTTTCTTTTTAATTTCATTTATGTGCTTTTACCATACAAATTTCAGAGGGATCAAGCAGGAGGAATTTTGAAGGAATCCTCCAACATAGTTTTGAATTTGATGCTCCACAGACCAACGACGTGAGCAATTACAGGTATGTTCCATTTAGTTGTTTCCAGGCAGTGATTCTTTGGACTAAGACTTTGCTTTAGTCTTTAACTCTCTCTCTCTCTCTTTGCCCCCTTCGTTTTTTCCCCCCCTCTCTTTCTCTTTATATGGACAGAATATTTGTAGCAACTTGGAATGTTGCTGGAAAATCTCCTCCAAATCATTTAAGTTTGGATGATTGGCTTCCGAGCTCAACTCCTGCAGATGTATACGTCCTTGGGTATGTCCTACTGCTCGGAATTGAAATCTTTTTCTTAGACTTTAAGTTTGTGTAATTCTTTTTAATGATAGAGAAGTTTGTTTTTTCTTTCGGTTCCCAGTTTTCAGGAAATTGTTCCTCTGAATGCTGGCAATGTGTTGGGAACAGAAGATAATGGCCCAGCGAAAAAATGGCTTGCTCTTATTAGAAAGACTCTGAATACTCTTCCTGGCACTGGTGCTGGTGCGGGTTATCAGGCATCTTCCCCGTTCCATGATCCATTCTCCAATATGGATGTAGATTTTGATGGATCAACAAAGCACAAGGCTTTGTCGTTCTTCCATCGACGCTCATTTCAGTCTTCAAGTCGCAGCATGAGAATGGATAATAACATTTCAACACAAAAAACTCCATTTGATCGACGATTCAGCGATTTCGATCAGGTTATGTTTGAGCATAGGCCAAGTGATTATGACCCCAATTGCAGGTGGGGTTCATCTGATGAAGAGAATGAACAGGGGGACTCTCCATTTGTCTCCCACCATTCTCCTATTTCCCATTGTGGTTCTTTCTCCATAGATGATAGAGATAGACAACCTGGTCGCTCAAGGTATTGCTTAGTTGCTAGTAAACAAATGGTTGGTATATTTCTTACCGTGTGGGTGAAGAGCGATCTGAGGGACGATGTACGAAACTTGAGAGTGTCTTGTGTAGGCAGAGGATTGATGGGTTATCTTGGAAATAAGGTAAGACTATGCTTCTGTAATCTTTTTTACTTTTTTCAGATTTAAGAACCTCTTGTGAACTCGTTGAAAGTGGGCCACTATTTACCTCTGGTGTTCTAGGGAGCAATCTCAATTAGCATGTCTTTGCACCAAACAAGCTTCTGCTTCATTTGTAGTCACTTATCTTCCGGGCAGAAGGAGGGTGATGAGCTTAGGAGGAATGCCGACGTCATGGAGATACTGAGGAAAACTAGGTTCCCCAGAGTTAATGGCATGGAAGATGAGCACTCTCCTCAAACAGTTCTAGAGCATGAGTAAGACTATCCTTCATTTGCCTTCATATTTAGGTCATTTTAACCTTGCAGAAATTCTGGTTTCCTGCTTCCTCTGTACTATTGAATCAAACTTCAATGACTTTCTTGGTTCAGTCGGATTATCTGGCTGGGCGATTTGAATTATAGGATTGCCTTGTCGTATCGGTCTGCAAAAGCTCTCGTCGAGATGCATAATTGGAGAGCACTGTTGGAGAATGACCAGGCAAGTTTCATGTTAAACTAGTATGGTGAATTAGCATACTTGTGTCGGTTGTTACTCTCTCAAAGTTCAAGAATTCTGTAGTGTGCATTTAACCAGGAGCTAATGAAACTGAGAATACAATGGTTCATGTTATCAGCTGAGGATAGAACAAAGATGTGGGCGTGTTTTTAAAGGATGGAAAGAAGGGAAAATCTGCTTCCCTCCTACCTACAAGTATTCTTATAACTCAGATAGATACTCAGGAGATGCTAGGTATCCAAAAGAGAAGCGTAGGACTCCTGCTTGGTAATTTTTCTTCCCTGTTGAGGAGCAATTGTTATACAGGAACAGATAATTGTACGTTAGCCTTTTTATCAATTCCACAACCTATGAATATGGTTTTTTCATTGAAGGTGCGATCGAATATTGTGGTACGGTAGGGGTCTGAATCAATTGTCTTATGTTCGTGGAGAGTCGAGATTCTCAGACCATAGACCAGTTTGCAGTGTGTTTTTGGCTGAGGTCGAGTCCCTAACTCCTAACTGGATAAAGAAGGGACTGAATTATTCCAGTACCAAGATTGAAGCTGAAGAGCTATTGCCAAAGCATGAATGGTTGTTCGGGACGTAATTTCTTTGGTGGATCTTCTGGACACATGAAACTTCGAAAGAAAAGACAGTTTAAAAGGGAATCCAAAGTTTTCCTATAAGGTAAATATCTGAAAACCTCTATCATAGATTTATAGTATTGTGATTTTGCTTTACAACAAAAGTTTATTTTCATTACATTGTCTTTGGGAAATATCTTTCTACAAAATAATATCCTTGGGAGTTCAAACCTCTGTTTTATCAAATAAAAAAGGATGCGATCATAAAGCTTACTAGAATATCTTAATTTTTGTCTGCTTGAAAGAATTGGTGACAAGCACCTATTTTATTATCCTTTGTGATCTAAATGCTCTTAATAACAGATGATGAATATTGCAGACCATTGTGGCCATTGGTGTTTCTTTTGAGTTAAATAGAAAGCCTCACATGTTTGACAACTAAAGTACGGGCATGGTGCCATTGACTTTAAGAATAGAATGTGTAGTTTTGGACTATGCACATTTTCTAGTCATGTTTCTCATTAAAGTTTTTAGTTGAGATCTTTTGCACTTGTCTTCTTCTCATCTGTTAATTTTGGTCCCCGTTCTGCAGGTGGGCACTGCCAAAAAGCTCCTTTGTCTCCATAATTATGGAGGTTTCTGATGCCTAAAATCCAAAAAAGAAGGTTGGTCATTCACTCTCTCCTTTTTTTGGTGTGGCTCAACTTCCTTTACAATTCCATGTCGGTTCATTCCCTTTTCTTCATTGCTTTTTGTTCATCCATATTTCAGGTGAAACTCAAGTTGATCTCCTCGATTGAGCTTTTTATCGACAGTACTTCTTCATGACTTTGGCCCAAACATGATATCAGTAACATGGTAAGAGAAAGCTAATGTTATATTGTTGCTCGAGTCTTGATATCTTAAATATTTTGATGCTTTGTCAACTTTTTTTGGCTGAGTTGCCAACCCTACCTTAAATCCAGTAATACTATCTGCTTGATATCGACTGCTCGAACGCCATAAATGAGTAGTTGGTGTTAGTTGGTTATATCATATTCTTGAGTCGGCGGCTTCATGGCAAGAATACTCGTTGCTGTATATCTATTGCTTGTGAAAATTCAAGACCTTGACAGTTTCTTTGGATGTCTGTCTTTTAAGACTCGGAAAATTACTGCTGTTTTTTTTTTTTCTTTTTTTTGCCTTTTAACTCCATCTCCAAGCAGAGGTGCCTTCCTAACCTTTTTTCCTTTTGTTCCTTTCATGTGCATATTCAGGACAAATGAAGGGAGAGATAGGGGACAAGTCCTCCATGTCTAAATCATTTGCAGTCCCTTTGAAATGAAAGAAAATAAATAAATGGGACCCTTTTTCTTTGGGGGAAGGAAGGGTTGGAGAGATAATATCAGCTTCACTCATTTAGGACACTTTTTCCTGTTTTCTTTTGTCACAAATATTCTATTATTCTGCAAAATGGAAAAAAGAATATGTACAGATGACATCAAACTGCAACTGCAAGTGGGGAATAAAAATAATAATAATAAAAAAAAGCTCTATATCCATTCATTTGGGTCTTGATTTTTCTGAGAATTACTGATATTTTGTCTCCACTTTTCTTTTCTTATGCTAGGCATTGCCAATTGCCATGGCCAGGATGGCTGAATTTAACCTCATGTTTCACTTTTTCATGTCAAAATTAAACTGCTCTTACTTTCAAATTATGGAGTTTCAAACTAGTTGAGAGTGTAAAGTAGACAATTCATGGAGCATTCACTACATGAACAAAAAAGAAAAAGAAAAACTCAAGTTTCATCTAAACACCAATATCTTAGTAGACAACATGAATTCTTAGATTCCCTTCCTTTCACATGAATTTGAATTTGGAAGGAGTCTCATTTCCACCATCAAACTCTATTGTGGTACTGGTGGTCCAAATATTTTTGAAAATTCAATTTAAGAATGCATAATTACTACTTTTGAAGAACAAAATTCAGAAATATTTGCAAATCCAACAGCAGACTCCTTTTTAAGGCATCAGATGCAAGAAGATCCCAAAAAACAAAGGAAAAGTTTATGGAAAATGGCAGGTCCCTAATTGGTGAATGCATTGGTTGAAAGGTGAAACCAAAACTGCCACTGCTACTTAGTTAAGGAACATTAAAAATTCTTACTGCAGTAAAAACTGGCCGACTCCATTCTGTTTTTCACCAAAACAGCCTAAGAAAGTTACCATTTTGAAAACACAGAGAGCTCAATCGGTATTGGCCCAAAAGCCATGAGTGGGGCCTCAACCCTTTTTTTATTTTTTTTTCTGTGTTTGTGACGACCCCACTGCATTTCTTCTTCCTCTGTCTAATCTTATTCTCACATTTACTGCCTCCATCGTACCTTTATCGGTCTTTTCAAAAGAACCTGTCTTTTTCTCTCCATTTTATTTTAATAAGATGGCATATTTAATGTGAGCACTAAACTTCCTTTATTACCATGGAAGAAAAATGAGACATCAGAGAACAGTAAGCAGTTTGGAAGCTGTTTTTATTTTTTACTGAAGTATTCGGCAGAACCCATTTGATTAATTGCTGCTTTTTAAGTCTTTTTTTTTTTTCTCTCTCTCTCTTTAATTTAATTTGTTCTTATCTATAATCTATTTTTTAGAACTTGTTGCAAAGAGCTATAGGGTTGTGAATAATAATCTTACGTGCATTAAATCTTTACAAGCTATATATTCAAATGCTATGAAAAAATACATCCCATCATTCAACTAGGGAGAGAGCCTCTTATTGTTGATTAGGTAATTGAATCCTTACGTGAAAGTTGTGAGCTTGTCTGCAACAGTCCCATGAGAGAAAGAGAGTAGTAAAAGGAAGGGACTTGACTAACACGAAACGTAATTGTTGAAAAAGATGAATTTTGAGACATGTTTTATCGTTTAGTCTGATCAAATCCCAAATTTTTTTGGCAAAGTTCCAACTTTTACGACTTTAGCTTTCAAGAATTCCAAAGCTTGAAACTGACCATTTTTACAAACTTACGTTACAAGAATATACACACTTACAGCTTACTTTACGTGTGGCAAAAACTGCATTAAATAGCACCCCACATATTTATATATATGTAACTTCTGACTTTCATAAGCTGTCCAAAAAGTATGTGTAAAATGAATGCTATTGCTATAACTTATAAGATATGTCATTTGCATGGAGTGAGAAAATTGCAACTTTGTCCATGTGAATAAGCAAACATTCTCTCATATTTTGTACAGTGATTTGCATTTAGTTTTTCTAGTTGGGTGTGGAATAGTATTATATCAATGCTATAATAAAAGTTTGATATTTGTACTCGTTAAGAATGATTGGCTGGAAGGACATGAAGAAGATCTATTCATTTGCTTAATTTCTGGTTTGTTTTGTCTTCCAAAGATTGAGATGGATGCAGTAGGGTGAGAAAGTCAACTTCTTTGATATTTTTGTTACTTTTTTAAAGGAAAATTTTGTGTAAAAACATTGAACTTAGCAAATCTCTCTCTCTGTGGTTGGGTTTTAATATTTCTTATGTTCTTTGTTTTCCTAGTTCTATAACTAAATAAAAAATAACATGCAAATTTATGTACATATATATGGATATATGTCCTGCTATTCCATGGCATTACCTTGGCTAGCTGCTAGGTTTAGTACAGACATAACCTTGCTATGCTAGGCTTTGTTCCCTCAGCTAATCAATTGGCTCCACCTCCATGATTTGGAAGATGCATTTTAATTGATTGGATAATATATATGACATTAAATTATTCAGTAGAGAGACAGAGAGAGAGAGAGAGAAAAGTTTCATTGATAAACAACAATATAATGTCCCTAGGTTTTTCTGATCTTCTGTTGTTTTCTATCTGTTAGTGGGTTTGTTTTCAGAATAATTCAATCCTACACCAATATGCTCCCTAATATGAAAACGATGGCAGAATATGGAAGGGCATGAAAGGATAAGTCGTAGCAGATGAACATCTGGGCCATATGGCCATATATATTTATTTATATCCTTTGAAACTCCTCCTCCAAACTCCAATCTTAGCTCTTAACTCAAGAGTTGTATTTTTAAGACACGTCAATGCCATTATTGGTACAAAATCATGTGTTGTTTGAAAAAAGTATAAACATTATTTATAAACCAGCAACCGACCTAGTTAAATGATTTCTCTCACATGCATCTACTTGTCAAGTCAATTTTATGTACAGCTTCCCTTAGCTTAGGCTACTCCCCAAACCAACACTTAATGCAATTATTTGATCTAATAAAGATTGTCTGTATCTTCAAAGTCTTTGGTTTGAATACAATACAACCTAAACAAATATATATTCATACCCTTTTAAATAATTATCTGTTACAATAATAATAATGCATTTGTGTACTGCTAGCTCTTTCTTCAGGCATTTGCTTGGTCAAGGGACCAATTAAAGACTAGCAATTTTGCAGCTTTTACGTGTCAATATGGATCTTTAGTTCATTCAACCAGAGGGTTTCAATTATTTCCATTAAATAATTTAGTGTTTTCTTTATCTGGGTGGTTGTGATTTAAAGAGATAAATTGGGCCACAGGTTTGAGATAACATTGAATAGATAATACAGTAGTAAGTAAGAAGAATGTGGCTTGCATCTTGGAGACCAAATAATGCAGAGACTAGGAAACTTGAAAGGTAATAATTCAAGATGAAACTTGATAGATAATGAAAATGAGACTACAAAATTTTGGTCCAAACTTGAAACTGATAGGGTAATACCTTTGGGCACGTGATCTCACGTGAGTAAGCATGAACATGCATATACAAATATGATCACAGTCAGTGGTTAAGGTTGGTCCAAAAATGGAACAGAATCTCATTGGGCAAAGACTGATTCTTTTGCAAAAGTTGCCACACCCCACTGTTGATCTGCTGACTTATTGCAGAGTTACGTTGAATTTAACACAACCCCATAATCAAATTCCACGGAGAGAGCCATAACTCTTTTCTCCCTTCCATAAGTTACTGCAAATTTGCCACAAATAGATAAAAGAGTTTTTCTTTTTGAGTTGGGTTTGTGCAAAATAAGATGTGGGATGTGAAATGTCACATGTCAAACATTTGAAACATAAGGAAAAATCATTAATGGCTGTTAAAAAGAAACAATGTCCAATGTCCAGGACCATGTCCATGTTGGGTTTATAGACATGAACAATACGACAATAGAGATGCGTGCACAGAGCAAAGCTCGTGGCCAAAGTATGAATCTTGTTAGCTTTATGTCGTCTTAGCTGCAAAATTCATAGCCAAGAGTCAAAACAGAAGGCATTTGAATCCGTGCTATAAGTAACTTAAAAGCTTTTGCAGACGTCAAAGTTTGGAAATCAAGCTTTCATTTTTATGTCAATTCTGTTTTGACACAGATAATGTTGGGTTTGGCCCAAATTCAAAACTTCAGGATGGTGCCTGGGTTTACTTGTTAAAGACGGCGTGTGATTGTCAATGTCAGTAGGAAGAGACATGGATGAGAGTTGGAAGATCCAAAATTAAAATTTCACGAGTCAACAAAATGCAAAACCCAAACTGTCTGTTTTCATGTTGGGGTGGAAAGATTTCCGAATTCTCTGATAATGAAAGAGGGGTTTTCCCAATTATTCCACGTGCAACCCAACGAATCCATCTTTTTCCAACAGTTAAAAGACAGTAAGCCACTTGATTTGGTTCAGCACTCCACACTGAATCAATCAAGTTTTTCTTTTGTTAATTAAGACAGGACAGGCTTCAACAACGACAACGTGCCTTCAAGTTTCTCTATGTTTCCACAAAAAGAAAAGCAAGTCAGCTCCGAAAATAACATATAAATGTATGCAGAGCAGACTACGATTCGTCCTTTTGAGTTGTAAAGTATGGTTTCAGGTCCATTGGCCTCTGTTGTTAATCATTTGCAGTGAAGTGTCAAATCAAGTTGTCACAATCACAATGACAGCGTGGATAAATCAATGGCTGCTCGTTGATTGAGTTGTTGGCTCTTTTTGTTCTCTGGTTCAAGTAAAAGTGGTGAATAAAGGTAAAACATTGGAGTGTAAGTTAGCTTCTTGTAAAATAACCTTTTTTCCGGTTACATTATTCCATGTTACAATTACAAATCTACTTATGTTTAAATAAAAATATTATATTTAACTCATAAGCACGGCTTGTGTTGATTTAAAAGTCTCCTTTTTGGGTTAAAAAGTGCGAAATCTTCAAATGAAACCATCTCACACAGCCAAGAAGCCGTCTTAGCTCAGCCGGTAGAGCGCACGGCTTTTAACCATGTGGTCGTGGGTTCGATTCCCACAGACGGCGAAATCATCAGCTAAATAATAGCCTATAGAGGTATGAAGTGGCAAAAGCCGCACAACTGCCTGCTAACAACACGGCGCAGTAATTTTATTTACGAAGCCATAATTCACTGAACCTTTCAATTATTTAGTTCCTTTTTTATTGCAGGAAGAGGAATTGACTGGTTCTGTTTGTAGACGCATGGAAGGATGCCTTAATTCATAATGCCTTTTAATTATTTATTGTTACTTTTTTCATTGTCATGATCATTGTGAACTAATTACTTTATAAGTTCGTTAAATGTGGGATTTATTGAAACAATATTAATGGAATTGATTTGATTGTTCAACACACTTTTCTTCCTTCACTTAATGCACGAAGAGGAATTTACTGGTTCTGTACGGAGACGCATGAAAGGATTTATTTCTAAGTAAAAATAGATCTTCTACATCTTTTGGAAAGCAATCCTTTACACATTGCTCTGCAGGCACAGAGAAGTAGTACGAGGATTTTCAACGAAGAGGATTCTTTTCCTCGGTGGAGAGACTCGGAAAGAGCAAATGTATTGACTCATAAAACTAAATACCAAAAATTTGAATTCAAAATTATTTCCTTTTTATCATAACCATCAAAAGCACGGGTGAATATTAGTCTTTAAAAAATAGTAAATAACAAACAAGGAAAATGAAATCAAGTTGCCGCCCATTACAAAAAAGATGCATCCTCAGGTTCTGAATCATTTTCGAACCTAGTAGAACCATGTCTTCTGAATTGAATAGAAGCAACTTTTAAAGGTCAGGCATGCCCTTCCCTGTTTTCGAATCATAAGTTTTCTCCAGCACCATATCCATTGGAGTATCCTTGGGTCCGGCTGCAAATTAACAAATATGATCAAATCAAAAGGTGCAGACGTAGTTTGATTACATGAGGAAGAACTTCATAGGTAAATTTAGAGAACTTTGTTGAATTTCATGTGCCACAATTTCATGTTTATGCTTCAGTCTTCACACCTCAAGCAAAGAACATATATTGGGATTGTCTGTTAAACTAATGTGAACCAGAGACCTAGAGTCTATTGATTTCTTCTGACCAAATTGACTAGATTGGAGTGATTGAGATACATCAAAGGTAGAATTATGCATGACGTCTATGTTTCATCAAAGATACATTGGCCATCATAGAAATGTCAAGCCCCATTCAGGTATTCTAGTTCATTTTTCAAGAATATCGAGAACAGTACTGAAATCCTTCACAGAAGTAGTTACTTGAGTTATTTTTGGCGTACGGAAGAAAACTTTGGCATCAAAGTGATAGGAATGCCAATAGAAGGGAATTAGGGATATTATAAGGGTCTGTTAGTAATTAGTTAGAGAAGTTGTTATGGTGAATTAAATAGAGGTAGGCAAGGATGAAGGTAGGCAATTGTTTTAGTGGTTTAGGGCTTGAGTGAGAGTGCTCAAGAAATGAGAGGTTCCAAGTACCTCGAATACTTGGGTTATCTTGTAGTTCTGTTATCTTTCATATTTCAATATAATTTGAATTCTATCAATATTCAACCCGCAATCCAACCAAGTAGAAGTTCCTCTGTTGTTGGTTGACTGATCTAGCCAAACTATTAGTTAACTGATAGACTTCTTCCTATTATTTATGTTCAGAGAAAGAAACAGAGCCAAGGGAGAGCTCCCTATTCTCTCCTCATAACAAAATAACCCAAAATGATCAGAGATGCCCTGCTCTCCTCACACTAACGTATTTAACCATATTACATCTTTCCCTCGTAGCCCCTCTAACAAGAAACTAAATGGGCCCCACTCACATAACAGAATCTCTCTCACACTCACAGATCAGTCTCACCAGCCGCAGCCCTCCCATTTTCCTACCATATACTTTCACAATCACAATAGGAGGTCCATCACTAACTTCTAAGTTTCACATTCCGAAGTCTCTACTAAGGTTCATGGTTGTGCCTTTAAGGTTTTGTACATTGTGGCTATGGCATGCCAGACGGAGCAAGCATTTCCATACTTAACTATTCTAACTATCATTTTATCTGTTAGAGAAGGAATATAACCATCTTACAACGACTTGATTGTATGTACCTCTACCATGAAATTATTTTGAATTGCTTTGAAGTCTGTTTTCATGGAGGTATTGGAGAGGACGAGGTCTGCTTCTATCAATTTACCCTTCTTGAAGACCAATAGTAATGATAGCATTCAATAGTTGGTTTTGTCATAGCAGATAGTTGTTCATCATTGAGTTTAATGTTAAAAGAATGACTAAAGGAAGAGAAGATGGACTTGGTGGAATAGGATTATGCCAAGAGTAGGCTTAGGAATTGTTGTTACTTCTCTTGGAGCAAAACATTGGTGGGCCTAGGAACACTGATCGATGAAGATGAAGAAGAGGCTATCTTAGCTCCCTTTTCAGAGCCCTAATACCAAGAAAAGGTTTTGTAATAAAGAAGACAAAGAAATTTTTACTGTTGTACTAATTTCAACACATTTACAACAGCTGTATAGAACTCTCTTTATAGTACCTACTAGACCGAGAAAGAGAGGACAAAAAAAAAAAAAAAACTGCTGACTGAGTAATACAACTTAAATGATACAATCAGCATCCTAAAGATAAAACATACAGTCAGCAGCATAATCCCTCAGCCAACTATTCTAATGAAAAGGACATGGCAACAGCTAACCAGTGTTTTAAAAGGCGCGCCTAGGCGCGAGGCGCTGGTAAGAAGGCGCGGCCTAGGCAAGCGCCTTCCATGAAGCCCCTGAGGCGCGCGCCCCACGCGCCTCTAGGGATTATTGAATTTCATTTTTTTTTAAGTTTTTAAGTCCAAATTATGGGTTTAGGTTAGTTATTATTTAAAAGAAAATTGTAAAACCTCTAAACGCAAGGGCTTCTCTTAGGTTTGTACTTGGTCATTTGAAGCACTTGATAACAAATTCAAGGCATTGCTACATGTATATATACATTTTTATGGCTTTTTATATATAGTGCGCCTTACAAAAAAAAGCCCGCGCCTTTTTTTGCGCCTTGCACCTAAGCCCCAAAGGGCCATTGCGCCTTAGTGCGCCTTGAGCCTTTAAAAACACTGCAGCTAACCATGGTATCCACTAGAACATTTATTTTCTGAGAGAGCTCATGTGAATATTTGCAAGCACTAAACATCAGACTGGCTCTAAGCCTCACATCCAAAAGAAATAGCAGGGTGCCTCCCTCCCTCCACCCCCACCCACATTGTAGATCGAGCATAAAGAAGAAAGTCCATCCATGTCTATAGCTAAGATAAGACTCAATTCAGATCACAGCTCTTGGAAAGAAGAATGTTACATCTAAATTATTATATAATTGAGAAAAAATAATTTTTTTTGATATAAAAACCATGCTTTCATTGAGAAAAAATGAAAGAATACAAGGCCTACAAAAAGAAGGGCCCACAAAAAACGAGGGAGACGCTTATAAAAACGGGCTCCAATCTAGCAAAATAAGACCTAACGAATAATTACAAAAAGACTTCGTCAACGAGGCCCAGAGAGAAACATAGTATCTAACAAGGGACCAAACGTCACTAGCCAATCTTTCCTTTCCCCTGAAAATTCTATTGTTTCTCTCGGTCCAGAGGCACCAAACAACAGCACAAACCCCTGCCTGCCACAAAACCAACGCTTTTTCTCGAAAAGGCGAGAAAAGAAGGAGCTCCACAAACAAATCAGAATAACTTAGAGGCCTGGCGAAACTATAACCAAACTCGTATAGGAGACAGCTCCAGACTTCACGCGCAAAAGCACACTCCCAGAGGATATGGATCAAGTCCTCATTAGCCTGCCTGCAAAGAATACAACAAAAAGGACCAACTAGAGTAGAACCATGAGTCACTATCCGGTCAAGGGTGTTGACTCTGCCGTGCCAAACCTGCCACAAAAAGAACTTAACCTTCTTGGGAACCTTGACCTTCCACAACGAGGAGAAGGCAGTAACAGTCGAAGGATTCGGGTTAACAAACGACTGAAAAAAAGACCCACAGGAGAAACCCTGCGAAGGGCAAGGGCTCCAAAGACGAACATCCCCTCTCGTGGGACTAAACTGAACTTGATTAAGGATGGACAACAACTGAATGACTTCGGAAGTTTCCCTATCAGTCACAGCCCAACAAAAGCCAAAGGAAGGGGAAGGATGGGCTACAGAAAGGAGCGAAGGGCCATCAATCTGAAGGATTGAAGCCACCGTCTGGTTCTTAAAGCGAGACAAGTGATACAACCGAGGAAACAATGAACAAAGGGGAGTTTCTCCCACCCACCTATCCTCCCAGAAAAAAGTGCCCCTCCCATCCCCAACCACACTCTTCACAAACTGCGAAAAAACAGGAAACTCAGAAGAGATTTCTTTCCAATGATTTCTACAAGTGCCAATTGCGCCCCCAACAGTCCACTCAAAAGGATAAGGTCCATACTTACAATGACTTTATGCCATAAGGTATCAGTTTCATGATAGAATCGCCAAAGCCATTTAGCAAACAGAGCCTTATTCCGAGCCTTAACATTACCGATCCCTAAACCTCCAAGGGCAACCGGTCTGGAGACTACCTCCCAACTCACTAGGTGAGGCCCTTTTCCTTCATCAACCCCTTCCCACAGAAAGTCCCGCATTAACTTCTCCAAAATCTTACTAACCTTCCCAGGGATCCTAAAGAGGGACATAAAATATAATGGGATCCCACAGAGGACCGACTGGATGAGGGTGTGCCTTCCCCCTTTCGAAAAGTAGCTCTTCCTCCAAGAGGCCAATCTCTTACGAACCTTATCAAGGACCGGATCCCAAAAAGAGAGCCCCCTTGGATTATGGCCAAGGGGAAGACCCAAATAGGAAGAAGGAAAGTTCCCAACCGCACACGTAGCTAAAGAGGCCCATCTCGCCAGCTTCCCTGGGTCACAGTTAATACCCAAAAGTTGACACTTTTCTCGATTAATTCGAAGCCCGGAGATCTCCTCGAAGAACCTAAGGAATTGATTCAACTTAAGGAAGGAATCCTCACTGTCTGAGCAAAAGAACAAAGTGTCATCGGCGAACTGGAGATGTGAAAGGGAGACCCGGTCCCTCCCAACATGAAAACCCTGGATAATGTTAGCCTCCACCCCTTTTGTCACTATTCTGCTCAAAGTATCTACCACTAGTAGAAAAAGGAAGGGGGATAGAGGGTCACCTTGCCTTAGGCCCCTGGAAGCTTGAATCTTTCCCCTAGGCTTACCATTAACCAGGATGGAAAACTGAACAGACCTAACACAACTCCACATCCACGACCTCCATTTGTAACCAAAGCCTTTTTTAGCTAAAACTTTGTCCAGGAAGTCCCAATCCACATGGTCAAAAGCTTTTTCAAAATCTATCTTAAAAAGAACCCCCTCCTTCTTTCTTGAACGATAATCCTCTATAGCTTCATTTGCAATCAAAGCTTGATCCAAAATTTGGCCACCCCTTACGAAGGCCCCTTGAGCTTCAGAAATCGTCGAGGGGATCACCTTTCTTAGCCTGTTAGCCAGCACCTTAGCAATTATCTTATAAACACTAGTCACTAGACTAATAGGCCTGAAATCCTTCACCCGCGTGACCTTGTCCTTCTTAGGAACCAGACAAACAAAGGTCTCACCCAACGTTTTGTCAATGATGCCTCTCTCATAAAATTCTCCAAAAACTTTCCACAAGTCATCTTTCAGAACCGCCCAATTTTCTTGGAAGAAGGCTAAAGAAAAACCGTCTGGGCCTGGCGCCTTACTCCCATCACACTCAAACACCGCCCCTCTAATCTCTTCCAGGGAAAAAGGAGAAACTAGAGAATCCTTGTCCAACGAGGAGATAGGCGACCAATCCACCCCATCCACAAAAGGTCTAGGGCCACCAGCCGGACCGTACAAAGAGGAGAAAAAGGAGAGAACTTCCTCCTCTATCTCTTTGTCACCGTTTAGCAAAACCCCTGATATCACAAAGGAAAGGCCCAACTACATAGGAATGCCACAGAAGCTCATCAGAACAAATAAATTTAGCAAAGAATAAGAACAAAAAACCCTAAAAGAACAGCAAAGTAAATAAATCTAAATAAAAAGGGCTATAGGCTTCAGATCAGTACCAACTGTAGGTCTGGGAGTAGTCCTTATCTTTAAAATCTCCGGACGAGGGATTACAGAACCTGAGGCTCCAATTCCTCTTGAAACTCGTACTTTAGAACCATCTTCAAGATATCTAACACCAACCTTACAAGGCTTCCTGCAAAAGAACAATGTCTGTCAATGCTCTAGTTCACGGCAAAACATCAAAAACCAATAACAGTCGTGGATAGTGTCCAAACCCTGTTGCTGGATCAACAACTTGAACATTGGATACATGGAGGGGAGCTTCAACCGTAAATATTCCACCTTCATGACCTTGTCCTTGTTTAATATGTTTCTTCACCTGTACAAAGTATAGAAATGTGAATGACAGATAATAAAACTGACACACTCATGTCAATGCTGAAATCATAAAAATTACGAGATTCAAAAGCAGCCAAGGGAACCATACAAACAACAGGACTCATAAACAACTGTTGGAACCATAAATAGCATTCATCAGGACAGCTGCAGCTGTAGATTACACATGTTGGTAAAATAAACGAAAAGTGAAACAATAAGAAGTTTTTTCCACTTAATGACATCCTACTACCCTTGAATATTAGTAGACTATAGACTCTGATTGAGTGGCAAAGGGTTGTGAAAAGGACTTCATTGATTCCAAGAACACAAAGCATAATTCTGCCATTGCTCTTGCTCCTTTTGAATAGGCAAGCATAAAGTCAGTTTCATAGGTCATTACTTGAACTCAGTATTCAGCCTCTTTCTGAACTTTGAAGATGAAACTCTAAAAATTTGACTTAACAGATATTCATATGGTGGCAAGCACTCATACACAGAGAGAGAAGGATATGAGGGGGCAAAAAACTTGATGTTAAATCAAATCGAGCAAGCCAGTCATTTGCACAACTCAGTTACCCACATTATCAAACATGTGCCCAAAAGGGCCCAAGCACAGCAATTGAACCCAAGAATTACACCAGTTTGGCAACCATTTCCTTACCAGGTTTTTACCCTCAACAATAACGCGATTTTGAGTGCGAATGACACGCTTAATTACACCAGTTTCTCCTTTATCCTTGCCTCTAATGATCATCACCTATGAAAAATACAAACAATCACGATCATAAGGAAACCTAAACTAGCAACAGGAGAAAATAAGGTATTTATCTATAAAAAGTTTCCCTTACATTATCTCCTCTAAGAATTTTCCAGTGCCTAATAAGCTTTTCAGCAGCCTTCCAACCCATTTGAAAGTAATGCAAGTACCAAAGCTACTGCTTCCAATATCTGCACAAGTTACACCACAATCTGCAGTTCATCATTCAGATTATGAGTTTCTAGACTTTCACTTCAACATAGAACATGGATGATATCTACTGAGTAGAAAACTCCAAGCATATCCCATAGATTTATAGTATTCAATCAGTGACAAGAAAAAAGGACGCAAACTTGGCATTCTACAGCAATTCCTACACGGCTAGGTTCATCGGTCAGATCACCAGAAAAGCAGAGAAGATAACCGTTTGTAAACTTTAAGCGGAACTGGTGATGAAGCATTTCCGACCAGGGTTGTGGAAATGAGAGAATACATATTAAGTAGCAAAAGAGAATAGAAATTTAAATTTCAGTATATCCATGAAATTAGACGTTCCGCAAGTATTCAATCAGAGGTTATTCCGAGTCGTGTCATCGAAGCATATCTTTGGATTAGGAATTCAACCAGGACGTAAATTATGAAATGCACGAGAAATGTTAATTTTCCAGTAACAAAAACAAAACAAAACCTTTAGAGACATTTAAAAGAACATGTGATGTAGACTTAACAAGAGTCACATAGGGAAACAAAAATAAATCGTCCGAAACGCCAAACAGGGAGAAATTTCAACCTAAAAATGGGTTCCTTTCTTTTTCTGAATTTCTGGACAGCCTTTCCTCTCTTCTTGTAAAAGAATCATAAAACCAACAAAAAAACACGCACAAAAACCCAAGTTCCACAAGTGATAACGAAGAATAATGCGAACAAGACCTGTAAGTAGTAAGAGTTCAGTACTCACTCAGCTAGGCAGATGCAGTGTTGGGCTCGTCACTTTCTTCCTCCTAACAAAGGAGCCTCCGTTCTGATTGAGCTTAAAAACCCACACCAAAACCTTTGCTCAATCAATCGCAGTATCGCACCACCGTTGTCGTTCGCTTCCCGAGTCGGGTCTAATTATACTCAGGTTACGACCGGAAAGCATGTGAACTCTATGCGGTCTTGGGCCTTCTTTGGTAAAGGGATGATACTCGGTTCGGTTTCCTCGGTTTGGATCCGACCGATAACCGAATCGAACCGATCAGTTGGCTTGGCTAAAATAAGAACCGAATCAGTGTTCGATAGGGAACAAAACCGTCCGGTTCTCAATTTTCACACATTCCGCAATGAATATAGTATTACAGAAGACGTACATAACTCATAGGGATAGATCACACAGATTCACAAAATCAACCAAATGGTAGCAAGGTACGATTTATAAATCAACCCAAATGACAGAAGATTTCTTATCACAAAAATAAACCACATGGCAGAAAACTTACCCAATCGCTGGCCACAATAGGACAGAACACGAACGGATCTAATGGAGATTGTCGACCGGGAGCTTGGAGTTAGGCGGTCTTGGAGCTTGGAAATGGAGATTAAGAATCGAAGATTGAAAAGAGAAGAGTTGGAGTTTGAGGCGAGTGTAGTGTAGTGTAGGCGACGGCGACGCGGCGTCTGGCGGCGGCTGGAGCTTGGAAATGGAGAATGGAGATGGTGATTCGGTGAGGATTGAAGAAGATGAAGAACACTGGAGGTGGACGACTTTGGATTTGGACTTGGATTGGAGGCATGCGTCAGACTCTGGATGGTTTTCTTCTTCTCTAGCTATCGTTAATAAATAAATATATATTTATATATATGAAAAAAATTAACGGGGTGGGGCCGAGCAATATAATTTCCATCTCCGTTTAGCAATCGGTGAGAAAACTCTTCCCGTTCCTTCCCCCATTCTTCGTGTAAACGAAAATTCTCCGCACCGTGAGTTCCCGTGGACCCCGACCTCATAAGTTAAATGGACATCCCTACTTCATGGTTTATCAAGGTAAAGCATGTTCAATTTTGGTTTTTGGCTGGATTTTTCAAATGAAAGTCAAACCAAATCAAAAAATTCTCAGTTTTTTCCATATATGAATCGGCATGTTTAATATTTTGCTAAAAAATTGAACCAATCCACTAGGTCGATTCGACTCGATTCGTTAGTTTTTAGGTTATTTGTTACACCCCTACATAAAACCAATGTTTAAAATGTCGAAGTTGACAGAAATATCAAAGTCTCAATTTTATGAAAATATTGATGTCGATGGATATTTTTTTGAAAATTTTTAAAAACAAACAATTCAAAATAGATATTTACATTAATAAATAAATATTATATATTTTTTAAATGTATTAAAATACTTGGTTAAAATATTATATTCACGTTAGGTTATATTTTGTTGCTATTTGTTTTTAATATTTCGATTTTAGTTGATGTCGAACCCATAGACATGTGATGTGAACATGTCGGCAGAAATTTAATACCATGCATAAGACTAGACGATGAAGTTCAAAGAACTTTGTTGTTCCCTTTTCTTTTTTTTTTCTTCTTTTTCAAAATATATCAAATAATTTTAATGTAACGACCCTACTTATCTTATTAGACTTTCTAGGGACGTTACTACATGCAAGCTAGTAGAATTTAGAAATCTTTGGTAAAAGACAAAAAGAATTAAACTTTTTTGCTAAACAATCAAAATCTTTTAGTTCGGGATCCTTTTAAAAAACATTGCAAAACATAATGTGAATCAAAACGTTAAATCAAATGAAATAGTTCACTTCAATTAAGTTAAATTAACAAAATAATTTGAGTTAAAACATAAACTAGATGCGGAAGTTATACTCCTCATGACACCCATGACCCTTTCAGCAAACCACCTTGCCACTCGCCGAAAATATGTTCTTGCATTTACCTGAAAAGAAAAACATTTTGAAAAAGGATGAGTATTTAAAATACTCAGTAAGTGACCTCACTACCGGGTCAGGATATGCATACACATACATAATGAGTTTTCGAAAACATTTTCTTTCTTTCCTTTGGTGGGACCTAAATTCCTTTCATAGTGGAAACGTTTCTCTTTCAATTTTTCTCTTCGGCTTAATGTGGACAATTAACCCAACCTAACCTTTCCTTTTCATTTAACCTTTTCAGGTTCCTTTTCATATAGCCTCGTAAGGCTCCTTTTCATATAGATGTACATCAATAAATTTAGGAAGGTAATTGCCACAGCCTTCGAAATCAATTTTATCATGAAAACATAATGTATGCATGAGGTCCCAAAGCATTTTAAACTTTTCATTCCATGATGCAACACAAGCAACATTCTCACATCATTTATCATAAATCATGCATAAAGAAGATTTGGCAAAACAAGTGAAAATCCATAATAAAATATTTTTAAAAACTTTTTATTTCAAATAATTTTTTTTTTTAATTCAGTTCCTGACTTGCATTCAAGCATACGGGCATAAAGTCTCTTACCTTGACTAAGCTCAAGAATCCAATTCACCCAAATGCTCACCAAAAATTCCTTCGCCTTGAACCTCAGCCAAACAATTTGAAGCCTAATTCAAACCATCCTAAGGTTATAAACAATTTCTAAAATTCATAATTCATCCCAAAGTTCCTTCCACCAAACTAAAGTTCCAAAATTAGAATTAATTCCTTAACAAACTTAATCTCAAATTGGTGATTAAACTCAATTCAAATCACAAGTCTCATGATTTAATCGCCCTCAAGTTTAATCTACCAAAAACCCAAAACTTCCAAGGATTTGCTTGATTTTAGAATGAGAATTTTACCTCAATTCCAACCCCAAAACAGAATCGAACTTTGCCGAATAGATGACGATTTGATTCAATTTCGCCGAGCAAACCTCTACGTACAATGGGTATTCCATGCGAAAACAAAGCTGAAACGAGGCTGTACAGTACCGAAAATCACCCAAAAATCAAACTGCAGCAGATTGGGCGGCGGTTCGTGGAGTCCGACGTCATGAACAGTGCTCGCGGTATGAACAGTATTCACGGTATGAACAGTACCCCCCACGGTATGAACTAGGGATGTCCATTTAACCCGCGGGGACCCGCCCCGAACGGGGCGGGGAATCCCCGAATACACGGGGAATGGGGGAGGGAGCGGGGAAGTTTTTTTCCCCGTTGGCTAAACGGGGACGGGGACGGGGAATATATTCCCCGCCCCGATTCCCCGATTAATATATATATATATATATATATATATATATATTATTACCTATAAATAGAATTTTTTTTAAAAAAAAAACTATAGTAGGAATTAGTTTAAGACTATTTCGTTATAAAAAAAAATTAAAGTCTATGTTGTAATATTGAAATTTGAATTTTTAGAAATTAAGTTGTTTCGACATTATAGTATTTGTTACTTATGGTATATTATTGTTTTTATTAGGAAATTTTATAACATTTACTTTAAATAGAATTATATTGAAAATTATTCATTTAGAAATAATTTTTATTATGGTTGAGAATAAATTTAAAAAATAAAAAAGATAAAAACAAAAAAACAAAAAAAAAAGGAACGGGGAAAAATTCCCCGCGGGGAACCCGATCCCCGCGAATTCCCCGCGGGGAATCCCCGCCCCGATCCCCGCGAAATTAAATGGGGAATTTCGCGGGGACGGGGACGGGGAATCCATTCCCCGGCCCCGCCCCGCCCCGTGGACATCTCTAGTATGAACAGTATCGCGGTATGAACAGTACTCGCGATATGAACAGTACCGCTCCCCGTGAACAGTCGCGATGAACAGTACCGCGCTGTGAACAGTACCCCCCGTGAACAGTATCGCGCGATGGATGTTTGTTGAAGAGGAAAAAAAAAACTTTCGAATGGATGGGTCTTTTGGTGGTGAAAGAGAGAGAGATTGATGGTGGAGGCTGTTTTTCATGGAGGAAGAGGAGAATGTTGGAGAAGATGACGGCTTCGCTTGACCTAGGGCTGCGTGCAGTATAAAAATAGTAGAGATGGATATTAGGGTTTGGCTAAAACATGGGCTTGGGCTTGGCCTAGTGACTCTTAATTTACAAAAATGCCCCAAACATCAATTAAATCCCATTTTTCCTTCTTTCTTCCCATTCTACCCTCCAATTTTTTTTCTAATTTCAAATATGCTAATTCTAAAATTAAATTACAACACAACTTTAAGCATGAAATTGACCTTACAATTAATTTTAAATTTCAAAATTAAAGTCTTAACTAATACCTGAAAGTGCCGATCGTTACATTTAATCTTTTACCTAATTCTCAAATTTAATCTTTAATCTTTTAAAATTTTCAAAAATACTCTTTATTTATTATAAATTTTCAGTTAAGGCTTTCAATAAAAAAAAATTTGTAAACCTTTGGTTCATATATAGTTGATATCTCATTAAATTATTGTTTTATTAATATATTTAGACAAATAGACGTATCACTTTGAAAAATATAATCTTTTAAGATCTTAAAATTATATTTTATTGAAGGGTGGGTGAGTCTTATAAAAAAAAAATGGATTGAGTTTTGAGTTGCAGACATCATTGGAGTGGAATATCTACAATAATTATTGATGCATCAACTTTTTATAAACAAACTTCACATTTTTTTATAGAATAACCTAATTGAGAATTTTAAATACCTTAGTAACATGGACAATTTTAAAAGATTAAGAACTAAATTGAAATATGGACGATTTTAAAAGATTAAAAACTAAATTGAAAATGACTAAAAATATTGCAATCATTTATTATATTTAGCCTTCTTTACTTTTCCAATCAATTTTATTTCTCTCTTTTTTTTTTTTTTTTTTCATTTTCTATTACATGCATTGCATATGATTTATTCCATAATATGTTTTGTTTGATATTTATGGTAAATATACCAAATAATCATAGTCTTTTAGGTAATTTTCACTCAGTATCCCAATTATTTAAAATTCTCAATTTTATCATTAATCTATTCAAAATTCAATTAGGTATTTATGTAAAATAAATTGTTGAAATTTATTAACTAAAAGTTGATTTATTATTAAATTAATATTTTATTGCTATATTTTGATACGTTGACATATCATTCGAATTTTACTTGACACGTGAAATCCAACTTACGTGGTTGTCGATGGAAAAGATCAAACTTGACCCATCAAAACAATTCATTCAATTAAAGAAAGGTGTTCATACATGGTGAGCATGTGTCTAAAACATGTTAATATAACAATAATTTAATGATAGATTAGTTTCTTATCAAGAAATGGAACTTTACCAAAATATTTTTTAAAATAAAAATTTTAAAGGATTAAGTAGCATATTAAAATGTGCCATTTTTAATTTACATCGAAGTGATATAATATAACATACATCACTGTTGTTCAATTAATCTCGAAATTAATGAAAAATTGTTAATTAAAAAAAATGTTCCATTTTTAATTTACATCGAAGTGATATAATATAACATACATCACTGTTGTTCAATTAATCTCGAAATTATTGTTAATTTAAAAAAAGAGTGGTAAGCAAACACCCTGCCCATCCGCCTTGCATTCAGTTGTTGAAGCATGAGCTGTACCGACAGGGCATCGAACTTGTCCTCTGCATCCGCCTTTCCCACTTCCACTGCAGCAGCTATCACCACCACCATGCACGCACACTAGAAACAGTGCCGCCACAACTTTTTCCTTCGCTCTTCCTTCCTGTTTTATTTCACTGCGTTTCTATTTCTATGTGCAACTACATGAATGGACCATGGTTTGTTTTATACCATGATAATTTTTTAAACCTGGGGTTTACTTTTTCCAACTTTTCTGTTTTTTTTTATTTGTTGTGAATATTATAATTCATTATTTTTAAGTAGTTATGTTCCCATTTTGCCTGTTGGTTGATGTATGTAACATAACATAACATTTGATTATATTGCTCTCATTCAACCGGATCTTGTATTTATGATTCAAAATAAATCACAACTCAACTGACATTGAAGCTGGAATGGAATGGAGTTTTGATTTCTGAATTTTTTTTTATTTTTTTTTACAGAGTGATCCAAGAGGGAACTCGATGGGTATTAAGCACACACAATTAGAAGAGAATGAAAGCGAAAAGCTTTTTAATGGGATTTGAAAACCATTATGGCTATGGATATCAGCAACAGAGATGGTGCGCGGAAACAAGATGGAGCAGATGCGGATGGAGCTAAAACGGGTCGAACCCGATGATGGGTTGTTGCTGGAGCTTGTGATTCCACTGGTGGATATGTGGGTGACAATTGCTGTGGCTGAGGCTGACTGCTTTCTGTTTCTGCTGCCGGAGCTACTGCTACTGCTTTTGAAACTGCCCAAATAAAGCACAATACCTTTTCACTTGATGTAAGTAGGTGAATGATTTATCAACTTGTTAAGAAGTTAATTACATGTGAAACTGCTCATTCTTAATGTTGATGATATATAAGATTATCATGCACAAGACAAGGAGGTTACCTTGTGGGCTTAAAGGAGAAGCAGCTGCAGTTGGTCCAAGTGAGATAGGCCCTGTCAAGTACAAAAGAAGGATCAAATTTTCCACTCTGAATTTTGATTGATCTACTGATGTATTAGAATTTTGATGAGAACTAGAGAAGATTAATATTAATAATACCTGGGGATGGCAGGGGAGAACCAGAAGCTACAAGAAATAATGTTCAAAATCAACGTTAGAACTCATAAAATCTAAGAAATTGTGCGAACAACGTGCCATCAACAAAATGAGATCTTCAAGCTAGCAGAAGCATTGTTGAAGCCTAACTTTCTCCAGTCCAAATACAGTACAATGTAACATATGGCTGGGGCTGGAGAAATATGAAAAGGGTGTGATGAGTTGAGTTTGTACCTTTGCACTGAGCAGGGAGGTTGCTGATGTTACAAGAACTAGGAACGATGAGGGCAAGGGCTGCATTGATGGGCAGAGGAACAGGGACATTAGCAGTAAGTAAAAGACAGGCACAGTCCATGCTTATACCTGAGAGCGATCTAAGTGTGGTGCAGCAACTTTCTTTTTGTGAAGAACCATTATTGTTGCTACTTCCAGTGATGACATTGAAACATGGGGTGAAATTGTTGATCATTGAGGCCGTGCAAGGCGAACGAATCTGCCCTTCAACTGAAAAGCTAGCCAAAATAGTTGCTGCAAATGAGATGAATGCTAAGGCCTTGAAAATCTCCATCATCAATTCAATTGAAGAATAGGGGAAGATATTCAGTCCTGCCATCTTTCAATGGGAGGTTGTTGTAGTTTATATTAAGTTTGAGAATTTGGAGGGACAGCCTGGTAGATTTGAATCTTGGGTTTTGGGGTTCAACCAACTTAATAAACCAAGTTATAATTTACCATTGCAAGAGAAATTGTGGGTGGAGTTTGGCATGTTGGTTATACCAATAAATAAAGCCTTTGCCTCTTAAATCATTCTTTCTTCCAAAACAAGAAACAGATAAACGTCTTTCTAATACTCAGGAGGCCTCTGTACATTTTAGGATCAAGTTACGAACAGATGGAAGCTAGCTAGCTCATTGGAAATGCATACAGGCCAGTTCGATCGGGCTTGCAATTTCCCTTTTCAATGTTCTGAAAACATGAGCCTAAGACTTCCAGATTAAGAGGGATCGTTGCAGTCTAAAGTTAAACATAGCTGGAAAATATCAGTGCTTGGCTGAACTGAAACCCAACCCAACAGCAGAGTCAACAGTGCTCATACCTCCATGGATTGTTCTCTAGACTCTCTTTTCAATCTTTGCTTAAACTTATGTGTAATTCTGCCATTCTGAAATGTGATTTACTAGATTAGTCATTGAGTGGCACTGTTGAGGAAAGTTGGCCACCCACTTCTTCTTTTTCATTCAGGTTTGACCTGCAAAAACCCTCCAAATTTCTTTCCAATATAATCTTATCAGTGTTTAATCCAAAACTGCAGCATATGGCCCCAGAAGGGATTTTGATGATCAACTCTGCATATGGCCCCTTCACGAGTTTCAGCTAAGAATAAGTCTCTACTTACCAAAAGGCTTAATTAAATAAATTTAATTTTCTGAATTCATTTGTTGGAACGGAGAGGAGCAGCCTCAACATCAGAAGCTAGCAAAAAAAAAAAAAAAAACGAAGACAAAATTGAATATTTTTTTTTTGAAAAGAGAATAAATGCCATTAAAAAACAACAGTACCAATACAACCACCTGCTTCAATGATCTCTTGAAGCCCAAAGACCCATTCCAAAATAACCATTCCTTTTCCTCCTGGGAGATAGTGGAGGGGACAAAACTACACCCAATAAAAAACCAGCACCCAACACATGAACAGGGAAGATCGCCTCCCCTGACCTCGCCTTCGCCGCGGACTTTGCTAAGCTGTAAAATCAATGATAAACTCACCAATATCTCCAATATACCACCATATATCCTAATATTTTAGGAGGAAAACTTGGTTGCAAATTCAACTGCACCATTTATATATACACACGTGGGCAATCACAATTAATGCATGCACCACATGTCAATGCAATCTTTTCTTTTTTGTCCTTTTTTCTTTTATCTTTTCCTTTTCTTTTTTCTTTTTATGTAAGGAAATATATATTTCTATATGCCTATACTCTAAAATCTCACCAATATATCTCCAATATACCATCATATTTTGGAGAGATTTTTGAGATTTTAAAATATACACATATAGAAATGTAACTTCCTTAAATTAAAAAAGTAAAAGAAAAGGCAAAAAATGATAAAAGACAAGAAGAAGAAAATAAGTTCGTTGACATGTAGGCACTATGGTTGACCCATATGTCTAGGGCTATATAAATGGTTATTGCAGCCTAGCTAGCAACCAAGTTTTCCTCATATTTTAATTATACTCTCAAAGAAAGTTAAAATCATTGATAAACCTAGATTGTATAGTATTAAGTGAGTTTGCAGAAATTTAAGGAAAAAATTAGGTAATCTAAGAGAAGAAAAATCAAAGTTTTTATTAGCATCTTTAAGATTTTGGAAGAAATTGGAAAACTTTTCTCTCCTAAGTGTTCTAATTCTTCTCTAAATTTCTATCAACTTACAAATTATCATGATCTGTAATTTAATTATTAGCTAATTTTAACATTCATCAACAATGAGAGTATAATTAAAAATACATAAAGAACTAATTTGAAACTTTTTAAATAATAAAGGTTAAATTGAAAGAAGATTTAAACCTACCTATGAGATATATATTTAGCCAAGTTTGTATCTATGCATGGATATCAAAATATATGCAAATTCGCCAAACCTAAGACATTTGAGAGGGAATAGAGGCACAAATCAAATCACATTCTATGGGTGAGTGAACGACCATGAAAAATTAAATCATAGGGTTCCTCAAAGTCATACAAACCCATCTAGAATAGCGTTTGATCATAACATTTGCCCAAGAAAATCTTCAAGCAACCCCACCCCACCCCCACAATTCAAAGCTGAGAATAATTTCTTATTTTCTCACACCGATGCCGAAAAGTAGACAGTTTTCATTATTTATTGCTTTTCACTTTTCAGATTGATCCCCACTAATAAACTAAATTTTGAATTTGCACAATTGGGTCAGAAATATCATGGCATATGTTATGATTAGAGGAAAAAAATCAATCTATTTCCTAAACTTTAATTTAAACCTTAAACTCTCATAAATGAATCAATTTAAACTATTCTTTATTAGTAATTTATAACTATTTTCACTTGATTTTTATTTAAAACCAACTTAAAATCACATAAACAAAATTATTCTTCTCTAAAAATCTACCAAAGTAGTCTAAATAAGTAGAGAAAAATAGATGAAGACAAGAATATGAAAAACTACTCATATTAATATGTTACTATCCATCAAATTTAAATATTTATCTCTAATATTACGTTAATTTCTATATATAAAGAAGTCTTATACACATATGAAAAACTATGCATTAACGGTTTTAAAACGAAATCCTTACGGAGGGTCTAAATTGATTCACTTAGAAAAGTTTTTTTATGATGTTTTAATTGATACAATTATTAGTTTGGAGTTTTAAATGTTACAACCTCCAAAGTTTAGGGATATAAATTAATTTTTTCTCCAAAAAAAATAATGATAAAATTGTTTCAATATTGAAATAATTATATAGCGAACTTAAGTGGTTAAAGTATTTTCAGTGACTAACTGGTTAAGACATATACTCTTGACCAAAAGGTTAAAGGATCGGATCTCCTTTAAACTTAAAAAAAATAAATAAAAAGGGTGTCTCTACTTTCAAAAGGTCATGGTTTCAAATTCTTACCCACTTATGTAACGTAGCAGTCTAAAAATAAAATTGTTGAAATAAGGTAGTTCAATTTCAACTGTTGTTTGAGATTTGGATTAGAGAAATACTTACTGGCCTGCTGCCCAGTAGCAGGTAGCTATGGTGCAGCCCACTTAGGCACTATTGATTTTTTTTTTTTTTTTTTTTTTAAAACAAAACAACTTTTTTAAATCTTGTGGTGTCCAAATGGGCTGTACCACTAGGCAGCAGGTAAGCATTTCTCTTTGGATTAATTGTGATTTCTTTAGATTTAGACATGTGTCTCTACTCTAGGTTCAGATTGCTGTAAAATAGTTTACCGAATATGGAAAGTTTGGCCACCCACTTAAATCTAAATCTATGACGACTATGAGTTTTAGTAATTAATATTCGTCAAGTTTCCAGTTTGGAGATGTATAAATACCACATGCATATCTTTCTCTGGATTCAACTCCCAAAAAAGTTAAAGAAATGGGCATTGAATCAATCATTTTCCTACTTCTTGTGGCTTTAAATATGAACCATGAGAGCGTGGGTCAGTCAGCTGGTTGCACCACGGCGTTGATAAGCTTATCTCCATGCTTGAGTTACATCACCGGCAGCGGAAACTCTTCCAGTTCCACTGGCACTACTCCATCTTCTTCTTGCTGCTCGCGCCTTGCCAGCGTGGTTCAATCGCAGCCACACTGCCTTTGCTCGGCGCTCAATGGTGGCGCCGCCGCTTCTCTCGGTGTCACAATCAACCAGACTCGAGCTCTTGCGCTTCCTGCTGCCTGTGATGTTCAAGCGCCGCCACCCAGCCGTTGCAATGGTAATTACCACATTCTATTCAAGTTGCACTGGGCGCTTTTATTTTCAATTTACGCTCAATATAGTAAAGGGTCCCTCTTGTTTAGATAATTTTTCAATTTCGTCATTAATTTTTTAAAATTCTCAATTTTATTTTTTAATTTATTAAAAATGTTCAATTAGGTCCTTCCTTCAAAAAAAAAAAATGTATTGTTATCAATACATACATAAATAAAAATATGTTATTAAATTATTATTTTAATAACATATATACCTAAGCATAGGCATGTCTACTTGGACATATGGGAAGAAATGAATTTTTTCTTGATGTGTGTATGTTAGATTTTTCTAGGTTGAATTTAGTATATTGTTAAATAGCATATGAGAAGTCCAATTAATTGTGAGTAAAATTGATGTTTGACCGGTTAAGACAGTAGCTCAACTAGTTAAACCATTATAATTTTGACTAAAAAGTTAGAAGTTCGAATAATTTTTACTCTCCCATATTGTTGAACTATAAAAACATTAATAAAACAATAATTTAAGGAGACATCAACCTTTAGCATTTTTTTTTTGGGTGTGGAAGGACTTAATTTGAGAAGTTTTAATTAATTAAAAGTAAAATTGAAAATTTTAAAAGTTTAATAATCAAATAGAAAATCACATGACATAAGAAAATTTAATAGATCATTAAAAGGTAATAATTTTTTTTCAAATGACAATGATGAGAAATAGACAAACTTTTACTTAAGAGAATGGTCGAGGATATTCTCATATAAACAAACACTAACTTGGATGTCAAAACACACAGATGCTAGTGGAGCTGCCGCTCCGGCAATATCTCCAGTAAGTTCGCCGGAGAGTTCACCAGAACTTGAACCTTCAGACGGCGAAGAACTTGGTGAAGCTCCGACGGGGACAACATGGGAGGCAGGTTTTCCTTCAGAAATAGGCTCCAAAAATGTTCCAACAACCGGAGGAATCCCGACTAGCGGCGGCCGGAGCTTAATCAACACTCCCTGTTATGATCTCACAACTGTCGGCGTACTTCTCACAATCACAGTCACAGCTCTGTTAAGCTTAATGAACTGACCAACCGCAAACAAAGACTTATGGTTGCAATGCAATATATTATTTATAATATACGTACGCCTATTTTAAACATATGTGCATCCAACCACTAATTCAAAAGGGCAGACATTGCTGTTTTGGAGATGTTAAATTCAACTAGGGCGTCCCATCCCCGCCCCATTTTAATTCTCATTCCCATAAAATTTCTTATTAAATTTTGCAAGAATCGAGAGGGGAATTTCTCGTGGGTGTCGAGTTGAGAATCAATTATTTTCCGTTTAATTTTTTTTAATCTCAATTGAATGATCAAATAATTCTTTTGATAAATTTTCAAATAGTTAACTTTTTCACGAAAAATATTCATTAATTTTCTATTAGATAAATTAATTATTTACATGAAATATTCATTTAAATAGTTAATTTTCTTAAAAAAAAAATTCTATTTAAAGATAAAATTCGTAATAGAAACAAAATAATATTCCATATCAAATTATCTAATTATCCATATATAAAATTTTAAATATTTAACCATATAATTCAAACATATCAAATTATCTAAATCATTAACAATAAAACTTTAAAAAATATATATATTAAAAAGTAAAATAATAGAAAAAATATATGGGACATGTAACGTGAACCATGAAAATACATTCTCCATCCCAGTCTACATTTACCTTGCAGAAAATTTTTTTTCTGACTCTCTCTCCCATTTCCCACCTAAACGAAGATTCCCCACTTCGTTAAGGGTGAATCCGTACAGGGCTTTGTCTTTGCAAAAAAAAAAATGGACATCTCTAAATTCAACATTTCACATTATCTATAGTGTAAGAATCAAGTATAATTAATGCGCAAAGTCCAACCAACATATATAAAAGAATATATGCATATTTTCATATGCTTGTGAAGGTATTTCTTTATAGATTAGAATCACTAATGTGTTTAATTGCTACTAAATAAGATTCCACACTTCCCATCATAAGTTTCATAAAATGAAGCACAATATGCACACCAACAAAAAAATCATGAGGCTTAAAAGCCTAATCTAGCCTACTAGTGTGTTTAAACAAAATCAATTTTAATTTTCTATAAGGATTCTCGAAAAAATAATAATTTAGAGTGCATTTAATTTAATTTCTGGAATGATTTTAGATAATTAAAAGAGTTTTTTTTAATCTCAACAAAAAAACCTTTAAAACAATTAAATTAATATAAAATCAATTTTTGAAGAAACACTTGGGAGATAGATTATTAAAAAAAAAAAAAAAGATTTTAAAGTGATTAACTAAGGCCCCATTTGATAACCATTTGGTTTTTTGTTTTTGGTTTTTGAAAATTAAGCCTATAAATATTACTTTCACTTATGGTTTTCCATGTTTTCTTATCTACTTTTCAGATGTATTTTTAAAAACCAAGCCAAGTTTTGAAAACTAAAAAAAGTAGTTTTCAAAAACTTGTTTTTGTTTTTGGAATTTGGCTAAGAATTCAACTGTTTTCTTAAGAAAAATGGAAACAATTTGTAGAGAAGATGAAAACTATTGTAGAGAAATGGTGAGAAAACAAGCACAATTTTCAAAAACTAAAAACCAAAAATTAAATGGTTATCAAACGAGGCCTAAATTTTTTTGAAATATGTAGTAAGAAGAAAAACATATTTGTAATTTATAAAATCACCTTTGAATATAGTGCAATAAATAAATTTTATTATTTAAAATCACTTTTTAAAAAATGTAAGATATAAAATCACTTTTTAAAAAAAATAACATGCCTTTAAACTAAAAGATATTCCAAACAGATCTATGTATGTGAGTTTTATGAAGCAATAGGTCGTTACCCTGAGTTGAAGTTTTTTATTTTTATTTTTTAGCACAACTGAGAATGGGGAGAATCTTTTGTTTTGAGTATAAAGAATGGAGGGATTCAAATCTCTAATTTTTATGAAAAAAAAAATTAAGCTATGTTTAAGTTAGCTGTTTACACATGTACAATTTGAGATATAAAAATGTATCTATTGACTTTTCAAAAAAGAAAAAAAGGTGTATTTTGAAGAGTCTTCTAGTTTAAGTATGCCTTTAAAGATACTACTACCTAGCATTGAGCAAATGGAGGAGAAATGTTCACGTGACGGTAAGAAGTTAGAAAAATGCACATAGTGACTAAGATTGCAAGCTATTTCCATATTTAATCCCAAATGAAAAGTCAAAACAGATTTTTAATACCATTTTAAAATACACACAAATTATTTCATAATTCATAAAACTCATTTATGAAATCAAATAAATGAAAACCATTATTTAATATAAAAAAAAAAAAAGAAATTCACATATAATTTATTTACGACATATTTATAGCTTTTTTTCATGGATTTGAAGTAGCATATTTAGAAAGATTATTAGGAATCTAAACTCAACCAAAACTCAAATTTGAGACTTCTAATAATCGTTCATAAGTCAATTAGGACACGTATAAGTAAAACCCATTAAGTCATATTGATTGCATAAATTAAAAAAAAAAAAAAAAAGGAAGGAAGAATATAATTTTAATTAATTATGAGGTTGAGGCCAAGTTTGGTACATAGTATGTGTCAACTTGGATAGGAAGAAATGAAATGAAGGAATTAGGGAATATCCGAATTGTGCAATCGCCCATTCATAGGGTAAGCGTAAGTTGAATGTAATTGAAAATTCCAAAATTGAAATTTCGGAAAGCTGGATTCCATTTTTCAATCTCGGAAGAACATAGATAGAAGAACATTACCTTAAAGCCTTAAACACACACAAGCTTCCTTTTTTGTTTTTCTGACTCGGCTTTTCCTTTAACCCGTTCAACTCACCAATCCAACGCTACCCTCTTATGTCCTTCTCCATATCTGCAATCTGAGCAACACACCCACCCTAAATTTCTTCTTCTTTCTTGGGTTATTTCTACCAGGTATAACTACTCTTTCTTTTCCTTTCTTTCTTCTTCTTCTTCAATAATGCCGACTCAATACAATTTAGACTCATTTTACAATTTTCCCTTATTATTCAACAATTCTTGGATTTTCTTGTTTGAATCTTGATGCTCTTTATCACCCACTTTTCTTCTGTTCAATTCGAGGCCGGTATAATTTTGAATGCAAATTTCCGATGTATTTTATTCTTTTCTTCCCCCCTTCTGCCTTAGTTTGCGGATGTTTGAGTGAATGGCAAGATTATGAGGTCAGTCGAGGTTTTTTTTTTAAAAAAAAAAATCTTTTTTCCCCTCCGTAAATTTTAGGTTTTGCTATAATTTGTGATTGTATTGGGATTAAATGTTGGGTATGAATTGATTTGCGTACGTTAGGTTGTTGGCTAGAATTTCCTTGATATCCGAGTCTGAAGAGTTTAATTCATGCGGATATAGCCTGGAAGTTTGAAGCCTTGGGTGCAGGGATCATGCTCAATAGATGGAGCTCGGAACCGCATTATCAAAACTCGTTATTAAGTCAATACTCTAATCTGTTTTTACTTTTTGAGTTTTAATCTTAGTTTGAGTCCTGCCCTGAGTGGCATCAGTACTCCTACTATTCCGATTATCAGTTCTTCAAGCTTAATTCTCTGGTCAATATTCAAGACTCGAGGTTTTATTAAGTCTTTTTCTTCTTCCTTATACATATGTATATATATATTTCAGCACAAAACTGTGATGTCCTTACATCCTAAGTAATTATTTCATAATCATGTCTTGTTGAGGTGATTGTTTCCAGGTTTTCTCTCCTCTAGGAATTGACATGACTAGGAAAAGCTGAAAAAAAAAATTCAATTACATTGGAGAAAGGGAAATCCTTCCTTTTATTGTTCAAAATAAGTAGGAGATAAAGACTAGGTCTTCTTCATCCAATTTGCCTCAATCTTTCATCAGTTTTCTTAGTCGTATGATGGCAATCTTTTGGTCTCATTATTGCCTTGTTACACATATATGGTATGCTCTATGTGAAGTGAAGGGTTCTTTGAAGTTTTTTTATCTTTAAAATGTGGATTTTTTTAGTTTTAAGTTTTAACTGTGAGCTGGGCACTCCTGCATGATGTATATATTTACACCATAAGAGGTCTGGTTTTGTTTCTAGAACCAAAGAAATCTTCTGTCTTGGAAGAGTTTGGAAGAAGGGGTTACAAGTTGAATGTTGAATAATATCATCCAATAAAGAAACTCGTGGAGAATGAAATATGAAATAATTAGTCTAGTTTATTTTTATTTAGCCAAGTTGTTAATTTTTACCCCTGTAAAATAGCCACTTTTTGTATTGGAAGCTTTTTACACATTTTTTTAAATAGTAAGGATTTTTGGAGAGTGTTCTGGTTTCTTATGCATTCTCGAGATGGATTCCCAATTATTCTTGGCCATTCACTGGGCATCATTTATCTAAATTTGCTGCATCATAAACATTTTGAACTTCCATTGAATTGTAGGGTTTCAAAGATACATCCCTTTATAGGTTTTTTATGTCCAACCTCAGTTGTTTAGCATTTTTCCACAGTCGAGAGATGTTTATTAATCTTAAATATGAACAATAAAAACCTTATGGTGCTAGAGCTATTGATGGAAGTGTTTAAAATTTAGGGTATAAAATCATATGCTCATTGCAGCTTCTAAATTGAAAATTTGATACCTTGTTCTTTGTTAAATTTGGTCTTTCATGTATTCACTAATCTCTTATTATCCTTGGCCTTAGCCTTACATTTTTTTTTTTTTTACATATCTAATCTTATTGACTTAACTAATCTCGTACAGACATTCACTAACTGAAGTACCACATTTTGTAGTTGTTCTTTGGACTTGGTAGCTAAAGCTCGTGGATGAGTTTAGTTTTTCCGCAATTTTTTTGTGCAGCTTTTATAGGTTAAGAGGTAAATTTGAGTACTAGAGACTCTCTACCTTGCATTTAATTGGAAATCTCCTTGTGTCTATTTTCCTTTCACATGACTTTAATCAGGAAAAGAAACACCCCATTATTTCTGGGATTGCTCTTCTCCCATTGTAGGCAGTTTATTGGTTCTATTAGAGACAGTTTTAGTTGGAGATTTGAATATTGATTAGATTAATCATCATTGTTGTCCACTTTTTTTTTTCATATGTTTGTTTGTTTCAACGGTTTGGCCTTTTTAGTTTTGGAATTTATATCCAAATCTTATTTAGGGCATGTTTGGGAGTGATTTTGAAATGATTAAAATCATTTTTTTTATTCAAAATCATCCCAAAACATGCTTTTAATTATTCAAAATCAATTTTTATGGTATGAAAATCGCGTTTAAAAGATAAAATTAAACATTAAGTTGATTTTGGAATGATTAAAGGCATGTTTCGGTGTAATTTTGAACATGACAAAAGTGATTCTAACCATTTCAAAATCACTCTCAAACATGCCCTTACCATCTAAATTAATTGCCTCTCATAATGACTTTGTTCATAGACATCACATTGAAGAGTACATCCATGACTGTGTTGTGTCATGAATATCTTTTTATGGGTTAAAAATTCAATTATCAGTTTCTTTAATATCATTTTATCAGAAAGGATTTCCAGTCGTCAGGAATAATGAAGATTTCTCTCTAATCAGTTACATGTATGTGTGCTATACAAGCAGTAATTTTTCTCCTAGAGCATGCGACAGACTGGTTTTGTATGGTTCCGCTGTTTGTATCCATATTGTCTCTGTGTATGCTAAAAGATGTTTTGTTTTCATCTTAATCAAACGGTGAGAAGGTATTAGTTGGTTCTCTAACGTTTGAATATTCTTCTTCTCATCCCAGATTACTTGCTTCCTGAATAAGAAACAAGCTGTGGTGGATAATCATCTGAAACGAATGAAAAGTGATTATTATGTCTGAATTGATTGACGGTCTCCCAGACGCTGTTGCCCTTAGGTGCCTTGCACGTGTTCCCTTCCACCTCTATCCAAAGTTGGAGCTTGTTTCTCACTCCTGGCAAGCTGCCATTCGCAGTGCTGAACTATTCAGAGTTCGAGAGGAGATTGGATCATCAGAAGATCTATTATGCGTGTGTGCATTTGAACCTGAGAATCTATGGCAGCTTTATGACCCCCTCAGAGACCTTTGGATAACAATTCCTGTACTTCCATCGAGAATTAGGCATCTTGCACACTTTGGTGCTGTCTCCACTGCTGGAAAGTTGTTTGTGCTCGGTGGTGGCAGTGATGCTGTTGATCCTTTGACGGGTGATCAAGATAGGAACTTTGCAACCAATGAGGTGTGGTCATATGATCCTGTAATACATCGGTGGTCTCAAAGCGCATCAATGCTTGTACCACGTGCCATGTTTGCGTGCTGTGTTTTGGATGGAAAGATTGTTGTTGCAGGTGGTTTTACTAGCTGCAGAAAATCTATTTCTCAGGCAGAAATGTACGATCCTGATAAAGATGTTTGGATTCCACTGCCTGATCTACACCATACTCACAATTCTGCTTGCACAGGGGTAGTGATTGGAGGGAAGTTGCACGTCTTGCACAAGGGATTATCAAACGTGCAAATTTTCGAGAATATGCGACCTGGATGGAGAGTTGAAGATTATGGTTGGCTCCAAGGTCCAATGGCTGTTGTCGAGGGTTCACTTTATGTGATGAGTCATGGACATATTTTCAAGCACGACGGAGAAGTGAGGAAGGTTGTTATTTCAGCATCCGAATTTCGACAACGAATTGGGTTTGCGATGATCAGTTTGAGAGATGAAATTTACGTGATTGGAGGAGATATCGGTCCCGACCGTTTGAATTGGGACATCAAGCCAACGTCTGATGTTGACATATTGACAACAGGAGGTGAGCGGCCAACATGGCGACGTGTAGCTTCAATGACAAGATGCCGTGGGGCAATTCGGGGATGTGCTCAGTTGAGAATTTAGGACTGCATTCGTTATTGTCATTGAATTGTGTATGGTTCTGAATCCCTCCTATTGGCTTTTCTGGTGGCAGCCTCTTTTTGTAATCTTTGGTCTTTGATGTTAATTCTAGGGGTATGTATGTTTTGCTGATGATGATGCTCCTGGGATTTGGATATCATCGGAACGGTCTAGAATCTGATAGTACATGAATTAGTAATGGAGGGTGAAATTTTCGTTTGTAATGATTTGTTGACATGCATATTTTCTTGCTCCCCGTTTTATTGGGAATTCATGCTCATGGACAATTTGCTAGAGGGAAAGAGAGTGTATCTGGTTTTAGGCAATAGCCACCTAGCCTAAATACCATATCATATCCATTCAGATGTGGATAGGATTCTGGATGATTTGTTTTGTTTATATCAATTCATGTTAACTTAACAATTACAATCGATTTGACCAGAGTCAGAGATGAGTGGTTTTGTTTGTCTATTCAATCAGACCAGATTCTGTGTCTGGGAATACTGTCATTCTTCTTCTTCAGAATACCAATTTCCAATTTCCAATTATGTTTTGTTTCCTCAAATGAACAAAATAAAACAAAAATAATATTTTTGGTTATATTCAGAGAAAGCAAAGCAACCGCGCCTGCTTGGAAAATCACAAGTTACATGCTTATCTCTACAAAACCACATCCTTCTTTACATTTTCTGCGAGTATAGACAGGGACAAACAAGCTTTATTATTATTATTATTATTATTATTTTTTAATTTAACAATTGCGAGATGAAAAATCAAATCATTGACCTTTAGGATGTAAGTATTGTCTTATCCATTAAATTATACTTGGATTGGCCTATCAATTTTTATCCGAAACTTTAAAGTTCATGAAAGTTACAACTTAAATTTGGACAAATATTGCAATATTTATCTTAGAATAAATATTGCAATATTTACATTTTAATAAATTTCTTTTCAAGACGCGTTTATAAAATTACTCTCATATGCTTTCAATCAATTATAAAACATATTTAAACACCAACAGTTCACTAAAACATTGAAATTTTATGGCGTAAGTTCTAATTGTACGAGGAAAATTGGTATTATAATCATAAAACACATTGGATTAATGCAATAATAAAATTTAGTTTTCCAGATTTCCTCATCATACCCATGTGGTTCTCAACATGTAGCAGAAGACGTATCTGTAACAAAGCTTGAGTAGCTAACAGACTGAAATAACATTAACATTACAATATTGCTTCACTTTCTGGAGATGCAATAAACATTGCCCTTCAAAACAGAAAGCGAAGGCAATTACCATTCAAACTGATATGAAGGAAAACGAAAAGAAAAAAAAGCTCCAACGACCAACAGTAGGACTCTGAGAGTGTGTACAGCTTTCAATACAGGGATAAACAAACATAAACTGGACCTAGGCTTCTAAGAAGAAGACTCTCTGGTGAAGAACTACGTCCACAGCAAACCAACCATACTACTACTAGAAACCATCACCTGAACTGTTCACCCTTAGGTTTTCTGCTCAATGCAAAATAAACAAAATGAACAACGGAATAAATATATATCAAAAACAGCGCAAGTTAACAATATAACAGGATTACTATTACCTCATATACCGCTCCATGTGATCAATGATCTCCGAGAAGGACCACGAACCTTGCAAAAACCAGTAAGAAAGTTCCATACTAGACAGGTACACAGATGACAAAACCAAGAGGTACTGAAACCAGGAAAGTGCTACACCGAGTAATCCCAACGAAACAAACTAGAAAGTCATAACTATCACTATCCTACCCCACCTTTTCTTTCAAAAAAACTGAAAAGGCAGTAAGTAAAGAAGGCATATCTCCCTCATGGTGTGCAGGCAAAGGAGTGAAGCTATACGATGATTAGAGGAGGCATGAGTAAAAGAAAAGGATTGAGGATATTGACTATTAAGAAAAGGAGAGATTGAACTGTCAAATAACCAATTCATCAGGGACAAAGAACCTAACCAATAAGTCATCAGACTATCTCTGTAAGAAGGATAGCAACTAGAAGTTAGAACCGAGGATGCAAGGAATGGATGGAAAGAATGAAACAGAAGCCTACAGATCTTAAATGAAGCATTAGTTTGGGATCCTACACTATGATACAAATTACATGACTACCTAAAATCTAGAATGGAATGAAAACTGAGAATTTGGTGAGGACATGATGGCCAGAACAGAGATAATAGCCAGCAGATCCATGACTACTCTTAGCCATGTTCATATTGAACTAGATAGATAAAAGCCAGCAGATTCATGCAGTGCAGAATGAAGGTTTCATTCACTACAACATTAAAGTTCAACAACATCCTACTTCTGCCTTCCGAATATCTTGATTTAACCTGCGTTGCTATCACACCCTATCCTGTCTTCGTCTGCCAGAACCAAATCCAGTTCAGCATCAATGCACAGATTAAGGTGCAACATCTGAATATGAGTTGAAAGCATCAGAACCCGTAGTTGTGATCGGAGGATGTACACCAGCACTGAAAACTAAGGATACGCATGACTGTCATCACTAACCAATTTATTCATTCTATATACACGACACTAACCAGCTCACAAAGTAAGCCTATTTACAGGAGCTTGATGCTCCCTGGAGTACATTCATTGTCAACATCAAGATTAAGAATGCGGCGTAGAGTCTTAGTCGCAGAGTCAGCACTATGACAGAAAAATCTGGAGGAAAAGTTTTGCTCTCGAGTTGGGGATGGTGGTGCAGACTTGGCAGATGGATGGTGCATTTCAAATTCAGGGGCAGAACGAGGCAACTCCAGTGACGTGGTTCTCTTAGCAACTGAAAATTTGGGAATGGGTAATGAACTTGGAGGCGGTGAATTTGAGTAAGTGGGTCCAGCCCAAAGCTCAGAGAATGAGAAACTTCGATCATAGAATTCTTCATGGAAAGCACTGTTCTTGTTTGAAAATTTGGCTTTGATAGGAATTGGAGCACTTCGCACAGTAGCAAGTTGTTTACGATTTCCGGAGTTGGAACTTAAACAAGTTGGTGGTGTTTTGGGAGAAGAAGGGTAAAACTGTTTAGTTTCAGAGGTACAAGCCTTCAAGGGAGTTGGGAGTATACCAGCTCCCGATTGAAAACCCCTACAGTTCATCCCTCTGAAGTCTCGGGACGGGAGTGATCCAAATCGAGCTGGCCCATGCGGCTTGACCCGACCATAATATTGGTTCCTATGCTGCTCAACAACGACCACTGCTTCCATAGCAAAACAACTTCCAAGTCAAAGTAAGTATCCAGTTTTAAGTTTAAGACACAATTTCAGTTTCTCCCAGTAGATCCAACTTCTACAACTCAACACAAGGCTGATAACTAAACTAAACTAAAAGTCACAACCTTTAGTTTATCTGTTCCACGCTAGATCCAAATCGAACAAACCGACGATAGCTGAAAAGCAAAAAAATAAAACAATGAAGATTTATCCTTATCTAACCAGATCTAGAAATAAAAGACAACAAATTGCAGGGAAAGACTTATTCAATCGCGACCCAAAAAAGAAAAAATCAAAATAAAATAACAAAAAGAAAGTAAAGAGATCCAGAACCAAGCCCAGACTCGAAGACTCATATAGTTAAGCAAGCAAGCGTCAATTTGTTCAAGCATTTCTAGAAGAGAGTGAGAGATTAACGCACCGGAATTATCGAGGAAGTTCTTAAGTAGGATTAAGATCTATAGAAGATAAAGATGAACCGTAAAGAAGATATAGACTGAAATTCTTCGTCAACGAACTCTAGCGGTACTAATTTTTTCCTATATATATTTTTTTCTTTTTGTTCTGTTTTCTTTTTTTGAAGATTATCTCCAGTTTTGATTGAGCCCCCAGCGAGGGTTTGAACCAGAATCCACGGATCTGAAATGGTTTCAGAGTTGCATTTAAATATCGTGCCCAAGCATTGCGCTGGCGTGCTCTTGAAGTGACATTTAGGCCTCTATTTCATCAAAACTACGAAAGTACCATTCTGGATCTGGACATTCTAAATTGTCATCTGAATTCAATTATTAATATAAAATCCTGTAATTCACTCTGTCTGTCTCTCCCGCGATTTTAGTTAAATTTAATTTTTTAAAAATCTTATGGAAGTTGATTTTGTAATTAAAAATTCAGAATGACGTAAGAATATAAAATTAAAAATCATATCCAGCTCAATGTCTCTGTTAGTATAATTATCGGGACTTGCATGCACGTTATAAAATTTGTAATGTTACGAAAAGTTGAAGAAAGAATTAAAATAAAAATAATGGAGAAAAACGATGATTGAAGTGGTGGGCTCCAGCAAGGCCCAAATTTGTAATGTTAGATATGAACTACATTTATAATTCTTCTTTTTTACCAAAGATTATAGAACATGAAGAGATCGTGAAAAGATTTTGAAAATAGACATTTTTCTTTTCAAAGTTCACACTCACTCCAAGTTTCAGACTTACTATTATTATTTTCTTCGATAATTCTTCGAGTCCCAAACTCTGAAGACATCAAGAGTTTCTCTTCTAAACTCACTCACAAGATTCAACACGTCATACGATATTTGAGTATTACTTAGAGAACCATCCCTAGGAGCTTGAAATTAGAGAGATTATATAGCACAATTCAACATGATTATGAGAAGTAATCCTCTTTCTTTATTATTTTCCTTTAAATGGAACAGAGTTTGAGAAGTTACAAAAAAACACGTGCACAAAGTAGAAGAAAAGCAGGTAGTAAATACATCTACTCTCTACACTAATCACTGTGTCCTTTCCACACCGAATGTGTCTTCTGCTCCATCAGTAACCTTTTTTCTTCGTTCCGCAATCATGTCAGAATAAGCCTGCAAATGCACAGAAGCTTCTCATGTAAAACATATTCTTTCCTCCTCTTATTCGTTTTTAGCAGTGAAAATGCCATCAGCATTAGATCGTATCAACTTTTCTCAAATGTCAGCAACATTTTAAAGTTGTTTTAAGCATATTCCGTTCCTAAAATATGTAGAATCCCATTCTATAGAAGGCTATTTTACATTCAAATACCAAAATCAAAATTAACCAAAAAGGGGTATTACATTACAAAGGGGCTATGTGAGATTTGATGCACAAACCTTTGGATATGAGTAAAGAAAGATGTACCACCATAAGCATATTAATGAGAGAATTACTGCGTTCACTGCTATCGACTTTATAATAAACCAGCTAGAGGCAATCACTAGGAATCCTGTCAGCGTTATTGTCCATGGTTGACACCTTGTGACAAAATGATAAAAGACATCAATCAAAATCATGAAGTTACAACAGCAGCATACTATACCGCAACTGAAAACTTTTATGACACTTCAGAGAAAATATCCCATTTCTCATCAAACCAATCCAGACTGCCAAAGCTTGGTTTTTATGGACAACAGAGAGTTTTCCTTCTTTTTTTCTTTTTTCCATTTTACCAGGTTCAATGAGGAGGGACTGGGAAAAGCAATTATTTGATTGTGCCGCTAAGCATGTGTATAAACAGGAATATGGATCTATACTGTACAAATTTCTGGTCAGAAATCAAATCCCAGTTGCCTGTTTAGCACTGATGCATTTACTTTCTTTCTAAAAATCACAAATCAATCAGTTCAGTTGCTTTTTTATTCAATGGAAGCCATGTGGAGTATACTATACTATAGGATAAAATACGAAAAGCTTATCTAATTGCTTCATTCCATTTAGCTTCATTCAAGGAAGATAAAGGAATTTTGTAATGAAGGCTGTAGTTATAGAAATTGGAATAATTGCAAGCACAGTCTTTTAGTTCATAGATAGCAGGAGGAAACTGTAGAGAAATATATTAATTTTGCTTATCAGGAGGATTCTTTACAGAAACATATCAATCACGACCAGAATTGTCAAGAAATGAACATCGACGTCATAAACTATATGAGCACATGTTAGAGGATAGAAACAGAAGGCAATAGGTGATATGTCGAACGACACATTAGTTAAGCAATAAATCCATCATTAGTCATTCGACTTCTGCAACAAAAAGTCCAAATATACCTGACCCACCACGTTAAAGGAAAAAAGAAAGACCCTCCATTATTCCAAATTGGAGAAAACATAAATTTTCTATATTACCAACCACTCAGAATCCCAGATAAAAAAATAATGCAAACACACACACACACACACAGAATTGAAAAAAATCCATAATTCCTTGAATTGTTAGTACTAATTCCCATATCCCGATATTGGGGTTCTCTAAAACCTCAAATCCGCAATTTGAGAAATGAGGAATTCTAGGCAAAAAGTTAAAAGAAAAAGAGGCTACAGCAAATTTTAGGCAGGTGCTCAAAATCAATGATGAAAAACAAGATAGGAAAGCAGTAAGTACAAAGCGAGAATAACAAATGGAGGAAAAAGAAAACCCCAAAATGGAAAGCTAACCATGAAGGCTTTGTATCCCAAACGGAGTCATATTCGAGAGAGAGGTAATTCAAGTATCCATCCATATCATTGACGACCCCATTTTCATCTAAAAACTGAGATTCATTTGCGTTGCCTGATTGCTTCCCAAAAACGACACTTTTCCTGAGGAATTTTGTACATTTGGGAGTAAACGAAGCGACTCGTGACGAAGCTACGAAACTAGAAAGAAGGGTTTGTGTTGAAGGAAAATGGTAAGAACGTAGAGAAGTGGCAAGAAAGAGAGGGACTAGAGAAACAGCTCCCATGGATTTGGGGTTTCGTTTTCTAACTTCCAAGTTCCAAGTAGCCTGCTAATATGGAGGCATGGAGCTGAGCTGCCGAAGTTGGGGAATTCCAGTTAGCTAAACAAAGGATAGAAAATCATGGCCCACGAAATACGATGCAGCACTGCTCACAAATTTCTTACAAAACTAGCATCCTACAGGCCCTTTACTAATTACTGAAAAATGTTTTTTTTTTTTTTTTTTGGTATACATATATATATTTTTGATCATATGAGGTGAAAGATTAAAAGGACTATACATCAATTATCGTTGAGTTATGTTATGATTTTCACTCACATTTATCACATTTATTCAAGTAAAAAGAAAGTGTCTAAAACTACATTATATTGTTCAAATTTGTAAGGTAGGTGACTCAGAGGCTCGTGGGCTTGGACTTCTCTAGGCTCAAGACTAGTACTCTAAGTGCAAGCCAAGGTGGAATATCGACTACTAAAAGGAGGATGTGACTTACTGAGTTTGGTGTTAATCCAGTCGAGACATGTGTCATTCCTCTCTACAATCACAATCAAGTGAATATATAGAGGGGAATTAATGAGGTACATAAACTACCTAACTTAGCTCGACACTCCTACGATCACATTGACTTAAGCATCGAAACATGTTGGATAAAGTATCACATCGGTTGTTGAAGATCCCACATCAGAAAGTGAAGAGAGACCTCGCAATTTATAAGATAGATGACCTACTCCTTTTATTGTCAATTAATTTTGAGATGGAACACCATGTTTCTCTGATATTGGTGTGACGTGTATGGCAAGTCATAATCTCTGGCATCAACCGTACCATTCAATGGCATTCAAAACAATAGGCAAATTAACATATTGGGCTTCATTTCTTGTAGTTGTGGCCCACATAGAACGACAAGTGCAACAACAAGTTTTTTCCGAAGGACTGAGCCCAAGGACATTGTTGGGCTCGAACACTCTTCACCAAAGCTCAACTGCATCCAACTTAACCATCAGTCCATGACCTAACATTCACCGTCAACTCCTTGCCGTACACGACGTTTGTTAAATCGGTAAAAAGAAAGAAAGTTCAAAAGAAAACAAGCAATTGTATTTGTGGTCAAGAATCGAAGCAAAGTCATCCATTGTTCTGCTTTGAGGATTATGAACGTCGCATTCGCAAGAAGGAAACAAGATGCATGTTTAGAAAGGACATCACAGGGTGAGATTGGGAGACTGAAGAATCGAGGAGAATGGGGCTATGAACTCAAATTCGTGTCAGATCAGGTGCCTCTCTATCTGAGTGAATTGCAATGCAACCCATTTTTGTTTGTCTTCGTCCGAGTTCTCTCTGTTTCTTTAAGCATGAAAATATTCTGTTCCCATATCCCAGGACCCCAGGTTGTCTATAGCTATTTAGCGAACACTCAGGCGCATCAAATGAAACTGCCACACAGAGAGAGCCAATAATGCCAGCCATATCAGATGGAGTGCTCAGAGTGGGCTTCACATGCCTCCCAAGTCCCAATGCCATGTCTATTGGTCGGTCCTTATCGAATCCACTGATTTTTTTTTCTTAGCGATATATTGCATCCTTACATTTTCTTTTGTCGTTTCTTTAAGCATTTTGTAGCAAAGAGTTACTTATACAATTTCTGATTTGCCATCATGAATGTTCAAGTAGATACCCCTTCATTGTTTGAGTGTAAAATGTTGAGATTTGTGCATGATTTATGATGAAATTATACAGTCTACAATATGATCTAATGATATCTAGACAAGCCCAAAACTAGATTTTGTCTTTAGTCACACTTGACAAGCCAAAAAATTAATCTAGATAACGTCCTTATATGAAGTGACATCAACACTATATAGCCTTCGTGGTTATATCATCTTTGTCTAAAAAATGAAATCGAACAATTGTACCAATCATATCAACCTCCCGATTTTCAATGTTTGAACTTAGATATTTTGAGTAAAAAGCTTTAGTTGATAACAATCCATAGGTCTCAATCAATGTGCTAATCAGCACTATGGGGAGAATAGATTTGATAGGGAAGCTGAGAATAAAGTTGCACCAAATCCCACAGTTACTCCATAGATGTATTGAGAATATATTAAATGAATTGGACTGGATATATTAAACTTTTGGGAGATTTGATTTGGATGAAAGGAAATTAGAAGTTCATATTCCTAAACTATCATTTTCTCCTTTATTTGATTTGAACAAAGAGTGCTGAAAATCATTTATCAATGAAGTCTGTTTCTCTTTAAAAAAAAAACAAAGAGCGGTGAAAATATATTAAACTTGATAAATTTATTTTAGTTAAACAACTTAGCTTTTGAATTTAATGGTTATTTAACAGGAATCAAGTTGTAGTATCACACTTTGAAAAAGGGATCCATAGTCTTTGCTCACAACAGTATTGAAAATGGTGGTTGCAGAGTGCAGAGTCGTGGCACGCTTCTGAGCCAACCAAAATTCTGTCGAACTCTTTGTTTAAGCTCTACAGTTGTTAGTAGCACCTTCCTTCTCCACTGGTGCATCGTTTGACTTTCTACTCTCAATTTTGCAGGAGAAACTCCAAACCAAAAAGGCACATCGAAGCTCAACCACACACGTAGTCAAACTGTGTATAGCGAGGTACCAATTCCATTGTACTTAATAATAAATGGAAAGAAGTTTAGGAGGAAGTACCAAGTATTTGTCGATGCTCTTTTCCAGATGCGGAAGCCTAATCTTAGGGAATATATATGATAGGTTTTGAGAAACTCCACTTAATCCAACACTTCACGTGTATGTATGTGACACATTGTCTGCCATTGTTTCATAAGGTAGACTGTAAACAGGAAAAACTATTACAACAGAAAAATTCAAAGAAATTCCCTTCCAAACATTTGTATGTGGTTTGCAAAACACATCTCCATTCTCCACTACCTTATATTACTGCACTGCAACCTACAATCTATCTTATCCTATTAACTACTAGGCCATTGATTAAATTAGAAGCAATTCAAATCGAAATCGATAGATCGAGTTGTCTCACATTTAATTGGCGGTTTTAAAGATGATGTTTTTTATTGACAGAAGAAACACAGACCAAAGTTTTTGTGTTCCATGTGGTGAAGAATATACAAAATTTGACAATACAACATCAACATGGCTGTGTGGCTAGCTAGGATTAGAAGACTCTTTCAAATAGGACCTTGGCTATGTGGTAGTTGATAGTCCAAGGATCGAAATAGGCTGCATAGTACAAACTTTTTGCTACTGTTAGAAATGTTTGCTTGATTGGTGAGTCAATGCCATTGCCATCTGAGGAATTTTGGATCACCAGCTGCACAAGTTTCCTCATGTCTTCTTCTATCTCTGGGGGCATTTTGTTGTCTTTTTTCTCCTTGTAGATGCCACCGTTGGTTACCTAATTAATAAAACAAGTTAGGTCAGGTTAGTTTTTAGCCAGAAAAAATTTAGTGTGCTCTGGCCTACCGTAAAAGAATCTATGTTTCAGTTTTTTACAGGGCCAAAGATTAAGCTGGGCAATGTAACGATAATGAATGAATTAAGGGGAAAAAGGGGTGCGGAATATAATCTTTTTATTATGATTATGTGGGGTGCAATGGGTTGTACTACCTCTCTATGAAACACTAACCTTATGCTTTTTAAAGTGACCAAGTTGATGGCACACTTTGTTTGTGAGGTAGGAAAGCTTCTGATATTGAGGATTGGACAACAGATCCTCCAAAGTTGAACAGCCTGAGTTGAGAATTATTGTTTGCACCAATAACTCTGCCTCTTCCTTGTGCACATCTCCATCCTCTTGCCACTTAAACAGCCATTTTTGCCACTATCAATGAAAACATTAATTATTAATTTTCAAGTAATTAAAATAAAATATTCAAAGTTAGCTAGCTGCATTCTTTTGGCCTAGGCCAATGGACAGAATTTCTTTTATTGATGATTGTGATGGGAATTTTTCCCCCCTGCTTTTGTATTTACTTGATGTCTACTCAATATATCTACTCAGTATCTGTAGTCTTTGATAGGTATGGTGTATTTTTCAAACCAGACAACTGAATTTGAAAAAGAGAAAAGAGAAGTGAAGGATTTGACTGCTGTTAAAAAAAAAAAAAAGTAGAGAGAGATATAATTAGTTGGGAGGAGACATGAAAGGGCAAAATGAATGTGAAGTGTTGAATGAAAGGGGGGAGATGAGATGGTGATGTAAACAAAACAAACTCTCACAGCTTGATGCAAATGGTGGGTGATGTCGAGACCGTGCGACACCAGTATATCCAAAGAGATATTGGTTAGAGTTCGAAGCAAAATCCCAACTAGTCCTTGTCCTCCCTTTTGCTGCATATTGCCTGATCTCCTGTTAAAACAAATCCCAAAATCAACGACTTTTCAAAACATATCTTTATTCTAACACATCATTTCTCTTTCCAGCACACACAAAAGACCAACCAACTTCTTCTTCTTCTTCTTCTTCTTCATCATCTTACAAACACAAAACAATGTTTGTCAACAGCTTCAGATTTACTTCAAGATTTCCTATACACAGTGCCTCCTCGTACACACATCAATGATGTTCATTTCAATTTCTCTATCAATAATTACCATCTTGCTTTTACTTCTCTCTCTTTACAAAGTTAATTCTAGTCTCCCAACCAACATTTAAAAAATCTTTCTTTTTACTTTTTGAAAAAAAAAAAAAGTTTTAAGGAATGCCACATGGATTGAAAACTTTAAAAAATAGAAAAAACAGTAGAAGACAAATATATAAGAATGTTGTGGAATAAGGTCTGATGTTTGCGTGAATTCCTCCTAAATGTTAATAATATAATAATAGTAGTAATTAAAGGAGTTAGTAGATATGATAAAGGCAGACGTTTTTATTGTTAATTTATATACCTGTTTTTTTTTTTTTGGTCAGATAGGATATAGAATTAGATCCAAAATTTCTTGGTAATTTCAAAGCGATGAGAGTGTATATATGTTTAGAACTGATGTGCGTGTTTGCAGTGGACTCTTCTCCCATTACATGACGAAGCATAAAACAAAAAACCCCACTATTGTTGTACAAGAATATAGATTGAAACACAAGCATACACAAAGATATTGACACAAATAGAGACATAGGATGCCACAAAGTTTCCCACATAATGGTGACCAACAAATATAAATTAAGTATAAGATTTAATTTGCACACAAAAAAGACATAAAAATAAATAAATAAATAGAAATTTGATTTGAAAATTTATAATAAAAAAAAGAAAAGGAGAGATACCGTGCATTATTATCGTAGGGTTGCGCAGTAGCATCAAAGTTTGTAAATTGTTGGAGGAAGGCTCGTCGTTGATCGGCATTGGCGTGGTTGAAATGGGATGCAATGGTGTCGACCAAAGCAGCAGTTTTGGTCCATGCAAGCCTCTCCTTAGCCCTTTCTGGTTCGAAAATGCTACACATTGCACCAAAATATGAGAACAAAAGGCTGGTTCTCCTCATTCCATAATCTCGCAGCTTGTTCTCTGTGTACCATCTGTGAGTGAACCATAATTAATTAATTAATTAATTAAAGTAGTTAAATATTATATTATATTATATATTTAATTGTTGGTTAGCTTAATTACTTTTGAATATCAACCCACTCCATCTGGTGCAGTAGTTGGCAGTTGTTGTAGTCCAATTTTGCAAGCTCCAAGTATGTATCATTGTTTACCTTGAACATCCTGAAATTAATTATTAATTAATTAATTAAAAGAGTGCATGCAAATATATATAAAGGAAAGGAAAGGAAAGGAAAAAGAGGGTAGACCTGTAGAGAGTTTTGCCAATCCAGACGTCATTTTTGCCACCATACTGTTCTATGTAGAGACGGGTCTCAAGCCGAGGCAAGCTTGCAAACCATGGAACTTCCAGAGCGTAACCAACCTGCGGTGCAAACTTAAGGTAGTATATTATTATATTTTAATAAATATAAGTAAGTTAAGGTTTAGGTATAGGTTTAGGTTTAGGTTTAATTAATTTTACCTCTCCAGGTAAGTCCTTAGTGATGATCCACTTGTCCAAAAGCTGATTAGCGGCCTGTTTCTGTCTGAGGAATTTGGAGGCAAATTGTTTGGCATCCTCTAGAATTTTCTCCCCCGGAAACATTACCTGATCGGAAGCCCTGTACAAGTTGAACATTCCGGTCACCGCCTGCGTTGACTGACCCGCTATGCACACGAACTCCCCATCTTTCTCGAAATGCTTAAACACCTCTGTTTAATCATTTTTATTATTATTATTATTATTATTTCCTCCTCCGCATCTCATATCATAATTAGCATTATATTCATTGATTAGAATAATAATAATAATAATAATCCATTATTTTACCCGCCGAAACATCGTGCCCGTACAGTCTGAGGAGTCTGAATCCCATGGCGGTGTCATCAATGTCGTGAAACTGGGAATTTCTGGCCCAACATATTCCCTTTTCACTCCAGTGTCTGCAAAATTAAAATACCACACTTCACTTAATTAACCTATAGGGCAGTGTAGGTAGGGAGGATTAGGGTTTTGATTAAATAATATAATATTTGGTACCTCCGAACATAATTGACGCAGTCAAGAATGTGTGGGTGAAAGAATCTAGAAATTCCAAGTCGTTGCAATCTGTCCACAGCCCAAATGTGTTCGAACAAGTCCACAGGGTACACGTTGGGTACTATGAAGACACATACAGAGAGTAAAAAACGAATGATGAATTGAATTCTAGAAAGAATATAAAAAAGCCAAACGCACTAAGTAGATCGATCATGAGTAAGGCAGGCGTAGCTCTTTTAATTTACCTCCACCATTAAACCGGTTCACTATTGATTCCAAATATTTCAAGCAATTTGGGTGGTTGGTGTGCATGAGTGCGAAGGCAGTGGAAGCTGGCGAGCTCAAGAATGAGCCATCTTCAGATTGCAATTTTAGAAGCTTTTCCCAATCCAAACCACCCATCCCTTCCAAGCTGTGCAATAGCGTCGTTGGCACTTTGTGCATTATGTCCTTTGGTATCCTGTTTTGGACACACATTTCTTAGTGCCTTTTGTCAGTTTCCACACCCCCTCCCCTTTCTTTCAACTTTCCTAAATATTTCTCCTATTTTTCTTTTACTTTCATTTTACCCCTCCAACATAATATATTTCATGTCAAAATTCTACACTAACCAACATTATTCACCTCTCAACAGTACAAATTCAAATATACCTCGTTAGCTTTAGGTTCCTTTGGGCGTTTATCTCTTGCAAGACCGGGGACTCACTCGGAATTTCAAGATTTAATTTTTTGGCAAATTCTAGTAGCGAAGGGAAAGCAATCTCGAACCCAATTGGCATGTGCTCCGCATTCTCCTCTTCTAGCTTCGAAATGTTTTCGTTGAAGAAATCCATTCCTACCATGGATTAGTACAAAATAATCATCATCATTCATATTAGTTAATTAGACTAAGTAAGTAATAATTAATTAAGGAAGAAGCTAGCTAGCTAGCATATATATATATATATATATATTATATTTGAATGAATAAGGAAGTAAATATATAATGACCTTTTTGAGACTTTTGGGGATGAAGATTCCAAGATTTCAAGGCGACGACACAAGCCAAGGTGTTAATGATGCGATCATGGGCTGAGAATATTTGGCTGTCGCCCCATGACCCATCTGGGAGTTGATTGTTGGCAATCCAGTCAAGGGAAGAGGGGAATTGTGGACTCTTCATTTTCATTCCATCAACAACTTTTGGTATTAGAGCCACCCAAGCCGTGTCATATGCGGAGATGCTTATGTCACCGTCGTCCATTGAACTCAGCATTGACTTTATCCACTTCACTCGTCCCTCTATCTCTTTCCAAATCGACACCTGATTTATATATATTAATCACTCAAAACTCTGCTTAAGTTAAAACTATCATATCCTCTATCTAAAAAGTTCAGAGGATTACACACTTGAATGATTTAAGTAATTAAAAAGACAAAAACACCAAAACCTCCGCCATCATTCCAATTTCCTAAAGAAGAAAAGAACGCATGCCCATTATTACGATTCCAGCTTTTTAGTTAAGCCAATCCCATCACATGCAATCTAATGGGCCGTTGAAATTATCAAATGGCCTGGGTGCATGATGGACAAGTAAGCGAATGTAATTGGGGACATGGTGGGAGGGAGTTATATATGCTTTAGTTTATATCGGCCAAACCAAAATGGAGATAACTCTGACATTATCAAATTAATTTACATGCACACACGACAGCGAAAAAGGAAAATTCCAAACGAATTATGAGCCCACCGTGATTACGGGTAAATGGTAATTTTACATCTTGTATAAGATAAAAGCTAAGGGCTTCGAAATACCTGAGCAGTAGTTTCTGATTCTATGTCATCCTCCACAAACTGGTTCCACTTTATAACTGGCAGACCACTTTGAAGCACATCGGTGTACTCTGCGGGTTGGTGAGAAATAAAAGGATTTTCAAAATAATAATAATAATAAAGGGACTTCCTTTTTTTTTTTTAAATTATTTTTTAATTTATGTTTTGTGTAATTAGATGAATATGACAAGAAGCTTAAGTAGGATTTTGGAGAGGGAACGGAAGATTATTATAAATTGAACTGTTGTACCTTGAGTGCGAGGTTTAGAAATGGCATTGCATTTGATAATTTTGCTTCTGGTGCTTGATTCCAACACAGCGCCTTTGTCTTTAACCCTCAACGAACAGCCACCTATGCATGACACACACACACATATATATATGTACATAAAAATGTGTTAGATAGTCTATTAGTATTAATAAATTAAGCTAATTCCCTCGGTGGGCACACTTTGGATCGGAGTTGGAAATTAAAATATAATTGTAATATGTAATATATATGGATTAAACAAGATAAGACATTTGTTGTTTTGTAAACAGTTGTTAATTAGCATGTCTTGAATTTTATATATATATATATATTTATGATGATGTGAGATAGACGGAAAATATGATAGTAAAGGACAGAGAAAAATCCGCGAGCTTTTTCTGGCAGCATTTTTTCAACTTCAGTATGGAAAAAAAAGAAAAGAAAAGCGTGGATGGAGATGATTCTGTGCGGCAAGAGAGAGGGAGGGAGAGTACGGGTTTGGGTTTAGTAGCCGTAGATTATTCCTTGGATTCTTTCAACAATAGAACAGAAAGATTCTTTTTTTTTTTGGAAAAAAAAGAAAAAGAAGAGGGTTTGAGACTATAGAGGATGAAAAATTGAAGTTATTGAGAAAACCCATTTCCTATTAAAAAAGAAAAAAAAGAAGAAATGGGAAGTGAAGAAAAAGAGAAAAGAAGATATATTATATATGCATGGGGGAGCGGAGCAATAACTTACCAGTTGAAGGTGGTGAGGAGAGTAGTTTTGTGAGATGGGAGGAGGAAGAAGAAGAAGAAGAAGAAGAAGAAAGGAAAGGGTGGTGTGAAAGAGAGAGAGAGGACATGGTGTGTGTTGTGTGTTTTGTGTTTGTGTGTGTTTTGATTTAGTATTTTGTTTTGATGTTGAGAAGAAGTTAGCGAAAGAGGAAGGCATTTTAAAAGGTAAAGAGAAAAGGAAGAGGACAGAAACGACTTCCCATGAGATTCCCGCTCATAGGCCTACAGGATCATCCAAAACCATGGAATTGAGGGTACTCCTGTCCTTTTCCCTCCCCCTCTCTAGCTACCATATTTTTCTTCATTTTCTTTTCTTTTCTTTTCTTTTTCTTTTTTCCTCTTTGGCCATATATTACCTATTAATTAAATTCATTGCATTCTGCACCACTTCATTTCCTTTCCGCACTCCAGCCAACGTTCATGGATTTCAATCAATCCCATTCCCAACCCAATATTACCATCTTAATGTACATTGCATTTATGTTCTTTTTCATGCATTTATCACCCTTTCCCATTTCTGGTATATGTTGTTTCATATTCAACTTGGTTCATTTCATTAACCAACCTTAACTCAAATTCATACATTTATATCACCTTGTCATATATCATCTGTATAATGAATCATATCATATCTTTTATTTCAATTGCTAGATATCCAAACTTTTTTTCAACACACACACACACAAACCACTTTTTCAACACACAACACTTCAGAAAAATGACTATCAATTATTCTTCAAAAAGTTTTGCCACATTAGGTCATGTGATTGACCAATTTTTGCCCAAAAAGTTTTTTACATAAATTTTAGGATTTGATTAGTTTTTACAAGTATCATATTTAATTTATATATATTCTAAACTACACCCACAATATCCTTTTTGGCCATGCCTAAGGACAAAGGAGAACCTAACAAATTTTATACATTGCATTTATATTGTTTTAGCACTTATCAATATCCTTTTTCATTTGTATATATATATATATATATATGTGGTTTCAAGTTAAGTTGGGTTCATTTCATTGATAGATTTTTATAATTGATCACCTATCTACTTTATTTCAATCAGTAGATATCAAAACTTCGACAGAAAATGAGAGAAAAAAAAAAGTCCACTTACTTTTTTAACACGACATTTAAGAAATAAGTATCAATTATTATTATTAAAAAGGTGTTGTCCCATTAAGCGTGATTGAGCCATTGTTGTCCAAAGAGTTATTTTCATAAATTTTAGGATTTTATTTGTTTTAGAAGTATGACATTATAGTACATTATAAACCAGACCCACTTAATAAAGTGGAGATCCCAATTTATTCTTTTTGGTTATGCTAAGGACGAATGAGAACCTAGTAAATTTTATACATTGCACCCTTTTCTATTTGTGGTATATGTGCGTTATGTTTCATATATTCAAACTGGTTCATCTTATTAATCGATCTAAACTCAAATTATTGGTAGATTTTTATCACTTGTCATATATTTGGCCAATGAATCATGTCACGTCTTTATTTCAATTAGTAGATATCAAAACTTCAATTGAAAAGAAGAAAAAAAAAAAAGAAAGTACACTTATATTCTTTTAACATGACATCAAGAAATGAGCATCAATTATTAATTATCAAAAAAGTTGTTCAATTAGGTGTGATTGAGCAATTTTTGTGGAAAGAGTTATTCTCATAAACTTTAGGATTTGATTAGTTTTAGAAGTAGGGCTTTATACACTATAAACTAGACCCACTAAATAGTGGATCTCGATATCCTTTTTAGTGATGCTAAGGATGAAATGAGAAGCTAACAAATAGAGGCTGTGTGTTGTGAGGTCCTAGGAGAAGAAAATTTCGGCCCACTTGCAATCTGCCAGGTGGCACAATCTACATGCTTTATTTAAGTTTATGGCTTTATGCTTATATATGTACATAAGGATACATCATCATCTCATAATATCGATCTTACCCATTATTCAATGCATCCAATTTTTTATTACATAATTTTTCCCTTTTTTATTCTTAGAATATGTAAACTATGCTTGTATGTTACACATGTACATTATACATAATGGAAAAAGTGTTCTAATTATGTTTCAAATCAATACTTTCATATGGTACTACCGATTTTCCCTTTCTAGATTCTGAGTTGAGTTAGCAAACCAACGTACAATTCTTGTAATAATGCAGTCAACAAAAAAAAAAAAAAGTGACAGAATATTCTTGTCCTTTTCAGTTGTTCTTGTTTTAAATATAGGCTTACATATATTTTATTTTTGAATTTTTAGTTGCTCTTGCTTTTTAACTTATGGTGCTCACTAAAATAAATAAATAAATGTATGGTCAGATTTGTACGCTGCAATTCGCCAATCGATAGCAGCCTTCTAATGTAATTAATCACTAATAAAAGAGGTGAATGCTTTTAAATTTAGGTCGTGTTTAATCCCAAGAAATCGTAATCAATCAATGAGAATTCGAAATTATGAGACTCACTTCATTATAATTGATTGTATTTATCACAGCTTGTAATGGAAATCAAGTGTGGGCCCCACTCCCCAAAAGGAGCTCAATTTCATTTCCATTAAGTGAGATCCATGTCATTTTTTTGACTTACTTTCCACCATTTGTAATTTCTCCCTCCTTTAACCTCCATCACGATTATTTTTTCTTTCTTTTCCATTCTCCTTCATTCTTCTTTGTTTCCTTTGATATGACACAATAATAATCCTCCTTCCTTCTTCTTTGTTTCCTTTGATATAGCGCAATAATAATGACGCTTTTGATAATAATGACACTTTCGGCCATTATTGTTTTGGCCTAACAGAAAGCCATATTTGCAACACCGTAAATTTCTGGTCTCACATATTTACGTTTTTGTCTTTTATCTCATAGATTTACATTTTTATCTTTTATCCATGATTTTTCTGCCTTTTTTTTTTTTCATATTTGTGAGAACAAGATAGAGGAATAATATTTTTTTTCAATTTTTGGTGTGATCTGTTACAAGAATATCATTTTAAAATAAATTAAATAATAATCAAATTGTGAATTTTTTTCTTTTAAAAGTATTTATATCAAGATTATGTGTTTTAAAAGGAAAAAAAGTCTACATCCAAATTGAAATTTGAATTAGATGATTGAAATTTAAGATCACTACTATTTTATTTTCTAAAATCCTACATTTTTTAATTTTAGTTTAGATATTAATTTTTTTTTTCAGGTATAAAAAATTGAATAAGTAAATAAAATAAAAATTGAATATGTAAATAAAAATAAAAATAAAAATTTGAATATGTAAATAAAAATAAAAAAAGGATTTTAATTCTTGTAGAATATTCTTTAGTTACTATTGTTCACACAAGATTTCAAAAGAGAAATTTGACATGTGTAATTGAACTTGATTTTGTATTGATTTTGTGTGAGTGTAGTACAATCTCTAATTTTTATCCTATGATTCTTTCTTTCTCATATACAAATATTTTGAAAGCTGGACAGCTTGTTCTCGAGCACATTTGTTGATCTTTTGGATCGATCTTTGGGCTTATTAACCTACTTGAATCAGCCTATGATTTGTTGATTTTCTTGGATGATCGACTTTTGGCTTGTTGATTTGCTCGGATCGACCTCTAGCTTGTTGATCTGCTTGGATTGACCTTTCGATTGTTAACCTACTTGGATAAGTTGTTAAGTATTTTTGTGGAGCCCACAAATGATGCTACGGAGATGCATGCACATAAAAATTCAACCATTTGAAGGAATGGGCCTATTCTCGTTTTTTAAGGCTCACTATGGCCTTTAGGGTTATTGCAGCAAGCATATATATAGATATTCTCTATTGTACTGTTTGCAACTGTTTTGTTGACAAACTGAGAGTGAGCCTTTTTGTTTTTATGAACAATACACAGTGTGTTTGAGTTCTGTTGATGGTGTGGCAGTAAGCTATTTTGAAAGAGAAAAAGGTGAGTTTCCTCTTGTGGGTTTGAGGGTTTATTCTTCGTTGTTTATCCCATGCTATTGGGTTATGATACTTGGAAGTCAATAGCCATTGTTGAGCTATTGAGGTTAGTTTTGTAGTGCAGAATTGAGGGCTTCTTGTAATTTCTTATTATAGTAGAACCTCCAGTTGTATAAGACGTAGCCCTGAGTTTGGGGCGAACCAATATAAATTTCGGTCTCGTTCTCTTTTCCCTTATCTATTTAAATTATTATTTATGACTTTTATTTGGTTGGCTTATCCTGTGGAATGGGAAATTTAATATTTTAGTTTTATCGCTTCTGCTCGCATATTATTATTATATTATTTTTCTCCCAACATCAGCCTCTAGCTTAGCTTGTTGATTTTCTTAGATGATCGGCCTTTGACTTGGTTATTTACTTGGATCAACCTTTGCCTTGTTGATGTGCTTGATCAGCTTTTGGCTTGTTGATCTGCTTGGATCGGCCTTTGGGTGGTCTTTAGAGTTTTTGGTTTTATGGTAGTCCGCTTTGAATTCTTTGAATTCTCCATGTCCTTGATTGAAGAGTGACATCCTGTATTTATAGGAGGTCAAATTGGCTTGGACCTCTTTGATTGTGAGTCTGCTACCACATGGTGAAATCTGATTGGGCCAATTTATGACATTAGATACACATGACGTAGTTTGATTGGATTAACTTGTGTCATCATAAAGACATGACACATTTTGATTGGACTAATTTATGACATATTGAATTCAATTGGCCATATGATAGACATGTGTCATTATTTAATTTTTCAATTTAATATCATTTTATTTAATTTTGAGACATATTAATTTATAATTAGTCAAAAATTAATAATATGCAACTTTGTCATCAATTTAAAATAATAATGTGACAATTTGTGATTGTTTGAAATTTCTCATTGAACAACTACATTTTAATTAATTAGAAATATAAATGGGCATTATGATAATCATACATATTTCATTCTAATTCTATAGATAAGTAGACAACACCAATGAGATTCTGATTACGGCCAACTTCAAATAAATAGCCTCAAATCAATCTCATTTTCATTGCGATTGATTTTCATTACAATTGGAGCCTTAACACGGGTATGTAAACCAGGGCTTAGTTTTTGTTTGTGAGGGACGGTTTTTTTTTTTTTTTTTAGGAGCAAGAAGGGATATAGATGTTAGCTAAATTAATAATATTAATCATGAAAATCGAGTTCAATACAAATTTTTTGAATAATTATGGAGGGAAAAGTTCGGTTGAAATTTATTTGCATGTGGCTCAATGGTGTCAGTTTATTTATCTTTATAGACTTTAATGAGATTTTAGAGTTCAATAATAATTAACTGAAAGTTTTTTGTTTTTTTTTTTTAAAGATTTTATGTTATTTCATTATTTATAATATATATTTCAGTCGCTAAAAAAAACAAGGACTTATTATCTGATTGTAAGATAATAAGATGAAGAATTTAATGACAAACCAAAGGAGCATGGCTCAACAGTAGTTGATATGTATCTTCGACTAAGAGATCAGAGATTTGAATCTCTCACTCTAAATATTGTTGAATTCAAAAAAAAAATAATGACAAATTAATTGCTTTTTTTAACAGTTATTTATCACATTATTTTAATCACCAAAATTGAAGTAATTAATCTAAATTAAATTCATTGATCTCTAATTATTGAAAAAATGAAGTCGCCCATAAAATTAAAAGGCAAACTTCGATATTATTAAGAAAGTAAAATCAAAGATTTTTTTTATTATAAAAATCGAAAGTTCTTTCTCCACACATGAATGATTTGTTAGGTATAATTCTTTATGATAACGAGTACACCATATTAGTTAAGTTTGTTGAGAAAAAAAAATTGACTAATTAATATTGACTATAATTATGTGCATGGAAGTGACGCCACATGTATAAGCTTTCTTGCTCAAATACAAAATATAAGCCTCGTATGATAACTATTTGATTTTTGAAAATTGTGCTTGTTTTCTCATCATTTCTCTACAAGAGATTTCATCATTCTTAGTCAAATTAAGAAAATATTTGAATTCTTAGTCAAATTAAGAAAACATTTGAATTCTTAGTCAAATTCCAAAAAATAAAAAGAAAATTTGAAAACTACGGCCTCATTTGATAACTATTTGATTTTTAATTTTTGAAAATTAAGCCTATAAATACTACTTCAACCTATGAGTTTCCTTATTTTGTTATCTACTTTTTACATATGTTTTAAAAAACCAAGTCAAGTTTTGAAAATTTAAAAAAGTAGTTTTCAAAAATTTATTTTTGTTTTTGGAATTTGGCTAAGAATTCAATATTTTCTTAAGAAAGATGAAACCCATAGTAGAGAAATGATAAGAAAACGAACACAATTTTTAAAAACCAAATGATTATCAAACGATGCCTACTTTTTTTAGTTTTCAAAACTTGGTTTGGTTCTTTAAAACATATAAAAAAAGAGTACGATAACAAAATAAGAAAACTCATGGGTGAAAGTTGTATTTATAGACTTAATTTTTAAAAACCAAAAATTAAATGGAAACATAAGTAAAACATTTAGACCCCGTTTGATAACCATTTTAGTTTTTAGTTTTTGGTTTTTGAAAATTAAGATTGTTTTCTCCCACTTTCTCTACAACGATTTTCATCTCCCCTTAAGGAAACATTTGAATTCTTAGCCAAATTCTAAAAACAAAAACAAGTTTTTGGAAACTACTTTTTTTAGTTTCAAAACATGGCTTGATTTTTGAAAACATAGGTAAAAATGAGATAACAAAACAAGTAAATCTATAGGTGAAAATAGTATTTATAGGCTTAATTTTTAAAAACCAAAATGGTTATCAAACGGGACCTTAAATTCTAAAATATTAAGTAAGACTAATTAAATAAAGTCGTTAATAAGGAAAATCAATCAAATTAAGAAGTATTTAAAGTAAATTGATTTTTTTTATTATAAAATTATAAAGGTAAGAGTAAAAATTAAAATCTTTTAACTTGAATTATGCTCAAATTTTAGCAACAATAAACTAAATTTGAGTGGCAGATATTACGACAATCTTACAATTTATGTGAGAGGATTTGAGACATGTATAAAATAATATACAATTTCTTGAAACTTTTTTCAATATACTTTTCTTGATCGAAATTCCTGCAACCAACTAAAGCCCTCCAATTATAAATACTCTTTACCATTATTCTATGCTCACTTTAACTTAAATTATTTATTTATAGGAATTAGAAATTAAAACAATTTGATATTTTTTAGATACTCAAATTATATTTTAAATGGAAGTCATTTGACTTATTTTAAAGGACTCGATTTAGTTATATTCCTGTAACACGTACCAATAGTATTTTTATTGAATTTAGAAAATAATTATAAATATAATTTGTAGAATAAAAATTCTTCGTTAATTAAATATTATTCAAACTTAACTAATGAAACAAATGTTTCCTTCAATTAATAACATAAATATTTTTTTAGTTTGAATTTAAATTAATCCTAAACTTTCAACATCATGCTAGTTTCGTCCTTAAAACTTTAAATTATGTTTATATTTAATCTATTGTTTATCCAACTATCTCTCACATAATGTTAACTCAACTAAAATTAATAATAAAAAAGTTAGGTGGAGCGTAAATTTGAATATTGACAGCATTAGTTAAGCATTTTAATGTGCCAAAATATGTTTGGATGTGTAAACAAATATCTTATACTATTGCAAAAAGATACAAACAAAATACATTAGATGCCCACTTTCGAAAATTCAAGATTCTCGCGAAACAAACTGCCCTTTAGGCTTTAGAATTTAGACAATGACATGTAGGGTGGTGTTTTGATTTTATAACTACTAATGACTATATACTTTGAATTATCATTGAGAAGTTGTGATGGTAAACATTACCTACTCCAACAGAAGCAGATAGAGGACACCTGAATTTATTTGATTGATGTTGAGTGGACAATACATAAAGTTTTAAGGTTAAATGACATGTAAATGAGCCGAATGTGAGCAGTACATTAGATTTTACAATATTCAACATATTTGATTCTTTTGTTTTACTTTTAATCAACTCGAATCTCTTCCAACAAATCATTCCCAGCTTTCTTGGGCATCAGTTTTCTTTTCCTTTTCCTTTCTTTAATGTTTTATAATCAAATTTCAAGAATTAAACAATAATTTATTTTTTATTTTCAATAACATTTTATGTATAAAAAAAATAAAAAGGGAACGATTGGGTAACATATTAGAAGGAGAAATTATTATGTTCAATAGGCTGATTGAATTCAAGATCAAACAGTTAAACGCCGAGCAAAAATGCGTGGGTAATGATAATGTCAGTTTCAACTTTCAATGTACAGAGTGAGAAGTTTGAGACGTGCCGATTCTGCAGCGGCAAAACCAGGCCATGCTGCTATTGCTAGCTAATCACCTTTTCCCACGAGGCGCTGAATCTCATTTCAACCAAAAAGAAAAAGGTTCGATTCTAACAATGACATCAAGACTATTCACGAGAAAAAAGAAACCAACCATTTGATATTTCACACAAATCAACATACCATTTGCTTCTTGTCACACCTTCAACAACTCCTGAAATACAATTTGCATATGCATGTCATGATGTAACTAACTTGCAAGAAACCAGTGGAAAAATGTTGTAGCTAATGAAATAAGTTCAGTGTTCTTGCAAATACTTGTGAAATGAAGATTCTAAATCAATTTCTAGCAATACTCCTCTCTCTCTCTCTCTCTCTCTCTCTTTTTTTAAATAAGAAACCTGAAATCCTAGCAATACTCGTGTTCAGATTCATAATTTAATCAGTGGAATGGAATAGAATCTTGGATGCTTTAAGAATAGTTCTGATACCCAAAAAGTTCAGTAGAGATGTACCATACCTTCTCCTTCTGCTTGTATATGACGTCAATCTTCTTCATATAGTCATCAGTCAGTTTCTGCACGAGGAAATCATCTTACCTTGAGATAATCAAAATAAGGTACAATTACATCCATTAAGATCTCGTTTGATAACTATTTAGTTTTTTGTTTTCTGTTTTTGAAAATTGTGTTTGTTTTCTCATCATTTCTCTACAAAAAGTTTCATCGTTCTTAAGAAAACATTTAGATTCTTAGCCACATTCCAAAAACAAAAACAAGTTTTTGAAAACTACTTGTTTTAGTTTTCAAAACTTAACTTGGTTTTTGAAAACATATGTATCTAAAGTAGATAACAAAACAAGGAAACTTATGGATAAAAGTAGCATTTATAGGCTTAATTTTCAAAAACTATCAAACAGGGCCTAAGAAATCACAAAAGGGGCACAGGAGAAACAAAACCCTTAATTAATTCAACATTGAATAACTACAAGAAAGTTCTTGACAATCTTGTATGCAAATCAGGTCTCACAGCAACAAGCACAAGGTTTGATGATAAACCTCCTATTAAATATGTATACAAGAGGAGACGCGTGAGGGAGAATAGGAAGTAGCTTTTTGTTGAGAGTTAGTTAGAAAGTGGGCCCGAGAGAATGTTTTTGTTTTGGGTCGTTATATATTCAGCTAGGAGGGGTGGAAGGGTATCTTTTTGGCTTGTTATTGTGATAGACTGTCTATGGGAGAGAAGGGGAGCTCTCTAATTCTTCCTTTGGCTCAATATCATTGTCGATAAATAAATTCAAGTCTTATCATTTGATGCCTTCTGCAGGAATTACATCCTTCATTCCTCTCTGGCCCTTTGTGTGAACGTACTCAAATTTTAATAGAAAACAATTGATTTAGGACCACAAGCTATACATTACTGAGTTAACAGAAGCAACAACAAACCTGCAAATCACTTGACAAGTCCTTAACATTGTCTTCCGAAAGTTTTTTCTCCTGACACAAAAGATTCAAACATTAAGGAAACCAGATTAAGGAGTTAAACTATACATGAGACAAAGGAGGTTGCTCTTGGGAAGGCAGATCAATAGAACTTGGAAGCGGAAGAAAAGCACCATAAGATTAAGATACAAAGATGTATGCTTTGCTGACCTTTTCCAGTTTTTCATAGGCTTTCAAAGCATCTCTTCTTATATTTCTCACTGCTACCTGTAAACAGGTAGATGCAGGATGTCATCCAAGAGTTCATGATCAGTAACTGTTTAAGCATAGATCTCAAACGTCTTGAAGTAGAAACTCATAGCAATCTGCATCAGGACATATATCTCAATCTATTTCCACCCCCACCCTTTTCCCATAAAGCAAAAAATGAAACCATACCTTCCCTTCCTCTGCCTGCTTTGAAACAACTTTTGACAACTCCTGCAATGTAAAGTGTGCAAATATATCATTTTTTTTTGGGATAAAGAAACGATTTCATTGGTGAATGAAATAAGGAGAAAATCTCCGAGCACCTTTAGGTGAATTACAACAAAGCTCTCCAATTGGAGATCAAAAAGGATAAACTATAAAGTCTAAAAAGTTGTAGAGGTTTACACCATAAAAAATCCTTTGTACGAACCAATTCCAATTTTTTATCAAAAATAGAAAATACATCCTTGAAATTTCGGCCATTCCTCTCCAACCAAAGGTGCCAAAGAAAAGAACGAACAATCACCAACCCAAGGATCTTCTTGGTGCCTTTGAACAGATGACCCACCAGAACAGTGGATAGAAAGTCAAAAATATTGTTGGAAAGAGGCAAAGACCATCCGAAAGCTTCTAAAATGCACATCCAAAAATGTGAAGCAAAACAACAATGCACAAAAAGATGGCTCGCAGACTCTGAATTCAATCCACACATTAGACACCAAGAAGGAGAAAGGACCATAAATGGCATTCTTCTTTGTAAACGATCATTAGTGTTCACTGCACCCAGGCTAAGCTCCCAAAGGAAATTTTGATCTTTTTTGGATAAGCATCTGACCATATCACTAAATATAAATCTTTTAATAAAGGATTTTCAACACCCAACAAGCTCGCAACAAGCGACTAGACAGAGAAACCCCCAGAGGGCTCCAAAGGCCAAGACCATGTATCATGAGAAGTTACCAAAGTGATCCGAGATAAAATATTAGAAAGAGCAACCCACTTAATTATTTCCATGTCATTCAAATTATGACGAAGCCTCATATTCCAAGCAAAACTAGAGACAATTCAAGCTTCTACCACAGTAAAAGTAAGGCTCAAAAGTACGCCGATATATTCTAGGGAAATTCATAGCAATAGGACCACAACTTAACCAAGAATCAATCCAGAAAAGTGTAGAACAACCATCACCAACACACCGACAAGTACCAGTAGTGACCAAATCTCGAACATTACAAATAAACTTCCAAGGAGATTTATGGGAAACATTCACAGTAGATTGAGGCCATCCAAAACCAGACATACCACCATAATATTTCGCCACAATAAGATTCCTCCATAGCGAATTCTGTTCATGAACAAACCTCCAAATCCACTTAGCCAAGAGAGCTGAATTCCGAGGCTGGAAATTACCTATAACAAGGCCACCCATCAATTTAGGAAGTTGTGTGGTTTTCCAATTCACGTTGTGAACTCCTCCATCATCTGCACCTTCCCAGAAGAAATCACGAACAAGCTTGTCCAATGTCTTTATCACTCTAATTGGAGCTTTAGACAGAGACAAATAGTAGATTGGCAAACTAGAAAGGGTGGCCATTATAAGAGTATGTCTACCACCTTTAAAAATGAAAGCATATTTCAAATTGTGAAGTTTCTGTTTAATTCGTTCCACAACAGGCTGCCAAAATGATAAAGACTTTGAGTTTCCACCCAGTGGTAAGTCAAGGTAAGTAGAAGGCCAGCTACCTTGCTTACATTTAAAAGTTGTCAACATCCATACCATATCAGAATCGTCGATATGTATTCCCAACAACTCACTTTTACTCAAATTAATCTTCAAACCAGAGGCTCTTTCGAAAATTTTAACCACCTCAAAAAGATTCATTAATGCAGTTCGGTCAGAGGTAGAGAAAAGAAGAGTGTCGTCTGCAAATAGCAAATGATTTAAACAAAAAGATGTAGAACCAATGGGATGTGGGACAATATGACCCAAGCTTGCACTATGATTCAATAAACGACTAAGGCAATCAGACACTAGAATAAAAAGAAAGGGGGATAATGGATCACCTTGTCGAATGCCACGAGATGGGATAATCTTTCCACGAGGCCGACCATTGATAATGATGGAGTGTTGCACTAAATATGCAACCTCTAATCCACTATCACCATGAAGGGACAAAACCTTTAGCAACCAAGACTGCATCTAAGAATTCCCAGCCAACAATGTCAAAAGCCTTCTCAATGTCCAATTTTAGAATCACACCTTGCGATTATGGATAGTCCAGTCATCTATCAACTCATTGACCATTAGAGAGGCGTCTAGGATCTGTCTATTAGCAACAAAAGCAAGCTGGTTTTCAGCAATAGTATAAGGCAAGACCATCTTCAATCTATTGGATAGAACTCTCGCAATAATCTTGTAAGCACAAGAGATAAGGCTAATTGGCCTATAACCAGATACTGATTTAGCTACAAATTTCTTTGGTATTAAACATATATCAATTTAATTTAGAGCAACATTGACAACACCAGAAGAGAAAAACTCTTGAATCATAGTCATAATATCCTGCTTAACAGTATCCCAAAAGAACTTGAAAAATTCAGCAGTAAAACCATTGGGGCCTGGAGACTTACTAGACCCTAAAAAAGAAAGCTTGGAAAACCTCATCCCCAGTAAAAACCTCTTCAAGTCTGTGAGCCTGTTCTATGCTAATAGGACTCCAATCAACGTTTGTTGGGAGAAAACGTTGATTAGCATTTTTAGTAAACAAGGTCGAATAAAAGTCAATGAATTCAGACTCAATATCGGAGGCAACTACAAGGCTAATACCTTCCCTAGAAAGGATTTTGGTAATCGAGTTCTTTAATCTTTCTTTTCCTCACAAACAAAACTAGATGGAAAAATATTGTATTTTCATCTCCCTCTTTAAGCCATTGCAATTTACAGCGCTGTCTCCAATAAATATGTTCTTGTGCAGTCAAAGCTTCAATTTGTTCTCTGATCAATTGATGAGAATCAATCTGAGTCGGAGTTAAAGAGGTATTGTCTTCTAATCTATCCCGAGATTGCTACTGAGAAGTTAAGGAGTGTATTTTAGTGGCCTCAACACGATGTGATTTATCCCAATCAAGTAAAACAACTTTAAGACCTTTTAACTTCATCATCAAACCATGACTAGGCCATCCTACTAAAGGATTCTGTCTCCACCAACCATCAACAACTTCCCGTAAGGAAGGAACCTGCAACCAAGAATTCTCGAAACGAAAAGGACTAGGACCCCAACTAATGCTGCCAAAGTTTACAGCCAAAGGGTAGTGGTCTGAAGTGATCCGATCGAGTCATTTGAGGGTAGCTGAGCCAAATTTATGTTAGGCCACCAATCACGATTCAATATGAGAGAAGGGGCAAAAAGGGGAATTTACCTTCTGCAAGTTAGTTACAAGGGGTTGGGGGACCACTGATGAATTGTATATACGTAGGGAAGGGACGAGAGCTTGGGGGAGGTTTTTGTTATGTTGCTTTAGTAGGCTCATAGAGGGAAGAGAGCTTACCAACCCTCTCGAATAGGTTGGGATCATTTTGTATTGCCTAAGGGCATTTCTTCCTCTGTTCATATCAATACAAGTAAGGGAATACCTTACATATTGGTATCATAGTAGTTTGCACTGGGGAAAATGGCTCACAAGTGGCTAGAGTAATGCCTGGACTTGACGGATGCGGAGTTGGAGAGTATCAAGGCCAACGTTCAACGGATTCCAGAGATAGAAATTAATTTAGCAAACCTATCGAGGACACAGATGAAACAGTGAAGGCCTTAGTTGCGATTGCGGCGGAAATGGCATATTTGAGAACCCGAGATTCGTCTTCAACGATTACAGATGGCTCTCACCAAAAATAGAAAGGAGCGGATGAGACCGAAGAGACATTAGACTTTCGAACGGAGGAAAGGATAACAGAAACGAAGGACAAAAATATAGAGTGTAATGGAGGGGATCGCATCAAATTTAAGAAGATGGAAATGCCCGTATTCGGAGGCGATGATCCAGATTCCTGGTTGTTTCGGGCTGAAAGGTATTTTCAACTCCATAAATTGACTAATTATGACAAGCTTATTGTTGCTTTAGTAAGTTTTGAAGGTGTAGCGTTGAACTGGTATCGAGGAATGGAGGAACAAGAGCCATTCAAGGATTGGCATGACTTGAAATTCAGGCTACTAGATCGTTTTCGAGTGGCCCAAGAAGGTACTGTTTGCGGGAGATTTCTCGCCGTAAAACAAGAGTTGACAGTGACGGAATATCGGAATACATTCGAACGATTGGTGGCGCCGCTGTCTCATTTACCTAACAAAGTTCTTGAAAATACATTTTTGAATGGACTGGATCTGGTGATTAGGGCAGAGACCCAATGCTCGGAATTGAATGGTTTGCATGCAATAATGAAGAAAGCCCAGTTATTAGAAGCAAAGGAGCAGGCCCGAACAACAGCTTCGAATAGTACGAAAACCCAACTATCCAGCCCTAAGCCCAATGCTCCGAAGGATGGAAATAAATCTCAGGATAATGCTGCCACGCGCACCATCACCATCCCAAGTGGGCAATTGCAAACCATGCCACGTCGTGAGGGGTCATCCAAACGTTTATCAGAGTTTGAGTTCATGGCTCGCAAAGAAAAAGGGTTATGTTTTAGGTGCGATGAGAAATTTACTAAGGGGCATCGTTGTAAGCAAAAGGAGCTGAATATCATGTTGGTCCACGATGAGGAAATGGAGATAGTGTTACCGGAGGTTGATTTGGTCATGGAACCAGTAGTGATGCACGCAATAGAGGTCGGAGATGCTGCGGAACTGTCATTAAATTCAGTAGTGGGTTGGGGACAATCAAAATGAAGGGGAAAATCGAAGAACAGGAGGTGGTAGTCCTAATCGATTGCGGTGCAACCCACAACTTCATTGCACAACGGTTAGTTGACTCCTTGAAATTGCCAATGACTGAGACAGCAAATTATGGCGTAATAATGGGAACCGGGGTAGCGGTTAAAGGGAAAGGCGTGTGCAAAGGCGTGTGCAAGGCGATAGTTCTCAACATCGCTAACCTAACGATTGTAGAAAACTTCTTACCACTCGAATTAGGAGGTGTTGACGTAGTCTTGGGCATGCAATGGCTTTACACGTTAGGGGTGACTGAAGTCGAATGGAAAGCTCTGACCATGCGAGTGAAAATGGGGCCATCGCAGGTAATGCTTAAAGGAGACCCGACTCTAACAAAAGCTAGTGTTACATTGAAGAAGATGATGAAGACATGGGATAGCCATGATTAGGGATTTTTGGTCGAATTCCAAGCGCTGACGGCTGATTTTCATGTGTTGGTTCCTATTGATCATGTTCCAGAATCCACAATGCCAAATTCGATTTTGTATGTACTCAACGATTATGAAGATGTATTTCGGGCACCCGAAGGATTACCCCCCCCCCCCCCCGAGAGATATTGATCATAGAATTCAATTAATCGAGGGCACCCAACCAGTTAATGTCAAACCTTACAGGTACGCGAGAGTGCAGAAGGGGGAAATAGAAAGGTTAGTAGATGACATGCTAACTGCGGGAATTATAAGACCAAGCACGAGTCCGTTTTCAAGCCCTGTTTTACTTGTCAAAAAGAAGGATGGGGGATGAAGATTTTGTGTCGACTACAGAGCCCTTAATAATGTCACAATTCCAGACAGATTTCCAATTCCAGTAATAGAGGAACTTTTAGATGAATTACATGGAGGTATTATTCAAAGATTGACATTAAATCAGGGTATCACAAGATTCGAGTTCATGCGAAAGATGTGGCTAAAACAGCGTTTCGAACGCACGAAGGGCATTATGAGTTCTTAGTTATGCCGTTTAGACTCACAAACGCGTCATCAACATTTCAAGCACTAATGAATAAGATCTTTCGTCCCTTCCTTTGACGGTTTGTACTGGTATTTTTTATGATATTTTGATTTATAGCACTACTTATGACAAACACATGAAACACTTAGACATGGTGTTGAATATTTTGTGAGAAAACTGCCTACACGCTAATCGGGGAAAATGTCAATTCGCACGAGAAAGCATTGAATATCTTGGCCATTGGGTCTCAGCTGAGGGAGTTCGTGCAGATCCAGAGAAGGTTCGAGCTATGGCCGAATGGCCAATGCCTCAAAATATCATAGAATTGCAGGGTTTCATAGGCCTCACAGGCTATTATCAACGGGTTGTAGCTAACTATGGTAGTATCGCAGCCCCATTACATCAGGTGATAAAAGGAGGGGGGTGGTTTGTGTGGACTGAGCAGGCTACGGAAGCATTCGAGAGACTAAAACATGCCATGGTCACCCAGCCTGTCCTAGCGCTTCATGATTTTAACCAACTGTTTGTAGTTGAAACGGATGCTTTCGGGACAGGGTTAGGTGTCGTGTTATCCCAGAATCGAAGGCCAATTGCTTATTTTAGTCACACATTATCAGCTAAAGCACGCACGAAATCTATATATGAGAGAGAGTTAATGGTCGTGGCTTTCGCAGTGCAATGATGGCGACCCTATTTATTGGGGCAAAAATTTTTCGTTCGAACGAATCAACGGGCTTTGAAATTTCTATTAGAACAACGAGTAATTCAACCAGAGTACCAACGTTGGGTTTCCAAATTACTCAGTTACGATTTTGAAATAGACTACAAGTCGAGATTAGAGAACAAAGTTGTTGATGCCCTTTCTAGATTGCCCCCCGTGGCCCAATTGGCCAATTTGACGGTTCCAACCGTACTTGATGTGGATACAATAAGAAGAGAGGTAGCTACGGATCCCAAACTAAGCCAGATAATACAGCAGTTGAGTTCAGACGCAGATGACACCTCCAAATTTTCCACTTTAATTCCCGCCATTTTACATACTTATCACGATTCAATACTAGGGGCCATTCGGGTTTCTTACGAACCTACAAGAGGTTGATTGGGGGGTTATATTGGGAAGGAATGAAAGTTGATACTAAGAAGTATGTGGAGGAATGTGTAGTTTGCCAACGAAATAAGTCCCTTGCGGTTGCTCCAACTGGGTTGTTACAGCCCCTTTGCATACCAGATAGAATCTGGGATGATATTACGATGGACTTTATCGAGGGGGCCAAAATCAGAAGGATATGATGTCATCTTTGTAGTGGTGGATCGATTGAGCAAGTATGCTCCTTTCCTAGCAATTAAACATCCGTTCACAGCGAAATCGGTAGCACTTACATTTATCAAAGAACTGGTGAAATTACATTGGTTTCCTCGTTCGATAATCTCTGATCGAGATAAAATCTTCATCAGCCACTTTTGGACTGAGCTACTTAAAATTCAGGGTACTCAGCTCCGTCGAAGTTCCGTGTATCACCCACAAACAAACGGCCAATCGAAGATGGTTAACAAATGTGTGGAGACATATCTTAGATGCTTTTGTAGTGAACGACCAAAGAAGTGGAATCAGTGGTTATGTTGAGCTAAAGTACTAGTATAACACCACCTTCCATAGCTCAATTAGGGTTACCCCTTTTCAAGCCGTTTATGGTCGCCTTCCACCTCCATTGATATCGTATGGGGAGCAACGATCTACCAACTCATCCTTGGATCAGCAACTTAGTGATCGGGATTCCGCCTTAAGGCTTCTGAAGGATCATTTGATCACAGCTCAAGAGAGAATGAAAAAATTCACAGATAAAAAGCGAAGAGAGGTCGAATACGATGTGGGTGATTGGGTCTTTCTGAAAATATGACCATATCGACAAGCCTCTTTGGCTAAGCAAAGAAATGAGAAGCTCACGCCTAAATTCTTTGGTCCCTACCAAATCAAGGAACATATAGGAAAAGTAGTATACTGTCTGCAGCTACCACCTGAGGCGACAATCCACCCAATGTTCCATGTATCACAATTAAAGAAAGCAATTGGCGACAAGCATTTGGTGCAACCAAGCCCCCTGTTACTTACTGATGAATTTGAATGGGCTACTGAGTCAGATGATATCTTTGGGTATCAGAAGAACAAGCAGACAGGAACCACCAAGCTGTTGGTTAGCTGGAAAAATCTACCCGAGCATGAAGCCACTTGGGAACTGCTCGAGGACTTCCGCCGCCAGTTTTCGGACTTCCACCTTGAGGACAAGGTGTCTTTGACCCCAGAAGGTGATGTTAGGCCACCAATCATGATCCAATATGAGAGAAGGGGCAAGAAGGGGAATTTACCTTCTACAAGTTAGTTACAAGGGGTTGGGGGACCACTAATGAATTGTATATACGTAGGGAAGGGACGAGAGATTGGGGGAGGTTTTTGTTATGTTGCTTTAGTAAGCTCATAGAGGGAGGAGAGCTTACCAACCCTCTCGAATAGGTTGGGATCATTTTGTATTGCCTAAGGGCATTTCTTCCTCTGTTCATATCAATACAAGTAAGGGAATACCTTACATTTATTAAGACACTCCTTAGTGATCAGGAATCTATCTAGGAGAGATAAATATTGAGTGGGGCCAAAACTAGACCAAGTAAAACAACCATTCTGTATAGGGATGTCAATCAACTGATAATTGGAAATCTAGTGATTAAATGCATTCATGCTTCTACTGATAGAGTGGTCATGAGATTTTTCCCAAGTCCAGCAAGTAACATTAAAATCTCCACCAATAATCCAGCGACCGCCCCCTAATCCAATCACATCATTCAATTCTTGCCAATAATCTTCAGAAAATTCATTCCCAGAGGGCCAGATGAGCCATAGATTGCCGTGAGCCAAAAAGAAAAGCCATCAGTCAATAAAATATGAATGGAAAGAGTATACAAACCCTGTATTACTTCAATAATAGTAAAAGCAAGTTCATTCCATAACATAAGTATGCCTCCAACAGAATCAATGGCGTCAAGAGCTGTCCAGCCAATATGAGAGGAGCTCCAAATAGATTTTATCAACTGATGATCAACATACGATAATTTAGTCTCCTATAGGAGAACAATACCATGATTGTGTTTAGGATGGTTTTCTTAACCATGGCCTATTTTTTCCATGATCCTAGGCCTTTCACGTTCCAAGTCATAAATTTTATATACTACTGTTTTCACCCTCCAATAAAGCCAAGGTGGTTGATTATCATAGTGAACTGTGGTTTTCAGGTTTTTTAATTCCCAATTCAATCGATTTTTCTTTCCATTTGTAGTGTGAGCTTTAGTGGGTTTGTTGGATGGAGGTAAAGGTGGAATTGCCATAATGCAAAGTCCATGCTCAATGAGATAGTTAGCTATGTCCCTTAATCTGATAGGTATTAATGATGTTGAAGACTGTTTATTGGGTGACAAAGGAGGTAAATCGATGGGGTCAATGGGTAGGACAATGTTTGGTGGCTACGGTTTTAGGTTTAAATCAATTGGAATTTTGGGGGGGGGGGAAGAATTTCGAGAGGCCGAATGGACTCGATGGAAGGCTCATCGCCAAAAACGGTTAAGTCAAATGGCTGTGGATGAAATTCTAGTTCATGGGCTATATGGTTTGAATTTAGGCTGGACAAGTAAGCTTCAGTATCGGAGGCCAGGAAGGGGAGATTGGGCTTGTTATGGGAAGTGGATTGAATGACCCCTGGTTTGAGAGTGGGCTTTTCGATGGAGGTCAGCAAATGGGCCTTCTTGGAATGACATGGTCGAAAGGGTTGGTTGAATGAGAGCAGGGGAAAGGGAATTGTTGGAACCTGTGAAAAAATTGGTAAGTGAAGGTGGTAAGGAAGGTTCCTTTAAAATCGAGAGATTGGTCAACAGGGTAAGATTTGGATTTTTTTGGAGAAAAATCGAAAGAATCATCGAGAATCAAGGGATGCTTACCTTTTGACACCAAATCAAATGAGGGAGAAACAGTAGCCATTGCATTAATTTCCAAATCCGTGATCTTCTCCGAAATCGCAATCTTCTCTTTGACTAATTCGTTGTTATTCAATTCCGTGATTTGCTCAAGGTTGTGATTGTGTTCCGTTCTGTTACCAATCGAGAGGCTTCTGATTTGAATGGTGATAACGTCGCCGATGAGGGATTCCGGCAACTAAATGATGGCTAGTATTAAGCCTGTCCGGTTTGAAATTACCTTCACCCAAGCAACAGTGAGATTCATGAATCGTTCAAAATGGTTTGATGTTTGAATAAAGCCGCCACAACTATTTCCAATGAATCTAAAAATAGGCTCTGTCCACAAATGAGGGGGAAGATCTATAATTTCAATGCATCCACCATGTAAGGCCACCATTCTATCCTGTGGATAAGAGGTATTAGATAAACCATAGAATTTAAGTTTATAACTCTTTACCATAACCCAACCAAGATCATTGCACAGTGATTGGGCCAATTGGGTGTTGTGAACATGAATCAAGGCTTTATTATCCATGAAGTGCTTGATCGAGCAACGGATTGAATAGAAATTTTGAATTGCATCTCTGATAAATGGCCAAGAATCCTGCTGACGAGAGCATTGCACCACCAAAATCTCATTCCAATCGTTTGAAATATCATGCCCAAGTGAAGAGATGTCTGGTTTATTTGATTTTTCCAGTTCATGGGTTGCTTGTTTTGGGTTCTGGACAGCCTCTTTGAAGGTTTTCTCCTTTGTATTGATTGGTTTGTGCGCCTCTGCTGAATAATCAGAGATAAGTGAGAAAAAAGAGAACCAACCTTGCCTTGGGTTAATTGAGTAACTTCAACATAGTAACCCAATTTGTTGCTCAATTTCTCAATCCAAAAAGTGCCATTGGCGCTCTAATGCTTCCTGAAGAACTTGAATGAGTATGGATCCCCATAGAGGGTGTCAAAAGACGATGCCATCCACTCTAGAGTGATCCATGGAAGAGGGATCGAATGGGAGGTGTGTTTTCCAAGTTCAATGATCAAGGCCTTGCTTCCTCTAGACAAGACATCGAAAGCAATGGTGAAAGTTTTCCAATCTATAAGGACAGATGTGGAATAATTCCATGGTGAAGGCTGTTTGATGTTGTCAGCTACCATGGTGGTCGTAGAAAGGGTGTAGGGGCTAGGTAGTCAGGGGAGGAGAGAGCCATATGAGTTTGATGTGTGTGCAAATATATCATCATCCACAAAGGCAGAGTGAAAAAGGAAGGAAGGGCAATCTAGATTAAAAGGAATATATTAAAAAGTTAAGATTTTGGAAGTTTCTCCCTAATTTGCCTCTAAATTTTCAAAATTGAACGATGATATGTAAAAAAAGTTAGAATGTAAAATTGTGCACCTCCCTTATGAAAATTTTGGTTCCGCCCTTATCATTCACATTCAATTGCTAATGATGTGTAACTTTCCATTAGTGTCAAACACATTTCAACATATTGACATTAAATATTAGGAATTTGCAGTACATCTAGAAATCATAATCTCAATAGAAATGTATTGAGTCATATGTTCAATGCAATCCTTAAAAAAAATCAAACAATTTTTTTTCCCATTCCTCTCAACAATTCAAAAACTCCATAAAAGTTTGACCATGAGAATATGAACATTTTACTACATCATTCAGTTCTCATAAAACAGAAGTTTTAAAAATAATAAAAGAAGGTAGATACAGTTCAAAACAAAGGGCATAATTATAAACTTCTCTTACGGAATGGAATGACCCAAAGAATTTTACAATTTTACAAAAAGTTAAACAAGTATTAAGCAACATAACTAAGAAACCAATTTAACAGACACAACCCTTCATTTTGGGGAATAGCAAACAAGGTTTTGAGTGGTGGTTTGCATGGTGAAGTAAAAAATACAACATTCACCACCTACTCTAACATGGTAAATGTTTTAAATAATGGAAGTGAGTGTGTTCATGCATAGGTACAGAACCACATGAGTTTTACAGCAATATTTTGCTAGGCATAATTGCAGAGCGCTTCTCTCACAATAATATTAGAGGACTGAAAAGAGAACTTCAGAACTGCAGATTAGGATGAACGTGCAAAAGAAAATGCAGAAAAAATTTCTTTTCTACTGGTTTCTACGAAAGGTATTAATGACTCTATGACAATTGACATTAAACAATGCAAAAAAAGAAAAGGCTTTATGGTACATCTTGTTGGAAAAATATTAGCAAACGCTAAGGAAAATACCTTTCTCCTTTCAGATGTGAGTTGAGGGAGAGCCAACCGTATGACTTCTCCATCATTGTTTGGAGTCAATCCCAAGTCAGAGTTTACTATGGCCTTCTCTATTGACTTTAAGCTGAAGATGATGACTCGTTAAGAGTTAATGCTGATTGCCAAGAGACAATATACAAATGCATTACACTGTACAGCTGGATGACGTCATACTATAGCTAATAATAATAGGATGGTTATGTCCACAGCAGTTTCAACCAATGAAGCCCAAGACTCAAGATTAGAGAAGATCTAAAAGTGCCAAAAAATTGCCTGCCCGTGTGAAACCTTTTATTTGGAAAAAACAGGAATTACAATGACAAAATTCTGAAGCCTTAATAGGTTCCTAAAACAAAAGCAAGATAAGAATAGTAATGCGTACAGGTTTCGAATGAATAAAAGATTGAGGAAGATCCTCAATATTCAAGGGTTCATGGTAAAAGGTATGGTGATCGAAGAAAACTTGTCCTTTTATATATACCACTTCATGATTCTAAAATAACAGGAATTTGGAAAAGCTCAATCCGCATAGTGCTTGTTTTCTATAAGGCAAAGGGTACACCAAATAACCAACATATCCTAAAAGGTTTCCAAATATATTCCACTCAGCCAACCCAACAGGCACATCAAATACCTGGATTTATCATATGGCTGGACCAAGAGAGAGCTTGCATCAGGTGTAGTAATTTGGGCAATGCTCTTCAGGCTAACTGGACTGCCGTAATACTCCACCTGAAAAATCATGAAAGCGGCAAAGACAATTTTGTATGGTTGACATATTATTGGCATGATACCCATCTGAGATTTGAAAAAAAAAAAAAAAAAAGGTTCTAACGACCTGAATTTAAGAATTGCCAATACCTCAATCTTATCGAGCATGGCAGGGTTTGCTCTCCCAGTCCTTATTGAGTTGAAATTAGACCGAACAGTATCGATAGTCTTTTCCATCCTTGCTCTCTGGAAAGAAATTGGATGGTTATTCGCACAATTTTTCCTAAGGTTAGATTACTTTGTTAAAAGACACAGCAACTTGCCAAACCAATGATCGTAGAAACTTACTACATCTTTCTCAATCAATGTTTTCTCCGCTTCAATTTCTTCGATAGTAGCAGCCTTCACGACTCCTCTTCTAAAAAATTTTCATAGCCAAAAAGAGGGGGAGAAGAATATCAACACAACTGAAAAGCCACCACAATCAACTTCACGTAGCAATAAGGCAATGACCAATCCAAATATGCAAAATGCTTGTATGTTTATCAGACGGCCGCTCCATATTACCACTTGTCAAAGGGTGTTCAATTTACACCAATTCACATGGCACAACGCGGGCAAAAGTAAATGAAATAAAATAAATGGTCTTGCCTGTTTTTCAACAGATTCCCAGAAACAAAGAGTTGGGTAGAAAGCATTAGGGCATGCGAGTTGAGGCTGACGTAGTTCGAAGCTGACTTCCATGAAGAAAGATGCACCGTACTCGAGCCGCATTTCACGCAATTCGATCCTGCATTATAATCTAGAAGGCGAGCCAAATCAATAAAACAAAGTAAGAGAAAGCAATTTGGGTTGAAGATTGACGTACCTCGGAATGAGAGGAGAGCTTTGGGAGGGGGGTTTTGGTTGGGTTGGAAGACGGAACGGACAGAGGTGGTGGTGGAGAAAGGCGTCGCCATGAAAACCTAAATGAATGAACTGAAGATGATACGGGGGAAATGGTTACAAGTTCAGAAGTAGAACATGGCTGGCTGGGCCAAATTCCAATCGTTGACAACAAAGCGAGGAGTTGTGTGGATAAGAAACTGAATTCTGAACAACTTTTTGTATCAACGAGGGCTGTTTGGGTGCGATGAATACAGTAATCTGCGAGTGGATAGGCCTCTACTAGATAAAGATTAGATATGAAAAAGTAAAACGCCTCGAGAGTCGAGACAGGGGAGGGACAAGGCAATAAAGTGCTTTTTTTTTTTTTTTTGTCCTTTTTTCATGCTATTGAATTGTATTATTTAAATCGAGGAATGAGAAACGAGCACAATAAAAGAAAAGAAAAGAACGTTGAGTTGTTTCTTTGTACTACTCGCTCACAGTGACAGTCGGACTTAACTCGCTATCTATCCAGTCTATCCACAATTTCTTTTATCTAGTCTGGGAAGCCATGGGGTTGGCGATGTTGTGGATCTGGACAATGGCGCTGTTTGCAGTGTCGGTGGCTGCTACCGTTCATAAAGTCGGCGACTCTGCTGGGTGGACGACTCTCGTCCCCGTCGATTATGCCAAATGGGCTTTATCTAAGCACTTCCATGTCGGCGACTCGCTTTGTAAGCTCTTCTTTCTCTCTAATTTCTCTAGATCTCCTTCATAACATAATTTGGTTTGAGATTAAATTGGGAATTATATTATATTATTAATTGGACGCAGCGCAGTGTTTCATACAACAACAAGTTCCACAACGTGCTGCAAGTGAACAAACAGCAGTATGATTCGTGCAACTCGTCTTCTCCGGCTGCTTCTTACAACTCCGGCACCGACTCCATCATAATAAAGAGGCCTGGAACCTTCTACTTCCTGTGCGGCTTTCCAGGTCACTGCCAAGTGGGTCAGAAGGTGGAAATCAAGGTCACCTCAGGTTCCTCCGGCCCAAGCCCAGGCCCAAGCCCAAGCCCACTTACCAACGGGCCCTTCTTACCTTCCGCTCCCGCCCCAAACGCTGCCTGGCCCTCAACTCATCGTCATCTCCCCCACTTCTCTCTCTTCTGCTTCGCCCTGCTTGCATATTTCAGTTTTTGAATTTCAATGCTTGCTTTCTATCAACTTCTATAGACTAATTACTACTACTACTACTCTAAATATTGGACCTCTGATGTTATGGCCTTATCTTATAATGTTGTTGTTTAATTTGTACTGTCGTATAATATTGACCATCGCCCCTTCTCTTCTTTATATTTTTTTACCTACTTCATTGTGCATGTTCAATTTTCATATTTACATCATATATATCAAACTTTCATTTTTAAATTCTACTCAAACATAAATTCCCATGCTAAAGTCACTTTTGTTGAATGCGTTATTAAGGTTAATTCTTTTCTGCTCAAGGCACATGTAACTTCTTTTTTTTTCCTTTCTTTTGAGATAAAAGGCACTAGTAAAGTAACCCTGCACAAAGGTTTTAATTGTATGATGAGTGTAAGGAGTAAATTTACATGATCTATGTGTGTCATCCATCCTCATTATTCATTGGTAGATTTTTTTCTTTCAAAATGTAATAACTATCGCAATTTTTCTGTTAGATAAGTTTTCTACATTATTGTACATATTCTACTTGATTCTCATCAATTATTTGAGGCGTGTATCTATCTGAAATACAAAAGCTTTGTGGTTTTTATTTCTTCTTGTAATCTTCTAACTTAATTATTTACCTACGACCTCACTCTTTTGTAAAGATCAATAGAATTAGGCAACTACAATAGTATAACTTTAGAATTTAGATAATTAAAGCATAAATATGATTTATCCTTGCATTTTTTTTTCCATTTTACTTTATTCTTGCTACCTTCAAACAATTCAATACATTTTTTATAACTTTTAATATATTTTAGGAAAATTGTAATGAATGTCAAAATTGTTTGCCATATTTGCAAATATATCGCACTAATAAATAATTTGCACATATGACCATTTTTTTCAAATTTTCGCTTGTCTATTGAAATATTTTTTGTAATTTCTTTTTTTAGACCTTTCTATCAATGATAGTAGTCTATCGATATCGGTGATAGACCTCTATCACTGATAGACCATCTTTACGTCTATCACTAATAGGTGTTTATCATTAATAGACCATTTTTATGTCTATTGCTGAAAAATAACTTTTGTGTCTATTGTCGATAGACCATTAATATGTCTATCAGTGATAGTTTTCTATTATTGATAAATTATTTTTATATTTATCAGCGACCATTTCTACATGCTTGATACAATATTTTTGACTTTTCACATGTGTTTAATCTTGTTGGGCTTAAAATTGTGCCATATTTGTAAACACTTTTAGATTGTGCTAAATTTGCTATTCTTTTGTGTTAGATTGTCATATGTGCAATTGCTCCAAATATGAATGTCATTTTATTATTATTTCGAGTATACCATCAATATATCAAATATCAATCAGATTCATTGGAGATAAACACATGGGTGCATAATTTTAGTAATATTTTGAGTATATTAATCAGCATTCTGTTGGGATTTATGCCCTCAAGCCTCGCAATTAATAATTTATTTAATAATTAATAATAATTTTGATTATTTTATTTGCAATCTAATATTATCCATTATGTGAAAAATCCAAGGTTATTAGTGTAATCTTGAACAGTATGTGGTTGACATACGAGAGGATCATGTTCAAGAAATAACCTAAAGGGTCATAGTATATAGATAAGGTTGGGTACTTTATCTTGGTAACACTATTGATACGGCCCACTTTGTAATAATTACAAATGATTTGATCCAAATCATTCATGTGGAGACATGTGAGTGGGGGTATCTTATACAATGAGTTTGTATAAGACTGGACCACGAAATATTTAATCTCTCTTTATAAATCCGTTAATTGAGAAGATTAATATTTCATCAGGATGATCATATGCGACTCGATCTTAATCCTGAGTGAGTTATGAACTCATGTCTGTGAGGGCTTGTCCTTTGATTTGCATGGGTGAGAGTGGCTTTTGTAGCCGATTCAATATGCCTACCATTTTGGGAACTTGACCAAATAGGGAGCTGGGAACATAATCTCACAAGATGGAATTCACTTCTTCCCATATAGGATAAGTAGATGAGTAGTTCCCTTAAGTGCTGATTTCGGGACTTGAACAATGGGGCCCCACCCTCTCATTGACCCGAGAGGGACTTAGTTTATAATTATATTATAAACAATTTGTTCATTAGAGGATCAGTGGTACTTAAGGTGTAAGATGTAATTATAGGGGTAAAACGGACTTTTGACCCAGCTGTAATTACGAACAACTCGTGAAGGATCGACTTGCATGTAGTGATTATATCAATGGACACAACTTGTCCTACAGTGCATAAGAGTGCAACTTTAGGTCTATAGTGGAGTGACCCTATAGTTAATGAATGAAAATTGATTAATTAAAGAGTTTAATTGATTAATTTTGTATCATTGGAGCTTATAATCTGTAGGTCCATAAGGTCCCCTTGCTAGCTCATAGTAACACTAAAAGATCAATGTAGTTGAAAGAAAATTTTGAAATGTTCAAATTAATATTTAATATAAAAGAGGAAAATATATTTATTGTATTTGATACATTAAATATTAAAAGTTGAAATGTTCAAATTTAATATTTAATTTGAAGTGTTCAAATTAATATTTAATATATTAGATATATTAAATATAAAAGAGGAAAATATATTTATTGTATTTGATACATTAAATATTAAAATAATTAATGTATATTTGATATATTAAGTAAAAGATATTTATAGAATTTGAATAAGATTCAAATAAATAAATATCGTAGGAGATTTGAATGAGATTCAAATAAATACAATATATATTTTAATATATTAGATATTAAAATATAATATTTTAATTATGGCAAAGATTTTTCCTTGGTCACTATAAATAGGACCTTTGGGTTGAGCCATTCTACACAACACACTCCTCAATAGAGAGAATTATATAATTCTCTCTAGACCTCTTTCTCTCCAATCCTTTGGGGATTTTCTTTCAAGAGGCTCCCACAAGCCTTGGTCCTGTGTTCTAGTCATAGCCAGGAAGACTTTGTGGAAAATATAAAGATCCGCCAGAATATTCTACATAATATTATTTTCAAGGTATTTATTGCTTAACCTTTTTATTTTAGTTTAATTTTAAATAAATCAAAGACGATTCATATGCTTCCGCTGTGGGTTTAATTCGATTATTCCCTTCACATTCATTTGAGGTAAACAATCTTATTAATATTTCGAGTATATCATCAATATATCAAATTGATATCAGCATTCATTTGAGGTAAAACATGAATGTATCATTTTAGTAATATTTTGAGTGTATCAACAGTATATAAGACATCAGTCAACTTTCATTTGAGGTAAAACATGAGTGTATCATTTTAGTAATATTTTAAATATATCGATAACATATCAGACATCAATCAACATTCATTTGAGGTAAACATGTGGGTGTATCATTTTAGTTATATTTTGAGTATATCAACAATATATATTAAATATCAATCAATACTCATTGGAGGTAAAATTTGGGTGTATCATTTTATTAATATTTCGAGTATATCAGCATTATATCATACATTAATCATAATTCATTTGAGGTAAAACATGAGTATCATTTTAGTAATATTTTGAGTTTATCGGTAGTATATCAGACATCATTCAACATTAATTTAAGGCAAACACATGAGTGTATCATTTTAGTGGTATTTTGAGTATATCAGCAGTATATCAAATATCAACCAAGATTCATTTGAGTTAAGCACATAGGTGTATCATTTTATTAATATTTCGAGTATATATATTAGAAGTATATCAAACATCAATAAGTATTGATTTGAGGCAAACACATGAGTGTATCATTTTAGTAGTATTTTGAGTATATCAGACATCAAGCACTTGAGTTCAAACATGGGTGTATCATTTTATTAATATTTCGAGTATATATATTAGAAGTATATCAGACATCAAGGACTTTTTAGGCTTTTCTTATAGGTTGGGCTAATGTCGTGCTATATTTGCAAATGGTTTTAAAATGTGATGAATTGGAGGAGAAAATGATTGTGTTCATCGATGAAGTACTTCAACAAAGTTATCATACATGAGTGTATCATTCTATGAAATTTTCAAGTACATCAGTAGGCTATCAAACATGGGTGTATCATTCCATCAATTTTAAAGTACATCAACAGTCTATTAGACATGAGTCTATCATTCTATGAAATTTTCAAGTACATCAACAAGCTATCAAATATAGGTGTGTGTATTATTCTATCAAACTTTCATGTACATCAATAGGTTATCAGACATGGGTGTATCATTCTATCAAAATTTCATGCACATCATAATGCTATCAAATATGGGTGTATCACTCTATCAAATTAAAGTACATCAACAGGTTATCAAACATGAGGTTAGAGAGAGAAATCGATGATGATTTAGGGAGAAAGGGAGAGAAATCAATGAAGAACGATGAGATGAAGGGAGAGAATTCAGGCAATGGCAATTAGGGCTAAGATCCTGGAATGTGGCAGGAAAATCGTGGGATGAAATTAAATTAGGGTTGAAATGGGCATCTATTGGAATGATCAATTTTTTAGTCTTTTTACATGACCTGAAATTAGTTTGTGTCATATTTGTAATTTCTTGTCGTTTGTGTCATATCTGCCATTAATTTGGGCCAAATTGCTATCTGGGCAACCATCCCTAATATATTTTATTAAGTAATTCCTAAATGTTTAACATTAGCATTGATATGACACCATATCAATACTCACATGCATTATGTCAGCTCACTAACAATTGTTAGTATTAGTTTGTAACTTAATTATCAACTTGAGCATATTCAATGGTTAAAGTGTTATAATCTCGACCAAAATGTTAGATGTTTGAATTTCGACTCTCATATCTCTTGTTGAATTAAAAACAAAAAGTATGTAATTTAATTAAGTGTGGAAACTAAATTATCTAGCATTAGAAAGAAAAGAGAAAGTAGAAAATTATGGGAGATTAATGAAAATGTTTTAGTTTTAGTTTTATTTGTAGATATTTTGTATAAGAAAAATTAAAATATCATTTGATCCCTCATTTTAGGTTTGTATTTTATAATGTCAAAATAAATATTTAAATAACAGAAGTAGAAATTACAACACTTACTCAAAAATTAAGTTCAATTCTGAATTCAAATCCCAAGGAATTCAAAGATCAACTAACTCCAATAAGAAATTACAAAGAAAGATGAGGAAAACAATGACTAAATATTCTGAACTTTCAATAATAGAACAGAGAATTACAATAAACGAAGAAACATAAACGAAATTACACTAAAACTCTTCCCTCTCAGCTCAATCGAACAAAGATTTGCTCTTAACCACTACCAACATTCGTTGTCGTGGGATTGAAGAGAGTTTAGAGATTGGAATATAACAGAATTACAGCAGCAACTGACGAAAATAAAAACTATAGTCGGTGAAGAAAACCCAAAAATAAATAAAAACGAAAATCTTCCAAAATCGAGCTCTCTTCTTTGGCTTCTTCTTCAATCTTTATAGAGACTTCATGCTAGGGTTTCCCTCTTGGTTGATAGACAATCACATCTCATAATCTAGCTGAAATCATGGGTAATTCTCACTCAAAATCTCGAAATGTGCGTTTTTCCTTACTTTCCAAATTTGTCATATGCAATTGCAATGCTATTGTATTCCTGCATTAAAACATTAAGTAAGTGTGAATTTTTTTCTTCTTTTGTTTTATTTTCTCAACTTACTTAATTTAAAAGTCTTCTAACAATAATGTGATTAAATTTAACCACTTTTCTATTTTTCATCAAATAATATGAATAAAAATCACAAGTATAACCAAGTTTAAAGGCCAAATAATCCTCATGAATGAGAATTAGCAATATTCCTTCGCCATCATCTTCATGAGGGATTGAAAATATAATACCTTACGGTAAAAGATCCTTACAACTTATGGCAAAGTTTGAAAGAAAGGTATGATCATAAAAAAATTGTTATTCTTTCAAAAGCTCGTTATGATTGGATGCACCTGAGGTTGCAAAATTTTAAATCAGTAAGAGAGTATAATTCCACATTATTCAAAATTAGTTCAAAATTGAAGTTATGTGGAGAGAAAATCACTGATGAAGATATGTTAGAAAAGACATTCTCAACTTTCCATGTCTTAAATATGCTCATGCAGCAGCAATATCGAGAGAAATGGTTTAAAAGATATTATGAACTTATTTCATGTCTTATTGTGGTTGAACAAAATAATGAGCTATTGATGAAAAATCATGAATCTCAACCAACTAGAGCAACACCATTCCCTGAAGCAAATGTTGTAATGTCTAATAATTGTGGTCGTGGTCGAGGTCGTGACCGCAGTAGAGAAAGAAATAATAATTCATTTCGTGGTGGTTGTCATTCAAAATTTAAGAAAATCACAAATAATGATGATCATAAAGAAAAATTTTTCTCAATGAAATAGTTCTAAAAGTGCTAAAAAGAAATGTTTTCAATGTGGCATGAAAAGACATTGGTTTCGCTCCTGTCATATGCCTAAGCACTTAGTAGACCTCTATCAAGCATCATTGAAGGAGAAAGGAAAACATGTTGAAGCAAACTTCACATTTCAAAAAGATTATGTATTTGACCCCTTTCAACATGATACATTTAAATGTTGCTGACTTCTTTGAATCTCCTAAAGAGATAATTGATGCAATACAACATGTATAACACGAATCAAAGGAGGATATATTACAGGAGATAGAACGAAACATATCTCACCGAAGCTCTTTTACACCCATGATCTTGAAGAAAATGGTGAAATCACAGTTCAACAAATTTCTTCAAAAGATAACCTAGCAAACATGGTAGATATCCATTGGATTACTTGAAGTCTACATTGGATTACTTGGAGCCTACTTTAATTATTTGAAGTTTACTCACTTGGAACACTATAAATGTGTGTAGTATGAAGGTTTTAAACAAGAAAGATATACCAAAATAAATAATTCACTTGGCAATAAGAAATCTATCTACTTTGCTCTATTTTCTCCATTGTCTTCTTGTGTTTTTAAGTTGTTATTGTTCCCAACAAATGTTATCTTTTTTTACCTTTTTATTAATAGCCAAAAATGTATATATAATTTTATGACTTGAAGATAAGAAAAACATATTTTAAACTAACTCGTATTACAATTTAAGAAATTAGTATTTAAAAAGGTTAACGTATTAAAAAAATTGATTTTCAAATTAATCATATTCAAAGTAAAAAGATAAACGATTTCTCATTCCAAACTTAATAAAATAAAATTATTACAATAATTAACATAAATATATAGTAATCTGAACAAAAGTATATATAATATTCATTTTGAATGGTATTAAAAAATATATATTCATTTTGAATTTAATTATTTTAAAATAGCATAAATATTTGATATTTTATTTTTAACTTAGTTATTTTAAAACTTCAAAGAATATATTATTTTCAAATTAATCAAACTTTAGATAATCCATTACATTGATTAGTTAGAAAAATAAAATCTTAAATAATACAAAAAAAATTTACTAATCTTAAAAAAAAAAAATTAATTAAAATTTTAAAGTTGACGGAAACAAATTTTAACAAAATTGTAAAATATTCATAAAATAATATAATTTAAAATCTTAATTTTAGGACTGGCGAAAACAAATCTATATTATTTCTAGAATTGAGAGAATAAAAACATAAAAATCTTGAAGTTTATTTGAATCCCTTTAAATTAATGGATTGAAATCTTTTCGAATCACATGTATATTTAAAAAAAGTATTGTAAGACTTTCTTTTATTTGAAAACTATCCAAGGCAAATGAATAATTAATATGAGAGATATTGAAAAAAGAATGTATGGGTATTTTGTTCAAATTTATTTTTTTTAAGAAATTTATAAAATATACATAAATTAATAAAAACAAAAATTCTCAATCTTAGAATTTATGAGAAGAAATTCTTGATAATTAAAATTTGAGAAATTGTACAAAAAAAACTATACAAAAAAAAAAAGCTAAAATCAACTCAAACTTCATAACTCTATGTTTAACAAATCTACACCCCAAACACAGACTTCTACTCCCTGCAATTTCTTGTCCCAAACACAGACTTTCTAACTCCAGACTAAACAACTTTGCACTCCAAACACAGACTTTCTAACTTTCTAAACTTACTAACTTCTACTATATGCAACTCATTGTCCCAAATAACCCCTTAGTCTTTGTTGAGGAGGAGGATTTCCAAAAGTGCAACCAAAATTGTCCTATGTTAGATAAAAAGTAAAAAAAAAAAAAAAAGTTGAGAGTTAAAAGTGGAGAAGGTTTGTGTTGAAAAGGCAAGAGAAATTAAAAAGGAATTGGATGAAGAGAAGAGTAGGAGTGGGGTGGGGGTGGTTGGTTTGGTTGATTGTAAAACCATACGGGCTGTAGCAGCAGATTGCCAGTAGATCATGTCACTATGCACGTGAGAGCATGTGGTACACATACGGGTGTGAGGTTCAGTTGAGTAAATTATATTAAAACCCTAAATATATATTTTAAAGCCTAAACATAACAAACGTTTGTTATGTTGATTTTTTTTTTTTTTTAAATTATCCTTTTCTCATAGTTCAATGTAAAAATTGGCTGACAATAAATTTGTGTGACATGCTGAGTGAGCTAATAAAAATTTAAAACATCAATTTTTGTCAACAAATTTTAGACTTTTTTTTTAAAAAAGTGATCTAGTTTCTACTCTAAATTTTTGTCAACAAATTTTAACATTCACCAACAAACAAGAAAGATATATTTGAAAATTTTTAAAACACAAGGGACTAATGTGAGACTTTTTTAAACGACAGAGATTGAATTGAGATAACACTCCAAATTTAGAGACTAAATTATATATTTAACCTATTTAAAAAGAAAAAAGAAAAATACTTCCATCTTAACGGAATAGTAAGAAACTTTTTTAAATAAAGAAAAATACTTCCATCTTAACGGAAGAGTAAGAAACTTTTTGCTGTCCTAGACCTTTTTTTTTTCCAAGAAAATACATACCCATAAAAAGGTAGTAGCTCAATTAGTAGTGGGTTGCCTAATCAACGGGGGAGTATTGCTTATCCAATCCAAAGGTATAGACATATACCTCTCTTGTTGGTACTGTGAAAGAAAGATTTTGATAAAACAGAAAGATAAAGATTGAAAAATACCCAGGGAGATTATGGCCAAATGCACACAGGAATCTTATTGATTGAAACAGAATTTATACAATAAAAGAAGACCAAAAATAGTAAATGCAGGAAATAAGGAAACAACTTGCTAACCCACTAACCACTTACAGTACTGGCAACAGAATAGGAAATAAGTTACAACAGTTCATTGACTAAATCAAAACACTAAAAAGACGGCAGCAGGAGTTTTAGTGAGATATCTTAGTGAGATATCTTAACATTCCCCCTCAAACGAGAGGGTGATGCAATCACACCAAGTTTGTTCCTCAAGTCAGTGAAACGTGTTTCTGTCAATGGCTTGGTGAGTCCATCTGCGAGTTGATCTGCAGAAGATACATAACGAACATCTAGAGCCTTAGCAAGGACTTTGTCTCGAACAAAATGGACATCAATTTCAACATGTTTGTTGCGAGAGTGGAACACAGGGTTTGCAGCCAAAGACAAGGCACTGATGTTATCGCACCATACAACAGGAACTGTGTTATTTTGCTGTCCAATTTCAGTTAAAAAAGATTGAATCCAACTCACTTCAGCTGCAACATGTGCAAGGGACCTGTATTCAGATTCAGTGCTCGACCTTGCTACCACATGTTGTTTTTTCGAAGACCAAGACACTAGGGCATTACCAAGAAAAACACAATGAGCTGCTATGGATTTTCTATCATCGAGATTACAGGCCCAGTCTGCATCAGAGAAGGCAACAATATCCACTGTGGTTGATCGAGGAATACACAACCCGTGATGAAGAGTTCCTTTGAGATACCTGAGAATTCTTTTCACTGCTTGCCAGTGAACATCAGTAGGTTGTTGAAGAAACTGACTGAGCTTATTTATGATATAGGAGAGTTCAGGCCTAGTGTGTGTTAAATATTGTAATGCTCCAATGGCACTACGGTAAATTGTGGGATTTGACAAAGCTTCCCCGTCATGTATTGATAAGTGTCGTCCAGTAACGGCAGGAGTTGGGCAAGGCTTCACATGGAACATTCCCAATTTCTCCAGCAAATCCAAAACATATTTAGTTTGATTCAAATAGAAACCATTTTTGTCACGATACACTTCTATACCAAGGAAGTAAGATAGTGCACCAAGATCTTTCAAGGAGAATTCTTTGTTTAATTTGTTCACAAATTGCTTGATAAAGTTTTCATTATCTCCAGTAACTAAGATATCATCGACATAGATCAACACATATATCTTCATAGTGGCAGTAACATAGAAGAACAAAGAAGTGTCTGACCTTGAATTTTGGAAACCCCAACCAACCATCACTTGTTTGAGTCTCTCATACCAAGCCCTTGGAGCTTGTTTCAATCCATAGAGTGCTTTATTTAACTTGCATACATAGTTAGGCCATTTGGAATCAACAAAGCCCTCTGGTTGTGACATGTACACATTCTCTTCCAAATGCCCATTCAAAAAGGCATTATTTATGTCAAGTTGTCGCACAGACCAATCATAGTTAGCAGCCAAAGCAAGAACAATTCGAATTGTTGAGGATTTCACAACTGGACTAAAGGTTTCGGTGAAGTCAATACCTGGATTTTGGTGAAATCCTTTTGCAACCAGCCTTGCTTTATGTTTCTGAATTGTGCCATCTGTGTTTTGCTTGAGTTTGAACACCCATCTACACCCTACAAGATTGTAAGTTGTATCAGGAGGAACAAGTGTCCAAGTTTGATTCTGCTCAAGGGCTGTCATTTCAGTTTGCATAGCTTTCTTCCATTCATCTGATTGTAATGCCTCTTTGACAGACCTAGGTTTTATATTGAACAAAAGCTTGAAAGGCTTCCCCTTTGTGTTTAAGGGGATAGATGTGAGTGAGTCTAGAAAAATTATCCACAAAGCTGATATAAAATCTAAAACCTGAGGTAGAAACTATAGGTGATGGCCCCAAAGATCACAACACACAAGCTCAAGTGGTTTATTAGTAAAAGAGATGGAATTTTTAAAGGATAGAGTATGAGATTTGCCATATTGACATGCATCACAAAAGTGTGAACTTTTATTACCAAGAGCAGTAACCTTTATATTTTGCAAAACAAGGGACATAACTTTTCCAGAAGGATGACCCAACCTTTGATGCCATACCTCTTTGGAGACTCTAGATTGACTCGAATAAGAAGAAGAAGCAACATACGTATTTACAACACGCTTGGTACTGGAAGTAAAAGGACTAAAATTAGACACTGACTTTAAAGACTGCTCTTGCTTGGTGGATGTTGGAAAATTCTGATTCAGGCTGAACTTTGGCTTTCCAAGGGGAAGATCAAGTTGGTAGAGCCCATTTTTAAGAGTCCCGTGCAGCAGTACCTTCCTTGTTGCATTGTCCTTAATCAAACAATAATCAGAATGGAATTCAATAAAGCATTTGTTGTCAGTAGTAAATCTAGCAACACTTAGCAGGTTCTTTTTTATCAAAGGAACATGCAATATATTGTTTAAAGAGAGATTTGTGAGAGGACTAGGTATGTGATTGTGTCCAATATGTGATATTTTTAAATGATGACCATTACCAACAATTACTCCAGTCTTACCATTGTACTCAATTGTGCCATTTAGGTTACCCAAGTCTGCTGTCATGTGGTTTGTAGCTCCACTGTCAGCCAACCAATGTGCATCAGCCACCACTTCTGGAGTTGCAAGGTATGCTGAATTTCTACTTCCAGATTCTTGATTTGAGGAGGATGACCCTCCAACATAAAGGCCTGCAAACTCACGGTTGAACCTTTTGTAACATACAGCTGCTGCATGTCCATACTTACCACAAAGTTGGCAAGTTGGTTTGGATGAGCCAGATTTTTGGCCATTGTTTCTTCCTCTGCCTCTACCCCTTTCATATCCTCGAGAGCTTCTTGTCTGTTGCTGATTGGATTGTCTATTGTTGGCAGCTTCTTGTCTGTTATAGGCATAATGGACACTTGCATTTTCTACACTTTCACGTAGACTAACAACATTTAGTCTTCCTAGAGTATTTTCAAAAGAGAGTAAAATAGAATGCAGTTCATGCCAAGTAATTGAGTCTTTGCCTTCAATTTGACAAACAATTGGTATATATTCAGCTTCTAGACCAGCCAACACACATGACATCAAATAATTAGATGTTACCGGTTCTCCAGCAAGTTTTAGACTTTCTGAGGTCTGTTTCATGAAGGTTAGATACTCTTGCATCATCATACTTCCCTTTTTGGTGGTTTGCAGTACTTTTCTAAGTTGAATTATGCGAGCTTTGCTTGCAGCTCCAAATAGCTCTTCTAGTGCACACCATACTTCTCGAGATGTCTTGAGTTCCACAACTTCAAATGCTATTGATGGAGTCATAGAGCCAAACAACCACCCTAGTAATGCTTGGTCTGTTGCTCTCCACTCTTCATATTCTGGATTGGCAATGAGTTGAGAGGGTCCTTCTTCTGTTTGTGTAATGGTCTCAGATGGTGGAGCTTCAGTTCCCAAAACAAACCCATCAACCTTTTGACCACGAAGGACCGCAAGAACCATCCCTCTCCATAATGAATAGTTTTTGTCATCTAGTTTAACAGTGAGAACTGTTCCAAGTGGATGACCAAAGGACGAGAAAATTGTTGGTGAAGCTTTCTGTTGAGCGGCAGCACTAGTGACTTATGGTGTAGCAGATGAATGTTCATCAGTTGCCATAGCATTTGCTGTCTGCTCTGATACCAAGAAAGATTTTGATAAAACAGAAAGATAAAGATTGAAAAATACCCAGGGAGATTATGGCCAAATGCACACAGGAATCTTATTGATTGAAACAGAATTTATACAATAAAAGAAGACCAAAAATAGTAAATGCAGGAAATAAGGAAACAACTTGCTAACCCACTAACCACTTACAGTACTGGCAACAAAATAGGAAATAAGTTACAACAGTTCATTGACTAAATCAAAACACTAAAAAGACGGCAGCAGGAGTTTTAGTGAGATATCTTAGTGAGATATCTTAACAGTGAATGAGTGAATGTCTGTGTCTGTGTCTGTGTCTGTGCATCTTCTTCTTCTATGTGGGCTCTGAGATTCAGGTTGGAGCCTTTTGTAGTTGGGCCATGGGAGCTATTAAGACCCAGTTCAATTTATATTTATAATGGGTCAAAAGTGAGAGGCAGATCTGAATTGAGCTACTTGGATTGTAACCCAATTTGTAGGGTAATGTTCTAAAATGCCCAGGTGATAGACAGGTTCGAGATGGTTAAGAATCGACACTCACTACACTATTCACTAAGCAAGCAGACTAAAAAAACCTTTATTAAAATATCTCGATTCTCCAACGATTCATCGTCTCGCTGGGGGGGGCAACTGCAGCAGTTTATTGTAGCGCGGCAATGAGTGTTCATGTTCACCTCTCAGGGCTCTGCCTGCCCACCACTCGTGCAATCCCGCCGCACATTTTTTACTGTCGAAGCGCACCATCCCCAGCTTCTGTTTCTTCGCCGCAGCCCACAATCCAGGTAAAACCCATTCAAATTCTTAATTTTCATTCATCGCCTCAGTTCGCAAGATGGGCTTCTTAGTTTTCATTTCATGTACGAAGCACTTGGGTGGAAAATTTTATCTTTACAATTCGCGACTTGCACTCCAGCATTGTAGTTTCAATCTTCTATAATTCGTTCTTCTTTTCATATGAGCTGTATTATTATCATTAATTTCTTTAGAGGGAAAAAAAAAAAAACCTCGTCTTCTGGAACTTCTAGACGTTCGCACTTTTTTTTTATTAGCTTCTTATAGAACGTATGTTACAAATGTTTTAGATTGTTGGTGGTAAAACATCAAATTTCTTTGGAGATTCAAGCTCCAAAGGTACATCTAGAAGCGGCCTAGATGAGAGAGATTGGGTTGATTTTGAAACTGATTTGTATTACTGGACAAAGGCACTGCGTCCCGTTCAGGTATGGGAAAATAGTGCAAGAAGTTTCTTGATGAATAAATCTCGCAAGCTAAAGAATATATCTTTTCTTTTGCATTTTGTGCTGCAACTCGGCAGTGGTATCCTGGCCATATAGCAAAAACAGAAAAAGAGTTGAAGAATCAACTAAAGTTGATGGATGTCGTGATAGAGGTTCGAGATGCTAGAATACCCTTGTCTACAAGTCACCCACAGGTTTTGCATCCAAGTTCTGATTTTGTTCATTCCATTCATTATATTCTTGGTTCACAACTTTTCTGTTTTATGTATTTATTTATTTAACTTGAATGTTTTCAGTTCTTAATTGGATTAGTAGACATCCATAACTATTGATACCCCTACTATAGTGTCATAGAAGTGAGAAAAAAATGTCCGGAGGATGTAATTCTTTTGGCTAAAATACAGACTATTAGAGTTGCTTTTTAACTCACCACATTTTAGTGTATGTTGCACTGATTGTTTTTACTAAAGGCTGAAATGCTTTTCCTTTCACCTCTAAAAAGTTATCTGACCATGTTATTTTCTTTTATTTACAATTCATTCCTCATTTTCATGAATAGATGGATGCATGGCTTGGTACTAGGAGAAGAATATTGGTATTGAATAGAGAAGATATGATATCTTCAGAAGACCGGAATGCTTGGGCAGCTTATTTTACGAGACAGGGAATAAAAGTAGTCTTTTCGAATGGGCAACTTGGAATGGTATCTAAATACGTGAAATTCTTTCTGATTTCCTGACTTTGACATTGTAATAGTGGATAATGCTCTTATTTGGCATCTGTAGGGCACAATGAAGCTAGGGCGGTTGGCAAAGACATTAGCAGCAGATGTCAATGTCAAACGTAGAGCAAAAGGACTACTTCCTCGTGCGGTTTGTTGCATGAAATGACCAAATTCTAGTGCTTAAGCTTGTTTTTTTTAAGGTTTTTATATATCTAGAATTCTTTCTATGCCAAGTGTATATCTTCACATCATAAATGATTTTCGTTCTATTCAGACATAAACAGACATACAGATGCACCACAAAGACATTTAGCCTTAAACCTGAATGAAGCATATTATTAACTTGAAAGAAGATTATTTGGATAACTGCTTAGGCACCATGTCGCCGCTATTTGATATTTTTCTCTGCTATGCAATATGTGAAAATCATGGGGCAATATTGGGTTTATGCTTAATAGTAAATTGTAAATATTTTCAGAACATACCATAAACAACCTTAGTGATTATTGTTTAGGTTCGTGCTGGAATAGTTGGATATCCTAATGTTGGAAAATCATCTCTGATCAACCGCTTGTTGAAACGGCGAATGTGTCCAGCAGCGCCAAGACCAGGTGTCACTAGAGAATTGAGGTATGATTCCTTTTTTTGTATCTCAATATTGTTGACTAAGATGCAAAAGCTGGGAACGAGGGAGGGGAGTTGTTTGTATTTTGTAAAGCCATTTTTATTACATTTTTGGAAGATGGCATTGAATTGTTTTCTAAGTAGAGTTCATAGAGCTTGTTCAATAACTGTCTCCTTACTTCCATTCTCTTGTAAAAGGTGGGTTCGTTTTGGCAAAGATCTTGAGTTGCTTGATTCTCCTGGTATTATACCAATGCGGATTAGTGACCAGACAGCTGCAATAAAGCTTGCGATATGCGATGACATTGGAGAGAGATCCTACGATGCTGCTGATGTTGCTGCCATCCTTGTACAGATTCTGACCAAGCTTCCGTCAGTCGGTACTATGGAAATATTTTTATCTCTTACTAGTCATCTCTCTTGGTGGGACAGAAATATTTTACTTAGTTACATGATAGCCAAATCATTTATATTCACTGAGTTCATTGCTTGATGGAAAACTGCAACTCCTAAACTGCAGCATATGTTTGGTTGCACGTTTCAGGATGTTCACTCTCACCTGCTAAAACAGTCTGTTTCCTAATTGTTGATAAGTGACAATTTTTTTTGCAAATCTCCAGGTGTAGAATCACTTCAAAAGCGATACAAAGTTGATGCAGACGGTCAATGTGGTCACACGTATGATATTATATGGCTGATCAATAGTTTTATTTCTAGTTTATTATTGTGTGCGTGAAGCATCCTGATTTCTTGATGGGAAAAGCTCTACCTCTCTTTACTCTCATTCCACCTTGTCTCAACCTTGGGTTGAGTTCTTTCTTTTACCCTGAGGGATGGAATCTTTGACTCAATAATCTCTCTATGTATTAAAAAAATACTTATTTGCAGTCCAAAAATAATTCCTAGTAAATTGTTGGTGACAGATTTGTTCAAAAGTTAGCAGTCCAATTGTTCAATGGGGACAGTCATCAAGCAGCTTTCCGCATCTTATCAGATTTTCGCAAAGGAAAGTTTGGTTGGGTTGCTTTGGAGAGGCCTCCCAGATAATGCTGTTGGATGATGGTTTGCTTGGAGGTCAGAATTTCAGCTTCTCACTCTTACACAATTCGTACAAATGCTAAAGGCCACTTGGTGTAGTATTAGAAACTCTCAACAGATGAAAAAGCTTCACGATGTCTTATATCGCTTTCAACTTGCAGAGTTGTGGGCAGCACAAAATCGGAGTCTTTGATCATGAACGGCAAGGAATCTCACTGATTTGTGAAGCCATTGTTAACATGTAATATATGTTTTTATATTACTCGTGTAATTAAAATTCTCTCTTTGGTTAACTTGCATTGCATTTCTATCCCTAATGAAATTCATATTACTTTGCCATAAATATCTTTATCAGCTGGCCCTAAGTTCTATATATTGTACATGTTTAGGCATTTTATGATTCTGGGGAAACCGATGGATACATCTTCACTAGGAATGAATGAAAAGGGGGTATATCTTTCACAATTGTTTGGCGGAGTGAATAGGAGCCTTGGATATGCAGGCGATACAACTTTGGTTTCTTTTGTAAATGCAAAAATCAGCAATGGGGCAACAGAATTCAATTACTTCAATTCTGAATCACGTTATTTGGGTAAGTTGATAGAAGTGCAATAAATGAGAATACATGCACAAAAGTACTGTAAGATGGACAGTACAGTTTTGCACAATTATCCGAAGTATGGTCAAGCAGCTACTGGAACTTTTAGGGACTCAAGTATCTTGTCATCTAACTCAAATTTAATAGTTTTCTTGTCTCTACCAATCTTCACATACTCTTCAAATCGCTCCTTCAAATCTTCAGGAAGATTTGTGGTACCTTTCCACCCTAAAATATCCTGGGCTGCTCTTGGCTCCGCGTAGAAATGCTGCAGAAAACAATGGGTACCAATGTCATAAAGTTGATGTCAAACTTTTTTTTTAATCAACTTTTTTCTGAATCTTCTACGTTCATCCACCGAAGTACCAAAGAAACTACTTCATTTTACTCACCATATTCCTGAAAGGAAAAGCTTTCTTTGCATCAATCCCAACTGCTTTTGGATCATAATGCACAATGTTAACTGAACGGCCTGCTGCTTGAGCACATAGCTTGGCCATTCCATCAAGAGTCACGGCGCGATCACTTACGCAGTTGAATATGTTAGAGTGTGCTTTGTCTGGCTTCTCTACAGCCAGTGTCAACATAGAAGACAAGTCCCTGACATGAGCGATGTTTGTCAGCTGCATCCCGGAGCCTGGAATTGGAACCGGTCTGTCCCGGACAATTCCTGCATTGGGTATTTATCAAGTCCATGAGCTCATCAATCAAAGTTAGAATGTCTAAGTACATGACTTATTTAGAAAGATGTAGGCTCGTACGATCAAAGAACCACTCTTCACAATCTTTGTTGTTGCCGGATCCAATCATGTACTGCGGACGGAAAACAGCCCAGCTGCCGAAAACCTCTGCAATATATTCTTCAACACCAACATGACCAGCATCAGCTTTGACGGTATCCTGTCATAGTAATTATGCAGAATTATTAGCATTCTGAAAGTGTCTGCTTTATTGCCTGAGAAAATGTTTCTGATCTATCTACTATGCTGACAGGATCACATTGAAAGTGAAACATTTACCCCTTCAACATGAGGAGGCTCATCAGTTGGCTTATAAATTCCAGCACTGCTGATAAATAGAAACTGCTTCACACCAGAGCTCTTTGCCCAATCAATAACAGGCCTGTGTCAAAATATACGCCAAATGGCAGCTTAGATTGAATTTTTGTACAATTCTAGTTGATTTAAGGTTTCAGTCCCCTTACCTTATCGAAATCTCTGTAAAAAAATAGTAATCTACATGATTTAGTTTGTTTGACATGAATATCAGCCCTCGTAAACAGAGATTTCTTTTTTAAAGCTAAACTATGTTCCCTTTTTTTCTTGGGCGTCTTATGGATATGTTTAAAAGGTGGATTGGAATCAACGAAATAAGAAAGCTATCAAATTCTTAAATGTTCTATAGCATATACAAATAACAAACAATCCACAAGAAAGCGTTAGCAAAAGTAGTAAAATTCAGATTATGTTGCAGATGCTGAAGTCACAAACCTCACAGTATCAATATCCTTGCCATTGTTATCTAATACCACATCAAATGATGCTCCTGCCACAGCCTTTCCAACTTCTGCTGGATCCCCCCATACTGTCTTGCCTCCAGCACTCACAATTTCCTAAACAACATTTCAAAACGGAAGTATAGTTAAAGGATAATCCAAGAGATTCCCAATAAACACCACTCATTTCAAGTTCCCTGTCAGAGCAAATCATTAACAAAAAATCTTCTAAAAGGAAACTAACTGAGAATCTGTTAAATGGAGGCTTCCTCATCTTGTCAGAACTCTCTTCACCGACAGTCAGAATTGTGACTTCATGGCCGGAACCCAGAAGCTCTTTTGCAAAATAGAAGCCAATTACTGCATGTCCACCGCTATTTGTGTTCACAATCAAGACCTTCTTTTTCTCAGCAGCGCTAGCCCTGACACTGAAGGAGCAAACATTGGAGGGTCTGGAAGTGGAGGGGCAACAGAGAAAAGAATGGGAAATGGATAAAGAGGATGAAAGAGCAGAAGGGTGAGGGATTGGAGAGAGTGATAGACGAGGAAGACAAGGAGAAAAAGAAGGTGGAAGATGGATGGAGGGCTTAGAGGAGAAGAGGGAAGATGACGAAGCAAGAGCAGCCATGGAAACAACAAATATTTTGTGCTGGATCGTGTGGGATGAGAGCCAGATAGATATATGATAACGGCCAACCATTTGCAATGGCCCATATCCCACTTCGCAGAATGGGAAAAAAAAATGGTTGGACAAGTTTGCATTTGTTGTACTATAGTAAGATTCAATTTGAATATACCAAATTGGGTTCAAGTAAATTAATTAACATAAGTTGAATTAAGACTTATGAATTTCTTTTAATTTAGAATAATACTCCATGATGACCATATTAATTAAAGAGAGAATATGGTAGGTTTTAATAAATCTACACACTCCACATTTGTATTTGTCATATTAAAGATGGTAAAATGGTTGCCTCATTAAATTTGTCTAGTTCAGTTGTCTCTAATTTACCAAATGATATTTCCGACCCGTTTGGGTTTGAATTTAATATTTATGATATTGTGGGGTCCCACTTACGAGCGAGGAGCTGAGTGAAAACTGAAAAGCATTCTTCTCTTCATAAATAAAGCATTCAATAAAGTTAACCTGTTTTTATGATCTCATAAAATAATTGAAATTAATAATTCAGACGGATTCGGAACGTTGGTTTGGGTTGCCTCCCTCTTATTTAAATCTTCAGAATCTGCTTAAAGCCTCTTTTTTTAAGACTAGCCGTTGTGATCTTCTTTTTCCCTTCTTCTTCTCCTCTTTTCATCTTTCTCTTTCTCTAGCTTGGTTCTCCATCATCTTCACATCCCAACCAGGTTCTTCTTCTTCTTCTCTCTCTCTCGCTGTTTCAGTTAACTCGACTCGTGTGTTGTGTTGGGTCTTCTTTTTCTGATGCATTTTCTGCAATGATTTTAGGGATCGACGAGCTTCTTCATGGGTTCTTCGCCATTGTTCAGTCCCGCTTCAGATAAGCGTTTCTGGAGCTCCCTTCGTGGTAGAATAGACTCGCTTCTTGAGGAACGGAATGCCAAATCTTCAAATCTAGACCCTACCATGCCCGACCAATTAGTGAGTGCTTTTCTCTTCGAATTTTTCTTTTTTCGATCTAAGTCGAGCTCTAAAATTGATGGGTTTGTGTGGGGATAGAAGAACACCAGCAAATCGGAAAGGGCAAAGAAATTGAAGGAAGATTCTTTGCTTTTGCTGAGAGGTTTCGACTCTGTTGGCTATACGCTGTCTCAGCTATCCAACAATTTGGATAACGCCTTGCAGGTAACGCCAAACTCACGCTTCCATTCTCTGTGTTCTCTAGTTGCCATAAAGGACTTGCAATTTTTTTTGTTCAATTTCAATAAACTAAACATTCATCAAATGCATGCTCTTGAAACCCACAAACAAATATTTGATTTTGAGGTCTGATTTCAGGGCGCTAGGGATCTAGTAAAAGCACCAACCTTGACGGAGATCTTCCAGAGCAACCTCAAGAACTCAGAGGTTGAGGAAGATAATTCCAAAAGGAAAGAAAATGAATTGGTGGAGCCCAAGCAAGCAACAAAGAGAAAATTTGATGACAGTCATTGTTCAGAAGAATCAGAGGTTGATTTAGAGAAAGAAAACCAGCAAAACCCAAAAGACAAACTTAAAAAGGCCAAAAATGTTCGTTCCTTTATCCTTTCATCCATATTTGAATATATATCAGCACCCAACCCAACAAGTTCTTATGCAATATTTTAACTTTTCGGCCTGCGTGTCTCCAGCTTGCAGTTACAATGGCAACAAAATCAGCCTCTCTAGCAAGAGAATTAAAATCACTGAAATCCAATTTATGTTTTATGCAAGAGCGATGTGCTATACTTGAGGAAGAGAATAGGAGGCTTCGCGACGGATTTTCCAGAGGGGTCAGACCGGAAGAAGATGATCTGGTCCGTATCAAACTTATGATTATTTGTTCTTCCTTCCCACTTGTGTAAATTAGGTGATTTATGTGGAATCTGTTTGATGGAAAATCAGGTTAGACTTCAAATGGAGGCATTACTTGCTGAGAAATCCAGATTAGCAAACGAAAATGCAAACTTAACAAGGGAAAATCAATGCCTTCACCAGCTTGTGGAGTATCACCAGCTCACATCCCAAGATCTCTCTCTATCATACGAGGAAGTCATACAAGGCATGTGCTTGGACTTCTCGTCACCACCACCAGTCATTGCTGAAGGAGATGAAGAAGAACAAGAACAAGGTGACTGCATTGACAAAGAAATCACTCTAACACCTAGAGCTGATCTTTTTAGCTTTTCTACCACCTCACTTGATGAGCTCCACCAAGAAGAAGAGTAGAGGTGATTTTGTATTGGACCAGAAGATGCAGAGTTCTGCTCTTCAGTTTCTTCTCATTTTACATTCCTGTAATCAAGTAACTTGATCGTCACTGCATTTAGTTCAGAAATAAATCTATTGTTATAGCATTTTCTACACATTATCTAATCTACTTATCAAACCAAAACTTCTACTAGTTCTTGACTTTTGTGATGGCATGATATGACAATAATCTTTTTTCCTTACATGTCAAAGCCATGTTGTTGCTATGTTCTGTGCTAGCTTTTGACATTTGCATAATCCATACATGTTTTGCAAGAGGGGAAAAGAAAAGGGAAAAAGAAAGAAAAACATTGTTATTGAACATGCTTTATACGAAAATTAGAGATGGTCTTTACAAACATGCTATATTTAGTGACCTTCAAAACATATCATAACTGGAAAAGCAAGGATCAGTCAGTCTTAAACATATAACAGCTAAACAGAGGTAGAGGGGATGAGCTCTCAAGTTCGAAAGAGAGATGATCTTTACAAATGTAACATTTTCAGCTCTTTTCACTTTGTTTTGTCATTTTCTTTCTCTTAGCTGCAGAAGGCTTGGCTTCGCGTCCCATGCCTGGAGACATGGCATCACGGATTGCTTGAGAAGAAGCATTGACGGCTGTTTCTGTAACTTTAGTGAGATTGGAGACCAATATCACATCCTTCATTTTCTCCAGCACTTCAGAAAAATTTCTATTCCCTTTCTCGTACTACACAAGCAAACCAAAAGAAACCCTGAATAAATCATCCTTAGGATTGAAAGAAAATTCTATCAACTACATATGCATCATGAAACCAGTACAGACAGTAAGGAGCGATTTCCATAAATCTCATTTTCAGAATTCTACTGCAAGAACTCGAAAGATAAGCAGAAGGCTTTAATTTCCATCTAAAATTTCCAAATTTCTTATTTCACTAGTCGAGTTGAGAGAGAAAGAAAGAGGAAGGAACAAGGAGACACATTATAATTGTTCTAAAAGTGTACCAGCACCAAGATCAGCAGTAAAATAGCAGTAGTAAAGCATAACAATGTAATGAAACATGCAGAACTTCCCATCTAATCTAATCTAAGAAAAGGAAGGAAGTAAAATATTTAACTTCTAAAAAAGCATATTCCATGAATCGTAGATGACTTGATAGAGATGCTAAAAGATGGGGACATATCCCGATAAAAAAACTTTTAACTTTCTGATAAGAACAACTTCTTAGAAAGTTTAAAAGAAAAGGTACAGGGATTAGATTTTTCAAAGGTATCAATTTATATTGTACAAAGCATGGAATCGAAGGGGTACATACTGCTTCAACTTTACAAAGAGCCGTTTCCAACTTCTGAGTAAGCTGATGGTTTTCATCCATTAAGGCTTGAACCTAGCATAAACAAAAAAGGTATTGTTTATATATATGCATGAGAATTAAGATTCATAAATAAAATAACGAAATAGACCTTTTTCTGGGATTCAAAATATAAGCTCTTGTATCTGACATCAGTTGGTGATAAGTTTTCACTCAGCAATGGATTCTCATCATTCTGTTAGACATTGAACAAGCAATGAAAAGAAAATTGTAGAATGAAGTGAATTTGAAAACATATCATGCCATTTCATATGCTTTGGCACCTTAGCTTTCAATGCCTTTATGGTTCTTTCTTGAGTTTTAAGTAGTTTAACTACATAATCAATTTTTCCCTGCAAGTTCTGTTCACCAAAGTCCTCTCTGTCCTGAGCTGGTGGCTCATCTTCTTCTTCACTCTCACTAACAGTTATTTCTTCAACCACAGGTTCTATGTTGCGATTTTCATATGGCAGAACGGCATTTTGAATTCGTTCAGACCATCGAATAACAGAAGGGTAGAACTTCTGTGCCCTCTTCTTTGAGGAAGAGGAAACAGATGACTTGGTTCGCAAGCGCGGTTGTGATCTTGTTTTCTCAATGGAAGTATTGGCTTGTTCAGGACTCCGAAGTTCTGACTCCATTTGCAATGAGGAGGGATTTTGTGCCTCCAGGATTTGGTTTTGAAGTTCTTTCACACAAATGAGTTAAGTTGCCCTAGCAAAGTTAAACAAACATAAATATAAGAGAAAATAAAACATGGGGGGAAAAGAAAGAGAAATATCCCAGAGATTTATCAAAATCATTTCCCAACTAGTTCAAACCCACTAAAAGATGGAGAGAGAGCTGAGGATGAAAGAAGCTCCCAGACTTAACATAACACACTGTTTATTGAGAGATTGATTCAAAGCTTCCCCCTTTCCATTCCAATACTTCCTTTCCTTCCTTCTCCTAAAACTAACAAACCCACGTGCGAAATGTTCTTGTGTGGTAAGAAGAAAAAAAAAACCATCTTTTGTAGAACCCGAAACAGTACCATTTCATGAACAAGAAGTTAATAGGCTATAGGAAACAACTTCATGGAACTTTCGCAGTGTACATGCACCAAGTTATAACTAGAGAAGTCGAGTACAAAACTAGTAAAGCAGAAACTGTCCAGAAAACCCAACAAAAAAAAAAAAAAAAATTGAAAAAGACTAAACTAAAACTTGCTTAGGAAAGACAAAGGTAAAAACAAGGAAAATCAGTAACGAGAAAAAGAATGAAGTACCTCTTTAAAGTTGCAGAAGCAGAAGAGAAGCTTGAAGAAGAGAGTGTGAAGAGAAGAAGGTGGTGATGGTAAAGAAAGAAAGAGTAGGTTAACACTTGACACTGTCTTTTCACCAGACCCTCCCTGCCTCTGCTCTCTCGTCCTTCTCGTTAGACTGGCCAAACTCTTCAACCAAGAAAAGGAAGTATTTTTAGAAAAACTTTAAAAATATTTCAAATACATTCTTGTACGCAATTCATAAATACAATTGCAAGTTTCGAAGTTGAATGTCCAAACTGTAGAAAATCCAAGCCCCAGCCCATCCAGAAGGAAGGTTGCATTGGAAAAGGGTAAGTTGAAAGGGAGAAAACAGAGCCATGTCAATATGCGATGTATTACTGCGTAAGCATAAACTGCACTCAAGTAATGTTCAAAAAAAAAAAAAACTGCACTCAAGTACTGTATCCGAAATCAAAATCAGCGGCTCTGAGATCGGGGACACGTGTAAGCTTTTCATTGTATTCCCTTTTTTTAATTTTATTTCCCCTCAAAGCAAAAAAAAAAAAGAAAAGAAAATCCCTGCAATCTGTTGTGTTCAATGGGCGCGTAGCTTTACCACTTGAAGAGGATAAGATGATATTTTTTTTGCAGACACCAAGTTTTCAATTTAATGATAAGCGAAAGCGCAAGCTGCTTCACATTATTCCAATTCTCATGGAAATGGTGCTCCTCCACCTCCACCTCCACCTCCACCACCATTCCGTCTTCCGCATTCATTCCTCTCCTCTCTTCCTCAAACCAATTCCATCCTTCCAAATTCACCCTCCTCTTCTCAAGACCTCCCTTCGTCGACACCATCGACTTTCCATAAACTCCCTTTCGCAGAACCCATTTCAATCCAGCGAATCGATTCCTAAAAACCCACAACCTAGAACTCTATTCCCAAGTGGGTTCAAGCGCCCGGAGATTAAAGTGCCCAGTGTGGTGCTGCAATTGGATGCAGCAGAGGTTTTGGAAGGTGGTGAGGCTTTGGATTTGATCGATAGGGCTGTGTCCAAGTGGGTTGGGATCGTGGTGCTCAACAGTGGCGAAAGCGGCGGTGGCAAGCTCTACGAAGCTGCCTGTAAATTGAAGTCGGTGGTCGGTGACCGAGCTTATTTGTTGATAGCCGAGCGTGTCGACATTGCCACTGCCGTTAATGCCAGTGGAGTTGTCCTCTCTGATCAAGGTTGTGTAAAAAAAATACTTTCTGTCATCCTAAGCTTTTCGTCGCATCAAATTTTAAATGTGTTTCTTTTGTTAAATGAAGTTTAAAATTAGCCAAAAAAAAAAAAAAAAAAAACTTGTATAGGCCACCTGCTTGATGGAAGATAACAATCTGGTTTATGATGCATATAATATATGAATTTTATAATTTTAAATCAAAGCAAAAACGAACCTACTTTTGTTTGTTGGTACTGGTATATATTTGTGCTTCGGATACATTTCTTTTACTGGGAAGCTGTTGGATAGGTGAGTAATTTGTTTCCCCATTTGAATCAGGTCTTCCTCCTATTGTAGCCAGGAATACCATTCTGGATTCTATATCAGATTCCCTGTTTCTACCTCTGGTAGCAAGGAACGTAAAATCCTCAATTTCAGCCGTAAATGCATCCAAATCTGAAGGAGCTGATTTTCTTTTGTACGATTTTGATGAAGAGAAGATTGATATGACAACAGATTCTGTGTTTAAGAATGTAAAGATACCGATATTTGTACTATTTTCCTCGTATGGAGAGAACACAACGTTTCTTGAGGCATTAAAATGGCTGGAATTGGGTGCAAGTGGCTTAGTAATCTCTTTGCAAGGTTTGAGACTGCTGAGCGATGATGTTGTTGGTAAATTATTTGACTCCATATTTACAGAAAATGGGAGAAAGGAGGACGATATTGAAAGTGCCAATACGTCTGGTTTGTTGAACATGGACAATGGTACCCTTGGAACAGCACAAGTAGCTGGATTTGTTAATTTGGAAGATAGAGAAAAACAAGTCATAGAAACAGAGAAATTTGTATTGCGTGAGGCCATAAATATTATTCAGAAAGCTGCTCCACTGGTGATCATTTAATTAAACCATTTGGTTGTTGGTTTACAAACTAAATTCCAAGTATTTTCCTTTTTTGACCGTTTTCCTCATTAGATATGATCTACATTATTTTCTCAATCTTGGATGGTTTTAAATGGCAGATGGGGGAGGTTTCGCTTCTCATTGATTCAGTTTCACAAATTGATGAGCCGTTTATGCTGGCTATAGTGGTAATTGTGTGCTGAACTTCAACAAACTCTGGTTGCAGGATATACATTGGTATTAGCCCTAATTTCAAATAAATTCAATTTTTTTTCATTTGAAAGAATCTAGGAGTAAACCGGCTTATGCCATTTCTTTTTCCATCTTTTGGGTTTGACAATTATTGACAGAACGAGTGAACCTTTTCCTTTTATGCTGAAAATTTTCTCATTCTTACATATATGGGGACAAACGTGAATCCTCTTTTCCGTGCTAATGTAATCTCTGAAACATTTTGATTTATATATGTTATTTTATCATGAGGAATCGGCAACACAATTTTTATTGTTTCATTCTACCACTAATCTTTGAGTCATACTTCCAGTTGGAACTGCTTATTGAATAATTAAAGACTCATTATTGTTTAATTTAATATAAATCTTTTCTTGTCGTCCACCTCCTTACGGGATTCAGTAGATGAAAAAAGCATTACTGACAATTTTTTATGTTTTTAATCTGCATTTAACCTTATTCAACGAGGTAGTAGTTTGGAAAATGATCTTTTTGTCAAGGCATTGATCATTATCCTTTTCTCTCTATTCTCTACTTCGGATTTTAAAATACATTTTTTTTTTCAAACCATCTTTTTGTTTTCCTATGTATCATCCTTTAAACATTACTTTAAGTCTTTAGCCAACTGAGGGAGTAATGGTTTCCCTTGGTAATGATATCTTACCTCATAGTTTGTTTTTTGCAATACTCTTTGCTTTTTAAGACTTTATGTTTTCTATTTGTGACCAGGGTGAATTTAACTCTGGAAAGTCAACAGTTATTAATGCACTTCTTGGAAGGAGATATCTAAAAGATGGGGTTGTTCCTACGACTAATGAAATAACTTTCTTGAGGTTCTCCGAGTTAAATTCTAATGAACAACAACGATGTGAACGACATCCAGATGGTCAATATATATGCTATCTTCCTGCTCCCATCCTTAACGAAGTGAGTTTTTACATAATCTCCTCTTCATTTGGGAAGGGGTATTGTCCTCCCTTCTATTTCTCTCATATGTTATATTCTTTTCGTGATGAATAGTCCCTTTCACACACACAAGAAAAAAAGGAACGGTTCTTTTGAGTTATCCTCTTCTTTTTCTTTCTTTTTTTTTCAACATGGGGGTGGGGTGGATTTGACTTATCCTCTTTTGAAGTTTCATTCTTGAAAGTCCCTGATCTTGTCAAAGATTTTTCTCTTTCATATGCTTGAAGTACATGAACACAACCATGATGTATGCGTATTACCATTACCAATCAAGGCATTTTTATTTCTCAATTGTGAATTGTTGTGGCAGTATGTGCTTTATACAATAGAATATTCCCCAGTGGAATTGTTATTCCTATTTGCTTTCACGTTATGTTGACGTGACTTTCTTCTCCTTGAACTATAGTTGCTTACCTTGTAAGAAGTGGTCGTTTGAAATTCAAAGGATATTAGATGACGTATGCTAATTGAATGCTATACCCATTGCATTAGTTTGAAAACTGCTCATTTTGATCAGTTCCCCACATTTTAATGATTACCATGGTGTATATCTGAAGGTGTGGATCATTTTAGTAGAGTGTCCATTGAGGAACTTTGGGAGAGAGGTAGTCCTCTCGAAAGACTATTGTTATATTGTAATGTTCTTTGATATTGCAATATATTAGTATATTGTGGTTTTCTGTATTTGGATACCTAACAGAATGCACAAGGTAACAATGAATTTACATATGTTAGATATTAAAAGTTAACTAGTTGTCAACCCTATTTATAACTTTTACAAAAGATTACTTTGTGAGTGTGCTATTTCTAGTATTTCATATTGCATCCCTTGTTTCTATGGTCAGCAACCGAGTTTAGACTACTTAGAATAGTGTATTTGCAAGACATTGATAAGAAACTTAGGGGGCATTTGGTAGAGTTAAGTTGAGTTGAGTTGGGCAGAGTTAGTTTGTCAGTGAGTTCATAAGTCTGTGTTTGGGGTGCAGAGTTGGGTTGAATTGAGTTAGAAAGTCTATGTTTGGGGTGCAAAGTTGAGTTAAGTTGTCTGGGGTATCTGGTGCAGTTTTTTGTAACCCGAAGTAGTGTTGGTTTATGAGATTAATTCTTTCCTTATTTGTATTTATTTGTTGTAATTAAATTGTAATTATGTGTTAAATTCTTTCCTTTTATACTTTAGAGTCTTCACCTATTTAAGATAGGTCTCATGTAACCTTAAAATTATGAGAAATAGACATATTCTATTAAATCATCATTGATTTTTTGAGCATGGTATCAGAGCCCATTAAACCCAAACGGGTATTCGGTCCAAAAAATTAAAATTGGGATCCGATCCAAGAATGGTGAACCCAAAGAGGCACCATCTTGAGGGGGCATGTTGAGGATCCCACATTGGAAAAATGTAGAGAGACCTCACAATTTATAAGATATATGGGCTACTCCTCTCATAGCCAATTGGTTTTGAGATGGAATCCCATGTAATCTAATTTAATCTAATATGGTATCCGAGCAAACAAAAAAACCCTAATTTTTCTAATCCTAGCCATAGCCCTAGACGTCTTTGTCGCCGCCTCAGCCCTAGCTGCCGCCGCCGTTCAACTCAGACTTCGCCGCCACTTCAGCCCTAACCGTCCACCGCAGATCCGTCGTTCATCATTCATCGGACATACACAAACAGACGCTCCGAAACCCACGAAATCGACTGTCCATCGTTCAATCGGATAGATTCGCTGCCGCGTCCCACGTCTGTCTGCCGTCCAACATCTCCGGCCGGTTCTGTCTCGTCCAACATCTCCGGCAAGTTCTGTCCGCCGTCCAATAGCTCCGACCGCCGATTTTGTTCGACAGATCTCTGTTTTTAGGTTTTTTCCCTGTTTTTTGAGTCTTTTTTTTTTAAGGCTTGGTTTGGGTATTGTCTTTGGGCTTCATTGTGTGTTGATTGATAGGGTTTATCTCTCTTTGAATTAGCAAGATGTTTGAAGACAAGCCTTTGGTAGCTAAGGTCTCTGACACACGCAATCATCCCAATGTCCAGATTACTACCATCCGACTTAATGGGAATAATTTTCTTCTTTGGTCCCAAAGTGTTCGGATGTATATTCGAGGACAAGGAAAAATTAGCTATATTACTGGGGAAAAAAAAGTACCTAACCAAGATGATCCGCTGTTTGCTACTTGGGATGCTGAAAATTTCATGGTTATGACGTGGTTAGTCAACTCTATGGATGAGAGGATAAGCCGCAACTATATGTGTTACTCGACTGCAAAAGAATTATGGGACAGTGTAAATAAGATGTACTCTGACTTGGGAAATCAATCACAAGTATTTAAGCTGAAACTCAAGCTAAGAAAAATTCGCCAAGGAGAGAACAATGTTACAGAGTACATTCAGTCACTGAAAACAATCTGGCAAGACTTAGATCTCTTTGACACTTATGAATGGGAGTCAACTAAGGATCAAACTCACCACAAGAAAGTTGTGGAGGATGGTCGTATTTACGAATTTCTTGTCGGCCTCAATGATGAGTTTGATGAGGTTAGAAGTAGAATACTTGGTAAGAATCCTCTCCCATCTATTAACGAAGTTTTCTCTGAAGTTCGCAGGGAAGAAAGTTGTCGCAATGTTATGCTTGGCAAGAAATCTGTTAGCACTGTCGAAACCTCCGCTATGGTGGCTGAGGCAACTGCAAATAAGGCTTCTAATCAGCCAACCAAGCCTCGCGTATGGTGTGATTATTGTAATAAACCTCGACACACTCGTGAGACCTGTTGGAAACTCCATGGGACGCCCGCAAATTGGAAGAGTACCAAGCATAGTGAGAAGAGTAACACTCAATCCACTGCTAATGTTGCTGACTCCAGTCAACTCACTCAAGAGCAAATTGATCAACTCCTGAAACTGCTAAAGGTCACTTCGTCATCCGGTAATCCTAGTGTTTCCTTGGCACAAACAGGTAATCATCATTTCGCTCTATCTTGTCTTAATTCCTCTCCGTGGGTTATAGATTCTGGAGCATCTGACCTTATGACCAGTTCCTCCCAATTTTTTTCCTCATATTCCCCTGTATATTGCAATGAAAAAATTCGAATTGCAGATGGTAGTTTCACTTCTATTGCAGGAAAGGAAACTATTTATTTAACTAAAAATATTACCTTACAATCAGTCCTTCATGTTCCCAAATTAGCCTATAATTTATTACCTGTCAGTAGAATCTCTAACGATGCTAACTGTCGCATTACCTTTTTTGACACTCATTGCGTCTTTCAGGATCAGGACTCGGGGGAGATGATTGGGCGTGCTAGGATGCTTGATGGTCTCTACTATTTTGATGAATCGCCAACTAGTGATAAAAAAGTTCAGGGCTTGAGTAGTGTTAGTTCTTTCTCTGTTAAAGAAACAATCATGCTTTGGCATCGTAGGCTAGGACATCCCAGTTTTTTCTATTTAAAGTATTTGTTCCCAGACTTATTTAAAGGAATTGATTGCTCAGTTTTTCAGTGTGAAAATTGCATCTTTGCCAAGAATCATCGTACCACGTATCTACCAAAACCTTACAAAACTTCCAAACCTTTTTATTTAATTCATAGTGATGTTTGGGGTCCGTCTAAAGTTTTGACTCATAGTGGAAAACGTTGGTTTGTTACCTTTATTGATGATCATACTCGTTTAACTTGGGTTTATTTGCTAACAAGAAAATCTGAGGTCAAAGATGTTTTCATTCGCTTTTACAATCTGATTGAAAATCAATTCCAAACGAAAATCAGTATCTTACATTCTGATAATGAGACTGAATATTTTAATGAATACTTAGATAATTTTTTGAAGGATAAAGGAATTTCTCATCAATCTTCTTGTCAGGTTACCCCCCAACAAAATGGAATTGCTGAACGAAAAAATAGACATTTGCTTGACGTTGCTCGAGCTATTATGTTTTCTATGCATGTTCCTAATTATTTGTGGGGAGAAGCAGTCCTTACAGCTGCATATCTCATAAATCGTATGCCTTCTAAGATCTTGTCCTTTAAAACACCTCTTGATCAATTTAAAATTTTCTTTCCCACTGTTCGCTTGTATTCAGATTTACCGTTAAAAGTTTTTGGGTGTATTGCTTATGTTCACCTTTCTAATTTTTCTCGATCCAAACTTGATCCTCGGGCGGTTAAATGCATTTTTCTAGGATAACAAAAAGGGTTATCGGTGTTTTGATCCTCTAACCAAAAAATACTTTGAAAGTATGGATGTTTTATTTGTGGAAAATCAATCTTTTTTTAGCCAAAATTCTCTTCAGGGGGAGATCTCTACCTACTTGGAAGAAAATTTTTGGGACACTCCTCCTCTCCCGAATATTATCTGTTCTGAAATTCCTAGTCCTTATATGCTAGACATGGAAAATTCTGTTTCAGGGGGAGAAATACTACAAAATGATCTTACTGATCGAAATCCTGAGCTTCAGGTTTATACTAGAAGGGCACAAAATTAAAAGAACAGAGATCAGATAGTGGACTTGTCACAGAACCAATCTAATGCCTCGACAAATGATACTGAAAATTCAGGTAATCCCTCTTCATCTGATGTGTCTAACCTTGATATTCCTATAGCCCATAGGAAAGGTGTACGTAATTGTACCAAATACCCTATTGCAAACTATCTTTCTGATCATAGGTTGTCTGATAACCATAAAGCCTTCACCTCTAGGATAACCAACCTATTTATTCCAAGGAATATACAGGAGGCCCAAAATGATCCAAAGTGGAATTTAGCAGTTATGGAAGAGATGAATGCTCTCAAACAGAATTGCACCTGGGAGATAGTAGAGCTACCAAAAGATAAGAAACCAGTAGGGTGCAAATGGGTGTTCACTATAAAGTGCAGAGCTGATGGTAATATCGAACGATACAAAGCCAGATTAGTTGCTAAAGGCTTTACACAGACCTACGGAATTGACTATCAAGAAATATTTGCCCCTGTGGCTAAGATTAACTCTATTAGAGTGCTCTTATCTATTGCTGTTAATTTAAACTGGCCTCTTTATCAGCTAGACGTCAAAAATGCATTTCTCAATGGTGATCTTGAAGAGGAAGTATTTATGGACTTACCACCAGGATTAGAAGTGGATCTTGGAGTTAACAAAGTATGCAAGTTAAGGAAATCTCTATATGGCCTTAAACAGTCTCCTAGAGCGTGGTTCGAACACTTTGGAAAGGCTGTCACAAGTTATGGCTTTCTTCAAAGTCAAGCAGATCATACCATTTTTTATAAACATACTGAAAACGACAAGATGGTTGTTTTAATAGTGTATGTTGACGATATCATTCTTACAGGTAATGATGAGGCTGGATTGAATAGTTTGAAGAAAAAACTTGCAAATGAATTCCAAATCAAAGACTTGGGAATTCTGAAGTATTTCCTAGGGATGAAATTTGCCAGGTCAAAAAAGGGTATTCTTGTCAATCAAAGGAAATATATCATTGATTTACTTGAAGAGACAGGCTTACTGGGTTGTAGGACAACAGAAACTCCTATTGAACCAAACTTAAAACTGCAAGCTGTAGGAGAGGAAGAAATAAAAGATAAGGAAAGATACCAAAGACTTGTTGGAAGACTTATTTACTTATCTCACACTCGTCCAGATATTGCTTTTGCAGTTAGTATGGTAAGCCAATTCATGCATGCCCCAGGTCCAACTCACTTTGAGGCAGTTTATAGGATTTTGAGATATTTGAAAGGAACTCCAGGAAAGGGCATACTTTTTAAAAAACATGACCACTTACGTGTTGAAATTTACACTGATGTGGACTGGGCAGGTAGCTCCACAGATAGAAGATCCACTTCTGGTTATTGCTCATTTGTTGGGGGAAATCTGGTTACTTGGCGAAGTAAAAAACAAAGTGTTGTAGCTAGAAGTAGTGCAGAAGCAGAATTTAGGGCTTTAGCTCATGGCATATGTGAAGGTATTTGGATAAAACGACTACTGGAAGAATTAAAATTCATCCAGATGACACCTATGCGTGTTTATTGTGACAAGAAGGCAGCTATCTCCATAGCCCACAATCCTGTTCTTCATGACAGGACAAACATATTGAAGTTGATAAACATTTCATAAAGGAGAAGATTGACACTGGAGTGATATGTATTCCCTATCTCCCTACAACAGAGCAAATTGCTGATGTGTTAACTAAGGGACTTCAAAGTTACGATTTGACAAACTAATTGGCAAGCTGACAATGGAAGATATCTTCAAACCAGCTTGAGGGGGAGTGTTGGTTTATGAGATTAATTCTTTCCTTATTTGTATTTATTTGTTGTAATTAAATTGTAATTATGTGTTAAATTCTTTCCTTTTATACTTTAGAGTCTTCACCTATTTAAGATAGGATTAGGGGTGTTCAAAAAACCCGATGACCCGAAAAACCGATCAACCCAACCCAATTCAACGGTTTGGGTTGGGTTATCAACTTGTTTGGATTGGGTTGGGTTCAAACAAATGGAAACTTTATGGGTTGGGTTGGTTCGTGGGTTCACCAAAAAGGAGTTTGGGTTGAACCGAACCAACCCGAACTTCTTATTAATTTAAAAAAATAATTTTTTTTACTTATATTACAACTATATGTACATATATTTATTTTAATTTTATAATTATTTTTAGATTATTTATTATTCAACAACTTTTTAAAATAAGTTTTTGAGTCTTTGGAAGGTAAAAATTCATGATATAAATTGAAATTGAATTGCTAATCTTAATTCAATATTTAAAAATAAATAAATATCAATATTTTACTTTTTCAAGATGACAAGAAAATGACAATATATTTCAACATTTGTGTCATGTAGGAGTGGAATATTCACAAAATATCAATAGCTTATTTACATGATTCACAAAACATAATTATGGTTTACAAAATATAAGTAATGGCCAACAATGAGTCGAGTTCCTAAGTTCGAAGAAAGATTGTTGGAGCAGAGAGTCAGACCAACTAAGTACATGTGCATTTCATATTATTTTGAACCATTGGAGTGTTGTCGATCACTAGAAATTGTTGTCGATGATAGTCACAGGAGACCGGACCCGATTGCAGGATATGGCCGCCAACGATTGCCGTCAATCGTCGGAGAAGCTAATCGGCAGTGGCCGTCAGTTGTCGCATATGGTCGTCAGTCGTCGGAGAAGGTCGTCCCCGGTTGCTGGAGAAGAACGTCGGAGGTAGTTGTGCGGTCGTCGGAGAAGGTTGCCGGCGATGATCGCCAATCGTTGGAAAAGCAGTGATAAAATATGTTAATAGGGTTACTGTACAAGTCGATGGAGTTAATATCCTAACACTGTAGTAAGTTGGTAGAGTTGAGTTTTTTTATGGGGAGTTAATTTCTGTATGGGCCAAACGGTGAGTTAAGTTTAAAACCCAACTCAACTCAACTCAACTCAGCTCAGGGGGCCAAACGCCCCTTTAGAGACTAGAGTGATTTGAAACGTTACATTATCTCCATCCATTGGGATTTCCCCATGTGTGTTTGAGTAGATATATACATGCATGTGTATGTATGCATTTGTGTCTGAATTGTTGCATCTTTGAATCCTAACATGTGTTATTTGATGTCTAATTATAGTTTTTCTAATTCTTTTTAATGCAGATGAACATTGTTGATACACCTGGTACTAATGTCATTCTTGAGAGGCAACAACGCCTAACTGAGGAATTTGTGCCTCGGGCAGATTTGCTGCTTTTTGTTATCTCTGCTGATCGCCCGTTGACTGAGAGTGAGGTATGAACCATTCAAGTAGTCTTTTTATCCATGTGACTTGCTACTTATGTCCTACCCGGTTAACTAGAAGGACCATTAGTTGTTACCTATCACTCACAGTTAGGGAGAAAATTATGGAGCAAGCATTTTGAGGAGCCTGTACAAACCTTTACAAGAAAAGGTTGTGGTTGGTCCTAGATTGTGAATGGCTTCTACACATTTGAATAAAATCACCTATGATTTTTACTTTCAGGTTAATTTTCTTCGTTACACACAGCAGTGGAAGAAAAAAGTAGTGTTCGTGCTGAATAAATCTGACCTTTATCAGAATAGCCACGAGGTTTATTTAATTTTTTTTTTTTTTTTTGTGTACTTACATAAAGTATATAACGGTAGATTCATTCTGAGCTTTGTTTTATCCTTGTAATTTTTGTGGCTTGGTTGCAGCTGGAGGAAGCCCTGTCCTTTGTCAAGGAAAATGCAGCAAAATTGTTGAATACTGAACATGTCTCTGTATTTCCAGTATCTGCAAGATCTGCTCTGGAAGCAAAACTTTCTGCTTGTCTGGATAGTGGAGAAGTCCTATCGCCCTCTAATTCTTATTGGAGAAGCAGTAGTTTCCACGAACTTGAAAATTTCTTGTATAGCTTCTTAGATGGGTCAACAAGTAATGGAATGGAAAGAATGAAGCTTAAACTCCAAACACCTGTCTCGATTGCTGAACGACTACTTTCTGCTGCTGAAGCTCTTGTGAGACAAGACATATGTTTTGCCAAACAGGATTTGGCGTCATTAAATGAATTAGTTGACGGTGTAAGAAATTATGGAACAAAGATGGAAAGCGAAAGCATCACTTGGAGAAGACAAGCTTTGTTACTGGTATATATACCCATTCCAAATTTCTACTTTTCAATTATTCATTAGGTAGAAATGCTGAGTTTCTTCTATCTTTATTTACTGTCCCTGTGGACCTGTGTAAAAATGCAGATTGATTCTACCCAATCACGTATTATGAAGCTCGTAGAATCCACTCTACAATTATCAAATTTTGATATTGCTGCCTATTATGTCTTGAAAGGGGAAAAGACTACCACTCTATCAGCTACCTCGAAGATTCAAAATGACATCATTTCCCCAGCACTATCTGATGCACAAGTAACATTTTTTAAATGTCAGCTTTTCTGCGTTTTGAATTATTTAGTCTTTGCTTTGGTAATTGGTGTGACAATTCTTTAATTATCAATGGACTTATGGGCTTCTAATTATTTAATTTTCCTAAAAAGGTTTAGAGTTATGCATCCATCCTAGCTTCAGGGTACAGTTTGAATTCCTAGTGTTTATATTTGAAGACTTTATGAAGCTTTGTTGATCCATCCGTGCAGTTTTCTTGTTATATCTTGACCCCGTAACTTCTCTGACTTTTTATAATTTATGTGGCTTCTAGAAACTTCTCCAAGACTATGAATCTTGGCTGCAGTCAGGCAATGCTCATGAAGGAATAGTGTACCAGGAATCCTTGCAGAAACTATGGCCATCTATTGTTTTTCCAGCTACTCAGATGCATTTTGAGACCTATGAGTTGCTGAAAAAAGTAGATGATCAAAGCTTGAAAGTAATTAAGAATTTCAGTCCAAGTGCTGCTTCCAAGCTGTTTGACCAAGAAATTCGTGAAGCGGTGAGAGCTTCTTCTTAAGCCGTGCTGGTCATTTTTAAGTAGGAAATTAGAAATTTACATGATCAATGATTATGAACTATCCTGTTTTCCATTTTGTAAAGACGTGGATATGGTTCAATGTTAGAGCGGATATATGCATACTGATTTTAGATGTGCCTGTATTTTTCAGGAGTCAAAAAGAACTCTTCCCTTGCAAAAATTTTCCACATTAAGAACCTTTTTAAAAGGAAAATGAATGTTTGTCTTCGGATTGTCCATTCATTGACATATATTCAGATGCAGTTTATGATTCATCGCTCATTTGAGGTTTAAAGTTCTTTTTTCCATGAGTTAAGCACACTCAGTGATCTGTACTTATAGCCGAAAAGATTTATAATCAAACCTTATGGCATCTGTTCTTTAATATATTATTTTTTCCAACTTCAGTTTTTGGGAACTTTTGGTGGACTTGGGGCAGCAGGTTTATCTGCTTCGCTTCTAACTTCAGTACTTCCCACCACAACAGAAGATCTTCTTGCTCTTGGCCTTTGTTCTGCTGGCGGGTAATGTGCATCTTCCTTTAACCTTCTCCTTTTTTTTTTTCTTTTTTTTTAAATTTTTCATATTCTTTTTTTCTTTTTTCTGGTCGAAGCCAGGTCGTCCCAATTTTCCTTACCATAATAGCCAGGCATCCATGCGACTTTAGATCATGACCTCCCAATCAAGTAATTGATAGTGATGACATATACAAAAGGAAATTCCAAAGGATTTTAGAAAAACATTCTAATTGAAAGTTACTGAAGAAGGAGAATAATTACGGAACTCCTTGGAGCTAGCAACTCCCAATGGTGACACCAAACAAGAATATTATCCCAAATTTCCCTCCCAACCTCTAGTTTTCTCTTAAATACTCTCACTCGTTTACGTAGCCAAAAACTAGCTACTGTTCAATAATTCTATCGTGGTCAACATTTCCAGGATTAAGCTTCTAAATGCTATATTTGGATACCTCCATTGAAAGTCTCCATGGTATTGGTAGACCCTCCATTTTGTGTGGATTCAACTTTAACTTAGGTGCTGTAGTGCTTACCCAATAACCACTTTAACCATTTTGATGTATCTTCTGCAACTTCTTTAACTGTACGTTTGTTGGAGCAATAACTTAACTTTAATGAGAATATCTGAACTGCTGAGTTCTGACGGGGTATTTATTCTCTTTGATAGATTTTTGGCAATTTCAAACTTTCCAAGTCGTAGGCAACAGTTGATAAGTAAGGTAACAAGAACAGCGGATGGATTTGCTCGAGAACTTGAAGCTGCTATGCAAGAGGATCTCAACGAAGCAGTTAGAAATTTGGAAACTTTTGTGAGTGTCATAAGCAAGCCGTATCGAGATCAAGCACAAAATAGGTTAGACAAACTATTGGAGATTCAAGACGAATTGTCCAATGTTGGGAAAAAATTACAAAAACTACAAAATGAAATTCAAAATCTTCATGTGTCATGACTAAACGAGCCATATTTTTGTTAGAATTTTACCATCTTTCAATGGCCTCCTCAGTCATGGATGTTAAATGGCCCAATGTCATTTTCAAAGTATAATGTTCATCTCCCTGATCCATCTTTTCTGGATTCCTTGAGTAATGTCAACAGCTCAAAGATAGCTGAATATTTCTTTTAATATCTTCTCTTTCACAGTTTATTTCAGTATCTACAGTGTACAGTGTGGGATATTGCTCCATAAGACATCAGGATTTGAGCATGACTGGAGAGTTAGCAAAATTTGAAATGGAGGTTTCACTGCAGATTTATCTACTACTTTTCTACAACGGGTGACTGGTATTTGGTGATAAAGCCTTATCTAAATGGAATTTTAGAGCATAACTACTACAAATCATCATAGTAAAACAATCACCAATACAATGAAGGGTTCTGTTGGGGGTTCTATACAGAACTGTGTGTCTTATCTTTGCTAAACTTCACGGAAGTAAAGCCTAGTAGAAAGACACGTCTGCTTCCTATGCTGGAATATTATATACTTATTTCTGTTTGATTCAAAATTTATGGAAGAAAAGTGGAGGGACCAATATGGTCAAAAGGCTTTGGACATGAATTTGATTCCTTCACCTTTTTGGTTTGATTCCATTACCTTTCTGGTTAAGATCCTTGAAAAACCAATGGTAAATAAATATACAGTTAATATAAGACAAATAATCATAGGCTTTAATGTTTCTTCACCCTTTTTATCATTTGGGGGTCAAAGCTAGACAAGGATGTCTGAAAGTTGCCCTTTATGTATCTGGAGGGATTTTTATTTCCTAGTGAGGTTGGTCAATCTAAAACAAAAGCAAACAAGTTGGACGGTGAAAGAAAGTATATGATGGTTTGTGGGCCAGATGTTTTGGAGAGGCTCTTTCTTTCATGTCCAAAGCAAGTACACTTGTTCTTCTTGTATTGGCTAACTGTGATGATGGATGGCTGCTTAACTAAGCCTAAAAGATGTAATCAGTGAAAAGAAAGAGTAGTAATAATGGTGGCAATCAACATGAATGAATGACCAATCACATGCGAGAGAAGGATTCCATTTCCAATATCAGAAGATGCATGCAGGTGCTGCCAAGTCGCTTGTAGAGGAATGGTTTCTTTTCTTTTCTTTTCTTTGGAAAAGCTTTTTCAGTCAACAACTCTTCTGTTCAGAAAAGTAAAGTTAGTTTCTTTCCTCTCTTTTGGTTCTTCAAGTTCTGTAATTTTTATTGTATTGAATCGTATATTTTACAAAAGAATACACCATGTACTTATACATAATACAAACATAACATAAAAGGAAAGTATGTAATATTGCCCTTAATTTGAGCCTAAATTACAACATCTATAAGTTAACACCTCGCATTTTCAATCATGACCAATTGAAAATGAGATTGCCTTCCTCACTCCATTGGTGTGCAAATGATGCATGTAAGATCCAAAATGGCCGTTCGCTCACCCTTAGAAGTTGCACCCCTATACTTAAATCAAATCTACAGCATGAAGATGAACGGTTGGTTCAGTGTTTTTCTGGGAAGAAAATATCATCTTCCATAGAATTAACTGTGGTCCTACGATTTCCTACACCACCCCATGTTAAACGTTGAAAAGCTGTCAGAAAGTGATATTATAACTGTTGTTGCTTTCTTTAATAATACAATACAATGGTGGGGTTTAAGTAGTACAATTGAGCTGAAAAGAAGAGTTTGATCAGGACAGGGCCACTTATCCTACTTGTTAATTTAAAGGAAATATATTTTGCTGATGGCCGCTCAACTTTCCTATTTGGTCGGTTGAAAATGTTCAGTTAATCATAGGCTGATACTGAGAGGGATGGCCATTGAAAGCACGGTCGTTCATCAGAAAACTTTAATTTAGATAACTCAATGATGAGGTTACTTTGGAGTGCGATGGTGGATAGTGATTTGCCAGGGTTTCACACTTTAAAAAATAGTAAAAAGTAAAAAGAAGACTTAAATTTTAATGAGAACTGTAAAGCCTGTTGAGGGATTTTTAGGGTTAATCTTGTTAGTGTAATTACTTTCTTTCTGTCTTCAACTCAGAGTATATGCACTCCCACACTAATTTTTTAAGATGATTATTACTAGACCTACAGTTTAACTATTAAGTCAACGCATGATAGTCAAAATAAGAAAATATTGTTTTTACATTTTTTTTTAAAGGAGATATCTAAACGTGAATGAAGATGAACAGTATATAATTTGAATGCATGGATGGATTTTAAAGAAAGAGGAGAATGGAGATAAATTAGGTTGGGAAGTCTAAAAATTTTATATATGTTATTTGTCTGAGAGTCAATGATAGGAAGAAAAGAGAATTGTATGGGCTTAATTTTGTTTTGATAGGTTTGTTTGGTTTTCCTTGTGAAAGGAACAGCTTTTGCTTTTGGTTTGCATTTTGTGTTTGTTTTAGTTTTAGCCTTTAGGCAACTATAAAGATCGGTTCCCCTCCCCTAACAAAGGGTTAACTGGGGACTGATAAGGGAAGGGGCTAAGCTAATTATGTTAGCTGATATGTGGTGTGGGCAGGCACCAAAATTCAGTTACATTATGGATTTAATTTCATGTACACACGTTTGTCCATTATTTCTTAAAGATTGAGACTTGTACATTTCTAGTGGGCATAAAGTTGTCTCTTAGCTTTTCGAGAGTTGGCTCTACACACCTCCTCAACTTAGGGTTCTTCACAACTATAAATTTCTATCATTCCCTTGCTTTCTTCTCCACCCCTGTATGTTTCCTTATCTCTCTTTACTCTCTTCCCTGATCTCTCTAATAGTAATGACCCATCTCTAGTTGAATTGGAATTTCCCAACAACATTCTTTTTCTACCTAATTTCTCTACTTGAATTCACTTCAATCACCCAGCTGGTTCAAGTTATTCCATCACTTTAATTTCTTGACACTCCCCTGTTTTGGTGTTTGCTCATTTTCACTACCCACCAACATCTTGTTAATTAAGGATATAACAAAATGATCTCCAGCGTCTGTCAAGGCCTGCAGTCCCATGTTTTGAGTTTCCAGTTGTTTCCCCAGGAACCAAGTCATTATTCCAGCAGATTCTCCCCGGATGTCCACAGAAAATGTGAAGTAGAAGAAAATTCAAGACATGGTGAGAGTGGTGAAGGGTGGAGCTTCCAGCTTGAAGCTCTCTCCAATGGAAATGAAGAAGACAAGGTGTACGTCCATCCACTGGTGAAAAACTCATCCACAAAGCTGAGCAAGAAAAGCTTGGAAATGTGCACAGAAAGCTTAGGCAGCGAGAGTGGGAGCGACATGGGTGAGAAAGAGAATGACATCTCTTTATTGACATTGGAAGCGGATGATTCTGGGCCCAATGTCAGATGTTCGACATGGATGCACAAGAAATTAGCTAACATAAGGCGAAGAGACACCAGTTATCCACCTCCATTAACATCAATCAGTGGCTCCACGGGCGTCAGAATCAGAATGGAGTCCTACAGAGAAGATGGGCGGCTGGTGTTGAGAGCTGTGGCAACTAATTCTGCTTGTCGCAGCAGCTACTTCCATGCAGAACGTAGCCATGGGAGGCTGAAAATTCAGCTGGTGAAACACATGGAAAAGAGGGCCAGAGAAAATGAAAATGGTGAAGTAGTTGAAGAAGAAGGAGAGGAAGTTTTAGGTGATGATGAAGAAGAAGGCAACTGGGGTACAGAAGAGAACGGTGGGGAAGAAATTGGAATGGAAATTTTTGGAAGGCCACGCAGTGGTTGCAGTAGTAGCAGCTGCAAACAAGGAGGCCGCCAGAGCAAAGAGTTGCTCAATTGGAAGCCACGTTGGGTTTCCACGTAATTTAGGAATATTAATTAATTAAGACCTCTAATTATGATTTCAAGTAAAAATATTACCCCATTTCTCGTTTTTTATATCTCCCTTCCAGTTTCATTGTGTCTTGAATCTTATCGACAATGGGATCCGGATTTTGAGGTTATTAATGCTAATTCTTCAACCTGGCAGCACCTTAATTATGCAGTTAGTTAAACTTATTATCGTTGTTCAACTCGCTCTCTCTCTCCAACACAGATTCTACCTCTTAACAATTAATACATAATCATGGAGTTTTGTAAACAATTTTTCTAACAGCAACTTAAACTATTAGATTGAGTTAATACAAAATTAATGATAGTTCACGTATGGCTAGTTGTTCTATCTTATAAAATCATCTTTAAATGGGAATAAATTTCCTGGGGTCAGTAGACTTATAAAATATCTTAGAATTAGAATACATAGGGTGATAAAACGAACTTCTTCTTCATCTTTTTAGTTAATAATGGTGATTTATTGTAGTTTTAAGTAAAATATTATCAATTCTAACAATTTTATATATATATTTTTTTTACGTATCATTGTATACACATGAGAAAAACACACTTTACTTTCTTATAAATCAAATTCATATGAAATAAATGATAATTTTACAGGCATGAATCTTATAGACTCTTACAAAAAAAAAAAAAAAAAGAATCTAACTCCCTTCGCATGATAAATTGTGAAAGTTTGAAAATACAAATTAAAATTCGAAGAGTTGATGTGAGCATATAGTTGAAGAGCTCGAAAGCAATTTTTTTTTTTAAAGTAATAAATTATTTATGAAAAGAAAAACGTTTGAGATTAAATAATGGTGAATAAGAAGCGTGTGGAGATGAAATAAAAAGAAAAATAAGAGGAAGAAGAAGAAGGGAAAAAAATGGGAGTGGTCCATTAAAATTAGAAAGTGTTGTTAAACAGAAACTGGATCCAGGACTAGACAGAAGTACGAGTGGGCGGTTCTTATCAAAGGTGGGCCCAGCCCAGCAGCAACATGGGACTGACATCATCATCAATGGATCCTCCATGTGCTTTGCTTTTCCATTCTAACCCTCACGAAATTTCCTAGATGCTTCCTTTCTAACTCAACAATCTCATTTCATTCTTCTATCCTAACATGTCATGCTTTACCTTCCCTATGTAATTATTACTATATAACTTAGCCTCCATTTCAACTATTTTATTTTTAATTTTAGATTTTTAAAAATTGTGTTTATTTTCTCACAATTTCAAAAAAATTTCTATCACGAGTTTTATCTTTCTTAAAAAAACCATTTGAATTATTAGCCGAATTCTAAAACAAAAATAAATTTTTAAAAACTATTTTTTTAGTTTTCAAAACTTAACTTAATTTTTTAAAACTTATGTAAATAGTAGATAACAAGATAATATATAAGTTTTTTTTCTTTTTTTTGAAACTATATAAGCTTAATTTTTAAAAATTAAATGTTTATCCAACCTTATATATTCGACTCTTTACTTTGTTTTATCTTCATTTTTTTCTTTTCTTTAATCCCTCCTTCAATTTTCTTTACTTTCGAATATTCACCTTTTAGGCACTATCATCGTGATAATTTGAGATTGAAAATTCACTTTTCATCTTAAAAAAAAAAAAGATAATATAAATACGAATTCGAAAACTTTGCGATGGGGCTGTATAAGCGGTAGGAAATCTGTACCTCAATTCTAAAATTTTTGGGGGAAGATCTATCTTAAAAGCCCTATTTGAGGTGGGTCCCATATTATTTTTGTCATCCCTAGTAATTCATATTTCTTAAATTTGACCTTAGATTTCAATTTTATTTTATTTTTAATAAAAAGAAAGTTGTTGATGTCGGTACTAGAAATCTGTTAGGGGGTGTTTGGCCCACTGACTTGAGTTGAGTTGGGTTTAAAACCCAACTTCCCCGTTTAGTCCATCAACAAATCAACTCTCCACAAAACACAACCCCACCGTTTTGAGTAATTAACTCTCCACAATTTTGAGTAATTTCACGTAGTTTTCATTCTACAAAATTTTGCTCGTTAACTCTCTCCAACTCAACTCAACTCTGCCCACCAAACGCCCCCTTATTCTTTTTTTTTTAATTCAACAAAAATGATCGGATAGAGAGATTCAAACTTCTAATCTCTTAGTCGATAGTATATGTTGTGTTCAAGTATTGGCAAACCTAGAAACTCGCTGATATACATCAATATATTTCACGGCCTATATTGGGAGAAAGTTGCTTGAGTGTGTTCAGCTATTAAGTTAAGGGTGCATAATAGTAAATATGAATAGATAACTAATTAAGTAGAATTCTTGTATGAGAATATTAAAGATGCCTCAAATGAGACCATGTAAATATTATTTACAGAAGTGTTAGTTAAATGTTAGGGCAAATTCTAGATGGCCAATACCAAAAATCATAGTGGATCACAAAGGTAAAGGACATTGTTCCACATTCATACATAGGGCAAGACTTGGGTGCAGCCAACTCCAACACAGTAGAAAAAAATTTGGAATATTAAAAAAAAATAATTTGCCACATGACAAGCTGTGAATGAACAATTTAGTGGGATGCACAAAGATGAGTGCAGCCTAGCTAGGTTACACCCAAGTTTTTTCCTTCATACATATAAGTGAGATAATTTCAATATTAGCTAAACGAAGTAGGTGAAAGATCAAGCAAAGACACGTGATATATACCATTGAGTCGATAGTTGAGTCAAGAGACATGTTTAATTTGATGGATATAGTTGATGTGATATATACCTTATAAGTTTGGCATTGAGTCAAAATTATGCTGAGCAAGCGCATGAATCGTAGTTGGAATTATTAACTTTATTATTTATGAAGTTGATTTCTGACTATGAGAGATAATTACAAGAAGTACGTAAAATTTTAAAAGTACAACATTTTTTATTAGATAACTAAAAAGAGAAGATTTCCTAGGATCGATGGTTAGATACATGATCGAAAAATTAAGTTATTATTTTGCTCGTAGGCTATCTATGATAAGTGATAGGGACAAATGTCAAGCAAGAAAGAGGGTGTTAGGGTAGCTAAAATTGATAAGGGGTTGGGCAACACATTCCCAAAAGAAGAGGAGAGGAAAGTGTCCAATCGTGGAGTTAGGAGACCCATAAGTTAAAGTGGGGTGGTGAGGTGAGAAAAAATGGAAAGAGAAAGAATTGTCAAGAAGCAGCGTAGCACATGCAATTTCATCGAGTGTCCCAAACCCCATGGAATATGGTCATGTGCTTCCCTTCATAAAAGGAGAAAAACCTATTCAAATATTTGTGTGTATATATAGAGGACCCTTTTACTAGATAAATTATTTGAGAAAGTTGCCGACAATGTGGCTAGTAATTTTACAACGTTAGATGTATGAGAGAAAAACTGTAAAAATATTTTAAATTTGTATCCGGTGGTTATTAGGAGCACACGCAGATTTTCGAATTCACATCTAATAAATATTATGAGTCAACAACATTATATTGTGGTACCCTCATCGAATAATGTTTCCTCTTTCATCGTATATTGTTTTCAGTTGCTCCATGTGTCTCGCCTTCAATTTCTTAGCTAATTAATTTTCATGTGCAGGACAACTGCGTGCAACAACCGCTCTCCACTATCATGCAAAACCAAATGGCGACTAAATATATATATGTATGTATGTATATATATATATATATATATATATATATATATATATATATATATATATATATATATATATATATATCATTCTCCCAATGCCAATTTAATTACTTACTTGAACATCAACACAACCCTCCAATATTCGGGCAGGTTGCAATATTTTGCATGTAATACATATGTTAATATATATATATATATATATTTGGCCATATCGAGAAGAATAATCAACATGGACACACGGTCCAGAAACTAGGAAAAACCGCATCTAAATGGGACAGCCAAGTTAATTATATATATAACCGTATCCTCTGTCATTTAATTACTACGAGGAGACGACAAGCATAAGTCTTCTGGTCTGAAGGTAGATTATATTGTCGTTGTTAGCTTCCATATTTCAATTTGGCAGCCATATATCCATACATTAATGGGCAATATGCAAATGCAAGTCCCAGGATTGAGGATTGAGATGTAGGTATCGGGTGCAGGAGACATTGGAGCGTGCTATGGCACCCAGTAATGAGTACAGCTTATTAATTAATTCTCCATTATATTGCTCTCCAGTTCAGACATTGACATACATGCAATCAAACTACATATACACTACTTCTCAATAATATTCCATTACCTGCTCTACACTACACACACACACTTTGGTCACACATCCATCTCATCAATCTAATCCTCTCTCTCACATGATCGATCTCTTTTTCTTTAACAACCACATCTAAAACTTTTACCAGCTGGCCACCCAATCATTAAAAACATTCTAATTTAATTTCAACATAATTATTTTTGATCAAATTTATATTGTATAATGGAGCTGAAGCTAGATAAGGCTCATGCATGTGTCAAGTTGATCAAAATGGCTACAAGATCAGCTAGACATGCATGGAAGATAATATTAAATTTATTGTTCAACTCATCCTCACTATATATTAACAACATAAGAATATATATTATTTGGGTTTGGTTTGTCGATCTTGATCGATTAAATTTATTTATTTATTTACTTTTAATGATATATATATACATGGGTATAATATAAATAATTTTAAGATCATGTGAAATTAATGTTTTGAAAATTGAAGCATGCATCTCGATGCATGAGTGTTGGCAGTACAATCACTTCACCATCATCAGTATCACCCCTTGGCCTTAATTCTGTGTCAAAATCCGACATGGCATAAGGATTTTCAGCTTTTTGGAGATTTTCTGTGATACCATATTTTTATAAAATTATGAAATGGGTTACGTTTGATTGAAAAAACCTCACCTCACTGGCTAGGACCGTTGAATGACCATCCAAAATTAAAGCTGTGTTCTTTTGGAAGAAGCTAAGGGTCGAAATTAAAAATTATGATAAAAAGATCCAGAAAAATCTACAAGGAGGATGACCCACTCTCTCTCTCTCTCTCTCTCTCTATATATAAATATAGCTATTGGGGATATTTCTAGTTTCTTGTCCTCTTCCATAATATAGGTCTGTGATATCATATACATTAATTAATTAATTAATTAATTTCCCATATTGTCCCACCATGCATGCAGATCTCTCCACATATATCTCATTCTGATAACAAGTAATTTCAATGAGTCATTCTGAGGTGTTGTCCGGGGTGGCAAATTATTCTCTCTCTCTCTCCCTCTCTGCTATCGCTATCCCAACCATTGGGAGACATATATAATGTGTACTCCATCTTAAGTATTCATTAATCAAAATACAACTGTGACGTATTTGTTTCATGCATATATTCATCATATATATTAGTTATATATCATATATATGTGGCTTATAAGAATATTATATATTGTTTAAAATGTGAAACATATTAGTCCACACCACATGATTCGATATTCCACATGAATATAGTTTAATTAATTTCTCTACAAAAAGATAATTAACTGATTGAAGCATTTGCAAAACACAATTTAATCAATGTGTTAAATGATTTTGGTTTGGCCTAATTTAAGATTTTGAATCCAAATAAATTATTAACTCTTGATCTTCGTTTCACATTTTAGATCAGAAAAATGGTAAGATCGAGGTGAGGACACAACACGATCGAGCACTCCTCTTTGATTTGATACTGGAGCGGACATTATTGCACTAAGATAGATAACCTCTCCTCCATATATCTCGTTGGTGTAGAATGGAATCCACCAAACCAGACTTCATAATCCTAATTACTCTTTAACCTCAATCATTTCTCCTTTTATGATACATACAACATTATTTATAAAAATTAGAAACAGCAGCTTTCTTTTCACAAAAGCAAAGGACACATCAGTTTTACAAAATAGGAAACAATATCTTCAATTTGGTTTAATTTCTGACCTATGGCCACAGCGGAATCCAAATGGAAATAAAATCATTTTTCAATTCTCATTCCTTTTTTTTTTTTTTTTTTTTATCGTTTTTACTGAAATTTACGAATAGAATCCATGCGAGAAAATTTAAGAATCACTCCCCCTCTAGAATCTCATCTCTCTTATTAATTAACCGGATTCATAACATTTTATCAACTGTTTTACAATCTCTCTACTTTTTCTCACTTTTATTTACACTACCAATAAATTTTTGTTAAATAATCACCAAAACTTTTCCTACTTGCTCAATTTTAATCACTATACTTTCAAATGTCTATAAATTTAATCCCCATGCTTTCAATAATTAGTCATAAAGTTAGTCTATGCCCATATTTTATAGTTAACTTTTCTTTTTAAAAAAAAAAATTCTCTCTATCGGTCTTCTTTATTTAAATTTTAGAAAAATATATTCATATTGTCCGTCTTTATTAATGGAAATTATAATTATTATATTGCCAAATTAGATAAAAATTAGCTTTCAAACTAACGATGAAGACTAATTTTAATATTTACATTGAAAGTAGTTTAAACATTTAAAAATATAGAGACTAAAATAAAATGGAATACTAAAGACATGGACCAAAATAGTACTTTTAAGTTTTTAACCATAGATTTTTATTTTCAAAAAAAAAAATCATACTAATGTTTTTTCTATGGAGTTCGCTCAAAAGGGTCTTCAATTACTTTTATATGAATTATCTTCAACGGTCCTCTCGATCACCCTTCCCTTTCACCTGAATTGGTCAAGAGAGATGAAGGCTTTTTTTATAAATTAAATTTTCTATTTATTTTTTCTAGTTCAACAATATGTGGGTGGAGGATTCGAACTTCTAACTTTCTTGATCAAGGGTACATATTGATAGAAATGACTACTTCACCCTGAAAGACTATGATTTCTAAACAATTTAGAAACCAATTTTGAGATTGGCTTTGATTTATTTAGAATTAAACAAAAATTAAGACTAAGCAAAACATACCTTTGAAATATATGGAGAAATTTATCGCAGGTCTTTACTTTATTCTTATGTTCCAATGAGTCATCTAATCTCCAAAACTTAGCACAAAGTATTCCTTGTTAGGTTTGTGGGAACCTCTTGAAAGAAATCAACAAGTATTCAAGAGGAAAAATTAAAGAGAATTTTGAATTTTCTATAGAGGGAGGTTGTGTGTATTTTTTGGCTCAACCAGATCTTTTAAATAGGGACTTAGGAAAAATCTTTGCCAATATTTAACATATTTGAATTTCATTCAAATATCTTAAAATCTCCTACAACATACATTTCCCTTAATATATGATGTATCTAATACATAATATATTTTTCTCTTTAATATTTAATGTATCAAATACAATAAATACATTTTCTTCATTTAAGATATCCAATATATTAAATATTAATTTGAACATTTCAAATTTTTCTTTCAACTAAATTAATATTTTAGTATTACTGTGTGCTAACAATGAGACCTTAAAAACCTACAAATTATAAACTTCATGATACAAAATTAATTAATTAAACTCTTTAATCAATTAATTTTCATTCATAAACTCTAGTTCTCTTCACTATATAGACCTAGAGTTGCACTCTTCACAAGTTGTGTCCGTGGATATAACCATTACATACAAATCGGCCATTCATGAGTTGTTCGTAATTACAGTTTGGTCAATCCGTTTTAGCCCTGTAATTACATCTTATACCTTAATACCATTAATTCTCTAATGAACAATTTGTTTATGATTCAATCATAAACCAAGTCCCTCATTGGCTAGTGAGATGGTGGGACACATTGTTCAAATCTCGAATCATCATTTAAGGAAACTATTCATCTACTTTTTTCTATATGGGAATGAGTAAAATTTGTTTTATGAAATTTATATTTCTAGCTCCCCTATTTGGTCAAGTCTCCAAAGATTACAATAATAACTTTAGATTTTTATGACAATTAAATAATGTTACACATACACTTTATTAAAAAAAAATCGTTCTATTCATAAATAATTAAAAAATATTATTACAAAACTACGAGGCTTAAGGTACAAATCCTAACACATACTTTATACAAGTTAAGCTATGCTCATGTTAGATAATAGAACATTGTTATTGTTAATCAATATTTATTTGTTATTTCATATTTTAAAATAGGACAATCAATATTTATTTGTTATTTAATTTATTAAAATAGAACCTTGTTATTGGATAATTATACTAATAATTTTAACGGGTTGTTGTTGTTATTATTATTATTATTTTTAGTACAATAAATGTAAGGTATGAAAATTTGAACATCCAAACTCAAGAAAATGAGTGCATACTAATTACTAGTGAGCTATACTATCTACAGTTTTACTATTGCAATAAACATTATACTAACTTTTTAATGTGATTATATTTTTAAATATTGCAAACTTCTGTTTAATTTTACTTAGTTATTATTAAATAATATCAACTAAAAATTTAAAATGGAATTCATTATTATTAAATATTATAAAAATAAAATTTAATATTATTTTATATCAATAGTTGCTCTTCCTGTAAAAAAAACTATAGTAATTTATTTTAGTTGATGTAGTTTTAGTTCTGTCAGTTATTATTTGTTAATTTCAAAAATAAATTATTAAAGTAGACTTTATTATTATTAAATTTAATAATATTATATATTAGAACTCAATATATATATTAATAATTGTTGTGTAAAATGTAATACTGCAAGTGTACGAGTCAAGTTTAGATTGGTTTTCTAGTTCACTTAAATACCATGGGATAATGTCACACAATTTTATTTAGAGAAAAAATCGAAAGAAGAATCTAAACTAAAATAAAACGATAAATATGGAAACAAATCAGGAGAAATATATCTTAGAGGATTGATTTCACCTCTTGAACTACTATTTTTAGTTGATTAAGAAGAAGAATGATCATGCATATGAAGGAGTCTATATCAGATTAGCGGAAGCGATTTATGGATCTAAGCACTCTAATTAGATTAATTTTGCAAAATAAAACACATGCTCAAGCAGAAAACAGAGGAGAGAAAAACAACCTTTGTAGCTCGAAATTCTCCTCAACCGTGGGCAAATTCTGATCACGAACACTTCATGGACCACCATAAGTGTCTTCCCTACTATCCTCAGGCCTTGGAACAGGTTGTGGGACCTTTCCTTGAGAGAAATTGGAAGAAATGTGAGAATGGTTCAAAACCGAGAAACATAAACTTTTTCTGAAAAATTCCTTCTCTTTTGATCTTTCTCCTCTATCTAAAATAGATCATTTTGCTTCTCAAGCAAGTAGAGTTATGACATCAAAGAGATGAGAATGACTTTAATGTAGGAGGTGAGTCATAGAGTGAAGGAGAAGCTCAACACTCTTATTGGACCAACATGAAAGTAAGTGGATAGAACTTCCATTATCACTCTCTAATTTTTAATTCATAATTAAAAATTAATTTAATTTAATTTAATTAATTAAACAATTTAATTAATTATTTATTTATTTAATTTAATATCAAATATCAAATTAAATAATTTGGTCCAATTGCGATTTCTCAAATCGTATGTTCGAATATGAATCCCTATTCATATTCCAAACCGAAACAATATTTAAATCATATTTAAATATGTCCTCCATTAATTTATCATAATTTAATTCATAATTAAACTATGAAACGTTAAGTATATCACATATAATTAACGTTATCTCCCAAATCCGGAATTTGAACAATTCAAATTCTTTTCTCTCAAAATGTTACAAGGCTAAGTCCGAGCTAGTAAGGGGACCTTATGGACCTACAGATCATGAGCTCCAACGATTCAAGATTAACTAGCCAAACTCTTTAGCCGAGCTAATCAACATTCGTTAACCACCGGGTCACTCCACTATAGCCCAGTGGCTGCACTCTCCTCACTGTAGATATATTTCTGTCCACTCAATATAACCATGATTAGTAAGTCGATCCTTCACAGGTCGTTCGTAATTACAGCTGGGTCAAAAGAACCGTTTTACCCCTGTAATTACATCTTTGTTCCTTAAGTCCCACTGATCCTCTAATGAACAATTGGTTTGTGGTCTAACCAGCAAACCGAATCCCTCTCAGGCCAATGAGAGGGTGGGCCCATTGTTCAAGACCTGGAGTCAGCACTTAAGGGAACAACCTCTCTACTAATCCCTAAAATGGGTAGGAGTGAATTCCATCTTGCCGGACTATGTCCCCAGCTATCTACCCGGTCTTATCCCTGAAATGGGAGGCATATTGAGTCGGCAAACTCGGGCCACTCTCACCCATGCAAATCTAAGGATAATCCCAAATAAACAGGAGTTCATAGCGCGCTCAGGATTAAGATCGAGTTACCTAGGTCATTGTATGAAAATAGTCAGTTAAGACAGTAAACGGTGTTAACAAGTCTAAGTGACTATCTCACGGTCCGGTCTTATGCAAACTCATTGCATAGGACGCCCCCACTCACATGTCTGCACATGAACGATTCAGGATCACATCGTTAGTACTATACTAAGTGGGCCGCGTCCATAGTGTCCCCAGGATAAGGTACCCAGCCCTATCCCTATACTATAGACCATTCTGGCTATAACTTGAACTTGATCCACTTTTATGTCATACATAAAGTTCAAGTATACATACTATAGCCAAGAGTTCTTTGTTCATTGGATTTGGGTTATAGAATACACAATTCACTTTATTCAATAACACATTTACTGAATAAACCTCAATAACATATTTATAGTAAAATAGAATATACATTCAGTTTACAAAACCATGAGTTTTAGGACACAAAACCCAACAGCATAAACTATAAGCAATAAATTAAAGATCACAAAAGACTTCCTAAGCACAATTGAATCTCATGCAATGTTATAAACCTATCATATTTGTCTATATTTTAATAACAAGCATGAGATTAAGTAACTTCTTTTAATACTTCTAAGAGAATTTTTCACTAACATGCAAAAATTTACAAATAGTCATGCAATTATGTATTCTAGTCTAAATTATACTTTTCCAAGTAACAATTCAAACCAATAAAGCAAGTAAACTTTAGTCAGAAGATCACACGCATTAAGAGCATAAAAGCATGAATGACTATAAAGCATAATCAAACAATATGTTACTAACTAAAATAATAAGAGGCTGTTTGGGGCACAGAGTGAGTTATAATAACAGGAGTTATAATAGTCTGTGGGTTATAATAGTCTGTGAAATAATATAATATTGTTTAAAATGCAGAGTTGTTTAGTTTGAGATTATAATAGTCGTGTTTGGAGTGCAGAGTATTCAATGAGTTATTATAACATAGGTTATTATAACTCTTGCCCCAAACATCCCCTAAGTTCAATGGCTACATCAAACCCTAAGATAAAGAGTTCAGTTACTCATGATCACTATTTACAAATTCTAAACTCAACAACAACTCATATTAAAAACTACAAAATAGAGAGAAAGAAAGAAAGAAAGAAAGAACTATCATCGCGTGTCGATCTCATGTCCCCGTTGTAATCTCCACGAGCTTGAGCTCCAAAATATCTATCTCGTGCTCCACCAAGCTCCTCTAACTCACAAAAAGGTGTAGAAATCAAATATAAGGTTGTCTCTCTAAATTGGCTCTCCAAAAACGGATCCAAAATACAATATATATAGAAAATTAGGGCAAAATTTTGTGTAGCAACAAATTTGGAAAGGTAATGTCGAGATGTTGTCCGCAACGTCTTGACGCTACAGACGAAATGGCCCAAAATTAGCTTGCGCGTGTTTTAGAGGTGGAAGTTGATTTTATGTAGCGTCGAGATGCTATATGTAGCGTCTCAACGCTACATCTACTGCATTTGGCTTAGACAATTGCAACATTTTGATGTTGCCTCTACAACAGTGATTATTCTTGTGTTTTCGCAGTGTTTCAACGCTGTATTGCAACGTTTCAACGCATCCTCCTCAGTTCTTTTGGCTTTATTTTCATCTTCTCTTCACTTGCTTCCATCAAAATGCGATCTTTTCATCTTTTCACTCTTTTCACTCCTTAGTTTTGCTCTAAATGCTTGAAATCTACAAAATAACCCAATAAGATCGTGAAAGTACACAATAAGGCCTAAAAACTAACAATAACTAAAGCCTAAGAATAACACATTTTGTGTGCTATCAATAATGTTTGTAATAAAAATTATAGGTTAAATTATACACAATACCCTTAAACTTTGGATTAGGTTTAAGTTATGCCTCTAAGCTGCATTTAGAAAGTCATTCCAAACAACTTAGATATTGATGCGACTGCTATTCTGTGTACAAATTAGACAACACGTGTGATATTATTTACGATTCAATTGTAATTATATAGAATATTAATAGATTATTGTCATTGTTCATTTGAACTCAAAAAAATACCGTTTGACAGAATTTATGACATATGATTCACATAAAATTTATACATTAGCTGTTTTGTCAATAAAATGTGAATGATATTGTAAATGACATAAATAATTTTTACATGTTGTTTGAACAAAATAACAAAATGTAATTCAAGAGGAAAAAAAATTACAAGACCCTTAGGTGATTGTTGATGCATGATATATTGTTCAACATACGTGAATTATAAGTTTATACTGAAAACGTCAACCTGAACATAGTTCAACTAGATAAAACATATATTCTTTACCAATAGATCAAAAGTTCGAATATTTTCACTCTCACATCATGTTGAGCTAATTTTTTTTTTGACATTGATATAATACTAAGTCTGTAGAGGTTATTATTAAGGTATTACATATTTTGGATGAAATACTACATTTAAGAGCTCAAAAACTAAAACAAAATATATTTAAAAGTCTAACAATTGAAATACAAAATTTTTAAATAATTATGAATCAAAATGGAATAATCCGAAATTTGGGTGACCAAAATAAAACCTACAATTAAAATTAAAATTAATCAAATCTTCAACTCAAAATTAAATAAATCAATTCCTTTATATGATCCTGGGAAAAATTATTCAATTTAGCTACCACATTGTAGCTGCTCCCTCTAAATTCTAGAATGTATAATGAAACTATAGTTTTTAGTTTCTCTCTTTTACATTTCAAGGCATAAACTCTCGGTCATATTGTACCAATTTTCTTCAATAATTTTTCTAACTCTTTGTTTGGAATAACTTTTTGAATTTTTTTTTTAACAAAATCAAATTTTCTCATAAGCACATTTTGAAAATTTTAATGATTTAAATTGTGTTTAGTATAGTTTTAAAGAAAGTGTGTTTAGTATAGTAAAAAAAAAAAGTGTGTTTAGTATAGTTTATTGAATGATTCTAAAGGATTAATATATACATATATATATAAAAGCTAACTTAATAAATGAAAATAACTTAAAAAACTTAATTAATTTAAAATCTATTTAAATACTAACTTAATAAATGAAAAGAACTTAAAAAACTTAATTAATTTAAAATCTATTTTTGAAGGAAGTCTTGATAGATAGATTAACTTTTTCCAAAAAATTGGCCAAAGTGAGCATCTCAGTGAATTTCTAATGGCAACAATCAAAATTTTGGTTGTAGATTAAAATCTCTATATCGCACATTTGTTGTACTGAAAAAACTTTTTTCAGAAAAATGCAAATTTATAGTTTCAAGGATTCAATGCTCGTGCCCCGTGTATGAAGTTACCAGCGATGATGGCGACCAAATTTCCAATTTTGTCGAAGTTTTTTCAAAAAGTGTTCGCAGTCGCCGTCTGATAATCGAGCTTTTGATCGCAAATAGCGGTTCGCCGATGACCTTCAAAGCCGCCGTCAGTAGTGTAGCCGTTCGTAAATAGTCTGATAATCGAGCTCTTGTTAAATCGTCGATATCGCAGTTACCGTTCGCCGTCACCCTTCAAACTAGACGCCGTCGCCGCCAAACTGGTCGTTGCAAAGGCCCCCAGCCACCGTGCGTGTCAGTCGATTTGCGAACGAGGAGAAAGACAAAAAGTTTTTTATTGAAAGGAGGGTAGAATAGTCCTTTCACTCTTTGAAAAGTCCTATTAGTCTTTTTTTTGAAATACTCAACCCAAATGTGCCTCTTTTTTTTTTGCTTATCTTTGGCAATTACCCCAGTTGGAGCAATTCCAAAATCCCGCCATGGAAGCAACACCTCACAGCACTCGTCTTCTCCGTCCCGCTCTGTTCCATACTACACCTTCAAAGTTTCGAGGTTAGCCTCCTGAATTTTGGTTCGCTGGAAAAATCTATTACATAAGAAGGAGGATAAATAGTTAAATTATAATATTATTCTCTGCTTGTTTCATTTGATGGTGTCTGTTCTCGTGAAACTAGAGTGGTTGAAGCGTATTTTCATTTTCGGAAAAGAATGTCCTAAGCACAAATTGTTTTAGTTGAATTTGTTTCCCTGTTCAATTAGCTTATAGGGGAAATTACCTTGCTTAAAGATATTTAAAGTGGCACTGAAGTATAGGACATGTACTCAAACCATTTTTCTTAATCGTTTTTACTCCATGGACATGGAGTCCTTAGCAGTAAATTAAGAATGAGTCGGACACTAACTGTTTAGCTCAAGATAAGATGTTTGCAAAGGTTCAGAATGGATAATGGTTGTAGTTAAAGAAGGGTGATGGATTGTAGATAAAAATGGGGTTTGGGTAGAAACATTTATCGCATCAGTAGAGTTTGGGGCTCTTTCTTGCACTCAAGGAAGCTATTTTTTATGGGAATTTCAGACTCAAACTCGTCTAGTTGGAGTAGGCTGAAGGAGCTAGATTCAGGTGTCTTGCTGGTGTTGGGGTTTTCAATGGTCATTGAGAGAAGAAGATGAGAAATGATGAGGGCGTTTGCCTGTGATGCTATGACACGAAGTCAATGAATGCCAAACACAGTGTTTGAAATAATTCTCAGCTCAATGGAGGCTACTCGGGATATTATTTATAGTGTAGTAGATGTACAGAGGAGCCCTTGGGTAGACCCTTGACTGAAGGAATAAATAATGCTTCTAATGATTACAAATGATTGGAAAATAATGATCTGTAAAGATAGTAGCTGACGTAAGAGAGAAGAAAACTGTAATGAAGAAAGGTCCAAGCAGATGACATGACTTATTAGGTAGCTGCTTTAGCAGAAATGTCTCTTATCTAATTTTTCTATCTCAGTTTAGTGGTTGTGTAAATGTAATTAATTAAGTGTGAGAACACCAACTTGTCTAAATTCATCTGTCTTTTTCCTAATGTTCAGATATCTTATGTTTGAACGGGAAGATATATTTTGTGTGTTTTCCTTTTTATATCAGAAATGCTTCCAGATGCTATGAGTAAACATTGATGAGGTGACCAACAATCAATTTACTATTTGGTTGTCAGCTTAGGCTAGTAGTATAATTTATCACCTCACCCCCATATATTTGTTCGATATTTTCTCCTCAGGGTTAACTGAAAACTTGTTTCCATTATTGAACATAGAGCAAACATTCATTTCTTTCCAGGATTAAAATTGCCATTCTAAGGTATAATTTATGTCTAAGTCTAATCGATTCTGCTGCGGAGCATGGGAATTAACTTTGCTACGAAATAATATTTTTGGTATAAGAAAATATTTTCATAAGATTCGCTTACTAAAAGAAAAAAAAATGCTCTCTCCTCTCTCCTCCATGAGTCTTGCGTCCTTTGCCTACTCCGCCGTTCTCCTCCTCTCCCCTTACCCGTTTGTCCAATGAAGATCCCATGCAACAAAAAAAAGGGGAAATGTGAGGATGGCGTCTGTTACCATTGAAAGTAAGCTTTTTTCTTGTGGGTTCTGTTATAGTATATATGTAGATTTAGGAGCTTATTAATCCTTTGTCCTTTATTGTAATTTTACTTTTACTAGTTTAGGGCTTCCATGTATGCCTATATATATTTGGCTCTATTGTATAGAATGAATTAGTATGCTCTCATATTTGGTCTCACAATAACATGGTATCAGAGCACTAGGTCTTTCCTAGGGCAATTAGGGGTTTGTGAGTTTTAGGGATTTGTGAACAATTAGGGTTTGAGGTTTGGAACACCTTTTTGGAGGGTTTGGTCTTCTACATTAGGTTTTGTGTTTCACCACTGCTGCCAAGGTCCGTCGTCGCCATCGTCACCGGAATCCGCTGTCGTTGTCGGAATCTGCCGTTGGCTCCGCCTGTTGCCGGCATAGTTTTTTGTCACCGCCTAGGCCAAACAAAAGCCCACTTGCCGATCAGTAGGTACGTGAAATCCGACCAGAAAACTCCCTGCGCGTGGACCTCACACGCTGCCTGAAGGTTCTAGCGTCATTCCCACACGCTGGTGTGTGTGGGCGCGTGAGTCATTGGAATCTGCTCCGATTTTGTGGCTTGCCATTTCGTCCAACTGTTGACCTGTTTATGTGGTTATTTTGGTCATAATTGGCTCGTGTTAGAAGTTGGTTTGGAAAAGAATTAGAGGTTTTTTGATTGAGAGCTCCTTTCAAATCAGTTTTTTAGAAGTTCTGCAGTCATTTGGGTCTGAGTTTGTGGTTTTAGATTTGATTTTGTGGTTTTACGTTTGTCATTGACCTATGGCGGAACGAGAACTCGTAGTGATGTCTAATGTGGTTCAATCGCAACCTCAATCAACCCATGGTTCATCTAAGAAGCCATTTGTTAATTCTATAGCCGAATTTGCTAAATTTCAACAATACCAAAAATCATCGAAAGCATCTTCTTCATCATTTGCGCTTACCTCTATTACAACCATTGCTGGGTCAGGTAACATGAATCATTGTCTTCTCTCATCTTCTATCAAATGGATCATAGACTCTGGTGCCACCGATCATTTGACAGGTAATCCAAATTTGTTTTCCACCCTTTCTTCATCTATATCCCTTGCTAATGTTACTTTGGTAGATTGATCAAAATCGTATGTCCTTGGATCTGGCACAGTAAATCTAACCCCATCTCTTTCTTTATCCTATGTTCTACATTTACCTCAACCTTTCTTTAATTTGATCTCTATTAGTAAACTCACTCGTGACTTTAATTGTTGTGTCTTATTCTATCCTGGCTATTACTTGTTTCATGACGAAGAAGATTATTGGTAAAGGACATGAATCTGTAGGACTTTACACTTTGACCATCAAGTACCAAAAGTTGCATGTTATGGACTTGTTTCTCCTTTTGATGCCCATTGTCATTTAGGTCATCCATCTCTTTCAGTACTAAGAAAGCTTTGTCCTCAATTTCATAACTTGTCTTCATTAAATTGTGACTCATGTCACTTTGCCAAACTTCATCGTCTTAGTTTGAACCCTAGAATCGATAATCGAGCAAGTGTACTTTCGAATTAGTTCATTCTGATATGTGTCCAAATATGGATTTCGATATTTCGTTACATTTGTTGATGATTACTCTCGCATGACTTGGTTATATTCTATGAAGAATCGTTATGAGTTACTTTCTCATTTTTGTAACTTTCATGCTGAAATTCGAACTCAGTTTGGTGTTTCCCTTAAAATCTTAAGAAGCGACAATGCTGGTGAGTACTTTTCTGAAGCACTTGGTGCATACCTATGTAAGCATTGAATTCTTCATCAATCATCTTGTGCTGATACTCCATCACAAAATGGAGTTGTTGAACGAAAGAATAGGCATCTTCTTGAAACTGCAAGAGCATTATCATTCCAAATTCGTGTTCCAAAGCATTTTTGGGTTGATGCAATTTCCACAGCCTGCTTCTTGATTAATCGTATGCCTTCATCTGTTCTTAAAGGTCAGATTTGCTATCATGTTTTATTCCCAACAAAACCTTTGTTTCCTCTTGAGCCGAAAATATTTGGTTGTACTTGTTTTGTTCGAGATGTTCGTCCTAATCTAACAAAATTAGACCCCAAATCTTTGAAGTGCATCTTCTTAGGCTATTCTCGTGTTCAAAAAGGATATAGATGCTTTTGTCTTAGTTCGAATAGGTATCTTGTATCTCGCGATGTTACTTTCTTCGAGGACAAACCTTTCGGTTCATCTTTGCCTAGTACGAGTCAGGGGGAGGATGACGATATTTTTATCTACACACTTGTGTCTCATACACCCTCTCCCGATCCATCTCCTTTGACATCTGTCCCTACTCATCCACCTATTACACAAGTCTACTCTAGATGGCAACAACCTCCGAGCGAATGTCTTGTACTAGAAGATTCTTCGTCATCAGATCTAGAACCAAGTGACGAGCTTCCTATCGCTCTTCATAAAGGTAAACGTTCTTGTACTTTTTCCGTTTCCTCTTTTGTCTATTATGACCATTTGTCATCTTCTACATGTTCTTTTGTTGCATCTCTTGAATCTATCTTGGTCCCTAAAACTGTTCATGAAGTCTTGTCTCATCCTGGTTGGCGCAATGCAATGATAGAAGATATGAATACCTTAGATGATAATGGTACTTGGGATTCAGTATCTCGTCCGGTAGGAAATAAAGCTATTGGATGTAAATGGGTGTTTGCAGTTAAGGTCAATCCAGATGGTTCAGTTGCTTGATTAAAGCCTGCCTTGTTGCCAAAGACTATGCTCATACCTATGGGGTTGATTACTTTGATACATTTTCTTCTGTTGCTGAATTAACTTCTGTCAGATTATTCATTTCCATGGCTGCTTCTCAATGTTGGCCTTTGCATCAACTTGACATTAAAAATGCATTTCTCCATGGTGATCTTCAGGAGGAAGTTTATATGGAGCAACCACTAGGGTTTGTTGCTCAGGAGGAGAATGATAAAGTTTGTCGTCTTCGCAAATCTTTGTATGGGTTGAAACAAAGTCCATGAGCATGGTTTGGAAAATTTAGTCAAGCACTTGAGCAATTTGGAACGAAGAAAAGCAAGTTGGATCACTCTGGCTTCTACCGACGAACTAAGAGTGGTATCATTCTACTTGTTCTATATGTTGATGATATTGTTATCACCAGAAATGATACATTAGACATTTTATCTCTCAAAACTTTTCTCCAAAGTCAGTTTCATACTAAAGACTTGGGAACGTTAAAGTACTTCTTAGGTATTGAAGTAATGAGAAGTAAGAAATGTATCTTTACGTCACAAAGGAAATATGTGCTTGATTTGCTATATGAGACAGGAAAATTGGGAGCCAAGCGATGTAGTACTCCAATGATGCCTAATCTGCAACTTACAAAAGATGGAGAACCATTTAAGGATCCTGAGAGATATAGAAGATTGGTTGGAAAGTTGAATTATTTTACAGTGACACGACTAGACATAGCTTATTCGGTAAGCATTGTGAGTCAGTTTATGTCTTCACCTACAGTGGATCATTGGGCCACAGTACAACAAATTCTATGTTATTTGAAAGCTGCACCTGAACGTGGGATCTTATATAAAGATCATGGTCATATGAAGATTGAGTGTTTTTCAGATGCCGATTGGGCAGGATCAAGAGAAGATAGAAGATCGACTTCTGGCTATTGTGTTTTTGTTGGAGGCAATTTGGTCTCATGGAAAAGTAAGAAACAAAATGTAGTCTCTCAATTGAGTGCTGAATCAGAATATAGAGTTATGACACAAACAGTATGTGAAATAATGTGGGTACATCAACTATTGATCGAATTAGGCTTCAATACTACAGTTCCGACCAAGTTGTGGTGTGACAACCAAGATGCCCTTCATATTGCATCCAACCCAGTATTTCATGAGCGAACTAAACATATCGAAATTGATTGTCATTTTGTTCGTGAGAAAATACAACAAGGTTTGGTGTCTACTGGATATGTGAAGATCGGAAAACAATTAGGAGATATTTTCACGAAAGCTTTAAATGGAGTTCGAATAGATTATCTTTGTGAAGATTTTTCTTATTTTCTTATTCAATTCTCAACTATACAGACATGAGTATAAATACAATGTACAAGATAAAACATAAAAGGAAAGAATATTCTACCCTAATCAAATCTTCAATAAACTTAAAGTAATATAAATTAAAGGAGGAAATAATAACCTAAGATACAAAAATATACTATAGCCCTAACTTTGACTATAATTAACAACACTCCCCCTCAAGGTGGGTTGTATATATTATACAATCCCAACTTGCAATTCAAATCTTCAAAGTTAGGTCTCGGTAAAGGCTTGGTAAGGATATCTGCTAACTGTTGTTTGGTAGGCACATAGTTGAGTTGAACCACTTCATTATTGACCTTTTCTGAGATAAAATGTCGATCAATTTCAACATGTTTTGTCCTATCGTGATGAACTGGATTCTTAGCAATCCTCATTGCAGCTTGATTATCACACATCATCTGTATTGGTGATGAACAATCCTTTCCTAATTCACTTAGGACTCTCTTAATCCATATGCCTTCACATATGCCATGAGCAAGTGCTCTAAATTCAGCTTCTGCACTGCTTCTTGCTACCACAGACTGCTTTTTGCTTCTCCATGTAACAAGATTACCCCATACAAATGAACAATAACCTGAGGTAGATCTTCTATCTGTAATGTCACCTGCCCAATCTGCATCAGAATATACCTCAATGTTTTTCTTGTTTGTTTTCTGAAATAACAGTCCTTTTCCAGGAGTCATTTTTAGATATCTGAGGATTTGGTACACAACATTCATATGTTCTTCATTGGGACTATGCATAAACTGACTAACCATGCTGACGGCAAATCCAATATCAGGGCGTGTATGAGAAAGATATATAAGTCGCTCTACAAGACGTTGGTATCTCCCCCTATCCACTGGTGTGCCCTCATGATTAAGTCCAAATTTCTTTTGAGGGTCCATAGGAGAATCTGTTGGTTTACATCCTAACATGCCAGTCTCATTGAGAAGATCCAACACGTACTTCCTTTGGGATACAATTATACCCTTTTTCGACCGAGCAACCTCCATACCTAGAAAATATTTGAGATTTCCTAGATCTTTGACTTCAAATTCTTGAGCCAAGTGTTTTTTCAGCATTTGTAATTCCAGTTCATCATTTCCTAAAAGGATGATATCATCAACATATACTATTAAGAGGACAAGTAAATTTCCAGACTTCCTTTTAACAAACAAGGTATGGTCTGACTGGCATTGTGAGTATCCAAGACTGAGAATAAAGTTTGAAAATCTACCAAACCAAGCACGAGGGGATTGCTTAAGCCCATAGAGAGATTTTTTTAATTTACAAACCTTTGTTGGATCAACATTCTCTTTACATCCGGGAGGAATATCCATGTATACTTCTTCTTCTAGGTCACCATTCAGAAAAGCATTTTTAATATCTAACTGTTGGAGACCCCAATCAAGATTAGCTGCTAGTGATAAGATAATTCTTATGGTGTTGAGTTTAGCAACTGGTGCAAAGGTTTCCTGGTAGTCAATCCCATAAGATTGAGTGAATCCTCTAGCAACAAGTCTGGCCTTCAATCTCTCAATGCTCCCATCTGCCTTATGTTTCACTGTAAATATCCACTTACATCCAATAGTTTGTTTTCCACTAGGTAGATCTGTCACTGTCCACGTGTCATTTTTCTCAAGAGCTTCAATCTCATCTTGTACGGCTTTTCTCCAACCAGGATGCTTCAGCGCTTCATGAATATTGTTTGGTACCTGAACATTATCAAGAATAGAAACAAATGCTCGATATGATTCAGATAACCCATCATATGACACGTAGTTCCCTATAGGGTGAATGGTGCAACTCCTAACTCCTTTCCTTACTGCAATTGGTAAGTCTAAATCATCAACTTCTGGAATTACAACTTCTTCTAGCTCACCTTTATCCTCACTTATGGGTTCATTGGAAGTAAGAACCGGTTCAGACGTTTGAGAGGGTTGACTTGTTCTAGAATCTATTTTCTCAACTTGTTTGTTTCTCCTTGTATATGTAATGAGACGTTCACTAGCATTTGGAGGGACGACACTTGGATTTTTTTCAGGAGATACTGGAAGAGACACAGGAACAACTTGAGAATGAGGGTGAAGTGTGGGGTGAAGTATAGATTCGTGTTCAGTTTCAAGTAATGAGGTCCACAACTGATTGTCACTCATGTTCTCCCCCTGACAAGAAGTTTTGGTATAGTATGGTAGATGTTCAAAGAATGTGACATCCATCGTGACATATACCCGTTTTGTGAAAGGGGAGTAACATTTGTAACCCCTTTGATTTGGTGAGTATCCCAAGAAAATGCATTTATGGGCTCGAGGATCCAATTTGCTACGATGTTGGGAATAGATGTGGACAAAGGCACTACACCCGAAAACTTTAGGGATCAAATCAAGAGATTGAACACGAAGGTGAGGAAATGATTGGAGGAAGACTTGACGAGGAGTAGAGAATCCAAGAACCCGAGAAGGCATACGATTGATCAAGTATGTGGCAGTGAGAATGGCTTCACCCCAATAGAATTTTGGAACATGAGTAGAAAACATCAAACACCGAGTGACTTCAAGGAGATGACGATTCTTGCGTTCAGCCACTCCATTTTGTTGGGGAGTGTCAACACAAGTGCTAAGATGGAGAATCCCTTGAGCTGATAAGTAATCCCCAAGACAGGAACCAAAGAATTCTTTTGCATTGTCTGTTTTGAGGACACGAATTTTGGTTTGGTATTGAGTTTGAATCATATTGTGGAAATATTTGAAATGTTGGTGAACTTCAGATTTTTCTTTCATAAGAAAGATCCAAGTAACTCGTGTATGATCATCAACAAAAGATACAAACCATCGAGCCCCAGAGATATTTTTTATTTTTGAAGGGCCCCACACATCGCTATGAATTAAAGAAAACGGACTTGACGGTTTATAAGCAATGTGAGGATAGGGGTTTCGAGTATGCTTGGCAATCTGACAAATCTCACAATTGAACAAAGCAGGATTTTTATTATGAAAAAGATTTGGAAACAATTTGGAGAGATACAAAAAATTTGGATGACCTAACTGATAGTGTAATAACATAATTTCACTATCTTTGTTGACACAAGAAGAAGAAGAAGACTGACTACTACTACTAGAAGTAAAAGAAAAGAACGAAGACTTGTCTCCAATTGCTAGTGAGCCATGATCATAGTTGAGAAGATAGAGTCCAGAACAAAGTTTAGCACTGCCAATCGTCTTCCCCGATTCCAAATCCTGAAAAACACATAAGGTTGGATAGAATTTAGTCACACATTTAAGATCACGAGTCAATTTACTAATAGAAAGTAAATTACAATCCAAATCTGGCACATGTAATACAGAGTCTAGATATAAATTCTGAGTAACTCGAATGGAACCTGTCCCAGCCACTTTGGAGTATGACCCATCTGCAATTTTCACCGAGGAGCTAGAGGTGTCAGCTTGATAGTTTTGAAACAGAGATGCATTCCCTGTCATATGATCTGAAGCTCCAGTGTCTACAATCCAGGGTTGTATCCCTCCTTTACTAGCTGTTAAGGCAGTAGGTATAACTTTCTGTGTCACCAGTCCTGCGCCCTGAATTGTGTGACCGATGATCTTTTGCAATGCATCTATTTGTTCTTTGCTAAATGGTGCTGCCTCTGAATGAACAGAATTATCAGGAGCTACATTAGCAACATATGCCCTTCCATCACGATCATTGCGATTCTTAGGTTTCCAATCAGCAGGCTTCCCATGGATCTTCCAGCACGTGTCTTTGATATGACCCACCCTTTTACAATGTTCACACCAAGGTCTTTCTCGTTTTTGCTTAGTGTCACCAAGCACTGTTGGATTAAAACTACGAGTAACAAGTGCAGATGTTTCCAAAACTGTAGAGACTGAGTCTGATTTTTCTATCATTACACTTTTCCTACTTTCTTCTCGCCTTACCTGAGAGACGACTTCACGAAGAGTTGGTAGTGGATTGGTTCCTATGATCCGACCTCGAACTTCATCAAGATTGTGATTAAGGCCAAGAAGGAATTTGAATGTCCTCTTTTGCTCAAGGATTTTCATGTATTGGGCGGTATCGTCGACACACTTCCAAGTATAAACTTCAAACAAATCCAGTTGCTGCCAATAACGAGAGAGTGTATTAAAGTACTCAGTGACAGATTTATCACCTTGGCGAATATCATGAAGAATTGATTCTATTCGAAACAATTCTGAGGTGTTCTCCTTACTGGAGTAAGTTTCCTTGACAGCGTCCCAAATCTGATGTGCTGTTCCATACAACAGAAAATTTTCGCCTATCTCATTGGTCATGGAATTAATCAACCATGACATGACCATGTTATTTTCGACTTTCCACTTCCTGAAGTCCGGATCAGTTGCTTTAGGCTGCACATTCTCTTTCGAGAGATACTCGTCTTTACCCTTGCCACATATGAACATCATGACGGATTGTGACCATTGGATATAATTGTGCCCATTCAGTTTGTGACCCGTGATATAGGCAGGTGATGATGAATCATACCCCCCTTGACCATTCGAGATTAGGTCGATTGATTTTGAAGAAGACATCTCAACGAAAACTGCAGATCAAAAAGATGTTAAAAAAAAAATGAAAACAAAATATTCAGGCTGTGGAGGTGTCGGAGGTGTTGAGAGTAGTTGAAGGTGAGTAGTCGGAGGTGCCGGTCGTTGAGATTAGTCGGCGTCGGAGGTGTCGAAGCTGAGCGGAGGTGGGTACTGCACATACACGAGGAAACAGAGGATGTCGAAGTTGAGCGGGTCGCCGTTGAAGTCGAGAAGTCGCAAACCCGTGAAGAAGACAAACCCGTGAAGTCGCAAACCCGTGAAGTCGCAGCCGCCGGTCGCAATTTGCTGGAGTTCGCGAAGTCGCGAGTCGCGATTTGCTAGAGTTCGCGAATTCGTGATTTGAGGAGACAGACGGTTTCACGATCTGAGGTTAGAAGGAGGCGGCCGTCGGAGGTTACAGTCGGAGGGAGAGACCGTCGGAGATGAAGCCGGCGGCTAAATCTCCGGCGGTGGTGATGGTGACGGCGCCGGCGGGGGAAAAAAAAAACTAGGGTTTTAGATTTGCTCTGATACCATGAAGATTTTTCTTATTTTCTTATTCAATTCTCAACTATACAGACATGAGTATAAATACAATGTACAAGATAAAACATAAAAGGAAAGAATATTCTACCCTAATCAAATCTTCAATAAACTTAAAGTAATATAAATTAAAGGAGGAAATAATAACCTAAGATACAAAAATATACTATAGCCCTAACTTTGACTATAATTAACAACACTTTGTAACAAGCTAGGCATGATTAACATATATGCTCCAGCTTGAGGGGGAGTGTTATAGTATATATGTAGATTTAGGAGCTTATTAATCCTTTGTTCTTTATTGTAATTTTACTTTTACTAGTTTAGGGCTTCCATGTATGCCTATATATATTTGGCTCTATTGTATGGAATGAATTAGTATGCTCTCATATTTGGTCTCACAATAACAGGTTCGATAAGGAGAGAAAAGGAAGGGTGTGTAGGATAATGGAGAAGCACGGAAAATGTTTTTTCGCCTTGTCCAGCGAAGAAGTGGTAACAATCTAGTTAGTCAATTCTTTTGAAGATCTTCTATTATCACCGCAAACCCAGAAATTTTTCAAAAAGGCAAATTGTGTGGATGGCTTTATCTGAGTCCAAAAGGTAACTAACAAAAGAGGGAACTTCGTGGAAATTACAAAAGTGCAGTCAGCGGGAGGTAAGCGAAACTTGGTGGTTCCGTTTGATGTTGATTTCACAGAGTGGGCCTTGTTTAGAAAGATGGTGATGGATTTTCTAAACGGCAAACAAAAGGAAGTGCGGAAATCGAATAACCAGGGGGCCGTGGAAGGTCGGGGAGTGGTGACGATCATTGGAAAGTCCTCATTCGCCGATATAGTTAAGGGGTCATCGTCAATTAATCCTCTGGCGGCAGGGCAAGCAAACCTAGTCAGGACAGGGGAAGTTGAAGTCGGGGGGTTTACGTGGAACAAAATAGTGGTGGTTACGAGAAGGGATTTTCACGATGACTAGGGGCGAATCCTGGAGGTTCTACAGGAATGTCTTAATGAAGTGCTCTTTATAAACCCTTTTCAGCTTGATAAATTTTTGTTGAAGTGCAAGAATAAAGATATGGCGCCGATGCTTGCAAGAAACAGAGGCTGGTTTACCTTTGGCCCTCTCATGCTAAAATAAAAGCCTGGAACGCTAAGATTCATGGAATGTCAAGAGTTATGCCGTCTTCTGGAGGATGGCTTAAATTCAGAAGTATACCACTTCATTTATGGAGTCTTTCTACTTTTAAAGCCATTGGGAATTTGTTTGGGGTGTTCATTGATTATGTTGATAACAATTTCTGCCTCTTGGACTGTATGGAGGTTGCAATTAATGTCAAAGGAAATTATTGTGGTTTCATTCGGTCAAAGGTGACTCTCGTGGATGATGATCAGATGTTTAATGCCCAAGTCGTTCTATATCAAGATGTCGAGCTCTTGATCAAAAAAGTAGTTGGAATCCATGGCTCGTTTACGTCAGAAGCTGCCCATCGTTTTTATCAGGGGCCTGGAGGTGATGGCCCAAACCCAATGGATATTTGGAGGGTCCAAGATGGTTTTAGAAACCCCACGGTTAAAATCATTACCTAGAGGTAAATGAGGCTCTATTTATTTAAAATGCAAGTCCAGTACAAGAGGGCATTAATGGAACGAGTGATAAGTCAGAATGTTCTGATAAGCCTTTGATAGATGAGGTGTCCTTCTTTGAAAACCATTTACCCTCAAGTTCCACGTTGAAGTTGACTCGTCAAGAGGTATTTTAGCTATTTCTTCGTCTGAAAAAATCTAGCTGACTAAAAAGAAGCCTAAGTATAAAGTGGGTGAGGAAAATAGTAAAATGGTCTCTTTTGCAAAAGAAAGTCAAATCTATTTATTCAAAAAGAAGGGAAAAATTTGCTCAACCAATGAAAGGCAATTGGACGAGGAAAAGAAAAGACTTCTTAAAGGAAAAAGGCAAAGAAAAAAAAGGGAAAAATTTGCTCAACCAATGAAAGGCAATTTGATAAGGAAAAGAAAGGAGTTAAAGGAAAAGGCAAAGAAATAGAGGTGAGTTCAAATATCTCTGTTTCCAGTGTTGATTTAGAGCTTTTAGAGGAGGAAAAGTTAAATGAGCTGGCTGATTTGAGGAGAGTTTTATAATTGTTTTGTTGAAAATCATAAAGATTTGGCTAGTGAGGAGGAAGGGGGGAAATAATAGGAGAATCAGTCAGCTGTGGTTGAGGTTAGGGAAGAGGGAGAAGAGGATACCACCAACGGTAAAGCATCTGAGAAGGAGTCTAAGAATGAAGGAGATTATCCTTTCTCAAAAAAGATGGTAAAGTCCCTAAAGAAATGGAAGATGTGTATTCTCCCAATTTCATCTAAGGGCAGCGCAACAACTAAAAAAATGCTCGAGGGAGATAGTTAGTCAGATTTTAGTTTGGGAAAAAGAGGAGGATTGTGATGAGGATTAGGAAGGTGATAGTGCTAAAAGTAAGTAGGGCCCTGAAGTTACTCCATGAAAATTATATCATGGAACGTTAGAGGGCTTGGAGCGTTGCCCAAAAGAGCTTTGGTGAAGGATGGTGGTTAAAGCTGGTCCAAATTTAGTAATTCTCTAGGAGACTAAATTGCATTCTATGAATAGAAGGGTGGTGGAGTCTAGTTGGAGCTCGAGAAGGATAGGCTGGGTGGCTTTAGACGCCGAGGGCTCCTCTGGGGGTGTGTTGATTATGTGGAATGAGGATAACATCTTAGTGGTTGACTCCTTCATCGGTTTGTTTTTCGTGACTCTTCTTTGTTTATAATAACTCTTTTAATGCCTGGGTTTCAGGGGTTTATGGGCCTCCTATTCTATGAGGAAGAGACGAGTTTTGGCAAGAGTTGGCTGCCTTAGCTGGTAGTTGTTTGGGTGTGTGGTGTATAGGTGGAGACTTCAATGTTGTGAGATGGTTGTCAGAAAAATCTAGTGGAGGTAGAGTTTCGAAAAGCATGCGAAATTTCAATAGACCCATTGATGACCTTCAGCTCATGTATATTTCGATGAATAATGGCAAATTTACTTGGTTCAATGGTAGAGAAAGGCCTGTTTCAATCAGACTTGATAGATTTCTTATTTCGCAAGCTTGGACCAATGCTTTTAAGGAAGCATCCTTGATGAGACTATCTTTCCCAACTTCTGATCATTTTCCTCTGCTTCTGAGTCTTGGGTGGCAGAAATGGGGCCCGTCCCCTTTTAGGTTTGAAAATATGTGGTTGGACCACCCTAATTTCCTCTCAAATGTTCAGAATTGGTGGGAAGCTACGAGGGTGACAGGGTGGCCTGGTTTTAAATTCATGGAAAAGCTAAAACTTCTCAAAGCCCATCTAATTAGGTGGGGAATAAAGAGAGTTTGGGAAAATTGAGGATGGTAAGAGGAAAATCCAAAGAGAGCTGGATGATATCGATAGCGTTGAAGGGGGGGGGGGGGGTGCTTAAGTCGGATTTAGTGAAAAGGTGCAATGAGCTCAAAGGGGAGTTGTCTGAGGTTGTTCTAAAGGAGCAACGAATGCGGAACCAAAAGTGTAAACTTCAATGGCGAAAGGAAGGTGATGAGAACACTAGTTTCTTCCATAGATTGGCCACGAGCAGAGGAAATAAGGCTTTTATCTCCTCTATAGAAGATGGTGATGGGAATTTCTTGACCAGTATCGATGAAATTGAATCTGAATTCCTAAACTTTTTTAAGAAGCTGTATTCGAAAGATGGTAACCAGAAATTTGTTTTTGAAGGGGTGAATTGGGAGCCTATTAACAGTACCTTACAAAGGGAGATTGAAAGTCCTTTTAGTGAAGATGAAGTGTATAGAGCTGTCTAGAGCCTTGGAAATCTTAAGTCCCCTGGACCAGATGGCATGACTACTGACTTTTTTTAAAAAAACTTGGAACATCTTGAAGGCCAACATTTTAGAGGTGTTCCAAGTTTTTTTTTTTCAAAACGGTGTCATCAATAAAAGGACCAATGAGACTTACATATGTCTTATCCCAAAAAAGTTAAGAGCTAATAAGGTTAGTGAATTTAGACCTATTAGTCTTACTTCTTCCTTATAAAGTTGGTTGCTAAAGTTCTTGCGGAGCGTTTAAAGAAAGTCCTCCCTCTTATCATTATCGATTCCCAAGTAGCTTTTGTTGAAGGGAGGCAGATTCTAGATGCGATCTTGATTGCTTTAGAAGTGGTTGGTGAGTACAAAAGTAAGAAAAAAGAAGGTTTCCTTCTCAAGCTTGATCTAGAGAAGGCTTACGACAAGGTGGATTGGGAGTACCTCGATGCAATCCTTAAGTATAAAGGTTTTGGCCATAGATGGAGAAGGTGGATTGGTGGTTCTTTGGGGAGTACCAATTTTTCGGTTTTGATTAATGGAAGACCTAGAGGAATTTTTTTTGCTGAAAGAGGGTTAAGGCAAGGGGTTCCTATTTTCTCCTTTTTGTTTACCATTATTGGTGATGCTCTCAATCGGTCTATTCATTTTGTGTGTGAAAAAAGGGTCCTTCAAGGTTTTCATGTGGGAGCAAACCAGTTGATGATTAGTCACATCCAATTTGTCAATGATACTCTCATTTTTTGCCTTTTGAATGAGGGCTGCCTGTAAGACTGGTGGGATTTCTTGGCTATTTTTTTGAAAGGAGCTGGGTTAATTCTTAATGTTTCAAAAACTGCTCTGGTGGGTTTAAATGTGGAAGAAGATGTGCTGAATCAGAAGCTTGCTCTGTTCGGCTGTAATGCTGAGTTGTTGCCTATTACCTATTTAAGGATCTTGTTGGGGGGAAATTTTCGTTCAACTGGTTTTTGGGATCTTGTGTGGATAAATTTTGCGCTAAGTTACAAAAATGGAAACATACTCCTCTCTCTAAGGGAGGGTGTCTCACTCTTGCAATCTTTACTTTAAATAGACTCCCTCCTTATAGTTTCTTGGTCTTTAAGGCATTGGTGAAAATGATTAAGGAGATGGAAAAGATGGTCAAAAACTTTTTTTGGAGTGGGGTGCTTCCATTTTTCCCTCAGGGACCCGCCTCTAACAGGGCAGGGAATCCCTGTTTAGGCGGGGAATGGGGGAGGGAGTGGGAAAGATTTTTTCCCCATTAGCTAAACAGGGACGGGGACAGGGAATACATTCCCCGACCTCACCCCAATTTCTTCTTCTTTTTTTTTTTTTTTAATGTATATATTTTTATATATAATAAACCATAAATCCAAACTTTTATTCAATATTATTTTATTTTTCTAAGGAAATCAAAAAAGTTTCTCTTAAATAGAAATTTCTTATTAAGAATTAACAATTTAAATAGAAATTAAAAAAAAAAGATTTTATTTGATCAAATTTTAAAAAATGAAAATTATAAACGGGAAATTATTTCCTGCAAGGAACTCGATCCCTGCGAATTCCCCACGGGGATTCCCGCCCCGTTTCCCGGGAAATTAAATGGGGAATTTCGCGGGGACGGGGAATGAAATGGGGGCGGGGACGGGGACGGGGACGAGGAAGCATCCCTGGCCCTGCCCCGTCCTGCCTCTTGGACATCTCTACTTATGACTTGGGCAAGCACTTGGTGAAATGGGAATGGACTTCTCTGCCTTTTCAATAGGGGGAGGGTGGGGGATTGGTTCCTTGTGGCAAAGAAACAATGCCCTCCTCTTGAAATGGTTATGGAGATTTATGCGGGAAGAAAATGCTTTGTGGAGGAGAACTATTTCTAGCATTTATGGGTGTGAGCCTCTCGATTGGATGGCCCTCCCTTTGAAAGGTGCTTCTAAAGCCCGACCTTGTGTGGAGATTGCAAAAAACAGTGCGTTGTTTGTTAACTTTGTTCATTTTAAGGCCAACTGTGGGACAAGAATAAAGTTTTGGCATGATAAATGGGTGGGAAGCTCATCTTCGGAAGAGGCTTTCCTAGATCTCTTCCTTATTTTTCTAAAAAAGGAAGTTGTTGTGGCTGAGTGTTGGAATAGTGATCAAAATGATTAAGACCTTGGCTTTCGAAGGGGCATTATGAATAGAGAATTTGATAGTTGGCTCGGCTTGGTGTCTTTGTTTGATTCAGTTAGGTTGGGGGAAGGTGTTGACAAGGCTTATTGGTCTCTTGATTTTAGTTTATTTTCTACGCGTTTAGCTTTTGGGAAGTTAACGGAAACTAGCCACAAACTAACCTCTCCCATCATTAATCAGATTTGGAAGTTTAGTGTTCCTAAGAAGATCAAAGTTTTTTTGTGGGGTCTTGCTCATAAAGCTTGAACACTCAAGATAGATTGCAAAGAAAGTTGAGAAATATGGCCTTGTGCCCTTGGTGTGTGTTCTGTGCTTCAATGGCGAAGAAACTATTGATCATCTTTTTCTTAGGTGCTCTTTTGTGGCCAAGGGGTGGAATCAGTACCTTACTGCCATTGGACTTAGTGTGTGTTGCCCTGAGAAGGTGGATCAGTGGATATTTGAAGATCTTAATGGTTGGTCGATAAAAGGGAAGGCTAGATTTTTGTGGAGGTGCATTGCTCGGGTGTATCTTTGGGAGATTTGAAAGGAAAGATATAGGGGGATCGTTGAAGATAAGCTGAATTCTTTTGGGATGTTTTGGAATACTATACAAATTACTTCTTCTTTATGGTGTATTAGAAACAAGAAATTCTTTTGTAGTTATAGCCTTAATCAACTCCTCCATAATTGGGAGGTGGTGCTTCATTAGTTTTGAGGGAGGGGGCTTCTCGCCCCTTCACTCCTAGGCTGTTTTGGTTTTCTTTTGTTCAATGAAGTTGTTTCTTATCAAAAAAAAAAAAAATATTTTGCATAAAGCATGTTTTTATTGGGCCTCACTTGGCTGCTTTTGTTCTTACAGTTGCTGCAGCTTATGGTGTCCAATTCTGTCACTTGCAGTTTGGTAGATCTTCCACTGTGATTAATTTCGACTCTCTGAAATTCAAGGGAAGAAATAATGTGTTATCGAATAGGCCTTTTGTCTCTAAATTGAACCAAAAGTCTTTTGATTGTTTGTCAAATCAGTGCCAAAGCAGCCATATGAATGTCAAGGCAACATCTGAACAGTGTCTAGACCTTGAAACTTTTTCACAGGAATCGGATGATGGGGATGCTTTTCTCACTTCTCCCAATGCCACTAACTTTGATACCTGGAAACCTAGATCTAAAATGTTTAGAAATAGATTCTTGAATCTTGTACGTCTTCGTTCTGTTCTCAACAATGCTGCTGAATCGTTTTTTAGAAGTGAAATACGACGAAGGTTGTTTGTAACAGCAGTGCTAATTGTAATAAGCCGTGTGGGATACTTCATTCCCCTTCCTGGGTTTGATAGAAGGTTGATACCACAAGATTACCTTAGCTTTGTTTCTGGATCTGTTGGTGAGTTCATAAAATTACAATACATGCATGAGTTATCTACATTATATATTCCTATTGTTGCAGAATTCAATTTCATTTCAGACTTTTTACTCAGGTAATGTTGACTGTCTTTTACTTCATGTTCATGTTTTTGGCAGATGAACTTGGTGATTTTACTACAGAGATGAAAATGTCTTTTTTCCAGCTAGGTATCAGTCCTCAGATTATAGCATCAATCATCATGCAGGTTTAACATTTTTCTTCATATTTATCTTCAATGTATTGATATTGATGTAGAGAGTGACATATAGAAGGCATTTAGGAATATCAAAGGGCTTGTTCCCTTTAGACAAACTTGGCTGCGAAATATTCAGAACTTGCAGTATTGGAAAAGTTCTAATCCACGTCTACTCAATGAAGACAATATTGAAGGGTAAAACTTTTAAGGAGCAAAGAACCCTAAACTATGTTTGGATAACTACAAATTTTTTTTCTCATTCTTTTGTTTTAGTCTGCTCTAACTAGTGGCTTATTTTTTAGAATACAAATGCTATTCTTATTTGATTCATTAGCCTGTGAACACTAACTTCTAGTATGAGATAACCTTAATCTTTACAAGTCACTTAGCCACTATTCTTAATAACAATTTTGTTTTCACAAATACTGTTGGTGAACATTATGGGCTTAAGAGAATGAATTCAAACCATTGATCTACCTCTATAATTGTATGACTATGGTTAAGGAAGAAGAATACTTTTGCAATTACCTTACTGCTTTGTAATTTATTAATCATGCAAATTTTTGGAATGCATGAGGAATTTAAAGTGCATCTACTGTTTCTTTGTTAGCCATTAGCAGTTTACTCACGATAGAATTAAAGTAAGTTCTAACATATCCATAGAATTGAGGCAAACTACTATGTTTTGAATTTGAGGTTACTTTTATCCCTTTTGATTTCCAAGTCTTTTCCATTCTCAAGCTGTTTTTCGTTGCTTTCAATTTTCTGGAGGTTAAAAAACTTCATATTATTTCCTAAGCCGATAGCTTCGTCACTCTCTTCTCCAGAATAGGGGTGAAAGAATTTTCAAGTTTATAATTTTCCTTCCTTTAGGTATTTGGTTTTTTAATGTCTCCAATAACACATGAGGCAGAGTTCTTTTGGTCCTCATAATTACTTCCATGATGAATTTCCATGGGCAATACCTCTTGTTGATGAAGTTTTTTTCTGAAAGTTTATTTGGTTTTTTGTTTTATTTATTTCTTATTCTTATTATTCTATTGTAATGTATCCATCTTTGACTGAAGTTCAATGCTTAACTTATCAAAAGTTGATACATAGGTACTATGTCACATTGTACCCTCTTTAGTAAAGCTGAGAAAAGAAGGCTTGGATGGTCATGAGAAGATCAAGAGTTATATGTATGTCTGATACTTCATTCCAACCATTAATCTGCATTTTTATATTTATTTCATAATGGACTTTGCTCATTTTCTTCCTTTATTTTGGGTGGAATTCCTATGAACATCACCGTGTAACATCAGATGGTGGATGTCACTTGGCTTTGCAATATTGGAGGCTTTAATACTATCTTGCTACTCACTTCCATACTCAATCTATGCAGCTAATCACAGGTAAATTTTAGCTACAAGAGCATCTGATTGAAGATTATTTTGGGATTCAAAGCAGGTCTACGGGATTAGAATTAGTCTCAATTTAGACATTGAAGGAGAATGTCATTTTCCATATTTATAATCTGCATTATCTATACATTGGTGCATGTTGCATTTTCATTTTTACTTCCAACTTCAAAATTGGTTTTTGCTTTCATGTGATTCTCAAGATCCTCATGTTTATTTTTATCGTAATTGTTGGTTCAGATACTTTTATTCAGAGAATTGAGGTTGCATCTTAAAAAGAGAGAGAGAGTGAAGGTTGCATAGTTCATAAAGGGGTTTGTTCTTATTTATTTCTTTTTTGTAGAGTTAAGCATGTGATGGTGACTACTTTGTTATTGGTTTGTGGTGCTATGACAATTACATGGATTTGTGACACAATCTCTGAGTCTGGATTTGGTAGGCCACTTCTTTCTCTCACTTAGTTTCGGTCACTTGGTCCAATTTTTGTCTAATTTTTTATGCTCTTCTTCATTATTTATGGTTCAAGATACTTGAGAGATTCCTATAAAAAAAGAAAGATACTCGAGAAATTCATCCCATTTAAATGAATTCATATGTTGGATTTTACTTCTTTGTTATTTGTCATTCGGGAGGTGCTTCAATGTTCTAACTATTTTAGGCTTAATTTGGGATTGTTGTGGTTGTTAAATTAATTGTTGTCAGCTATGCTTCTAGGAAAATTAGTTGGAACATGCAGTAAATTAGTGTTTGGTAAATTTTAATTTTTAACATGAAAAAGCAAATTATAGTGTTTGGTAAATTAATATTAAATTGTTGTGATTTAACTGAAATGACTAAAATAAGCATACTGTTAAAATTTGCATAATTCTTTTTGAATAATTTTTAAATTATTTAAAAATTATTATTTAAAATCTTATATGCTTTCAATTTAAAATTATATATTTTTTACTCTAAATTATTTATTAAAATATTAGGAGAAACAAGTGTTAACAAATTGTATTGGAAAAAAAACATCTGGTATAAATTTTTTAAAGAATGGTTGCATTGAACTTATCAATTTGAAAATTTGATAGTGGTACTACAATGGTTAATAGTTGAGAAAGTAGAGTTTTAGAAACGAGGCATTGTGGTAAAAAACTAGGAGATAAGATAATATTGTTGTGTGAGAAAATATATGTAATGAATGTAGTCAATCTTTAAATGTGTTGAAGGATAAAATTGGTATTTTAGGCACCTGGTTTTCCAGGAATCTAATTTCTGAAATTGCTACTGAACAAAGTTTACAAATTAAACTTGTTTTAAAAAGTGATTTTAAATGAATTAATTTGGAATAAGTTTTATCAAACACTAAAAGCAGTTAAAATTCTCTTAACTATTGAGTGCTCTCAAAATCAATACTAAATGGGGACCTTAATTTGTTTTATTAGTCCAGCTATATGATTGCTTATTTCTTGATTACATTATAAATTAATAGATATATACATAATACATGTGAGATTTAAACGGTGTCCTAAGCTTCAGTAAAATTATAGAAAGATGCAACGCATTATGACTGCCGGTACTTACTGAGTTACTGGGAATACCATTCTGATTTTTCTTTGGTTTGTTTTTGGAAACAAAACTTCGATCAAAAAATAAAAAAGTGCACGGGAAGGTAAGATGATTTTTCGCAGGTTAAATGAGACAAGCTTTGCTGGGAGCATGTTTAGTTGTCAAACATAATTTCATCCTATAGTTTACTTGACTGCTGCTAAACTGTGCATATCATGTAACACGCCCTTCATGAGAGAGACCCGTTGATATATGATTATGTTCATCCATTAACCGAAGAATTTATAGTCAGTATATTATTGTGCGACTGGCTGTGCTTGTATGTATGTGCATGTGTTTGCACGCATGTATAAATGTGGGGATGGGGTGTTGTATCCTTAGCGCTTCACTCGCCCATCTATCCTCTATATATGATTCAACTCTTGGCTTTATTATTCAATCTTTTCCAATTTCCACTGTCTCTATCTAGGTGATGTGTTATAAACCACCTCACGGAGTATCTTTTACCATACCCATAAACTTGTAATGCCTTACTTTTGTGTACTGTATGGTTCTTCTGTTTTTAACTAGAAACGCATTTTGCAGGGCAAGGTTCTTCTCTAATTATATGCGTTGGAATACTGACGGGCTATACAGAGACATTGTACAAAATGTTGTCTCAGCTGTCAGGTATGCAAATAAACTTGATGGTTTAAAAGTTCTCTACCCATTGGAGTCTGGATGGTTAAATATCACTTTTCTTTTAATTTCTGTCAATATCCTTAGTAATAATGGTGTTGTTAATTATAGTCAAAGTTAGGGCAATATTGTATTTTTGTATCTTAGGTTTATTATCTCCTCTTTTATTTTATATTCCTTTAAGTTTATTTAAGATTTGATTAGGGCAGAATATTCTTTCCTTTTATGTTTTGTGTTGTACATTGTATTTATACTATTGTTTTGTATAGTTGAAATAAGATGAAATTATTAGAAATCTTCATGGTATCAGAGCATAAATAAAACCCTAGTTTTTTTTTAACCTAGTTCGCCGCTGCCGTCACCACCGCCGGACCTCTGACCGCCGCCGTCCTTATTCATCACCTCCGACGGCCTCTCTCTCCGGTACTCTCACGACAGCCATATCCCTTAAAAAACTTAGACCGAAAATCGCGAAATCGCGCGTCCTCTCCAGTCGCAAACACCTCAGGACCTCCAACCAGTCGCTTCCTCCTGCGCAGACACCTCCGACAGACTCCTCCGGCGCAAACACTTCCGGCGCAGACACCTCCGACGGCTAGATCGTGATTCATCGAGCTTCTCCAAAATCGTGAAATCACGAACCTCACGTCTGTGCAGTACCTCCGTTTGACGCCGACTTGCGACCGCAACACCTCTGATCGTGACTCACCCATCACCTTCGACGCCGGCTAGATCGTGACTCCTACGTTTGCTGTCAACATTTTTTTTAAACCAAATTTAGTACAGTACAGTACCTCAACACCCTTGCTCTTTGTCCACTTATATCATCTGCAGGTGCTATGTCTTCTTCCAAATCAATTGACCTAATCTCCAATGGTCAAGGAGGATATGATTCATCACCTACCTATATCACGGGTCACAAACTGAATGGACACAATTATATTCAATGGTCACAATCAGTCATGATGTTCATCTGTGGCAAGGGTAAAGATGAGTACCTCTCAAAAGAGAATGAGCAGCCTAAAGCAACTGATCCGGAATTCAGGAAGTGGAAAGTAGAAAATAACATGGTCATGTCATGGTTGATTAATTCCATGACTACTGAGATCGGTGAAAATTTCCTTTTGTATGGAACGGCACATCAGATTTGGGAAGCTGTCAAGGAAACATACTCTAGTAAGGAGAACACTTCCGAATTGTTTCGAATAGAATCAATACTCCATGATATTCGCCAAGGTGATCACTGTGTCACTGAGTACTTTAATATTCTCTCTCGTTATTGGCAACAACTAGATTTATTTGAAGTCTATACATGGAAGTGTGCTGACGATACAGCCCAATACATGAAAATTCTTGAGCAAAAGAGGACTTTCAAATTTCTTCTTGGCCTTAACCACAATCTTGATGAAGTTCAGGGTCGAATCATGGGAACCAATCCGTTGCCAACTCTCCGTGAAGTCGTCTCTCAAGTAAGGCGAGAAGAAAGTAGGAAGAGTGTAATGATAGACAAATCAGACTTAGTTCCTACGGTTTTGGAAACATCTGCGCTTGTTACCCGTAGTTTTAACCCAACAGTGCCTGGTGATAATAAGCAGAAACGAGAAAGACCTTGGTGTGAACATTGTAAAAGGGTGGGTCATATAAAAGACACTTGCTGGAAGATTCATGGGAAGCCTGCTGATTGGAAACCTAAGCATCGCAATGATCGTGATGGTAAGGCCTATGTTGCTAATGTAGCTCCTGATAATTCTGTCAGTTCAGAGGCAACACCATTTAGCAAAGAACAAATAGATGCACTGCAAAAGATCATCGGTCACACAATTCAGGGAGCAGGACTGGTGGCACAGAAAGTTATACCTACTGCCTTGACAACTAGTAAAGGAGGGATACAACCCTGGATTGTAGACACTGGAGCTTCAGATCATATGACAGGGAATGCATCTCTGTTCCAAAACTATCAAGCTGACACCTCCAACTCCTCTGTGAAAATTGTAGATGGGTCATATTCCAAAGTGGCTGGGACAGGTTCAATTAGAGTTACTCAACATTTATATCTAAACTCTGATTACATGTACCAGACTTGGATTGCAATTTACTTTCCATAAGTAAATTGACTAGTGATCTTAAATGTGTAACTAAATTTTATCCAAACTTGTGTGTTTTTTAGGATTTGGAATCGGGGAAGACGATTGGCAGTGCTAAACTTTGTTCTGGACTCTATCTTCTCAACTATGATCAAGGCTTAATAGCAATTGGAGCCAAGTCTTCACTTTTATCTTCCTTTGCTTCTAGTAGTAGTCAGTTTTCTTCCTTTGCTTCTAGTAGTAGTAGTCATTTTTCTTCTTCTGTCAACAAAGATAGTGAAATTATGTTATTACACTATCAGTTAGGTCATCCAAATTTTTTGTATCTCTCCAAATTGTTTCCAACTCTTTTTCATAATAAAAATCCTGCATTGTTCAATTGTGAGATTTGTCAGATTGCCAAGCATACTCGCAACCCCTATCCTCGCATTGCATATAAACCGTCAAGTCCATTTTCTTTGATTCATAGCAATGTGTGGGGCCCTTCAAAAATAAAAAATATCTCAGGGGCTCGATGGTTTGTCTCCTTTGTTGATGATCATACACGAGTTACATGGATCTTTCTTATGAAAGAAAAATCTGAAGTTCACTACCATTTCAAATATTTTCATAATATGATTCAAACTCAATACCAAACCAAAATTCGTGTTCTCAAAACAGACAATGCAAAAGAATTCTTTAGTTCATGTCTTGGGGATTATCTATCAGCTCAAGGGATTCTCCATCTTAGTACTTGTGTTGACACTCCCCAACAAAATGGAGTGGCTGAACGCAAGAATCGTCATCTTCTTGAAGTCACTTGGTGTTTGATGTTCTCTACTCATGTTCCAAAATTCTATTGGGGTGAAGGCATTCTCACTGCCACATACTTGATCAATCGTATGCCCTCTCGAGTCCTTGGATTCTCCACTCCTCGTCAAGTCCTCCTCAAATCATTTCCTCACCTTCGTGTTCAGTCTCTTGATTTGGTCCCTAAAGTTTTTGGGTGTAGTGCCTTTGTCCACATCCATTCCCAACATCGTAGCAAATTGGATCCTCGTGCCCATAAATGCATTTTCTTGGGATACTCACCCAATCAACGGGGTTACAAATGCTACTCTCCTATCACAAAACGGATATATGTCACTATGGATGTCACATTCTTTGAACATCTCCCATACTATACCAAAACTTCTTGTTAGGGGGAGAACATGAGTGACAATCAGTTGTGGATCTCATTACTTGAGACCGAACTCGAATCCGTACTTCGCCCTCATCCTCAAGTCACAATTTCAACTTCACAAGGTGTTCCTGTGTCTCTCCCAGTATCTCTTGAAACAAATCCAAGTGTCATCCCTCCAATTGCTAGTGGAAGTCTCCTCACATACACAAGGAGAAACAAACAAGTTGAGAAAATAGATTCTAGAACAAATCAACCCTCCCAAACGTCTGAACCGGTTCTTACTTCCAATGAATCCATAAGTGAGGATAAAGGTGAGCTAGAAGAAGTTATAATTCCAGAAGTTGATGATTTGGACTTACCAATTGCAGTAAGGAAAGGAGTTAGGAGTTGCACCATTCACCCTATAGGGAACTATGTGTCATATGATGGGTTATCTGAATCATATCGAGCATTTGTCTCTATTCTTGATAATGTTCAGGTACCAAACAACATTCATGAAGCGCTAAAGCATCCTGATTGGAGAAAAGCTGTACAAGATGAGATTGAAGCTCTTGAGAAAAATGGCACATGGACAGTGACAGATTTACCTAGTGGAAAACAAACTGTTGGATGTAAGTGGATATTTACAGTGAAACATAAAGCAGATGGGAGCATTGAGAGATTGAAGGCTAGACTTGTTGCTAGAGGATTTACTCAATCTTATGGGATTGACTACCAAGAAACCTTTGCACTAGTTGCTAAACTCAACACCATAAGAATTATCTTATCTCTAGCGGCCAATCTTGACTGGGGTCTCCAACAGTTAGATATTAAAAATGCTTTTCTGAATGGTGACCTAGAAGAAGAAGTATACATGGATATTCCTCCTGGATGTAAAGAGAATGTTAATCCAACAAAGGTTTGTAAATTGAAAAAATCTCTCTATGGGCTAAAGCAGTCCCCTCGTGCTTGGTTTGGTAGATTTACAAACTTTATTCTTAGTCTTGGATACTCACAATGCCAGTCAGACCATACACTGTTTGTCAAAAGGAAGTCTGGAAATTTACTTGCCCTCTTAATAGTGTATGTTGATGATATTATTCTTTCAGGAAATGATGAACTGGAATTACAAAGGTTGAAAAAGCACTTGGCTCAAGAATTCGAAGTCAAAGATCTAGGAAATCTCAAATATTTTCTAGGTGTGGAGGTTGCTCGGTCGAAAAAGGGTATAGTTGTATCTCAAAGGAAGTACGTGTTAGATCTTCTCAAGGAGACTGGTATGTTAGGATGTAAACCAACATACTCTCCTATGGACCCTCAAAAGAAATTTGGACTTAATCATGAAGGCACACCAGTGGATAGGGGGAGATACCAACGTCTTGTAGGACGTCTTATATATCTTTCTCATACACGTCCTGATATTGGATTTGCCGTTAGCATGGTTAGCCAGTTTATGCATAGTCCCAATGAAGAACATATGGATGCTGTGTACCGAATCCTCAGATATCTAAAAATGACTCCTGGAAAAGGATTGTTATTTCAGAAAACCGACAAGAGAAACATTGAGGTATATTCTGATGCAGATTGGGCAGGTGACATTACAGATAGAAGATCTACCTCAGGTTATTGTTCATTTGTATGGGTTAATCTTGTTACATGGAGAAGCAAAAAGCAGTCTGTGGTTGCAAGAAGTAGTGCAGAAGCTGAATTTAGAGCACTTGCTCATGGCATATGTGAAGGCATATGGATTAAGAGAGTCCTAAGTGAATTAGGAAAGGATTGTTCATCACCAATACAGATGATGTGTGATAATCAAGCTGCAATAAGTATTGCCAAGAATCCAGTTCATCATGATAGGACAAAACATGTTGAAATTGATCGACACTTTATCTCAGAAAAAGTCAATAATGAAGTGATTCAACTCAACTATGTACCTACCAAGCAACAGTTAGCAGATATCCTTACCAAGCCTTTACCGAGACCTAACTTTGAAGATTTGAATTACAAGTTGGGATTGTATAATATATACAACCCACCTTGAGGGGGAGTGTTGTTAATTATAGTCAAAGTTAGGGCAATATTGTATTTTTGTATCTTAGGTTTATTATCTCCTCTTTTATTTTATATTCCTTTAAGTTTATTTAAGATTTGATTAGGGCAGAATATTCTTTCCTTTTATGTTTTGTGTTGTACATTGTATTTATACTATTGTTTTGTATAGTTGAAATAAGATGAAATTATTAGAAATCTTCAAATGGTGTAGCTGTGAATCAAAAAATGAAGTTTCTTTTACACAACAGCTCGATAAGTTAACTCTATTTTTCTGCATTACTTGGTACTGGTAGTCCCCAGTCCCCTTCTAGAAACCTTTTAATATCTTGCCACATGCATTTATTCTTGCTTCAAGTAAATAAAGTTTTTGATACTATGCGAAGGCATCCAGTCTCAACATAAAATTTAGGAAATCGGAAGTTTGGAACTATTGTGATTGAATGTGGCTGAGAGTCTTCTCTCAAAGCCTTTGCTGACTTTGGATGCAAGGTGGGATTGTGGCCTAGCACATACTCGGGACTTCCTCCAAACGGTAAGAGTCAGTTCATCTTCTTTTGGGCTCCTATATTGAAAGGGTTGAAAACAAGCTTCATAAATATTGGAGAAATTCCTAAATTTCCAAAGGTGACTGACTAACCATCATACAAGCACTACTATCCAACCTCCTCACCTACTACATATTGCTCTTTTCCATGACCAACTTGGTTATCATTTTCATTGAGAAACTTCAATTGGAAAGGCATCAAGATGGAGAAAGGCTCTCATTTGGTCAATTGGAGCCAAGTACAACTTCCCATAAATAGGGGAGGACTTAAAGTTGGCAACTTGAAAGAAAAAAATTAATCTCTCTACTTGCAAAGTGGATTGGGAGGTGCATTTTGGAAATAAATGCTCTTTGGAGAAGAAGAAGAGTTTTAGAGATAATATGGCTCTACTCCTTTGAATACTTGGCCGGCAAGTCTTTCCTTGCTATCTTTCAAGGGACCATGGAAGGTCATTATTAAACAGTCAAACATCATTCAATGAAGAGCTACCGGGCTACCATCCATCTCTGTAGGAATCTGCGGGAAACCTAATTTAATGGGCTTGCTGGCTTGATTTTGTTTATGATTTGAGCAACAATAATGAAAAGAGAGGGGATAGAAAAGGAGGGGAAAAGTTGGGCTATTGGTTTCTCTGTGATGATGATTGAGAGAAGTTAGACTGATGTAAAACAAATCTTGAAGGATTCTTGGATTGAAATTTATTGAATAATACCTCAAATACAGCCCTAGGGACCCCTATATATAAGGCTACAGACCAGCCTTAGTCAAAAAACAGCAGTAATTAATCTAAAAACAGCAGTAAAACTAAACTGAAAAAGTAAGAGTCACGGTTTTAAAACAAATGACAACAGTAAAATAAATCCAGTCCATAGTAACAGGGATTGGAAGGGAACAAATAGGCATAACACTACATCATAGACTAATCCGTAGGTCCAATTTCTTGAAACAATCTGGAAACCCATTTTGGCTAATATTTCATCGAATCGCATTCCACTTTGTCAGACACATTCTCCAGATCTTGCTCGAAGACTAAAACCTATTTCTTTTTCCTCCAATCAGCTACTACTTCATTGGCTATAAGAATAGAGTCAATAATTTGCTTTTAATTTCTTTGATAAATGCAGCCTGATAATGTGATATAGTGGAGACGAAAGCTTCCTTTATGCAGTCAACAAGTACTTTGACGAAGAATTTTAGAGGCAGGATGAAGTGTACTAGTAATGTGATGTTTAACTGAGCCAAGGTGACCTAGAACCTCCACATTCAGAACTTAAGCTTAGCTTTACCCATTTCAATTTCTTGGTAAAGGAATCTAGGTTTTAATTTTTTCCCTTGCATATTAAAACCATTCTTGTAATTAAGTAAACATCGATCTTTTGGAGTCTTAATGTAAGAACAAAAATGCGTGCATTACAAGTACTGATTATTATTTTATTCGATGTTATCGTTGAATACTATGTACTACTATGGCTGGTTACTGGACTTAGCTGACCCCAATCTATAGAAGACTTTCACCAAAATTCAAGATGAGAAAGAAAGTCTGGATGAGAGAGTCACAAAATTTCAAAGCGAAAGAGAGTAGGATCCTGTTTGAAATTTTCAGCTTTAGAATAAATAAGGAAATGATCCGATGCCTCTATTAAAGCTTACAGATTCTTAAGTAATTTGATCAACCAAGAGTTGGAAACCAAAAGAAGATTGACTACAGTAGAATATGACGGACTAGTTATTCACTGTCTTCCTAATTTCTCATCCAAATAGTTACATAATATTTAGACTACGTTAGATCCTCTTATAAGAATTAGGTCTAGACTCATTTAAAAAATGAATTCTAATTTTAGCCAATAAATCCTATTCTAGTCAAATTTTCACCATAAGGATCAAAAGTCAACTGCATTTCTATGATGGCTGGATGGATAATTAAATTAAATCTTCTTTCGATTGATGATTTATCAAATCATTATGGTGTCCCAGAGATATAAATTGGGTTCTTTTGGAATCTTGTGGTCGCTTGGGTGGCTCGTTATTTTTGTGGATTGAAAGAAAGGTGTCCATTCTTGAAGTATTATTAGCTTTTTGCAGAATCAGTCCAAAAAGGGAAAGCCGGATATTGCCTGTTGGTTATAAGGGATGCCAATTCCATAGAGTAATCAAGGATTTCATGTTTCAAGCTGGCGACTTTGTCAAGGGTGATAGCAGTGGATGTGTTTCCATTGACGAACATAAGTTTGAGGACGAAAATTTTGTTGCTAAACACACTGGACCTGGTTTATTGTCAATGGAAAATAATGGACCTGGGGAAAATAGTGGACCTGGGACAAATGGATGTGAGCCTTGTTAATTATGGAGTCATATGCAGAAGGACTTTGTGCTCTTCCTCAATTTGATTTCTTGATGTTTTTTCCTTCTGGTTCGGAGCTTGGTGCAGGATGATGGGAGTAGTCTTGGTTTATTGTGGCTCATTGGACTTTCTGTGTGGTCCTTCTTCTGGTGTTTTCTCAGCGAGATCTTTATTCTGGCTTTTGGCAGCCTCGTCCCCATCGCAAAAGCAGTTTTTGTTTCTTGGTGTTCTCTTTCAAAGTCTTTTGTTGAATTTTCTTTACAGATTATTTATTTACTTTGGGGTGCTTTTATTTTTTCGTTGCCTTTTTTTTCTTGTTTCACTCTCTTGTGGTGTTTGTATCCTATGAGCAATAGTCTCTTTTCATTTTTTCAATGAAAAGTTTCGTTTCTTGTTAAAAAAAAATTGAGAGAAGAGGGACCAAGGGTTGTTCTTTTGTGGCCCTTGTTTTGGCCTTTTCTAATATACTCATCGTTTCTTATAAAAAAAATAAAAATTGAGAGAATAAAAAAAAAATAAAACTATAAAAAGGAAATAAAACGGTGCTGATAATCGTTAGGGATGCAAGTAGTTTAATGTTATCAGAACATAGTTCTCAACTGAATTCCTATATTCCAATCTGAGTGCTGTTAGTTGAGGTGATTTATGACTTGGTGTTTGAGACTGGTAATAAATTAATTTCGTAAGGTTGGTTTACACTCAAGGATAATGCTTGATGTGCATTGTTTGTGTATTTACCAAGGTACAGTTCTTTTGGATAGAGTAAAAAAACATAAGGTATAGTTTTTTTTTAAAAAAATAATTTCTTTAAATTTCTATCAGCTATTTAATTCTGCCATATTTCATCTTTTTGATTGCTTAAAATGTAACATATCACAGGACGAGCTGTGATTTGGTGGCCTTACGTACTTGCCTTATTGGGCATCTTTACCGTGGTTACAATGTGGGCGGTTGTTGTAACTGAAGGTTGCAGGAAAATTAAGCTGCAGTATTATGGTTTTAAACTTGCTTCAGCTGCAAGGTATTCTGATTCTTTTTTCCTGGAAAAGTTTTTTTTTTCTTTTACCATTGTCTCATGCTGCCATGAATTTGGTTTCTTGTCGCAATAAGCAATTTCATAGTTGTTAGAGTTCTTATATTAGTATAATTGTATTTTTGTAAATATACTAATTGGGTTGTCCTTTATTGTCTTTTCTCTTTCTCCTACTTAGGTTAACTTTGTACACTTGTATATATATCTCTTTAGTGAATGGAATAGAGTATTCTGATTCTCTCAAACCTTTAGCATTAACATGGTATCAGAGACCTAGGGTTTCTAGGGAAATTAGGTCTTTTGTGAACTTAGGGATTTGTGACCATTAGGGTTTGAGGTTTAGAACACCTTCTTGGAGGCTTAGTCTTTGCTGTGAGTTTTGTGCATCATCACTGTCGTCAAATCTTCCGCCGCCATCATCGCTGTTAGAATCTGCCATCAACATTCGCTGCCGCCGCCACCGAGGTCTGTCACTGGCTTCTTTTTTCATCACCGCCCAACTTATTAGATAGCCCAGTAGCCGATCAGTAGGTATGAAAAAATTTGGTTGGAAAATACCCAGCTCGTGGACCACACGCTCCCCCGCGGTTGCTCCGTCTTCCGGGGTTAGTTCGCCATGATCTCCTCTTTCATTTCCTTTGTTAGTTTGGGTCTTAAGATGTTTGGTTTATAGGGTTTGGAGCCATACCTTGTTTGGCAACTTTAGGGTTTGCTGTGATTCAGATTTCAACTCTAGTTTGTCTGTTTTTTTTTTTTTGAAATTATGGTTGAAAAGAAAGCTATAGTAATGTCGGAGATGATTCCTATGGTGTCAAAGATTACGAAACATAAGCTTAATGGATCTAACTTTTATGCATAGCGAACAAACATTCGTCATTATCTTCAGAGTCTTGATATGGATGATCAGGTCACCGCCAAATCACCACTGACTGATGATACTAAGAAGAATTGGTTACGTGATGATTCTAGACTTATTCTACAGATAAAGAACTCCATTGAGAGCGAGATAGTTGGGTTGGTTAATCATTGTGAATCTGTCAAAGAGCTCTTAGAATATTTGGAATTTCTTTACTCTGGGAAAGGGAACATCAGTAGTGTTCGATGTGTGTAAGACTCTCTTTCAACCTTATTAAATGCGAGAAATCTCTAACGAGTTACTTTATGGAGTGCAAAACAACGTTTGCAGAATTTAATGCTTTGTTGCCCGTTAACAGTGATGTGAAAGTTCAGATTGCCTAGCGTGAACAATTATTCGTTATGAGTTTTTTAGTTGGTCTTGCCTCTAAATATGATATGGCCAAAGATCTAGTTCTGTTTAGCTCAGAAATCTCTTCGTTGGAAGATGCTTATACTCAAATACTTCATATTGAGAAATCGCAAGTGATTGGGAATGTTGAAATACTTTCTAGGAATTGAGGTAATGAGAAGCAAGAAGGGAATCATGTTATCACAGAGAAAATATGTAATTGACTTGTTGACTGAAACAGGGAAGTTAAGCCATGTAGTAACTCGATGATGCCTAGTGTACAACTCACAAAAGAGGGAGAATTACTGAAAGATCCTGAACAATATAGGAGGTTAGTGGGAAAACTCAATTATCTTACAGTAACTCGATCAGACATAGCTTATTCAGTGAGTATTGTCTTCTCCTTTTGTTGATCATTGGGCTGTAGTGGAACAAATTTTGTGTTATTTGAATGCAGCTCCTGGGTGTGGTTTATTATATAAGAGTTATGGGCATATTAACATTGAATGTTTCTCAGATGCTGATTGGGCAGGGTCTAAGGAAGGTAGAAGATCAACTTCAGGATATTGTGTATTCGTGGGTGGTAATTTGGTTTCTTGGAAGAGTAAGAAACAAAATGTGGTGTCAGGGTCAAGTGCTGAGTCAGAATATAAAGCAATGACACAATCTGTATGTGAATTAGTCTGGATACGTCAACTTCTTATTGAATTGGGATTTGATATCACAACACTAACCAAATTATGGTGTGATAATCAAGTAGCTCTGCATATAGCATCTAATTTAGTATTTCATGAGCGAACTAAACACATTGAGGTTAATTGCCATTTTGTATGTGAGAAGATACAACGATGTTTGGTATCAACAAGATATGTGAAGACTGGAGAGCAATTAGGAGATATCTTCACCAAGGCATTGAATGGAGCACGAATAGATTACCTCTCTAACAAGTTGGGCATGATGAATATATATGCTCCAACTTGAGGGGGAGTGTTGAGTTCTTATATTAGTATAATTGTATTTTTGTAAATATACTAATTGGGTTGTCTTTTATTGTCTTTTCTCTTTCTCCTACTTAGATTAACTTTGTAGACTTGTATATATATCTCTTTAGTGAATGGAATAGAGTATTCTGATTCTCTCAAACCTTTAGCATTAACAATAACGTAGAATGAGACTGATTCCATTTTTTTGCCCAATGTTAGGGTAAGATAAAGAAAACTCATCTGATCCGTTTAGTTTCATCCCTTTGATCATACATGCTTTTATCACTTGCCTTTTTCATTCAATGTAGCTTGCATTGGCTAAGTTTTAAACAGATGTCTGGATATTGTATAATGCTGGGTCTCATATCCAATTTTCCGATTTTCTCTTGTTTGGTTCATCATCTATTGTACGATGCCCTTTTTCCTTTGGTTTCTTTCCAGAGATGACTCACCAATCACTGAAGTAGAGCCCTATATACCTTTTAATATCAACCCTGCCGGGATGCAACCAATTCTCACGACCACTTATCTCTTGGCGTTTCCCAGTATCCTTGCCAGGTTGTTATATAAATATATCCTCTGCTACATTACGATGACTAAAGTTATTTTGCTTTATGTGATTGATATCGACTTTTCTCGTGGAGATAATGATGCAATTTCTCATATATAAAAAAGTAATAATGCAATTTCTAACATCAGGTTTTGTACACAGCCTCCTAAATTCAAAATTCTGGGAGCATGTAAAGGAGATACTGAACCCTGAAAGTTCTATTGGTGCAGAGCCTTGGGTTTATTACTTAATATATGCGGTTTTTGTATTCTTGTTCAATATATTTGACATTGTAAGTTTCTTTACTTTATGTCTCTTTGGGTTTTTAAATGACTACTGCATTGGGCATGCTGCCAACATTTCTAGAATTTTATATTTTCTTTTGGCTTAATATATGTCTTAGTCGCTAATGTTCGGGTGTTTTTCGATCTAGTATTATCCAAGTAACCTTACAATTTGGTACATTTAACATCCACTAGTAGAAAGAGTATAATTAAAAAATGTTAAAATGAAATAGACCAAATTGAAACTTTTTAAACAATAGAGGTTAAATTGCCAGTGACCACCTAACTAGGATTTAATATCCTACAAGTTTCCTTAGCAATTGTTATAGGGTCAGATAGTTATTCTATGGGAATGGTCGAGATGTACACAAGTTGACCTAAACACTCACGGATATAAAAGAATAAGGACAAAGTTAATACCCAAACAATAGGGACTAAAACATATATTTAACCTTTCATTTTCTTACATAACTAAACTCTTGCATAACTATCTCTTTGTACGATGAACTCATTTGTAATTTGTTGCAGTCGTGTATCCTTGCATGTTGGTCCGTTTGAATGCATTTGATTGTCCTGGATATTCTTCACTTCCATTGATTCTTTCTAAATGTGCAAAGCCGTGGTGGTTGTAGACTGCACTCCATTCATATTTTCATGTCTGGATAAATTAATGATGGTCTAAGAATGGTTAATAGACAAATGAAAAACCCTAATTAATCCAAAAAAATGATACATAAAGAAAAAAAAGGAAATTAGTAATATCAATTTAACAAAGTTTTTGTATTTTTGCACACCTGTACAGTTTACAGCCTCAAATCGTGGCACTTTATACAAATCCCTTTGTAATTTTACTATGTTTTTCATTAACCTATATTTGAGGCCTTTTGTTCGATTCCTCCTAGGCAAAGAGAAGCCCTGTCCTGCTTTTTTGGTTGTTTGGTTATCTTGTTTCCAATAAACAAAAATGACAATAAAGTCCCTAGAAAATTTAACCTTTCAAAATGTGGTAGAAGTTGGTAAATGTTTGCATCTGCATCTCTAGAGCATCACTATGTACTTGAGAGCATGCCCAAATTATTCTTGTGTTTCATTAGTCTGCAATCCATAGAATGAGTTGGAACCTTTTATTTTCTACCCTCAGTATTTGTTAATTAGGTTATCATAGAAAGTAAATAAATTGACTCCCTTGGCATCTCATTTATGCACAAGATACCAACTGCAACAATATGATTGTATGCATTGTTTTCTATTCTAAACAATATGATATATGCTTTGTTTTTTATTCTAAACATATTATGTATGCATATAACTATGTAAAAGTGGCTAATATGAGCATTGTTCGATGGTTGAGGTATCTCTACTTCTTCTAAGAGGCCATAGGTTTGATTTTCTTAACTCCGCATGGGATTTAATATTGTCAAATATAATGATATAAAGTGAACTCGATTGTTTTACTCTTACACATTCCTTTACTCGTCCAGGCCAACTTGCCAAAAGAGATTTCAGACTATTTAAATAAGATGGGAGCAAGGATACCAAGCATTAAACCTGGGAAAGCTACTATTGAGTACCTCACAAAAATTCAAGCATCAGCACGCTTTTGGGGTATATTTTATCATTGAAGTTGTGGTTTTAATGATGTTGGCTTTCCTAGCTTACCAATATTTTCATATTTTTGTTGGTTTATCTTTTTTACTTTGCATTGTGGTAAATTGCAGGAGGGCTATTGTTGAGTTTTTTGGCAACGACATCATCTCTTCTTGATCATTACTTACGCAGTATTAATGCTGGCTTTGCAATTGGTTTTACATCAGTTCTGATCATTGTAAGTATCTATAGACAACGTACTTATATATTCAAAGAGTCTACTTGGTTTCACCAAAACAATGCAACTAATCATAGTTGTAAATTGTATTTTGCCAACCGGTCGTTAGGATTTTGATTGAAGTACAAATAATGTATTCCATTTCAAAAACTGCCAGAGGAAGATTGATAGATTTGATATTTTAAAAACTGTTCAAAATTTCCAATTTTATTGACGAGCTCAAGTTGCTGTATGTTCACTATTCAGGTGGGTTCCATTATTGAACTAAGAAGATCTTTTCAAGCATATAACGTAATGCCAAGTTTAAGCAATGCTTTGAGACGTTATGGTGTATGACATAACAAGTTCAAATGATGCTCCAAGCGGTTCTGTATTTGAGCTTCCAGAGGATCCAATAATCTCCTTCAAGAATAATTGTCTGGTTCCTCCTGTCTCGAAGCTGAACCAGAACAGAGAAAATTTCGTCCCTTCCTCAATTCTTCAATAGTGTCGCAGGGTTTCAGATTCGTGTGCATCCATCAACACTGTATACTAATGCAAATACCCACAAAATTTTGATCCTCCGGACTTCGAAACATCTAGCGGACAAGGGACGCCAGCATTGGAATGATAAAGATACTAAATGCCAGTGTTGCTAGCTACAAGATCACATTCTTGAGTCTAATTTTGACTGTTTTCTCCCTATTTTGTATAAAAATATTATGTAATATGAATCTTAACATATTTATTAAATTTATAGCCACGCTGGTGCTGCAATAAAAAACTCTGGTCCGATTTTGGACTTATTAAGCACGATTTGAGATCTTAATTGCATAGTGCTTAAAGTTACAGATAGCCTTTCAGAAATTTTCTGTCTATTACCAGATGTCTCTTGTTGAGCATTCCCAATTTGTAAATTGTATGAACGAGCCATTATTCTGATAGATTTACCAATCAACTCTCACCATGAAAACATATACGATAGGCATGTAGAGTGTAGATGTTTTAAACTTTGACTTTCCATTTCATCTTGATCTATATGCAGGCTAATTACATGCAAAAACATTCACAACAGGAAGAAGTACAATGACTTAAAGGTGTGCATTTGTGCTTTAGATCATAACCTAACTACCTCATAACATTTTATTTTTGTGTAACAGGGATAAGAACTTATGGCTGGCAAGTGCATATTTTCAATCCTCAAATGGCAGCTAAATACAAAGAAGCTTTTATTGCCAAAATTTTCTGAATGCACATATTCACTAATTTTCATTTCTTTTTATGCTCAAGTATCAATGCAGGGTATAATTTGTTGTATTGCCCTCTTCACCTCCAAAATGCTTGCTTTCTTCCCATCCATATTCTCCTTCACCTGATCATAGAAGAAGATATCACAATCTTAGGAAAAAAATAATGCTCAGAATATGATGTACATGATCTGTTGTATCCTTTGGTGGTATAAGATCCATTTGTGGGAAGAAGATATGGATTATAACGATTGAAAATTGCACGTGACGATCACGGCTGGAACGTATATGAATTTCATTATTTGAAACTAGTGAATCAAGGTTGATTGTTTAGATTATGTATACCTTGGCCCGTAGCTCAGCAATGAAGACTCCATTGTTCATGGATGACCTTACTGCCGTTGTCTCAATCCGCAGGCCCTGGAGAACGAGCAGGATATCAAGCAAGAGTCCTTCCTTATATGGGCACTGCAGCTCCAACAATCCGTCACTTCCGATGATTGAAACCTGCAAATTGGTATCTAGTGAAGCTATTGGTGAGGGCGGGCATGGTGGCGGCTTGAGCACCGTACATCCATCCCCAACACCCTCCAAAATCCTTAGCTTTCTTTTGTCTAAACAGGTTCCCGGTGCTGCTGCATTCCTCTGTAGTTCTTCAAAACTGGTCCTCCGACTACTCTCGAATTCTCTGTTTTGAGCTTCTAGATCCTGAATTTTCTGACGAAGTTGTTTCAGGTACTCCACTGTATCCCCCAAAATGGAGGCTTTGTCCATTTTCGTGGCGAACGGTACAATGGATCTTAGGATGATAAACTTGTCGTTAAGTTTTTCAGTACGGGCAAGAAAATGGTTTTGTGGATTGTGGTGAGAATGAATACGTTTGGTGTGAATTAGGAAGGGTACGGTGTGTAAAATGTTTTTGAGTAAGCATTGAGATGTGGTAGTGGTTTCCGTTGGAAGACGATGAAGATGTGAGCGGCGAGTCCAGTTGGAGAAGGCTGATTGGGTGGAGCAAGTGACGGAGGATGAGTCCGGCCACGGGGTCGACTGGTTTAGTTTTAGGAGGAGGGCGGAGAGCGTGTTGGAGTAGTAGTGGGTGTCTTCCACTGGTGCTGGAGAGTTTCCTATAAATTAAGGAGCGAAAACATTAACATGCATGATTAGAAATGGTATGTAAATGTGTGACGTTAATACATAGAGGAGAAGAGATTAAATTGGTTACCTAGAGGACTAGCAGCAGCAGCAGCATTGCCATTGCCATTGCCATTGCCGTTCCTGTTGCTGGTTGAGCTGTCCCAATCCATCTGATCATTTTCTAATTCTTTCCGCTTGGCTGGCACACCTGAGCTACTGTGAAGGTTGTTATAGTTATGCTCCAATGAAGTGGCCGAATTTGATGTCGAGAGCTCCGAGAGTGCTGCTTTTGGTGCTCCCCACTGGTTTTCTGCGAATATAGATTTGATGTGCTGGATCAATCCCATGTCTTCATTAACCTGATACGTTTCATACACACTTTGAGCTCAACTGCTGTAATCTTCTCTCTAAAACTAAAATTCCTTCTCTATTACCTACAAGAGATATCGATGACGATGCTAGCCTACAACAGAAACATATATATCAACTCTAAAAGTACTGGAATTGGAATGAATTACGAAGTCCTAATCTATGGGGCTTGTCAAAAGAAATCCTCGTATATCATGTTGTATTGTATCCTAAAATCAGATTGAGTTATATAGTGAATGAAATGTGGAACACTCATTTTAATTTGGTGAAGCTGCTAATTAGAAATTAAGAAACAACAATGCCCAATTATATTACCTTCTCTGTGGTGCCTAGTTCAACCACACCATCCATAAGAGGAATGCAAACCACTGTCTGCACGAGATTCAGACAACTTTAATTTGTTTTATGTATTATACACATGTACAGTAGATGCATGAGACAGGTCAAACTAATAGCAAAACCCAATTTAATTTCATGAATAAATCGATGAGATATTACCTTTATGCGAGCACTCTGATGATCAAATCACCAGGAATCCCATTTCGCCGCCAAACCAACAACAAAATAAGTAATTATTAAAATACAGTCAAATGGTGTGACACAATCATCTTTTTGTTCAATTGTTCATAAAAGTATAGGTGAGATATGTACCACATTTAATCTCATTTTGGTCTGTCCATTCTATTTTGATATCTGGATTATCGAAATATCTATTTTAGTCTTTAAACTTTTAAAACATAACCATTTTAGTCCTTGCTATATTATTTTTCCATTTAATATCGCTTGTCCAATGCTCATCTCTAATCTATGTAGCTTGAAATTGTGCTTATATTAATATGCTAGTAGACATACTTTATGCTATATTAACATATATATACTAAAAAACACATACTTGGTTTTTTTTTTTGTTAATATTAGTTCAACAACATATAGGGATGGGGGAATTCGAACCACTAAATCAATTGAGCTGTGCTTTAGGTTGGCACGCATACTTGAAGTAACGTCATTAATTTGTTAAAATCAAAATAAAGGTAAGGACCTATAAATATCTAATTACTTTTTGAAAGTTTAGAGACCTAAATAGAACAAATTTGAAAGTTTAAGGACCAAAATAAAATTTAAATCATTATACAAAATACTCTTATGAACTTTGAGGTATGTTACACTTGTGCTCTTAGACTTTGAAAAGTTTTATATCAACTCGTGAACTTTGAAATTGTTTGAAAAAAAAACATTAGAGAATTTTAATGTTAGGATAATGGTTGGAAATTATTGACGCGATAGTTGATGTATAAAATTGGAAAGTATGCATGACATCATTTACAATATCATTCACATAACTGACACAATATAGTTGATGTATATAAATTGATTATGTGAAATTGAATGATGTTATAAATGATGTCAACTCTATATTTTTGGTTGAAATAAATGGTAACAATGATATTAATATGCTAAATTGAGTTGTAAATGATGTCATATATAGATTCCAATATTAGGTATCATGTAAATTTTTCTGGGTTGTTTTAGACGTTTTAGCATAAAAACTATTGAAAAGTTTTCTTAGAAGGATTTTAAAATTGAATGGTTAAAATGAAACTATTCAAAATCTAGAGGTATAATGTTAAAGAAGTGATTTAGAAGTAGAGTTTAGAGTTAGTTCCATTAAAACATTGAAATTGTAATAGTAGGTGCATATAAGAGTTTAAAAGGCAAATGTATCATGAAGTGTAACTTTTGGCAGGTTCAGTTTGTGTGTAAAATATTTGATAGGAGTAGAAGGAGGATTATATAGTAATACCTTAGCAAGAATAGCTCTGGAGAAAATTTTGGTGTCAATCTCGTTAGCACCTGTAATCCACACATGTTTGTTCTTGGCAAATGCTTTTCCAGGCAATCTGTATAAGAATGAGTTAATATCCATGGTGATTCGAAATTAGTGCAGTGGTAAAAAAAAAAAAAGAAAACAGAAAGGTGACTTTAATTAAGTTTAATTACCCGAGTCCCGGAGGAAAAGAGAAGGAGAGACACAACAAATAGAACCACTCGGACTCCGTCAAGTCCTCGGGAGAGAGGGCGGCGGAGGGGCGGCGGAGGGGGTGGTCGGCGGAGGATAAGGAGTTGTAGAGATCCCTAAGCTGATGGGTTCTGTGAAGAGTGGAGAGAGAGGGTGGTTGTTCGGCGGGGTGCAGCGTCTTGGTGGTCTTGATGGGTCCATTGTAAAACCCATCTCCCCAAACCAACATCCTGATGATTCAATATTGATTGATTTAGTTATTTAGTTATATGGAATGGAGAAATATTGGATCTGTGAAGAAATAATTACAATTAATGTGAAAAATAGTTTGTTGCGTTGCGTTGTGTTACGTTATACTCTTAAGTAGAAGAATTAAGAAGTAGAAGTCTACCGTTGTTGAATGGAGAAGCGCCAGTAGAGAGAGTAGGTCCACTCAACGGATTGCACCGCCAACTGCAACATGCCTTCCACTACTTTTTCCCTCATTCCCATCATCTCATCTCATCTCATCTTATCTATCTATGTATTGTTTTGATTCTGATTCTGATTCTGATTCCTACTGCCTCTGGGTTTGTAATTCGATCGACCACTTGATCATTTCATGCCTCAACTCAATATCTATCCTTGGAACTGGAACAAGATCAGATGGGTTTGGTTTTGGTTTTGGTTTTGTTGGTTCAATATTCAAATGAGGATTGAAAGTTTGTTGGTTAGTTTTGACCGACTGTTGCTTCTATATAAGTTCTACCAAACAAACTCCTTACTCCTTGCTTCCATACATAATATCTTATATTATAATAAATAAATAATTCTCTCACACTCTCCTAAGTAAGTCCTACCCTTGTCTCATTTAATGTCTCCTTTCCCTTCTCAGCTTTCCACATATAATATAATAAATACCATTTTCATTTCATTTATACCCCCTGACCGACACACACAAACAATAGTGCTTTTCATTCGAATTTAACACACGTAAATCTATCTAATCTACACAATCTTAGCCAACAATAATTAAAAGAATGATACCTACAAAATGCACACTCATGTAGCTACCGTGCTCGCTAATTAAACACACTTCCATACCTAAATCAAACTACAATTTATGTTAGTCTAGCAAAAATTAAAATTGTGTAACATACCTCAAGCGTGTGTGGGCCCCCTCTTTCTTAATTTGATATAGAATTTCTAGTATGTCCTCATCTTGTTGGCGTAAATCTTGGGTTGAACCATTCTTGAACTGGCCTAGCCGGCTTGACCAAATAAGTGGTTGAACTCATGAGATTGGTCATGGATCACCAAGCGTGGTGGGCTCGACCTTGGGCCTTGGGTCACTCAGGCGTGGTCAACCTAGGTGTGGTTGGTTCTAGTCGATCGAGATCCAACTTGTGGGTTGGGCCTTGGCTTGCTTCGAAGTTTTTCTCCTTGAGATTCCCTCACAATCCATTGGATTTAATTTTACTCATAACATTATGTTTTATATATTCCTCAATTTTAAATAATGCCTAATAAGTCTATGAGCTATTAACCTTATGCCTAACAGTCGTCTCGTAAATCAAACACTTTTACAATTGGTAAGGACCTATTGTGCAAACTCTAAAAGTCTAAGAACCAAGATTATAATTTTATTATCTTTAAAAAAAATTATAATTTAATTTAAATGTGTATACATTATTTGTATATGTAAGAACTTGGACTAGTGATAATTCACGTAATATTATTTACAAAGCATGCAACTGAAACAGGTCCGGGCTAAAATCTTGAATACCAAACCTATTTGGGTATTTTTTGTTTTGCCTTTTTATTTCTATCTACTTGCAACAAATCCCCTTAAATTTAGGGGGCAATTAGAAGAATAGATAATATATTGATTGCTCCTACCGAAAAATAACGAAAATTGTTTATGTTTAAAAAAATGTCTAAATCTTTTTTTACATTATTTATATTACGATTTTATAATTATATTGTGACTAAAATATCTCTACCTACATTTTCTACTCCCTAACTAACTAAATAAAAGCCTACAAAAAAAAGATTTTTAACGGAGAGGGAAGAATTGTAGTCGACAAAATATAACAAACTTGAATCAAATCTAAACTATTAAGTTAAGATCGTTTAAAGCAAAGAACTAAATTTTTTTAATTTTGCAGAACAATGCATAAGTTACACAAATGAACACAGTGATTTATATGATATGAGCTATTGAATTCAAATGAACACAGTGATTTAAATGACGGACTATTGAATTTGCATCTAACTTATAGTATATACTGGAGCATATATCTGTACTGATTTAATGAAATGGAAATATGTGTAATTACCCATTAAGCGTGCAAAGGTTAAACTGAATATAAAAATTCAAGCCTCACACACATCGTTAACAGAGGTAAAAATGCCATCATTAACCACTTGCCATAATTAATACTCCACCTGAAACCCCTTGCCTCCCCCATTGTTTATACCAACGTTTTCTCCAAACCCAACAATCAAGCAAACCCTTGCTCCCCATCCCTCGTCATCGGCGAACAAAGCTCCACCCTGCATTGAGGTATGTTATGATGCTTGCTAGACTCAATTAAGCTCAATTAGGTATTTTCTCTTATTTACTGGTTCCTCTTGACGACTCACGATATACAATGATCTCTCTTGCTGGTATTTCCTCTTGCTTACGGGTTCCTTTAGGCTTGTCCCGTCTCTGTGTATATTAATATCTATAATGATAATGTCAATGACAAAGCAGCAATCCTTGTTCATCTCATTCGATACCCCGACAAGCATCCAGGCGAGGTCTCTAACCTCAAATAGAGTTATAATCTTACAGCTCTCTTCATCATTTCGAAAGAGTGAGATACGTGAAATTTTGTACACAACATTGAGATCAATGAGATTCCTTTAACATAAATACAACCTGAAAGTGAAATTTTGTGAAGGTCATCTTCAGATTCGTCACTGCAACATTCGCTGGTTTCTTTAGCAAAAGATAGCAAGAGATATGAAAAACAAATACGATTGTCAATTAAACTCTTTTTATAGATTACGGTTACGATTGTCATTTAAAAAGATGAATATTAGATTCTAAAAATTCATAATGTATCTTAAAAAAGTATATTAGAAAAAAAAAATATATTAATTTTATGTTAGGCTGGTTTGACTGTAAATACACGGATATACCAGAGGTATAATAATAGAAAGAAAACTCTTCCCTCTCTTTTCTTAAAATCACATTAACTAAAACTCACAATGTGAAGTATCTTTAACCATTTTTCATTACCGTATTTTTTTTTAAGACATTTGTCACAATTTCCCTAAACTTAGATGATCTAAAATGGGCCATATTTGTAAGGGAAGAATTATAAGGCCTGGTACAAGAATCACCAAGGCCCAGTTGAGAAAAAGAACCAAAGGTCCAATGTGCTACATATTTTAGGCCCAAACTATAAATTTTCCAAATTATTACAAACGGTAGAAAATAACTTTTGGACTACTTTTTCCATTTTCTAACTCAAAATTTTCAATTTCCATTTTCTAATTCAAAATTTTCAATTTCCATTTTCTAATTCAAAATTTTCAATCATCTCCCTTCATTGTATTATTGACATATTACTTTTGAAGTTTTAGATATGATATATGTTTTTTTTAGTTCAACGACATGTAAGAATAAAGAGATTCAAACTTTTGACATCTTGATTAATGTATGTCTTAATTAGTTGAGTTATGCTTAGGTTGATTGATATGATTCATGTTTTTTGACTTACTATTAGCATTGGTTCATTAAAAAATTTATAAAAGATAAAGATAAAAAAGACTATAAATACTTTTATTTATTTTTTCTTTTATAATTTTAAATTAGTCATTAGATTTTAAAAAAAATCTCAAATTTGCATAAAACTAAAAGATCCGCGTGCATTGTACATATGGTAATAGAAAATTTAAAATATTCAATTCTTAGTTAAAATGGTATGATTAAATGAACCTGCCCATTAAGTAAAATTAGGATTTCACCCCCATATGTTTTTTAATCTAGAATTAGGAAATTTATGTAAATACAAATGTTTGGGTTTGAATATTAGTATAAGAAAAAATAAAAAATAAAAAAGAAATTATTTTGCTTTTTTTTTTTTTTAATTTTATAAATATATATTTTTTGACTAACAAAAAAATGAGATAGCTAGTAAATACTAGGAAAAATTGCATAAACTACGCATGAACTTTGGAGTTTGTTACAATCATACCCTTAAACTTTTAATTTGATCAATCAGCCCTCTATACATTGTTAAATGTTGCAATCAGCCCCTGTATTTTTAAAAAAAAAAACTGTCAATAATAAGCTTGCTCGATCTTCCCTACTAACGTGTGAGTGTGAAGCCCAATTAAATGGTAATTTAACAACAACTAACATAAGAGACTGATTGCAATATTTAAAAAGTATAGTGAGCTGATTACAACACTTAACAAAGTACAAGAGACTAATTAATCAAATTAAAAGTTCAAGGATATAATTGTAATATTTAACAAAGTTCAGAAGGTTGATTGCAATACTTAACAAAGTTCAGGGGGTTGATTAATCAAATTAAAAGTTTAAAGGTATGATTGTAACAAATCATCACATATTTTAGGTGTGGTTTGTGCAATTTTTCATAAATACTATATTTATAACTCAGCGTGACTATAATTAGTAGGCTTCCGATGGACTATATTTTTCTACTTTCTTGTAGAATATCTGTGGAGCAAAGCATATAGGGGAAATCTCAAAATATTAAAAATAAACAAAGTAATGGCCGTTGGTGCAATTATATAAGATCAAATTAGATTTTAGTTTGAAAATAAAAACCAAAACATGGGTGTATTATTGTTCCATGATTATTGGTTAACCATGATGTGACTTCCGATGCCAGAAAAGTGATAAAAAAAGAAGATATTATTAATTATTATTGGGATTAAGAAAGATTATTAATAAAAGAATTGAGCAATTGATTTATAGTACAGAATGGTGTGAATATTTTACTAAAAAAAAAAAGAAAAAGAAACAAGAATGGTGTGAATATGATTTAGTGGAGACTCCACTTATTCCCTAATGTGTTTTTGTCTGTAATTAAAAGAATTCTTGTAATTAGGGATCGAGCAGTTTGTACCCTCTACTGTTGGGGATTAAAAAAGGTTCCCTTTCAAATGGTCTCTCCATTTTGTTGGTGGTGCCATCCATGTCTAAGTGATCAAACTATAATTTAATTTAGGTCATCAAACTAATCCTATCGCCTTCCTCCGCTTCAGGTTGCAGAATTGCACTCTTTCTTGTCTTTATCTAAAATTATCATGAATGAGATGTTTACAAAAAAAAAAAAAAAAAAGATATAATTCTTTCATACCCATAGAAATTTGAAAAAAGTTTATTAATGGTCATAATCATATATAAATTTTATTATTACTTTTTATAGTTCAACAATATACATGAGAGAAAATTCGAACGTCTGACTTTTGAGTTGAGAAGATATAAAATTTAATAAAAATGTTAATATATATATTCAATAATGTGTGACAAAAAAATATATAATACAATATCTATGGGCTTGGGGTTTGGACGGGTGTGAATTATCTCTTGCGGCCAATTATATTAATATTCCTCTCAAAACTCTTTTACTTCGGTTCTAATCAAATTTAAGTTTGGTGTTTTGAGCAAATATATGGTGGGTAAATTTACTGCCTTTTTACTTTTTATCTCAGGAGAGACCAAAGTTTCAACACAAAATTTACACCTAACAATTTCCATAGCAACACACAACGTGTTTTGCGCACTTACTGAAACTTTTGTTAATGTGTACGCAACTGTTTATTACCACTACTCATTATGGGTAATTAGACCTATATTTTGATAACCTAACAAACACAAATGTTAAACACGAAATTGAGTTGAATTTCTTTACTCACAACATAAATGTTTTAATAAAAGGACAAAAAAAAAATCAAGCTCTCTAGTTTGAAAAACAATATTGATAATTGTATTTAATATCTGGTACGTAAAATTAATTATTATATGCATGATCACATTGTTAAAAAGAAAATTAGGTTTATGAATTTAATAATAAAACAAAAAAGAATTAAAATGTGGTAACTTGAACAAGAAACCGTCATTAAAATTGTTTGACAAACAATAGTCTTCTAATTACGTAGATAGCTATAGGTGCCAAGTGGAGATATATGATTGAGATTTTTTTTTTTTTTTTTTTTTTGAGTTCAACAACATTTGGGAGTTGAAAGATTCAAACCTCTGACTTTTTGGTCGAAGGTACATGTCACTTAATGAAAAAAGATGATTTTATTCATATTTATATAAATGAATTATCTTTCCCAACTTTTAATGAATATGGTAATTTGGCTAGGTCGCACACTTAATGGAAGAAATTTTAGAAGCCCCTTTTCACACCCTAGAAGAAAGTAGTTTGGTTTTGATATATTTAAGATGTAAGATTGAAAATCCATTTACAACTTGAAGGGAAAAATGAAGACCTAAAAAACAAGTTGCAAGTTGAAATATCTTTGGAACCCCATTATGCAGACATCATTAATGTGTAGAGCACGAGAAGTTGGGTCATATATGTCCCATCCTCATCTCTCTTGCATATATATATATATATATATATATATATATATATATATATATATATTACTCACTCACTTTATAATATCTTATATATGTACCAAATTCTTTCAACATTATGTGGTGTATAAGTCCATTTCTAGGCTACATGACTTGATTCAACCATTTTTGTCAAGTTTTTCTTTTTCTTTTTTTTTTTTTTTTTTGTTTCAACAACTCACTATATATGTTAAAGAGAGTCTAGCTCAATTGACAAATCGAATGTGTTAACGACCACAATGTCTGTGGTTCGAATCCCTCCAATTTCTATTGTACTAAAAAAAATCACTATATATATATATATATATATATATTTTTTTTGACCAATATGATCTCTATATTTATTATTTATATGTATTAATTCATTTATATTTTCTTGTCAAAACTGATCGATCCCACTCATCCAATATAACAAGCAGAGAAGCTAGCTAGGGGCAACACTTAAGATATAGTAGTTAAAAGGGTTAAAAACTCTAGATGCAGAAACTTGAGAGAAAAGATAGCTCAAAAGTCAAAGATGTTCTCTAAACTTGATGAAAGTTAAAGGCTCATGGACAAGACAAAACAATAACTAACACAAAAAATAAAATACACAAAATGTTAGATAAAGCAGTAAACAAAGGAACATTATAAAATGGACGTTTTGACAGTAGTGAACCACTTAAACTATATGAGCCTTGACGATGGGTTCTAGATTCTGATCTTCATATGCATTTTATATCACTAGCTACATCCAATAACACTTTAAAGTTATTTAGTCAAAAGTCAATTTATGGGTTTTCAATTAATTTTGGGACTATTGAACGTGAATGTTTGACTTCTTGATCTAGTGCCACATTGTCAAATTATTGTTAGACTTGCCCAAATATATATCCAGGTGGGTTTTTTTTTTTTGTGATTTCAATTCTTTTTCAGATTTAAAGGGAAAAGGTGATCTCGAAAACTTGCAAAGATATGTGTCACATGCATTCATGTATCCATCAAATTTGGTCCTTCATCTATGACTATGAGATGACTAGGCCAGATTGTAAGAGACAAATTAAATTAACTCGATTTATATATATATTAAAAAATAATGTCCCCTAAACCTTAATAAACCTTATAAAACCACAAAGAAGATGGAAATGAAATAATTAAGTAATAATCATGGTGTAATGAAAAGAGAGACAAAAGATGTGATAGGGGGGTTATTTTGTGGATGAAGTATTATTAATAGCTCTCACCGTGTGGATATGAACTTTGCTAAAAAGTAGTAAAAAAGCGAAAAAGGGAGATTTGAGAAAGTTTACAAGGAAAAAACGGCCGTCTCATAAAATATGTACAAATCAAAGTACAGTGAATTGGTGCATTATAACTTTAAAATCCTAACTCGTTTTATATAATATAACACAACTAAATTCATAAAAAATTATAATTGGTGTCAAAATTGCTTGTCATACTTGCAAATATATCACACAAATAAATAATTTGTAAATATGACAATTTTTTTTTTTAATTTTCACATGCTTATTGAAATATTTTTCCGTAATTCCACTTTTACTTCTGTCTATCACTGATAGATTGTAATCATTGATAGTGTCTACCAATATGAGTGATAGACCTCTATCAAAGTCTATCACTAATAGACCATTTTTATTTCGATCATTGATAAACCATCTTTACGTCTATCATTGATAGATGTTTATCATTAATAGATCATTTTTATGTCTATTGGTGATATATAATTTTTTGTGTCTATTGATAGACCATTAATGTCTATCTTTGGTATTTTGCTATTACTGATAGACTATTTTTATGTTTATTAGCTATCATTTCTACATGTTTGATAGACTGTTTTTTAATTTTCACATGCTTTAATCTTGGCTTAAAATTGTACCATATCTGCAAATATTTTAAGCTTGTGCTAGATTTGCTATTGTTTTGTGTTAGATTACCATATATGCAATCGTCCCAAACATGAGAGTATCATTTTATTAATATTTCGAGTCTACCATCAGTATATCAGGCATCAATCAGGATTCATTTTAAGTAAAACATGGGGTATTATTTTAGTAATATTTTGAGTATATTAGCATCATATAAAAAATTAATCAACATTCATTTGAGGTAAAACATGGGTGTATCATTTTATTAATATTTCAAGTATATCAGCATTATATCAGACATCAATCAACATTCATTTTAAATATATGAGTGTATCATTTTAGTAATATTTTTAGTATATCAAGATTATATCAGACATAAATCAACACTCATTGGAGTTAAAACATAGGTATGTCATTTTATTAATATTTCGAGTATATTAGCAGTATATCATACATCAATTATAGCATTCATTTGAGGTAAAACATGAGTGTATCATTTTAGTTATATTTTGAGTATATCAGACATCAATCAACACTTATTGGAGGTAAAACTTGAGTGTATCATTTTATTAATATGTTCGAGTATATATATCAGCAGTATATCAGATATCATTTAGGATTTATTTGAGGTAAAACATGAGTGTATCATTTTAGTAATATTTCGAGTATATCAATAGTATATCAGACATCAATCAACATTCATTTGAGGCAAACACATGAGTGTATCATTTTAGTAATATTTTGAGTATATCAGAAGTATATCCAACATGAATAAGCATTCATTTGAGACAAACACATGAGTGGATCATTTTAATGGTATTTGATACATCAGCAGTATATCAGACATCAATATTAGCATTCATTTGAGTTAAAACATGTGTATCATTTTATTAATATATCAAGTATATCAAAAGTATATATCAGACATCAAGAACTTTTTGGACTTTTCTTATGGGCTGGGTTAATATTGTGCTATTTTTACAAATGGTTTTAAAATGTGATACACTCAGATATGTGAAACCTCCACATATATGGATGAATCAAAGGGAAAGTGATTGTGTTCATGATGAAGTACGTACATCAGTAGGCTATCAGACATAGGTGTATCATTCTATGAAATTTTCAAGTACATCAGTAGACTATCATACATGGGTGTATCATTCTATCAAATTTTAAAGTACATCAGCATGTTATCAGACATTGGTGCATCATTCTATGAAATTTTCAAGCACATTAGCAGACTATTAGACATGGGTGTATCATTCTATCAAAAAAATTTCATGTACATCAATAGGTTATCAGACATAGGTGTATCATTCTATCAAAATTTCACGTACATCATCAAACTATCAGACATGGGTGTATCATTATATCAAATTTTAAAAGAACATCAACAGGTTATCAGACATGAGGTTAGAGAGAGAAATCGATGGTGGTTTAAAGGAGAAAGGGAGAGAAATTGATGAAGGATGAAGGGATGAAGGGAGAGAAATTGGGGAATGGTAGTTAGGGTTGAAATCAAGGAATGTGAGTGGGGAAATTGTGGGCTGAAATCAAATTAGAGCTGAAATGGGCATCTGATAGACGTCTGATGGATTGATGGGCTTTTTAGTCTTTTTACATGGCCTGAAATTAGTTTATGTCATATTTGCAATTTCTTTTGGTTTGTGTCGTATCTGCCATTAATTTAGGTCGAATTGTTATGTGTGCAATTGCCCCTAAATTCATTCAATATTGTATCCATTTTTATTTGTGGTTGTTATCACATATACATAGCAATAGTATCACGTGATCATTTTGAAGCTATTTTGAAATGAATCTCTATGTTTTTCTTATCTTATAATTGATTCAAAAAATGACTAAAAAATACATGGAAAAAAAAAGTGATTTGGTCATTTTAAGATCACTCTCAAACATGCTTTTAGATGACAAAATGAAAGGAATGGTGAAAATGAAGCAAAAGTTAGGGGGTTGGGTGAAGGGAACCTAATTTTACAATGAAACAACTCAAATTGACAAAAGTTTGAAACGATCATTTTCTAAATTTCTCTGTGAAAAATTGAAAGAGGGTGTGATGTTGTTTTGGAAGGGGATGGAGAAGAGGGAGAATTGGATGGGGATTTTTGTACAAGCGAGTCAATCTCATACTGTCTTTTTAGGTAATTTTGCGCGCGTTGCCACATCGAAATGAGTGAAATAAAATTTGAATGATAGGTCAAATCACATTAAACCGTTGAAAACGGAATCATCCGTATAAAAATTCCAATTAGAGGAGGGGTAGGTGGTCAGGTGGGATGACGCAGCATCACACACACTCAATTCTAATTTAAAAGAAAAGAAAAAAGAGTTGGGGACCGTGTGACGTGTACGGGGATGTTCCGTGGCACGGATTGTCAGACGTACTTTGGTTGGTGGGAAACCACACCCACTGACCCACCCACTTCCACTCCCTCTTTCTCCTCCCTTTCTTTTCTTTTCATAACTTAATTCTTCCATTTTAATTCCCATTTCTCATTTTCTTTCTTTCTACTTAATTTTACCTCTGTTTCCCACTGCTTTTCATAATTATATTATATTTTTCAATTATTCACATTATATATTCTTCTACCTCCTACTCCTATCTGCATTTCAAATATCATCCTTCTCTCACTTATCCATTTTCTAATTTTTACCTATATATGTTAGTTATTTAATTCCCTTACTTTCTTATGGTGCGTATCATATCAAATTATCACTCATACATGTCACATGAACATAATGAATAAAGATTTGTTAAAACTAAAAATTTAAAGATGACATAATTAAATATTTATTTTTAAATTGAGAGACTAAATAAACAAAAAAAGCCTAAATTTATAATTTTAGGTTATTAATATTCACACCTTGCTTCCCATTCATATATATATATATATCAATATGATTATCAGCATCAGCATCAACATCAACATCATCTCTTCTCCCTCCTTATTAGAACTTACCTTTTGACTTCCTCAACCTATTTCCTTTCATGTTTTTAGGTCAGATGTTGATATCCAACCAATCATATTTTTTTAATCTTATAATTAGTTACTTCAGATTTATTTTTCTGAATTCCTACTAATTTTACCAAAAAAAAAAAAAAAGAAAAGAAAAAAAGACACTTTCATAAATAAATGGCATGATATAGGAAAATGAATTAGTTCAGGGTCTGCAGAATTACAATTACCAAATAAAAAAATAAAATAGTTAGGGACTGGGACTGGGACAGGGTATGGGGTTAGTTAATTATGTGTTGAACAAGAGTGAAAGACAGACGTACGTGTTTATGAACCTTTACAACTAGCTTAGCTAGGGTTGGGATTCCTTAAATAATTACGCGCTCCTGGTCTTCAAACACTTAGTTAGCCTACCTAAAATCTAATTAATATATTTAATCATGCTTTATTGCTGTGTATATTAGTTTATTAACCCCGATCCAACGCAACACCAATACATATATTAATTACGCGGTCTTTAGGAGGTACATGAAATTTCAGCTTTAAGAAAATAAAATAAAACTACATACCGAATTTCAAATGTTTTAAAAGCCTTTAGGTACATGAAATTTCTTTAAAGAGGAAGAAATAAATATCACTGAGCAACTATTAAACTAGTTTGGGAAATAATTTAATACAATTAATTAAGATCCAGAAGATGAAAGTAAATATATGTGGAGTGGAGATATTGCCAGACCCAGTCTAACCAACCAACTGAAGATCACATGAGGAGGCGTGGGTGACCAAATTAAAGATTAATTGATTAAACAAAAACAAGACTTGGTGACAAATAAATTATCATTAATTCTTTTTACAAACAAATGGTTGATTTTGTACGTGCATGTACCATTTTTGATAATGCAAAAAGATTAAATTAGGATGGCGGAGGACACTGGAGTATCAAATATATTTTATAAATTGTGAGGTCACTCTTCATCTTTCAGATGGACCGAATACCCGTTTGAGTTAAGATGGTGCCTCTTTGGGTTCACCATTCTTCGGATCCTATTGGATCGAATACCTGTTTGGGTTTTATGGGTTCTGATACCATATCAAAATTAAATGAGGTTTCACCTCAAAACCAATTAGCAATGAGAGGAGTAACTCATATATCTTATAAATTGTGAGACCACTCTTCATCTTTCAGACGTGGGATCTTCAATATGGAGCTAATGTTTTTATTGTGGCATTAATAATAAACGAACAAACAAAAAATGAAATTTGGTATTTCATAATTAGAAGAGAGAGAAATAAATTTTAGTTGCTAGGTTTCTGTCACTGTCATGGTTGTAAATGTGGTGGTGTACGTTTAGTGAAAATATATTGCGAAAGCACTCACAAAAGTTTGGCGCACTTATAAATTGCTTCATTTAATTTTGATCTGCACCAACATTTTGACAAATCTCAACATACACTTTTTCCACCCTTTTCCTTGTTTCATTTTCATTTTTGACCTTTTTTTATTTTCCACTCTTTTCCTGAAAATGAAAAGCTTCAAGTACCGCGTGGAATGGATTTTAACTTTAACTTTCTTCTCGCACCAGAGATTTGAAATCATCTTTTTGTTTCATTTTCAATAAAAAAATCATTTCTGCCATATTCAATATTTGTGCGTTTATCATTTCTAATATTCAATTTCTCTTTGATGCATTTAACTATACTTACCTAATTAATTAAAAGCCAAATCTAAACCAATAATAAAATTCATGACACCTATACAACAAATCACAAACTTAATTATGCTTCTGTATACCACGCCTACAATGTGCTTGAGTTAAAAAGATATACAAACACTTTTGCATAATATTCGTTGATGCGCGATTTCAAACGAGATATTGTGTGCTGAAGTGGTGTGTATCTACTGAGTTGGTGTGCGACCTCTAAATAAGAATCTTTCACCAGTGTGGTGCTTGGCCATGTACACTTCAAAGCTAATTAAGTAAGTAATAAATAATATTCACTTCCTCTCTAATTAATATTGATAACCACTTGTTAAGCTTCATGCAAATCTTTTAGTGTGAGGGAACTATTGAAATATTGATATAAATAATTAAATTTACCATAATTCATCGACTTAAGTTTTTAGATTAAATGAAGATTCATCAATATTTTGTAGTTATACTTGTTAAAAGGAGGCTTGAAGGGTATACATACTGATGACTCTAATTCTAATATATAATATGTTGTATGCGAAATGTTTGGGAAGCCATTATACCATTAATTGTCAAGTACCTCCTTTTAATTTAAATTGTAGGCATCTTTTAACTACATTCCTCTCGATTTTTTCCCCTGCAATATTGTTAATTATAACTCATAACGTGTACTTAATTAACCTCATCATCACTTTTACCAAAATTTCACTATATATATATATATTATTATCTCGAAAAAATCCATAGTAGTTGTTAATCCTTCTAATTAAGTGTGTTTTTTAATTTATCTTATATTTACTGCTTTAATTAATTAATTGTTTTTATCTTTTCGTCATTGTTGGACTAGTCCTATGTTGACACGTGTACATTTAAGCATCGCTTTGGTCCTTTTTGAGTTAAGCAGAATACAGAAAATTTCTTCTGCCTCACTGTGTTATTCTTCTTTTTATATCAGTAGTAGGGTAGGATTGGTTTTATCTGTAAATTATAGTTAATTAATTATAATTTATATATTGCATTGCACTCCATCTTCTGTGAAACAAATTCCCACCAAATTTCAGGAAAAGGAAGATCAGAGAGATATGAGATTGTGGCACGAGACCATCCATCTTGCAGATGACATCAATCAATTTTCGTTAGTGTTTTTTTTTCCTCCTCGCATAAAATATAATAAGAATAAAAAGAATTGAGTAGTGCCGTACAATTGTAACAACAATAATTATTATGTACCTTTTTAATATGATATGTAGGCCTAAAACTTTTCTTTCTTCTTTTTAATTTTTTAAATAGAAATGTAGCCCTATAAAAAATTGAAGCCGAATTAAATTTGGAAGAAGGTAATATCAAACAAGATCACGTAATAGACAGTTGAAAGTGGGTACAACGAGATAAACACTAACAAAATTTCATTTAATATATCTATAATCTATATTTTACACACACACGCATGAATACACAAAACAAAGCCATTTGTGCATATTTTCAGCCCAATTATTTAGGCTCTTACATATTATACTATATTCTCCAAAATCACTTCATACTTTTTCACCGTACTTTTTAAGGCATGTTTAGGAATGATTTTAGAAATATTGATTTGTTTAGAATTTATTTATTAAAAGTGATTTTCATATAATCATTTTAATGTTTGGTTCTACACTTTCAATAGTGATTTTCATACAATTAAAAGTGATTTTCAAAAGGCAAGTTTGGGAGCGACTTTAAAATAAGTGTTTTAAAAGTATTTAGTTATAAATCATTTTAATATTTGATTCAACACTTGTAAAAGTGATTTAAATTTAATTAAAAGTTTTTTTTTTAAAGATTAATGTTTGTTTTTAAAGGTGATTTTAGAATAATCAAGTTACTATAAAAAGTATTGCTTTTGAGATTTTAAAAAATAGAAGGTAGTAGACAAAAATTATACAGAGAGAATTAAAAATTAAGAGAGAAAAAATATAAAGCTAGAGAAAATTTTCAAAGAGAAAAAAAAAAGGTTAGAGACATGGAGGGATACAAATTTTGGAGAGAGGGACAAAAAATTTAGAGAGAGAATTTTAATAAAGAGTGAAATTTAAAGATAGACAGATAGACAAAAAAATTTGAGCAGAATGATAAAAATTTTAGGAAAAAAACTTTAATGAAGAGAAAAAAGTTAAGAGTTAGGAACAAAAAAAGTACAAGAACGAAAAAAGTAGAGTAAAAATTTAGAGAGAAATAAGTTAAAAAGATGTAAAAAAAATTATAGAGAGGAGCAAAAAATTTAGAAATAAAAAAAAAAGTCAAAAGAGAGTTAAAACCATTAAAGAGAAAAAAAAAAGTGGAAAAATGAATAAGAATTTAAAAAGATAATAAAGTAAGAGATACACATTATAAAAAATTTAGAGAGAGAAAAATTGTCACTTTGTAAACAATGACAGATGAACTCAATTGTGATGGTTTTGAAAAAAACACATTTTGACATAAATTTATGAATTTTACAAAAGATGACGGGTTTTACCCGTCACCAAAAGTATACATTGTTAAAAATTCAAATAATAGCCATTTTAAATCACAATCACTTAAAAAAAATTACTTGAGAATCACCTCCCAAGTGATTGACAGGGAATCACTTCAAGTGATTTTGGATACTTCAAAAATCACTTACTCATCATTGCCAAACATCACAATTTGGGAAGATAAGTGATTTTTGGCATGTCAAAAATGATTTTGGCCATTCCAAAATCACTCCCAAATTACATGCCCTTAATTAATTAAACTAATTGTGGTATCTGGTTGTAAGTTAAGTTTTTCAGTGAGATATATTATCAAAAAGCTATTAACTTTCTTACCTTTTTTCTTTTTGTATTATTATATAGAATAAAATTATTTTTAAAATGTTGAACAAATAAGAGTATGACATATATTCATCGATGGGACATATTAAACTACTTACATCTAAATATCTCAATTTGTCCAAAAAAAAAAGTCATATTTTTAGACCCTTTTTTTTTTTTTCCCAAAATAAAGCTTTGATATGAAATTATAGATCTTGATTTTTTTGGACAAAAATCAATTTATACCCCTAAACTTTGGATGTTGTATAAGCTAAAACTCTAAACTAATAATTATAGATGCATGTGTATGATAGAAATGTAAAAAAAAAAAAAATTATAGGATATAAAGAATATTATGTTACCTAAAAATTAAGGTTAAATTATCAAAAATAGCCCTAAACTATGAAGTTGGTTTCAATTATACCCATGAACTTTGAAAATTTTCATTTTAATCCTTGAATTTTGAAGTTTGTTCAAAATAACCCTTGAATGCTTTTTTTCGTTAAATTCATGGACGAAAAATGATGTTTTTGCATTTATATGGTTGCTTATGTGAACATATTTGAACATTTACGTTGAAAAATAAAGTCAAAACTTATGCAAATACGTCATTTTTTGTCCATAAATTTAACCGAAAAAACCTTCAAGGGTTGTTTTGAAACAAACTTCAAAGTTTAAGAGTTAAAATGAAACTTTTCAAAGTTCAGGAGTATAATTAAAACTAACTGCATAGTTCAATAGTATTTTTGATAATTTAACCAAAAATTAACATGATATTACAGCCATACGTGTGTATATTATGCTAGCACTGAAGTGACAGTTGTAATAGAGAGGGAGTTAGTGCATGTAATATAATTCATCGTGATTGGCTGCGTTTGTTTCTATTGATCATGTGCAATATTTTTAGAGATCGATGATGACTCAATTTACACAAAAGTGCTACCTTATTTATCCCAAACATTATTATGCATCAACTCTTTCTTTTTTTTTTTTTGTTTTGACAGAATATTATGCATCAACTTCTGCTGATTGGTTAAAAAAAAAAACTTCTGCTGGTTTGCAATATTAGTTATACGATTATATTTATGGGCCACTTGATTTGCATCTTAAATATGGGCATGCAATTAAGTGCCTATATATTCTTGATATTTTAATTTTCACCACATTATATTGTTTTCCATGAATGCTTTCTCCACTTCCAAAGTTGATTTCAAGTTCATTTAATTTGGCACAAATAACTTGTCTAGATTTTTCTTTTTTCCTCGGTGGGTTTAAGCGATATGCATACAATCTCTACAGTCCCTCTTACATGCATCATAATGTAGCATATTTGGTATTGAAAAAGACTATATATATTTTGAAGTAGTAAAAAAAAAAAAAACTGAATGGGAAGTTATAAACTGTTATCTTGTGATGAAAGATGTCGGTAAAAATTTTTGACCATTATAATCCTAATCTTTTTTTGAAGAAGAAAACAAAACTCTTTGACCACACTAAAATGAAGCATTAGTTCCATTAAATATAAAAAATCTTTAATAGAGGAAAAAGTACAAAAAAACACAGAGAAAAAGGGTTGATTTTATGTACGAGTTCATGAATATCTTTTTGACCAGTGTGGTGTGGAGCACTACATTAACATTATTTATTAGATGGAGATGGATGTTTTTTTATTCCCATTTCCAGCGATGCCGTACTGCAATAATAATAATAATAATATATTTGTGGTGGTGTGGGTGTGTCTGGTTGCATTGCATGTGTGTATTAATTGTGTATATAAATGAAGCATCGCAAAGAAATTAGTAAGGAAGGTGGTTTGGTGTTAGGGAGGTGGAAGGAATATTTAATTTAATAATGGGTTCGGCAGTAGTAATCTCGATGCCTGAAGATCAAGAGGGAGTTGCCGGTATTCAGGATCAAGAGAAGAAGAAGATTGCAACGAATAAGTGGGAGGTGTTGCGTGATTATTTGTTATGCATATGCTGGAAGCCGCAAGATCAGATGATCATGACGAAAATAATCCATAGCGTTAAGGTTGGGATTGCGTTGGTTGTGGTCTCACTTCTGTATCTCCTAGATCCTCTCTACCACCAAGTCGGAGATAATGCCATGTGGGCTATCATGACTGTTGTTGTTGTCTTTGAGTTCTTCGCAGGTAAATTATATATATACCATTAATAATAATTGCATGCATGCAACAACTGCAACCTAACCATTAATATTAATTAATTAACGATACACACACAGGAGCTACACTGAGCAAGGGCCTTAACAGAGGGCTGGGGACGATTTTGGGAGGTGGTTTGGGGTGTTTGGCGGGTGCTTTTGCTCAAGATGTTGGTGGAGTTGGCAGTGCTCTCATTATTGGAATTTCTGTCTTTGTCTTTGGTAAGTAATTCAATTAGTTGTATGGTTATTCTTATGGTTTTGGACCTTTTGGTATTTAAATTTATATTTGTTTTGTTATTGAATCATCAGGGGCGATAGCCACATACTTTCGGTTGGTGGCGAGCATAAAGAAGAGATATGACTATGGAGTGATGATATTCATATTGACGTTTAATTTGATAGTGGTGTCTGGTATGAGAGCAGATAAGATTATGGGATTGACAAGACAACGACTTTCTACCATTGCCATCGGTTTTGCAGTCTGCATTTTTATAAGCTTGCTCATCTTCCCCACTTGGGCCAGCGATGAGCTTCATCACTCCACCGTCCTCAACTTCCATAACATAGCCAACTCCATTCAAGGTTCCCCCCCAACCCAAATGAAATAATGCAAATTAATTCAATTACGGCCCAATTGATCCTCTTTTCTCTCTCAGGATCCATGGAGGACTACTTCAATTCCACTGATGAAAACAAGATCAAAAAGAAGTCCGATGCCACTTTCAGCACTTGCAAATCGGTCTTGAACTCCAAATCAAAACACGACTCACTGGTACATGTTAAACCCACTTTCCTTTTAATGTATTTATTTTCCTGTTGCATGCAATGTGATGTCAATGTGTGTCCTCCAGGCAAATTTTGCAAAGTGGGAACCATGGCATGGAAAATTTGGACTCAACTACCCATGGAAGAAATATCTGCAAATTGGAGAGCTTCTAAGAGAGCTTGCTGCCACTGTCCTTTCAATCAAAGCTTGTCTTCAATCGCCCAGACAGGTATTCCTCTGCTCCACTTTGCTTTAATTAGAAAACTACTTTTCAGATTTCAGTGCCCTATCACTTCTGAAACCCAAAGCTTATGCCAATAAATTTGAAACTATGAATTTTGCTAGCTAGCAGTGTTTGATTAAGTTTTCCAGGAAAGTCCCATTAACTTTGTTGTCTGACATTGTGACATCAGCCCTCATCCGGCATGAGAGAGGCAATCAAGGAGCCATGTGAGACAGCAGGGTCATCCATTGCATGGACTCTCAAAGAGCTTGGAGAAGGCATCAAGAAGATGAAAAGGTGTCAGATAGGGGGTGTGATAGTACCCAAATTAAAGTTGGTTAGACAAGAAATCAGCACTGTTATTAGTCCTTCCAAGCTAGCCCCAATTGAGAATTCTGATGGACTGGCCATGGCTACCTTTCTCTTCTTAATGATGGAGATTTTGGAGAAAGTAGAAGAACTTGCAAAAGAGGTTGAAGAACTTGAGGAGGCTGCAGGGTTCCGTACCCCTTGAGTTTTCATGATTCATTCTGTATGCTTTTATTAGTCTTATGTATATAATTACTTGCAAAATTTTGGATATGGTTTCAAAATACATGTATATTGGAAAGGAGAAGTGAAGATGAAAATCATTTTAAATAATATTTGTCCACTTTCAGATTAAGCAACACATATATAGAACTTCCTTTTACAATATGTGCAACTGCAAAAGGTGTTGTAAAAATGGAGTTCATTATTTTAACTTATGAACTTTACCATCTTCCCTATTTCTAATTGATGCACGAGATTAGGATCCACACCTGTTTCAATACAGTTAAATCAGAAAATAAGAGACGACTTAGTTTTATCATTTTCAAATTGAAATCTCCATAATTTCTAATTCTTTCTAATGAAGCTAAAGGCCCCTCAATCTCAACTTTGAATGCGCGAGAACTCTGTCTCCAGTAATCACACTACAATATACGGGTTGCAATTGACTCAGTTGCTATCCATTACTCCTTGCAATCACATGACAAAAAGCAGTGTTATAATTAGATATTTAGACTCCATATGGCCCAAAAAATCTTCTGCTTTATTGCTTCGCAATCTTGAGGATCTTCATATTATGATTTTGATACTAAGATCAGCTGCATTCTTTAATATTAAAACTGTAAAGGAGACGGGTTTAAAGGTGAGGGAATAATAAAAAGAGCACTTTTCACTGTGGAAGTAACACATTAGTTGACAATGGAGTTGCAGCAGATGCAGACCATTATCATTTTGGCTCTGCACCCCCATAACAGCCTCAAGAGCCAAAGTTGGATCCATTTTAATAAGTACAGTGATAGCCCGCCTGCCGAATGAACCAAAAGAAAACTCAAGCTGGAGTAGGCATCTCTAAGGGACGAGGGTGTTAGGACAACAAATCTTTGTGTATCTTCACAATATTAAAATATTGCTCACTATGAACTAGAGTTAATATGCTTTTGCTTTTCAAACCTAAGTCCACCTAGTTTTGTTTCTTAATTCTACTCAAAATTGCTCATATCAATAGAGATATTGTTTTTACACCTAGATCTCTCTCTGTGCAAGGGCCACCAAGCCTTCCTCCAAACTGTCATCTATCCATATCCTAGTCAATTCCTTTATCTGGAGAAGACTACTTATTTAATAGAGCCCAACTACACATTCCATTATGTGATAATCTTGCAACTTCTGTCCACATTCGAGAATATGATTCACATGAAGTCTTTGAAGCTCACCACTTTTGTTTGTATGGACTCTATCCACTGGGCTATGTTTGAGATATGACTCTATGGCTACTTGTTAAGAGCTTTCCACATTTCTATAACAGTATGGTTTAACTTTTAGACTTTACAATATTTTTATATTCAAGAACTCCCCCTCACTTCCTACCGATGTAAAATTTGGTTGCATCCCAATAGAGAGAGTTCCATCCAACTTTAAGACTCGGCAACTGTACTTTTGCTTTACTGGAAGATGTTACACTGAACCTTATAATGCTTTGAAAAAACTGTATTAAGAAAGTTGTGAATAAGGTACACAGCATGTGACTTAAGGAATGAGATAAAAGTGAAAGAGGAAGTGGAAGTATTCTTTCCTTAAAGGACAGAACTTGGGTACTTCCCAAACGCAACAACCAAGTCTACTGCAGGTTAGTGAGATCCGTCAACCTCTGGCTCCATTACGAACGAGTCACGATTCAACTTGGAATGATTCAATTACTAATATACAACATAATAAAGATTAATTTGTTGGCTTGGCTACAACTCTTCAATGTATGATTCTTGCTTATAAGAATTATTATAGCCAAATTCTAAACAATTGGAGTTTTCTACCATAAAAAAAACTCTAGAAGACGAAATCCAAATTATTAGCTTAAAAACCCTTTTCAATTAAGGAATTATATGGCTATGAGAATAAAGATTATCAAAAGAACTCTACATGAAAACTATTTTGATTAGCTTTGGCTCGACTGTTTTCTTATATCAAAAGAAGTTAAAATTGTGAATAGAAGTAGAACTCATTGTTTTCTCCTTCGAAAACTGAGACAAAAATGTGACTTTATGGAAGTGACAAATGGAAAAGGAATCAGTCAAAACCAGAGAAAAAAACAAACGCGTCAAACAATTTATGTTTTTCTAAAGAAAAACTCATAGAATTGGACAAAACCAAGAAAATAGATAGGGACCCACTTATGTTTCAACGTCAAATGTCTCGTTAAACCTAAACCAGATCAAAAATCAAGGAAGAAGAGGAGAAGAGGAAGAGATGGTTGGTTGTAGTCTGAAGATTTCAGCGGCTTTTCTGGCTTTGGTTGGGTTGTCCACTATGGTGGTGAGTGTTCCAAACGCTGGAGTCATGTCTGTTTTGTGCAACTCAGGAATTTTCACGGGGGGCGATCCTTTTGCAGTGAGTCTGGATTACGTTCTGAAAGAATTGGAGAGTTCAACTCCCACTAGAAACAATTATGATTTCTACAACATATCTCCTTATCCTAATTCCTTTGCTTACGGTCATGCTTCCTGCAACCAAAATCTCACAACCTCAGACTGCACCACTTGTCTTGGCGCCGCTAAGACCAACATGTTGGGCTCGTGTCAAATGAGGATTGGTGCTCGTGCGGTGCTCCATGACTGTGCAATTAGGTACGAGCAATACCCATTTGATGATTAGACAAGTCTCTTTCCTGATTTGCAAATAACCCCTTCACTTGAGTCTGTTGATGACTATTGTTGTGTAAAGTAAAGACTGTCCAAAATATGATATGCGTTCCTTTTCATGGATCCAACTAGTGTGCTCAATGTTATCTCTTCTTTGAATTGCACTTATTTCATTTCCTTGTCCCTTTTGTCTTATTTGGGTTGGTCGGGACTCGAGATTGTGTTTTTCTTTTTCATTTTGAAGTGAAGATATCAGGAAAAGGATTGGTGCTTTCCTATTACATGATGTTCGAAAAAGCAACTAGTGTTAGATGCATTGTTGTTGAACTTGAATCAAAGCAGAAGAGTTGAGTTTAATGTTGGAATTCTTACACAAAACCAGATCTTGAAATTATATCTTTACATTTCAGAAATAAGAACAAAAAGCGACATTTGTCCTCAATAAAGGGGAGGTCAACCTCTGTTGACAATCTCATTTCTTGTATTTTCCTTTTTTCCGGACGCAATACCCAAATGGGTATGTGAAGACAGAAAGAAAAATGAGTCTTGATATTAAAACCAAAGTGAAAGGAAGATGCAACTGGTATCAACCCCGTGTGTGAACGTGCAGCTAGGCTACTGAATAATGTTCGACAAAGACATGACATTATCATGTAAAACATTCGGTTTTAGTCAACTTTGTTGCCTAACATCAAGTGTGGGCTACTTCTTCCGACATTGTGATGATAAGGCCAAGACTCCATCAGCCAACTAACATTCGATAAGATCTAATATAATATTCAACTCTTTCATGGCCACAATAGAATGTGATTTTGCAAATGAGAAAACTCATGAGCAGGGATCTGATTCAGTTTGTTTCTACACAGAAATGTGCACAAACCCATCATATTGAACAAGTTGAACACCTTAATTCTTTCATACCATTCCTCGAATAGGAAATCCGCACACCCCCTCGTTCGTTCCAAGCTTGTAGTGAGATTTACAGGAGGTGGAAGTTGTGTAATTGATTAGCAAAAAACAAGCACATTCAGAAACCGCCGGGAGACCAGATTTTAGAGGCACTAATTATAAAAGTAAAAGCTGAATCACTTTAATTCAACTAAAATGGTCTAGTACTGACCTTGTACGATACGGAATGAAAATGTCTAAAATTCCACTTTTTACAAGCACAACATGATCCCACTCTGCGGACCTTCAAATTGCCACTTTAAGCAGTGGTACTTTGATTGTCATCAGATGGCCTCTGATCAGATTGGTTATCGTCAAGGTCGTCGGGATCCCGAGCCGGATCAGAGTTGTCCATGGCGGAGCGGACCCTATCGAGGAAGGGCTTGAAAGCCATCTCAATGGCGAGCCAACCCAGCGCTAAGGCTCCGAAGACGACAGCTGCTTGCTTGGTCCCCGACGGTTTCTTTCCCATTTTTCTTGCTGTGACGGCTACGGCTAGGTCTTCCAGAAGCTAAGCCTGAGAGCTCCTACTCTTTCTCCTTACCTTACCGACGAAGAATATAAGTAGATAAGAAGCGCCAAACCATGAAACAATGGTCAATCAGTCCAACGTCTTCCTTCAACCACAAAGAAAATAATCACCGTTACTTTAGAACAACGGAAATTGAATACATACACACGGTCTTTAAAACATTTTTAACTGGTATATCATAAATGAAAATGAAGTTGATTAAATTTAAAAGTTAATTCTCCCATCTATTTAATCTCTAAATGTTAACCTATTAACATCACATACACATACCGCCAACCTATTAAAATGTTAACCTATTAACATCACATACACATACCGACAACTTATTAAAGCATGTCCATGACATAAGATCAAAGGCTCAAATCTCCCTACTCTAATGTTTTTTAATTTAAATAAATTAAAAAGAAAAAAAAAACACATACCCACATATTTTTACTTATATTTTTATTTTTTAAAAAATTATTATTATTTTTAAAGCACAGCTCCCACTACAAAAGACTCATGCCCAAGTCTTCGACTTTATTAAGGATATATTTTGAATTGATCAAGATATTTTACTAATTCCTTTACATCTGTGCATTATGAATAATGTCTATAAAACATACCAATTATGATTATTTTCACTTGTGTTCCTTTAAATCATAATGAAACAAATCAGTATAACATCACACGAAGAACCGTAATGAAACAAAGATAAATGTAGCAGTAAAGCAAATCCATTTCACAAGAACCTTAAACTGTAACTTCTCTTTCAATTGAATCTGGACCAGACGTTCACATAGTTCCTTGTAATTTCAATCGTGTCCTTGCAACTGGACCAACTTTGAGGGGCAGTTCAAGAACGGCAGGTCCGAAGCTGAGGTTAAGCTTCAGAGTACAGAGCCTCTACTACCTCAAGGTGAATTGCTTGTCAGAGTTAGAGAAAAGAAAGCAGTTGTAGGACGAAAGAGCTCTAGAGAAGTCTTGACTTTTATTTCAAGCTAGAAGATATCACCACCAAGAGTCTAAGTCTTACTACATCAATTACTTGACAAAATAGTCATAGGCAACCCCTATGAAACAAGTTGATATTCATCGTAACCCAACTCAAGAACTGCATGACTACAACATCTTTCGGAGTTGAAAGTAAGAAAACAAGATATCAATCTAAAGACATGCAAGAGTTTGATCATTGGGATGATATTAGAATAAATCATTAACAGGGGCAGATCCCAGGCACCAGAAAATATAGCAAATCTACATCAATCATAAGAAAAACAACTGGATAGCATTGTAATAAACATATGACATTGGACAGTGAATTGCTATACCACTTCTCCACATCACTAAATTCGCAAACCTTGCCTACAATACAAGTGTTTACACTACGGGGCTCAAAAATTGAAACAACTGCAACAAATCTAGCGTCCACGCCCACGACCACGCCCACGTCCTCGTCCCCGTCCCCGTCCCAAAGGCCTCCCTATAGTTGCAGCAGAGTGGAGAAATACATAAGCAACATATTTGACAATGGGTAGCATATGATTCAGTATAAACAATTTTACTTGCAGAAAATGACCACAAAGTTCAGGCAAAATGCAAGAACAACGCATACCTGCAGTTGGTTTCTTGGGCTTGACCCGGGGTGTCTCTTCGACTAGTAAAGTCTCAAGATTCAAGCTGTCAGGTAGAATATAATATCTGATGTTGTTGCCCCTCACACTTAAATGATCCATGGTAACTGGATTTTTTCCCTTTAGAGTAAGCTTCACAGCCTTCAAATGTGTATTCATGCTGATATCCACACCTAAGTATACAAGAAAATCAACCCGTTATTGACTTCTAACCTCGACCAATACTTAGGTTTTAAGTAAAAAGAGTACGTGATTCTACTTTAAGTTCATGCAACGTCATTGATTTTTTTTTAAAAATAATTAATGAAAGCAATATCGTTGAAGATAACTACATCTAAACTTCAAGCTGTAATGATATGGTGTCAATCTCTACGATACTCATCTAAACACTGCATGTTTTAGAAGTACTTTGTAGAAAACAGACGCAACATGTAGTGCGTAACTTAGATGTGCTTCAACATATCATAGGCAAAAACAAGATTTCACAAGCCATAAGTGCAATGTAGGTTTCTTTTCTTATCTGTGAGTGTTCAATTCAACTTGTGTGCATCTCGACTATTCTCATGGGACAACCACCAGACCCTACAACATTTGGTTGCAAGGGTAACTCGTAGGATATTAATTCCTAGGTAGGTAGCCACCCTGGTTTGAACCCAGTCCCTTTAAGCCCTTTGTGATTTACACGACCTTTATTGACCATTAGGCCAACCCATAGTGGTTACAAGTGTAATGTAAGTTATTCAAGCATATTAAATATACTAAGACACTTATTTATAGTCACAACTGAAATCCTCCGACAGAAGATGTGACCAACTAAAATTATGACATTGAGTGCTAACTCTTCCATAAAAACATCTTGTAAGAAAAGACTCTTACAATAATTAGTTTCAGAACCAGCAGCATAAAGAAATACATTAAGTGGAAGCTGTATAGGAGGTGTCTACAACAAAATGCAATCTAATCATAATTCACCAACTCCTATTAGGGGTCAAAAGGGAGTTGGACTTCCCTTCCATTGGGTTTTGGGGTTTGGCTCTTTCTAAAATTAAAGAAATAATGCCCTCCTTAAATGGTCATGGTGAAGGGTGATGGTTGGCATTAGGGGTGATATCGGTTCGGTTTTCATCGGTTTTAGGCCAAACCGAGAACCGATCCAATCCAATCGGTTTTAGCAAAAGAGAAACCGAACCAATGTCCAATAAAAGACAAAACCGTCGGTTCGGTTTCTCTTCGGTTCGGTTCTCGGTTCTTTTGTCTTTTTTTTTTTACAACTTTTTTGCTATTTTACTTCCTAGTTCGAGCCCCTATTTTAGTGTTTTTTGCCCTAAAATTTTTCAACGCCTCAATAAGAATTCATAGAGCTAACAATCTCATTTTGTTACTTTAAAATTAATTGAAAGAAATCATATGAAACAACGCAAGAATGGAGTAGGATTCGATTTATGGCTTTTTTGAGGTGTATATACATTGGTTCGGTTCGGCTTTTAATGGTTTTTCCAGACGAAAACTGAACTGAACCAATATTTTTTGGTTTTACCAAAACAAAAACCGAGATGTCCAATTTTCTTCTAAACAACCACACCAAACCATTGGATCGGCTCGGTTTGGTTGGTTTTTGGTTAAGACTACCACCCCTAGTTGGCATATGGGGTGGAACCACAAGGATAGGTGATGAAACCTAAACCAAAGGTAATATTGGGGGATAATTGTGAAGTGTTTGTTGGCTTTTTTTAATAGGGAAATTGGTAGCTGGATTGCCTTTGTAGAAAAGATTGATACGGTCCAATTAGAAGCTGGCCAAGACAAAGTGATAAGATCCGTTGATTCATCCAATTGTATCTCCTCTAAATCCACTTTAATTAAACTCCCCAAGACTTTGCTAAAGCTGAAAACTCCTTTGGTTAAATAAGTTTGGAATTTTAATGCCCCCAGGATAGTTGGTAGCTGGATTGCCTTTGTAGAAAAGATTGATACGGTCCAATTAGAAGTTGGCCAAGACAAAGTGATAGGATCCATTGATTCATCCAATTGTATCTCCTCTAAATCCACTTTCATTAAACTCCCCAAGACTTTGCTAAAGCTGAAAACTCCTTTGGTTAAATAAGTTTGGAATTTTAATGCCCCCAGGATAGTTGGTAGCTGGATTGCCTTTGTAGAAAAGATTGATACGGTCCAATTAGAAGCTGGCCAAGACAAAGTGATAGGATCCGTTGATTCATCCAATTGTATCTCCTCTAAATCCACTTTCATTAAACTCCCCAAGACTTTGCTAAAGCTGAAAACTCCTTTGGTTAAATAAGTTTGGAATTTTAATGCCCCCAGGAAAGTTAGGATGTTTGTGTGATCTCTTACTTATAGAAGCCTCAACACCCCAAGAGAAGGTCAAAAAAAGTTCCCAAATTGTGTTGTCTCACCCAGTTTGTTCCTCTGTTATTCAAATGTGGAATCCCAAAATTACCTTTTCCTCCACTGCCCTTTCGCCTGTTGGGATTGTCTTTCATTTTCAACAAGCTTGGTTTATCTTTATGCCTACCTAGTTTTGTTGATGATTGATTTTTGAAATCCCTCACAGCCTGATTGATTACAGCCAAGGCAAAGATCTTATGGAATTCTGCTTCTATGAACTTTTTGAGATAAAAAGTCTATTATAGATTCTATTTGTAATAGTGTGCTGCACACATTTTTATGGTGGGTTTTCAAACACAAGATATTCTATTGTAATGACAATCTTCTTAAGAGTAACTCTAATTGGAAGGCTCTTCTTTTGCAGTTCCATTGGGCGGGGTTTTCTCTACCCAGCCCTAGGTTAGTTTTTGCTTCTCTTTTGTTCATAGCATAGTCTCTTATCCCAAATATTTTTTTAAAAAAATCACAATTCACCCAAGAATGGCATATGGGCTACAGAATCCAAAAATACTGGAGTTCAGTTAATGTTTAATGGGACTAAGTTAATCCCATTCTATTGAAGGTGAAAAACAGTTCAAGTTAAAAGTTGAAATATGTTCACTTGGGTTAAGAAATAATCCTAGGAGTCATTCCATAAAAATGTGAGAACATTCTTAACATATTTTTAAATCTACTCATGTGTAATGAAATAGAATGGAGAATGGATATTTAGCATCAGTAGTTCATATTGTTTTTTTAATTAAAAAAAACTATACAGTGCAAAGATAGCAAAGAGATTGGGGGGGGGGGGGGGGGGGGGGGGGGGGGTGGGGGGCGCGATGATGTCTCACCTCATGCTCCCAACGCCCAGAAGTCAAGGAATTTAATTTCCCGTAAGCAACCCATGAGTTTAATACTCATTTTAAAAATTAAAAATGGGAGCGGGATAGTGGTTCACCAAGTGCGCGCTTGCCAGAACCCTCCAGTTAGCTCTCACAATTACACAATTGCAGGAACAAATGTTGGGAGATAGTCGTTGAGTAATAAGCAAGAATAGTGAGAGTTGTATACTGTATACCGGCGGACAGACTAAACCTCGTAGTGACTCCTAGTAGTAGCCATCACGAGAAAATAGCGACACGTAATTTTTAACGAAATATTAATATTAAAAGTTCCAGCAGCAATGTTGCAGAGAAAAATCTACGTACTCCAAGGTTATCAAGAGCAAAAGGGCTTATGGTATACCATAAACCACTCTAAATTGACAGTAGAATCCAAATTCCAATTATCACTTCCGACTGAAATATTCTACAACTTCCAATATAGTGGCGTACAAAGAAGAAAACAGAATGGAAGTTGAAGTTTAAAAAACCTCTGCCCACAAGTTCGTAAATCTAGGGTTTAAGGGTTTAAACAAGATTAATAAAGTGTTTATGCAGTGCGAGTTTGTGAGTGAAAGAGAGATGGAGACCTGTGATAGTGCCATGGACAACGGTTCCATTTTTGAGCTCGATTGAGACTGTCTCATTGTTGAGCTTCATCAAAAACCTATGCATTTCAAAACCAAGTTTCTAAACGTAAAAACGACCACTCTATGCAGCAAATAACGAATAGATCGAGAAAAAGAAGCTCAAATAAAGAAACAAGAAGAGCATACCTAACAAGCTTCATGATAGCAGAGGAAATGCAGAATGTAGGGTTTCAAGCACAGACAGACAAACGCAGCGGGAGAGGAAATTTGTACAATTTGCACCGCCTGATAAGTAATTTGAGAAAGTAGATGGGCATAAATGAAAATAGAAAGAATAAAAGGACGAAAAAGAAAATACGCGGCCAAGTAAGGCATTTATATGTGAAAATGGAAAAAGACAAAATCATTGTTGGAAATAGTCTAAAATGTTTTGAGTCTTGACTACTACCTAAATAATTCTACTTCTAAAAAACTAGTTTCTACGATACTTTTATTTATTTTGTCTTATATTTTAAACATAGTTTTACTTTTTTATCTTTATTCACTAATGGTGGCAAATACTATCAAATTAATAGTCTATAAATATTTTGTTTAAAAGAATGGTCTATAAATGTGTTACCAACCATTTAACTACCAAAACATTTCATTAACATGATTTTGTCCATTTGATAACTAAAATTGAGAATACGAATCCAAAAGTTAAATAGTCTAAAATCCAAAAAAAATCGAGGAAAACACAATAATTTTCCAAAAAATAATCTAAGGACTATCTAGAATGGCTTGAATTCTAGTTAGAAACATCATTTTTCGACTTAAAAAAACTTAAATTTCGATTGGTCATTTAAAAAAAGAAAAAAAAACTCGAATTTCAGTTGCAAAAACATTAATTTTTTTGTCAAATACCTAAATTTCGATCGAAAATTGATGTTTCTGATTGGAAATTGAGAAATTTTGACCAGAAATTGACGTTCTCGGTTGGAAATGAAGAATTTTGGCTGAGAGATGAAGAATCCTAGTCGAAATATGATGATTTCAAGTCAGAAATTTGTGAATTCCAAACGGGAACGTTTTCTGGCTTTTTTTTTTTTTTTTTTTTTTAAGAATTTTCGAAAAGAAAGTTTAGTAACTTTTTTTTAATTCTTTTTTTTACAATTATTTAGGCATATTTTATGTACTCTTATAAAAAAAAATTCTTTTTTTTCTTTCAAATTCCAGCATGAATGAATTCTTTTCCAATCTATTTTTTATTTTAGTTTTAAAGAGGCATAAATATGCACAATTTTTGTACAAAAACATAAAGTATTTTTAGAGTATTGAAGTATATGCCTATATATATGTATTAAAATCTTTAGAGTTTAGAAACATAAAGTATTTTTTTCTTTTACAAACATTGGTGAAAACATGTAATAAAATGTTCTGGTAGTTGAGTGGTTGGTAAAACATTTATAAACTATTTGATAGTATTTGTCACAATTAATAAATAAGGGCAAAAAGGTAAAACTATATTTAAAATATAAAATAAAATAAGTCAAATGTACTATAGAAACTAGTTTTTTTTAGATGAGGTTATTTATTTAAGACCCAAAACATTTTGGACTATTTACAACGGTTACCCAAAAAGATGAAAGTTTTTGCACAAAAATGTACCAACTTTCACCTGAAAATTAAATAAAACCATAAACTTTTTTTTTGGCAGTTGCATCGATAACGATTTGGCCCAAATTAATGACAGATATGGCACAAGCGAAAAAAATTACAAATATGACAACTTGATTTTAGGTCATGTAAAAAGACTAAAAAGCTCATCAATCCATCAGACGCTCATTTCAGACCTAATCTGATTTCATCCCACGTTCCCTGATTTCAGCCCTAATTGTCATTCCCCAATTTCTAGCCCTTCATTCATTCACCCTTCATCAATTTCTCTCCCACTCTTCTTAAACCACCATCGATTTCTCTCACTAACCTCATATATGATAACTTGTTGATGTACTTTAAAATTTGATAGAGTGACACACCTATGTTTGATAGCCTGATGATGTACACAAATTTTTGATAGAATAATACATCGATGTCTGATAACCTGCTGATATACATGAAATTTTGATAGAATGATACACCCATGTCAAATAATCTATTGATGTACTTAACAATTTCATAGAATGATACATTCATGTCTGATAGCATGCTGATGTACTTCATTGATGAACACAATCATTTTTTCCTCTGATTCATCCATATATGTGGAGGATTCACATATCTGAGTGTATTGCATTTTAAAACCATTTGCAAATATAACACAATATTAACCCAACCCATAAGAAAAGTCCAAAAAGTTTTTGATGTATGATATACTTTTGATATACTCAAAATATTAATAAAATTATACACTCATGTTTTAACTCAAATGAATGTTGATTGATGTATGATATATTGCTGATATATTCAAAATACCACTAAAATGATACACTTATGTGTTTGTCTCAAATGAATGCTTATTGATGTCTGATATACTTTTGATATACTCGATCGAAATATTAATAATAATAGTACACCTATGTTTTAACTCAAATGAATGTTGATTGATGTTTGATATACTACTAATATATTCAAAATACTACTGAAATGAAACACTCATGTTTTACCTTAAATGAATCTTGATTGATGTCTAATATACTCAAAATATTAATAAAATGATACACCCAGGTTTCACCTCCAATGAGTGTTGATTGATGTGTGATATACTGTTGATATACTCAAAATATTACTAAAATGATACATTCATGTTTTACCTCAAAAGAATGTTAATTGATGTCTGATATATTACCGATATACTTAAAATATTGCTAAAATAATACACTCATGTTTTACCTCAAATGAATATTGTTGATTGATGTCTGATATACTCAAAATATAACTAAAATGATACACTCATATTTTGCCTCAAATAAATGTTGATTGATGTCTGATATACTCGAAATATTAATGAAATGATATACTCATGTGTTTACCTCAAATGAATGTTGATTAATTTTTAATATGTTACTGATATACACAAAATATTACTAAAATGATACACCAATGTGTTTACCTTAAATGAATTCTAATTAATGTCTAATATATTGATGGTATACTCAAAATATTAATAAAATGACACGCTCATGTTTAGAGCAATTGCATATATGGAAATTTAACACAAAAGAATAGCAAATCTAGCACAAGCTAAAAGTATTTGTAAATATGGCACAATTTTAAGCCCAACAAGATTAAAGCATGTGAAAAGTCAAAAATAGTCTATCAAACATGTAAAAATGATTGCTAATAAACATATTAATGATCTATCGACAATAGACACAAAAATTATTTATCAACAATAGATATAAAAATGATCTATTAATGATAAACATCTATCATGATAGAAATAAAAATAGTCTATTAGAGTTTGTTTGGGGCGCAAGTTATATTAATATGAGTTATAATAGTATGTGAATAAATTTGCACCCCAAACACAGACTATTAAAATCCAGACTAAACAACTCTGCATCCTTAATACAAATTAGATAATTCCACATACTATTATAACCCACAGATTATTATAATTCACTTAGCACCCCACACAGTCCCTTAGTGATAGACAATGACATAGGTCTATCAGTGATAGATAGTGATAGAAATCTATCATTGATATTGATAGACTACTATCAGTTATCACAGTCTATCAATTATAGACGTTGGTAAAAAAAGAATTACGAAAAAATATTTCAGTAGGTGCACGAAAATTAGAAAAAAAAAATCCATATTTGCAAATTATCTAAATATGGCAAGCAATTTTGACACCCATTATAATTTCCCTTTTTCTTTTTTTTTTTTTCTTTTTGAGGACAATGGAGTTATGGAACCATAAACTCAAACATGTCATCTCTATCCTTACTTCATTTTTTTTTAAAAAAATTCAACCATTAATTTTCAACAAATAAAATAAAGTAAAAATTTCTCCAAACTTATTAATTTCAACGTAAATAAAGTCTTGCACAAATTAAGTGCAATTAATACATGATATCGATAATTGAATAAATATTTAAAACTTTTTAGATTACAACAAAACTTTAGCTATGATGTCATTTTTAAAAAAAACTTCATTAAGTTTGTGCTAGACGTATATTATATATTCATAAAATACACCCAGAGAATATTTTTATTAACAAATTTTCAAATGAAAGTTTATCAAAAAGTAAAAATTACAATATTTTTCTAAGTTTCCTATCAAAATTTAAGTGGCATGTTAAAATGGGAAGTTTTATAAATTGATATACATTGTTAAGTTGAGGAGAAAAACTAATATTATTCCAAAGAAAAAAAAATAAGATTACCATAATTATGGGATATGGGGATTTAAACCTTCGACCTCAAGAGAAATAATACATATTAATGATCGTTGAGCTATATTCATGTTGACCAAAGAAAAAATAAGGTTACACAATACTTTTGATCCCTGAACTTTCATGAAAGTAACAATTTAGTCTCTTAAGTTTAGTTTGTAATAATTTAGGCCCCGTTTGACAACCATATGGTTTTTGGTTTTTAGAAATTGTGTTTGTTTTCTCATCAATTCTCTACAATAAGTTTCAACTTTCTTAACAAAACATTTAATTATTAGCCAAATTCCAAAAATAAAAATAAGTTTTTGAAAATTACGGCCCCGTTTGATAACATTTCCGTTTTCTGTTTCCTGTTTCTTGTTTCTTGTTTTTTAAGAACCAAAAACAATAATATATTTGGTAACTATTTCTATTTCTTGTTTCTTGAAAAAAAGAAACAGAACTAGAAACTTGTTTGATAACTATTTATTGCTTCTTTTATTTTTTTTCCTAATTCATAATTTAAATAGAATTTAGTTATATAATATAAAATATATATATAACATTCATTAAAACAAATAAAAAATAATTATCAAATATTTACACTATCTAATACAACTAAGTCCCGATGTAAAATTAACAACAATAATAAAAATTTTCTATCTTTCAAATATTGCCCAAATTTGATATGTAATGTTATCTTCCATTCGAACCATTCACCTTAAATGATGTCGACTTAAATCCAACTCAATTATATTGCTCTGTAAATGTTATTGTTGTAAAATATTAAAGTGATGCCAAAAACATGTTTTAGTAAACAAAATTTATATATTGCAAAATTCTAACTTGTTCCAAATATACTAAAAATTAAAATAATATATAAATATATATTGCATAATTCATATTTAAAATAATATATAGATATATATATTTCAGAATTTAAAATTTAAAATTAAAATAAAATATATAAATATAAAACTTGGCTTGGTTTTGGAAATATAGGTAAAAAATAGATAACAAAATAAGGAAACTTATAAGTATAAGCAAGATTTAAAATGTCGATGTCGACGGAAATATCAATAAAATATTGATTTCGATGGATATTTTTGAAAAAAAAAATTTAAAAACAAAAAATTCAAAAAAGATATTTAAATTAATAAATAAATATTTTATACTTTTTTAATTAGTTAAAATACTTGGTTATAATATTATATTCACATTAGGTTACATTTTGTTGCTATTCTTTTTAATATTTAATCAATTTTGTATGGTATAATAGAAATGTCGATTTACCTCTTATGTCGATTTTGAATCCCATGGACATGTGGAAATATCGATGGAAACGTCGACATGTCGCATGTCGATGAAAATTTAATATCATGGGTATAAGTAGTATTTATAGGTTTAATTTTTAAAAACCAAAAACCAAATGATTATCAAATGAGACCTTAGTCTTTGTACTTTTAATTTTGTAACAATTTAGTCTATAAACTTTAGCATCTATACTTTCAAATTTGTAACTGTTCACACGTAATTTCAAAATAAAAAGAAATGAGACACATGTAAATAAACTTGTATTTGTATTAATTTGAATATAGTAGAGTACAATCTCTAATTTGTTTATCTGATTCTTTCTCTTAAATGTACATATGTCTTGAAGGCTTTGCAGCTTGTTCTCAAACGTAGATTCGTCTTGAGGGCTTCATAGCTTATTCTTGAATGTAAATTTATCTCGAGGGCTTTGCAGCTTGTTATCAAATGTGGATTTGTTTCGAGGGCTTTGTAGCTTATTCTCGAATGTGGATTTGTCTCGAGAGCTTTAGCTTGTTCTCGATCTTCAAAGTCTTCTAATCTTCAAGGCTCTGGTTCAAAAAAGTGTTTGATCTTCAAGAGTTTAGGGAGTCATCTAGTCTTTGTTTCTAAATTCTCTCTAAGTTCTTTAGAGAGTTTCAACTTTTGAACCCTTGAAATGGAGGAGAGAGCTCTATATTTATAGAGTTTCTGAAAGGTGGGCTTGGGCTTGTCAGTCGGACTAGGTCGGGTTGATTTTAGGCCTAACTTTTGGACTTGGCCTGATTGACTTTGGGCTTAACCTCTGGACTGGGCCTGGTTGACTTTAGACCTAGCCCTTTGGATTTTCGTCTAAAATTAGCCTAAATTTCACATAACCAATTGTATATTGGGATTTTCCAAAATTTAATTTAGGGATCTTTGCCAATTTAATTAATCCCTAATTAAATATAATTTCGTCATTAATGTTGGGTAATTACGTGACAATTTCTAATTGGCCAAAATTTCTACAACAGTAATAATTTAATTCCTACCGCAAAAAATTCTATCAAAATTAAGGGTAATTTTTTACGATGTAATTGCTTAGTTTTTGTAATTAATAAACCCATTTTATCCCTAATCAATTTATTGATCTATAGGTAAGAAATTTTATTAAATTTTAATAATATTTTTTTACAATATAAACTAAATTGTTACAAAATCTATTATATATTAAAGTTTTAGTACCAAGTTAAAAAAGTGTTTTTTTAATAAAATAAATAAATAAAGAAGTTGGGTGCGTGGGGTGTGCAGCTGCACGTACACGACACAGGTACAACCATCGGCGTCGCTCCCTCCACTCTCTCTATCTCCGCTGCTCCGATTTTCCTCTCGTCTTTCCCTTCATCCTCCTCCTTGTTTCACCGTTGTTATCCGTGAGGTTCCTTTCTTTTTTGCTATTCTCCATAGCTTCAATAACATTAACATTTTTCTTAGTACGTACATATGCATTCTAAGTTCTAACAGGTACTAGGTACATATGCATTTTTTTTTTGTAGTAACAATAAATCTTAAGTTATTCCTTTTTAAACAAAAACATCGATGATGAAGTTGGATTGGAACTTAGTTATATGAAGCTTGACTTTACATTTTCAATGGCCACATTTCCCCCAACTTTCTCGTGCTTCAATCAGATTAGCATTTTGTTGTCTTTTTTCTCTGTTGTAGTCATGAAATTTTATGTTCTCCGTTTTCCCTATCGAGAAATTTTAGAAAACGAATCTCTGATGCTTTGTTGGATTTTGCTTCGTTTTTCTTTTCTTTTCGTTTCTTTTACTTATTTTTCCATATGACAGTGTTTAACATCCTTCGCTTCGCTATACATGTATTCTACCTATTTTTTCTCTTGATCTTCTCTTTTCTTAAAGCTTCTATGCTTTCATATTGCTATTTATTGGTGCTTTTGTTTTCCAGTAGCTTCTTTTACTTATTTATTGGTCCCGTCCTTTTTTCTTCATGAAAACCCTGGAATACTTTTTCTATTTGACAATTTTTTTTTTTTATATAATAAATCTAGCTAGTATTTTTTACATCGTATTTTCAAAGAAATGGAAAATATGGGGAAAGTGCTCATTTCATGTGGTAGTATGGCGATGGGTATTCAAATGTCCATTGGGTGTGCTCAGGTAAATCAATACATTGGGTGAGGTGTTCTAGGAATTTTCAGTTTATGTTTCTGATGTTTTTTTAAAAGGAGTTATTTGGTTAGTGTCTTAGAGTTACTTTCAAGATTTCTGTAATCGAGTATTAGTTTCCTCTCAATTGCTCTAACAACGGTGACTTAGCTTCCAGTTAAGTCGTCACTCACTTTTTAATTCTTGTCGTTAAGTGTTTCAGTTTGAGGGCTGATTCATTTTGACCTATTAAGGTTTAAAAAGTCGCAATGCAGGTAAAATGGAAGGACAAAATGGCTGCAATAACTCTGTACAAATGCTCTCTCTGAATTTTGGTGCGAGTGTCAACATTGTTTCCCAAGTACCTGGAGATTTTACAAACCATCACCATGTTTCGCCTGCTGATAGGAATCTAAACCAAACCAACTTCGCCCACTTAATTGAGTGGTCCCAAACTGCAAAAACTTCTCCGACCTTTGTTGAGTTTATTGCTGAAACTTCAAACTTTCCTCGGAAGGCATCTACCAAAGATATGATAGCAGTTGTTCCTGTCAGTACCATTCAAACTGTTGATGGAGTCTCTGAGATTCATGGAGAAATTTCATACAATCATCCTGCAGGTTCATACAGTTCAAAACCTACTGATTCACGCAAGGTAAACCCAATCCATGCCAAGCCTAACATATCTGCAAAAGTTATGGGCTTTACTGTGCTTTAGTCAATATAGATCTTCTAAATAAAAGGATATGGTCATATTCTCTGCTTTCAGTTTTAATTTAACCTTATTTGTAGCTTAATCAATATTTATTACTCAATTACTCCACTATCTGGATCTTTTCATGTAATCCTAATATGTGACTTTTGGATCAGAACAATATATCAGGTCTTCTATCCAAACCACGTCCCAGTTCATCAAGTCGACGAGGCTATTCAACTGACCGTGTAAGCCAAACACCTTACCAGTTGCAACCAAAAAAAAAATCTATTACTATGCTTACTTAAAAAAAAGAGCAGAAATGTGACGGCATTAGTTTGAATCGTGAAATATACTCAAACCTAGGTTATTTAATCATCCAAAGTGAAGACAAAAATTAGTGGTGATTCCATTCTATATATTTAATTATTCATAATTTTACTTTTAATTAAGAACTAGCAAGATTGGATGTTATCTGTTGGGATCAATTTAACTTGTTTAACATGCCTTCTTATTTCAGCAACGCAGGATAAGGATAGCTGAAAGACTTGAAGCATTGCAGGAACTACTTCCTCAGGCTTCAAAGGTAAACTCGCGTGTCATTATGCCACAGACAGGCATGAACTTTTATAAAGAGATAAGTGCAGGAGCAGAATTCCAAAAAATCTTCAAAGCACTAGCTTGACTTGAAGCCGTTCAGTATATATCATTATAATAATGGAATGAGTAAACATGTATGAGCCATTCTGCTGTCATAAATTTTCCTGAATTTTATTGAGGATAAAACTATTAAAGTAATTGAATGCATTATCTTTTGAACTTTCCATTTCTTTACCTGCAGCATAGGCTAAATATCTTCTTTAAATCCATTTTAATTTTGGTTTCTTAAGGGAAATCAAGCATCTGTTTTAGATGATGTCATTGACCACATCAAGTACTTACAGCTTCAAACAAAGGTAGGCAGCTTAGCCCTTACTCTGTTTTGCACGTTTCTTGATAGGGTACTTTACAGTTTGGGGAAAATCATATTTATGTAATTTTGATCCATATGTTGGTAAGACTCTTTGTAGCTTGTTGGTTTCATGGGTCTTCCTGACCCCCAGGTTGCAGGTTCGTAGGGATGTTAGTGAGAGAGAGAAAGAGATCCATATGATGGTAATGTAGATAAGAATTTGACTTATCGAGCCCAAACGATGCTGAAGATGTTTGTCATATCTGGATCTAATATCTCAAATCGTATAAGCGTTGATCCAAAATATTGGAGACTTGTAAAGAGATATAGTAAGCTAGTAGCAAAAATTGAGGCATGTTCTTGAGCAATAAGGGCCCAGTATTGTCTTTTGATTTGTAGAGTCACCTAAAGACCATTATTATCTCATGCAACGAGGCAGAAGGAGAACACTATTTGATGCATAGCAAAGCAAGTTTGTTAAAATCTAAGATGGTTGTTTTATTATATCTTTGTGGTAGACTGGTAGTCATAATGAATAATTGTTTCAATAGGCAGGCCAATACTTTGAATTATCTTAACGTATAATGGTGTTATGGGCGAAGTTGCTTTAAAATGATGTTATGGGTGTAGAAGAAACTGAGGCATCTATGTGGCTGCGCAGGACTTGAGTCAGAGTAAAATAGGAGGAGAATCATCTTCTGAGCCTTTCATATTCGTTGAGGTATCATCACATGCTTGATATGAACATTTCACAATTTTCTTTTGACTCATGTATGGATTTCTAGCGTTCTTTCCATATTTCGAAATTTTGGATGGAAAATAGAAGCTCCTTTTACTTTATTATTGCTTTTGGTAGGGATATGGCCATTACATGAGCCATCAAGAGATGGAGGGCGAGCCACTTGAGGAGATGCTGGGAAAATTGCTGGAAATTGACCCGTTAGCTGCAGCTCAGCTGCTGGAGAACAAGGGTCTATTCGTGATGCCCATGGATTTTGTTGAAGGATTATGCTGAACCATATAATCAACCATGGACATTCCTATATGCAACAGTTCTCTCTCGGTTAATGCTTCTGCATGCTTTATTAAGTACCACCTACGGCTTGTTAGTCACCTCACCTGAAGGAATTAGATACCTGGGAGGGTAACACTGAAAAAGGATAGTTGAAGTTGAAAAGCCTTTGCAAGGGAGATGAGGGATGAATATCATTTCTGTACTTTTTGACTCGCCATTTATTTTCCTCTAGTCTGTAGACTGATCAAACTTACATTACATGTCGTATGCCTGAAACTTAGCTTCTGTCAACTGTCATGTATGCGCTAAGATGCTAGAGTATGATCCAAAGTCTCACAACATATTATTAGTCATCCTCATTCTCATTTGGTAAAGGTAATTAACTGAGACAGGGTAGATAGAATTAGCAAAGTTTTGGCTAATCACCCAAAATTTCCAAAATCATAAAAAGATAACACGTGTCTTAAACTATGTGTAGTTGGCTTCAAAAAAAATAAAAAATAAAAAATAAAAAGAGCACAGAATAGATAATAGTTAACGCCACTTAATAGTAAAGTAATGACAATGAAATCAATAGAATTAGTATACTAAAAAATACAGCGTGTGATTATCACAATTTACTGAAATTATTATTACAGAACTATATTGAAATGATTTATATGCTTAAACAATTAAGGACGGTTTGAAGCGTGAGTTATAATACTATGAGTTATAATAATTTGTGGAGTATTCTACACTCCAAATACAGATTATTATAATTCAGACTAAATAACTTTGCATCATAAATACTTATTATATAATTCTACAAATTATTATAACCTACATATTATTATAACTTATTTGAGGCTCCAAATAATTTCGAGGCTCCAAATAATTTCTTAACTTTTCTATAATGATTACAACGAGAGCCTGTAGTCGAATTTATGAACTTTTATGCACCTAAATGCGCGTGTAAAATAAACTTTCAAAATTATATTGCAGAGATGCACGCTTATGGAAGTGCACTAATTGATTGTGACATATAATATTATTATATTGACCTCCATGGATTAATGTTCAGATCAGAGTGCCCCAAAACCAAAAACTGATCATATACCTATGTGTTTTTCCCCTCCCACTGACTAAGGTCAGCCCTGGAGAGTGGAGATGCATGTCAAATGCCATAACTGGTTCAGGTTATGTAACTCCAAAATTCCAAATTTGTGATTTTTATTTTATTTTATTCTTTTTCGTTCACAAGTTTATTTTTTAATAAATTACTTTCATTTTGTAACTGACCTTCCAGCTCTTTGGCTGGAAACTTACTCCAAACTCCAACTTTAATCTGAAAAAGAATCTTTGATTGGAAACAAATCTCACAAGATATAGTTTAATGTTCATTTCACAATCATTCTACTTTGAAAAAGTAAGCTTATTTTTCTTCATAATTTCTGGGTTTTGTTATGTATTTTTGAAAATTTTGCTAACATTTTAGTAAAAAATTAAAGGGTTGAAAAAGTAGTGATGATTGGGTGGTGAAGTGATAGAAAGTCAACTATAATATGATATGTGACACCGAAACCCTTTTCTTGTATGCATTATAAAAAAAAAAAAAGAAAAAAGAAAAAATCGAAAAAGAAATGAAATAGATAGGCATCAGTTATCACAATCTTTTGTTCCCTAACCCCATTGAGTCAAATAAATTGAGATGCAATTATAGATGCGATCCAGCACCACTCTTGGTGTGTTAAATTGATGGGATGGCCATCGGCAATGCAATTAATTTTTTTTTAATTTATTAATTAGATGCAATGTGAAGTCTTTTGATGCGCGTAATGATTAATTTGAATCAATTCAATATTTTGCAACCCTCGGCTTCTCATTCCAATTATTAATTTGAAATATTTTTTTTAAATTGAATAATTGATTCACTCTGAGAATTGAGAAAGTGTTTGTGGGTCGTTCACCAACTTACTAAATTTGATTGATTGTTCAATGTTCAAGTATATATTAGGATTTATAATGGGATGGGAAAGAGAAGTGTGTGTCAATGATGTGATAGCATAACCATAATGATCTCCACATAAAATGTAAATTTAAATCAATCATGATTCAATAATGGGTTATATCCCATAAACTTTAGATTTTTTTTTCTTTTTTTTTCTTTTTTAGAACTTATTAGTTTTTTTTTCCCATTTTCTTACAAACTACATTATTTTACTAAATACCGGGCCCCTAAAAAGTTGTCTTTCTTTGATCATGATGCCGTAGCTATAAATTCTAATGATCCAAGGGGTTAAAACAAAATTACACTTGTTTTTATCTTTAAAACTTGGTTAATAAAGAAATATTAGACATTAAAGTTTTGAAGGCCTAGTTGCAAAAAATAGTAAAATCTTGACTTGCAATTAGGGGTGTACAAACAACTCGGTAACCCGAGCAACCTGGACTACCCAACCCAAACCGTAAAGGTTGGGTTGGGTTAGGTTTTTTTCGGTTTGGGTTTGGTTAAAATTTTGGAGAACCAAATTTTCGGGTCGGTTCTCGGGTTGGCCTTTTTAGGCTCTAGTTGACCTGACCCAACCCAACCCAACCCAACCCAACCCAAAATTTATGTTTTTTTAATATATATACTTATAAATGAATTATTTGTGAACTTTTAATGTTTTTCATCTAAGATTGTAATGAAGATTAAGATGTTATAAACTTTGAAGTTTGATATTTGAATTTTATGTGATTTTAGTTATTAATTCAAGCAAAAAATATTTTAAATAATTAAGAAAATTATTTAAAAAAAACACAACCTGGCAACCTAACCTGAAAATATAGGGTTGGTTCAGGTTAGGTTGGGTTGGGTTGCAACCTTGATCGGGTCATTCGGATAGCCAACCCGACCAACCCGAATTTTCGGGTTGGTCCCAAAAAACTCTTCAACCCAACTCAACCCAATCTAACCCATATACACCCTTACTTGCAGTTGCACCAACAAAATCTTTCTCAGTGGCAAGGAGTCAATTTTTTTAGCAAATTTTTTTTTCCTTTTTTGAAATAAGGAAGGAGTCATCTTTATTTCAAAAAGGCTATTAAATATATAGGTTTATTTTCATAGCATTTTGTATGAGTAAGACTAATATTCTCTCATAAAAGTGGATCCATGTGATGTCCATTCATTATACTATTTGTGAGGAAGTGATGCCTAGCTAATTTATCATTGTCATAGTCTTTTTTTTTTCAACCGCAAATATAGAATAAAAAAAAATCAGTTTGATTACTATACATAACAAAAAAAAAAATAATGTATTTTTAATCATCATATAGTTCCTAAACTTACTCCTTTGCTTATTTTTCACTTAAAACATTTCAATGATTGGCAAATTTTAAAAAGGGTTTCTTATAGGTCAAATACAAAATTCTTTTTTTTTTTTTTTTTTACAAAATGGAGCTTAGTCCAGTTCTCACCCAATGATAGTTATTCAAAATACGAACATTTTCTTTTTACAAAGCATTAAAATATGGAGGTTGATCCAATCCTTTCACCCAAGGATATTTGTTTAATTAACATCATGCTATAAAATTTGATGAATAAATATTTTTTTTTTAAAAAAAATAGCATATGCTCATTATTACAACCAAAAAATTATGGCATACTTATGCCTATGAACTCCAATAAAATAGAATATATAAAGTTTTGATAGTTATTGATGAAAGGTCATTTTATTTCATCCACTTAACTTTTCGATAGATTAAAGATCACGATTGAATATCTTCTCTATAAACTTAATTTTATATAATAACAATATTACATTATAATGTAACACACACACACACATATATATATATACACGGCATGAATCAAAATCATATATATGCAAGATGGTGTATTATAAAATAATTAATTAAAGATGTTGTTACCTATTGACTAAATTTGAAATATATATGTATATGAAGAATGCTACACAGATTTCACAATCTCAAAGTGCGACCAACAAGGGATGGATTCTAAAATATAATGGGTTGTAGTTGAAAAACAAATAAATATTTGAGGCAAAGATCATAGGGATGGAAGTTTTATGTTTGGGCATGTAGTTGGCATTAATGAAGCTGTGGGATAATGTTTTTAAAAGATTCCAAAACAAAGATCAAACATTGGTCCTCCAGATTAAGACCCAACACTTGGACCTAAGGAATCAGAATGTTTTTCATTTTCCCCTCCTAAAGAAATCAGTTAGTGCAGCAATTGGGGGCATCATCATTAAACAGAATATATATCGAAGAGGGGACGACGGGACCAAACCAACACTGACAAAAAAAAAAAAAACATAATTAACTTAAGCTTTACACTGGCCTTATGCATATCATTAAAGATTCAAATCGAAAGGCATCAACCAAATTAATCTAACTTTAACTTTGCATTAAAACCAGGGAGATGTCAATTTTTGCTGTTTTCTTAATCCAATTGAATTAAGCTTGATTTTCAATACAGATTTTACGAATAAATGTAAGTTAATTAGTGTCGGAATAAAGATGATTAATTTTGATTGGGGTATGTTTCCTAATTACTTATTAATTAACTTCTTAATTAGGAGAATCTCATTCCTAAAACACAAAAGGACTATGACTAATTAGGAGAATCGCATTCCTAAAATAAAAGAAAAGCACAGACACAAGTATAATCCAAAGTGGCATTCCATAAAATTAGTAATTTTGTCAGCTAGCTAGGCTTATGTTACATAGATACTATAGTCCCATCCTTAGGTAATTAAGGTTATGGGACAACAACGCTTTGCAATATGGAAGTCCGTGTGAAGAAAACCACTTTTAGTTTGACTATCAAAAACAATCCACAATGTACTCATCACTCTCATTGCACAATCCATAGAGAGAAGAGAAGGGACTCAGTTGACCAACTTCCCAATAATCCCTATAAATAGACCACAACCCCATTCAATCATTTAACCTGCGAATTTGCTTCCACAATTAATATTGCATTAAATTCATATGGAGTGAGTGAGCCCTTAGCTTGGATCTTAATTTAACCTTCCAACTTTTTCGTTCTATATATAGCTTCAGCTTTTCCACACTCTAAGAAATCAAGCTCTCTACGTACCTCCAATCTCTTCGGATCTTGTCTTTCGTTCGCCAAGATTAAGTTGAAAAAGGTGAAGAAGCTGTTTACTCATACATACAATATTATTATATATAATTTAACGTGTTTTTTTTTATATTAATTGGTAGAATTTAAGATATATATATATATATATATATATATTGGTTTTGATGTTTTTCTAATTATGAATAAATTTGTGGAAATTAAAAACAGGATAGAGAGTTTGAATCTCCGATATAATGGGCATGAGAATCCCAGCGATGATGAGCAAGCAAGGGATGAGTAATTTAGCGTTGGTAAATTATAATGTTCCATTTGGAGAAGTGAATACAAAAGTGTTAAACAACCCCCGACGAGTACAAAAAGCGAAGGAAAAAGTGGTGGTTGTGATGGGAGTCACAGGGAGTGGAAAGTCCAGGCTGTCCATTGATCTTGCAACCCACTTCGCTTCCGAAATAATAAACTCAGATAAAATGCAACTCTACCAAGGCCTCGACATTGTCACCAACAAAATCACTGCCGAGGACCAGCGCGGGGTACCGCACCACTTGCTCGGCATAACCAGCCCCAGCCCCTACCTGGACGTCGGCGTCTCCAAATTCTGCGCCATGGCCTCCCTTGCCGTCGACTCCATCGTCGGCCGCCGCCGCCTCCCGATAATCGTGGGCGGCTCCAACTCCTACATCGAGGCATTAGTCGATGACAACTCGATGTTCCGGTCCAAATACGAATGCTGCTTTCTGTGGGTGGATGTTTGCTGCATGCCCCTCCTCCATTCCTTTGTGTCGGACCGAGTGGACAAGATGGTGGCAAGTGGACTCGTGGAGGAGGTCAACAACTTGTTCGACCCAAATAATGCGGATTATTCCCAGGGCATCAGGAAGGCAATTGGGGTGCCAGAGCTGGACCGCTATCTTCGCCACAGAGCATATTTAGATGAGGGAGAAAGAGAGAAGCTGCTCCAAGAAGCCATAGCGGAGATCAAAGCAAACACCTGCAACTTGGCATGTCGCCAACTGGACAAAATCCATCGCCTTCGAAATGTCAAAGGCTGGAACATACACAGGCTGGATGCCACCGAGGCGTTTAGGAAGAAAGGAAAAGAAGCCGACGACGCGTGGACCAAGCACGTGGCTGGACCAAGCACCAGGATCGTGGCCCACTTTCTGACCCAAACCGAACCCAATCTCAAACCTACGCCTTTCAGAATGTCTTTCAAGAGGGCCGCCGCCGCAGTTGCTCGTTAGATAATACATCGAGATGCAATGCATGGCCGCCTTTCCTAATTCCCACTATTTTTATTCTTTTTGGTTTCATCTTTTTGTCAGAAAAAAGCAACTTAACCCACAAATAAAAAACAAAAAATAATCGAGGGAGATCTATATCTATATCATATATATAGATTTTTTTTTTTTTTTTTGAGATAGGGAGATCTATATCTATATCATATGGTACGTGGAAAATCGGCGACGATGATGTTGTTTTTAACATTTCGGCCAATGCGAACCACAGCTTTTGCTGAGCTTCATATATATATATATATAATTTTTCTTTCGCTTTTTGTATTTAAACTCTCGCTAGCTATTAGACCAAAAATACCGACAGATTATTCCATCTGGCCTTACCTTTTGCTTTTTGGTCATTTTATTTAGTCCTTAGCTATACTATATTAAGAACTATGAACTAAAGCCCACACCTCCGATCAATATATTTATTTTGTAATTATATATATATATATATATATATATATATATATATCAAAGGGAGCTAAAGTTATGTTTTAGTTCCTAATGTTTTTGTGTCTTTTTTACTTAATTAATTAGACTTTATTGTTTAAAAATCTTCAATTTAGTCTCTCACCATTGAAAAACATTAAAATTAGTTGATAAATAAACGTACATAGCATAATACTTAATTGGGTTGCCAAAAATTTAGAGAAAGAAAAAAGTCATGAAAAAAATTGGACTTTTTACCAATTTCTTAGAAATTTGGAAGAGGAATTAGAACTTTTCTCTCCTAGATGGCATTGTTGGGATAGAAATGTTGGCCAATTAGAAATTGTCATGTCATTACTTAAAATTAGTGACAAAATTATTTATTTAATTAGAGATTATTTAAATTTACAAGCATCCCTAAATTAAATTATGGCAAGTCCATATGAAATTTAGGCCAATTTTAGACAACCTAAATGGGAGGCTCTAATCTAGCAAAGTTCTAGCCCACAAGCTGGGCCCAAGGTCAATCAAACTTAGTCCAAAGGAGTTTAGGCCCAGAGTCAACCAGGCTCAATCCAATAGTCAGACCCAAGCCCACTTAGGGCCCTGAGAAACTCTATAACCCTCCATTTGGGGATTCAGAAATTTGAGATCTAGAATTCAGAAACAAAGACCAGAAGACTTCTTGAGCTATTGAAAATCAACACCTCATGAACAAAGAACAATTCCTCGAAGATCAAGAACACTTCTTCGAGACCACAAGAATCCATTGAAGTTTCAATCTCGAGAATAAGCTCTGCAGCCCTCGAGTGAAACATACAAACATGAGAGAGAATCAGAGGATCAAGTACTAGAGACTGTATTCCACTATATTCAAATTTATACAAATACAAAAGTTCATTTGCACATGTCTCATTTTTTTTTATTGAAATTACGTGTGAATTACGTGCATTTTTCTTCTTCTAAATTTCTACCAATTCACCAAATATTATGCCATGTAAGCATCAACAAATTTTAACATTCATCAATAATGAATGAATAAATTGAAATATGTTAAAATATAAAGAGAATAAGTTGATTTTTTTAAACAATAGACTAAATTGACATAAACACCTAAACATTAGGGACTAAAATAGATATTTAGCCTATCAAATTAATGGTATAAGATACTGATTGAACAGCCTTAAATTTATTATGATCTATACATTTAAAACTTTTTTTTTTGTTTAACATCTTTGTAGTTTTTTTTTTTTTATCTTCCGAAATTGATATGAATAATTTTTTTTAATGAATTGTATGCTAATAACTATGCCTACGTAGATGGGTCATGGATCCAAAGTGGTGATTTTGCATCCAAGCATTAGTGATATATTGCTATTCCAATTATTTTCAATTTCTCATTGTGCCTGCAAAACCTACCCACAATTGTAGGAATTTGAATAGGTATTTTCAAATTTTTTTTAAAGTGAATACTTTATTGACGCGTATGTGAGAAACATACCAAGAGGATTACAAAAAAAAATTCAAATTTACCTTTATTTTTTACAAGAATTTGGGCTTTTCTTGATGCCAAAGAGTGTTGGAAAAAGTCACAAAACACATCAAAAAAGGCTTTTCTGATACAAAAATGGTTTTCGATAGGGGCGTCGATAGAAACCTGTCGGGAGAGGGTTCTGCAGACGTTAGAATAGGTAGCGTCGGCAGAGGTAACTTCTGTCGATGCCAACTCACCAATGTCGCATAAGCTACTTCTGCCGATGCTTGTAAAGTGGCATGGATAGAAGTTTGGTACTGATTTTTATTCCTTTTTTTTTTTGTCCTTTCAAATATTATTATAACTCGAAACTTTTTGTACCTAAAAAAGATTGTGTATAAAATCAAATATTTTCCAAATTTCATTCGAATTAGCCAAACCAATGTTAATACAATTTTGAGATAAAAATAAAATTACAAAATATCTAAGAAAAATAAAACTTCTCATACATGCATCTTAATTCTTCGATCGCCGGCATAATCTTGCTCGTACATTGGCTTTGGAGAACCTAAGAAAAACAAATTTTAATTAGGTTCAATTCTAATAACTTAATAATTTAAATTTATTGAACCATTAAACTTAATTATCAAAATAAGTTTAAAAAAATTTCCAAAAATAATCAACTAACACATTTAAACTAATCAACAAACCACTAAATTTAATTTATCCAAACTTAGGAACATTAGAACTAAAAATGAACAAAACAATCCCTCACCCACTCTCCACAATCAAAACAATCTCAAACTTAACATCAAAACTTAACTATATCACCTCACCCACCCCTACACTAAACTCAAACTTAACAATCAAAACTAATTAATGGTTGCAAGTATACCAAAACTTAAACACAATAACATAACACAACTAAATTCATCCAAACAAGTCAAACAATCCCTCACCCACCCCTCTACAATCAAAACAATCTCTCGCCTTACAATCACAACAAGAACAACACACCCTACACTCATTAACATTGAAACCTATATATACATAACAACCAAACTAAAGAAACTTTCCAAAAATAATCAACTAACACATTTAAAATAATTGAACAAACCACTAAACTTTAACTTATATATACAAACTTAGTAACAATAGAACTACATATGAACAAAATAATCCCTCACCCTCCCCCTACAAAAAAAAAAAAATCTCAAACTTAACATCAAAACTTAACTAAATCCTCTCAACCCACCCCCTACCTAATCTCAAACTTAACATCAAAACTAATTAATGGTTGCAAGTATACCTAAAACTTAAACACAATAACATAACACAACTAAATTCATGAAAAAATTGTAAATGCGAGCATAGACAATATTGCTCCTAATAAAGGTGGAACAATAAATATTTGGTCAAGGAGAAACATAACAATGGACTTTTTGAAATACTTTACTTTCTATGAACTAGTTAACAAAAGTTTGATTCCTCAACAATTCTATACCCAAAAGCTTAAACTGTTAAGGCATTATAAGGTCAAAAGCACCTCCATATGTTGTTGAACTCAAAAGATTTAAATTGTTGGGCTAGGCTAAACTTGATCTTTTAAATTTATTCTTTTAACAACTACCAAAAATGGGACAAACCACAAGTAAATATGGTAGCACAACATTTGCAAAACTCCAGTTCTACCACTCACTCCTACAATGTCAAATATAAATGAAACATTCTAATATCTTGCACTCACTTCGCTTATAAATCACATCTTGCAGATCTGCCATTGAAGCCTGCAAAAAAATAAAAAACCAATTTCTATGAAACGTAAAGTCTCATATTCTACTCATATGTAGGAAGCCAAATATACGTCTATAAATTGAACAAACCACCAAAATAATATAATATTATTTTCTTACATCAATTAGTTCAGCCACCAAAACTGAACTCTGTAGCATGAAGTCTCTGATTGCCCCCTCCTAACCCTATTCTTCACCTCTACTTCTTTGCCAATCAAACTCCCTTACGCATTAAATCAAACCATTTTCTTACATCAATTAGTACACATTCACATAAATCTCCACGAAATTCTCATGAAAAATTATATGAAAAACTAAAAAAAAAAAAAAAAACAAATATCCTTACTAAAAGATCGGCGGAGGCTGAGGCGGCTGGGCGTGACGGAGGCAATGGCAGCTGGGTGGCGAAAGCAGATGGGTTAGGGGCCATAGTGAAGAAAAAGAAGAAGGAGATGACGACAGAGGGGTTTACGGTGAAGGGATTGGGTGGCGAAGGAGTGAGACGGCGGCGATGTAGCAAGATGGCGGCGGTGGAAGACGTAGGCGGCCGAGGGAGAAGAGAGGGAGGCGATTTTCGAATGCAAAAATGGGGAGAGGAAAATGCAGCACGAAAAAGGGAAAGAGACGCTAAGGTATTTAAAATCGAACTTCTCTTGACGTCGTCTAAAAGGTGTTGGTACAGAGGGCTTCTCCCGACATAGTTAAAACGATGTTGGGAGATCAGGTCTCTAATAAAAGAGCTTGTCGAAGACTTTATCAAATATAATTTAATTATCAGACATCTACAATTAGCAATAATAGTGGCAGATTAAGGAGTACCATAGTTACTAGTGCTCAATTTTATCTAGAGAACCAAAATCATTAGGTGAAATAAAGGTAAACTATGCTATGTATTTACAATGTTGGAGCCACTTAGAGGGAACCATTTCAAACATTGATTTTTTTTATCTAAGAAATCCAAGTTATTCAAATTAAGAGATTATTCATCAATTTAACCCTTATAAGCTAAAAAATCACACATCAAATTAGTTGACTTTCTCAAGCCCAACTAAAACTCATGCCCAATTATCAAATCAACTTTCCAGTCTAAATTTCATAATTGAACATGGCATTATGCAAATGTCCTTAACAACTTCTATTAGCAAACAATTCATTCCCATGCTCAAGCTTACTAACAGTTATGCATGCCAATCTAGATTTAAATTCTACCATTTCAAGCTATAATTCAAATCATACATAATTAACTCCTAGCAAAAAAATTAATCAAAACAATGAGCATGCAATAAGGAGAGTTGAAATAGATATATATATATAAATCTCAAAATAAAATTAACTATCCATCATAATCAAGTTTAAACACATGAATTCCATCCTTCAAGTACACAAGTACAACCCTAACTCATATAAAAAAATCTAAAAAATAACAACTACGAAATAAATAGGGAATATGGGAAAAACTCTCTGACGCGTGCTACACTTGTTCCTGTTGTGATACGCCGCGATCCCAAGCCTTGAATGTCTTCCTTGGCTCTCAAGAGTGCTCCCTTAGTCCCAAATATGAGGTAAAAATCGACTTTAGACTGGTCCCTCTCCAAATGGCCTCCTCCAATCTGCAACCAACATTTCATTTTTATAACATCGTCACAGCATTGAGATACTAGGGATAGCGTCTCGACGTTGTGACCTAATTCGCAAAGTAAAGAATGAAAATCGAGGTAGCGTTGAGACGTTATACGCAACGTCTTAACACTACAAACGAAAATTAACATGGCACACATGTTTTGGGCATCTCAACGCCCTTTCTGCAGGAATTGGAGCTTGGATTTATACAGTTATAGCGTTTAGACGCTATAGACAACATCTCAACACTATCCTCTTGGGTCCCATAGCTGCAACATCGTTTCTTCTTAATTTTGAAGCTCCAAAACACACATTTACATTCCAAATACTCCCTTATCTTCCTTGAATGCTCAATTTCACAATATTTGCTCGAACCCTACAAAATGAATGAATTAAGTGAATGAAAATATACTTTAAAGCCATAAACTAGCAATGATATAAGCTTAGAGATAGCACACTTTTGTGTGCTATCAAATACCCCCAAACCTAGATTTTTGCTAGTCTTCGAGCAAAATAAAATGAAACTCTCGAACGATTAAAGATTTTCATGAATGAGGCTAGCTCAAGCTTCTATGTTTCAAATAGTACATAAATTACAAAGGCAAAAATTAATCAAACACATCTCGTCACTGAGAAATTTAAATTTAAAACTCTACTTCCTTGTGTGTGTGTGGAAACTCTCATATTTTAGTTTTTTATAAGCTCGAAATAGTTTTATACAGCCCTCAGTTCATTTTTCCCCTACTCTAGCTCTAAGTTCCACTTATTAGGCTTGTTCATACTCAAGAAAATAATATGCCACTAAAGTGCCTTAAACACGGGGTAGGCCTCCCCCAAACATGATTTTTTTTTCTTCATATTTTAATGGACACTAGCTTGCACACTTCCATGGTAGGGACGCCTAGCCAGAGCACTCGCTCAATGAGTAGCCTAACTGAACATAGCAAAAGTATCTTTTTTTGTCCTGAATTTTAATCATGCAAGTTATTTTTGTTTTCTTTTAATTAAGAAAGATACAATGAAGCTCAACTAGGCAAAAATGTAACCATAAAATTCCTTCAATGTAACATTATTAACTATCATGTAACTCAGCTTTCTAATAGGTTCCTGGTCCTTTCGGGACGACAACAAACATATGGACCATATAACCCTATTCTAATTCTTCAAAACCAAACACAGGAGAACTTAGTGCAATACTTATGTTAAGGACTTAAGCAAAAATTTTAAATTTAGCTTAGTTCAAAGGTATGCTCTCATATTTCCAGTATTACAAACTATTATTATTTCAAACATATCCTAAGTTATCCTAGTCACCATTAATGCAATAAAGTTCGTCCAGATCATACTAAGAAATTTTAAATTTCCTAAAAAAAACAACATGCTCAGAAACCATAACTTGAAAAGTACTGCCCACCCCCAAACTTAAAACTAACATTGCCCTCAATGTAATAAACTGAAGCATGCATGGAACAATTGAGACTAGAATGAGTGAACAATACTGCCCTGATAACTGGGAGGAACACTCCATTAAGTCTTCAACCTACTTGACATTTAAAAAAAAATAATGTATTTAATTAGTTACAAAATTGAAAGTTTAAGGTTCAATTAAAAGCAAAATAAATTTTATGTCTAATAGAATAGTTGATTTTAATTTTTTTAAATATATCCAAGACTTATTAGATACAAAATTCAAAGTTCATTTATATATTAGACATTTTTAAAGTTCAATGTTTAATTAGATACAAAATTACAATTTTAAGGACCTAAAATTCAGGGACTAAACTTATAATTTAACTTTCATATAAATATAATTTTAAATGTATTGATATATAATATTTAGATTAAGTAATATTAATCACAAAATTATAATAAATCATCATGGAAAATAATCAAATTTTAAATTTTAAAAATAAAATTAGTATGCAATTAATTTTTCTAAAATATTTATTAAGGATTAAATTTGTTTTTTTGTATATTTGTATGTGTGAAATTTAAAAATGAAGTAAATTCTAACCAGGCCCGCAAAATTTTAATAATACTATTTAAATATATAGAGTAAAATTTAAAGATTGAAATTAAATTTCATTGGAGGGGCATGCAAAATGCCAATGAACCACAAGAATTTTATGGAATCTAAACAAAAAACAGTATGAATATATAGGAATTCTATAATTTCAGCGGTCCCTTTGGCTCTAACGTGGATTTGTCTCTGGAGAGAGACCTCCCTTCTTTCGACGATAATATTTGCCATCGGGAGAGACTGCTTCTCTCGACGAAAGTTTTAGCGTAGGGAGAGGCAGAATTTCTTGTAGTGACTCAATATGAGAATTAACTTTGACGGAATGCAAGAACCTATATAGATCATAAGACATAGAATATGCGTACTGATTATTATAATTGAGTTGAACTACCCACAAATCTTGGACATCACTCTAATGAAATGTATTTACATTTGTACAATTGGTTTTCATATTGTATTACCTCCAACTGATTCTCGTCAACTTGCATATATGAACAAACATAACCAAACAAGTTCGGCCAGTAAAGATATAGGCATTTGTTTTTTAATCGATCATGCAAAGTATTAGTGAGAATATCCCATATGAATATTGAATGTTTTGATATAGAAAATAAATGAATTGGAGTCGATATTTGGTTTCTTCCTTTCTAACAATCCCAACATTTATATGTGATTGAAATGTAGGAACGTCCAATGGAGGCAGTTAAGCTGAAATAAGGGCGGGATAGATTGAGATGGTAGTGGTGGCAATGCCCCGTGTCACAATCGTGCTAAGAAGACAGTCGATTGTGACCCCCACAAAGCAGACAAAGACAAAGGCGGCACGCGAGTGTCGCCAACAAGGCCACGTGAGGGCCAAGATAAGACAAGTGCCATGATGCGACCGAGGAGGACGGTGCATCATTTAACACACCAACATATGTAGGCATGAACGCCAAGTTGAGATTTAAGCAAAACAGGGAGGAACCATGTCGTCTAAGGTGGCATCTACAAGCTTAGTGGGGGCCAGATGGGGCCCCGAGCCATATCCTCGAAAGTCGGGGTTCCGTCATGAGTTTTGACGTGCGGCTCTGGAGTTAAGTCCGTATATGGACAAGATAGAAGCTCGCCAGATTTCGTGTCGATCGGAGTCCAGACGAGCGCTCCACGCTGGCGTATGATCCCTCGCCAAATTGACGTGCAAGGGTGCCAGGAGGAAAAATCTCAATATGCTACCTTAGGGGGAGGCATGGTGTCAGCTCTCCACCACCCCTGGGCCTCAGGGCCTAAGCGAGCTACCCCATGGCACATGAGTGTGTCATGGTGTGGGCGAGCGTCTGCAAGACGAGTGTCTTGGGCGTCTTCTTATGGAATGAGTTTTCCTAAGACAGTGTCGGGCGGCACGGGTGTGCCGACATTGCTCCCCTTCCCATGGGCTAGAGGTTCGACCATAGGACCCGGTAGCGGCCAGCGACGCGAGAATGACTCGGCATGGACACGGAAGGATCCATGCCTCGATATGACTCGGATGGATGGATGTCCGAGCGGCCCCGATTATGAAGGCGACCCATGGGAAGGATTTCGATAACATGTCCAAGCGAGCAGCTAAGTTCGATGACCTCCCGAGTGTCGGGATGGCATCACTATTCATCAGTGGGACCCGATAGTTTCCGGTTTGGATGGTACTTGCCCGATATGTCCCGGTTTGTGTTATAATGCCCCGTAAAGCTCCGGTTTGCATCGGTTTCACCCGGTAAGCATTATAATCACCCGGTAAGTCCCGATAAGTGCCGGAATCACCCGGTAAGCTCCGGTTGAGCGTTTTAAGGCCGTTTTGGCCCCAATAAGGGTCCGAATGAGTCCCGGTGAAGTTCCAGACTGATGTAAAGACATTGTGAACATGAAGAAGAGTTGAGGGACGATGTCCCAAGAAGCGACGATGCGTTATGATGACCTTGGCCTAATGTAGAGGCAAGGTTGAGCCTTAGGACTTGGCCTAGAGTGGAGGCAAGTCGGCTAGAGTCGCGATTGAGTGAACATACACGTACGGGCGACGTGTATGGCCAAGTATACTTCCGCTGCATGATTAAAAAGCTTGGTTGAGATGGATTAACCTCGCCTAAGGTCCGACGAAACCACAAAGCTGGGCGAAAAATAGATTGGGGCTTGAGTTCCCCTTAAGGCTGGCCATGATAAGGCGAAAAATCATGGCGCCGCGCGGTTGGAGAAATACGACAGTGACACCCCGCACCAAGCGCGCATGGTTCAGCACACAGAATAAAATCATGTGTTTATATTTATTATTGCGTTTGTTTAGTGGGAAGCACTGTTGCTTTGGTGGTAGGCTCATGAAGCTTCATCAAAGATGACGATACTCAGCTCAACGGAGGAGTTAGATGATGTGTTGTTTGAAGTTGCTTTCATTTCCATTTCCATTTACATATTACGGGCCCTCTGATTAATTACCTTCTAATTTAAGTGTTTTTCAAAATTACATTTGTTAAAAGTATTTTTTGTAAAAACTATTTAGAAATTAAAACACTCTTATTTTTTTGATACATTTTCTCAAAAGTATTTTTATACATAAGTTTGTTTGGTTTGTTGTATGCTCGAAATACTTTTACTAATATCAAATTACTATTGAAGGACGACTATTAAATTCTATGAATTAATAAGTTCAAATTTGTATTTAAAATACTATGACTGGGCAATCCATTGCTGACCCCAGTTGGAGGGATCGCCGGAGATGGCCGCCAACAATAGTCGTCGGCGGTAGTCGTCAGAAATGGTCGTTGGCGGTGGGCAACGATGGTCGGAGATAGTCGCCAACGGTGGGTGCACAATGGTCGCCAACAGTAGACGGTGATAGTATGAGGATACTTTGGTTATTTTCATATATCATGAAAATTTGGGAGGGGTTCCAAGTTAAACACTTAAAAAACTTTTTTCTAAAAGTTAGTTTTTAAGTGTTTCACTCAAAATAACTTATTTCTCAAACTCATCTATACTATATTAAAAAGTGAGGATGTTGGGAAAAACATTTTTGGACACTTTTGCCCCTTCTTTAATTTACTAATTTACAAAATATGTCATTAATGATTAATTCTAAATAGTAAATTAATTGATTAATAATTAATTGTCAATAATAAATATATATCTATACTATATTAAAAAGTGAGGATGTTGGAAAAACATTTTTAACACTTTTGTCCCTTCTTTAATTTACTAATTTACAAAATATGTCATTAATGATTAATTCTAAATAGTAAATTAATTGATTAATAATTAATTGTCAATAATAAATGTATAAGATCTAAAAGGTTAGAATGTAAAAGGTTTTTCCTACAACTTAAAAAAAAATATTAATTATAATTCATTCTAGAATTTTCAACTTTAAAAAAAAATAATTATAATTCATAATGGAATTTTAGAAATTCTAGAATTCCAAAAAGTTATGTGACTCTCATCTTCTACTATTATAATCATTCACCTTTTTCTTCACCGACGCTTAGAGCTTCATTCTTTCTTTATTTTTGTCCTCTTTACTTTTAAAGCCTCCTCAATTTTCAAAACATCTCAAGATAATGGTGGTATTTTCATTTTTTTAATTAGGTGCAAATAGCTTTTTTAAAAATAAAAATATGAAAATACCTATATATTTTTTAATTAATATATTAAATAAAAAAAACAAAATGTAACTTAAATTCATTAAGAATGTGGTATGAGATAATGAAATTTAAATGCACATATAAAGATTCAATGAATATAATGTAAAAAGCTATAATGTAAAAGACTTGGCTCAATATTGAGAAATTAATTATAAAATTAATATTTTTATCTAATTATATTTAATCATAGGATATGACCGTTTTTGGAATGTCAAAAATTTTATAATTTTTTCATTATCTTCAATTCTAAATTTGTCTCTTCCACCTATTTCCACAACAATTGGAAAGTTTCATTTTAAGAAAATTAAGAAAATAACTATTAGAGAAATCAAAATATATGCTAATAATAACTAAGAAAATAGTTAAGATTTTGATGGAGTGAACAGTAAACACATGGAAAAATTAGAAATACATAAATTAATTTTGATATCATTTCTTTTTGAAAAAAAACATGTCTCATTTTTGTCATTATAAAAAAATGATAACTATTTTTATATAAACCACGACTAACTTAAGATATTCATACCCTTTTTATTTTTAATTTTTTTTTACGATTACACTAATATTCAATAGTACAATAAATTTAACAATTTGTAATATAAAAGAAATTGATGAACTTTTTATGAATTTAAAGTATTTTTAATTTTTGTTACGATTATACTAATATTCAATAATAAAATAGATTTATCAATTTGTAATATAGAATAAATTGATGAAATCTTAATAAATTTAAAGTAGGGGGTGTACATGGGTTGGGTTGAAGGGTTTTTTGGGGATTAACTCAAAATTTTGGGTTGGCTACCTAAATGACCCGATCAAGGGTTGCCAACCCAACCCAACCCAACTTTATATTTTTGGGTTGGGTTGGGTTGCCGGGTTGAGTTTTTTGTTTTCTTTTTAAAAATAATTTTCTTAATTATTTAAAATACTTTTTGCTTGAATTAATAACTAAAATCACATAAAATTCAAATATCAAACTTCAAAGTTCATAACATCTTAATCTTCGTTACAATCTTAGATGAAAAACATTAAAAGTTCACAAATAATTCACTTATAAGTATATATATATTAAAAAAAAACCGAAAAAATTTTGGTTTGGGTCGGGTCAACCCGAGCCTAAAAAAGCCAACCCAAGAACCGACTCGAAAATTCAGTTCTCCAAAATTTTAACCCAACCCAAACCGAAAAAAAACCTAACCCAACCCAACCCTTACGGTTTGGGTTGGATAGTTCGGGTTGCTCGAGTTACTGGGTTATTTGTACACCCCTAATTTAAAAACATTATTAATTTTGTTAATTAGATAGATTTTTTTCATGAATATAATTATTTTTTTTATAATATAGAATAAAGTAAAAAATATATAACGTGCACGTGGTAAAAAGTCATTTGAAGTGGTTGCCAAACACTATAAATCTTATTTAAATGATTTTTTTTAAAAAAATTAACACTGACTTACTGATAGCACACAAAATGTGTTATTTTTAGGCTTTAGTTATTATTAGTTTGTGGCCTTATAGTGTACTTTTACGATCTTATTTTGTTATTTTGTAGATTTTGAGCATTTGGTGCAAAATCGAGCTTTTAAGGAGTTATATGAAGAAAAAGAAATTAATTTGGCATCAATTGGAGCAATCAAATGAAGAGAGGATGTGAATTGAGCTAAGAAACCCGAGGGCATAATGTCTGGAGGCCCTGAGAGCGTCAAGACGCTTATAATGCAACCATTCAAGCTTGTGATCCCGCAAGAGTAGCGTCTCAAACGCTACTTTGGACGACTCAACGCTATGAACATTAAGGTTCCGTCAACCAAAAACACGTGCACACCTTTTCTTTGTGCAATTCCATCCGTAGTGTATTGACGCTGTGTGTAGCGTCTCAACGCTATCTCAAATTCCTTCTTTGTACGTGTGTTTAGGGTGCAGTGTCTCGACACTGCTTCAAATTGCTATATAAACAACCTTTTGACTTGCGGAAAGTGGAGCCCATTTGGAGCATAATCTTATACTCGATTTCTACATTATTTAGAGAGTTAGAGGACGTTGATGGAGTGCGAGGGATATTTTAAAGCTCGAGTTTGTGGAGATCGTAATGGGGACGAGAGATTGACACGCGACAATAGTTCTTTCTTTCTTTTCCTTTATTTTGTAGTTTTTATTATGGAATTGTGTATGAGTTTAGATTTTGTTTTAGTGACTATGAGTGAGTAAACTCTGTTATCTTAAGAATTGATGTAGCCCGTTAGATTTGATGTTTTGATTAATTATATGCTTAGATTGAATGCTTTTCTGCCATTTATGCTTTTATGTGTTTAATGATTATAATCTCTTGATTATGGATTATTTGTTATATTAGTATGAAATTATGGTTGAAAAAGTGTGATTTAAGCTAGAACTTAGTTGCATGACTATTTGTAAACTCTTGCATGAAATTGAAGAGTTCTCTTAGAAGTTGTTAAAAGAAGTTGCTTAATGCATTGCATGTTATTAAAATCTAGATAGAAATATTAGGTTTATAACATTGCATGCAAATTAATTGCATTTGAAAAAGTCAGTTAATACCTTTAACTTTTTGACTTATGGAATATTTGCATGATCAGTCTTGGCTATTTAATTAATTGATTCATTGGCTTAATTGGTGAAATCAATTCCCTATGATATATCTCTCCTAATTTGTCTCTCATTTTTATCACTTTATTTTAGTTTCTTATTTCTCTAAATAAAATTGAGTGATATTATTCATGATACTAAAGTGATTTAGAAAACCAATCCTGAAGACGATACTCGACACTCTTATCACTATAAAACTTGACCCATATGGTTGTGGTATTGCAAATCATGCAACACCTACATATCATGTGCAAATCTAATGCCCTAATTACCAGTTCAAATTCTTCGTCATAGTTTTTTCACATCATTCATTAACTAATTGGTGGTTAATCCTTTCTGTGCAATGCTGGAATTTATTTTATGTTCTATTTGATCATATAGGGGGTATGGAAATGCCAAAAACTGTCGTAATATTTACTTTTTAAATGAGACAATTAAATTATAGGTCTAGGTCCACATACAATCGTGCAAACACTTTTGATTGTTTATGACTATATTATATGTCAATTGCAGCCTAGCTAAATTATTATTTATTGACATAGATTGAAAAACAAATGTTTTGAGATCCAAAAGGAATATTCTATATTTGTTTTCAAAACTTATCCAAGTTTAGGAACATTTTTTTTATCATGATATATAAAATTATACCCAAAAAGCTAAAAGAATTATTAGTTACACGAAAAAAAAATTCTAATAAATTAAATTATTCCTTAATTAATGTTGTAGCTATCAATATTCGTTTAGAAAGAGCCATCATTTTCATAATTTATACATATATGATCCCATGCAGATAGAGACATTTCAAAAGAAGATGCTCGTCCATCTATTCTACTACGGATGCATAACACAACTTCAATATTCCAATTAGCTTTTACTACCACACCTGCCCCATCAAAACAAAGAGATGAGAGAAATATATATATATATTATCATACTGTACGGATGCTAGTTGTTTTTTAATCCATTAAGAAAGTTTTAAAAAATTCGAAACTATTAATTTAATATATCGCAATTGTTCTTTATAAGTTTTCATATTAAAAAATTACCGTATAATAATTTTATTATCTATCTTATTAAATATATCTTTTTCAATATGAACATAAATAAAAATAATTTTGAAAAATTAGGGTTTGAATTGATGCTCGATTATATATACACAATTAGTTCTCCTTTAAAAATTGGATATAATTTATTTTCCTTTTAAAATTGATATTTTTGAAAGCTTGAGAGGGCTTGAGCCCATTATGAATACACATCAACAATTTGGAAAGGTAAAAAATATAGTAGATACATTTTTAAAAAAAATATAATTGGTCTTACGTATTTTTTGTTGAATATTATATAACAAAAAGATATTCACTCAAGGACCATTTTGAAGGTTCAAACCCAACACTTGTAGGGGGTTGGGGCCACTTTGCCACCATCCTAGAAGTCAATTTTAGCATTTGTACTGTACTTTTAATTTAATAATCTAAATCGTCTTAAGGTATATTTGGAAGTGATTTTGAAATGGTCAAGATTACTTTTATCATGTGATTGTGGAACATACAATACAACTAAACTAAATAGGGAAGAGAGAGAAAACTAAACTTAGGAGTTTTGGGATGGAGAAATTTGGAGAGATTTTAATGGAATTCTTTAGGTATTTTTTTTTTCAGTGGAAGGATAGAAAAATCAGAGATTTTCATTTATGTTTCTTCTCTCAAGTTGATTGAGAACACGTCCTGAAACAATCTCTCTTCGAACAAAGGCCAAACATGGAAGGATGAAGTTTCATTTATTTTAGATTAAACGAAACTACATTTTAGATTAAATGAAAATGTCCAGAAAAAGAAATGGAGGAATCGGAAAAATCAGATATGTTGACTAACGAAAAATCGTTGTGATTTTGGATTTTGGATTTCGGAAAAAAAAAAAAAAAGCGCTCATTTTGAACCTGCGCAGGCAAAGCTCTCATGATTTCAACGGAAAAAAAAGTGTTCATTTTTTATTTCGAATACGAGAGCAGAGAAGGAAGGCGGTAGTTGGCGAGGAGGGTGAGCGGCGGTGACAAGCATTGTTAGAGGTGAGGAAGAAGAAGAGGACAAGGAGAAGAGAATGAAGAGAAAGAATAAGCCACATCAATAATAATAAAATTAATTTAATATATTTGTCAAGTCGGCTACACAGTCAATAACTTAACCTACACATCATTTTTCGTTAGTCAACTAATGATTTAAAGACCATTTAAAATTATTTCCCAAATTTTAGGGACTAAAGTATTCATTTTAAAATTTAAGGACTAAATAGATACTGAGTCTAAATCTCAAGAAATTTATTTTGCCCATTTAAAAATTTGTAGGCATTGACTTTAATGAAAGAGAGGTTTGTTTTTAGGTGGAAAATTGGAAGTGCATGAGAGGACTTGACGCAGTCCTAATCACAATTCCAAGTGGCAATAAAGATAATGCATAAAATTTATTCCAAATGCAATTGGATATTGGGGGTTCCATTTCTGCTGAAGCTCAACTCAATGTCCATTCTCGCCATTTATCGGTCAATATTCTCCCTCCCGCTGATTGGAAGCTACGCCTCAACTACTCTCGCACTTCATTTTGGGCCACTTTAGCCCAGGTATCTAAGTTTGGGGTATTGGGCCCAACCTTTGACCCAATTCCAACGAGCTAAACACGACTGCAATTGAATTCCCTTTCTTAACTGTATTTCACTATTTCCAAAAAGAAATATAAACTATTTTTCATAATTTTAGATCGAGAGTTTCGATATCATCTTCTTCATCACTAACAAAATGGACATGGAAAAATTCGATTACGTAACTGATGAGAAAGCGAAAAGTGGGTAGAAATTAGAAAAGAAAAACAAATATACACTACTACAATTTTGAGATTCTATGACACCAAGGGTAAAGTAAATAAAGGGAAGGGACAAAAAAAAAGTCATAAATAGTTGGGGGCTCGATTTTGGCAGAAAAGAGCGGAAATTTTCGCATTTTCGAAAATTTATGACATTTTTTTAACGTCACGAATCTATTACTTTGATTAACTATTATTAATTAAAAATAATTTAATTATTATTTCTCCAATTTACCCAAAATAAAAATAAAAAATTCCTCTCACCAAAAAGAAATTCTCCCATATATATTCCAATTTTCCCCCAAACGCAATTTCTCCGCCATATGCTTCCCCTCGTTTCTCTCTCTCTTCCCCCATCGCTAGGGCTCCATCTGTCTCTCTCGCTTTTTTCCTTTGTTAACTAAGCTTAGGCTTCCAAATTTGATCTCGATTCCATTTCTTCAAGCTTTATACTCTTCATGCTCTTGCTATGTTGGTCACTCTCTCGCCGGCTCTCTAATCGACAAGTTTTTTGCCGTCCGCTTCGAGCTCTAGGTCCGGCCATGACCATGGTATCTTCTACGCCAGAGGCTTCATTTCAATTTCAACTCGCCATCTCTTTCTGATCCTCATTCTCTTTGATTCACTTTGAACCGTTCATTTTTGGTAGACTGTATTTGCCACAAGATGCTTCCTAGAGCTCGTCGGAGAATTCTAGAGGCAACTGGAAGAAGGAGGCCTCTGCAATTGTGAAAATCGCAGTGAGCAGAGTCACATAGCTTCTTGGCTAGGCTTTTCTCCTCTCCGAACAGTAAGAGGTAGTTTCGTTCTTGAAATCCAAGCTCTCTTTGTTTTATGAGGAAAATTAGGGATGTGTTGTTCTAATTTATATAGATGTTTACTTAGTTTAACGTAAATAGTTCTTGAACATGCGACCGAGAGATATGAATTCGATTCTGTTTGGTATTTGTCTCTGTTGTAGAGTTGGTGGAGTTGAGCCTTGATTTTCCTAAACATTTTGTATATCTAGGTTGTCCATTCATTTAACTCTCGTTCTTTATTGTAATCTTCAAAGAAGATATATATGCAAGCATTTTGAGTGATGGTATTAATGCGACTGCACTGGCACATATTCAAGTGAGTTTTGACATTTTAGCTTACATTAATTCTTCCACATACATGCTTGGCTCTGAAAGGATAGTTGGCTCACACTTCACCAGGAATAGTAAAATGTTGAAGGCTTTAGATGCATGGTTTTATGAGAAAATGAAAATTATATTAACTTGCTTGTTTTCGTGAAATATAAAAGTCTAAACCTATCTGAAGTGGTGAACCTTTAGTGTTTGAGGGAAAGAATTTCAGCTTAGATATGTCTGTATGAATATACTAGTAATGTTATGGATCATGTCAGATTTTAGGCTGGGGTGGGACTTTATGATTATACAAGGGTTTTAAAAGGTCTTGATGTCTTGTTACTAGCAGAAACTGGAAATAAATTGAATTATTTCATTTTAATCTCCTAGATTTTTTTTTTGTTGTTGTATGGGTTGCTATGCAAAAATATGTATTGTATGCCTTGCTATAAAGAATTCTATGGGAAGAATACCTAACTGGTGGCTTCTGATGTAGTTTATTTGTTTTCTTAGAAGAAATGAAGGGGTTGAGGCTGCTTGCAAGCACTTTTTGGATGCTCACAAATCCCCAAATTGCACGCATCATGTTTATATTGCTCATGCTATGATGGCCTTTTGTCTCGACAAGGATCCCAAGGTCTCTCTCTTTCCACTTTGGTAATGCTATTTTAGATCTGATCAGTTAATCAAGCAGATGAGTTTGTAGTTACAGGAATTGATGATGTTCTAGATATCCTGAAATCAGATTATGAGAATGCTTATTTTGTTACTGGTATATTCATTGATCATAGTTTACTTCTTCCATAGCTGATTCTTTGTTTTCCTTTGCAATACTTTGATTTCTAAGTTCACTACTACAAATCTTTTTGGGGGTGCTTCTCTTAGTTTGTAAAGGTACATTTAGATAGAAAGATCTACACCAAGAGAATCGTAAGATGCCTTAAAAAGGTCTTTGTGTTGATTTTTTATATACTGATGAATTATGTTTTTATTAGTCTGCAGTTGTTTATATGCTACTGCAATTTGTGGTTCACTGGGTGGATCGACAAATTAATTACTTAGAAGCTCAAGAAATAGCTACCGTTGTTGATTTTTGCATGTGTTTGCTTCAGCTGTATTCATCGCATAACATTGGCTAAGTAAGCTGCTACTTTATTTAATTAGTTTGTAAATATTCTTGGTTAAAATTTAGAATTCCAGTTAAATAGAGTTATCTAGATATTAGTTTTTAGTAAATTAGTTAAGATAAATCTAGTTTCTAGGAATCGTTGGGCTCTCAGCCCCTCTTCTATACTTGGAGGTTATGGTTGTCATGTACATTATTATGAATAAAGAATAATCGTTGACAAGCAATAAGGGTTCATTTTAATCTTGGAGATAACGATCAAATTGCTTCTAGATCTTTACAATCCTTCCATGATTATAAAGGTCACATTTTCTTTTAGATCTTTATTATCCTTCCATGTACTATATATTATAGCAGTGATTGATCCTTTTACTACATATTTCATCCTTATGTTAAGAGATAGCATTAAGCCTTTCAAGTAGCTTACTTAATGAGGCAAAAAATGAAAAGTACAAGGATTTGCATTCATTTTTTCAACTTCTGTCGAATCTTTGCACAAAAGATCTAATAAGAGATTTCTGTGGTAGATTGTATGTTATATCCTATTATGATTTTGTTGACAATCAGAAATTGGCTATTTTTAGGTTGATTTTTCATCTGATAATTCTGATGTGCCAGCAACATATATTTCTCAGGTAAGTTGATTTGCAACATGTGAGTCAAATTAATACGTTTAATTAATAGGTTTGTACCGATTTTTCAACATTTTGTTATTGCAGGTCATGTACTTTGGTCTCCACATTATTAGGTCCTTTGATATCTTTGGATTTGTTGAAATACCCAAAGTTTTGCTGAGATGTAAGTTCATTTTCTTCCGTTAATATTCATTTTTGTCATTCTCAACATCATCTATTTACATCACTTGGACTTCATCTTATTCACTTAATGACAAGTAGAATTTCTATCCTATTTGTGCCAATTGTGATTTATGTGTTATGTGTGTGAGAATGATACTTATGTATAGAAAGAGAAAGTAGGACCTTATTGTTTAACTTTTTTTTTTTTTTTTCATTTGAATTATGTTTGGGCTTAAAGTTGTTTGAAATCTTTAGGCTGAAATTTTATATTTGGTTAAAGTTTGTTTATATTGTTCATTTTTTATGAGTTTAGTTGTTGTAGTTTTTGTGTTCATTTTTTTATGGTAAGTTTAAATGTTGTTATGTTCCTAAGTTTTGGGTTCATGAATCATGATAAGTTTTGTTGTTATGATCCTTAGTCTAGGCAAGTTTAGTAGTGTTGTTATGTTACTAAGTCTTAGTAAGTTTATTGGTCTATGTTCACTGGGTTCATGATATATTTTTTTTTTAATGTTGTTCCTAAGTTTTGGTAAGTTTAGTAAGTATTATTTGTGTTCATTTTTTTTTTTTTTTGTGTTTAATTAGTTGTTGGGTTCATGAAATAGATGTAATATATTATTTAGATAAACTCACATACTTTAGTTATAGTATCTTGTATCTAAATGTCCATTACATGTTTATGTTTCACACTTTCATCTTTGTTAGATATTCAAACATCTCACCTCCTTGGAAGGGGAAGATTTTAAACATGTCAAATCGAGTTCCCAATTACTTTTGTGAGTTTGAATCATTCCTCTAGTCTGCTCATGTTTGTTATGTTCCAATATTTTGCTTATATATATATATATATATATATATATAATGCAGGCTAATGGATTTAATTCTAGTTGTTACTATTCCCTAACAACATATGCTAACAACAAGTTACTATTTCCTATTGGTTGAAACATCTAGTATATAATGGATTTAATTCTAGTTGTTACATTTTCTCAAACGCCTATTTTTCTTATTTCGCTTTGACATTATTGATTGCATCAAATGTCAAGGGAATCCTTTTTACAACTATCAACTATCAAATGCCTAAATTCAACTCAAAATATATGCTCCACTTTAAATGGTAACATTGTTTGAAATCTTTTTTCTCCCATTTGGTTTAAGTATTTCATTTTCTTCCGTTAATATTCATTCTTGTCATTCTTAACATCATCTATTTACATCACTTGGACTAAGGTATGCACCAATTCATCTTATTCACTTAATGACAAGTAGAATTTCTATCCTATTTGTGCCCATTGTGATTTATGTGTTATGTGAGTGAGAATGATAATTATGTAAAGGAAGAGAAAGTAGGACCTTATTGTATAACGTTTTTTCGGTTTAAATTATGTTTGGGCTGAAAGTTGTTTGAAATCAATAGGCTGAAATTTTAGATTTGGTTAAAGTTTGTTTATATTATTGATTTGGTATACTTGAAGTGCTATGACTATCCTGAATTTATGGTAGTCATAGCTTTAACTACTAGTGTAAGTGGATATATGTTGTTATTAGTTTATGTTCATTTGATGGGGTTAGTTGTCATATTCATAAGTTTCATAAGTTTAGTTGTTTGTGTTAATTTGATGAGTTTAGTATTTATGTTCATGATAATTAGTTTAGTTTTTATGTTCCTAAGTGTTGCCAAGTTTATTTCAATTTAGTTGTTATTTTCATAAATTTTGATAAGTTAGCTAACTTTTGTTATTATGTTCATAAGTTTTGATAATTTTATTTGTTTGTGTTAATTTGATGTGTTTAGTATTTATGTTCGTGATAAGTATAGTTGATATGTTTCTAAGTTTTGATAAGCTTAGTTTAATTTAGTTGTTATGTTCATAAATTTTGATAAACTTGTTAAATTTTGTTGTTATGTTCCTAAGGTTAAGTTTTGATAACTTTAATTGGTTCATGTTAGTTTGATGAGTTTAGTATTCATGTTCATGATAAGTTTAGTTGTTATGTTCTTAAGTTTTGCTAAGTTTAGTTTAGTTTAGTTATGTTCATGAATTTTGATAAGTTCGTTAAGTTTTGTATTTATGTTCAATAAAGTTTGATAAATTTAGTTGTTTGTGTTAATTTGATGAGTTTAGTTGTTTATGTTATCCATACTTCAAATCTTAATTCTCTTCCTTACATTATTTTCATTTCTTTCTATGTGTTAGATCAAATCCTGTGCATCAGTGACTTCAAGTACAAATTGTACCATGTTTTATTAAATTTCAAAGAATTATGTGAGTTAAAGTTTTTTTTTCCTCCCATTTACTTTGCCTTTGATGACAAAATACTTTAAAGTTTTGTTGTTATGTTCATAAGTTTTAAAGGTTGTCGGGAACAATATTATCCTAGGTTTGATTCTCTAAAACCAAATACCAGAATTCATTGGTTTGTGTTCATTTTTTATGAGTGTAGTTGTTATAGTTTTTGTGTTCATTTTGTTTATGGTAAGTTTAAATGTTGTTATGCTCCTAAGTTTTGGGTTGATGAATTATGATAAGTTTTGTTGTTATGTTCCTTAGTCTTGGTAAGTTTGGTAAGTGTTGTTATGTTCCTATGTCTTAGTAAGTTTATTGGTCTATGTTCATTTTTGATAAGTTTAGTTGTTGGGTTCATGATTTTTTTTTTAATGTTGTTCTTAAGTTTTGGTAAGTTTAGTAAGTATTTGTGTTCATTTTTTTTATGTGTTTTGTTGGGTTCATGAAATAGATGTAATATATTATTTAGATAAACTCCCCCCCTCGGGGTTATATCCTCTCCTTTTGTCATAAAGCAAGATAATATGTTATATTCTATCATTTGAGTATCATTAAATGTTATGTTCCTAAAATGAATATTGTTTTGTTAATTACGTCTTGCAGGAACACAATGAAATGAAGAAGTCATTGCAATTAGTTGATGGATGAGTTTTTTTGTTGGGTTAGTGGCAAAAGAATATAGTACACTCCCCCATGTTAATTGAAACCTAGTGTACAAATTTGATCATAGTTAGTTTGTATGTCAACAATTGACGGAATTTGGTTTAATGATATATAAAAGTTATTTATGTATGTATTTAGTTTGTGCCAACATTAGAGTGATATTATTTTGGAAATATGTGTATTGCTAAGTATCAAACAATACAATTTCTATGGTTTTGAAAAATAAATAAATAGTGATATACCACTATTTATGATGATTCATCAACGTCATAGAAATTTCTTGGGTGACAATTTTTTGTTGTCATTATAAGCATTTTTGTGACTTTCAAAACCATAATGACATGTTTTTTGTTGATAACTACAAACTATCAAAGAAAGCAAATGCTTGACACAAGAATACTGTCATAACATGTTTTTTTGTTGACAACTATAAAGTATCAAATAAAGCAAATGTTTGACACAAGAATACTGTCATGAACTTTTTTTTGTTGTCATGGAAATAACATGCTTGACACTGAAATCCTGTCATCAACAGAATTTCTATGACGTTTAAAAATTGTCGTTAATATATATATTTTGATGGAAACGTGGGTTTTAGGAATTATTTATTGACAATGTTTAATTGTCATAAAAAGTTTACTAACACAATTAACAAATGTCTTGAATATATATTTTTTTTTACAACCATTAAGTGTCTTAAAACATTTAATTATGACAATTTTTTGATGCGTCATGTATAGAGTTTTCTTGATGAGAGCTTCTAGGATTAAAAAAAAAAGTCATGAAATATACTCATGACAATTTTTCAATGTTATGAAATTTCGAAATTGTACTACTAATATAAATAAAATTATTAATTCCAAACGATGCAATTGAAAATGAAAAGGTGGTGTGCTCAAATCTTGATTTGCCCATTGCAGGAGTAAGTGACAAGGCAGTCCTCTGTGATGGCGACAGTAAAAGCATGCGAGGGCCGCACCAGGAAGTTAGCCAAGTGAATCAATGCCTCACACACGCATTCGCTATCCACCTGCCTCGCCCATCGGCAACATTCCTCTGCCACCGGTGAGTGGCTGTGGTGGCGGCGGTGCCTATGGTGATGCTGATGCCCATCGCCTTCCTCTACATCTGGCGAAGGAGGCGGAGGAATTGGGAGTGGCTCTGGGTTCAAAGGAAGCCTCGCACATGCGTAGCTTGCCAGTGCAAATTGGGAAGAACAAAGAGGACGTGGAGGCAGCGGCGGCGGCTGTGGCCATGCTTGCCCCTCCATATCGGGTATCAAAGCTAAAACACACAAGGCTGCTAATGGGTAAGCAATTTTGAACCTCCCCATCTGTTTGCAATGGTAAGCCCGCTTTGAGTTTTTTCTTGACCTTGATCAGTCTATTTATATAGAACGAGAGCATCTCAAAGGAGGCAAAATTGGGCTGTTGTCGAGGAGATGGAAAATCGTAAAGGATGGGACCCGTGAAGTTACCAAGAAGATGAACTATGTTGATACAATTAGGTCCCAAACGGTTGGTGCATGTTGTATGCCTCATCCCTTTTCAATGAGCCCTTTGTTAGGTAATATTGGTGTATTATATTATATTACAAAAGGTTCTATAAAGAGTGTGTGTGCCCCCTCTGCTCACATTTTGTCTGTTCTTAACATTCTTCTCTTTTGAGTTTTAAACGAAATATAAATGCCCATCCATCTATGAATGTATTATATATGTTTGTGTTGGCAGTCTAAAAGCATTTCTTAACAAAAATCCAACCTTTTTCAATGCTTTTATTAAATTTGATAATCACTAATTATCTTCTTTTGCCATTGATAAAATATGGGCCATTGACTCATTAAATAAAATTTAGCAAAAAAAAAAAAAAAATACAAAAACCCTAAACTTGTAATTTGTATTTGTTAAATCACTAATCAACCCAAAAACTTAAACTGATGGGTTATGATAAATTTAATTATATCAACACTTTAACAGTATTAATTTTAATTTCATCCTATATTTTCAATTTTATCAAAATGTACTCTAAACTTAGATAAGTGTTTGCAATTTCCTTCTTGAGTTCAACCATTGCAGGGAGTAGGAGATTAAATCATTGACTTTTAAGATGGTAATTGATGTTTTATCTACTAAGCTATACTCGGATTGACAAGTGTTTGCAATTTTTATTCTCTATTCAATTTTCACTAATTCACCAACTAACCATAATTTAAAAAAATGTAAAACCTCCAAAAACTCACTAAATCGATAATTAAATAGCTCGACTAAAACTTGAAAATTAAAAAAAAAAAAACACACAAAAACTAACTTTAATGTCATTTTTGTCTGAATCATATAAATTTCATACCACGTATAGTTTTACAATTCATTTTACGTATAGGAGAATATTTTTTTTTCATTGATTCTTCAAATAAAAACCTTTCATAAGGTAAATATTGCAACCCAATAAATCCATTATAGTGTCCCCGTTCAAATCAAATTTTGAATGGAGGAAATTATTCAAAGATACTTAGAACTTGAGAAATCTCGGCAATGTAACTCCCTATATACCTACTTATCTTTTATGAGTATATTTATGTATTTTCTCATAATCATTTTTTAAGTGGATCCATTGTGCTGGAAAATTATGGTTATAACAAAAGGTCTAGCTTACTCATGGCAAAACATTTAATTACTAGAATGTACCATCAAAATAACTTTTTTCCCACTAATTATTATATCAAAATTCTATTTTGGATACAACAAAAATTTGTAAACACCTTTTATAAAGCTTAAGGTAAACATTGCAACATTTATCCAATTTAAGATGCAATTTGATAAAATTAAAAATTTAGTATAAAAATTGATATATTGTAATGCCCCACATTTTTCAGATGAGACTAATTTTATTATTTTGAAGTTTAATTTAGGGTAATTGGAGTAAATTGGATTAAAGAGGGTTAAATTAAGGTAATTAAAATTCTCGAATTTCGGATGAGATGTTAAAGTCCCAAATTCATAATCATGAGAATTTTAATTCAAGTTTGAAAGCCCAACTTTTATCTCTTAAGGTTTTCTTTTAAGATCTTCCCTAAATTGAAGTTAATTGGAGTTAATTAAGGATTTTAAATTTGAGAAAAATAGAGGGAATGGAGGAAGGGTCACATGAGGGGTTAAAATGGGGAGGAAAAGGAGTGAGGACGAGTTGTTATATATATATATATATATATATATATATATAAAGGTAAAGTATACCCTAGGTCTCCATCTTCCTCATTCTCGATTTCCCTCTTCTCCCATTTTCTTCTTGGTCTTTCTTCTCACGCGCGAATAGGCCTCCCTCCAAGACTTCTTCTTCTTCCTGTGCACAGTGGCAACCATGTAGGAATGAACGTTTCACTCCGCAGTGGAAACATTGGATCGTCTTTGATTTTATTTAAAATTAAACTAAGCAAACTTACTTAGAGTAAATATGGAGATATTTCTGGTCGATCTTTATCTCCTCCATAAAATCTTCTTGGTTATGACTCGAACACATGACCAAAGCTTGTGGGAGTCTCTTGAAAGAAAATCCACAGGGATTGGAAAAGAAGAGGTCTAAAGAGAATTCTCTAATTTTCTATTGAGAAAATATGTGTTGTGTCTAATGGGAAAATCTTTGCCATAATTAAAATATTATATTTTAATATCTAATATATTAAAATATATCTTATATTTATTTGAATTTCATTCAATTCTCTTACGATATTTATTTATTTGAATCTTATTCAAATTCTATAAATATATTTTATTTAATGTATATAATATACATTAATTATTTTAATATTTAATGTATCAAATACAATAAATATATTTTCCTCTTATATATTTAATATATATAATATATTAAATATTAATTTGAACATTTCAAATTTTTCTTTCAATTAAATTGATCTTTTAGTGTTATTATGAGCTAGTAGAGGGACCTTATGGACTTACATATTATAAACTCTAGTGATACAAAATCAATTAATTAAACTCTTTAATTAATTAATTTTCATTCCTTAACTATAGGTCACTCCACTATAGACCTAGAGTTGTACTCTTATGCATTGTAAGACAAGTTGTGTCCATAGATATAATCATTACGTGCAAGTCGATCATTCATGAGTTGTTCGTAATTACAATTGGGTCAAAAGTCTGTTTTACCCCTATAATTATATCTTGCACCTTAAGTATCATTGATTCTCTAATGACCAATCTGTTTATAATCTAATTATAAACTAAGTCCCTCTCGGGCCAGTGAGAAGGTGGGCCCCATTGTTCAAGTCCCCGAAATCAGCACTTAAGGGAATTACTCATCTACTTATCCTATATGGGAAGAAGTGAATTTTATTTTGTGAGATTATGTTCCCAGCTCCCTATTTGGTCAAGTCCCCAAAATGGTATGCATATTAAAACGACTACAAAAACCACTCTCACCCATGCAAATCAAAAGACAAGCCCTCACAAGCAAGATTTCATAACTCACTCAAGATTAAGATCGAGTGGCATATGATCATCCTGATGAAATATTAATATTCTCAATTAACGGATTTATAAAGAGAGATTAAATATTTTGTGGTCCAGTCTTATACAAACTCATTATATAAGATACTCTCACTCACATGTCTCCACATGATCGATTTGGATTAAATCATTTGTAACTATTACAAAGTGGGTCATATCAATAGTGTTGTCTGGATAAGACACCCAACCTTATCCATATATTATGACTCTTTAGGTTATTTCTTGAACATGATCCTCCCGTATGTCAACCACATACTGTTCAATATCACACTAATAACCTTGGATTTTTCATATAATGGATAATACTATATTGCAAATAAAATAATCAAAATTATTATTAATTATTAAACAAATAATTAATTACAAGGCTTTAGGGCTTAAATCCCAACAAACCACACTAGCACCGCCGTCTTTCTCCCTCCAGCGAGCGACTTCTAGGGGTGATATTGGTTCGGTTTTCATCGGTTTTAGGCCAAACCGAGAACCGAACCGATCCATTCGGTTTTAGCAAGATAGGAACCGAACCAATGTCCAATGAAAGATAAAACCATTGGTTCGGTTGTCCATTGGATCGGTTTCTCATATGTTCGGTTTTCGGTTTTCGGGTTTTTTTTTTTTTTTTTTTTTTTTTTTTTTTTTTTTTTTTTTTTTTTTTTACAAATTCCTAGCATTTCATTTTCTGCTATTTTACTTGTTGGTTCCAGCCAGGCAGCCCTGTTTTAGTGTTTTTTGTCCCAAATTTTTTCAATTTCTTGTAATCCAATTAATAAATAAAGATAATAACAAAACATACCTTATAGTTAATTTATGCATATCTAAATAATAACCATACATGTCCAAAATCTAGTTGAAACCATTCCTAAAATAAAGTTTACATCCAAACATATTAAACATAAAATATACATGTTCATTGTCCAACATATTAAAATACAAATACATCAAGTTTTAAGTCGAATTCCATTCCAGTGATTCCACATAGTAGAGAAGCCAACCCTACAAAAAAAAATAATAAATTAAAATAATAATCAATCATAAGCAATTAAGCAACTAAAAAGTAAAAACTAACATATAAAAAGAAAAAACAAGTATACTAACCTATTTATTTTTTATCTTCAATTCTCCCTCAATCATCAATTGTTGTAATTCCACTACTTGTTGATTGAGATTCTACAAATCAAATGGAATAAAAATATAATACAATACAATATAAATGAACAATAAAATTATTGAAACACAATAATTGAAATATATAACCTTCTGCAAGCTTTGCTAATTCATCGGGAGCTCCCTCCATAATCTCTTCGATGTTACTAATAGGTGATGAGCGAATCCAATTCTGTAAGCAAATGAGAGTTTCAACCGTTGTTGGAGATAGAGTACTACGAGATGGATCAAGTACTCTACCTCCAGTACTAAAAGCCGATTCTGAGGCTACAGTAGAAAGTGGAATTGCCGATATATCCTTAGCCATCTTGGAAAGAATTCTATATTTATGAGAGTTTTGCTTCCACCAACCCAAAATATGAAAAACAGCATCATCACCCCTCTCACATGTTTCAGAAAGATACCTATCCAATTCAGATCTACTTTCTACATCATCAGCAGTATCTAAGAAATCAGTAAAATCTAGAGTTACATCCACAATATCTACATCTTTACCTCCATATTTATTTTTTGAAATGTTCACTGCTTTTTTATTTTCAACTTCACCTTCCATATAATTGTAAACACTTTTATAATCATCAAAGATATGTCGAAGCACGCATTCAACTTTCTTTCTAGTTTCAGCAACAACAACTGGATCATCATCCCCAAAGTAGGTAGAAAGGGAAAATAAAACAAACTTAAGCTTAAAACGTGGATCAAGCACAGTGGCAACATATAGAAGAAAGTTTGTCTTATCACCACTATTCCCCCAATACTTTTCATACTTTAATTTCATACTTTTTGCCATATTAGTCAACAAAATATTATTGGAGGTCAAATACACTTGAAGTTGTTTTTGAATCACACAAATTTCACGAAAATATGCATGTGCTGTCAATGTTGAAGAACCTGAAATCCTCAATGTCATATCTCGAAAAATCTTTAAGAACTTTATAAACACACGAGCATTGTCCCAATCTTCATTCAATGGGGGCCCTCCTTTTTTTTTGCCTTTGTCCTTATCCTTTTCTTTATCTTTCACAGTCCCAGTCTCAGTCCCAGTCTTACTCCCACTTAGTTCTACACTATACTGCTCATCCTCAACCTCTAGTCTATCGAAAGCTTTTTCAAATGTCTCAGCAACACTAAGCATTGTATATGTAGAATTCCATCTTGTTGGAACATCTAAAGAAACAGAACTCTTGTAAGACAGCTTTTCATTCTTCACACACCTTTTAAATGTGGCCAATCGAGAAGGTGAGGATCTTACATATCTTACAGCATTTCTAATCTTTAGAATTGACTCATGAAGCTCCTTCAAGCCATCATTAACTACAAGGTTGAGAATATGCGCAAAACATCTAACATGCATAAATTCTCCATTCAAAATATCCCTATTCCAATTTTTCACCTTTCTAGCTAAATACGATACAGCACCATCATTAGAGCTTGCATTATCCACTGTCACAGTTAGAATTCTTTCAATCCCCCAATCTAACATGCATTTCTCTAGACATTTTCCAATTGTATCTCCTTTATGATTTGCAACTAAGCAGAAGTTTAAGATCCGTTTATGATATCTCCAAACATCGTCAATAAAATGCGCAGTAACAACCATATAATTCAAATTTTGAATTGATGTCCATGTATCAGTTGTTAAGCACACTCTTTGATTAGGTTGTGTCAATGCTCTCTTTAAATCTTTCTTTTCACTCCAATAAAGATTCCAAATATCCTTAGCAATTTTCATACGACCAGGCAAAACAAATTTTGGTTGAAGTGTATTACTATACTCTTGAAATCCTTCAGCCTCTACAATTTTAAATGGCAACTCTTCCTTCACAATCAACCTAGAAAGCATCATCCTACATTTTTCTTGAGAAAATGTAGTTGCAATTAAATTTGAACTACATTCTTCCTCTTTAGGTTGAACAAAAGTTAAAATTTTTTGTTGATTATCATTCACTCTTCCAGGAAACTTCTTACACTTCGACTCTATGTGCTTCAACAAGTTTGTGGTGCCATTTCTTTGAGTGTCACATGCATAAGTTATGCCACAATATTTACATGCTGCTCTAGGATTAGATTCCGTACCAATTTTGTTAAAATGCTCCCATGCAGTTGAAGCTTTAATTGTTCTAGACTTCTTACTATGTCTTCTTGGAGATTGGACAGATGGTGATTCTTTGTCTTCTTCTTGATCTTCTGTGATTGCATTTTCCTTCAGCGTTTTGTAAGTTTCAACATCAACCGAAGGTTGAGATTCCATCTATAAACCCAATTAAAATAGTTTAGTTAGTTTCCACACACATCTACAAAGTTAAAACATGCAAGGCAAGCAAAACAAAAATAAGCAGGAATAGGTACTAAAAATTGCAAAATAATTAATTTATTCCTCTTCTCTCTCAGTCATCTTTAATTTAAATGTATATAGGCTTTTAAGTGGGTAAAAAATGATTTATATGTGACTATTGAAGTTTAATTAAACTTCAAAGAATAAATCAAAGCTTTTAAGACTATAAGAACTAAATTGAAATTAAATACAAACTATCGGATTAAATTAAAAGTTTTAATTTGATCTAATTAAAACTTTTATAATTATAATTATTAAAAGAAATCAAATAACTACTCTCACTTTCACTTCTTAAATAATTTCTCAAATCATAATTTCTTTTTTGTTTAATTTTGTTACATAATAATCTTTTTTAATTTCATTTCCGTCTTCTTTCTTCTCTCTCTTTTGTTATGTATTTTTTTCCTTACGAATTTCATCAGCTCGTGTATGAAAAACGGCCATTTTATCTATGAAAACGATTGGCAATACTCCACCTGAATGATAGACGAAATTCCGAAAGAAACAACAGAAAACGATGGAGAAGAAGATAGGTTGAAGGAAATTCCAAAAGTTCCAGCCCCTGTTTTAGCGTTTTGCAGCCCCTGTTTTAGTGATTTTTGCCCCAAATCAGTAAAACAATCAAATTCTCAATAATGAATTCAATTAAGACATGTTCCCAGTTCCACATCAATCAAGTTCTCAATAACCCATTCAATAATCCACATAATACTTCTCAATTTCTCAATAATCCAGTCAATAATCCATTCAATCAAGTTCTCAAGTTCTTAATAAAAAAATGGATCGGAGCTTAGTAGCTTACAGAGAAAGCGTGACGATGCCGGCGAGAGAGAATGACGGCGCGGCGACTGTGAGCTCGAAGTGACGGCGAGCTGAGAGTGTCGACCACGGCGAACTGGGAGTGAGGGCGAAGGCAAGTTGGGAGGGATGGCGTTGGCTGTAAAGTGTGAGGAGGCTCTGCGTGAGGGTCTGATCTTCGATCAACCACGCTTACAGAGAAAGAGAAGACGATCTCGGAGTGATGGCGAGTTGGGAGTGACGGCGACTACGAGTTGGAATGTACGGCGTTGGCTGCGGCTCTGCGTGAGGCAGTGAGGGTATGAGCTTTGAGAGAGAGAGCGAGTGTGAGAGAGAGAGCGGCGTCTGGCGGTGAGCGTTGGCTGAGGGGAAACTGAAAGTGAGGCGGTGAGCGAGAGAGAGAGTATGCGTGAGGCGGTGAGCAGCGTCTGAAAGTGAAGAAAAGATCAAAAGATGTATTAGGGTTTTTTTAAAGTATATATATATCCCTCGGTTCGGTTCGGTTTTTAATGGTTTTTTAGAATGAAAACCGAACCGAACCAATATTTTTCGGTTTTTCCAAAATAAAAATCGAGATATCCAATTTCTTTCTAAAAAACCGAACCAAACCATTGGATCGGTTTGGTTCGGTTCAGTTAGGTCGGTTTTCGGTTAATACTATCACCCCTAAGCGGTAGCGTCTCATGTTTTTCGGCGAGCAAACTAGTGATGGCAACACAGGTTCTTCTCCCCTCGTCTACAACTTCTTCTTTGCCTTCCAATGCCGTCAGTCAGCAGCGGGTCTTTTCCTCACGATCTCTGGCGAGCGCTAGCCCAGTTTTCCTTCTTCACACGTGTTGCAGAGACTTGAGCTGCACACGCGGTTGTGAACGGTTCCCCTCTCCAATGTTGTTTTCTGGCAAGTGTAAGCTACCTCTGGTGCAATCTTGAGTCTAAGTTGATTCAAATTTGGTTCTTCCATTTTTTAGCGGGTCGAATACGCCATGGTCACGATTTCGATCCTCGAACATGAATACCCACTCCATTTCGACTTTGGATTCACGAGTTTGAGTGCCTTTGGTCATTGTCCAATAGCACTGTTAGTTGAATTTCGTTTCTCTCTAAGGTTTATGGTTTTTTTTTTTTTTTTGGTAATTTTAAAATGACCCATGAAGTTTCAAATTGTTTCAGAGAATATCTACAATTTTAGGAGTTTGGTTTTGCAAAATTGGACTTAAACAAGTATGAACAAGCAAGGTTTGGTTTTAATTTTGGGTGAGAATTTATGGGTAACGTTTTATTAGACTTTTTGGGGTTTAATTTGAGAATTTTATAAAGGTCCTAACCCTTAAGTTTCTTTTATGTGAAGGTTGAACTGTTTTGCTAAGATTCAGTTATAGCTGTGAGTTGGACAGTTAATTTAGACATCTTTTTTTCTTCCTCTAAGTGTTTGGGTAAGTTGAGTTATTAGTTAAGGTCAATGCAAGTTGTTATAGAAAATTAGAATTCGTAGGTCACTAAATTCAGGGGCTAATTTTTGAGAAATTAATTATAGTTATGGCCAAGAGTTTATGCAAAAAAGGGAGGATTGATAATTTTTCTTGAGTTCATAGTCAAGGTAAGTGACTTTACGTCGGACTGCACAAAGCAAGTTGGGAATTGAATTTTAAAATACTATGTTTTATATGAAAATGGATTTTACATATATGATTGCCAAATGTTTTACGAAAGTGATGCATGAATTATAATTTATGATGAATGATGTGAGAACGTTGCTTTATGTTGCATCACTGAATGAAAATTGAAAATGTTTTGGGACCTCATGCATATGTGTGTTTTCATGTCAAAACGTGAAAAAGTTAGATGAAAAGGAACCTGAAAAGGTTAAATGAAAAGGAAATGTTAGGTTGGGTTAGTTGTCCACATTAAGCCGAAGAGAAAAGGTAAAAGAGAAACGTTTTCAATATGAAAAGGTTATAGGTCCCACTAGAGGAAAAGTTTTAAAAATCATTATGTATGTGTTTGCATATCCCAACTCCGGTAGTGGGGTCACTTACTGAGTATTATAAATACTCATCATTTTTCAAAAATGTTTTTCTTTTCGGGTAAAGACAAAGATATATTCTAGACAATCGATAGGACAGTTTGCTGAAAGGGTCATAGATGACTTAGATGAGCATGATTTCTGCATTTAGATTGTGTATTAATTAAAAATATTTTGTTACTAAACGATATGTTGTGAAATTATGTCATTAATGCAACATTTTATTTTATTTCATGTTTTGTAGTGATTTTAAAGGGATCCTAAATAAAAGTTTTTGATTGGTTTAGTTAAAAGTTTTTTCATTCTTTGTGTCTTTTATTAAAGTTTTTCAAATGTTATTAGCATGTAAGTAGTAACGTCCCAGAAAGTTTAATTGGAAAAGTCAAGTCATTACATATATATTGTCAAGTTGAATATAAAATTTGATATTTTTCCTAAAATTTAAATATTGAATATTAATTAAACAATACTGTTGATTGAGTAACAGTAAATTTCTAATGTCCACAAAATCTTTGACAATTAGGAGAAAGAGGAGCATTTTTCTTTATTTTTGTGGTTAAAATACCATTTTGGTTTGGAATCTATTCCATTTTAGTTCTTACACTTTCAAATGTCAAAATTTAGTCCTTATAGTTTTAATAAATCTCAAAATTAGTTCTTATTGTTAATCTGAAGTTAATTTTTATTGAATTTGGTATAATAATAATAATTTTCATTCAACAAAAGACACACATATGTTTTCTTATTTTAGAAAAATGTCAATATATTTTCAAATTTTATAAAGAGAAGACTAAGAGGGACTAAATTTAGACATTTGAAATACAAAGACTAAAATAGAACTAGTTTCAACAAACAAGACTAAAATGATATTTTAACATTTTTTTAACAAACCCTTAAAAAAATTATAGTGGCAGTAAGTGAAATATTTTCAACATTACTTTGATAACGGCTAAATTATAAAAAATACCCATAACTTTGCTCTTTGTTTAAGAAATACCAATATTATTTCAAAAGTGCAATATTACCCTTGACATTTCATAAATGTTTCAAAACTACTCTCAAAATAGAAAATATGTTAGAATGTTGGACAAAAAATTGATATGGTGGAACGCCGTTCTTTCGAACTTAATCTAGATAAGCGTTCCAGTCACCACTATGTCGACCTTCCATCTAACATTTGAATGAATTTTACTCCAATGATAATTTTGAAACATTTACAAAAGGTCAAAGATAATATTACAACTTTAAAGGTATTTTAGAACAAAGAACAAAATAAAAGGAACCCCCAATCTCCAATTACATTTGAAATAGAAAATACTTAGTGGCTGCACCCAAGTGTGGTGGAGCCCACTTTACAACCATAAGAAAAAAAAATTTGATATTTTATTTATTTAAAAAATTTGTGGTTATAAAGTAGGTTGCACAAGTGCAGTCCGTATTTTTCAATCTAACCTTTGATAACAAATATATGGAAGGGTAGGTAGTATTCGATGTGGTGAATCGAATCGAATCGAAGGAAGTTGAGGGTTTAAAAAGGAGATTTTAGAATGGAGGAGAAAAAGGAACGACAATGGTTTAAAAAGGAGATTTTAGAATGGAGGAGAAAAAGGAAAGACAATATTTATTGACATCAGCGATTGCAATCTGAAAGAGCGACAGGTGCCGATGAGAGGAGGCCAATGTTAGTCGTTGCTACATATGTAGTTGTATCAAAATAGGAGTCATGACCCGACCAAACGAAATCGCCTGTAATCCGCTCCACGTGGTATCAGAAGATCAGAAGCGCATTGCAGTTGCAGTGGTGTTGAATGATGATCCTCCCTCCCTCCTCCATAAAGCTAAAACAAAATCAGAAGCGCGCAATGGAGTGCGCTTCCATATTCCACCACGGCTACGGCACGCCTTCTTTCTCTCTAGTTTAGTCTTTGCCCTTTCCCTTTCTGTCGCTCTTTCTTACGGCAATGTTGCTCCTTCATTCCTTAACATTAGCCACCACCAGCGCCTTCTTCTTCAACAACAACAACCATTACCAGGTCCCTGTCGTGGAGGCCGATGATATTCCTTTTCCCACTGCATGGTGGTTTGTTTACGCTGGCCTCTCCTGTCTCCTCGTTTTGTTTGCCGGTATTATGTCTGGCCTCACCCTCGGCTTGATGTCCCTCAACCTCGTCGAGCTCGAAATCTTGCAACGCACCGGTACTTCCACCGAGAAAAAGCAAGCTGGTCCGCCATTTTCCTCTTTTCCTCACTCTCTCTCTCTCAATTCTTTCATAATTATGCTCTTCCTCGCTTTTCAGTGCTTTGCTTCCTTAATTTCATCACTGCCTTTGCCCTTTGCCCTATGCGCAGCTGCGATTATTCCCGTGCTGCACAAGCAGCACCAATTGCTAGTTACCCTTCTGCTTTGTAATGCTTGTGCCATGGAGGTATTCTATTCTGCACTCCTAAATTCTTTTCTAATTACAACTTTCTTTTTTTCTTCCATTCAATCCAGTGCCGTTGACTATTCATTTCTCTTTACTTGGTTCCGCTCTTTTTAGTTCAAAGCTATTGGAGTTATCAAATTCATGATAATTAAGCATCACTGCCTATTTTTTCCATTCTTCATCCATTTATTTATTTTCTTTTCTTGAAGGCTCTTCCTATATACCTCGATAAAATCTTCCATCCCTTTGTCGCGGTTTTGCTATCTGTAACCTTTGTTCTTGTCTTTGGCGAGGTAAAAGATTTTTCCAATTGACAATACCTTTCGTTCTACAACCAATCTATACCATTACTGCGTCTAATTTTCATTATTTAGTAGATTATTCCACAAGCAATATGCTCGAGATACGGACTTGCTGTTGGTGCAAATTTTGTATGGCTAGTGCGAATTTTGATGATCATCTGTTATCCAATTTCGTACCCTGTTGGAAAGGTAACATTTGAAGTTGAAGTAGGCAGAGAGCTGCTGCTACATTACTTTATTTCTCTTGTATTGAAAATTTACTCTTGTGCATGATTGCAAGTGGATGATACCGTGTTTCCTTATTCTACGGTACTCTGATCATATATTGATTCCAAAAATGTCATAACGCAAACAAGAAAGTGTAGATTTTGCTTTCATTAACCTTTTGTTATTTTTTCTCTAGTTCATTGTTTTCCCTCTAATTGAAGGGTCAATATTGATTTTTCTGTAAAATTCATGATTGGTGATTATATGATGATAATCATGATATCCCGAATTTGAGGAGTTACTGAATAGAATAAAGCCTTAAATCGGCTAGTTTGCCTCTTATCCGTGCTGCATTATTTGAGCTGAGCCCATGGATAATGAATTTTAACGACCTATGCTCGAATTAAAATATAAAGCATCAACTTTAAGTCTTTATTCATGTATTTTTTCTTTGGCTCCTAATGTAGACTTCACTTCTGCAGTGTGAAAAAGTTAACTTGGACCTTCTTCCATATTCTCTACCTTCTCTTTCAGTATATATCTCCTTAATTCTAACTTTTCAAAGAGAAAAGGAATAACTGTACAACTCTTTTTTGTCAATGAAAAGCGATATAAATTTTTTATACTACTTTCTACAGTTGTTTTACTGTAACTGTAAAGTCTGTAATTGTCTTCTTTTGCCTATCTTTTTTTATTAACAGTTTTTGAATCGATGTGATTGCATATTTGAGATCGAAGAGATGTACACTGGGTTATTTCACTTCAGTCCTGTGGTCTGTCTTATTACTTGCCAATATTCTGGTTCTAGGTCTTGGATGCGGTACTTGGTCACAATGATGCTCTGTTTAGGAGAGCTCAGTTGAAAGCCCTTGTTTCTATCCATGGAAAAGAGGTAACAAGAGTATAATATGCTAGCATTTGAATAATTGATGAGATATATTATGGGTTGGACAAAGAATAAAAAATGTGCTATAACATTGTGGAAGGATGCTAGATTTGATTAAGAGCAAAGTGACAGGGATTTGTTATGAAATGGTCCTTGAATTGCCTTTTCATTTAGGCTGGCAAGGGAGGTGAACTCACACATGATGAGACGACCATCATCAGTGGGGCATTGGACTTAACAGAAAAGGTATCTACTCTTATAAGATGAGCCTTCTAATCTTTGCACATATCGCAATTTATGCATCATCTTTATTTTATCATGCCACTTTGAATTAGGGAAACTCCTGCATTTTCTGATAGCACGTCTATAGAATCTTAATAAAGGGTTCTTCTAATTTAACAAGTATACATTTTTTTCCTTTGGTAAATTAGAATTTAAAGGATCTTTGCCTGCAAAATCTAATGGATTTGTGGATATTAGTTGCTTTTTATAACGTCACCCTCTGGTTGTGTCCCTGGTCATTATGTATATATTCATATGACCAATTTTTTCCTTGTATTTTTCAATATAAATTTGCAGCTAAATATATATGTTCCTCTTTAATATATTAACCATTTTCAATTTTGTTTTCTTCATTTAAAAAATTTTAATTTTATCCCTCATGTATTACTTTTTTTTAATCAAGTCCTTCTCTGTTAACACTAAAAGAAAGAAGATGTGGAAATTAAAGATGGTAATTCTTTTAATGAGATCTTCAGCTATTAGTCTCGGTCATAGATAACAGGTTTAACTCCTTTAATATTTTGAGGTAACTTTACGATTTACTTGGTTGTAAAGAAAATTCACAGATCAAATGACTGAACTTTCTGGAATTGCAGACTGCAGAGGCGGCTATGACACCAATAGAATCAACATTTTCCTTGGATGTGAATTCCAAATTGGACTGGTCAGTTTAACATCAAAATCATGTTTAATTTAATTTCTTGTTAAACCTTGCCTTTTCTGTTGATTTATATTAATAATGTCAAAGTCTGTACTGCTGATGGTTGCAAATATCTTTTCTGGCAGGTTTTCATTGTTTAAAAATTTGAGTTAGATGTAACTTTCGCAACATTAGGTTGAGTTATGCATTTGTACATCTTAATACATCTTGTACTTTTAATTATTTAATTCAAGTACATAATCCTTTTCCTTTTTTAGAGTTGTAGTTGAACATGAATATAGATTGCCAATTTGAGCATAACTCAACTGGTTTAGACATAATATCCTTGACAAGAGATCAGAGATTTGAATCTCCACTCCCATATGTTGTTGAACTCAAAAAAAACATGAATATAGGTCCATATTCTTCTTGAGTGTTAGTGATGAAAAATTTTAGTTATTGGCTTCCGGTAATAAACTTTTTTCTTTTGGGAGCTTGAACTTAATCTTATACAATGAGAGTTTCATGTATGTTGGTTGTTACTCTTCTTGCTTGTTCCTCTGTTTTTCCTGTACGAGGCAAAAAAAAAATTAGTTGGACCAAAATGGGCTATGTGAAAACAAATAAGATGAATTTTTCCTTGCACTTTTGCTGCTTATCTTCTGGAGATAACTTGCTCTTGGAATTGCCCATAAACTTCATTAACGAAGGTGCCGTTTGAATGTTTGATAATCTTTATGTTTTCTATTTTTGGTTTTTGCTTTTCATTTTTTAGAAACAGGGTTGTTGGATAACTATTTTTTTTTAAAAAGACATTTTTAAAATTGTAAGTAAATTTCAAAAACCAAAAAACAAAGTCGTTTTTAAATCGTAATTTTTGTTTTTCAAAATCTCATATTCTTACACTATTCTTTTACTTCCTCTAGCAAATTTCTCTCTAAAAAACTCTTATTTTCTCTCTAAAATTTCATCTCTCACTTTTCTCTCTCTAAAATTTTAATATTTTTCTCAAACTTTTCCCTCTCTAGCATGTCTATCTCTACAATTCCTCATTTTATAACTTTTCTTTTTCTCGCTCTAATTTATTTTTTTCTCTAACATATATCTCTAAATTTTCTCTCATGATAATTTTTCTCCCTCTTTCTAATTTATCTTTGTTTTTCTAACGTGTCTTTTGCTCTCTCACTTTACTCTCTCTAAAATCTCATTTTCTCTCTAACATTTCTTTCTCTCTCTAACATTCTTTTTTTCTCTATAGCTTTTCTTTCTATTTCTCTATTTAATATTCTCTCTAACATATCTTTCTTTCTTTTAACTTTTCTCTCTTAAATCTTTTTCTCTATCTCTCTACAATTACTCTCTAAAAACTTTATCTCTCCCACTCTTAGCTTTTACTTCCCTGCCTCCACATATTTTTCTCTCTTTGAAAAACAGAAAACAAAATGTAGTTGCATGGTTTTTAAGCAAAAGACAAAAGACAAACAAAAAACAGAAAAACCAAAAACCCAAAACAGAAAGGGTTATCAACCTGGGCCCAAGTAATTGCAACTGATTTTTACCCTATTTCTTGTACAGGGAAGCAATTGGAAAAATCCTTGCACGAGGTCATAGTCGGGTCCCAGTCTATTCTGGAAACCCAAAGAATATAATTGGCCTACTATTGGTATCAATTGAATTCTTAGCAACTTTATTATGCCTTCTAATTTTCAACCTCCATCTGATTTTTGTATGTTTCTTTTCAAATGCAACGGCAAGCTCTCAAGAGTAGGAAATAACATTGTTCATTTTTTAAAAAAAGAAATTCGAATTTTCTTGTGATTGGTGTTTCCCTCTGATTGTTGAGCCTTCTCTATATTTTTGAATTAGTATTAGTGTTAAATTACCAATCAACCCAAAAACTTAAACTGATGGGTTATGGTAAATTTAGTTATATACATTTTAACACTCCCTCTCACTTGTCGGCTTGGAAATTTTTGAAAGGCTCAACTAGTAGAAATCAATATTAATTGGGGAGGAAACGACTTTACAAGGGTTCGAAAACATGACCTTCTACTCTGATACCATGTTAAATCACCAATCAACCCAAAACTTAAACTGATGGGTTATGGTAAATTTAATAATATATCAACACTTTAACAATTAGTTTAAGTTTTTTTTTTTCCTTTTTCTTTCCTGGATGCAGGTGAAAAGTCTACTGACAGTAAGAGCAGAAACGGAAACTCCAGTCAGTGCTGTTTCTATACGGAGAATTCCTAGGTATTGAATGTTCTTCCCTTACATCCAATTATAAATGATTTCACCTCTTAGTCTTAACATGTTATGCAGGGTTCCTTCTGATATGCCTTTATATGATATCCTAAATGAATTCCAAAAGGGAAGCAGTCATATGGCGGCTGTAGTCAAGGTCAAGGAGAAGAATAAGAACTCTGTGCCTATCAGTGGTGGAGAGAAATATGAGGAAGAAAAATTTACCTCTGGGAAATCTCCGCTTGCCACTCCCTTGCTCACAAAACATGACAATGATTTGGAAAGTGTTGATGTTGACATTGAAAAAGCTCCAAGGAATACTGGACACAGACAAACCATGCGGCAGAATGTGGCTGCAACAAATGGAGTGTGCAATTTGTTTGAAGATATTGAAGATGGGGAAATTATTGGCATAATCACTTTAGAGGATGTTTTTGAGGAACTTCTGCAAGTGAGCACAACTTCCACAACTTATAGTAGAAAATATTTATTAATTCGGGCTATCATGGCCAAGTAGGATTTGGGAGCTGAACTATCAACTTAAATTGTTACTCCTGGTGAACCAATCTTTTTATGCAAATAAAATTCATCTATGGTTTATCTTTTCTATATTTCTTCATCAAAATGCACGTACCTATGTTTAAACTTGTATTGTAAAAATAGGTACTTGGTTTCCACTGACTTGCCCCATAATGCAGGAGGAAATTGTAGATGAGACAGACGTATATGTGGATGTCCACAAAAGGTAACCTTTTTTTTCTTTATCATCAGGCTAATTTACCTGATTGCGTGCTTGAATGTAGAACGTTTCTCACATTTGTAGGATACGTGTGGCTGCGGCTGCAGCTGTGGCTGCTTCATCTGTGGCACGAGCTCCATCAGCCCGTAGGTTGCCACTTGACAGGTCAAAAGTCCACCGTAAGTTAAATTTTTTGTCCAATTCTCAAGTTGCTGAGTACTTACTTCTATCAAGCTATTAGCAGCATTTCTAAAAACTAAAATTGGTCCTACATTAAAATATTTTTTTCTCAGGTTGTTCTACTCTATTTTATGTCTTTTTGGCCAATTATTATCCATTATGGCTTAGTTAAATTTCATAAGATTTAGAAAAGTGGACTCCCAAGGTGTTATTGCCATATCAAGAATGAAGGTAATGGGAACTGCTTTGTTATGACGTGTTTGGTAGTGTTTGGTAATGATTTCGTTTTGTTTTTTATTTGTCATTTTCATTCTTCGATAAACGGGTATGTTTAGTAACACTGTTTATATTTTCTCATTTCCATGAAAACTTTCCAAAATCAAAGTTTTGTTTCTCCTTCCAAACTAATAAGATGTAGGGGAAGATAGCAAAAATATTACCCAACGGGCCTTTATATGCACTACTTGTTGACCAATAAATATGTCTCTAATAGATTATATGTAAATTATATAATTTGTAATTCACAGGGAGTTCAAAGTAGGGAGGTCAAGATCCAGGAAGGCTGCGGGAGATGATAGATTCAATGAGATTTTAAGGAATCGCACTGGTACTTCTACCGAGTAATAAAAGATGGAACAACAAAGTTTCAAATGGAATTCTATTACGTGCTTCACCAAGCTTAAACTCTCCAGCTTCTGTAGTATCAATTAGAAGATTTTTAATTTTAGCTATAGAATAAAAAATCATCCTAAGAAAGCTCCAGTTAAATGTTTAAAGCTCGCCATTACTTCAAGCAAAATAATAACGAGAATAGTATGAAATTTTCCCATTGTTGTACACAGTAGAGGATAATAATAGCTGCTAGTGTAAAGAACGAGAGCAATGTAGTAAGTTTGACTCACTAGCTTTTGTTTTGCATCTTCAATGGGTTGGGGGGAGAATTACCCAAATCCCAAGTGGTAAAGATTGGTGACAGTAAATCTCTCGACCCGCTGCTTCTGGATAGTCGCATGTATTTGGCAGTTGGAGTTCTGACATGGTGCAAGTAATCAATTCGAGTTGAATTCTTTCCTGTGCACATTATTTATTGCATCATTTAAAAAAAATATGTTTATATAATTTAATATACGACATCAGTCGGATTTGAGGATATCGATTTTCTTTTAACCCTTTAATGGGAGGTGATAAATAGCTACAATCGCTGTCTGGCGTTGATCGTACTTGGGAATTCGTTTAACCTTGTTATGCATCCCAATGAAACTATGCATCTGCACATATCGTTCTAATGGGGATTACCGTCGGCCCTTGTTTCCACATAATCTAAACCTCGACTGGTGGTGCTACCCTACAGCATCCCAAATTTTACTCCACCGGATGAAGAAAGGAGGTATTTTTATGACCCAATTTGTCACTCTAATTCTCCACCTTAAATTTTTTTTTTTTTTTGCTGTTGCATCAATGCCTTGATTCAAGTATTATAGAGGGTTTAGACAAGCTGGAAAAGGAACACTGCACATAAAGTTCTTTTACCCGGTGAGTTAGATTTATATTACGTATTATTACATTTATGTTGATCTTTATTAAGAGAAAGTTGAATGACATCTCCAGTCCATTAGACATTGTGGTTGTCTATTAAGATCGGAATATAGGATGGTTGCCGTGGGAGAAAGAGGTGGCATGTTCATTAAGTACTAAATCAGAGAGTAAATAAACAGGGATGATCATGCCACAGTGTTAGATGATGCATGGGATGGAGTTGTGAAAAGCTTGGATTTGGTTGGTGATAGAACACAACAAACTGCGGAGTATGATTTACTAAATACTTAAGAAGGATACGTCCTAAATCAGACTTTCGAGAGGTTTGGACTCTCTATAGCATACCAAAACCAGACAAAAACTGATCCTGTAAACTACCCCACTACTCCCCAATTACATAAAAGTAGTCATTCACGGCAACCCACGAACTGGAGGCCTATCAGGTGGTTCCTGGAGATTGAGCGTTATTAAGAACAGAACACCTAGCTTTTTCTATTTCCATTTAATTTCATAAACTATAAATCCATTGATTATTTTTGTTTACAAAAGACATGGGACATTTCTTGAACATGGGGTAGAACTTTTGGGACTTTTTTTATTCTACCTGTTGGGTACATCCAATTGGGTCAATGAGGGATAACTCCAAAGACTAAAGAGATGGACCTATGGAGTAAGTTTTATAGAGTGCATTCGCAGGATGAGTTGTATAGTAATAGATTAGACTATCTTCTATCAGTTTAGTGTTCTTTATGTCAATTCAAGTGCTAAGTATATCGATTCTTGTTGCTGTCTACTCTTGTATCACATAAACAACAACAAAATATCATGGATGCATGGAGGAAAGTGTAAGGTATCCAATGTTTTTTGTATTGAGAACAGAAAAGAAAACTTACCCTAAGGCAATACAAAAACACCAACCGTTATAAAGAGGATTGGGAAACTCTCCTCCTTTGCTACCTTGAGCTAACTCACCAAAAACGTAAAATGAAAAGACAAACAACAAGAGAATGATAAAGCCCTCACTCCCAAGCTAACCGTGGACTCCTCCAAAAAGAAGTCACTCCCCTCCCTCCTGCAATTCTAACTAATTGACTGTGATTTTCCCTTCTTGCCCCTACGTTGATATTGAGCCTTGATTGGAGGCCTAACATCACTTCCCTAGTACCAAGAAACCTTGTCCTCAAGGTTGAAATTTGGAAATTGTTTCCTCATATTGTTACTGCTTCCCATATTGCTTCATGTGCTGGCAAGCCTTTCCAACTAATTAAGGCCTTTGCCTCCCCTGTTTCATCATTTTCACGATAAACAAACACTTCAATGGTTTCCGCAACCCATTCATAATCATATGTTAGCATCGGTGCACTATCTTGTACTTCTTGATGATAACCCACATCCAATTTAAGTTGAGGCACATGAAAGACAGGGTGAATAGTTGTCGTTGTGGGCAATTGTAGTCTGTAAGCTACTGGACTTATTCTTTCTTCCACGCGATAAGGACCAAAATATTTGGGGGATAGTTTTTCATTCCTTTTCTTTGCTAGAGAGGTCTGACGATAAGGCCTCAACTTAAGGAATACCATGTCCCCTATATCTAGGACAATCTCTCTTCTTTTCCTATCCACGAATTTTTTCATTTTATCCCTGGCCAAACACAAATGGTTCTTCAAAGCATCTAAAGCAACATCCCTACTTATCAGTTGCTGTTCTAAAGTCTCATTTGAGGTTTTCACAGCTCTATAGGACAATAGAGGAGGTGGAAGACGACCATATACTGCTTGAAAAGGGGTAACCCCAATAGAGCTATGATAGGTAGTATTATACCAATACTCTGCCCAACTTAACCATGTAGTCCACCCTTTTGGTTTTTCACTACAAAAACACTGGAGATAAGTCTCCACGCATTTATTAACAATCTCCGTTTGACCGTCAGATTGCGGGTGATAGGCCAAACTTCGACATAATTTGGTCCCTTGGATTCTAAACAATTCATTCCAGAAATGACTTAAAAAGACCTCGTCACGATCAGATACAATTGAATGGGGATAGCCATGTAAGCGAACAATCTCTCAAATGGAGCTATCAGCCACGGTCTTTGCTGTGAAAGGGTGTTTTAGTGCTACAAAGTGGGCCATTTTACTTGGTCTATCAACAACAACCATTATCACATCATAACCTGCTAAGTGCAACAACCCTTCTATGAAATCCATTGATAAGTCTTCCCAAATCCTCTTAGGTATTTCCAATGGCATAAGAAGACCTACAGGGTGACAACCAAAGTTTTATTCTTTTGGCAAATTACACAATTGGCCACGTATGATTTCGTATCAGCTTTCATTCCTTCCCAGTATAGTTCTCCTGTCAATCATTTATGTGTATGCAAAATCCAGAATGCCCTCCCATAACCAAATCATGATACATGTGAAGAATGGCTGGAATTAACTTAAAGGATTAAGATAACCCTAACCTTCGTTAATACTTTAGAGTCCATTGCACAAACGTAAACTTAGCAACACTATCTTCATCTTCCTTTAACTTCTCAATGATGCTTTTCAACTTCGGGTCATTGGCAACCTCGTCCCGAATAATGTCAACATCTAGAATGAAAGGAACTGACATTTGTGCCAATTGACATTCGGGGCGGTATTGCATTTCAAAATCATAACCAAGTAACTTAGCTACCCATTTTTGATATTGGGGTTGAATTACCCCTTGATCTAATAAGTATTTTAAAGCCCTTTGATCTATTTTGATGATGAACTTCTGCCCCAATAGATAAGGACGCCATCGTTGGACAGCAAAAACCATTGCCATCAATTCTCTCTCATAAACAGATCGTGCTTGAGCTTTGGCCAATAATGTGTGAGTGTAATAAGCAATTGGCCGTTGGTAATGTGAGGGTTAGGAACAAGGCCCTCTTGGCTAAATGGCTTTGGCGATTCTATCATGAAACTGATACTCTTTGGCATAAGGTCATTACAAGCAAGTATGACCCTCACCCCATTGAATGGACTATTGGTGGGGCTTTAGGCACTTCCAGAAACACGTGGAAAGAAATTTCGTATGAATTGCCTATTCTTTCTCAGTTTGTTCATTGTGAGGTGGTTGATGGGAGGGATACTTATTTCTAGGAGGATAAGTGGCTAGGGGACAGACCCCTTTGCTCTTTGTTTCCTCGTTTATATCGTTTGTCTAGTTTGAAAAATCAGTTAGTGGCTTCGATCATTTTTTCTTCTCTTGGAGCTCCGACGACTCCTTTCTTCAGCCTTTATCGTGTGTTAACCAGCAAGGAATCTATGGATGTAATTGCTTTGTTATCCCTCATTAGTGAGTTCCGGTTTCATCCCATTAGGGGGATGTTTGCCTTTGGAGTCCTTGTCAGTCCAAAGGCTTTTCTTGCCGCTCCTTTTTTCATTGTTTGGTTAGCCCCACCTCTTCGAGTGATTCTGTCTTCTCCTCTTTATGGAAGGTAAAGGTTTCGAAGAAGGTTAAGTTCTTTGTGTGGTAGGTCTGGCAAGGATTAACACCTTGGATCGGATTTTGGCCTGAGGTTCTCCTTTGGTCAAGCCTTTTTGTTGTATTTTGTGCAGGAAGGCGGCCAAGGACCTGGACCATATTCTTTGGGACTGTGATTTTGCTCGTGCTGTTTGGAGCTACTTCTTTGGGGATTTGACCTTTCTTTTGTCAGGCCTCAGGATTGTAGAGAATTGTTTGTGGAGCTTCTTCTATTCTCGCCTTTCCTTGAGAAAGGGTTGTTTTTGTGGCAGGCTAGGGTTTGTGTTGTTCTGTGGATTTTGTGGGGGGAAAGAAATAATAGAATCTTTAGAGGGCAGGAAAGATCTGTTAGGGACATGTGGCCCTTGTTAGATTTTATGTTTCTCTTTGGGCTTCAGTGTTGAAGCTTTTTTGTAATTACTCGTTAGGTATTATCTATCTTGCTTGATTGGAGCCCCTTTTTCTAGTGTGGCTCTCCCTTTTTTGTGGGCTTTCTTTTTGTATGCCCGTGTATTCTTTCATTTGTTTTCAATGAAAGTTCGGTTTTTCATTAGAAAAAAAAAAAGAAGAAGCAATTGGTCGTTGTCTTTGAACTAGAACAACTCCCAACCTTGTACCCAAAGCATCAGTTTCAATAATAAATGGGCATTTGAAATCAGGTAGAGCTAGAACTGGAAGAGTTACCATTGCTTTCTTCAAGGTTTCAAATGCTGCAGTTGCAGCCTCATCCCATTCGAAAGGGCCTTTCTTCAACAATCGTGTTAGGGGGGCTGCTATAGTTTCATAATTTTGGACAAACCGTTGATAATATCCAGTCAAGCCGAGGAAACCTCAAAGATCTTTGATAGATTGAGGCCTTGGCCATTCCCACATAGCTCTCACTTTCTTTGAATCAGCTTCTACGCCATGTTTAGAAATCCAATGGCCTACGTATTCAATCCGAGTTCTTGCAAACTGACATTTCTTGTTATTGGCTATAGTTGATTCTCCAGCAACACCTCAAACACTACAGATAAATGTCGTAAATGGTCATCATAACATTGACTATAAATCAAAATGTCGTCAAAGCATACCAAGATGAACTTATGTAGGAAGGGTATGAAAATTTGGTTCATCAATGCTTGGAATGTTGAAGGAGCATTCATAAACCCAAATGGCATCACAAGAAATTCGTAATGGCCTTCATGAGTTTGGAAAGCCGTCTTCTCTATATCTTTTTCATGTACTCTAATTTGATGGTACCCAGACTTCAGATCGATCTTTGAATATACCTTCGAACCATGAAGTTCATCCAACAATTTCTCTACAACAAATAGGAAATTTATCGGGGATAGTTACATTATTCAATGACCTGTAATCCACGCAGAACCTCCATCCCTCATCCTTCTTTTTGACCAATATGGCTGGGTTGGAGAAAGGACTATAACTAGGTCGGATTATACTTGCCAACAACATTTCTTCCACTAACCACTCAATTTCTCCCTTATGCACTTGTGCATACCGATATGGTCTAACATTGACTGGGTTAGTACCATTTTTTAGGTGTATGTGATGGCCAATTTCCCTCTTAGGAGGCAATGTTTCAGGCTACTGAAAAATATCTCTATATTCTTCTATTAACTCCACTATAGGAGGGAGCAGATGACTCGTCTTCAATGAACTCTCTAAAGTCGTAGAATTCGACACAATTTTTAGGGAAATTCGACCAAAAATCCTTGGTCATTTGTCTCCCATGCTTTCATCATCTTCTTTAAAGATACTCGGGACTTAGTCAAACTCGGGTTCCCTTTTAGAACAATCAGTTCCTCTCCCATTTCAATCTTAATTGTCAATGTTGGCCAATGCACACTTGTCTCACCCAACATATGCAACCATTGCATTCTAAGGACCACATCTATCCCTCCCAACTCAAGAGGTAGAAAATTTTCAACCACTGTTAGTTTTCCAAAATTCACCACCACTCCTTTACACACACCCTTCCCTTTCACGGCCACCCCGCTACCCATAATTGTTATAATATATATATATATATATATATATATATATATATATATATATAATTATGTATATTTGTCCTTTATTGTAATTGTACATTCTCTAGTTTAGGGTTTTCTTGTGTACCTATATATATTGGTGACTCTCTAATAAAAAATACATCGAGTATTTCTCCAATATTGAGAACATGGTATCAGAGTCCTTAGGGTTTAGAATTTTCGTTTGGTAATTAGGGTTTTTTTTCTCTTCCAAGTGAGGATAGGGTTTGAAGTTTGGGTCATCACTTTAGGGTGGCCGTTTGTTAACACAACCTACCTCACAAGGAGCGCCGTCGTCTGTAGTGCTGGAGTGTCGTCGTCGTTCGCCGGAAGGAGCCGCGTGTGAGCTACACTCGCCGCCAGAAGATTCTGTGTCCGACGCCACGCGCCGGTGCGTGAGAGCGCGTGGGATCTCTGATCACGTTTCCGCAGCCTGGGTTTGTCTCAGCTTGACGTTTTCGGTCGTTCTGTGCCTTAAGATTCCACAATACCTCCTTAGTTTGTCTCGGATTTTGCAGTTTGTGTGAGACTAAACTGTTTTTTCTCCTATTGATCAGATCTGTCTTTGTTTCTCTTAGGGTTTATCTGCTGTTTTTTTTGTTGTTAACTAATGGCTGAGATGAAACCCGTGGTAGTATCTAATTTGGTTCCCCTTTCGTCCAAGATAACGGAGCATAAGTTAAATGGCTCTAATTATTATGATTGGAGTCGGACGATTCGGTTTTATCTCCGAAGCACTGAGATGAATGATCATATTGATGAGGATCCGTTTGAGGATGACACACAGAAGACTTGGCTTCGCAATGACGCTCAAATCAAGAATTCAATTGAGAGTGAAGTAGTTGGCTTGGTAAATCATTGTGATTTTGTAAAGGAACTATTTGACTTTTTAGAATTCTTATACTCAGGAAAAGAGCAAGTCAATAGAATGTATGAAGTTTGCACGACCTTCTTTCAAGCGAAACAAAAGGACCAATTTGTTATGAACTACTTTATGCAAGTTAAGAAGATGTCTCTGTCACGAGTACTTTCAGCGTTTCTAAGATATGAAATTATGTGTAGCCCCACAATCTACCAACACAATTACTGCCACCCCGCTACCCATAAAAATTCCGTAATTAGCCGTCTCTGTCATGGGTAATTTCAGCGTTTCGAAGATATGAAATTATGTGTAGCCCCACAATCTACCAACACAATTACTGCCACCCCGCTACCCATAAAAAGTCCGTAATTAGCCGTCTCTGTCATGGGTAATTTCAGCGTTTCGAAGATATGAAATTATGTGTAGCCCCACAATCTACCAACACAATTACTTCTCGATCTTCCATGGATCCCTTCAACTTGATAGTCCCTTGGTTCGTCATTCCGATCATTGAATTCAGGGATAAATGAGCTGCATTTCCCTCCTCTTCGTCGGCTATTTTTTGCTCATTCTCAATCATCTTCGTGCCTTCTTCCATGATTTTAGATTCCACTCTGTTAACATGAACGACCATAGCCCGTAGCTCCTTAGCTTTGCATTTATAGCCGGCCATATATTGTTCTTCACAATGAAAACACAACCCTTTTCCTTTCGACTCTAGAATTCAGCATCAGATAATCGTCTCACAGGTCCTCTACGTGGCGCTGCGCTTGAATGCCCCAATAGCGTAATCGTACGAGTGGGCATTATTTCTAGTGGCCGTGTGTTCATTCCCCCACCAATATTTGCTCTGGGGTTATGGGCTCCTCGTGGGCCATTTGGGCCACCCTTAAGCTCTTCCAAACGGGTTGTCTCCATCATGTCGTCAAGGCACACTGGTCTCTAGTACTGTACTTCTGCTTTAATCATTGGTTTTAAGCCATTCATGAAAGTATGCTCAATTACCTCCTTCGACAACTGCGGCAATGGTGCCATCAGAAGCTCAAACTCGTTACAATATTCCGTCACTGATCTCTCTTGCTTGATTGCTAAGAATTGGCCCAGCACACTACTGCCTTTCTTGGCCTTCCAAAATCGAGCTAGCAGTTGCAACTTCAAATCCTCCCAACTAAAAAACGGCTCACATTTTTCTTTGTCTTGGTACCAATTCAGTGCTACTCCCTCGAAACTTATCATTGCAACAGTTAATTTCACAGATTCAGTGAGTTTGTGGATTCAATGATGTTAGGCCTCCAATCAAGGCCCAATATCAACGTAGGGGCAAGAAGGAAAAATTGCAGTCAGTTAGTAAGAATTGCAGGAGGGGGGGGGGGGGAGTGACTTCTTTTTTAGGGGTCCTCAGTTAGCTTGGGAGTGAGGATATCATTCTCTTTTCGTTTTCAGTTGCTCATATCTCTGAGGTCACTCCTAATTCCCTTGTTTCCTTCAACTTGCAACTAGAAGTATCGCCCATTCTGGTGATCGTCATTCGGTTCTCATCGCAGCTAGTTCGGTTAACACTAAGGTCATTGTTTTATTCAATGAAGCGATACCTTCTTCCATGGATGAAATCCATAGTACCTTCAAGCTCAACTCGCATCGATTGTCTCTCCCGATCGACAATTTCCATACCTTAACCTTTTTTGTATTGAGAACAGAGAAGAAAGCTTGCCCTAAGGCAATACAAAAACACCAACCGATATAGAGAGGGTTGGGAAACTCTCCTCCTCTGCTACCTTGAGCTAACTCACCAAAGACGTAAAAAGAAAAGACAAACGAAAAGAGAATGATAAAGCCCTCACTCCCAAGCTAACCGAGGACCCCCAAAAAGAAGTCATTCCCCTCCCTCTTGCAATTCTAACTAACTGACTGCGATTTTCCCTTCTTGCCCCTACGTTGATATTAGGCCTTGATTGGAGGCCTAACAGAAAGATATACTAATCAGTGTTACATAAGGTTGAAAATTGTCAATATGGATGTTATATCGAACATAGTGTTGATATCTTCATCCATGCTCACAATCATGTTTGCTCGTTTTAATTAGATGGTCTTTCTCTTTCTCACACATGCTGTGGTTGAGATGGTCTGGTGAAATTGTCTTTTTCTGCTCTGTCAACTGTATTAATATCCTAATCCATCAGTATAAAGTTATGGACAATCTTCGAGGACTTGGACTAGATTAATGACTCAGAAGAATTATGAAGGCCCACAAAGTCTGGGCAATATTGGTTGGGAAAAGAAAACATTGACTAAGTTTACATGTTGGAAACAGCTCTTTTCCTGAGAACATAGTCCACCTATCTTCTTCCAGAAACTAATAGGAAGACTTTGTAAACTTCTGGAAATTGCTCGAGTGGAGTGGACTTCTCAAAAAGTGGAGTACTTGGGAAGTTTTTTTTTTTAATAATCATTTAACCACTGTGAATGCAGGAGAAAATTGCTCCTTTTTAGCAAACTAGAGGAGGGAAATTGGTACATCTCCTACAGTATGGATGGCACCTCAAAAGCTATTCAATTTGGTACGGATTGAAGTTAGTGTGTGGTGATTTTGTAGCCAAGTCGCCACTTAGAATTAAAGGTTCTGAAGTAATCCAATGACTTGGCTCTCAAACTTCTTGATGTGACAACCTATGATTGAATTAGATTTGCGCTTGAAGGGGACCTTATTCACAAGATTCCAGCTCGAACTAGGCAAAGCAGGAGTTCGGGCATTTTTATATTCCATCAAGAGAAAGGAGGAAGACTGGTAAGAAGGCTGGGAGAGCGAACCTAACTTAGCTATATAGGGAATGCTATGTTTAAATGAAAGAACATCAATACAGCCACCCTTTTAATGGCCAAATCGTGATTATAATTTTATGTTGTTTGTGGTTATGGATCCCCACAAGAATGGGAAGGAGAGAACAGAAGGATTAACAGCAGAATTAAAGAGATGACGTATTGAACTTGATCTCTGTTTCTATGGAAGAAGTATTTAACATAGTATTTCGCTCAGTGAAGTAAAAGAACAATTCTCTGCAATCCTACTTTCTTCTACCTAATTACCAAAATGACACGATTCTATCCTTCACTGTACATGATGTCATTTGTTCTCATCTACTACTCGAACACATTCCATACTTCAACTTTGTATACTATAGTTAGTGTAAGAGAGTGTGGAGTCCCAGAGACAATTTGACTTCTCTTCGATCTCTACCTTTAGCTTTTGATGAGTAGTTAGTCATGCCAGCAAAGAAGCATCACAGCACATCTCCAGATGATATAAAGTCTTGCCCTCTGCTCTCTGATTTGCTTTGAACATTGCTGCCATGACCAAATCTTTGAACTCCTCATTGTGAATGAAAGAAGAAGAAGAAGAAGAAGAAGAGAGCAACTGAATCTATGATTAGTGTTTGTGGCCTGAAGATGGGCTAAGAGGGTAGTGATTATATAGAAAGAGAATTATGAAGCTACGTGAGAAACAACATGTGGTGGGAGACAGATGTTGGCCCATGATTGGTCTACTGTCTTAGAGAGATGATAAACAGACTTATTCCCCTTGTCTCCTTGCTAAGCCCACCTGATATAGACTCCTCATCTGTTTCTTCCACTGTAGGACAAAGCTTGTCTAACTTATTCACATGTACTGTTTCATAAATTCCACAGTCCATCATATATATAATTGAGCATACAAATTAAGCCAAAAGGTGGGAGAAAATATCAATTGGTTAATATCAGATCAGAAGCAATTATGGTGAACATAAGCCAGTCGGTCCAACTCTTCTTTGGATGGTATGGAATTGGTACGTCCCAAGAAAGTAAGAAGAGTGGGATTATTTATATTTCAAACAGTTTATTGAGTTGGTCAACTAACAAATTTTGAAAATTGAAAAAAAAAAAGATTTCATTTAATATATGCTTCTACAAGATCGAAAATAAAACAAATAAATTAGCAGTAAAGAATCTTTTTTTTTTCTTCTAAGAATAGAAAACTACAAAAAAGAGTATGATCAAATAGAGATTTAATTAACATGACGTTATTATATGAGAATTGGAATTCCTTGCAACGATAATTTATTACACTATTATCTTATTATGGGATTGTTGTATTTTCTCTTATAGAGATTAAAATGGGGTCAGTATTGCATATTTTCCACTGTCCATCCCATATATTTACAACTCGTGACATGCATGGAGAATGTCTGATGGTAAAACAATGATTGGGTTTCAAATTTAAAGCCTCCTGAAGTTCATAGCCTCATACTTTTTAAGTTTAAGATGAGGAATATTTAGTTGGGTGATATCATGCATGGATGAACTCAACTCTCAAGGATTATGCATGTTTAATATTCGATAACTTTGGGCCATGTTGAAAAACTTTTGTTTTGTTTTTTTCCTCCAAAAAAGCTTCGTCATAAAATAATTAACTAATAGACTCTCAAGAGCTGTCAAGTCTTTGTACATGGAATGGAATCTTCAGCTGGTAATGATGATTTGGTCAACGCTTAACTTCCATTCAAATAATAATTTGTTTTTTCGTTTATGTAATTAAAAGACAAAAAGAATGCAAAAGAGAGCTTTTATTAAGCTCAAAAAATGGAAGGCCATCGAATCAAGGCAAGCCTCCACAGCTTCAACAAAATCTTGGCGCATAAGAAGCTTAACTATTGAGTAGAAATGAGGCAAAGGATTAGTCACAAAACGGAACGCCGTTGAAGGAGGGCAGCAAGCACAGCATTGGAAAAAGAAAAGTGAAAGGCAAGCAAGCAGAAGCATTCAATTATTGTAGATTTGGAAGAAGTAGAAGAGAATAACCCACGGATAAGTATGAAGCCCACTTCTAGTTGTTCTACTTCTAATTAATGTTGTCCGACATGCCGTCCACCTATCATTGCCATCCGTGACAGAAAAGAAAACCACTCCTCAAAGTTCAAACCTTTCACTTTCCTCTGCCTCTTCGTTTCGTTTGTGCTCTTCTAATTTCCTGCACAGACCTTCATCCTTTTCTCATGTTCGACATGTCGGCCCACCCCCAACCTTTTGATGGGCCCGCCCCACGTGAGAGTACTGCGTGCATCTCGTGGGGTTGCCGTGAGTGCATGCATCGCAAAACTCATGTAGTCTTATCTCTTGCTTTTCTTACAATTTTTTTTTCTTCCCTGAGGGATAAGGTGTTTGAGGCTAATCTAATTGGATACATCTTTGCCCCACCTTGTATGTTTTCAAGAGTTCAAAGGCTCTCGATGTGATTAAGTCCCTTCAACTCTTTCAAAGTCCCTATTGCCCGTTTTTATAATGGAATTTGCAACTTCAAATCATTTTTCTTTTTGGTTAAGTGACAGAAAATAGCACAACTTGGGTGTGGCCCGATGCAGCGTTGTGCAACCCACTTTACAAACACAAGAAAAAAAAATGGTTGCACCCAAGTATTTTCCGACCGAAAATGGGTGTATAGATGCAAAATCAACCATAAAAAGTATCTTGTCAAACACAAATATGTTACATAACTTCATTGTTGAACTTTCAATTATGGTTAAAAGCATCCCAAATCAAAAATGCAGTTCTTATCAACAAGTCACTATGATCGTGTTTTTCTTCTTATTGTGTAAGTATAATTAGAATGATTTGAAAAAAAAAAAAAAAAACCTTCGTATAATATGAATTTAATATTGTCCAAATTTATATCTTCTAGAAAACATATCTCCAAATAACCCACTCTCATTAATTGTCACATGTCTCCTATTTATCAATTTAAACTCCTTAGCCGAAAGAAAAAAGAAAAGGGGTGGAAGAGGAAAGAAAAAAGGTTAGATGCTTGGGAAAGACTATCGTTTGTTATGATAAAGTAAGACAAAATATAGGAGAATACTCTCTTGCATTCTATAGTTACACACATATATGTACCTATATCTAACTATAAATGCTCTAAACTAATAATAGTGGACCAATAATATAATAATATTGTCATATATATATATATACATACACACACACATATGCACACACATATATATGTACATGTATCTAACTATAGAAGCTCTAAACTAATAATAGTGGACCCATAATCTAATAATATTGCTATATATATATACCTAGCTATATATGTACATATGATGTTGGCCAACTTTTGGAGGTTTGTTGATCCATCAATAGCGTCCTCTTGGGTTGGATGGTGAGGAAAAATGAACACTCCAAAGTAGTGTTCCAAACTTCAAATACTCAGTACTGTTCACAAATTCCTAACAACTCACAAAATTCTAAAAGCTGTAATACCATGTTACAATAATGTGAGACAAAAGCATGAGAGAGTACTTTAATTACTTGCATTCTATACACTATATAAGCATACATGAAAGTTCTAAATTAATAATACTCACAGCTCTAAAACAACTATCACAACAAAGAAGATGAGCCGTTGATTTTAAGAATTTACATCTGACTCCTTAACAGCTTTGCTCTGTTTATGATAGACCCCCGTAGTGAAGGTGTATATATAAGAGAAAGTGTGTGAGACAAACATGTGAGTGGGGCAATGGTAAGTAGTTATTGTTGGGAGGTACATAATGTATAATGGGAGAAAAGGTCTAGGTATATATGGAGTGAGCAAATTACGGCTATTATATTATTTCATACTGGTCAAATATTCTTTCACTGCTTCTTCTTATTCTCACGAGTCCGTGTCTGAGTCTTTGTATTTTGATCTTTCTCCTTTTATGCTTTTCTTATTCAAAAATACCAAAAATATTTCTACTTCAGGGTCTCACAACAAGCTAGTGCTTCTACTAGCTTTGGTATGTTTTGTAGATTCTAGGAAGATGGGCCCGAAGAAATGGGAGAATTTCTATGTACCTTGAGAGACCACCTGAGTCTAGTCTAGCTAAAGACGTTAAAGAAAGCGCTTCTTGGGAGGTAACCCAAGCTTTTTCTTTCCCTCATTTACTTTTATTGTTTGTCTTTATTTCCTAGTTTAGGTTGTTTTGAAAAAAGGGTGCCTAGTTAATCTCGTTCCCGTTTTGCAGGACCTTGATTGTATGGAGTAATCTCCTAGCCAATTTAAGGAACTCCCATGGAACAATATCTCATATTATCAGTCCAATATTATTCACTCATTCTATCCTTGTACTTATTTATTCTATTGATTATGTTACATTGAGGGCAACGTAAACTTTAAGTTTGGGGGTGGGTAGTACTTTGAGTCCTAAAATTCTGAGCAAATTTTTTTTCGATCTTAAGCATGCTTGAAATGATTTGTAATGTATGATGATTGATTAGGACAACCTAGAAAGTAATCTAAGAGAATTTTTTGCAATAGAATAAATTCTGAAGCATGTCCTGAATCGAGTATATTTAAATTTTATCTATAATTTCCTTGCAACACATGAGTACATAACTGACTTTCTATTGTGTTTGAATACTAGGATGCTTTTGTTGAGTCTAGAGGATGTTGTCACCCCGATAGGCTTAAGAACTGATTAATAGTTTACTGGCATGATAATTAGTGATTGAAATTTGTTGAAAAAAATTCTTATCTTTATTGATTTTTTAGCATGTTTAAAGAAATTGAAAGCATGTTCCATCAATAATGTGTGCTTAATGTGTGGGGATCAAAAGAGCTACCTCCATTGTGATAAGTTAAGCCATCTATTGAGCGAGTGCTCTCGATAAGAGTTCCTACAGTGGAAGTGTGAAAGCTAGGATCTCTAGAATAAGGAAAAAGATAAGTTTGGGGGTTAGTAACCCTTGTGAAAAGAGAGAAAATGAGTGCTTAAGTAGATTGCTCTCTGTAGTATGAGAAAGCTTGAAAATTGGAACTTAGCGCCAGTGTAGGAGGAAAACGAAGGAAAGCCTTGGTGAAAGTATCTTAAGTTAGTAGAAACTACTAGAAAAGAAGTTAAACACACACACACACACACGCGCAAGGAATGAGATAGATAGAATTTAAATTGCTTAAGGAAGAATTTGTTAGGGCTTGATTATGTTGTTTTATGTCAATTAGATCACTGATGCTTGAGTCATGATTCTTGTATTAAAATCTTGTAAAATTGTTATTTTGGTCTTTTTTTGCTCGAGGACTAGCAAAAATCTAAGTTTGGAGGTATTCGATAGCATGCATAAGTGTGTTATTTATAGGCTTGATTTTACACTAGTTTTGTTACGATCGTGTGTGATTTCATGTATATTTCTCAGAAATGGAGCATTTGAAGCAAAATCGGAGAATGGAAAGATATTTGGACAAATTTGAGCAACTTAAGGCTATATTTTAGGATTCAAGTGTTGAAGAACAACAACAAGGCATTTGGACCCAAGGGCATAGCATTGCAACGCCATTTGAGAAGCTTTTCAACCTTGAAAAACTACCGACATAGCTTTGCAACGCTACTCAAACAGATTGTTTCCTTTTGTATAAAATTCGAAGGGACAACATGGGGCAACATTGCAACGCTGTCTCGACTCTATGAAAAAGAAGTTTTGCTATTCGAAAAGAGAGTCGTTTTGAGAGACAAAAGATCCTAAACTCTATTCAATCTTTGTCTTGGGACCTAAAGGAGACCTTTGGAGAGCTAAGGAGGAGACTCGAAGCTCGAGATCGCCGGACATCACACGGGAACGAGTGTTGGCACGCGCCCCTCAGTTTTATCCCTTTTTCCCTTTGCTTTATCTTTTGAATTTGGGATTTTTGTGGACTGTTTAGGTAATGTTTATCTATGTTTTAGACAATAGTTTAATTGTATTGATTGAACGCTTGGTTGATTTCTAGTTTATTTGATATATTGACGTCTTTTATGCATCGTGTTTTTATTCTTTTAACCTTTGGCCATGGGTTTTCTTGTTAAACTAGATTTAGCTCGAGAGAGTAAATGTAGTTAAAGAACATTAGATGTATGACTAGGTTAATATATTGCATGAGAGTGAGTAGGTTAATTCTAGAAGCCATAAAAGAATGACTTAATGCCATGTTTAGGAATAGAAATAGACCGAGAGGGTGATAAAGGGTTTGTCGAAGGCCCTATCAAGATTAAATTTATAAAAACCGGACTTCTAAATATTTTGCAATAATAGTGGCCAGGGTCGATCACATGTATTGGAGTTCTTAGATTAATTAAGTACCGCAGTTAATTATGCCTAATTTTATTTAGAGAATTAAAACTTTAAAATCAAGGGGAAATAAAATCTAAACTAATATGTACATGCTTTGGAGTCCAATTTTGAGAAACATGCAAGGTTGATTACCTTAAGCCCAACTTGAATTGATTGATAACTTGATTTTATATTAACAATCCTAAGCCAAGAATTTCTAAATAATCAATTGACTTTCTCAAGCCCAATTAAACTCATGCATAACATCAAATCAACCTCTCGGTCTATTTCTATCACTAAACATGACATTAAGTTATTCTCTTAAGGCTTCCAGAATTAATTTACTCACTCTCATGCAATAGATTAAACATAGTCATGCATCTAATGTTCTATAACTAAACTTACTCTCTCAAGCTAAATTTAGTTAAACATACAAAACCATGGCCAAAGGTTAAGACAATAGAGCGAGATGCATAAAAGACGTCAATATATAAACTAAATTAAAAGTCAACCAAATGTTCAACAACTACAACCAAGCAAGGGTCTAAACACAGATTTAAAACATAAGTATAGCCCACAAAAACTCCTAAATCTAAAAGAAAAGTAAAGGAAATAGAGAAGAAACTTAGGTCGTATGCCAACACTCGTCCCTGACATGATGTCCACGATCTCGAGCTTTGAGTCTCCTCATTGGCTCTCCAAAGGTCTCCTCTAGGTCCTTATATAGTGCTTGAATTGAGTTTAGGATTTTTGGTCTCTCAAAACGGCTCCCTTTGCTCAAATGAAAAAGTTTCTTAAATAGAGTCGAGACAGCGTTGCAACGTTATCCCTCGAATTTTATAAAAAAATGAAAATTTTGATTTGTCTGGAGTTGCAACGCTGTAAGTAGCGTTGCAACGCTATGTCTGCTGGTCTCCAAGGCTGAAAGGCTGTTGATGTAGCGTTGCAACGCTATACTCTCGGGTTCACAAGCTTGTTTCATTCTCTTCAACAATTGAATTTTCAATTATAGCTCCAATTTGGTCCAAATTCAACCAAATATTCTCAAAACTCCAGTTTTGTTCCAATTGCTCGGTTTCTGCAAAATATACATAAACATACATGAAAGCACACAATCATAGCAAAACTAGCATAAAATTAAGCCTATAAATAGCACACGTATGCATGCTATCAGAGGGTGATTTATTCTTTTGCATGAATTCAATTGGGCTTAAGAGAGTCAATTGATGACCTTAGAAATTATTGGCTTAAGATTGTTCGTATAAAATCAATTCATTAATCAATTCAAGTAAGGCTTAATCATTAAACCATTCATGTTTCTCAAAATTGGACTCCAAAGCATGTAAATATTAGTTTAGATTTTATTTTCCTCTTAATTCCAAAGTGTTGTTTCTTTAAATAAACTTGGACATAATTAACTATGGTGTACTTAATTAATCTAAGAACTCCAATCCCTGTGGATGATCCTGGCCACTATTATTGCAAAATTTTAGAGGTTTGGTTTTATAAATTTATCTGATAGGAGCCTTCGACAATCTAACTTTATCAATTAACTAGGCCTAGAAGTCTAAATTCAAGGAATCTTCTATCGAGCTTATTCTAATATCGTGTGTAATCAATAAATCTTATGTCCGTCTCATTAATTAATCCTCACTTGGTATTACGAACCTTCATTTTAAGCCTCAATTGATTTTCGTTGTTCCTATGTCACTTAGGCAGAATTTAATTGTCATGCATTGTTTTTCTAAGTTCAATCTACTCTGTCGAGCTCAATTAAACTAACGATCAATTAACCCTATTCCTTGCTTGTTAAAGGCATTAAGAACCCAATGCATAAAGCTATTAAGAAGAGAAACAATATCAATAAACGTCAATTAATTAACTACGAAGATCCATTAGCTACATTAATTCCCCAAACTAATGTAATTAGCCACTAAATATAATCAAAACAGTCCCAATAGCAGTCATTTCAACCCAATTATAACAACTAAAATGGAAAAAAGAGAAGATGAAAGATAAAACCATGTCGATACACAACTTTTACCTTGATCTCCATGATCTAGAGCCTCGATCCTCCACTGAACAGCCTTCAAAAGCTCCCCAACTCTCTCAATTTGGTATGTTTCAGTAAAAGGGGTCTAAAACCCTAAGTGTTCTCCCCCAAATCGAGTAAAGAAACAAATTACTTAAAGCTACTATCGCAACAAAGTTGCAATGCTAGGGATAGAGTTGCAATGCTAGGGATAGAGTTGCAACGTTGTCCAAAACGATGTCGTATGCACTGTGGGCATAAAGGCAGCGTTGCAATGCTTCGGACGAACTGCATCTCCTTTGCATGATTCTAGCGTTGCAACGCCATAGGGTAGTGTTACAATGCTAGCTCTCGGGTTTGCCTTCTAAATTGACGCATTGCAACGCCATTTTAAGCGTTCCAATGCCATCCTCACGGCCCCAACAACCAGCACTTCATCTCTTCCACTCCTTAGCTCCTCAAATGGCTATAAATTAGCATCATCTTCAACATCTTGCTCCAACTTCATCCATTTCTCTTGAATTGCTCGATTTTCTGAAATAAGTAAATAATCAATGTGAAAGCTCACATTTAAACGATAAAGCTAACTAAATAAAGGTATAAATATAACACTAAATTAGTGTTATCCTCATACTAAGCGTGGAGCGAATACCGAAAGGGTTAGTGAAGAGCAGATTTTGCACAAACAATGGAGACAAGAGCTTAGACATAAGCCATAGGGCAAAAGACTCCAAAATCACTAGAATTGTGTTCTAAATTTATCTAAGTACGATTGGCCATAGACATATAGGTCCAATCACTTAGCCTCCTAAAAATTTGAGAATCAAGATTGAATAGGAATTTAATTCGGTTTACAATTGTTTATGTAGGTGCGGATTGCAATTGCAATTTAAAATGACAATTCACAACTTAAGTGCAATGAACATTCTTGAACCTCATCTCACTCTCATAATTTATCCTTTAGCCCTTTGTCTTTTGTTGTTTCTCACTTAACCATACCAAAAACTTGTTGCGTGATTTTGTGACCATGCAAAGTTGCAAGTGTACGATGTCAAGTTTAGTGTAGTGGTTAAATACAAGTATCGTCCACAGGAATGAATTTTCTAGATCAAATGACTATTATAGTTACTAACACCCAATTTTATTTAGAGAATAATAATTTTCGAAAATAGTGACAAGAAAATAATTAGAAGGAGTTAAACTTGCAAGGAGATAAAACCTAGGGAGTTTATTTCACCACTAGACTAATATTTTGGTTAATTAATTTAGGAATGATTGTACTTCACACCAAGCAGGAAGTGTAAAAGACCAAAAGAGTTTCTCAAGCTCAATTGGAACTCATGCAATTTTGACAAGCATTTAATTGGTCTAGCTTTAATTGAATTTTTTACTTGCAACAATCAAAACAAGTAAACTTTAGCCAAAAGAATATTAGCATTAAGAGCATAAAAACATACAATGGTAAGATGAAAAATCAATGGAAGAAATTGAACTAAACCATTGAGTTTAGTGACTACATCAATCCCCTAGATAAAAGTCTGGCCACTCATTACTGACACGTGCTACAGTAATGTGAATATTTCAGCAATAATATGGTGTCTATGCGCAAGTGTACACATACATTTGTAGTAAGTGCTAAGTAAATTATCGTATCTACAGAGACCAGTAATCTTCTATTTTACCACAGATTAACTTTCAGTAAACTCAATTCGTAACCAATAAAATTCATTAAGGAACCAAAAATAAAATAAAATAACAATGTTGGAATAAAATACTTGCTAAAACATAGTGAAATAGAGAAAAGGTAAGTAAACAGAGAACGACTAACATGTACTTTGAACTAATTAAAAGGCTTGGATTAGGGATAATTTTTGTTTTAATCGATTCTACAACTTAAGTACATGTTCATTTCTCTCAACCCACTACAGCTTACACGACATTCTCCCGAATCACTTGAAATACACTGGTTCATTCTCATTACTACAACAAAATTAAACCCACTGTAATGTGTGTGCATTAGGTGAGTGATTATCCCTAACCTCTTCACTTAACTAGTTACTAACCCTAACACGGGGCTAATGTAGTTTTTAAGCTTTCAGCTCCTCCTATTCTCCACAGAAATCAGAGAAACGCTGCTACAAATTGGTTGGCCAAACGAAAATGAGCTAAAGAATTAAAAGCTCTTAAAAATCAGATTGAGCTAAATGAAATGTACTTAGTTATAAAATAAATCAAAACATCCAACCCCTAATCCTCACCTTAAGGTGATTAGTTCATAGTGCAAGAAAAATAGAAAATAAATCGAAATACAACCATAATGTAAAACATTGCTAAGAAACTAGAAGGAAGAAGAAGAAATAGCAAAAATGTTGCCCCAAAAAGGTTGAAGCAGCATTTGGCACCAGCTCCAATGGAAAACCCTTCATTTTTTGAAAATATTCCAGCCGCTTCCTCTTCAGACAACTCCCTTATCCTTTTCTCTCTGTTTTTTCGGGTTCCTCCCTTCTCTCCTCTTGTCTCCTTTCCAAAATGCCTGCCCATTCTTAAATATTTCACAGTTTGGGCAAATAAGGGCTGATTAGATAGATCCCATGGCGTGGCAAACTTATGTTGGCCGAAACATGCTGAGTCATCTGATAACTTCCAGCTCATTTAATGAGCTGCATCTCTCACGTGCGAAATTCGTGTTGGCTTAAATTACCAGATTTGCTCAAGCAAAATGTTGTATAATTGCTGCCCTTAACTTCGAGAGCCCTCCTTAAATTAAACCTTAAATTAATCACATAAAGCTCATTAATTACGATAATCTTACTCTTAATAAAATTGTTACTAGATCAAAATCAAAACTAGAGCAAAGCAATCAAAACTAGGGAATTTTCAAGATAAATTGAGATAAAATATGAAAATTCAATCATAAAATGATAGCTTATAACTCTTATTTTAAGAATTATCAATTACCACAAAACTAAAATCTAGACTTAATACAAAATCCATAACATGAAATATAAATTAAAAAGGGGAAAGGAAAAACTCTAAATCTCGTGTCGATCCTCGTTCCTGAAGTACGCCACGATCTCAAGCTTCGAACTCTCATTCTCCACTCCCAAGAGTATCCCCTCAGCTCCCAAGATAGAGTGAAAATCATTTTTAGAGTTTGTGCTCTCCAAAACGGCTCTCCCTTTTCCACAAACCATTAAAGAAATATTTATAGAAATTGTGACAGCGTCAAGACTAGGTTGTAGCGTCTCGACGCCATCCTTCCAAAACTACGCGTCTTCGAAATAGGAAAGGCAGCGTTGAGACGTTGTCTCAACGTTGCTTGTGTGGATTCAGTGGCTTGTTGGGCTACGTCTCAACGCTATGCCCTCGAGTTTCTTGGCCCCTTTTCTTCTTTGCTTCACAAGGATTCTCAAATTAAGTTTCATTGGTTCCATATTTGCCATGCTATCTCTAAAATCTCCAATTTCGCTCCCATTGCTCAATAACTGAAATTTAAATAAATAAACTCGTGAAAAGCACTGAATAAACTGTAAAGACCAACAAAAGTAAAGCCTAGAGATAACACATTTTGTGTGCTATCAACCATAATCTGTTTTTACAATTGAGTCACCAAAGTTGCAATTTTTTAACATCTTTGTGCTATTCTTAATTTTTATTACAATCCATTCTCTAAGGATCGATACTTTGGAGTACTTCCAATTTTATATTACTTGCATCGGTAGTATGTAGTTGTACTGGGCTAAAATTCTTTCTTTTATTTTGAACCCACAAGTTTCACCTGATCATTGGTCAAGTAGTAGATAAAGGATTTAGAGTATTATTTGAAGAAGGAAGTGCCTAATTTGTTTATTCCAATGAGAATAAGTTGTTCAAAATAAAGATGCAACATGAGAGTTTCTCATGAGATCCACACTAGAAAGAGAAGATAGCCTTCAAGTGTCAAATGAATGACACTAAGCTATGATACAAGAGGTTGGGAGAGGTTGGGGCACTCTCATTAGAAGGGGTTGCAATATCTGCAGAAGAATGAGATGGCAGTAGGAGTACCAGTTTTGGAGGAGTCAAAAGCAAACTGCATAGCTTGTTTAATAGGGAAACAATCAAGGCTGCCATTTAAAAGTCAATCTAGAGAGCAATTGAGAAACTACTACTCATCCACACTAACTTGTGTGGACCTCAACCAACTCTGTCATTAAATGGTAGTAGGTATTTCATTATCTTTATTGATGATTATACCAAAATGTTTTAGATTTACTTCATGAAGCAAAATTCTGAAGTACCCAAAGTATTTCTAAAGTTTAAAAGATGGGTTGAGAATCGGAGTGGTTGTAAAATTCAGGTGGTGAGGTTTGATAATGAGACTACATACACATCACGAAGGTTCAATTCATTTTGTGAAGAAGCTGGAATAAAGCATGAACTCACTGCTCCATATACTCCACGACAAAACAAAGTCGGTGAGAGGAAGAACAAGAGTATCATGGAGATGACAAGATGCATGTTGCATTAAAAGAACTTGTCAAAGAATTTTTGGCTGAAGCAGCAAATGCAGTAGTTTTTCAATTAAATAGACTAACTACAAGGGTATTAGAGAAGAAGACACCCTATGAAGCTTGGTTAATACTAAACCACAACTAAAAAATTTGAAGGTGTTTGGTTGTTTGAACTTTTCTCATGTTGCACAAGTGCAGAGAGACAAGTTAAGTGAAAAGGCAGAACCAAGAATCTTTGTAAGCTATAACATGGTGTCCAAAGTCATTTTCAAGCTCTTAGGAGCAAGCTAGGTATTTGCAGCATTTGGGTCAGGAGGAGAATGTTAGTTAACTCAAGCTGCAAAGGTCTAAAAATAGTATAGCCTAAAATAGCAAAGGAACGTCTACTAAATTTTGAGTTTACTAATTTTAGTTGTTGCTATTTTTAGTATTGCTATTTTTTGGTGTAGTAGTTGTTTTTAGTGGTAGCTATTTTTAGCATTAGAGTATGTATTTATTATGAGTTGTGATTGAATGAAATTGTAAACTTCCCCAATTCTCCTCTCTTGAGCCACATTGGTATCAGAACAACAGTGGTATTAGAATATCATTTGGAAGTTGGTCGGATAGTGATCATATACCTCGATTGTGAATGTGAAGGTGTATAAGAGAAATTAAGCATGTGAGGCAAACGTATGAGCTAGTTAGAGGTGGGCCCATGTTTTTGGGTCATTAGATAATGTAATAGGGGATGAGTCTAGATATATATATGAAGTAAGTGCTTTGAGGGACGTTTCAAGTTTGTTCTTGAAAGAGAGTTTGGGAGAGACAGGAAGCTTTATAATTCTATCGGTTGAGATTTGAGGTTTTAATTAGAAAAACATGAAGGAGTGTTGAGATCTGAGGTTTTCCTTAATTAAATTTCAATTTTGTGTTTTTTAGATTTCTTATTTATGGTTAGATTTAATTGTTTAGTTTTAAGTTTTCACTTTAAACATTTACCATTAATATTGTATTGTTTTAAGTTTTTAAGTTGTAGATCTCGAATACGTTTAATTCTTCTTCCTATATAAATATGAACTTCTAATGAAGATTTTACCACATTTTTTGTATCACCAATTTTTTCTACTTCAATAGAAGTTTATTTATCTATTGGGTTCCACTCTCTCATTTTCCATTTTCTCTCTTTGTTCAACAAACATTGAGATTTTGATTTGATTATTACTTCTGCAATATTTTTTTTTATCTTCATTTTTTTTCTCAACAATGGTATCAAAGACTTAGATTTAAAGAGCTGTGATTTTATTTGAGTGAGAAATTTCATTTTTTGTATTTGAAAATGTCTTTTAATTTTAGTGTCACCTTTTCTCCACATTTTAGTGGTGAAAACTACCAATTTTGGGTTGTTAAAATGCAATCATATGTCAAGGCACTTGGCCTTTGGAAATCTATTTCAATTGATGTTGATCCTCAACTATTAGGAGAAAATCCACTGTTGAATCAAATCACACTACATGAAGAAGAGAAATTTAAAAAGCCCATATTATCCTATATTTGCTAGGATTATTGATTGTAAAATGGAAAATGAAGATTGGGATAAATTGCAGGAGGAATTTGAAGGAAGTGCAAGGGTAAAATCTATCAAATTATTTACTCTCAAGAGAGAGTTTGAGATGCTCAAAATGAAGGATTCAAATTATGTGAGGGACTACACAACAAAAGTGATGACCATCGTAAACCAGATAAGACTAGCTAGTGAAAATTTTTCAGATCAAGGAGTTGTGAAAAAAATAACAGTTTATGTTCCTATCAAATTTGAGTCAAAAATCTCAGCCATAGAGGAGTCTTCTAATTTGACTACTCTCTCTATAACTGAGTTAATTAGCAAATTACAAGCCTAAAAAGAAAGAGATACAATGCATAATGAGGAGCATGTTGAGGGTGCATTTCATGCCAAGTCTAAAGGCAAGATACCTATTGCAGAAGATTATGAATAGTCACTTACCTAGTGTTTACAGCTAGAAGCTGATTTAGGGTGTTTGATGGAAATTAATCATCCATTTGCAAGAAAATCTGAGAAGATTCTAAGAGTTTAGCTGTTTTGAGTGTTGAAGCAAATTTTAGGGATTTGTGAACAATAATACAATACTGCGTAGCGTAGAATAATGTGCCTCTATTTTGCCCTAAAAATGGGCTATCTTTGAATCACACGACATCGATAATTTCAAAAATAAATTAATCCATACATGATCAGTTTCAATGTATAAATACATCCAGCGTCACCTCGGTCAACCCAAACAAAGTTAAGATTATACAATTTCGAACTCTGAAGACATTTCGACACCATACATGCTTAATAATGTCTCTTCATCCAAGCTCATGACAAGCTCACTTAGTCCTCTCCCAGTGCTTCCTTGATATCAGCCTGCAGCACATAGAAACAAGCAACAGGCTCATTTTCACTGATAAACAGATTGGTACAGATGTTAAACAGCTATTGAGAAAATACCTCAATTGCCAGGGGAGAAGTGGTTGTGCCATAGCGTTTGATGGCACGACCTTCTTTGTCAACTAAGAACTTGGTAAAATTCCACTTTATTCTTGACCCCAAAAATCCAGTTCTACTAGCTTTAAGGAACTTATAAACGGATGCCGTATCAGGGCCATTCACACTTACCTGAAAACAAAAGATGTGTTATTTTAAAATCAGAATTAATAGTTTAAAGAGTAGAGTGTAAGTTAAATAATTTTCATTTGGATGAAGGTGACCAACGATACTTTTTGCAACGAAATGCACTGATAAGTTAAAGTGCAGCATGGCATATTACACAGAGCTCAGCTCGTTGCACCACGGGCACAGGCTGAGATTTTTTTTTTTTATGAAACATCAAGCTTTCATTGATAAATGAAAGTGGTAGGCACACACAGGCTGAGTTCTTCAAGCCGTCTATAATTATTCAATAACCATAGTGGTAGAGAGCTTAAGAAAATAAATCTGACAACTCATGGGACTACCACAGCCATTTATTGTTGTAATACAATAATACGATACTGTGTAGCGTAGAATACTGTGTGCCTCTATTTTGCCCTAAAAATGGGCTATCTCTGAATCAGTACGGTTTTTGGTCCTAAAGATATGTCAATCATATATCTGATAAAAAGTTGTAAGAGCTAGCATATAAGTGTTCGTTTTCAAAATACTTATGTTCTCCGTTTTTAGTTTTTCATTTTTATAACAGTATTATCTTATTATGAATGCCGACAACATACGGAGATTGAGAATATTATGAAATAGAGCATCAATGGGGAGGGAAAAGATCTAGTAGAAAAGTTAGAGGGTTGTCTTCAATAAGTTAGACTGGATTTTAAATAAACTTCGTGCACTGGTTGTCTGAGAAGGGTGAATGAGGAGGATGAAGGTCGAAGGAGAGAATGAAATTCTTTCTTGTATTGAGAAAATAAGCTCCACTTATTGAGCTAGAAGGAAACGTGTACAGTTTATATACAGAGTAAAAGATGGCAAAAAAAAAAAAGGAGAAAATACCTAACTAGCACGTGACAGCATGGGGTGATTAACCACATGTGACAGTGTCATGCAAAGAATCAAAGGCAATTATAAATGAGAAATTATACACTATTAACTTATCACCCCCTGCAGACCAACAGGGGTTGTAACCACAGGAAGTTTGGCGTGTAAGGTAAGAAACCAAGCTGATCGTAGAGTTTCATTAGTGCATCAGCAAGTTCTTCTGATGAACTAAATTGGACATGTATAGGTTGCTGCTAAATGAGAGGCACATATACTTTTCACATAGTAGAAGAGGTCGCTGAGATGGATGTGAAGTTCTCTTAGGACAGATTGACTCCAGGTTAAATCTGGCAGTAGCGTCTATGAGGGCAAGAAACCATATTCCACTTGAACAAGATACAACACGTTTCCACTAGACCATAAAACCAGATTCGGCTCATAAAACACACAATAACTACCTTGCCTTCTACTATCTTCTAGCAAACTAGCTCAATCAACATCGCAATAGCAAATTAGAGTTGTAGATAGGCTTTGAGTGAAAACAAACACCATGAGAAATTGTACCTTTCAAGAATCTGAGTACAAGTTTAGCCACTTGCCACTGTGTTGTCATTGGAGCATACATACCAGCATAATTTATTTACATAAATTGATGTCAGGTTGAGTTTAAGAGCACTACCGTAAGGCTCACCTAAGGCCAGTCAGATTGGTAAATCATCCCGGCCAGATGCTGTAGATGTTGAAATTGATTTACAATTACAACCCACCTAAGAAGCATGTACACTTTTATTTGGGTAACGTATCCCTATCAGACACTCCCACACTTGGTGGACACATCAAATATTTGTTAGCACAATAGAAGTGTGTCAGATATTAGTTGTACAAAGTGATATAGACCCACCACTTATTAGACACATAATATATAGACATAAGGATAAAATACCATTTTGGTCCCTTCACTTTGGAATTTATTCTATCTTAGTTCCTATACTTTTAAATGTCCAAATTTAGTCATTGCACTTACCATAAATATTAAAATTAGCCCTCGTTGTCAGTTTGAAGTTATATTTTATCCGACTTCGCAGAATAATAATAATAATTTCCACACAAAAAAAGACAATGTGTATTTTCCAAATTTTTGGAGGGAAGACTTATAAGGACCAAATTTCTTTTAGCAAAAGTTAACCATAAACTAACGGCGGGGACTAATTTTAAGGTTTATTGAAAACACATGGACTAAATTAGAACATTTGAAAATACAGAGACTAAAATAGAACAAGTCCCAAAGTATAGAGACTATAATGGTATTTTAACCTAGACTTAAATATAAATATAGGACAAAAATAATAAATTTTTTAGAATGAAATCTATTAAACTTGTTAAACTCATTTTCTTAAGCATATAAGTATTAAATGCATAAACTCAACATATATGCTCTAGTTTGAGGGGGAGTGTTATAGTATATATGTAAATTTAGGAGCTTATTAATCCTTTGTCCTTTATTGTAATTTTACTTTTACTAGTTTAAGGCTTCCATGTATGCCTATATATATTTGGCTCTATTGTATAGAATGAATAAGAATGCCCTCATATTTGGTCTCACAATAACACATTGCTCCCTTCCTTTTACAGCCTATTTCTCCAACTATTCACTCTCAACATAATAAATGAGTGTACCTTCATCCACAGTCTGCATCACCTACCTCTTGTTTCTAAACACCTTCCTTCCCCTCACCAACAATCATTGTCCTCCCCTTCCCAACCCACTTCAATCAAATTCCACACTCCACCCCTGGCAGCAGAAGTAAATTAATGATCTTTTACAGAAGCATGAAATGTGGGTTGCTAAGAAGCGTGCATACTGACATGAGACATGGATATGACACAAAACGGTGGCATGTCATCTTTTGAAAACTTCGGACAAAGACACGACAACGATACGTTAGTAAAATATAAATTGTTTAAATGTATATCATTTTTATACTAGAAGGAAATTCAAAATGCAATATGAAGGGCAGCTTGGTTGTCACACCACAATTTGGTCGGAATTGTAGTATTTAAGCCTAATTCAATCAATAGTTGATGTACCCACATTATTTCACATACTGATTGTGCCATAGCTTTGTATATTGATTCAGCACTCGATCGAGAGACTACATTTTGTTTCTTACTTTTCTATGAGACCAAATTGCCTCCAACAAAAACACAATAGCCAGAAGTCGATCTTCTATTTTCTCTTGATCCTGCCCAATCGACATCTAAAAAACACTCAATCTTCATATGACCATGATTTTATATAAGATCCCACGTCCAGGTGCAGCTTTCAAATAATAGAATTTGTTGTACTGCGGCCCAATGATCCACTGTAGGTGAAGACATAAACTGATTCACAATGCTTACCGAATAAGCTATGTATGGTCGTGTCACTGTAAGATAATTCAACTTTCCAACCAATCTTCTATATCTCTTAAGATCTTTAAATGGTTCTCCATCTTTTGTAAGTTGCAAATTAGGCATCATTGGAGTACTACATGGCTTGGCTCCCAATTTTCTTGTCTCAGATAGAAAATCAAGCACATATTTCCTTTGTGACATAAAGATACCTTTCTTACTTCTCATTATTTCAATACCGAAGAAGTACTTTAACGTTTCCAAGTCTTTAGTATGAAACTGACTTTGGAGGAAAGTTTTGAGAGATAAAATGCTTGATGTATCATTTCCGGTGATAACAATACCATCAACATATAGAACAAGTAGAATGATACCACTCTTAGTTCATCGGTAGAAGACAGAGTGATCCGACTTGCTTTTCTTCATTCCTAATTGCTCAAGTGCTTGACTAATTTTCCAAACCATGATCGTGGACTTTGTTTCAACCCATACAAAGATTTGCGAATGCGACAAACCTTATCATTCTCCCCCTGAGCAACAAACCTTGGTGGTTGTTCTATATAAACTTCCTCCTGAAGATTACCATGGAGAAATGCATTTTTAATGTCAAGCTGATGCAAAGGCCAACATTGAGAAGCAACCATGGAAATGAATACCCTGACAGAAGTTAATTTAGCGACAGGAGAAAATGTATCAAAGTAATCAATCCCATAGGTCTGAGCATAGCCTTTGGCAACAAGGCGGGCTTTTAATCGAGCAACTGAACCATCAGGATTGACCTTATCCAATAGCTTTATTTCCTACAGGACGAGATACTAAATCCCAGGTACCATTATTATCTAAGACATTCATCTCTTCTATCATTGCATTGCGCCAACCAGGATGAGACAAGACTTCATGAATAGTTTTAGGGACCGAGATAGATTCAAGAGATGCAATAAAAGAACATGTAAAAGATGACAAGTGATCATAAGAGACAAAAGAAGAAATAGGAAAAGTACAAGAACATTTACCTTTACGAAGAGCAATAGGAAGCTCGCCACTTGGTCCTGGATCTGATGATGAAGAATCTTATGGTACAAGACATTCGCTTGGAGGTTGTTGCCGTCTAGAGTAGACTTGAGTAATAGTTGGGCGAGTAGGGACAGATGTCAAAGGAGAAGGATCGGGAAAGGGTGTAGGAGACACAAGTGTGTAGATAAAAAGATTGTCATCCTCCCCTTGACTCGTACTAGGAAAAGATGAACTGAAAGGTTTGTCCTCAAAGAAAGTAACATCGCGAGATACAAGATACCTATTCGAACTAGGACAAAAGCATTTATATCCTTTTTGAACACGAGAATAGCCTAAAAAGATGCACTTCAAAGATTTGGGGTCTAATTTTGTCAGATTAGGACAAACATCTCGAACAAAACAAGTACAACCAAATATTTTTGGCTCAAGAGGAAACAAAGATTTTGTTGGGAATAAAACATGATAGGGAATCTGACCTTTAAGAACAGATGAAGGCATACGATAAATCAAGAAGCAAGTTGTGGAAATTGCATCAACCCAAAAATGCTTTGGAACACGCATTTGAAATGATAATGCTCTTGCAGTTTCAAGAAGATGCATATTCTTTCGTTCAGCAACTCCATTTTGTGATGGAGTATAAGCACAAGATGACTGTTGAAGAATTCCATGCTTACATAGGTATGCACTAAGTGCTTCAGAAAAGTACTCACCAACATTGTCGCTTCTCAAGATTTTAAGGGAAACACCAAAATGAGTTCGAATTCAGCATGAAAGTTACAAAAATGAGAAAGTAACTCAGAACGACTCTTCAGACAATATAACCAAGTCATGCGAGAGTAATCATCAACAAAGGTAACGAAATATCAAAATCCAAATTTTGACACAACTGGACAAGGACCCCAAATATCATAATAAACTAATTCGAAAGGTGCACTTGCTCGGTTATCAATTCTAGGGTTTGAACTAAGACGATAAAGTTTGGCAAATTGACATGAGTCATAGTTTAATGAAGACAAGTTATGAAACTGAGGACAAAACTTTCTTAGTACTGAAAGAGATGGATGACCTAAACGACAATGACCATCAAAAGGAGAAACGACTCCAGAACAAGCAACTTTTGGTACTTGATCATGTACTCAGTATAGAGAGAAGAATACGCCTCGTATTATTCATAAGAAAGACTAGCATATATATAGGTACACAAGGAAACCCTAACTAAAGAATGTACAATTACTATAAAGGACATATATACAAAATAATATATCATAACACTCCCCCTCAAGCTGGAGCAAATATGTCAAACATGCCCAGCTTGTTGCAGAGATAATTTATTCTTGCTCCATTTAAAGCTTTAGTAAAGATATCTCCCAGTTGTTCTCCAGTCTTTACATATCTCGTGGACACCAACCCTTGTTGAATTTTCTCACGAATGAAATGACAATCTACTTCAATGTGTTTAGTCCTCTCATGAAACACTGGATTAGATGCAATGTGAAGTGCAGTTGATTATCACACAACAATTTAGCTGGCATAGTAATATTGAAACCCATCTCAGTCAAAAATTGATGTATCCACACTATCTCACACACAGATTGTGCCATAGCTCTATACTCTGACTCAACACTTGAACGTGAAACCACATTCTGCTTCTTACTCTTCCATGACACCAAATTGCCTCCTACAAAGACACAATATCCAGACGTTGATCTTCTATCTTCTTTAGATCCTGCCCAATCAGCATCTGAAAAACATTCAACTTTTGAATGACCATGATCTTTATATAAGATTCCACGCCCAGGTGCAACTTTTAGGTAGCATAAAATTTGTTCTACTGCAGCCCAATGATCCACGGTAGGTGAAGACATATATTGACTTACAACACTTACTGAATAAGCAATGTCTAGTCGTGTCACTGTCAGATAATTCAACTTCCCAACCAATCTTCTGTATCTCTCAGGATCTTTAAATGCTTCTCCTTCTTTAGTGAGTTGCAAATTAGGTATCATCGGAGTACTACATGGTTTAACTCCTAGTTTTCCTGTCTCAGATAACAAATCGAGTACATATTTCCGTTGCGACAAAAAGATACATTTCTTGCTTCTCATCACTTCAATACCCATAAAATATTTCAGTGCTCCCAGATCCTTAGTGTGGAATTGACCCTGAAGGAAAGTTTTCAAAGAAGATATACCTGATGTATCATTCCCAGTGATAACGATATCATCGACGTACACAACCAGTAGAGTTATACCCTTCTCAGATCGTCGATAGAAAACAGAATGATCAGATGTACTTTTCTTCATGCCAAATTGCTCAAGTGCTTGACTAAACTTACCGAACCATGCTCGTGGGCTCTGTTTCAATCCATACAACGATTTTCGAAGACGATAAACTTTATCACTCTCCCCCTGAGCAACAAACCCAGGTGGTTGCTCCATATATACTTCCTCTTGAAGATCACCATGGAGAAAAGCATTCTTAATGTCAAGTTGATGCAAATGCCAGCCTTCAGTAGCAGCCATGGAAATAAGTAAGCGAATAGAAGTGAATTTAGCAACCGGAGAAAACGTGTCAGAATAATCTATCCCATAAGTCTGAGCATAGCCTTTAGCAACAAGACGTGCTTTCAAACGAGCAACTGATCCGTCAGGGTTAACCTTAATTGTAAACACCCATTTACACCCAATGGTTTTCTTTCCTGCAGGACGAGATACTAAATCCCAAGTACCATTACCATCTAGAGCATTCATCTCTTCGATCATTGCATTACGCCAACCAGAATGGGATAAAGCTTCAGAAACAGAGTTAAGGATAGAGGTAGAATCAAGTGATGTAAGAAAAGAATATGTTGGTTGTGACAACTGGTGATAAGAAACAAATGAGGCAATAGGATAAGTACAAGAGCGTTTACCTTTACGAAGGGCAATGGGAAGCTCATCACGTGTTCCTGGATCAGATGTCGAAGAATCTTCTGGTACAGGACATGTGTCTGAAGGTAATGGTGATGGCCGTCTGGAGTAAACCTGAGTAATGGGTGGACGATGAGGAATAGATACTGAAGGAGATGGAGTAGGAAGGGAGGATGGAGAGACGATCTCATAGATAAGTAGGTCATCCTCCCCCTGACACGGACTTGACATGGATGGGCTAAAGGGCATATCTTCAAAAAACGTAACATCTGGAGAGACAAGATACTTGTTAAGACTAGGGCAATAACAACGATATCCCTTTTGAACTCGAGAATAACCGAGAAAGATGCATTTTAAGGATTTAGGATCTAACTTAGTACGATGAGGGCTGACATCCCGAGCAAAACAAGTGCAACCAAATATCTTTGGTGTAATAGGAAACAAGGCTTTTGTTGGACAAAGAACACGATAAGGGATTTCACCATTAAGAACAGAGGAAGGCATTCTATTAATCAAAAAACAAGCTGTGGAAACTGCATCGGCCCAAAAATGTTTCGGAACCTGCATTTGAAAGGATAATGCTCGAGCAGTTTCAAGTAAATGCCGGTTTTTTCGTTCAGCGACCCCATTTTGGGATGGAGTGTCAGCACAAGAAGATTGATGAATAATCCCATTTTTACACAAGTAAGATCCAAGCATATGAGAAAAATATTCACCAGCATTATCAGTTCGAAGAGTTTTAAGAGAGGCATTAAACTGATTTTGAATTTCAGCATGAAAGTTACAAAAATGAGTAAGTAACTCAGAACGATTTTTCATTAAATATAATCAAATTAGACGAGAATAATCGTCAACAAAAGTAACAAAGTATCGAAATCCAGTTTTGGACACTACAGGACAGGGACCCCAAACATCAGAATGAACTAATTCAAACGGAGCACTAGCTCGTTTATGGACTCTAGGACTCGAACTAAGACGATGAAATTTGGCAAACTGACAAGACTCACAATTCAACGAAGACAAAGAGTGAAATTCTGGATGAATTTTCTTTAACACTGACAAAGACGAATGACCTAAACGACAATGGACTTCAAACGGAGATGCAACACCAGAACAGGCCATAGCTTTTGGTATTTGCTGATCAAAAGTGTAAAGGCCTTCAGACTCATATCCTTTACCAATAATCTTCTTCGTCATACGATCCTGAAACAAGCAATAGCCAAGAAAAAATGAGACAAAACAATTAAGGTCACGAATAAGTTTACTAACAGAAATCAAGTTAAACGAAAGTCGAGGCAAATGCAAAACAGAAGACAAAGGGAGAGACGGGGTGAGATTAATGGTGCATGATCCAAGAACAGAGGATGTGGATCCATCTGCCAAAGTGACAATGGAAAAAGGTGCAGGTGACAAAGAGGTAGAAAATAAGCTAGAATTACCTGTCATATGAGTTGTGGCACCAGAGTCTATGACCCATTTAGTGGAGGATGTAAGGAGAATGATTCGTATTACCTGATTCAGCAAGAGTGGCAATAGGATTCGAAGAAGAAGATGCTTGCAATGATTCCTGATACATCTGGAATTTAGCAAACTCGTCTGTAGAAATAGTAACCGACCTCTCAGATGTATCATTGGTGGAGGCAAGCTGAGCAACTTGAGGCCATCGACCTTTATTCAACAATTTTCGACAGTCACGTTTCTTGTGACCCGGCTTACGACAATAGTGACATATTATATCCTGTGAATCTTGTCGTCGATTATCAGAACCCAGTCTCTGAGTGTTGATGTTCATCCCTTTAGTGACCTTAGAATCATTCCGACTAAAGAGAGCACTATTAGACTGAGGAACAGATGGACCATATGAAAGATTTTCTGTACGGAGGACTCTACTAAAGGCTTCGTCTAGAGAAGGGATCTCGGATCCAGATAGAATTTGTGATTTAGCCATCTCAAATTCTGGCGAAAGTCCATTCAGAAACCTCATGACACCCATCTTCTCTCGCTGAGCTTGTTGAACCTTTATATCCGTACTAAATGGAAGTAATGTATTAAGTTCTGCACACGCTTTCTTAACTTGCATAAAATAGTTCGTAACAGACTGTTCTTTCTGTTCTGCATGAAAGAAGGCTGTGCAAACTTCGTACATTCTATTAACTTGCTCTTTTCCTGAGTATAAGAACTCTAAAAACTGGAGCAGTTCCTTCACAGAATCACAATGATTCACCAAGCCAACAACCTCCGTCTCGATCGAATTCTTGATTTGAATATACAATCTAGCATCATCTCGAAGCCAAGCCTTCCTTGTGTCATCCTCTGGTGCATCCTGATCAATATGATCATCCATCTCTGTACTTCGCAGATAAAACCGAATTGTTCGACTCCAATCATAGTAATTAGAGCCATTTAATTTGTGTTCCGTGATTTTTGACGAAAGAGGGACCATATTAGAGACCACCACAGGTTTCATCTCAGCCATTAGTTACCAAATAGAGGAAGCAGATAAACTCAATAGACAAAAAAACAGATCCGGACAGCAAGAAACAGCACCTAATCCCACGAAAATCGTCAAACCCGAGACCAAAACAGTGTGTATCGTCAAAACAAACTACACAGATTGGCCGAAAATAGCAACCCGAACAAAACCCAAGCGGCGGAAGATGGAACGGCGGTGTCACGCGCCTTCACGCGCCGGCGCGTGGTGGCAGAGTCAGTAGCTTCCGGCGGCGCGTGGGGCTCACGCGCGGACTTTTCCGACGAACGGCGACGGCGCTTCGACTCTCCTGACGGCGGCGCTCCTCCTGAGGTAGGTGGTGTTAACAAACGGCCTTTCTAACGTGATGACCCAAACTTCAAACCCTAACCTCAAAGAGAAAACCCTAATCGCCAAAAAGAAACCTTCTAAAACCCTAGGAGTGCTCTGATACCATGTACTCAGTATAGAGAGAAGAATACGCCTCGTATTATTCATAAGAAAGACTAGCATATATATAGGTACACAAGGAAACCCTAACTAAAGAATGTACAATTACTATAAATGACATATATACAAAATAATATATCATAACAGATCAAAAGTGTAAAGTCCTCCAGATTCATGTCCTTTACCAATAATCTTCTTCGTCACAAGATCTTGAAACAAGCAATAGCCAAGATAGAATAAGACAACAATTAAGGTCACGAGTGAGTTTACTAATAGAGATCAAATTAAAGGAAAGTTGAGGTCAATGTAGAACAGAGGATAAAGAAAGAGATGGGGTTAGATTTAATGTGCCAGATCCAAGGACAAACGATTTTGATCCATTTGCCAAAGTAACATTAGCAAGTGATATAGATGAAGAAAGGGTGGAAAACAAATTGGGATTACTTATCCTATGATTGATAGCACCAGAATCTATGATCCATTTGGTAGAATAAGAGAGAAGACAATTATTTATGTTACTTGACCCAACAATGGTTGTAATAGGGGTAAGCACAAATGATGAAGAAGATGCTTTGGATGATTTCTGGTATTGTTGAAATTTAGCAAACTTGGCTATAGAATTAACAAATGGCTAGAGGTGAATGCTTTATGGTTATCAAACAATCTATGATAAGAAAGATAGTTAGCAATAGGGTATTTGGTACAATTACGGACACCTTTCCTATGGGCTATAGGAATATCAAGGCCAAACACATCATATGAAGAGAGATTACCTCCTTCATTATCATTTGTCGAGACATTAGATTGGATTTGTGACAAGTCCACTATCTGATCTCTGTTCTTTTGATTTGGTGCCCTTCTAGTATAAACTTGAAGCTAAGGATTTCGATCAGTAAGATCATTTTGTAGTATTTCTCCCCCTGAAAGAAAATTTCTCATGTTTGGCGTATAAGGACTAGGAATTTCAGGACAAATAATATTCGGGAGAGGAGAAGTGCCCCAAAAATTTTCTTTCAAGGTAGAGATCTCCCTCTAAAGAGAATTTTGGCTAAAAAAAGATTGATTTTCCACAAATAAAACATCCATACTTTCAAAGTATTTTTTGGTTAGAGGATCAAAACACCGTTAACCCTTTTTGTTTGGTGCATATCCTAGAAAAATGCATTTAACTGCCCAAGGATCCAGTTTAGACCGAGAAAAATAGGAATGTGAACATAAGCAATACACCCAAAGACTATTAATAGTAAATATGAATACAAGCGGACAATGGAAAAGAAAATTTGAAATTGATCAAGAGGTGTTTTAAAGGACAAGATCTTAGAAGGCATATGATTTATGAGATATGCAGCTGTAAGGACTGCGTCTCCTCACAAATAATCAGGAACATGCATAGAAAACATAATAGCTCGAGCAACGAAGTAAATGTCTATTTTTCATTCATCAATTCCATTTTGTTGGGGGGTATCCCGACTAGTAGACTAATGAGAAATTCCTTTATCGTTCAAAAAAGTATCCAAATATTCATTAAAATATTCAGTCCCATTATCGGAATGTAAGATACTGATTTTTGTTTGAAATTGATTCTCAATCAGATTGTAAAGGCGAATGAAAACATCTTTGTCCTTTTTTTTTTTTTTTGTTAGCAAACAAACCCAAGTTAAACAAGTATGATCATCAATAAAGGTAACAAACCAACGTTTTTCACTATGAGTCAAAACTTTAGACGGACCCCAAATATCACTATGAATTAAGTAAAAATGTTTGAAAGTCTTGTAAGATTTTGGTAGATACGTGGTATGATGATTCTTGGCAAAGATGCAATTTTCACACTAAAAAACTGAGCAATCAATTCCTTTAAATATGTCTGGGAACAAATACTTTAAATAGAAAAAATTGGGATGTCCTAGACTACGATGCCAAAGCATCATTGTTTCTTTAACAGAGAAAGAATTAACACTACTCAAGCCCTGAACTTTTTTATCACTAGTTGGCAATCCATCAAAATAGTAGAGACTATCAAGCATCCTAGCACGCCTAATCATCTCCCCCACGTCCGGATCCTGAAAGACACAATGAGTGTCAAAAAAGGTAATACGACAGTTAGCATCCTTAGAAATTCTACTGACAGATAATAAATTACAAGCTAATTTGGGGATATGAAGGACTTATTGTAAGGTAATATTTCTAGTTCAATGAATAGTTCCCTTTCTTGCAATAGAAGTGAAACTACCATTGGCAATTCGAATTTTTTCATTGCAATACACAGGGGAATATGAGGAAAAAAAATAGGAGGAACTGGTCATATGGTCAAACGCTCCGAAATCTATAACCCACGGAGAGGAATTAAGACAAGATAGAGAGAAATGATAGTTACCTGTTTGTGCCAAGGAAACACTAGGATTACCGGATGATGAAGTGACCTTTAGCAGTTTTAGGAGTTGATCAATTTGCTCTTGAATGAGTTGACTAGAGTCAACAACATTGGCAATGGATTGAGTGTTACTCTTCTCATTTTGCTTGGTACTCTTCCAATTTGCAGGCTTCCCATGGAGTTTCCAACAGGTCTCACGAGTGTGTCGAGGTTTATTACAGTAATCACACCATACTCAAGGCTTGATTGGTTGAGTAGAAGCCTTATTTGCAGTTGCCTCAACCACCATAGCAAAGGTTTCAACAGTGCTGACAGATTTCTTGCCAAGCATAACATTGCGACGACTGTCTTCCTTGCAAACTTCAGAGAAAACTTCGTTAATAGATGGGAGAGGATTCTTATGTAACAGTGTAACAGTGAGTGAATGTATTATGTAACAGTGTTCTCTCCTTGGCAAATTTTTCCCAGTTTGAGTTTCAGCTCAAACACTTGTAATTGATTGCCCAAGTCAGAATACATCTCATTTACACTGTCCCATAATTCCCTTGCAATTGAGTAACACATATAGTTGTGGCTTATCCTCTCATCCATAGAATTAACCAACCACGTTATAACCATGAAATTCTTAGCATCCCAAGTAGCAAACAACGGATCATCTTGGTTAGGTACTTTTTTCTCTCTAGTAATCTAGCCAATTTTTCCTTGTCCACGAATATACATCCGAACACTTTGGGACCAAAGAAGAAAATTATTCTCATTAAGTCGAATGGAGGTACTTTGGACATTGGGATAATTGCGTGTGTCAGAGACCTTAGCTACCAATGGCTTGTCTTCGAACATCTTGCTAATTCAAAGAGAGATAAACCCTATCCAACAACACCCAATGAAACCCAAATACAATACCCAAACCAAGCCTTAAAAAACAGACTCAAAAAATGGAAGAAATCCCTAAAAAACACAGCAGATCTGTCGAATAGACGCTGGGACAGATTGTTAGACAACTTCTTCACACTCTTATTGACCGATTCTTTGTATCCAAGGAATGGGACAGATTGTTTGACAACTCTAGAGTATCAAGACAAGCTCGTACATTCTCTGACCACTTTCCTTTGTTATTAGAAGCAGGGAGTTTTGTTTGGGACCCTTCTCCTTTTCGTTTCTATAATAGCTGGTTATGTTTATCTGATTGTGGGTCAGTTATTGAGCAATCTCACCTTCAAGGAATGGGACAGATTGTTTGACAACTCTAGAGTATCAAGACAAGCTCGTACATTCTCCGACTACTTTCCTTTGTTATTAGAAGCAGGGAGTTTTGTTTGGGGCCCTTCTCCTTTTCATTTCTACAATAGCTGGTTATGTTTATCCGATTGTGGGTTGGTTATTGAGCAATCTCACCTTCAAGATCGTTCATATGGTTGGACAGGTTACGTAATTGCTTCGAAACTGGAAAACTTGAAGGATGTCATCAAAAACTGGTTTGCTTAACATGAAAACAGAAGAAAACAGAAAGGAAAAAGTCTGATTTTCGAGATTGTGTTTTTTATGCTGAGTCAGAAGCATTATCTTTCCCCTTTCGAACGTGAAATCAGATTATTTGTCCAAGAGGAATTGAGGGAGCTATATTTATCAGAGGAGAGGAATCTGATTCAAAAGTGTAAGTTCCAGTGGGTTTTTTTTTGTTTAACAAGAAACAATCTTTTCATTTCAATGAAAAGAGACTATGGCTCAAAAATACAATATTCCAAAAAAGGAGAAAAGAACCAAACAAAATATAATATCTAACAAGAATTAATAAAAACATGCCAGTTTAATTTTATATCAGAAATAGAATAATCCTCAAAAGCTTTGGAAAGAGCACACTAGGAAGAAGCCTTGAGGAGAATAGTGTTGAATCTAACATCCCAATCAGAAAACTTATCTTCAAAAGTTCTCTAGTTTCTTTCAAACCAAACATCATAAAAAATGGCCTTCACTGTATTCACCCAAAGAAGAGAAGCTCTAACATTCAGCTGAGGCCCGATGATAAGATGAAGAACATTGACCTTAACACCATTGGAAGACACCCAACAAACGTTGAAGATCTGAAAAAGCTTGAACCAGCACTTAGCAGCAAAACCACATTCAAAGAAGAGATGATACATGGATTTTGTGTTCTGAAAACACAGTAGACAAACCGATGGCTGGAGCAAAAACTTAAGCAACTTCCTTTGTTTCCTCGAATCACTAGATGGAACAATGCGAGAATATCCCTACAAAGACAGCAAGCTCTGGAATTCAACAATTTCCCCATCCTTCATCAGCCTTCTACAAACAATATTCAAACATATGCAAATTCAATAACTCTCCTTTAGCCAAAGAGCGAATGGATAGTTCATGAAGGGACAAAACCGAAGCTTCTGCTTTGGAGACCAGCAAATCAATATCATCCAGCAAGTCCTTTTACTTTTTCTTCCTATTACTTTCAAATTCAGCAAACCAAGGCTTAATAGCCGCTTTCAAATTTTTCAGCTTCAAGGAAATGACAAAACCAGCCCACCCATAAGCATTATCCTTCTTTAAAGAATTCTCAATAAGCTCAACACATTCCTTTATAGTCAACCACAAATTGAAAAATCTAAAGGGAGAAGGATCCCATTGGAAACTTCCAGCTTCAAACAATAAAGGAGAGTGATCAGAAAAAATTTGAACTTGCCTAGTAACTCTTGAATTCTCAAACAAATTATCCCAATCCTTGTTAACAAAGAAACGGTCAATCAGAGAGTGCAAACTATCCTCCCCAAGTCTTGACCATGTGAGTTTCCAATTTGCCATAGGAATCTCCAGTAGACCATACTCTTAAATAAATTTATTAAATTTCTGCATGCCCCAATTCACCTCTCCTGAACTCCAAATTGATTTAACAAATCTCCTATCAATTGATGCCATTTTTGTTTCCTGAATCATTACCACATCTGGACACAAACGTGCAAAAAATTCTTCAAACTCACTCTCTTAGAGTCTTCTCCCAAACCTTTAGGGGGTGTTTGGTTCCCTGTTTTGGAAGTGGGGAGTATGAGTTTGTTTAAACAAACCAATGTTTGGTTGACAGTTTTGTTAACCCAGGTTTGCTACAATACATACTATTCTACCCCCTAGGTTTGCTACAGTACTTTACCTTACTGATCAGGTTTGCTACAGTACTTTGTTCATACTCTCCAAGTTTGCTATAGTACATATTTTGTCTTTAATTAAGCTTTTAAAATGCATTAAATTTTTAATAAAAATATATTAATTAAATAAAAATAATTAATTAATGATAACTTTATAATAAATATATTTAGTTCAAATTTCAAATAGTAATAATTAATTCATAAACCGATATGTCGGCTTTGTTATGCTTCATGTTTTAGAACAATTATAATGATAAATTTATAAGAAGGAATTTCTTTGTATTTTGTTCCTACATTGACAAATATTAGAAAAAACAATTACAAAACTAACTAAATATTTGTTTTACAAAATAATTATTCAAAAAGTGTTTAGATTAACAATAATATTAAAAAATAAATTATTCATTTACGAAGTAATAGTTCATCATTTATAAGAAACTTATTATTATATTTTAAAATTTTTATTAACATATAAATTATAATAAAAATTATTTATTATAAATTCCAAACCACACACGTTATATAAACCTAAATTTAATACGTCAATTTCCATTTGATTAAAAAAAAAAAGTCAACTTCTCTAAATCCACAACTTTCCCAAACTCCTTTTCTTGTGAAAATGTAAAAATCATGTTATCATAGTCAATTAAGTCATTGTTCGCACGTAAATTTCAATAAATAAATAAGAACACGTGCAAATGAAACTTTGTATTTGTATAACTTTGAATGTAGTGGAATAAAATCTCTAGTACTTGATCCTCTGATTCTCTCTCTTGTTTGTATGTTTCACTCGAGGGCTGTAGAGCTTATTCTCGAGATTGAAGCTTCGAAGAAGTGTTCTTGATCTTCGAGGAAGTGTTCTTCGTTCAGGAGGAATTTGATCTTCAAGAACTCAGGAAGTCTTCTGGCTTTTGTTTTGAATTCTCTCTGAGGTCTCCAATTTCTGAACCCCCAAAATGGAGGAGGAGCTCTCTATTTATAGAGTTCCCCAAGGCCTCCAGATGGGCTTGGGCTTGACTATTGGACTGGGTCTGGTGAACTTTGAGCCTGGTCCTTAGACTGAGCCTGATTAACCTTGGGCCTAGCCCTGTGGGCTAGAACTTATTGACTTTGGGCCTAGACTTTGCTGGATTAGGGCCTCCTATTTGGGCTTAGTCTAAAATTGGCCCAAATTTCATATAACCCAATTACATATTGGGATTTACTTTAATTTAATTTAGGGATACTTGCAAATTTAAATAATCCCTAATTAAATAAATAATTTTGCCACTAATTTAAATTAATGACATGGCAAATTTTTGATTGGCCAAAATTTCCATTCCAACAGACATAATATTTGTAAAATTAATTAATTAAACTATTTTGGTTAGTGTATCTTGAAGTTAATAGCTTTTAAAATAATATTATTTAAAACACTTTAACTTTATAACCTTATGTATTAGTTAAATATAGAAAGTTAAGTTCAATAGTAATTTTGATGATAAGTAATAAATAACTTTTCTTAGCACAACAAGTTATAAATCATTAAATAAACAATTGATAACATTTTCTTTATAGTTAATTTTATGTTGGATATATTTGCATAAAAAAATTTGTTTATATTTGTTCACACTTTGGTAAATAATCTGAAAATATTTTCATGAACAATTAAATATTTATTCTATAAAATAATTCTTGGAAGAAAATTGAGTGGGCAAATGTATTAAGAATATTGTATTTATTATTAAAATAATGCTCTCTAATTTCATCATAAAAGTTACATTTTATATATAATTTAATATATAGTTTTTATTACTTTAATTAAATAATTTATATTATTTATACAAGTTTTAAACGTACCAACCAAATACACTTTTAATAAACTCAGGTTTAACAAATTAGAATTCAAACATAGACTTAACAAACTCAGACTTGACACCATCTAAACACTAGTTTAACAAATTCAGAATTAACAAACCTATTTTCTGTATCATCCAAACACATACTTAACAAATCCAGACTTAACAACCCCAAGCTTAATAAACTCAGACTTAACAAACCACCCAAACCTGCGAACCAAACGCCCCCTTAGTGTTCCATGACAAAATCTTCAATTCCTCGATGCCGAAGAGGAAGATTGTACTATGATAAGCTTTAGTATTAAGGCTTATTTAACTCCCAATTGCTTGAAATATTCTTGTTTTTCCTTAAGATCAATTGGAAATAGCTGAAAGTTGCTTAAAAATAAGAAAGAAAGAAGAATGAAGGCAATTTGGATAAGATTCTAAAAGACTAAACTTGTTGCAGGGGCTGTGGAAATTGCAGAACCAAAATTGCAAAATTGCAAAATTACAAGATGAAGTTGCAATTTTGGAGCAGCAAAAAAATTCAACAAAAAAGGAAAAATTTCTGCACGCAACCCATATATGGAAAACTTCAATTGTCGCACGATTTAGGGGATTTGAAGCACAAGTTCTGGCATTATTCAACCCTATGGAGGTTCTACAAAGGGCGGAAGAAGAGCAGCGGGAAAGGGCATTCGATTTTCTGGAGAAATTTTGCTCGTGGGTCTGTCAAATTTATGCTATGTTTTTCTGCAATTTTCTTCCCCTGTTTACCGAGAGATGTTGCCATGTTTAGATTCATTTCTCCTTCAGTTTGTCCAATCCAATTCAAGTGAAAACTTGGGTTGTTATGATTGAATCGTTTCCTATAAATAGTGAAGGGATTGAGTCAATTGCAATGGAGTGAGGATTCAAAAGTAGATTGATTTACTTTTGTTTCAATTTAATTCTGTTTTCTTGTAATAGTTTGATCTTTGTTTCGTACATTTTATGCTTCTGTCGGATTCGAAATTGTATTGAATTACTTTGTTCAATTCAATTCTGTTTTCTTGCAAAAGTTTAATCCTTATTTCGTACAATTTATGTTTCGGTCGGACTCGAAGGTAGAGGGAAGAAGAGTTGATTATTCTCCTCTTGAAGCCTTTGATTCCTGAGTTGTCCTCTATTTTCAGTCGATTAAATATTTCTTGGAGCCTTGTCATGTGTTTGTGAGTTGTACAGAATTTTATTACCATCCCTTGCTCTAATTATGTCAATCTCCAATGTTGATTAGGATAGGAAATTTTAATTAATTATTGGTTGCAATTGGGTGTGTAGTAGCTCATTAGCATGGAATTTAATTCTAAAAATTGTTGTAGGATTTTTACTTTTAATATGAGCTAAACTTCTTAGGGGATTCAAGGATGTGAATTCCCGAATAAGTAATTATAGCCAAAATTCCAACTAATAACCAAGCCTACATCTCAATTGTTTGCTTGTGTTGAACAAAATTCCATTGAGATCCTAAATTGATCAACTAGGGTAGCAACTCAAGCTTAGATCTAATACCGACGAGATTAGTGATAAGCGGATTTCGCACAAATTTAGGAGAAAATAGCTTAGACATAAGCCAATTCTTTGCCCTAGACATAGGGATTAAAGACTCCAAAACCCATAAAATTGTTGAGCAAAATTACCTAAGATAGAAGGACTATAGACATATAAGTCACTCACTTAGTCTCCTAAAACCTAATTTCAAGGTGAATATGAGTAGCAATTTTGGTTTACAATTGAATGTAGAGTAGGTTGGAATTGCAATTTTGGTTTGTAATTATGACTTAGGGCAATGACATTCTTGAACCCCTTCTTTCTCTAAAATTTCTTTTGCAATTTTCATTTACCAAGTCTGTTTAGTTGCTATTCAATCTTGCAATTTTCGATTCTACAATTCAGTTCTACAATCTTTGTTACTTTAACTTGCATTTTTCGATTCTACAATTCAGTTCTGCAATCTTTGTCACTTTAACTTGCAATTTTCGATTCTTCAATTATTTTGTTTTTACAAACACACCAATCCTTACTTGGATTTTGCAATTTTTAGTTTCCAAAGTTGTGATTCTCCTTACATTTTTCTTAGCAATAGTTTTTGTTACACTGTTTCATGTGGGATTGATACTCAGGAATACTCCTGTTTTAATACTTGCATCGGCAGTGTGCACTTACACTGGGGTTAAACGTATTTACTACTTTTCTTCACCCAAAGATTCACCCGATCATACTACCTCCCTAAATTGCAACCCACGGGCTTTAATTAAGGTGTCAAATTTGCTCAATTCTGAATGCAAATGAGAGTTCCTTACCATCGAAATACCATCATCTCCAATCTGATTTTTAACAACTGAATTTGGAGATTTAAAAACACCTTCCAAATTGACCACCGGAGAGTCTCCCACCAACAAATCATCAGTTTGTGACAAGTGATTATGAATATCCTTCTCCGAACTACTAAGAGTCATTCATTGACACTCACCACTTGCTCAGGAACAATCAAAGGAATCTCAGCAACAGCACCATTAGCCTCGCTCGGAAGGAGTATTTTGGAGACAGATTCTTCAAAATTCTTTACAAGGAACAGTGACGAAGTATTAGCTTTCTGAATCGCCAAATCTTTATCAGCTTTTCTAGTATAATATTTAGAATAAGTAAGCACAAAACTTGTCCTTCACTTCCTTTACCGAGCCTGGAATAGGTGATTTATTAATCACCGAAGCAATCTGACCGTCTAATTCTGCTGAATTCAAACCAGTAGAAGGCTGAGCTACCTTATAAGTGCACTGTACAAACGCATCTTCTGAAAAATCCCCACCTAAAACCTCTCCACCACCAGCAATCGAAGTTACCTCTTCATGTTCAAAAGAATTCTGCGGCTTTTGAAAAAGTTCAATAGAAGATGACGATTGCCCCTTCTCTTTTAATACCTCCCATTCCTTCACAGCATTCCCACTTAAAGGATCTTCAAAAGACTTGTACGACTGGCAAGGCTCTTCATTAAAGAAAAACATTAAAGATAGATCATTACCATTTGGAGTTGCCACAATCTCTTGAGCTTCCACTTCTTTCAGAGACAATGAATCGGTGTTGATCATTAAATCTGGAATTAATACATCTTGAATCTGCCCAATACTCCCATTGTCTGAATTTAAAACCGACTCATCAACCAAATTTTCATCCAAAGGCAAGGAATTGGATTGAAACACATCCTCATCTTCCATGACTTGATAAATACGCTTTAAATCCACTGAATTTGAAAAGTCCTTCAGGACAAGAGAATCCAAAAACAATTCAAGAGGCACCACCAAAGACATCCCCAAAACTAATTGCAAGATTTCCAAGAGAGCCATCTTGAATACCAATAGAAGCTGGAATAAAGCCACAAAGGTTCTTTCTAACATTAATTTGGGCAACTGAGATATCAAGAAGATTCATAGTATCTAACGCAATATCTTCTAATCCTCCAAAATGATGACCAGTTGCTTCAAAAACACTTCTTGTCCAGAATTTAAGGGGTAAATTCCTGATTGAGATCCATCCTCCATACCCTTGAATAAATTCTGGAAAACTATGGAGCTTATCAGACCAATTCTCAATCTTCAAATGAAATTTCTCCACTAACTGAATTTTGGATAAAATTGCTTCATTTACACCACCCTCTACAAGGACCGAGGCCTTATCAACCAAAAAAGGATTGATTTGAATGCTCACTCGCAAATAGGACTCAAAAGCCTCCTTAATCGCCTTCCATTCAATATGAGCTAAAAGTTTTGAAACCACCAGCAGCTTCTCGAACTCCAAAACCACCACCTCCAATGGCTTCCTAATCCAGAAAGATGAACCCGAGTCCTTGTGTAAGTTCCAGTGGTTAAAAATGGGGGTTGAAAATTCCAGCTTCTTCCATCGGTTTTTAACTGCCAAGAAGAGAAAGCTTTTTATATCAGAATTGTGTTCTTCAAATGGCTCTGTTTTTCTCTCTTTCAAGGAAATCGAAGATGAAATTTTGAGTTTCTTCACTACTTTATATCAGAAATTTCCAGATGCGGATGCACTTCAGCATATTTGTTTTGATTGCTTTTACTCCAGGCAATGTTGATTCAAGTTATTCATAACTTCGGCTTTTAACCTACAGTGGGTGTTCTTCAATTCATTCAAGGACAACATTCTCCATCTGCTTACTGGCCCTTCGTTGGCTCCTAAATCAAGGATTTTGTGATCCAATGTTGTCAAAGCTCTTCTTTTTGAATTATGGTAGGAAAGAAACCAGAGGATCTTCCACAACAAGCATCTCCCTTGGATTGACTGCTTTAGTTCAGCTCATCTCAAGGCCTCCTCCTAATGTTCTCTCTCTAAACATTTTGCTACTTATTCTTTTCAAGATTTATGTCTTAATTGGAATGCTTTTATTTCTCCGTTGTCATCTTTTTCTTTTTCGCTCTTGTTTTGTATTTTTCTCTTTCTCTCCCTTGTGGAGCTTTGTACTTTTTGAGATTTAGTCTCTTTTCATTACATCAATGAAAAGTCTCGTTTCTTGTTAAAAAAAAATACGTGAATCTTTTTCTTTTTCCTTTTGTTGGGATACGGAACAATCACATTGCTAGAACAAGGTTTTCAAGAGGAAGGTGCCATAGGAGCAAACTAATAGGTCAATATTAATAGTTCACCTTTTAAGAGCTCCAAAACGAAAAGGAATGAATAAGGGAAAATCAAAGATCTGAAATTAACCTTTCTGCAGTTGAGTTGGTTACATCACCAATGAGTAGATTTGAGAGATGCTGCCCAGATAGAGTAAGGGTAACAGTTAAGCTTGTCGATAGAGTAAGAACAATAAATCCTTCAAATTAGAAGGATTATGAATTTATGAGTTTTTTTTTTTCTTCTTAACCGAGAGTCGGAGCTTTGCTCCCCTATACCCGGGGGCACCCGTGCCCACCCCAAGGTCCGGACCCGGGAGACATCAAGGGTTTTTATTTATTAAGCTCACCTGAGGGCTCGAACCTGAGACCTCTAAGCCAGTATGACCAAGAGACCCCAAGCCTTACCAACGGGACCGCAGGCAAATTTTTTAGTATAATACATCTAATTTTTTCTGTCTTTAACTATATGCAGAAAAATATTGAATGAAAAAATGAACCAAATCTGTCCAAGTCTAGGTTTACACATTCTGAGACAAAAACCATATCAGACAGACATGAATGGGTGTAGAGACACCAAGAAGCAAGAAAGGTATGCGTGGGTCAAATATTAACAACAGCCAACAGGTCACGTATCACAATGAAAAATAATTGGAGAGGAAAAACTGATTCTCATTGAATTATCAGAAAACCTCTGAATATATGTCCAGTGCAAGAGTTAATTTAAATTTTTAAATATATCTAACTATGTCTAGCTGCACTAACTAACTCTAGTTACGATTACAAAATAAGAACCATAGTTAACAAACGAACTATCATCACTAAAATCAAGAACAAGAACGCTAAGATACCTTTTGGAATATTGGATACTCAGCTTTGAATCTTGTACAGGCAAATTCCTGTGCCTCCTGGCTTGATCCAGGTTCTTGATTCAAAAACTGATTACATGGAAAAGCCAAGATCTCTAATCCTGGAAATTAGCACATAGGTAACGGTAACGAAGTAAAGAAGCTAATTGACCAAACTAAAACAAAGAGAAGATTATAACCTTCAAGGAAACTCTATTAGGAAAATTAATAGGTTACAAGCAAAGAAAGTACATACCTTTTTCCTTGTATTTGCTGTAAAGTTCCGTCAGCTGGGTATAATTTGAATGAGTGTAACCACTGCCCAAGCAATTCAAAATTCTCCAGGAATAAGAATCCCATGAATTCGAGTAACCAAGAGAAGCAAGGTACAGAGGAAAAGAAGACGAACCATTTGGAAGCAACATTTACCACAAGAAGGACCTTTCCCCGGTAAATGCTTAGGTCCACGTCTTGTCCTCTGGCATCCTTCAACATGCCAAATAACTTAATTTCCTCAGTTTCCATTTTGAAGAGTCTTTGAAAAAGAAAAAAGTGTAGCAGGAAAGAGAGTGAGAATTTACCTTGACCACGAATTCATGAATGGACTTCTCAGAGACTGATTGAAAAGCACCCATTTTCTTCTATCTTTTCCTCTGTTTATGTGTATACTCTTCTGTTCTTGTTCTTCGCCGGCGGGATTCGTGTTTATTGATATTAATAAATATGGTACTTTTCTTTTAAAAAATGAATATAATTTTTTTTTTATAAATTAAGTTAATTACAAGTTTAATTCGTGAAATTTAAAGTTTGAATCTATTTAGTCCTTAAATTTTTAAATAAGTCTAATAAATATTAGAGTATTGACACAATTAAATTTATCATAACATATTAGCTTAAGCTTTTTGGTTGATTAATGATTTAACAATAAGTTACTGAATTTTTAATTTTGTGTCTAGTAAATTCGTGAATTTTAAAAAATTCTAAAGTTCAAAGACTAAATTTGTAATTTTGAAAGTTTAAGGACCAATTTGATACAAATCTCAAAGTCCAATGACTAAACTTATAATTTAACTGAAATTTTATTAATGGTTGATTAATATTTAGTTTTAGCTAATTTGTATATATATTTTTTAATTTTGATTTACATTACATTAAACTTTTTTTAATATTTATATTTGGAATACAGAAAATGAATTACTTAGTTGAATAACGTAACATCATTTTACCAAATTATTATTTATTATATTAACGATTAAAATAATCAATTTCTGTTAGAGAACATGGAATTTAAAAATAGGGTAAATTACACATTTAGTCCCTAAACTTTGAAATCTGTATCTATTTAGTCCTTGAACTTTCAAAATTACAAATTTAGTCCTTGGACTTTCGAATTTTTTAAAATTCATGAGTCTAATAAACACAAAATTGAAATTTTAGGGTTTCATTAGACATAAAATTCAAATTTATATCTCATAGATCAATTAATTTTTAAACATTTCGAATTTGACAGGAACTTATTAGACAAAATTGAAATTTTAACGACCTATTAGACATAAAATTGAAAGTTTAGGGACTTATTAGACACTTTTGAAAGTTTTGGGCCCAAATAGATACAAATCTCAAAGTTCATGGACTAAACTTGTAATTGAACCTTAAAAATATGAGGAACATTTTGTTAGCTTTCAAAATCCTAGAACCTAATATTCTGAAAACAAACCTACAAACTTTTTGAATTTATATCTCAAACAATATTCTCTAGCTCTCAAATTTTTCCTACAGATAATCATATCCCCTATCAATATGATTGATTTAAATTTAAACCTTAATATTTAAAATTTTCAATTATACCATAATTCTTCAATTTGATTCAATCCAATCATTCATTAGCACTTTTCACTAAATGCAAACAAAAACTTGACATAGCTATTCTTATCTATTAAATTAATGGATGGCCAATGTGTTCGATAAAGAGAGAATTATATTGGTGTCGCGACTGCCTACCTCTCTCTTCTTTCATCTACAAGTTATAACCAAAGATATAATATTCAAGGATTAAGACATTGTTGAACATATCTTAAAAAAAACCTATTCAGCATAAGGGACTTAGGGACATGACTATCTACATGAAGGAACATCTCCCATATTTTCACCATGGTATAACATTATCCATTTTGGACCTAAACTCGCATAGCATTGTTTTTTGTTTCACCCAAAAGACTTCATGGAGCTATAGTTCTTGCTTATATACTTTAAATCTTCTCCACTTCTAGCCAACCTCGAACTATATTTGAATTCTCTTTACTACCTTTTTATATAAGTTGTAAGTTGTGTAGTGTTGTGATATTAGTTTTGCTTAATTAGTGGTACTTATTAGAGATATTTTGTTTTTTTTTTTATCAAATAAATAAATAAGAGAGGTAGTTTTGTTGATATCAGTATTTTTAGAAGAGAAATTATGTTTTTAGTAGAAGAAGAATTATGTTTAGGATCCTCAAAGTAGCTAGAGAGAAAAATATATATACTTTGTTGATATGGAACTCTTTTATATGAATGAATATGCTGTCATACAAAAAAATTAGGTTGAGTTTCATGAATGATGAAATTGTTGTAATGTGATGGATTAATCAATTATTAATGATATCATAGTCTTTTCTTTCTTGTTGTCATTTAATTGGTTATCTTCTTCCTATTATATGTATAGTCTAAGTGACTTTATTTTATTATTACTCTCCTTTTATGTATTTTAGTAAGTGAGTTTGTTACTGTCTATTAGCCTTTCTATTCTTCTATAAATAGAGCTGTACATATGCTGTTGAATTAATGAGAATAACATCTTCACAATTAGTGAGGATTTTATGGCATCAGAGCCCTAATTGAACTCGCGTCTTTTTCTTCGATCTTGCTTTTGTGATCGTTCATGGCGTCGTCTTCAACCACTGCAACTTTTTCTCCAATTTCTAATTCTTCTACTTCTCTTATTCACTCACTGATTTTCTTACTCTCAAACATTTGTAATTTGATTTCGATCATATTGGATTCTTAAAACTATGTTCTTTAGCATTTTTAATTCTCTTCGATTTTGAGAGCTCATAAGCTGTTTGGTTTTATCAATGGATCTAAACCGTTGCCTTCTCAATCTCTATCGATTGTTGCTTCTACTTCTTCGATTGATTCGCCTACTCTGCCTCAGCTGAATCCTCAACATGAGGACTAGATTGCTACTAATCAAGCGCTAATGACCCTAATAAACGATACTTTGTCTCAGACTGCCTTGACTTATGTTGTTGGCTGCAAAAATTCTCAAGAAATGTGGGAGACACTTGAGAAGCATTATTCATCTAGCAGTCATACGAATGTTGTTAATTTGAAGTCTGAATTATAGATGATTTCCAATAGTTTAAGTAACTTTATTTTATTATTATTCTCATTTTATGTATTTTAGTAAGTGAGTTTGTTACTTTCTGTTAGCCTTTCTATTCTTCTATAAATAGGACTGTACACATTCTATTGAATTAATGAGAATAACATCTTCACAATCAGTGAGGATTTCCTTTCACAATAAAAACCTATGTATTAATTGAATAGCCTACTTGTTGGTCAAGTAGCATTGATATTGATTGTGGTGGTTGTAGTTTGGCCAAAAGAAATTAAAAGTAGTTGAACTTTGCATCGAATAACATACTTGTTGGTTTAAATCCCCACGATCTTACACACTAATACTGTAGAGTAAAAATGGATATCGTAAATTCTTCCTATTATGAAATTTGCTATGTATTATTTGCTTGATTTAATTAAAAAATGAACATGATACAAAAGGCTTATACCACTCCTCAGATAGATTGAGAATGGAGCAGGACAGTTTTTGGTGGAACATTATTTGGGCTGTCACTAAACCAAGTGAAGAAGCCCAACAACATTTTTGTCATTGGCAAAAAAACCAGAAGGGATGGTCCATCGGATAGAGATACTAGTAGTATTTGGTGTGAGCGATTGGTTGACTAGTTTCTTTTGTTTGACCTTATTCCTTTTAGATAGCTAGATAAAGATAAGATGGGTATCCGCCATAAGAATGAAATCAGTAACAAACACAAACAGTGATTGAATTAGTTCAAAATAAACAAAAATAAACATCCCAACTATTTGACTGCGTCAAAACCAGCAAGAAGCTCCCATCCCATCGCTGATGCGCTCTACTTTCGCTTTAACAACCGCCTTTGAAAACTGAAAAAATATCTGTCTTTATTTTCGCACTCCAAACAATATTCCCCACCATATTCAAATGTGGTCCACGCCATGTCTCCCACCCATTTCTTCTTTGTTATCTTCCACATAGCTCTCCACTCCACTCATCAAGGTTTCTAGATGCTGCCACGTGTCGATCTGGGATGGTCAAAGCAGACACGTGTCTCGAGATCAGATGGAGTCTATCTTGTGCAGTGCACCGGTGACAAGAAGGACGCATGAGCCTACAAAATTAATTGAAAATTGGGATTTTCTAACAATATAACCTAACGGAACCCAACCGAATACATGGGGGAGGGGGAATAATGTTTTCAACTTTAAGAAATGCCTTGTGTATGCTATCTTGTCTTCTACCTGTAGCGATAAGAAATGGCCCCGCTAACTTCTAAGGCTTTGGAAGAGATGACAAACCAAAACGAAAGAGAAAAGAAGCAGCACAATTGAAACTGGGGACTTTACGTAGTGATTTTGAAAAAGGAAAAAGGGTATGCAGAATTTGCCCACATCCCAGAGGACATGACAATTGACATGAGCTCTAGACTTGATGGGAGGGTACACGTGTAGAGAGGAGAGGAGGGCCACGTTTTAAAGAACATTAACTAACATATTTGGGCAGGGGAGTAGAGGGACAAAGAGAGATGTTATATCAATATGTTTGATTGATTTTTGTGATAGTGGAAGGACTCGTGTCCAACGTTTTGATCAAAGACGGACGCGTAAAACTGCAGATATTTTTGCAACCAGGGGATTAGACATTTGCGAATAATATTTAATTGTACACGTGTTCTTCTCTCCTCAACTGCTGACGCTTCCTCTGGATTCTCTTCTGAATTTGAGCAATGCGATCACGACGCGTGTCCACTCCTCCAATTGGTTGTCCACACGTTTCTTCAGCATCGCCGGCTATAAAGCGACCAATCAGTAAAGGGACACGTGTCTGTTTTGAGTGTTCTAGACCGAGAGTAGACCAAGACTAAGACATGTATGAGTGGCTTCCTGGTGCTCAACTTTGGCAATTGGCATTGGCCACATTTTGATTTTCCCCAAAACTAAATAAAAATGAACGCCAACAGTAACGGCAACAGCAACAGGAGGTTCAGACCCTCCCCGTCGTCTCAGGGTTCCGACTCCGGCATCCTCAACGAGCGCATACTTCTCCTCGTGTTTCAGACAATCAAGTGGGACTTGCAGACGCTTTGCACAACCGCCTCCCTCAATCGTAAGCTTCGAGCCATAGCCGAGAGACTGCTCTGGCGCCAACTCTGTTTCAATCGAGCTCCCCGAATGTTGGCCGCATTGACCACCGGAGCGCCCAATGCCCGAGTCGGCGGTGGATGGAACGCGCTCGCCAAGCTAATGTTCTTCTGCTGCGGCTGTCAATCCAGCCGCCATTTCAGGGTCGCCCAGCCCCTTCCCGGACACTTCGTCCACGAGTCTCGCTTCTCCAAAACCTCAGGCCGAAGCTTTCTCACCAAGAAATGTCGAGGAGACTTGCTGTACGTGAGCGATCCCTGCGAGCATTCCAACGGGAACAACGAGGACGATTTGGGGATCTACAGAGGGGTATTTCGGGGATTTATGAGATCGAAGACTAGGGCATTCTTGATCAGACGACAAGTGAGGTTGGAAGAGAGAACCAGATGCCCATACTGTGGGGCTCGGGTGTGGAGCATGACATCCGCTCGACTCGTGCCCAAGAGCGCGGCTAGGCGGCTTGGGACGCATGACGGAGGTCTCGAATATTTCGTGTGTGTGAACGGCCATTTGCATGGCTCTTGTTGGCTCGTTCCTCTATCATCGGAGGAAGACAGAGCCAATAGCGAGGAAAACGAAGAAGAAGAGGAAGGAGAGTGTTACAGAGAAGTTCGTGAGATTGGGTTTGAAGACCGGACGGTGACAGATGAAAGCGCGAGCTCGACGGGGGAGGAGATACTCGATAGTCGCGGAGAGGTCCGCGTCCACACCACAGATTAGAATGGAAGGAGTTGAAGGTGGATTTGCATTTGGGTAGTTGTGGTTGAAACTGAAGTGAAGACGATGGAAGGCCTCCTAAGGGAAGGTTGCAGTTCGTACTTCGCAGTGGATAAGGAAGGATAACCCGATTAAACAAAATTAGAAACTGACGTAGAAAGAGGAGGAAGCATGGTGTTGCCTATTTTGGTATGGCGGTCAGTGGTCACCCTTACAGCTTACAACTTACAATTCTGTTTCCAACAGAGTGATTATGAGTATTCTAATCACAATCATCTTTCTTTTTTAATTAGACGACTAGGTTGGACATTTGCCATTTTATTCATTTTTCTTATTTCATTACCATTCCAACATTTTCAGTAACAATACCAAGTAAGAAGAGGTACTCTCCCATCCATCCATCCTCCACTATTTTTCTTTTGTCAAATATGGTTGGGTTATGTCGTAAATAAACATTACAAATCAGGCTACTTTACTTGTCTTAATACCTACAACAACAGAAAAAGGTTGTTTAAAAATAAATTTAAATTTTGTTTTCTTATTCCAACAACAATTAATTTTAAAATAAGAAAATGATTAATAATTCGATTATGTTTATTAGAAAACATTCTTAAAAACCTAAATCGGAAATGGATACTTGAATATTGGTAACCTAAAATTCTTATATTTTTTACTAAAATCCTATGCCCATTTCATTCCCATACCCATGGCTACCCTACCACTTCAGATTCATAGCCAAATCTAGCAGCGCTTCTACCAACCTTATTGTCCGTTGTTTCTCCTGTTGTTTCAACCTACTTGCCACCGATTCCGCATCAAAACCATCTGCATTTGCATTTTGCCCTTCACTCTGATCCGCGCCGACTTCTTTTAGCAATTCAACAACCTCTCTGACGAAGTCTACTCTCAACAGGGTATTATCAGCTTCAACTTCAAGTGATGGCCGTACCGGCCCTCGATGCTAATCATTAAAAGAAAATAGGAAAAAAGCAGAATTAGCCACACTGCAGACTCAGTTTAGACATTCCTTTAATTTTATCATCCACATCTCTGTTCGAAACCAATTGAGTTATCATACCTTATCAATGTCTAACCCAGCTGGAACGAGAATGCTAAATGGATCCTCCCGCGGAAACGTATCAACCATGCGTTTTCTGCAGTCTTTTAGCCATCCTTCATCATCAAAGCCGTCGTACATATTCAGAAGTTCGTTGAGCAGTCTCATGGCAGGAGTAGCCTCTCGTTTGAGAATTTCAGTCTAAAATATTGAGGAAACTTAGAACTTGAATTATTAGGAGAATACACACTCTTGCTTTTCCCAAAGTAAAATTGAAGGGAAAAAAGTCAGTGCAAACGATATGACTAGAAAGAGTTAAGGTTGCAACTTAACTAAACAATATGTGCCATGTGTTAAGCATTTTTTATGAAACCAAAATAACAATGTTTTTTTTTTCGGACGAAGACCCCAACACCAACACGTGCGCACACAAATTTTCTTCTTCAGATCAAGCTTTGGGCCTTAAGGCCCATTAGGTCTTGAACTTTAGACATATATATATATATATATATATATATATATATATATATATATATACTTTTTTGTGGCTGGAGGGTTACTAACCGAGAGTGGCAATTCTTGCTTTTTCGATAAAATATACAGTGAGTATATTTTCAGAGTGTGGCTGTGAGTGCATTATTGTGAGACACAAAAGTATTTTTCTCTTGTGGGTTTGAGAGCTTTGTTAATTGTTTATCTCAAACTACTGAATTGTGATACTTGAAAGTCAATAGCCATAATTGGACTATTGAGGGTTAGTTTGTAGCGCAATTTTGAGGGTATCTTGTGTAATCTCCCATTTTAGTAGAACATGTAGTTGCAGAAAATTGGACGTAGTCCCAAGTTTTAGGCGAACTAGTATAAATTCTAGTGTTGTCTCCTTTTTCCCTATCTCTTTATTTATTATTTGTGACTCTTGTTTGGTTGACTTATCCTGTGGAATGAGAGAATTTAGTATTTTAGTTTTATTGCTTCCGCTCGCATATTATTATTATATTATTTTTCTCCCAATAAGTGGTATCAGAGCTTTTAGTTCAGGAGTCGTGGGATATGAGGAGCCAACAAGTTTCGAAATTTGATAGGAAAAATTTTGGGTATCGGAAGATGATGGTCAAAGATTATCTGACCGTTAAAAAATTGGATAAGGCTTCAAAAAAGAGACCGGAAGGTATGACTAACGTAGATTGTGAGACTTTGGATGAAGAAGTAGTTGCTGCAATCAGAATGTGTCTGTCAATGGGCGTGGCTAGTCAGGTAGCTGATAAGACAACTGCAATTAAATTGATGGAAGCGCTCACAAACAGGTATGAAAAACCCTGCACAAATAATAAGATCTACCTACTTATGAAGTTTTTCAATCTGCATATGGCTGAAGATGCTTCTGTGAATTCCTATATAAATGAGATAACCACTGTGATAAATTAGTTGAAATCAGTTAAAATAGAGTTTACTGATGAAGTGAATGCTATTATGTTATTAACTTTATTACCTGATAGTTGGGAAACGATGAAGACAACAGTGTCTAATTCAGAAGGAGAAAATACTCTGAAATTTTCAGGTGTTTTTGATTTAGCCTTTGCTCAGGAAATTTGTAGAAAGGATAGTAGTAAAGAGTCTACTATAGAATCAACTTTGATTATGACTAAGGGTAAAGAGAAGATTAATGAGGAAAGTACGTGAGTAGCAGTAGGAAGAAGTGAGATTATAGAAATAAAGAGATAGAATGTCTTTTTGTCACAAGAAAGGTCACATTAAGAGTCGGTGTAGAAAGTTGAAAGAAGAAAAGCAGGAGGCAAATACAGTGCATGATGTCTTAGTTTATGTTAGCAGTAACACAAAGAGTTGTAGAAACTCATCTGATTGGATTTTAGACAGTGCAAGTACTGTTCACATAGCTTCAGATAAAAGTTTGTTCACATCATTCTCAGAAGGTTATCATGGCTTAGTGAAGATGTGAAATGGTAAAACATCCAAAACTAGTGGAATTGGAGAGGTCAGTCTGAAGACAGAATATGGGAATAAATTGGTACTGAAAGATGTCAGGTTTGTGCCCAGTGTTAAAACGAATCTCATCTCCACTAGAAAGTTAGCAGATGAAGGCTACAGGTGTGAGTTTGGCAGACGCCAGTGTAAACTCAAGTTAGGATCCCAAGTAGTGGCAGTTAGCCACAGGATATCTACATTGTACAAATGTTGATTAGATGTTGCCAAAGTTTTAAAGAGATAGTGGATGCCAGTTAACTGCAGATGGTTGTAATAGAGGTACAGTTGAGCCAGTAGCAGTGATAGCCAAGTTTGATCAATCAAATCAGGATCCTTCAGTTCGAAAACAATTGGGAAGTCTAAGAGAGAAAGTTGATGGCTATCGTGAACTCCCAATTGTCAGACGCACAATTGAATTGAAGAAGTCGCTTAGGTGAGTGGAGGCATAGAAATGGAAGGCCAGAGCAGTTGTTAAGGTCAAAAGTAAGGTCGCCTTTGGAGTCCTTCTCCTTCCAAAGGCTTCTCGTGCAAATCTTTCTTTCATTGTTTAGTCAGGCCTAGTTCGGCGGCTGGCTCAGTGTTATCCTCTCTGTGGAAGGTCAAGATTCCAAAGAAGGTCCAGTTCTTTGCGTGGCAGGTTTGGCATGGAAGGGTTAACACCCTGGATCGTTTGTTGGCCAAGGGGTATTCCTTGGTTGGGCCTTTTTGTTGTATTCTGTGCAGGCGGGCAGCTGAGGACCTTGATCATATGCTCTGGACTTGTGACTTCGCCCGAGATGTGTGGAACTGTTTCTTTCGGCAATTCAACTTCAGTTTTTTGGGTCAACAGGATAGTAGAGAGAGGTTCACAGATCTTCTCCTTAGTTCGCCTTTTCGGGAGAAAGGGTTGTTTTTGTGGCAGGCTGGGGTTTGTGCTATTTTGTGGAGCCTGTGGAGGGAGAGAAATAATAGAATTTTTCGGGGGAGAGAGAGTTCTTATATGGACGTTTGGTCCCTTGTTAGATTCTATGTTTCTCTTTGGGCTTCGGTGTCGAGAAGTTTTTGTAACTATTCTTTAAGTCTTATTTTGCTTGACTGGAGTCCCTTCTTTTAGTAGGCTCCCTTTTTTTGTGGGCTGCTGTTTGGTATGCCTTTGTATTCTTTCATTTTTTCTCAATGAAAGCTCAGTTATTCATCAAAAAAAAAAAAAAAAAAGTAAGGTCTCTAGTTTGATAGCAGGTTTGAACAGAGGATTCAAGCCCTTCTCAGAGTGTATCTTCTTTAAGAATAGTGATTCAGGGTTGAAGAATATGTCAGTTGTTACCACTTAGCTGAAGTGGAATACGTGTCTGTCTTTTTCGTTTGGGAGACAGATCCACGTAGCGAGCCCATACCTCAGGGCGAGCACAGATGCACTACAATTATTTTTCTGGTGGTTGCATGTTTTATGAGTTTGTTGTTTTTCCGGTATTTTTTAGTCTTGGAGTTTTCCAAGAAAATCAGAGACAACAGTTGTAGTGAGAGTTAGGCCTTGGAGTTTGTCACGGTGATCAAAGTTTTGTTGCAGTGGAAGACAAGATCATTATTTTGCCCAAGTGGGAGATTGTTAAGCATTTTTTTATGAAGCCAAAATAACAATGTTTTTTTTTTTTTACGAACGAAGACCCCAACACCAACACGTGCGCACGCAATTTTTCTTTTTCAGATGAAGCTTTGGGCCTTAAGGCTCATTAGGTCTTGAACTTTAGACATATATATATGTACATTTTTGTGGCTGGAGAGTTACTAACTGAGAGTGGCAATTCTTGCTTCTTCGATAAAATATACCGTGCGTATATTTTCAGAGTGTGGCTGTGAGTGCATTATTGTGAGAGACAAAAGTGTTTTTCTCTTGCGGGTTTGAGGGTTTTGTTATTTGTTTATCTCAAGCTACTGAATTGTGATACTTAGAAGTTAGAAGTCAATAGTCATAGTTGGCCTATTGAGGGTTAGTTTGTAGCTCGATTTTGAGAGCTTCTTGTAATCTCCAATTTTAGTAGAACCTACAGTTGCAGAAGATTGGACATAATCCCAAGTTTGAGGCGAACCAGTATAAATTTCGGTGTTGTCTCTTTTTTCCTTATCTCTTTATTTATTATTTGTGACTCTTGTTTGGTTGACTTATCCTGTGGAATGGGAGAATTTAGTATTTTAGTTTTATTGCCTCCGCTCGCATATTATTATTATATTATTTTTCTCTCAACACCATGGTCCAATGCTAAAATCATTTGAGCTTGAACTACGGTTTCAGGTTATTGGATGCATTTTTAAAAATTAAAATCTCACAAGTGAAGTTGAAGTTAAGGCATAGATTTCCATTTAATTTAATGAATATTGAATTTTTTAAAAGTTGTGATTCTCATTTCATTAAAGTTTTTTTAAGGGTACGACTACTAACAAAAAGAGTAAAAACGCAATTTGGAATTGGACATTTGTTGTAAAGAAACCGAAGAAAACAAATGGAGAAACTAAAGGAATTAGAGAAGAAGATTCTTAATTAGATTATTGTTGGTTTAAAAAGTTAAAGGCCCTATTTTGATAACCATTTAGTTTTTGGTTTTTGGTTTTTGGTTTTTAAAAATTGTGCTGGTTTTCTCATTATTTCTCTATAAGATTCATCTCTCTAAAAAAATATTTGAATTCTTAGCCAAATTTTAAAAACAAAAATAAGTTTCGAACATGTTCATACCTCAACCCTTCGATATAGCAAATCAAGACTTCTAATTGCATCCTTTTCATCCTGAAGAAAGAGCCAGTTATAAGTAAGCACATACAACTAGGCTCCCTCCAAAATAAACAAACGAATGAAAATTAAAGGAATTTGAAGACTAACATACATCACGACGTGCTAAATCAAGTCGATTCCATATGACTAATAGAACAAGCTCTGTTAGTTCCCCTTTCTCAGCAGCTTCCTCAATTTTCTGCATTCCAATTGATAAACAACTATAGTATCAGAAAGTCAACAAGCCAGTTTTGCAATAATTTAATGGTCAGAAGCTTTATGTGAAAAATGGTATGAAATTGGAAAAATTCAAAGAAAACTCACCACGAGTACTACCCATGAGTGGAACACTATAATCATACCTAAGAAGAATATACAAATGAAAGACCCTAAATATACTTCATTCTCAAACCTTAGCCACGTCACCGTGCAGGCTATAGTAAGCGAACTCTAATTGTTTAATTGAGAACTCATGGTTTTGTGTTTGCTTAAGCTACCTTTTAGGGCATTGCCATAAGAAAGAACAAGAAAACTTCATGCTGATTTGAAGATAACACCTTACGTTTTGAAAGATCAAGTTAATGATTAGCAGCAGCATAAAATCTACTGCTAATCGTTGATTACCTCTTCAACTTCTTCAGCAGCTCTAATAAAGCTTGAAACCAGTTTCCTAGCTTTTCTGACATCTTCTTCGGGAAATCCTTTTAGACGCATCCCAATCTCACCATATTCTTCTACCTTTCTTTCCTCTTCTTCATCTTCCTCTTGACGCCTTCGATGTAACTCCTTCGTCTTCTCTCTTTGTCGGGCTTGCCATTCCTAATGTAGAACAGGTTAATATCTGATTTTTTTTTAACCTTTTTCCTTTTTTTTAATAAAAAACATGATATTTCATAGATTAACGAAAAATACAAAAGAAGAGGAAAGGCAACTCCGCAGTTAAATGAGGTTACAAGAAAGCATGTTCCAAATTTAGAACCTTGGCCATAGTGAATTAAAAGGATCCTAGAATTCATTTTCCCTTTTGCACAAAATGCACCAATTTGGAAAGAGCATGGAGGAAGGAATTCTCCTTTGCAGTTTATCTTAACTGTTAATTCTCCTTTTAGGGTGGCAGGTGGAGTATGATTGGTGGTCTAGGATCTTTTTGCAGGAGTTCAAGATCTTGGAGAAGAGATTTACAACTGAAGCATCCAGAGGATTCGAAAGCCCACGTCCAAGAATATACTACATTATGCATTGTTTGAGCTTATTATTTTTTTAAAAAAAGGGATTTTCGATAGACATTACACAGATGCAGTACAGAAATTGAATATATAATCAAATGTTACTCTAAGAACATGTTGCACTATTAAACGTCGGTGCAGAAAAAATCTGGAAAATCCGTACATAATCCAAAGAAAACTAGTAAACACCAATCTCTTTCAAATTATACAATCTATCATTATTAGGAAATTAAAGCACAAGTTTCCTGCCTCTTACATCAGAAAAGAATTTTTCCTTTTATTTACTAATTATTCTAATAAATGGCTCAATCCTTATTTTCTTATATCATGTAAAATTAAAGAGGTGCAATGTTACTCACTTCGAAATTCTTCCTTAAAAATATAAAGCTAGAACCAAGTTTACATTAAGTGTACCACTGAGATAACATGCCAGCATATTATTTTTTATTTTTTATTTATAAGAAATAGGACAGTAATTCCATTAAGAGAGAGGCAAAAACCAAGCAAAACAACCTAAAGGACTAAGGGATAAATTGTCCCTTTTCCTAAAGAGAGATCATACAAAAGCCCTCCAATCTAGATTGATAAGAAAAGTAGAAGAGTCAAAAAATAAATAAATAAATAAGCTTGTGTTGAGCACTTCCATTACAAGCAATAAATTGTACAATGTCACAATTATATTCAAGAGAATTAGATTAAAAAGAAAGGATTCTAGCATTGCTTTCCTTCCAAATAAGACACAACAGAGTTGCGAGGTGGGTGATGGGAGGGCTACTTTTTTCTGGGAGGATAAGTGGTTGGGGGATCGACCCCTTTGCTCTTTGTTTCCCCGATTATATCATTTGTCTTGCTTGAAAAATCAGTCGGTGGCTTCGATCCTTTCTCCTGGAACTCCCCCGACTCCTTCTTTTGGCTTTTATCGTGCGTTAACTAACAGGGAGTCTTCGGATGTGATGGCTTTGTTATCACTCATTAGTGAGTTCAGGTTTTTTCCCACGAGGGGGGATGTTCGTATTTGGAGTCCTTGTCAGTCCAGAGGCTTTTCCTGTCGTTCTTTTTTTCACTGTTTGGTTAACCCCACTTCTTCGGGGGAGTCCTCGCGTGAGTCTTTCTTCTCTTCTTTATGCAAGGTTAAGGTTCCGAAGAAGGTTAAGTTCTTTGTGTGGCAGGTCTGGCATGGACGGGTTAACACCTTGGATCGGATTTTGGCCAGAGGTTCTCCTTTGGTTGGGCCTTTTTGTTGTATTCTGTGCAGGAAGGCGGCTGAGGACCTGGATCATATTCTTTGGAACTGTGAATTTGCTCGTGCTGTTTGGTGCTGTCTCTTTGGGGAGTTTAACCTGTCTTTTGTCAGGCCTCAGGATGGTAGAGAGTTGATTGTGGAGCTTCTTATGTTCCCGCCTTTTCGTGAGAAAGGGTTGTTTTTGTGGCAGGCCGGGGTTTGTGCTGTTTTGTGGATCTTGTGGGGGGAGAGAAATAATCGAATCTTTAGGGGGCGGGATAGATCAGTTCAGGAAGTGTGGTCCCTTATTAGATTTTATGTTTCTCTTTGGGCTTCGGTGTCGAAGTTTTTTTGTAATTATTCTCTAGGAATTATCTTGCTTGATTGGAGCCCCTTTTTCTAGGGTGGTTCCCTCTTTTTGTGGGCTCTCTTTTTGTATGCCCGTGTATTCTTTCATTCGTTCTCAATGAAAGTTCGGTTAATTATCAAAAAAAAAAAAATAAGACACAACAGAGTTGGTGGCCTAAGCATGAGAAGAAACGCTTCTCCTCCCTTCCCCTTCCCTTTCTCCTCACCATGTTTAGCCTTCATCCGTCTCCTCTTGCGTAGTGTCTCCGGTTCTCCTTCATCAGATTACCTTTTTCAGATTTCATCCTCCTAGGCATCTTCACTTCATCCTCCAGGTTTTATCTTCTAAGCTTCTTTTATTCTTAAGTTTATTCTAAAGTTGCTTTTCTCTTTTTGTTTTCCATGGCAGTGAAGAGTTTTGTATCCGCAACAATTATTTTTGTATTTGGAGTGAGAAAAATATGATTTTAGTTGAAGATATGCAGTATAAGCAAAAGATTTCACTCTCCATATCCTAACTAAAGTGGTTCGAAGCATCTCTAGTTGAGCTTTGTCAAAGTCCTGTGCATTCTTTCTTTCGAGAGCAGGTCAGGGATGACTTTGAATTTTTGTTCGTCTGTTGTTTCTCCAGCTCAGAATTCGATTTTGGTGGCTTCTTTTACTCATGAAGAGATCTGGTTGGCTGTGAAGAATTTTGGTAAAAATAAAGCTCCAGGTCCGGATGGCTTTACTACAGAATTTTTCTTAAAATTCTGGTCCCTTTTGAAAGATGACTTCTTTCGTTTATTCGCAGAGTTTCATTTCAATGGCCACTTAAATTCTTGTATGAAAGAAAACTTCATTTGCTTGATACAGAAGAAGGAATCAGCTGCTTTTGTAAAGGATTTTAGACCGGTTAGTTTTACTTCGTCGGTATACAAGATTCTTGCGAAAGTACTTGTCGAAAGAATGAAGAAAGTAATTGGTAAATTATGGTTAAAGTTAAGGTATTCTTGTAATTTTGTTTTTATGATTTTTTTCTTTTCTTTTTAGATATTTTAAGTCTTGAATAGGATAGAATACCCTTTCCTTTTTTGAAAGGGTTTGTATTTTAGTATTTATGTTGGTACTCTTGTATAGTTTATTTTTAATGAGAAAATACTGAAATCTTTCGATTTCATGGTATCAGAGAAGTGAAAAGAAAACCCAAATCTCTCCATACCCTATCTGCCGCCTCCGCCGTCTTCCCTTCGTCACTGTCGTCGTCTTCCCTTCGCCGGAGAGTCCACCCCTATTAAACTCCGACAGTACCCTCACCTCCGACAATATATCGAATCCTTAGATATCTAAAAATGAGTCCTGGAAAATGGTTGTTTTCTGAAAAAACTGACAAGAGAACCATTGAGGTATATTCTAATGCAGATTCGGCAGGTGATGTTACAGATAGAAGATCTACCTCAGGGTACTGTTCCTTTATATGGGACAATCTTGTTGCATGGAAAAGCAAAAAGCAATCTGTAGTTGCAAGAAGTAGTGTTGAAGTTGAATACCGACAAATTGCTCATGGTATGTTTAAAGGCATATGGATCAAGAGAATCCTAAGGGATTTAGGAAAATATTGTTTATTACCAATACAGATGATGTGTGATAATTAAGCTGCAACGAGTATTGCCAAGAATCCAGTTCATCATGATAGGACAAAACATGTTGAAATTGATCGACACTTCATCTCAGAGAAAGTCAATAATGAAGTGGTTCAACTCAAATATGTACCTATCAAACAACAGTTGGCAAATATCCTTACCAAATCTTTACCAAGACCTAACTTTGAAGATTTGAATAGCAGGTTGGGTTTGTATAATATATACAACCCATCTTGAGGGGGAGTGTGGTAAATTATGGTTAAAGTTAGGGTATTCTTGTAATTTTGTTTTTATGATTTTTCTCTTTTCTTTTTAGATATTTTAAATCTTCAATATCCTTTCCTTTTTTGAAAGGGTTTGTATTTTAGTATTTATATTGGTATTCTTGTATAGTTGATTTTTAATGAAAAAATACAAAATCTTTCACCTTCTATAATTTCTTATTCCCAAAGTGCTTTCATTGAACGAAGGCAGATTTTAGATCCTATTCTAATTGTCAATGAAGCTGTGGAGGAGTACAGAATTAAAAAGAAGAAAGGCTGAACTCTCAAACTTGATTTATAAAAAGCCTTTGATTTGGTGGATTGGGATTTTTTAGTTAAAGTATTGAAACTAAAAGCTTTTGATGCTAAGTGGATTTCTTGGATCCAAGGTTGTGTTTGGAATCCAAAGGTCTCTATTTTTATCAATGGGAGACCTCGAGATCGAATTTCAACCACTCGGGGATTAAGACAAGGTGATCCACTTTCCCCTTTTCTTTTTCTCCTTGTAAGTGAAGTGTTAAGTGATCTTATTGACATTTCATGCTCCAAAGGAATATTTGAAGAATTTGTAGTAGGGAAAGACAAAGTATATGTTCCTATTCTTCAATTTGCCGATGATATGTTTCTATTCCGTAAGTATGATGAGGATATGCTTAATACTCTTATCAACACAATTGAACTATTTGAATGGTGCTCTAGGCAAAAAGTCAATTGGGAAAAATCTGCTTTATGTGGTTGATAACACTCATTTATGAGTGGTATTTAGCCCTAAAAACTAAGTTATTTGCTTAGAAAGCGAGCATTTATTGTTATATTTCATGCCATTTAGAGTAAATTTAAGTAAAAACAAACTTTTCATGTGTTTGAAGTCGTGATTTTGTAAAAATAAGTAATTAGGTATAAAAAGAGTCATTTTTGTTAAGAATTTATTGATTTTTGTTGCTTTTGTGCAGAGGCTGAAAAATAACCCAGATATGCCAGCATTGAGGTAGCATTTGGAGAAGATGAAAATATGCTTAAGTGTTGAATCTTGCAAAATACGACCTGAATGCAACAACATTTGAAGGCATGAGGCAAATTCCAAGTGAAGCAGAAAAGTCAGAGAAATGCACCCAGATATGCGCCAGCATTCAGACTATTTCGACAGGCAGCAAATGTGCCTGCAATTAGACCATTTCGACAGATTTTCCCAAATTTGCAGATTTGACAGATTTTATGGAAGATTTTCAACCAAATCTCCTCAAATCAAGGAAAATGGTCAACCAAATCCTCTCACACTCATCTCAATAGCAAACCCTAGGCACGAAGTCTATAAAAGGCGGTTCATACCTCAATTTCAAGATAGCTCGGAGTTCTACCTTCTTACCAAAGTTCTGTCGTTTTCTCTTCAGTTTTCAGCCGCCACTCCGAGTCTTCCCTAAGTTCTGTTTGTATTTAAATGCTTAGAGAGGAGACACTAGAGAGACATACACGAGCACAAAGACAGAGAGGAGAGTAAACTTCTTTTTATTCCTTGTCACTCTATCAATGACCGGTGAATGGAGACATTATTTATAGGTTACAAGAAAAGACTAAACCTAGGGTTAGTTATTTAACTTCCCTAAAAATAAGAGATTCTCTTATAATAATTATTTGCTACTTAACAAACCACATAATCTAAACAACTTTCTAACTAATTCAACACTTAACAAACCACATAATCTAAACATCTTTCTAACTAATTCAACAATATTTTATTCATACTCTAACTTCAAAAGAAGGAAGAGTAAGGACTTGTTCTCCTTGAAAAAGGTTGAATAAGTTAGAAAGGAAGAACAAGCTTAGGGTTCTTATTATTTTCACTCTTGTTTTGTTTCTGTTTTTTAAGTTCTTTAGTTGTTGTTTTGTTCTTGTTTCAGCATTGTAAGTTTCTGTGTTTTTATTTGAATTCAAGTTCTAAGTTTCGTTCAAGTTTTGTTATTTCAATTCGAGAATTTAAGTTGTATTCAAGTTCATTATTTCAATGAAGTTTATTCTTTCTCATTCTCGTTTCTTTTTTATTTTCTGCACTTTAGTTTTCTTTTCGATCAATAACTAAACTCCTTGGAGGGGATTCGATGAAGTGGATACCCTAACAAGGAGATAAGCCCCACCATGTAATTTTAGCAACTTTGCTCAACATTTAGCACCATTTACTTTTATTGAATTTAAGTTTCACTGTTAGAAAAAATTGTAAGGAATTTTGATAGCCAAAAATTACCACTGTTGTACTGCCTAAGCTGGTGAAGATTGACCAGCAATAAACCATCCACAAATGCAGCTTATAAAGCCCACTTGGTAAGGCCCAATTGAGAAGCCCACAATTGCAAAAGAAACCCACGGTTGTGTGAGCAACAGAGGCACGATGCTAAGAACCCACAGATTGACTAAGGCACAAAGCTAAAAACCCACGGATTGACTAACAATAACTGAATGGCAGTGTGTGGATCGACTGATGGGCAATTGAGAGGCACAAGCATCGACAACCAGAAACAAACTAAACTGTCGGCGATAAAAAAAAATGAACTGTGTTGGCTGGCGGAGCGTGAAACCAAAGGTGAACTTGCGAAACCTACAAACTTGCGAACTCCAAAACACACGAACGTGAAGACAGCAGCACATGAACACCTTCGCCTACAAACACTATACTCTGATTGGACGTAGATTGAGCTGTTTTAAGTCAGCGGCCAGGGTTCCGGCGGTTTAGCAACTAGGGTTGGGTTCCTATAGCGGCGGTGGCTATGTTTTTTTTAGGGTTTTAGAGATTGCTAGGTTTAACCTGTCTCTGATACCATCTTAATTTTGAGAGCATAAAATATGTATTGCATGTCACATATGTGCAATTTAAGTCCTCTTATATAGGAGAAAGATCTATTACAAATATGGAAATAAATGAATGCAATAAAAACTAAATATTTTACGACTAATATTGATTTTCACTTGTTGGGCATTTCTTCAAATTTCCAAGTCCACAAGTGCGGGAGAGTGTTGGACTAGTGTTGATATAATTAAATTTACCATAACCTATCAACTTAAGCTTTTGAGTTGATTAGTGATTTAACAGTTAGCTTAAACTGATCACTTGAGTTAGCATAGTTTGTATGAGATTCAATACTGAAAAGGTTGGATCGAGCACATTTTCATAAAAGCAATCTAGGAAAAGAGTTTAGAAATAGAACTTTGCTTTTTGTACCTAGACATAGGACAAAAACCTCTAGAATCTTTTGAGTTGTGTTCGTTAATTACCTAAGTTAAAACTGGCCATATACATATGTGTTTAATTGCTTAGGCTTTTAAAAGCACTAAAAAGGTTGAATAGGTGTTGAACTCGATTCACGGTGTTAAGTGTTGATTAGGGTTGCGAGCGCATCTTAGTAGCATTTTGTTCGTACCGTACAGGGCTCGAAAGAGCCAAATTGCGAGAACAAATGGACAACATCGCTAGATGTTCTTTGCCTAGTTGAGCAAAATGTTGGCACATGGTGGGCGCATTTTCTCAAGGTTGAACCAGAATTGAATCCCCTGCTTTCTCATCAGTGTTTTCTCATTCCTTTTTCATTTTAGTTTGCTTTTACTTGTCGTTTCACTAAAAAACCCCAAAATCACTTTATTTTCTTGGTTACCACTTCGATTGCAAACTTTGAGAAATCCTGTTGTGACTGAAAAGTTTTGTTACATCCGTTCCCGTAGGTTGGTTCGATACTTGGAGTACTTCCATATATGACTTGAGAGACAGCATGCACTTGCGCTCCTGACCCATCAGTGGTGTTAATGTGGATGAGTCCAAGCTTCATCAAATGGCTTCTCGTTTGAATTGTAAAGAAGAATACTTACCTTTTATGTATCTCGGTCTTCCTCTTGGTGGTTGTTATAATATATATAATTATGTATATTTGTCCTTTATTGTAATTGTACATTCTCTAGTTTAGGGTTTTCTTGTGTAACTATATATATATTAGTGACTCTAATAAAGAATACATTGAGTATTTCTCCAATACTAAGAACATGGTATCAGAGCTCCTAGGGTTTAGAATTTTCGTTTGGTGATTAGGGTTTTTCTCTCTTCCAAGTGAGGATAGGGTTTGAAGTTTGGGTCATCACTTTAGGGTGGCTGTTTGTCAACACAGCCTACCTCACAAGGAGCGCAGCTGTCTGTAGTGCAGGATTTTCATCGCCGTTCGCTGGAAGGAGCTATGCGTGAGCTACACACGCCGCCAGAAGCTTCTGTGTACGTCACCACGCACCGGCGCGTGAGAGCGCGTGGGAGCTCCGATCAAGATTCTGCCACCTGGGTTTGTCTAGGCATGAAGTTCCCGGCCGTTCTGTGCCTTTAGATTCAACAATAACTCCTTGGTTTATCTCGGATTTTGCAGTTTGTGTGAGATTCGGCTGTTTTTTCTTGTTGATCAAATCTATCTTTGTTTCTCTTGGGGTTTATCTGCTGTTTTTTTTTTGTTGTTAACTAATGGCTGAGATGAAACCGGTGGTAGTATCTAATTTGGTTCCCCTTTCGTCAAAGATAACAGACCATAAATTAAATGGCTCCAATTATTATGATTGGAGTCGGACGATTCGATTTTATCTACGAAGCACTGAGATGGATGATCATATCGATCATGATCCGCCAGAGGATGACACACAGAGGACTTGGCTTCGAGATGACAATCAATTGTATATTCAAATCAAGAATTCAATTGAGAGTGAAGTAGTTGGCTTGGTAAATCATTGTAATTCTGTAAAGGAACTGCTTGGCTTTTTAAAATTCTTATACTCAGGAAAAGAGCAAGTCAATAGAATGTATGAAGTTTGCACGACCTTCTTTCAAGCGAAACGGAAAGAACAATCCGTTACGAACTACTTTATGCAAGTTATGAAGACATGCAAAACTTAATACATTACTCTCATTTAGTACGGATATAAAGGTTCAACAAGCTCAACGAGAGAAGATGGGTGTCATGAGCTTTCTGAATGGCCTTTCGTCTGAATTTGAGATGGCCAAATCACAAATTCTCTCTGGCTCCGAGATCCCTTATTTGGACGACGCTTTTAGTAGAGTCCTCCGTATAGAAAACTCTTCGTCTGGTTTGTCTGTTCCTCAGTCCAACAGTGCTCTCATTAGTCGGAATGATCCTAAGGTCACTAAAGGAATGAGCATCAATACTTAGAGGCTTGGTTTTGATAATCAACGACAAGATTCGTCAGAGATTGTATGTCACTATTGCCATAAGCCTGGTCACATGAAACGCAACTGCCGAATGTTGTTGAATAAGGGTCAAAGACCTCAAGTTGCTCGGCTTGCTTCCACTAATGATACATTTGAAAGGTCAGCTACTATTTCTACAGACAATTTTGCTAAATTCCAGTTGTACCAGGATTCATTGCAAGCATCTTCTTCATCGAATCCTATTGCAACTCTAGCTGAGTCAGGTAATATGAATCATTGTCTTCTTACATCCTCTACCAAATGGGTCATAGACTCTGGTGCCACAGCTCATATGATAGACAATTCTAGCTTATTTTCTACATCTTTGTCACCTGCACCATTTCCAACTGTCACTTTGGCAGATGGATCAATATCCTCTGTTCTAGGATCTGGCACCATTAATCTTACACCCTCTCTCCCTTTGTCTTCTGTTTTGCATTTGCCTCGACTTTCGTTTAACTTGATCTTTGTTAGTAAACTCATTTGTGACCTTAATTGTTTTATCTTCTTTTTCCCTAGTTATTGCTTGTTTCAGGATCGTATGACGAAGAAGATTATTGGTAAAGGATATGAATATGGAAGTCTTTACATTTTTTATCAGGAGATACTGAAAACTGTGGCATGTTTTGGCATTGCATCCCCGTTTGAAGTCCATTGTCGTTTAGGTCATCCTTCTTTATCCGTGTTAAAGAAAATTTATCCAGAGTTTCATTCTCTATCTTCGTTGAATTGTGAGTCTTGTCAGTTTGCCAAATTTCATCGTCTTTGTTCGAGTCCTAGAGTCCATAAACGAGCTAGTGCTCCGTTTGAATTAGTTCATTCTAATGTTTGGGGTCCCTGTCCAGTAGTGTCCAAAACTGGATTTCGATATTTTGTTACTTTTGTTGACGATTATTCTCATCTGACTTGGTTATATTCAATGAAAAATCGTTATGAGTTACTTTCTCACTTTTGTACTTTCCATGCTGAAATTCAAACTCAGTTTAATGCCTCTCTTAAAATTTTGCGAACTGATAATGCTTGTGAATATTTTTCTCATACGCTTGGCTCTTACTTGTGTAAAAATGGAATTATTCATCAATCTTCTTGTGCTGACACTCCATCCCAAAATGGGGTCGCTGAACGAAAAAATCGGCATGTACTTGAAACTGCTAGAGCATTATCCTTTCAAATGCACGTTCCAAAGCATTTTTGGGCCGATGCAGTTTCCACAGCATGCTTTTTGATTAATAGAATGTTTTCCTCTGTTCTTAATGGTGAGATCCCTTATCGTGTTCTCTTTCCCACAAAATCTTTGTTCTCTATTGCACCCAAAATATTTGGTTGTACTAGTTTTGCTCGCGATGTCAGTCCTCATCGTACCAAGTTAGATCCTAAATCCTTAAAATGCATCTTCCTCGGTTATTCTCGTGTTCAAAAGGGATATCGTTGTTATTGTCCTAGTCTTAACAAATATCTTGTCTCTCCAGATGTTACGTTTTTTGAAGATATGCCCTTTAGCCCATCACTATCGAGTCCGTGTCAGGGGGAGGATGACCTACTTATCTATGAGATCGTCTCTACATCATCCCTTCCTACTCCATCTCCTCCCATCTCTTTCCCTCCTCGTCTACCAATTACTCAAGTTTACTCCAGACGGACACCACAACAACCTTCAGGCACATGTCCTATACCAGAAGGTTCTTCGACATCTAATCTAGAAACAAGTGATGAGCTTCCATTGCCCTTTGTAAAGGTAAACGCACTTGTACTTATCCTATTGCTTCATTTGTTTCTTATTACAAGTTGTCGCAGTCCACATACTCTTTTCTTACATCCCTTGATTCTACCTCTATCCCTAACTCTGTTCATGAAGCTTTATCTCATTCTGGCTGGCGTAATGCAATGATCGAAGAGATGAATGCTTTAGATGATAATGGTACTTAGGATTTAGTATCTCGTCCAGCAGGAAAGAAGTCAATTGGGTGTAAATGGGTGTTTGTAATTAAGGTTAATCCTAACGGATTAGTTGCTCGCTTGAAAGCACGCCTTGTGACACATTTTCTCCGGTTGCTAAACTAACTTCTATCCGATTGTTTATTTCCATGGCTGCTACTCAATGTTGGCCTTTGCATCAACTTGACATCAAGAATGCTTTTCTCCATGGTGATCTTCCAGAAGAAGTATATATGGAGCAATCACCTGGATTTGTTGCTTAGGGGGAAAATGATAAGCTTTGTCGTCTTAGAAAATCATTGTATGGATTGAAACAGAGTCCACGAGCATGGTTTGGTAAATTTAGTCAAGCATTTGAGAAGTTTGGAATGAAGAAAAGCACGTCTAATCATTCTGTTTTCTATCGACAATCTGAGAATGGTATTACTCTGCTTGTTGTGTACGTCGATGATATTGTTATCACTAGAAATGATACATCAGGTATATCTTCTTTGAAAACCTTTCTTCACGGTCAGTTTCATACTAAGGATTTGGGAACACTGAAGTATTTTTGGGCATTGAAGTGATGAGAAGCTAGAAATGTATCTTTTTGTCACAACGAAAATGTGTACTTGATTTGTTATCTGAGACTGGAAAACTGGAAGTTAAACCATGTAGCACTCCGATGGTACCTAATTTGCAACTCATCAAAGAAGGAGAATCATTTAAAGATCCTGAGAGGTACAAAAGATTGGTTGGGAAGTTGAATTATCTGACAGTGACATGACCAGACATCGCTTATTCAGTAAGTGTTGTAAGTCAGTATATGTCTTCACCGACAGTGGATCATTGGGCTGCAATGGAACAAATTCTATGTTACCTAAAAGCTGCACCTGGGCATGGAATCTTATATAAAGATCATGGTCATACAAAAGTTGAATGTTTTTTAGATGCTGATTGAGCAGGTTCTAAAGAAGATAGAAGATCAACTTCTGGATATTGTGTCTTTGTAGGAGGCAATTTGGTATCGTGGAAGAGTAAGAAGCAGAATGTGGTTTCACATTCAAGTGCTGAGTCAGAATATAGAGCTATGGCACAGTCTGTGTGTGAAATGTGTGGACACATCAATTTTTGACCGAGTTAGCTTCAGTATTACTATGCCAGCTAAATTGTGGTTGATAATCAAGTTGCACTCATATTGCATCTAATCCAGTGTTTCATGAGAGGACTAAACATATTGAAGTGGATTTTCATTTCATTCGTGAGAAAATACAACAAGGGTTGGTGTCCACAGGATATGTGAAGCCTGGAGAACAATTGGGAGATATCTTTACCAAAGCCTTAAATGGAGCAAGAATAAATTATCTTTGCAACAAGCTGGGCATGGTTGACATATTACTCTAGCTTGAGGAGGAGTGTTATAGTATATATATATAATTATGTATATTTGTCCTTTATTGTAATTGTACATTCTCTAGTTTAGGGTTTTCTTGTGTACGTATATATATTGGTGACTCTAATAAAGAATACATCGAGTATTTCTCCAATACTGAGAACATATTTGTCCTTTATTGTAATTGTACATTCTCTAGTTTAGGATTTTCTTGCGTACCTATATATATATTAGCGACTCTCTAATAAAGAATACATTGAGTATTTCTCCAATACTAAGAACAGTGGTCATCCAAAAAAGTCTATGTTTTGGCATCCCGTGATTGATAAGATTAAGAAAAAACTTGATCCTTGGAAGAGGTTCAACTTATCTCGTGGAGCGAGGTTAACTCTTTGTAATTTGGTATTATCTTTAATTCCTATTTATTACATGTTGTTGTTAATTATAGTCAAAGTTAGGGCAATAGTATATTTTTGTATCTTAGGTTATTATTTCCTCTTTTAATTTATATTACTTTAAGTTTATTGAAGATTGATTAGGGTAGAATATTATTTCCTTTTATGTTTTGTCCTGTACATTGTATATATATTTCCATGTGTTGTATAGTAAAATGATAAAAATGAAATATTAGAAAAACTTCATGGTATCAGAGCCAAAATGAACTAAAACCCTAATTTTTTCCGCCACCGCCGCACCCATCACCACTGCTGGAGCTCTCACCGCCGTCATTCCCTTCGACGGCCTCTCCCTCCGACTGTAATCACGACGGCCGCTATTCCTTCTCCATTTTTTTTCGCGAACGATTCCTCCGAACTCGAGCAACCTCCATCTCTGAACGTTCCTCTATCTTTCGCGAAAGTTCCCCGAGCTCCGAACCCTGATCTGTGACCAGATCTGTGATAACTCCGACCAGATCTCTAAACTCCGGCCTCATCTTCTTCTTCATCTGAACTCCGGCCTCATCTCCGAACTCCAGCCTCACCTCCATCTCATCTTCGGCCTCAAATCGCTTCACCGCCTTCATCGCGAGCCCCGCAGTGCATCCCGACGTCCAGGCCCCGATTCTATTAAAAGGTCCAAACTGGTTCAGTGTGTTCATAACGGTTTGGTTCAACCAACTCGGTCCGATCCGCCCAAGACAACTCGACCCAACAAAAACGGTTCGATTCAACCTTTATTCTCACGATTTTGCAGTCCTTCACGATTTTTTTTTGCAATTCTCTCGGCTTTTCTCCATCTTTATCCTTGTGCCTGTGAAGTTTCCATTTTGAAATGTCTTCTTCAAAATCAATCGACCTAATCTCGAATGGTCAAGGGGGATATGATTCATTCTCACCTAGCTATATCACGGGTCACAAACTGAATGGACACAATTATATCCAATGGTCACAATCAGTCATGATGTTCATATGTGGCAAGGGTAAAGACGAGTACCTCTCGAAAGAGAATGGGCAACCTAAGGAAACTGATCCGGAATTCAGGAATTGGAAGGTCGAAAATAACATGGTCATGTCATGGTTGATTAATTCCATGACCAATGAGATAGGTGAAAATTTTCTGTTGTATGGGACCGCACATCAGATTTGGGACGCTGTCAAGGAAACTTACTCGAGTAAGGAGAACACTTCAGAATTGTTTCGAATAGAATCAATTCTTCATGATATTCGCCAAAGTGATAAATCTGTCACTGAGTCTTTAATACTCTCTCTCGTTATTGACAACAACTGGATTTGTTTGAAGTTTATACTTGGAGGTGTGTCGATTGTTATTGTGAGATCAAATATTAGAGTTTTCTATACAATAGAGTCAAATATATATAGGCATACATGGAAGCCCTAAACTAGTGAAAGTAAAATTACAATAAAGGACAAAGGATTAATAAACTCCTAAATCTACATATATACTATAACACTCCCCCTCAAGCTGGAGCATATATGTTAATCATGCCCAGCTTGTTACAAAGATAATCTATTCGAACTCCATTTAAAGCTTTCGTGAAAATATCTCCTAATTGTTTTCCAGTCTTCACATATCCAGTAGACACCAAACCTTGTTGTATTTTCTCACGAACAAAATGACAATCAATTTCGATATGTTTAGTTCGCTCATGAAATACTGGGTTGGATGCAATATGAAGGGCAGCTTGGTTGTCACACCACAACTTGATTGGAACAATAGTATTGAAGCCTAATTCGATCAATAGTTGATGTACCCACATTATTTCACATACTGATTGTGCCATAGCTCTGTATTCTGATTCAGCACTCGATCGAGAGACTACATTTTGTTTCTTACTTTTCCATGAGACCAAATTGCCTCCAACAAACACACAATAGACAGAAGTCGATCTTCTATCTTCTCTTGATCCTGCCCAATCGGCGTCTGAAAAACACTCAATCTTCATATGACCATGATCTTTATATAAGATCCCACGTCCAGTTGCAGCTTTCAAATAACATAGAATATGTTGTACTACGGCCCAATGATCCACTGTAGGTGAAGACATAAACTGACTCACAATGCTTACTGAATAAGCTATGTCTGGTCGTGTCACTGTAAGATAATTCAACTTTCCAACCAATCTTCTATATCTCTCAGAATCTTTAAATGGTTATCCATCTTTTGTAAGTTGCAGATTAGGCATCATTGGAGTACTACATGGCTTGGCTCCCAATTTTCCTATCTCAGATAGCAAATCAAGCACATATTTCCTTTGTGACATAAAGATACCTCTCTTACTTCTCATTACTTCAATGCCCAAGAAGTACTTTAACGCTCCCAAGTCTTTAGTATGAAACTGACTTTGGAGGAAAGTTTTGAGAGATAAAATGCCTGATGTATCATTTCCAGTGATAACAATATCATCAACATAGAGAACAAGCAGAATGATACCACTCTTAGTTCGTCGGTAGAAGACAGAGTGATCCAACTTGCTTTTCTTCATTCCAAATTGCTCAAGTGCTTGACTAAATTTTCCAAACCATGCTCGTGGACTTTGTTTCAACCCATACAAAGATTTGCGAAGGCGACAAACTTTATCATTCTCCCCCTGAGCAACAAACCCTGGTGGTTGCTCCATATAAACTTCCTCCTGAAGATCACCATGGAGAAATGCATTTTTTATGTCAAGCTGATGCAAAGGCCAACATTGAGAAGCAGCCATGGAAATGAATAACCTGACAGAAGTTAATTTAGCGACAGGAGAAAATGTATCAAAGTAATCAACCCTATAGGTCTGAGCATAGCCTTTGGCAACAAGGCGGGCTTTTAATCGAGCAACTGAACCATCCGGATTGACCTTAACTGCAAACACCCATTTACATCCAATAGCTTTATTTCCTACAGGACGAGATACTAAATCTCAGGTACCATTATCATCTAAGGCAATCATCTCTTCTATCATTGCATTGCGCCAACCAGGATGGGACAAGGCTTCATGAATAGTTTTAGGGACCGAGATAGATTCAAGAGATGCAATAAACGAACATGTAGAAGATGACAAGTGGCCATAAGAGACAAAAGAAGAAATAGGAAAAGTACATGAACGTTTACCTTTACGAAGAGCAATAGGAAGCTCGTCACTTGGTCCTGGATCTGATGACGAAGAATCTTTTGGTACAAGACATTCACTTAGAGGTTGTTGCCGTCTAGAGTAGACTTGAGTAATAGGTGGACGAGTAGGGGCAGATGTCAAAGGAGATGGATCGGAAGAAGGTGTAGGAGACACAAGTGTGTAGATAAAAAGATCGTCATCCTCCCCCTGACTCGTACTGGGCAAAGATGAACCGAAAGGTTTGTCCTCAAAGAAAGTAACATCGCGAGATACAAGATACCTATTCGAACTAGGACAAAAGCATCTATATCCTTTTTGAACACGAGAATAGCCTAAGAAGATGCACTTCAAAGATTTGGGGTCTAATTTTGTCAGATTAGGACAAACATCTCGAACAAAACACGTACAACCAAATATTTTCGGCTCAAGAGTAAACAAAGGTTTTGTTGGGAATAAAACATGATAGGGAATTTGACCTTTAAGAACAGATGAAGGCATACGATTAATCAAGAAGCAGGCTGTGGAAATTGCATCAACCCAAAAATGCTTTGGAACACGCATTTGAAATGATAATGCTCTTGCAGTTTCAAGAAGATGCCTATTCTTTCGTTCAGCAACTCCATTTTGTGATGGAGTATCAACACAAGATAATTGATGAAGAATTCCATGCTTACAAAGGTATGCACTAAGTGCTTCAGAAAAGTACTCACCAGCATTGTCACTTCTCAAGATTTTAAGGGAAACACCAAACTGAGTTCGAATTTCAGCATGAAAGTTACAAAAATGAAATAGTAACTCAGAACGATTCTTCATAAAATATATCCAAGTCATGCGAGAGTAATCATCAACAAAGGTAACGAAATATCGAAATCCAGATTTAGACACGACTGGACAAGGACCCCAAATATCAGAATGAACTAATTCGAAAGGTGCACTTGCTCGGTTATTGATTCTAGGGTTCGAACTAAGACGATGAAGTTTGGCAAATTGACATGAGTCACAATTTAATGAAGATAAGTTATGAAATTGAGGACAAAGCTTTCTTAGTACTGAAAGAGATGGATGACCTAAACGACAATGGGCATCAAAAGGAGAAACGACTCCAGAGCAGACAACTTTTGGTACTTGATGATCAAAAGTGTAAAGTCCTCCAGATTCATATCCTTTACCAATAATCTTCTTTGTCACAAGATCCTGAAACAAGCAATAGCCAGGATAGAATAAGACACAACAATTAAGGTCACGAGTGAGTTTACTAATAGAGATCAAATTAAAGGAAAGTTGAGGTAAATGTAGAACAGATGATAAAGAAAGAGATGGGGTTAGATTTACTGTGCCAGATCCAAGGACAGACGATTTTGATCCATCTGCCAAAGTAACATTAGCAAGGGATGTAGATGAAGAAAGGGTGGAAAACAAATTGGGATTACCTGTCATATGATCGGTAGCACCAGAGTCTATGACCCATTTGGTAGAAGATGAGAGAAGACAATGATTCATGTTACCTGACCCAGCAATGGTTGTAATAGGGGTAAGGGCAAATGATGAAGAAGATGCTTTCGATGATTTCTGGTATTGTTGAAATTTAGCAAACTCGGCAATAGAATTAACAAATGGCTTCTTAAATGAACCATAGGTGGATTGAGGCTGTGATTGAACCACATTAGACATCACTTCGAGTTCTCGTTCTGCCATAGATCAATGACGAATGTAAAACCACAAAATCAAATCTGAAACCACGAAATCATACCCAAGTGATTGCAAAACTTCTGAAAAACTACTGAAAAACTGATCTGAAAGCAGTGCCCAATCAAAAAACCTCTAATTCTTTTCCAAACCAACTTCTAACACGAGCCAATTATGACCAAAATAACCACATAAACAGGTCGGGAGTTGGACGAAACGGCAAGCCACAGAATCGGAGCAAATTCCGGAGACCCACGGCTCACACGCGCCGGCGCGTGGGAATGACGCCAAAACCTTCAAGCGGCGCGTGTGGTCCACGCGCAGGGATTTTTCCGGCCAAATTTCACGTACCTGCTGATCGAAAAATGGGCTTTCGTTTGGTCTGGGCGGTGACAAAAAAATACGCCGAAGACTGATTCCGGTGGCGGCGACGGCGGATTCCGGCGACGGCGGATTCCGGCGGCGGAGGCGGATTCCGGACACGGTGGCGACGGCGGACCTTGGCAGCGGTGGTGAAACACAAAACCTAAGGTAGAAGACCAAACCCTCCAAAAAGGTGTTCCAAACCTCAAACCCTAATTGTTCCCAATTCTCAAAAACTCACAAAACCCTAATTGCCTAGGAAAGACCTAGTGTCTCTGATACCATGTTATTGTGAGATCAAATATTAGAGTTTTCTATACAATAGAGCCAAATATATATAGGCATACATGGAAGCCCTAAACTAGTGAAAGTAAAATTACAATAAAGGACAAAGGATTAATAAACTCCTAAATCTACATATATACTATAACATCGATGACACCGCCCAATACATGAAAATTCTTGAGCAAAAGAGGACATTCAAATTCCTACTTGGCCTTAATCACAATCTTGATGAAGTTCGAGGTCGAATCATGGGAACCCATCCACTGCCAACTCTTCGTGAAGTCGTCTCTCAGGTAAGGCGAGAAGAAAGTAGAAAAAGTGTAATGATAGACAAATCAGACTCAGTCTCTACAGTTTTTGAAACATCTGCACTTGTTACCCGTAGTTTTAACCCAACAGTGCTTGGTGACACTAAGCAAAAACGAGAAAGACCTTGGTGTGAACATTGTAAAAGAGTGGGTCATATAAAAGACACTTGCTGGAAGATCCATGGGAAGCCTGCTGATTGGAAACCTAAGAATCGCAATGATCGTGATGGCAGGGCATATGTTGCTAATGTAGCTCCTGATAATTCTGTTCATTCAGAGGCAACACCATTTAGCAAAGAACAAATAGATGCATTGCAAAAGATCATCGGTCACACAATTCAGGGGGCAGGACTGGTGGCACAGAAAGTTATACCTACTGCCTTGACAGCTAGTAAAGGAGGGATACAACCCTGGATTGTAGACACTGGAGCTTCAGATCATATGACAGGGAATGCATCTCTGTTTCAAAACTATCAAGCTGACACCTTTAGCTGCTCTGTGAAAATTGCAGATGGGTCTTACTCCAAAGTGGCTGGGACAGGTTCCATTCGAGTTACTCAGAATTTATATCTAGACTCCGTATTACATGTGCCAGATTTAGATTGTAATTTACTTTCTATTAGTAAATTGACTCGTGATCTTAAATGTGTGACTAAATTCTATCCAAACTTATGTGTTTTTCAGGATTTGGAATCGGGGAAGACGATTGGCAGTGCTAAACTTTGTTCTGGACTCTATCTTCTCAACTATGATCATGGCTCACTAGCAATTGGAGACAAGTCTTCGTTCTTTTCTTTTACTTCTAGTAGTAGTAGTCAGTCTTCTTCTTCTTGTATCAACAAAGATAGTAAAATTATGTTATTACACTATCAGTTAGGTCATCCAAATGTTTTGTATCTCTCTAAATTGTTTCCAAATCTTTTTCATAATAAAAATCCTGCATTGTTCAATTGTGAGATTTGTCAGATTGCCAAGCATACTCGAAACCCCTATCCTCGCATTGCTTATAAACCGTCAAGTCCGTTTTCATTGATTCATAGTGATGTGTGGGGCCCTTCAAAAATAAAAAATATCTCTGGGGCTCGATGGTTTGTCTCTTTTGTTGATGATCATTCACGAGTTACTTGGATCTTTCTTATGAAAGAAAAATCTGAAGTTCACCAACATTTCAAATATTTCCACAATATGATTCAAACTCAATACCAAACCAAAATTCGTGTCCTCAAAACAGACAATGCAAAAGAGTTCTTTAGTTCCTATCTTGGAGATTACTTATCAGCTCAAGGGATTCTCCATCTTAGCACTTGTGTTGACACTCCCCAACAAAATGGAGTGGCTGAACGCAAGAATCGTCATCTCCTTGAAGTCACTCGGTGTTTGATGTTTTCTACTCATGTTCCAAAATTCTATTGGGGTGAAGCCATTCTCACTGCCACATACTTGATCAATCGTATGCCTTCTCAGGTTCTTGGATTCTCTACTCCTCTTCAGGTCTTCCTCCAATCATTTTTCACCTTCGTGTTCAGTCTCTTGATTTGGTCCCTAAAGTTTTCGGGTGTAGTGCCTTTGACCACATCTATTCCCAACATTGTAGCAAATTGGATCCTCGAGCCCATAAATGCATTTTCTTGGGATACTCACCAAATCAAAGGGGTTACAAATTTTACTCTCCTTTCACAAAACGGGTATATGTCACTATGGATGTCACATTCTTTGAACATTTACCATACTATACCAAAACTTCTTGTCAGGGGGAGAACATGAGTGACAATCAGTTGTGGACCTCATTACTTGAAACTGAACCCGAATCCATACTTCACTCCACACTTCACCCTCATTCTCAAGTTGTTCCTGTGTCTCTTCCAGTATCTTCTGAAAAAAAATCCAAGTGTCGTCCCTCCAAATGCTAGTGAACGTCTCATTATATATACAAGGAGAAACAAACAAGTTGAGAAAATAGATTCTAGAACAAATCAACCCTCCCAAACGTCTAAACCGGTTCTTACTTCCAATGAACCCATAAGTGAGGATAAAGGTGAGCTAGAAGAAATTGTAATTCCAGAAGTTGATGATTTAGACTTACCAATTGCAGTAAGGAAAGGAGTTAGGAGTTACCCCATTCACCCTATAGGGAACTACGTGTCATATGATGGGTTATCTGAATCATATCGAGCATTTGTTTCTATTCTTGATAATGTTCAGGTACCAAACAATATTCATGAAGCGCTGAAGCATCCTGGTTGGAGAAAAGCCGTACAAGATGAGATTGAAGCTCTTGAGAAAAATGACACGTGGACAATGACAGATTTACCTAGTGGAAAACGAACTGTTGGATGTAAATGGATATTTACAGTGAAACATAAGGCAGATGGGAGCATTGAGAGATTGAAGGCCAGACTTGTTGCTAGAGGATTCACTCAATCTTATGGGATTGACTACCAGGAAACCTTCGCACCAGTTGCTAAACTCAACACCATAAGAATTATCTTATCACTAGCAGCTAATCTTGATTGGGGTCTCCAACAGTTAGATATTAAAAATGTTTTTCTAAATGGTGACCTAGAAGAAGAAGTATACATGGATATTCCTCCCGGATGCAAAGAGAATGTTGATCCAACAAAGGTTTGTAAATTGAAAAAATCTCTCTATGGGCTTAAGCAATCCCCTCGTGCTTGGTTTGGTGGATTAACAAACTTTATTCTCAGTCTTGGATACTCACAATGCCAGTCAGACCATACCTTGTTTGTTAAAAGGAAGTCTGGAAATTTACTTGCCCTCTTAATAGTATATGTTGATGATATCATCCTTTCAGGAAATGATGAACTGGAATTACAAATGTTAAAAAAACACTTGGCTCAAGAATTTGAAGTCAAAGATCTAGGAAATCTCAAATATTTTCTAGGTATGAAGGTTGCTCGGTCAAAAAAGGGTATAATTGTATCCTAAAGAAAGTACGTGTTGGATCTTCTAAATGAGACTGGCATGTTAGGATGTAGACCAACAGACTCTCCTATGGACCCTCAAAAGAAATTTGGACTTAATCATGAAGGCACACCAGTGGATAGGGGGAGGTACCAACGTCTTGTAGGGCGTCTTATATATCTTTCTCATACACGCCCTGATATTGGATTTGCTGTCAGTATGGTTAGTCAGTTTATGCATAGTCCCAATGAAGAACATATGAATGTTGTGCACCGAATACTCAGATATCTAAAAATGACTCCTGGAAAATGACTGTTATTTCAGAAAACAGACAAGAGAAACATTGAGGTATATTCTTATGCAGATTGGGCAGGTGACATTACAGATAGAAGATCTACCTCAGGTTATTGTTCGTTTGTATGGGATAATCTTGTTACATGGAGAAGCAAAAAGCAGTCTGTGGTTGCAAGAAGTAGTGCAGAAGCTGAATTTAGAGCACTTGCTCATGGCATATGTGAAGGCATATGGATTAAGAGAGTCCTAAGTGAATTAGGAAAGGATTGTTCATCACCAATACAGATGATGTGTGATAATCAAGCCGCAATAAGTATTGCTAAGAATCCAGTTCATCACGATAGGACAAAACATGTTGAAATTGATCGGCATTTTATCTCAGAAAAGGTCAATAATGAAGTGGTTCAACTCAACTATGTGCCTACCAAACAACAGTTAGCGGATATCCTTACCAAGCCTTTACCGAGACCTAACTTTGAAGATTTGAATTGCAAGTTGGGATTGTATAATATATACAACCCACCTTGAGGGGGAGTGTTGTTAATTATAGTCAAAGTTAGGGCAATAGTATATTTTTGTATCTTAGGTTATTATTTCCTCTTTTAATTTATATTACTTTAAGTTTATTGAAGATTGATTAGGGTAGAATATTATTTCCTTTTATGTTTTGTCCTGTACATTGTATATATATTTCCCTGTGTTGTATAGTAAAATGATAAAAATGAAATATTAGAAAAACTTCACATGTCAATTTTTTTAATGCCTCCTAAAGTCAGCTTGTTAATAGAGAGATTGGTGAGGTCATTTTTCTGGGAAGGAAAGGACGGTGGTAAAATTAATCAGCTAGGAAGATGGAATTTGGTAACTCAAGCTTAGTTGGAAGGTGGTTTAGGCATTGGAGGTCTGAAACACAGGAACTTGGCCCTCATTGCTAAATGGGGTTGGAGATTCATGCACGAATCAAATTCTCTTTGGCGAAAAGTTGTTGTTAGTATTCAAGGTTCTAGTGTTTACAATTGGCATCTGGAAAAGTGGTGATGAGCCTTAGAAGTCCTTGGATTAATGTTTCCAAGGTCTGGAAGTTAGTGGAATCCTTGGCTGCTTTTAAATTGGGCAATGGCAGAAGAATTCTTTTTTGGCATGACCCTTGGATTAATAGCACCCCCAAAAGCCTTATCTTCCTCGGCTGTTTATGATCCCTTCTTTCCCCAATGGTTCAGTGTTCGATCATTGGGATGATATTACTCTTTCTTGGAACATCATTTTCCATCGGATGCTAAAGGATGAGGAAGTCTCAGATTTTCAATCTCTTTTGGCTTGTCTTTATCCAATTCGTGTCGGTTCTAATTCTGATTCTAGACGCTGGTCCTTAGAGCCTTCAGGTATTTTTTTGGTAAAATATTTATCGAAGCATTTGGCCTTGTCTTCTCTTATGGATAAGGAAGTTTATAGCGCAATCTGGAAGTCCAAGAGTCCCAAGTAAGTTAATATTCTTATTTGAATTATGCTAAATGGAACTTTGAATTGTTCCGAGGTTCTTCAAAGGAAACTTCCTTTGCATTATATTTTTCCGTTAGCTTGCTCTTTTTGCCTATCAAATGCAGAAGCACTACTACATATTTCCTTTGATTGCCTCTACTCTAGGCAATGCAGAAGCACCATAACATGGTATCAGAGACACTAAGTCTTTCCTAGGCAATTAGGGTTTTGTGAGTTTTTGAGAATTGGGAACAATTAGGGTTTGAGGTTTGGAACACCTTTTTGGAGGGTTTGGTCTTCTACCTTAGGTTTTGTGTTTCACCACCGCTGCCAGGGTCCGCCGTCGCCACCGTCACCGGAACCCGCCTCCGCCGCAGAAATCCGCCTGCTCCGCCACCGGAATCCGTCGTCGTTGCCGGAATCCGCCGCCGGCGCCGCCCGTCTCCGGCGTATTTTTTTGTCACCGCCCAGACCAAACGAAAGCCCATTTTTCGTTCAGCAGGTACGTGAAATTTGGATGGAAAAGCGCCACTTGAAGGTTTTGGCATCATTCCCACACGCCGGCGCGTGTGAGCGCTTGGGTCGCCAGAATTTGCTCCGATTCTGTGGCTTGCCGTTTCGTCCAACTCCCGACCTGTTTATGTGGTTATTTTGGTCATAATTGGCTCGTGTTAGAAGTTGGTTTGGAAAAGAATTAGAGGTTTTTTGATTGGGCACTGCTTTCAGATCAATTTTTCAGTAGTTTTTCAGAAGTTTTGCAGTCATTTGGGTCTGATTTCGTGGTTTCAGATTTGATTTTGTGGTTTTAGATTCGTCATTGATCGATGGCAGAACGAGAACTCGAAGTGATGTCTAATGTGGTTCAATCGCACCCTCAATCCACCTATGGTTCATCTAAGAAGCCATTTGTTAATTCTATGCCGACTTTGCTAAATTTCAACAATACTAGAAATCATCGAAAACATCTTCTTCATCATTTGCGTTTACCCCTATTACAACCATTGCTGGGTCAGGTAACATGAATCATTGTCTTCTCTCATCTTCTACCAAATGGGTCATAGACTCTGGTGCTACCGATCATATGACAGGTAATCCCAATTTGTTTTCCACCATTTCTTCATCTACATCCCTTGCTAATGTTACTTTGGCAGATGGATCAAAATCGTCTGTCCTTGGATCTGGCACATTAAATCTAACCCCATCTCTTTCTTTATCATCTGTTCTACATTTACCTCAACTTTCCTTTAATTTGATCTCTATTAGTAAACTCACTCGTGACTTTAATTGTTGTGTTATATTCTATCCTGGCTATTGCTTGTTTCCGGATCTTGTGACGAAGAAGATTATTGGTAAAGGACATGAATCTGGAGGACTTTACACTTTTCATCATCAAGTACCAAAAGTTGTCTGCTCTGGAGTCGTTTCTCCTTTTGATGCCCATTGTCGTTTAGGTCATCCATCTCTTTCAGTACTAAGAAAGTTTTGTCCTCAATTTCATAACTTGTCTTCATTAAATTGTGACTCATGTCAATTTGCCAAACTTCATCGTCTTAGTTCGAACCCTAGAATCGATAACCGAGCAAGTGCACCTTTCGAATTAGTTCATTCTGATATTTGGGGTCCTTGTCTAGTTGTGTCCAAATCTGGATTTCGATATTTCGTTACCTTTGTTGATGATTACTCTCGCATGACTTGGTTATATTTTATGAAGAATCGTTCTGAGTTACTTTCTCATTTTTGTAACTTTCATGCTAAAATTCGAACTCAGTTTGGTGTTTCCCTTAAAATCTTGAGAAGTGACAATGTTGGTGAGTACTTTTCTGAAGCACTTATTGCATACCTTTGTAAGCATGGAATTCTTCATCAATCATCTTGTGTTGATACTCCATCACAAAATGGAGTTGCTGAACGAAAGAATAGGCATCTTCTTGAAACTGCAAGAGCATTATCATTTCAAATGCGTGTTCCAAAGCATTTTTGGGTTGATGCAATTTCCACAGCCTGCTTCTTGATTAATCGTATGCCTTCATCTGTTCTTAAAGGTCAAATTCTCTATCATGTTTTATTCCCAACAAAACCTTTGTTTCCTCTTGAGCCGAAAATATTTGGTTGTACTTGTTTTGTTCGAGATGTTCGTCCTAATCTGACAAAATTAGACCCCAAATCTTTGAAGTGCATCTTCTTAGGCTATTCCCGTGTTCAAAAAGGATATAGATGCTTTTGTCCTAGTTCGAATAGGTATCTTGTATCTCGCGATGTTACTTTCTTTGAGGACAAACCTTTCGGTTCATCTTTGCCCAATACGAGTCAGGGGAAGGATGACGATCTTTTTATCTACACACTTGTGTCTCCTACACCTTCCGATCCATCTCCTTTGACATCTGCCCCTACTCGCCCACCAGACTCAAGTCTACTCTAGACGGCAACAACCTCCAAGTGACTGTCTTGTACCAAAAGATTCTTCGTCATCAGATCCAGGACCAAGTGACGAGCTTCCTATTGCTCTTCGTAAAGGTAAACGTTCATGTACTTTTCCTATTTCTTCTTTTGTCTCTTATGACCACTTGTCATCTTCTACATGTTCGTTTATTGCATCTCTTGAATCTATCTCGGTCCCTAAAACTATTCATGAAGCCTTGTCCCATCCTGGTTGGCGCAATGCAATGATAGAAGAGATGAATGCCTTAGATGATAATGGTACCTGAGATTTAGTATCTCGTCCGGTAGGAATAAAGCTATTGGATGTAAATGGGTGTTTGCAGTTAAGGTCAATCCGGATGGTTCAGTTGCTCGATTAAAAGCCCGCCTTGTTGCCAAAGGCTATGCTCAGACCTATGGGGTTGATTACTTTGATACATTTTCTCCTGTCGCTAAATTAACTTCTGTCAGGTTATTCATTTCCATGGCTGCTTCTCAATGTTGGCCTTTGCATCAGCTTGACATTAAAAATGCATTTCTCCATGGTGATCTTCAGGAGGAAGTTTATATGGAGCAACCACCAGGTTTGTTGCTCAGGGGGAGAATGATAAAGTTTGTCACCTTCGCAAATCTTTGTATGGGTTGAAACAAAGTCCACGAGCATGGTTTGGAAAATTTAGTCAAGCACTTGAGCCATTTGGAATGAACAAAAGCAAGTCGGATCACTCTGTCTTCTACCGACGAACTAAGAGTGGTATCATTCTGCTTGTTCTATATGTTGATGATATTGTTATCACTGGAAATGATACATCAGGCATTTTATCTCTCAAAACTTTCCTCCAAAGTCAGTTTCATACTAAAGACTTGGGAACATTAAAGTACTTCTTGGGCATTGAAGTAATGAGAAGTAAGAGAGGTATCTTTATGTCACAAAGGAAATATGTGCTTGATTTGCTATCTGAGACAGGAAAATTGAGAGCTAGCAATGTAGTACTCCAATGATGCCTAATCTGCAACTTACAAAAGATGGAGAACCATTTAAAGATCCTAAGAGATATAGAAGATTGGTTGGAAAGTTGAATTATCTTACAGTGACACGACCAGACATAGCTTATTCAGTAAGCATTGTGAGTCAGTTTATGTCTTCACCTACAGTGGATCATTGGGCCGCAGTACAACATATTCTATGTTATTTGAAAGCTGCACCTGGACGTGGGATCTTATATAAAGATCATGGTCATGAAGATTGAGTGTTTTTCAGACGCCAATTGGGCAGAATCAAGAGAAGATAGAAGATCGACTTCTGTCTATTGTGTTTTTGTTGGAGGCAATTTGGTCTCATGGAAAAGTAAGAAACAAAATGTAGTCTCTCGATCGAGTGCTGAATCAGAATACAGAGCTATGGCACAATCAATATGTGAAATAATGTGAGTACATCAACTATTGATCGAATTAGGCTTCAATACTACTGTTCCAATCAAGTTGTGGTGTGACAACCAAGTTGCCCTTCATATTGCATCCAACCCAGTATTTCATGAGTGAACTAAACATATCGAAATTGATTGTCATTTTGTTCGTGAGAAAATACAACAAGGTTTGGTGTCTACTGGATATGTGAAGACTGGAAAACAATTAGGAGATATTTTCACGAAAGCTTTAAATGGAGTTCGAATAGATTATCTTTGTAACAAGCTGGGCATGATTAACATATATGCTCCAGCTTGAGGGGGAGTGTTATAGTATATATGTAGATTTAGGAGCTTATTAATCCTTTGTCCTTTATTGTAATTTTACTTTCACTAGTTTAGGGCTTCCATGTATGCCTATATATATTTGGCTCTATTGTATAGAATGAATAGAAAACTCTCATATTTGATCTCACAATAACAGGTTGTCCTTTATTGTCTTTTCACTTTCTCGTACTTAGGTTAACCTTGTACACTTGTATATATATCTCTTTAGTGAATGGAATAGATTATTCTGATTCTCTCAAACCTTTAGCATTCATAGTTGTAATGGTAAGCAATTCAAGTAAGAGATCGACATCAACTTCAAACTTTCAAAGGACAAGTTTAGAATCAATTAAGTCTTCTTTTAAGAAGCCAAAACAAAAGGGTCCGATGGATGCATATTCTACTCCTAGTCCAGAAACTATTGTTCAAAATCGAAAGAATGATAAAGGAAAACAAACAATATTGAATGCCGCTTACAAAAAAGAGATGAGGGAGCAACACATCCAAAGAATTGCTCGATGGTTTTATGAAACTAGAATGCCTTTAAATGCTTGCAATTATGAAAGATTTGCACCTATGATTGATGCAATAGGACAATTTGCCCTAGATTGAAACCATCGTCTTATCATGAATTGAGAGTGGCATGCTTAAAAAAAGAGTTAGCCATCACAAATGAGTTGATGAAGAGTCATAATAAAGAGTGGGTCAAGGTTAGATGCACCATCTTGACCGATGGATGGACAGATAGAAGAAATAGGACCTTACATAACTTCTTTTAATAATCCTAAAGGCACCATGTTTATTGAGTCTATTGATGCCTCATCTTATGTGAAGCAGGGAAGAAAATGTTTGAACTGCAAGACGATTTTATAGAGCGCATATGTGGTACAAGTTGTTACTGATAGTGCCTCAGCAAATGTGATGGCAGGTAAGAAATATTAGCTCCTCTTGAAATTAGTCTTACTTTTACACCTTTTAAGTTGCCTAATACGTTCTTACTTTACTTTTTACTACGAAGATTGTTTGAAGCAAAACGCCACACTTAGTTTGGTAGCCATGTGTTGCTCATTGCTTGGATTTGATGTTGGAAGATATCTACAAGATCACAAATATTTAGAAAACACTGAAAAGAGGCATAGAGATTAGCAATTTCATTTATGTTCACCCTGGATTGCTAAACATGATGAGACGATTTACCAATCAGAAGGAGTTGGTTAGACCAGTTAAGACTCGCTTTGCTACAACTTGCATTACATAGTCAAGTATACATCGTCAAAAGAACAACTTGAGAAAGATGTTTACTTCTGATGAGTTGAAGAATAGCAAATGGAGTAAGAAGCAACAAGGCAAAAGAGTTGTTCAAACTATTTTGTTGACTAGTTTTTGGAATACAATTGTGTTTGCTCTAAAAGTCTCAAGCACTCTGTGCGAGTTCTTAGGTTGGTGGATGGCGAGAAGAAGCCTCCTGTGGGATATATTTATGAGGCCATGAATAGAGCTAAGGAGGACATAGCTAGATCCCTTAATGGAAAGGAAGAAAAGTACAAGGATATTTTTACAATCATTGATCAAAGATGGGAGCTTCAGTTGCATCGACCCTTGCATGCAGTGGGTTATTTTTTAAACCCAGAATTCTATTATTCAAATCCTAACATTCAAGCTGATGATGAAATTGTTAATGGGTTATATTCAGGTATAACAAAAAAGGTTCCTTTTCTAGAGGTACAAGATAAGATACTCGAATGATTATTTGGACAAAACTTAGCCATTAGACAAAGAGACAAATGATCTCCAGGTAAATTTTAAATTTGAGTGTTCGATAAAAGTAAAACATTAAATTATTTTGTTGAATTGAAAGCTATTAACATAATTTTGATCTATAGTGGAATGGTGGGATGGTTTTGGACAATCAACTCCAAACTTGCAAAGGTTTGCTGTGAGAATTTTAGGTCTTACTTGTAAGTGCCTCTGGATGCGAATGTAATTGGAGTGTTTTTTAACAGGTTAGTTGTCTTCTCCTCAAAGTATCTTGAGAATTAAGTTTTAAATTCTTTGTTTGAGTTGTCAAGGAACTTTCGTTATTTATACTTGCAGCTTCATAGCAAGAAAAGGAATAAGTTTGCTCAAAGTCGTCTGAATGATTTGGTGATCATAAAATATAATAGGGCATTGAAATGTTGATATAACATTTGGTATGTCATTGACCCCATCTCATTAAAAGATATTGATGATAGTAATGACTGGTTGATTGGAAGAATGGATGATGATTCTGAAGAGGATGATGATTCTTTAACATAGGGGGATGTTTCAAGAGTTGCCGAAGTAAAAGAACCGGCCTATTATTCTAGAGCTACCTCAAGAACCAAGAATAAAGCTTCATGTTCATCCTCCACACAACCACCGCCACAAGACCCATGACCACACCAGTAAATTTGGATGACTCTGAGGCTGAAGAAGAAGATACAAATGGCTATAAGTCTGGATGGAGAGAATGAGGCTGAAGACCTATTTAGTGATGATGAGTTTGATATTTAGGACTTTAGATTCTTATTTTTGTTTAGTGTTGTATTGTTTCATGTTTTTCTATGGAGTGTTGACTTTATGTTCAAAGACTAACACTTGAACCTTATTTATCTTTTATATATTTTTCTTGGTTAAAACTTCATTTCTTCCCATGAAGGTTTTTTTTATTGTGTATATATACATATATATATTTTTTCTTTTTTTTTTCTATATAGTGCACCTTACAAAAAAAAACTTGCGCCTTAGTGCGCCTTGAGCCTTTAAAAACACTGACAACAAGCACATTCTTTGGTTTGATCGGTTTTCTTTAGCTTGTCTCAAGACTTCATCCTGGTGTTCTCTCTTTAAGCATTTTGCAAATTATTCTATTCAAGATTTATGTCTTAATTGGAATGCTTTTATTTTTCCGTGTAACTTTAAATTGCTATATTGTTTTTAAGTTTTTTCTCTCTCCCTTTGTGGAGTTTGTAATTTTGGAGCTTTAGTCTCTTTTCATTAAATCAATGAAAAGTTTCATTTCTTGTTCAAAAAAATAATAATAATAAGCCACAACAGAGCTCAAGGCATTTGACCAGCACTCTGGCTTTATCCTTCAACCACCAACCATGGGTATCCAATCTTCCATATAGTTCGAACAACACCATCCTAAACCATGCCGCTAGCAAATAAAATTCCAAACCTTTGAGACAAAACTGCAGTGAATAAAAAGGTGGGAGAGAGATTCTTCGTTACTTTTACACGACACAAATGAGGGGGGATAGTTGAATAAGGATGTCCTCTTTGAACCTTATCAAAGGTACTGACGCTACTAAGAGCTGCTGTCCAAAGGAAAATTTTAACCTTTTTAGGGCATAATTCTTCCCAAATCAAGTTGCACAAGTCCGGGGCCAAAATTCTTCTCTCGTCGTGGAGGGCTAAAGAGGCTGATTTTGACTGAAAAAATGCCAGAGTTTTCAAGCTTCCACAATAAAACATCACTAGTCTGATCGAGCCTAACATTTTCCAGCAACAAAGTAAGTATGTCCAATTCATCCATTTCTCAGACGAAGAGATGTCTTTTCGTCTAGGTCCATGGTAAAATGTATACAAAAAAATCCCATCAATAAGTAGTTACAAAATGGGTGAGTTAATTTGCTCCAAGACAAAGCTAAAAAAGTTGTGGACTCAATAAACTTTGAAATATCTTGTTTCTTGTCTGTGAAGATGTGATCATTCCGCTCCAACCATAAACTCCAAAAGAAAGGCCTAATGAAATTCAACCAAAGAGTATTTTTTCCTTCTTTAAAAGGATGCCCCATAAGAACGATGGATATAAGTAAGTAGATGTCACCTGGCCTGGCATAGTCCAACCAAATGATGATTGAATGGAATTCCAAAACTCATTTAAGGTGCAGCTGTTGAAAATGTGTATCTGTGTTTCCATGTCCTTCAAGCACAAACGACAGCAATTTGGAAATCTTGAGACAAAATATGAAGATTTATTAAGGTATGTCTTTAGTTGGTTTTGCTGTAATACCATTGAAAAAGAAAAACAACACAGAGAGATATACATCCATGGGGATCTCTTCTGAAGAATATCTTGGGTGTTGATGCTCGAATAGCTAAGCTCACACAAATTTTTTTATCTTTTTCGGATAAGATCCCCTCCAAATATATTGATAGAGACCATCCTTGTTGGTAATACCGGAAAATGCAAGCTCCTTCGTGAGAGATTTAGTAGAGTTGCCCATCTTTTTCTAAATTCCAGCACCATTTGTCTTCTTGAACAGAGGGGGAAAAGGCTCTAAGAGAGTAGATAGTGATGCCCATTCGATAATTTCAGATTTTAACAAGGTTTCTTCTAAGAAAAAGGTTCCATGTACTATCATTGGAGATCCTTAATTCAGCAATGGAAGCCTTTTTTTTAAGAGAGAGAGCATACAGTGCAGGGTATGAGGTTTATAGGTTTCCAGAATGATGTTTTGTCCCCCTTACCCACCTTCATGCTAATTATAAATGAGGAGCTTGTGTTTGTCAATTAATTTCCATGGGCCTTTGGATGACCATAAAGAATTTGTACCCGATTTCAAATCATAATGTAAAGAACTGAACTTTGCAGCAATACCTTCCTCCAAAGGGTGTGAAATCGCTAAATTCATTAACATAACGAACTTTTGTTCTTCTACTTGATGCCATATATCCTAAGCCTCCGTTTTCCATGGGGAGCTTGACAACCGCCCATTTTACAAGGTGATAACCCTTCTTTCCTTTACTCCATTTCCCAAGGAAAGATCTAAAAAGTTTTTCAAATGCTGCACCCACCTTGGAAGGAATGTGGAAGATAGATAAATAATAGATAGGTAGGTTAGCCAAAGTAGCTTGTATAAGGGTGAATCTTCCACCTTTAGACATGTGAGATGTTCCTCATGAGAGAAGTCTCATTTCCACCTTTTCAATGATAGGAGCCTAAAAAGATGCCTGTTCTAGCTTTCCATTTAAGGGAATGCCTGGATATGTACTTGGCCAACTCCCTATTTTACATCAATACTTAGTTGCCAATTAGGAAACTTGCTCCGGTTCTAAGTTTATGCCCAAGAATTCGGATTTGTGACAATTTATATTGAGACCGGACGCCGCTTCAAACTCTTTGATAGTGTTGATGAAGTTGTTGAGATAGACTTCATTGTGGGAAGAGAAGATGATCGTATCACCCGCGAATTATAGGTGTGTCATGGATATGGCTAGAGGGCTTTTGCTCACATGAAAACCTTTAACAAACCCCTTTGTTCCGCCAACATAAGCATTCTACTTAAACAATCGACCCCGAGTATGAAAAGGAAGGGAGACAAGTGATCTCCTTGGCATAGGCCTCTAGATGCATCAAACTTGCCTCTTGGCTTACCATTTATAATAATGGAAAATTTTGTGGGGGATATACACCCGCAAATCCATTGTATCCCCTTGTTCTCAAACCCTTTTTGACGAAGAATCTCATCGAGGAAGTCCCAGTCCATCATATCAAAGGCCTTTTCAATATCCAATTTAATAACCACCCCTTTTTCTTTTTTCCTAACCCATTCATCAATAGGTTAGGAAATATAAATATATATTAATCAGTTTCTTTTAACCAAAATGCTCACTCTATATCTTTGACCATTATATTTTCTTTCTGATGGTCAGTTAATAAGAAAAACGTATTGATTCTCTCTAATGGCTACCACAATGCTTCTACTACCTCGATGAAATCTATCCACCCTCAAAATTAATGAGATCAAACAAAATTTGCATCTATCAGCTTTGTAAAATAACCTTTCAACTTATTTTCCTATATTTCCATTCGCACTGTCTCTCCCTCTCATTCTCCCCTGCTCCATTGTTCTTCCTCTTTTCTTTCTCCCCTCTCCCTCGTTCTCATGGTCACGAACTTTTGGCCACCTCAGTATAATTAGTAAAATAGGAAACACAAGTTCTTTTACGACGTTTAATCATGGTTACAAATTTTTGGTCAGCCAGAGAGAAAGATCGTGAAATAATTAAAGTGAGCATTTGGTGTAAAAAAAAAAAAAAAAAAAAAAAAGAAGTGGCGTTTTAACAAAACATTTTGTCGAACAGGAAATTTCCCTTAAAATCGCCAAGTATAGCAATTGTCTTTTATTCATGTTCGAAAGTGGTTCAGCTTCAGCAGGGTCTAGACAACAGGTATGTGCACTCGGAAAATCATCATTTTCATCTCTGTCAAGTGTTAACCCTTTTGCCAAAGTACCAGAAAGTATAAAATACCAAATAACTGACACAAATAGCAAACAAGAAGAAATAGATGAAGAAGTAGAAGCTCAATCAACCAAAAAAGCAAATTAGGGAGTAGTTAAATTCAAATATCCACGTACATCATCGTAATACTCTTTGGGAAGCCCATCAATAAGCGGCTCATCCTTGCTCAAGCTCCTCCTTAAAACTGACCATCAGACCGTCACCAAAATGAGAAGTTACGATAAGTATCTGTATCTGAAGAGTGATTAAGCAAGCCGTAAGAGAGCTAACCAGGACCAGATGAATAGAGCTTTAAGAAATGAGCGGTCGAAAGCTTTGGTACGGTTGGGGAAGCAGAGGGTAATGGTGGAACTGGTGGGCATCTCAGCCAAAGCACCTGTGCCTCCATAAAAATTAGTTGGCGTTTCTGACGTCAAATATGAACCAGATTATAAATTTATCGTCACATTTTAAAAAGGCGCAATCACTGAGGTTCGAGAAGAGAGCTAAATACTGCGATGTGGGGAGGAGTAACTCGAAATGAAGCCAACTATGTGTTAAACCCCATATGCACTTAAAGAAGGATCCACTTATCATAATAGTTGACATTTAAATTTATTTCAAGTCTAAGAACTACATTTGTTAGTTTGTACAAATTGAGTATAATTTTTTTTTAATTTAACTAAATTTTAAAATTTTAAAAAAGGTTAATATACAGACTTGTGTTTTATAAGCAAAAAATTAAAAACAAAGTGTTAACATACAACCTTCAAGCAAGTTTCATATAGAAAAATAAACAAGACAACATCATTTTTTTTTTTTTAAATCATATAACATTTTAGGTGATTTAACAAATTTAGTCTCTAAAGTTTTAGGTTTGAGTAAGTCTTTAGACTCTTAAAAGTTTCTAATAAGTTCCTGAACTTTCAATTTTATGTTTAATAAATTTTTAAGATGGTGTTTGAATTGAGGATTTGGATGGAGTGGAGTTAATAATTCCACCAAACTTCTTGTTTGGTAGAAATTGTTGAAACTGATCCAAATTTAAAAAGTCTATCAAGAATGATCTGACTTTTTTAAATATGTTTTTTTTTTTTTACTTTTTTACTGTGTGAAATATTGTATGTACCCTTGAGTTAAAAGAAATATCAAATACTCAAAATTTATCTCTTATCCCTTATCTCTTTTGTCTTCTTCTCTCTCCTTTGTGTTCTTTTTCTTCTCCCTCTCCCCTCTCATCTCACCATGGTTTGAACACCGATGATCCATCTTCAACACCCTCTTCGTCCTTCATCTAGAATGAGTTACGACAAGTTTTGGATGGAATGGTCAAATAAGATACCTTCCAACATGTAGATCTTGGACGGTTATGTGAAATTTAAAAAAAATATCATCTAATTTAGTAAATTAAGTTATGAGCCTTCAAAATTTAAATGAGATTATTTCGACTTTTGAAGGCATTAAAAGTCAAAATCTTTTAAAATTTTACTCAGTTTATAAGCATGGTTGTAAAGAACATGAAAAAAAGTATAAGAATGAATGGTCATTTAGCTCAAACAAATTTGTACCGAGGAAGATATGACCAAAAAACGAATTGTACTACATGATCTCGTAGTCGTGCTACGTGATATAGTACTGCGCGATCTCGTACTTGTGTTACGTGATCTCATAGTTGTACTACGCGATCTCATACTTGGGCTACGCGATCTCATAGTTGTGCTATGCGATCTCGTACTTATCTTTCTTGATACAAATTCGTTTGAGCTAAATGACAACTCTATTTGTACATTTTTTTTTCATGTTCTTTACATCCATGCTTATTAGGGGTGTTCATTATGAAACCGAAAACCTATCCGACCGACCGAAACCGACCGAACTGACGTCGGTCGGTCGGTTTTCATACATAGTCGGTCGGAGTCGGTTTTTCCCATTCATAAAACAGACTGTTGGTCGGTCGGAGAGCTCAAAAAGAACCCAAACCGACCGACCGACCGATTTTTACAATTTAAAAAATAATAATAATATAATACTACCAACTTTCCTCTCTTTTTCTTTTTTTTTTTTTTGAAAAGCCCAACTTTCCTCTCTTGGGAAGAGGAAGACCAATTTAATGGTCTTCCTCTTCCCGAGGAGGTAATTATTATAAAAAATATATTTTTTTTATTTTTTTCTCTCTCTTCTTTCTCTATTTTCCCACAATACTCTCTTCCCTTCTTCTCTCTTCAACCTCTTCTTCGTTATTTCTTCTTCTTCTTCTTCTTCTTTCTTCTTTCTTCTTCTCTCTCACCAACAACACTTCAAACTTGTGATCTCCAGATTTGCTCACATCTACAAAACAACAATCTATAAAAAGAGTCATTTTTCTTCCTTCTTCTTTCTTATTTTTTTTTTCAAGATTTCTTCTTTCTTCTTTCTTCTCTCTTATTCATTTATTGTTATTTTTTTTCTCTATTTCTGCTCTCTTCTCCCTTAATATATAGTTTTTGGCTTTATTATAAAACTACAGCTAAAAAAAAATCGACGAAACCGACCGACTGAACCGACCTCCCGTCGGTCGGTTTCTGCCCATGTAGAAGAAAACGTCGGTTTCCTTTTAGAGGAAACCGACCAGTCGGTTTTCGGGGGCGGTTTTTGCCCAAAACCGACCCCGATCAACCGATGAACACCCCTAATGCTTATAAAACTGAGCAAAATTTTTGAAAGATCTTGACTTTTAATGCCTCCGAACGTCAAAATAATCTAATTTAGACTTTGAAGGGTCATAACTTTGAACTTAGTTGATTAAATTGGATGTGTTTTTTTTTTAATTTCATGTAACTTTTCGAGATCTACGTGCTGTAAGGTAGGTTGTTCGACCCCTCTACTAAAAAATGGTCGTAACTAATTCTAGATGAATGAGACGAGGGCATTGAAGATGAGTCATCGGTGCTCAAACTTATAGTGGGATGAGAGAGATGAGAGGGAGAAGAAAAAGAACACCTTGTTCAACCCTTCCACTAAAAAATTGTCGTAACTAATTCTAGATGAACGACAAAGATTGTATTGAGGATGGATCATCGGTGCTCAAGCCATGGTGGGATGAGAGAGGAGAGGGAGAAGAAAAAGAACATAGAGGAGAGAGAAGAAGAGATAAATTTTGGAGATTTGATGTTTCTTTTAACTCAAGGATACAAACGAAATTTCACATAGTAAAAAAGTAAAAAAAAAAAACATATTTCAAAAAGTCAAGTCATTCTTGATAAACTTTTAAAATTTGGGTGAGTTTCAGCAATTTCCTCTCATTTGGCCCAAGAACATTTTAAACTCAATTGTGGGTCCCACAAAAGCACAAACTTATTAACTCCTAGCCTCCTGCTCCAACTCCTATTGTGGGCCCCCCAATTTATTAACTCAAACTCTCCATTGTGGGCCCAACAACTTCTCACCTCACCTCACTCCTACCTCAATCTTTCTTCTCTCATTTCTCTCTCCATTTTTTTAGCAATTTTTAAAATTTTTTAATTTACAAAATTTTCTTTATTTTTATATAAATTTTTTCATCATTATTACTATTTATTAATTAAATATAAATAATTATTAAAAAAATTATTCTTATTTTTATCCTATAATTTTAATAAATTTTGTTACAAAAATATTTTTCTTTTTATCCTATAATTCTATTTTGGAAAAAAATCAATTTAGACTCTAAACTTGGCAAGTTGTAACAATTTTAACCCTAAACTTTCAATTTCATCAATTTAAACTTCAAACTTGAATAAGTGTATCGATTTACACCCTCGATTAAGTTCCCATTTCAATCACCGTTAGAAAATTTTTTCACACATGCCCAAAGCCACTTGTTGATCTATGATATGTACTTGTTTGTTATTTTTTTAAAAAAATTACCAAAAAAATAACTAGTCATTCCATATTGAGTCGCCGCCATTATGAAAATCACGAACTCGACTCTTGAAAGTAGAACCCACACGAAAATAAATGAACTATTGTGTTTTGCTCACCTTCGGTATCGATAACAGCGACGACAAGTGTGAAAAAGATCTAGGTGGTGACGTCATTGAAAGCGGCAACAATCATGGCAGTTTCATCGACTTCGGTGGTGAGGAATTTAAGCTCAACTAAAATGCAGGAGGGAACAAGGAAGACGATGGTGGATGCCATGAACACAATGAACTGGTCGTAGCCGACCTTGTTTGCCCCGTCGACAGTCTTACGGAGCATTAAAGTGGCATCGATGTTGGAGAGAAGAGGACAAAGATTCCAACGAGGCAATTCTGCAAGCCTTACATCTGTTGTGGTGAATGGAAGAAAAAACAAGCTCGAGGTCGACGAGAAATAAAAAAAAAAAATCGATATTAGCGACCAATTTAACAATGGGAGTACTCCACTGAAAAAAAATATGGTGCAAATAAACTTTGTTTTTACGATGGATCGAGTAGAATCCTGCCTTAAAATGAAAAACCCTCAATTAATGAAATGAAAAAAAAGTCGAATCAGAGAAGATAAGAAGTAAAAAAAGAAAAAAAAAAGTCATGCTCTAAAATTGGAAAACATTATGGCGAATCTACTCCAATTTTCTTTGTCAATTTTATTTTATTTTTTAAACAACAAATACGTATCTGTTATAGAGCAACACGTGACTTTTGACATGTGTGAAAAATCTTTCTAATGGGGATTGAAACGAAAACTTAACTGAGGGTGCAAATTGATACACTTATTCAAGATTGAGGCTTAAATCGATGAAATTGAAAGCTTAGGGTTAAAATCGATACAACCTACTAAGTTTGAAGTTTAAATTGATGAAATTGAAAGTTCATGGTTAAAATTGATACAACCTGCCAATTTTAGGGTCAAAAATGATTTTTTTTCTTTCTATTTTTTAAAATATAAATTATATAAAAATATTTTAGATATGATACTATTATTTAAATTGAAATTCTAACGTAAATTAGAGAACTACATAACAATTTTTTAATTGATAAAAATTTCTCTATCTCACTTCCTTCACAGGTCATCTACAATTTTTTTTTTGAAAGTTTAAACTAAAATTATTTATAACAAATAACAATCTTATATTTTTTATTAATTGCTACAAAATATATCTAATTTTACACTAACTCGTATTATAATTTAAGAAATTAATATTTAGAAAGGTTAACGTATTAAAATTAAAAAATATATATTCGATTATCAAAGTAATCATATTCAAAGTAAAAAGACAAACGATTCATCCTTCTAAATATAAGAAAATAAAATTATTACAATAAATAATATAAATATATAGTATTTTGACCAAAGTATATGTATGATATTCATTTTGAATTGTGTTAAAAAATATATATTCATTTTGAACTTAATTATTTTTAAATAGCATACATATTTGATATTTTATTTTTAACTTAGTTATTTTAAAACTTCAAAGAATATATATTATTTTCATATTAATCAAACTTTAGATAATTCATTACATTGATTAATTAGAAAAATAAAATCTTAAATTATGCAAAAAAAAATGTTATAACTTTTATTAAGCTTGAAAAACAAATCTTAAATTAAAATTTTAAAATTGACAAAGACAAGTCTTTAACAAAATTGTAAAATATTTATAAAATAATATAATTTAAAGTCTCAATTTTAGGATTGACGGGAACACATTTATATTATTTCTGAAATTGAGAGAATAAAAACATAAAAATTTTGAAGCTTATTTGGATCCCTTTAAATTAATGGATTTAAATCTTTTCAAATCACATGCAATATTTAGAAAATTATTGTAAGACTTTCTTTTATTTGACAATTATCAAAGGCAAATGAATAATTAATGTTTGCGATATTGAAAAAAAAAAAGAGGTATTTTGGTCAAATTTTTTTTCTTGAAATTTGTAAAATATATATAAATTAATAAAAACAAAAAACTTTCAATCTTAGAATTCATGGAAACAAATACTTAATAATGAAATTTTGAAAAATTGTAAAAAAAAACTATACCAAAAAAAAAAAAAAAAAAACAACTAACATAAACTCATACTTCAAAGCTCCAGGTTTAACAACTCTGCACCTCAAACATAGACTTCATAACTCTGGACTAATCAACTATGCACCCTAAACACATACTTCATAACTCCAGACTATACAACTTTACACCATAAACACAAATTTCATAACTCCCAGACTGACTAACTCTCCAAACTAAACAACTTCAGGTTTAATAACTCTCCAAACAAACCCCATTCAAACCCATGAGACCCCTCCTTTAAACTCATGGGTTCTCTTGTAATTATAAAAAAATTAGTGGGGCCCATCAATTTCTCTCTCTACTTTTGTAATAATTATGATGGGTCCCACCAATTCTCTTTCCACTTTTCTCATAATTATGATTGATTCCACCATTTCTTTCTTCTCCTATCTATCTTTCTCTATTAAAAGATTTTTTTAAATTACAATTATATAGTTTTTCTTCCATTAAAAATGAAGAGTTACATTATCTTAATCTAAATAAAATTATTCTTTTTGTTTATTTATATTTAATTCAATTAAAAATAGTTCAAAATATGTATAATTTTTAAATTTTAAGATAAGAAAAATATATTTTAGACGACTTACTTATATTAATATTTTAAAAAAGAACATTTAATTTTAAGTTAACATATTAAAATTTAAGCATATATTTTATTTTCAAATTTAACAATATTCAATGTAACAAAAATAAATGATATTTTATTTTGAATGTATTAAAATAAAATAATAATATTTAATTTTAAATTAGTTATAGTAAAGAAAATATTTAATTTCCAAATTAGATACACAAAAAAAAAAAAACGAAAGTATATGTATGATATTAATTTTGAACTTAGTTATATGAAAATAACTTAAATATATGTTATTTTATTTTTAATTTAGTCATTTTAAAATAACATATAGAATGTATTTTATTTTAATCAAATTAAAATTAGAGAAACTATGTAAATTTTGCTCTATATGTAATTCTATATACAAATTTCACTTTTTCCATGAACCATATAAGTTTTTTTCTCATTAACTACTTTAACTTATGACACCTACCAAAATTTATGAAAATTTGGTAAAACACTTGGAAAAAAAAAAGTTCATTTTTCAATGTTTGAACTTTTTGTCAAACTACTTTGTAAAATATACTTTCAAAATTCCAAATCTTTAACAATACCCTTCTTACTTTTAACTTATTCATTATATACTTTTGATAATGTTATTTAAATTGACATCACCGTGAATGGCATAAATTAGAGTTACACATACTACACATGATATAATTCCAATTTGAATATGGTTGGGACAAAATCTTTTAAATATTGATATGCAAATTTTCACACAAATTTTGTCAAAATATTGATATGCAATTCAAAAACAAATTATTAGGTCACAAAAAATGGAAATTAAAAAAAAAAAGCATAAAAAATGTCTTTAAAGAAAACATAAACAAACTCAGCCCAACTCAACCCAACCTTGCACCCCAAACATGGATATGCAATTCAACAAACTACTTGGAACAATTAATCCACATAGGAAGGAAAAACATGGATATGCAATTCAACAAACAATTATCAAGAACAAAAATAATAGGATCTAAAAAAGCAACTAAAAAATTTCTTAAAAAAATAGTATAAACAAACTCATTCCAATCCAACCTTGCATCCCAAACATAGGTTTTAGTAAACAAAAAAAACTCGACACTGCACCTCAAACATAGTAATCAGGAATCTCAAGATTTCTGATTACGGCCAAAGATTCCCAGGGTTCTTGATTTCAAGACAGCGCGTCAAATAGCCCCTGAGTGTCTAATAGGTCCCAAACTTTCAACTTAGTGTATAATAATTAATAGGTCATTGAACTTTTAATTTTTTGTTTAATAGATCCTTGACATATTCGACCCTTTAAATTACAAAGCCTAAATTGGTACATGTTAAAGTTTAAAACTAAAATCTCATTTGATAACCATTTGGTTTTTTATTTTTGAAAATTAAGCCTATAAATACTACTCCCACCTATAGATTTCATTGTTTTGTTATCTACTTTTTACACATGTTTTCAAAAACCAAGCCAAGTTTAAAACTAAAAAAAGTAATTTTCAAAAACTTGTTTTTGTTTTTGAAATTTGGTTAAGAATTCGAATGTTTTCTTGAAAAAGATGAAATCCATTGTAGAGAAATGATGAGAAACAAGAACAATTTTCAAAAATCAAAAATAAAAAGAGTTATCAAACAAGACCTAAATTGTTACAAATTTGACAGCACATGATCTAAATTGTTACATAAATTTAGAATATAGACTAACTCGTTACCTACAAAAGTTCATACTTTAAATCGTTACTTTAGAAGTACAGGACCAAAAGTATTTTTAATCGATTAATTATGTTTTGTATGAATTCGGCTGTGGATCCTCATAGTTTTCCTATCTGCTTGTTGAGTTTTTTTAACAGCCTCCACCTTCGACTACCGTAATTCACATGACACGTCACATGATGCAACAACAAGGGGCAGAAATAAACCCTTTGATTTTTAGCCAAAAACGGCGGCTAATATGCTTATGCACAGCAGCAGTACGAACCATTTGTGTACATGAAAGTTACATTCAGGGGGCTATAATGCTAAGGGAAACCTACGTCAGTTGAAGGTTCGAGTTTTTCTAAACAAAAATGGCTCACTCATTGGGTACTGTTATTTTCATGTCAATCAATCAGTATCTGTCCTCAATGCCCGAGGCAATATTTAAAATCCACCTTCAATAATGAGTTCAGCCGCTGCACCCATTGCATTCACCCCACCACTTTCCAGCAATGCGACAGCCAACTCTTCCTCGTTCAACTGCCTTAATCCTTTGCTCAACCTCTTCAAGACGTTCAAATCCACCTCGAGCAACCACCTCGGTGCACAACGCACCATCAAGCTTACAAAACCAGAAACATAAGCCCGCCAAGTAGCCCAATCACACCCAATTGAAAATTTTCCATCCAGTGCACTCGCAAGAAATTCAAGGTGGGAGTCTAGAATCTTTGCCCGTCTCTTCGATACTGACGATGCCGAGTCTATGCCCCATGAAAACGTTCCACAAAGTACTGAAAAGAATGCCAGTGCGTAGCCCCCAAGCACAGCAACCATACCTCCATATTCTACACCTTCACGCTCTACTGAATGGATTGATAAAAACCAAGACGGCAAGGTTTCTTTAAACAAAGATTGGACCAAACCTGATCCACCGGATATCCAAACTAATGCAGCTCCTAGGGAAGCTGCAAGTTTGACACGTGTCATTGCAGAAGCAAAAGAAACCTGTTCATATCTCATTCCATACTTGGTCTTCTTTAGTTTTTCAGCCTTCTCCTTTGGTAGCCCACTAACTGCAACATCTCTGACCGAGAGCATTAAAAGAGAGACAATCTCCTCCACCATGAACAAAGCATCTCTCACAGATCGATGTACTCGCAGATAGAGAATCCCAGGAGCCACTGGAGACATCCCTCCTAAAACGTGAGAGCCAAAACCGTGACCAAGAAGTGTGCCTACACCTCCACTGCTGTTTACATTGGAGTTGCCTAAACCAAGAGTTGAAGTGAAACAACTCCTAAGTAGCTGGACAACAGCATCACTGTTATGGTGAAAAACAGTGCGAGAAGCAGAGAACACAAGGAAGTCATTCCATCGCTTCACCTTCTGAGCCCATAATGAGGCTATAATAGGTGTGCAAGGCCACGAACAACCAGCAGCAATTGAATTCAGCGCTGGGCCAACGAGCGCAAGAAGGCGTTCAGAGGCTTTATCCAGTTTATAGGTTATTGTGAGGCTTATTAGGGCAGCCAAGGGTAAAGGAAGCATAGCTGGAGAAGTCCCACCTGCAAATAGACAATTCATGCCCAATTTTAGTTTGAACAGAAAACGTATGAGATGCAATACCAATTCAATTTTTTTATGTTTTCCAAGAGTAATCAGATGAGAGATTGAAGTTCTCTAATATTTTCATTCATTCCTCAACTATACAAAACATTAGAATAAATACAATGTACAACACAAGACATAAAAGAAAAAAATATTCTACCCTAATCAAATCTTAAATATACTTAAAGGAATATAAATTAAAAGAGGAGATAAATAAACCTTGTTATGATATACATAGTATTATGTATATATGTCCTTTATAGTAATTGAACATTCTTTAGTTAGGGTTCCCTTGTGTACCTATATATATGTTAGTCTTTCTTATAAATCAAACGAGGTGTATTTTTCTCTCCATACTAAGTACATGGTATCAGAGCCACTCCTAGGGTTTTAGAATTTTTATTGGCGATTAGGGTTTTTCTCTCTTCCAAGTGAGGTTAGGGTTTGAAGTTTGGGTCATCACGTTAGAGTGGCCGTTTGTTGACACCACCTACCTCTGGAGGAGCGTCACCGTCAGGAGAGTCGAATCGCCTTCGCCATTCGCCGGAAACAACCGCGTGTGAGCTACACGAGCCGCCGGAAGTTACTGTATCTGCCGCCACGCTCCAGCGCGTGAGGCTGCTGTTCCACTTTCCGCCGCTTGGGTTTTTCTCGAGTTGTTATTTCCGGCCGATCTGTCTACTTTGTTTCGATGATATAGCTTTTTTTGGTCTCGGGTTGTACGATTTCCGTGGGTTAGGTTGTGCTTCTTGCTGTCCATATCTGTTTTTTACCTATTGGGTTTATCTACTGCCTTTATTTTGTAACTAATGGCTGAGATGAAACTTGTGGTGGTCTCTAATATGGTTCCTCTTTCGTAAAAAATCACTGAACACAAGTTAAATGACTCTAATTACTATGATTGGAGTCGAACAATTCGGTTTTATTTGCGAAGTACAAAGATGGATGATCATATTGATCAGGATGCACGAGAGGATGACACAAGGAAGGCTTAGCTTCATGATGACGCTAGATTGTATATTCAAATCAACAATCGAGACTGAGGTTGTTGGCTTGGTAAATCATTGTGATTCTGTGAAGGAACTGCTCCAGTTTTTAGAGTTCTTATACTCAGGAAAAGAGCAAGTTAATAGAATGTACGAAGTTTGCACAACCTTCTTTCATGCAGAATAGAAAGAACAGTCTGTTACGAACTACTTTATGCAAGTTAAGAAAACGTGTGCAGAACTTAATACATTACTTCCATTTAGTACGGATATAAAGGTTCAACAAGCTCAACGAGAGAAGATGGGTGTCATGAGCTTTCTGAATGGACTTTCGCCAGAATTTGAGATAGCTAAATCACAAATTCTATCTGGATCCGAGATCCCTTCTCTAGACGAAGCCTTTAGTAGAGTCCTCTGTACAAAAAATCTTTCATTTGGTCCATCTGCTCCTTAGTTTAACAGTGCTCTCTTTAGTCGGAATGATTCTAAGGTCACTAAAGGGATGAACATCAACACTCAGAGACCGAGTTCTTATAATCGACGACAAGATTCACAGAATATGATATGTCACTATTGTCGTAAGCCTGGTCACATGAAACGGGACTGTCGGAAATTGTTGAATAAAGGTCGCTGGCCTCAAGTTGCTCAGCTTGCTTCCACCAAATTTTTTTTTTGAGAATAAACCGAGCTTTCATTGAGAAAAAATGAAAGATCACAAGGGCATTCAAAAAGGAGAGCCCACAAAAAAAGGGGAGGCAACCTAAAAGAAGGGCCTCCAGTCAGGCAAAATAAGACCAAGAGAATAGTTACAAAAGGGCTTGGTCACAGAAGCCCAAAGAGAAACAAAAAATCTAATCAGGGACCACACATCACAAGACGATCTCTCTATCCCACGAAAGATTCTGTTGTTTCTCTCGCCCCAAAGCCCCCACAAGATAGCACACACCCCTGCGTGCCACAAGAACTTTCCTCTTCCCCAAAAAGGAGGAAAACCGATGAACTCCTCGACCATCTCACGACAACCCCTCGGTCTAGCAATAACAAGGCCAAACTCCTCCAAGAAACGACTCCACACCTCGTAAGCCACCTCACAACTCCAAAGCACATGATCAATATCCTCGGCAGACCTCCTACACAAAATGCAGCTTGCTTCCACCAATGATACATCTGAGAGGTCGATTACTATTTCTGCAGACGAGTTTGCTAAATTCCAGTTATACTGCAAGCATCTTCTTCCTCGAATCCTATTGCAACTCTTGCTGAATCAGGTAATAAGAATAATTGTCTCCTTACATCCTCCACTAAATGGGTCATAGACTCCGGTGCCACAGCTCATATGACAGGTAACTCTAGCTTATTTTCTACCACTTTGTCGCCTGCACCTTTTCCCACTGTCATTTTGGAAGATGGATCCACATCCTCTATTCTTGGATCATGCACCATTAATCCACCCCGTCTCTTCCTTTGTCTTCTGTTTTGCATTTGCCTCGACTTTCGTTTAACTTGATTTCTGTTAGTAAACTTATTTGTGACCTTAATTGTTTTGTCCCATTTTTTCCTGGCTATTGCTTGTTTCAGGATCGTATGACGAAGAAGATTATTGGTAAAGGATATGAGTCTGAAGGCCTTTACACTTTTGATCAGCAGATACCAAAAGCTATGGCCTGTTCTGGTGTTGCATCTCGGTTTGAAGTCCATTGTCGTTTAGGTCATCCGTCTTTGTCCGTGTTAAAGAAAATTCATCCAGAATTTCACTCTTTGTCTTCGTTGAATTGTGAGTCTTGTCAGTTTGCCAAATTTCATCGTCTTAGTTCGAGTCCTAGAGTCCAAAAACGAGCTAGTGCTCCGTTTGAATTAGTTTATTCTAATGTTTGGGGTCCCTGTCCAGTAGTGTCCAAAATTGGATTTTGATATTTTGTTACTTTTGTTGACGATTATTCTCGTCTGACTTGGTTATATTTAATGAAAAATCGTTCTAAGTTACTTACTCACTTTTGTACATTACATGCTGAAATTCAAAATCAATTTAATGCCTTTCTTAAAATTCTTCGAACTGATAATGCGGGTGAATATTTTTCTCATATGCTTGGATCTTACTTGTGTAAAAATGGGATTATTCATCAATCTTCTTGCGCTGACACTCCATCCCAAAATGGGGTCGCTGAACGAAAAAATCGACATTTACTTGAAACTGCTTGAGCATTATCTTTTCAAATGCAGGTTCCGAAGCATTTTTGGGCCGATGCAGTTTCAACAGCTTGTTTTTTGATTAATAGAATGCCTTCCTCTGTTCTTAATGGTGAAATCCCTTATCGTGTTCTCTGTCCAACAAAATCCTTGTTTCCTATTACACCAAAAATATTTGGTTGCACTTGTTTTGCTCAAGATGTCAGTCCTCATCGTACCAAGTTAGATCCCAAATCCTTAAAATGCATATTTCTCAATTATTCTCGAGTTCAAAATGGATATCGTTGTTATTGCCCTAGTCTTAACAAGTATCTTGTCTCTCAAGATGTTATGTTTTTTGAAGATATGCCCTTTAACCCATCCACGTCCAGTCCATGTCAGGGGGAGGATGACCTACTTATCTATGAGATCGTCTCTCCATCCTCCCTCCCTACTCCATCTCCTTCAGTATCTATTCCTCCTCGTCCACCCATTACTCAGGTTTACTCCAGACGGCCACCACCACTACCTTCAGACACATGTCCTGTACCAGAAGATTCTTTGACATATGATCCAGGAACACGTGATGAGCTTCCCATTGCCCTTTGTAAAGGTAACGCACTTGTACTTATCCTATTGCCTCATTTGTTTCTTATCACCAGTTGTCACAACCAACATATTCTTTTCTTACATCACTTGATTCTACCTCTATACCTAACTCTTTTCCTGAAACTTTATTTCATTTTGGTTGGCGTAATGCAATGATCGAAGAGATGAATGCTTTAGATGGTAATGGTACTTGGGATTTAGTATCTCGTCCTGCAGGAAAGAAGGCCATTGGGTGTAAATGGGTGTTTACAATTAAGGTTAACCCTGACAGATCAGTTGCTCGTTTGAAAGCACGTCTTGTTGTTAAAGGCTATGCTCAGACTTATGGGATAGATTATTCTGACACATTTTCTCCAGTTGCTAAATTCACTTCTATTCGCTTACATATTTTCATGGCTGCTACTCAATGCTGGCCTTTGCATCAACTTGATATCAAGAATGCTTTTCTCCATGGTGATCTTCAAGAGGAAGTTTATATGGAGCAACCACCTGGGTTTGTTGCTCAGGGGGAGAGTGATAAAGTTTGTCGTCTTCGAAAATCGTTGTATGGATTGAAACAGAGCCCACGAGCATGGTTTGGTAAGTTTAGTGAAGCACTTGAGCGATTTGGAAGGAAGAAAAGTACATCTGATCATTCTGTTTTCTATCGACAATCTGATAAGGGTATAACTCTGATGGTTGTGTACGTCGATGATATCGTTATCACTGGGAATGATAATTCAGGTATATCTTCTTTGAAAACTTTCCTTCAGGGTCAATTCCACACTAAGGATCTGGGAACACTGAAGTATTTTCTGGGGATTGAAGTGGTGAGAAGCAAGAACGGTATCTTTTTGTCACAACGGAAATATGTACTTGATTTGTTATTTGAGACAGGAAAACTAGGAGCTAAACCATGTAATACTCCGATGATACCTAATTTGCAACTCACCAAAGAAGGAGAAGCATTTAAAGATCCTAAGAGATACAGAAGATTGGTTGGGAAGTTGAATTATCTGACAATGACACGACCAGACATTGCTTATTCAGTAAGTGTTGTAAGTCAATATATGTGTTCACCTACCCTAGATCATTGGGCTGCAGTAGAACAAATTTTATGCTACCTAAAGGCTGCACCTGGGCGTGGAATATTATATAAAGATCATGGTCATACAAAAGTTGAATGTTTTTCAGATGTTGATTGGGCGGGATCTAAAGAAGATAGAAGATCAACGTCTGGATATTGTGTTTTTGTAGGAGGCAATTTGGTGTCATGGAAGAGTAAGAAGCATAATGTGGTTTCGCGTTCAAGTGCTAAGTCAGAGTATAGAGCTATGGCACAATCTGTGTGTGAGATAGTTTGGATACATCAATTTTTTACTGAGATAGGTTTCAGTATTACTATGTCAGCTAAATTGTGGTGTGATAATCAAGCTGCACTTCACATTGCATCTAATCCAGTGTTTCATGAGAGGACTAAACATATTGAAGTAGATTGTCATTTCATTCGTGAGAAAATTAACCAAGGGTTGGTGTCCACGGGATATGTAAAGACTGGAGAACAATTGGGAGATATCCTTACTAAAGCTTTAAATGGAGCAAGAATAAATTATCTTTGCAACAAGCTGGGCATGTTTGACATATTTGCTCCAGCTTGAGGGGGAGTGTTATGATATACATAGTATTCTATATATATGTCCTTTTTATTAATTGTACATTCTTTAGTTAGGGTTTTCTTGTGTACCTATATATATGTTAGTCTTTCTTATGAATCAAACGAGGTGTATTTTTCTCTCCATACTGAGTACAAACCTAAAATACAAAAATACAATATTGTCCTAACTTTGACTATAATTAACAACACTCCCCCTCAAGGTGGGTTGTATATATTATACAATCCCAACTTGTAATTCAAATCTTCAAAGTTAAGTCTCAATAAAGGTTTGGTAAGGATATCTGCTAACTGTTGTTTGGTAGGCACATAGTTGAGTTGAACCACTTCATTATTGACTTTTTATGAGATATAGTGTCGATCAATTTCAACATGTTTTGTCCTATTGTGATGAACTAGATTCTTTGCAATACTTATTGCGGCTTCATTTTCACACATCATTTGTATTGGTGATGAACAATCCTTTCCTAATTTATTAAGGACTCTCTTAATCCATACACCTTCACACATGCCATGAGCAAGTGCTCTAAATTCAGCTTCTGCACTACTTTTTGCAACAACAGACTGTTTTTTGCTTCTCCATGTAGCAAGATTACCACATACAAATGAACAGTAACCTGAGGTATATCTTCTATATGTAATGTCACCTGCCCAATCTGCATCAGAATATTTCTCAATGTTTCACTTGTTAGTTTTCTAAAATAACAGTCCTTTTCCAAGAGTCATTTTTAGATATCTAAGGATTCAGTACACAACATCCATATGTTCTTTATTGGCACTATGCATAAACTGGCTAACATGCTGACGACAAATCCAATATCAAGACATGTATGTGAAAGATATATAAGACGCCCTACAAGACGTTCGTATCTCCCCCTATCCATTGGTGTGCCCTCATGATTAAGTCCAAATTTCTTTTGAGGGTCCATAGGAGAGTCTGTTGGTTTACATCCTAACATGTCAGTCTCCTTGAAAAGATCCAACACGTACTTCCTTTGGGATACAACTATACCTTTTTCGACTGAGCAGCCTCCATACCTAGAAAATATTTGAAATTTCCTAGATCTTTGACTTCGAATTCTTGAGCCAAGTGCTTTTTCAGCATTTGTAATTCCAGTTCATCATTTCCTGAAAGGATGATATCATCAACATATACTATTAAGAGGGCAAGTAAATTTCCAGACTTCCTTTTGACAAACAGTGTATGGTCTGACTGGCATTGTGAGTATCCTAGGCTGAGAATAAAATTTGTAAATCTACCAAACCAAGCACGAAGGGATTGCTTAAGCCCACAGAGAGATTTTTTCAATTCACAAACCTTTGTTGGATTAACATTCTCTTTACATCCAGGAGGAATATCCATGTATACTTCTTCTTCTAAGTCACCATTCAGAAAAACATTTTTAATATCTAACTGTTGGAGACTCCAATCAAGATTGGCAGCTAGGGATAAGATAATTCTTATTGTGTTAAGTTTAGCAACTAGTGCAAAGGTTTCTTGGTAGTCAATCCCATAAGATTGAGTGAATTCTCCAGCAACAAGTCTGGCCTTCAATCTCTCAATGCTCCCATTAGCCTTATGTTTCACTGTAAATATCCACTTACATCCAACAGTTCGTTTTCCACTAGGTAGATCTGTCACTGCCCACGTACCATTTTTCTCAAGAGCTTCAATCTCATCTTGTCCAGCTTTTCTCTAACCATGATGCTTCAGCGCTTCATGAATATTGGTTGGTACCTGAACATTATCAAGAATAGAAACAAATGCTCGATATGATTCAGATAACCCATCATATGACACAGTTCCCTATATGGTGAATGGTGCAACTCCTAACTCCTTTCCTTATTGCAATTGCTAAGTCTAAATCATCAATTTCTGGAATTACAACATCTTCTAGCTCACCTTTATCCTCACTTATGGGTTCATTGGAAGTAAGATCGGTTCAGACGTTTGGAAGGGTTGATTTGTTATAGAATCTATTTTCTCAACTTGTTTGTTTCTCCTAGTATATGTGAGGAGACTCTCACTAGCACTGGAAGAGACACAAGAACAACTTGTGAAGTTGAAATCGTGACTTGAGGATAAGGGTGAAGTACGGATTTGAATTCAGTCTCAAGTAATGAGACCCACAACTGATTGTCACTTATGTTCTCCCCCTGACAAGAAGTTTTGGTATAGTTTGGTAGATGTTCAAAGAATGTGACATCCATAGTGACATATACCCGTTTTGTAAGAGGAGAGTAGCATTTGTAACCCCTTTGATTTGGTGAGTATCCCAAGAAAATGCATTTATGGGCTCGAGGATCCAATTTGCTACGATGTTGGGAATGGATGTGGACAAAGGCACTACACCCAAAAACTTTAGGGACCAAATCAAGAGACTGTTCACGAAGGTGAAGAAATGATTGGAGGAAGACTTGACGAGGAGTAGAGAATCCAAGAACCCGAGAGGGCATACGATTAATTAAGTATGTGGCAGTGAGAATGGCTTCACCCCAATAGAATTTTGGAACGTGAGTACAGATCATCAAACACCGAGTAACTTCAAAGAGATGACGATTCTTGCGTTCAGCCACTCTATTTTGTTGGGGAGTGTCAACAAAAGTGCTAAGATGGAGAATCCCTTGAGCTGATAGATAATCCCTGTTAATGCTAAAGGTTTGAGAGAATCAGTCTGCTCTATTCCATTCACACGAGAGATATATATACAAGTGTACAAGGTTAATCTAAGTAGGAGAAAGTGAAAAGACAATAAAGAACAACCCAATTAATATATTTACAAAAATACAATTATACTAATATAAGGACTCTAAAACTCCCTCTCAAGTTGAAGCATACATATTCATCATGCCCAACATGTTAGAGAGGTAATCTATTCGTGCTCCATTCAATGCCTTGGTGAAGATATCTCCTAATTGCTCTCCAGTCTTCACATAGCTTGTCGATACCAAACCTTGTTTTATCTTCTCACATACAAAATGACAATCAACCTCAATGTGTTTAGTTCGCTCATGAAATACCATATTAGATGCTATATGCAGAGCTGTTTGATTATCGCACCATAATTTGGTCGGTGTTGTGATATCAAATCCCAATTCAATAAGAAGTTGACGTATCCAGACTAATTCACATACTCTATATTCTGACTCAGCACTTGATCGTGACACCACATTTTGTTTCTTACTCTTCCAAGAAACCAAATTACCACCTACGAATGCACAATATTCTGAAGTTGATCTTCTATCTTCCTTAGACCCTGCTCAATCAGCATGTGAGAAACATTCAATGTTAATATGCCCATAACTCTTATATAATAAACCACGCCTAGGAGCTGCCTTCAAATTACACAAAATTTGTTTCACTGCAGCCCAATGATCAACGGTAGGAGAAGACATAAACTAGCTCACACTACTCACTGAATAAGCTATCTGGTCGAGTTACCGTAAGGTAATTGAGTTTTTCCACTAACCTCCTATATCGTTCAGGATCTTTCAGTCATTCTCCCTTTTCTATGAGCTGTAAATTACACATCATCGGGGTACTACATGACTTAGCCCCTAACTTCCCTGTTTCAGTCAACAAGTCAATTACATATTTTCTTTGTGATAACATGATTCCCTTCTTGCTTCTCATTACCTCAATTCCTAGAAAGTATTTCAACATTCCCAAATCTTTTGTGTGGAATTGACTATGGAGAAAGGTCTTGAGTGAATGGATGCCCAATGTATCATCACCTGTAATAATAATATCATCAACATACACAACCAACAAGATGACACCATTCTCAGACCGCTTATAAAAGACAGAATGATTTGACATGCTCTTTTTCATTCCAAAGCTTTCAATCACCTGAGTGAATTTTCCAAACCATGCTCGTGAACTCTACTTTAATCCATACAAGGATTTACGAATGCAGCAAACCTTTCCATTCTCCCCTTGAGCAACAAACCCCGGAGGTTGCTCCATATACACCTCCTCCCCAAGATCACCATGAAGAAAGGCGTTTTTAATATCAAGCTGATACAACGGCTAGTGATGAATGGATGCCAACGAAATGAATAACCTGACAAAAGCCATTTTAGCAACAGGAGAAAAAGTGTCGGAATAGTCAACCCCATAAGTTTGTGCGTAGCCTTTAGCAACAAGGCGAGCTTTCAACTGAGCTACAGACCCATCTGGATTGACTTTAATCGCAAAGACCCACTTACAACCAATAGGCTTCTTTCCTGCATGAAGAGAAACTAGATCTCAAGTACAATTGTCATCTAAGACAGTCATCTCCTCTACCATCGTAGCACGCCAACCAGGATGAGACAAATCTTCATGAACAGTCTTAGGAACAGATATAGACTGTAGGGATGCAATGAAGGAACAGGTAGAAGATGACAAATGGTTATATGAAACAAAAGAGGAAATAGGATATGTACACTGGCGCTTACCTTTACGAAGAGCGATAGGAAGATCATCACTTGTTCTTGAATCCAATGACGAAGAAGCCTCTGATACAAGGCATGGAATTGAAAAGGGTGGCCGTTGAGAATAAACTTGAGTGATAGGTGGGTGAGTAGAAACAAGAACAGATGGAGATGAATCGCTAGAGGGCTCACAAGAGGAGAGAATTGTGTAAACAAGGAAATCATCCTCGTCCTCTTTATGCTCCCCCTTACTCTTACTCGAAGATGAAGAAAAGAAAGAAGAATCTTCAAAGAATATGACATCAGAAGAGACAAAGTAACGATTGAGACTAGGACAATAAAACTTATACCCTTTTTGGACATGAGAATAACCAAGGAATATACATTTTAAGGACTTTGGATCTAGTTCGGTGAGTTGAGGGCGAACATCCCGAACAAAGCAAGTACAACCAAAGATTTTGGGTGTAAGAGGAAATGAAGGGAGTTCGGGGCACAAAATACAATAAGGTATCTCACGCTTAAGAACCGAAGAGGGCATGCGATTTATTAAGAAGCAAGTCGTCGATACAGCATCAGCCCAAAAATATTTTGGGACATTCATCTGAAACATTAAGGTTCTGGCTGTTTCAAGAAGATGGCGATTCTTTCATTCTGCAACTCCATTTTGAGATAGAGTATCAACACGAGGATTGATGGAGAATTGTTCACTTAAATAAGAACTAAGAGCATGGGAGAAGTATTCTTTAGCATTATCACTCCGTAGAACTTTAAAAGAGCCGCTAAATTGAGTTCGAATTTCAGCATGAAAGTTACGAAAATGAGAGAGCAACTCAGAACGATTTTTCATTAAATATAACCAAGTTACACGAGAAAGTCGTCGAAAAAGGAAACACAATATCGCAACCCTCTCTTGGACTCAACAGGACATGAACCCCAAACATCAACGACAACGTTCTTCAAAGGGAGAGGACACTTTAGAGCATGTAGCAGCTGTGGATATTTGTGGTTAAAAAATGTAGAGACCTCCAGATTCACGTCCTTTACCAATAGTCATCTTCGTCAAAAGATCCTGAAACAAACAATAACCAGGAAAGCATGAGACACAACAATTAAGATCGCAAGTGAGTTTACTAACTGAAATCGAGTTAAAGGAGAAATGTGGTAAACTTAAAAACAGAAGACAATGAGATTGAGTTGGTAAGATTGATAGTGTCTGATCCTAAAATAGGAGAGGAGGTCCATCGGTATAGTAACATTAGGTGAAGATTTAGATGGACTAATGTTAGAGAATAAACTGGGATTACTTGTCATGTGATCAGAAGCGCCCGAGTCTAAGACCCATTTCGAAGAGGAAAGAAGACATGTAGATGTGTTACCTGTGTCGGCAATGGCAGCAATAGGAGTAGAAAATGACACCTTTAATGACTCTTGATACTATCGAAATTCAGCAAACTCCTCAGCTGAAATCGAAATAGACTTGTTAGGGTTATCAGGAGTAGAGCAACATGCGCAGATGGAAACCTCTGGCCCTTTTCAACAATTTTCTGCAATCATGTTTCATATGTCCAAGCTTATGACAATAGTGGCAAACAATATCTCCTGAATTTTCTCTCTGAGTGATCGAATTTCCTTTGGACGTGTGGGGTCCAACCCCTCTATTACCTTTATACTCACATGTCTGTCCAACCAAGGCACTATTAGACTCGGATTGCAAGATCGCTTGCGACTTCTCGGTACGAAGTATTCGAGTATAAGCATCTTCCAACGAAGAAATTTCTGAGCTAGACAGAACTTGATCTTTGGCCCTAGCATATTTAGAGGCAAGACCAACCAACACGTTGGGCGATCTGAACTTTCACATTAGTACTAACTAGCAACAATGCCAACAAAGCATTAAATTCTGCGTACGTTGTTTTGCACTCCGTAAAATAACTCGTTAGAGATTTCTCGCCTTACCTGAGAGACGACTTCATGGAGAGTTGGCAACGGATTGGTTCCCATGATTCGACCTCGAACTTCATCAAGATTGTGATTAAGGCCAAGAAGGAATTTGAATATCCACTTTTGCTCAAAAATTTTCATGTGTTGGGTTGTATCATCGGCACACTTCCATGTATAGACTTCAAACAAATCCAGTTGTAGCCAATAACGAGAGAGAGTATTGAAGTACTCAGTGACAGATTGATCACCTTGGCGAATATCATGAAGAATTGATTCTATTCGAAACAATTCTGAAGTGTTCTCCTTACTAGAGTAAGTTTCCTTGACAACATCCCAAATTTGATGTGTTGTTCATACAACAGAAAATTTTCGCCAATCTCATTGGTTATGGAATTAATCAACCATGACATGACCATGTTATTTTCTACTTTCCACTTCCTGAATTCTGGATCAGTTGCTTTAGGCTGCACAATCTCTTTCGAGAGGTACTTGTCTTTACCCTTGCCACATATGAACATCATGACTGATTGTGACCAGTGGATATAATTTTGTCCATTCAATTTGTGACCCGTGATATAGGCAAGTGATGATGAATCATATCTCCTTTGACCATTGAAGATTAGGTTGATTGATTTAGAAGAAGACATATTCAAGAAAAAAAAACTGCAGATAAAAGAAGTGGACAGAGAGCAGTAGAAAGGAGCTAGGTCAAAATTAGGTCAAAAGAATATTCAGGTCGTGGGTTAACAGCCCGTCATGGGGAGTAGTCGGCGGCGATGGATGAGTCGACGTCGGATGCGTCAACGTCGAGTGGGGTGTTGCAGTTGCAAGTCGACGTCGAGCATGGGTGCTACACAGACGCGAGGAGACGGGTGAGTCGGCATCGAACGTGGGTACTGCCCAGACGCAATCGTGACAAACGATTTCAGAGACGAGCGAGTCGGAGTCAGCATCGAGGAGACAAACAATGGTGATGACAGCAAAATCGCAGGACACAAACACGCTATTGATTTTGCAGTTCGCAATTTCGCGATTTGGAGAGAAGCTCACGGTTTCACGATCTGAGCTTGGGAAGGAAACGGCCGTCGTGAGGGTACAGTCGAAGGGAGAGAGATTGTCGGAGGGGATGACCAATGACGACAGCGGTTAGAGCTTTGACAGAGGTGATGATAGCGGCGGCAAAAAAACTAGGTTAAAAACTAGGGTTTTATTTATGCTCTGATACCATGATTTCTAATATTTTCATTCATTCCTCAACTATACAAAACATTAGAATAAATACAATGTACAATACAAGACATAAAAAAAAAAGAATATTCTACCCTAATCAAATCTTAAATATACTTAAAGGAATATAAACTAAAGCAGGAGATAAATAAACCTAAAATACAAAAATACAATATTGCTCTAACTTTTACAGTAATTAACAACAGAGATCAGGTGATTGTGTTGCCGCTTCATCACCTTCGAAACAATGTAAAGTCACTATCATTCTTACAATTACCATCGTCTTCCATGAGAGGTATTTAGGTTTAATATATTTAACATTATAATCTTCTAGACAATTTGGCAATTGCGTCTATTTTTTTTCTTTAGCTAATGAATCTGCATTATCAATGTCTCTTGACGTGATTGTATTTCATCTTTGCAGTAGATTAAATTGAAGTTTTTATCTGATTTTTGGCTAGTGAAGATTACGGCCCATGATAAATTTGAAAGAAAGCATCCCAATATAGCTCTCTCACAGGTGGTCGTTTCAAGGGATCAAAACCACTTTGTCCGAGTCTCCGTGTTGTCTAGAGAGTTGATAATGGAGGTGTTGGGCTTACTCAATATCTTTTCAGTGCAACCGCCAGGACGAGAAACTTTTTTCTCCAATTGTTGCTCGGCCAACTCTTCAAGTGTAAAAGGAAGATTTTGTGGACCAACAGCAGGCTGTGCTTTGGCTTCGTCCCTTTGGACCAAGAGAAATAGGAGAGCTTGAAGGAGAAATCAAAGAATAGAAGGGAGATATGCGACACTGTATTTTTCTTAGCTTTTAGGTGGTGTTTAATTGATTAAAAAAATTCATTATTTTTTCTGATAAGAAACAAAAAATTTCATTAACGAATGGGGTGGAAGATAAGAAATGCACCTACCTAACTATTAGAGAGAATATAAAAGTGCTCTTCAAAAGCATCTATTTTTTGTAAAGGTTCTGTCACTATTCCTCATTTATTCAAATCAATTGGATACCATTTCGTCAATCTCCATTTCCATTCTAATAGATGGGACTTGGGAGGGCTTTCTTATCTTTGCCTTCGTTTTAATTTCTAGTCCTTCAACGTAAGCCTATTTTTTATAAGGGAAAAATTTGCAGAAACCAAGGACTTCCTGCAGAGACACAATGAAATTGATAAAAATAGGAAAACATTTGCCAGACAGGTCATAACCGTACCACTATCGCTCAAACAGAACGAATAGTTCTACCAAAAAATACAAAATATCATTAATGCACATCAAGAATTTACCTACAGCAAGACTAGGGACATCAACACCAGTTGCAGCAAGAATTTTTTTTATCTGTTGCTCAACAATGGACAAAGTTGCAGCAGGACTAGGCCAATCAGTTCCGTTCATGAATGCTGGCTTCCATATACCCCGTGTAACTTCAGCAGAAAAGTAGCTCACAATAGTAGCAAAGGATGCAGGTAGAAAATCAGCGAGGTCTTTGAGTCCTGAAACAATGAGGTAAAGAACTTACCAAGCATACATACAACAGATTGTCCCTATATGATCCTGAGAAGAAATATTTTTTTTTATAAGCCGTCGTCAAAAGGGTACAACTATGGATTCATGAAGTAGCCAGCAGTACACAAATTCACAATCTACAAAGATAGCCAAGCTCAATCAAAACAAATGAGCAAATATGCCACACCCCTAAAACAAACTCTATAAAAGATAAGAAACCTAAAATTATAAGATTCCCAATTTTAGAAATTGGAAAGGAGGAATGCTAATGAATTCTCTAAGAACCTGTTTGTATTGAGGTTTTCTATCATGGGAACAGGTAACTTATAACTATACCCATGTTTGGTCTCATTTTTGAAACAAGAGACGAAACTTTTCATTGAAATAATGAAAAGACACTACTAATGCTCAGAAATACAAAATCCACAAAGGATTGATAAAAGCAAAGCAAGAAAAATTACATAAAAAGAATAAAAGCATGTCAATTAAAATTAATATAAAAAAGTGAGAATCAACATAAGGCTTGGAGAGAGAACACCATAAGGAAGCCTTTAATCTAGCTGAATCAAACCAATCAGTCCAAGGAAGATGTTTGTCTTCAAAAATTTGTTGATTTCTTTCCATCCATAATTCTGAGGCCTGACGGAATAGCTTTAATCGCATATCTCCATAGCAACTCAGGTTTGGTAGCCAAAATAGGACCAACAATTAACGAAATAATGTTGTCCGTTAAAACATTTGAGAACACCCATTTGATGTTGAAAGTAGATAGTAGCTTGAGCCAACATTTCATAGAATTGTCACATCCAAAGAAAATATGAAATAAAAAATCTCCATCCTTCAAGCAGAAAGGACAAATCGAGGGCATGAGCTTGCAAAGAGGCAACTTCTTTTGAAGCACGTCTGAAGAATTAAGACTACCATTTAAAATAATCCAAAGGACGATATTAACTCTCTTGGGGCTCTTTTTTTTTTTTTTTAACTAACATACAATGGTGTGGGTATTGGGCAACCTAAAATGTCCATAGAAGGAGCCAACAATTTTTCTTCATAATTTTGGCAATGACAGTGCCAGGAATCATGAAGTTTACAGGCTGCCACTTCACTTTCAAAATTAAACACTCACAGTAGTCTTTAAAAGAACTTTACTTTGCAGACAAACATATTGCTTACTCTACTTCAGCCAAATAATCATCAATCTCAGCAGGGGTTAGTACTCTGAATTTCTTATCTGTGCCAATTATTCCAATTTCAATGTTTTTGCCTGAGATCTGTCCTTCAAATCCCTCTTTCAAGGTTAAGATAGCAGTGTGCACTGCATCATCAAGCTCCATATCATCAGTATACCTTTTTTCTAGGAATGTTTTGGCGTTAGAAACATTCTTCCCCATTGCAGAGGCCTTCCAAGAGAAATATGAACCGGATGGATCCACCTGGTATAATTGAGGACCATTGTCATCAAACCCAGCAACCAGCAGGGATACTCCAAAGGGCCTTACACCACCAGATTGGGTGAACTCCTGCATTACAGCTGTTGTTTCCCTCACAAGTTGAGTGACTGGAATTGGTTCCTTGTACAGTCTATGATATTGCTCTGCCTGCTTCCTACTTTTTCTGACCAGAACTCTAAAATCGGGACCCATGCCACTGTAAACAACTCCAATATTTGGTGTAAGAGACTGTATCATTTGAACAGATGTTTCATCAACCAAGATAGAAGGTAGTTTCTTTTCAGTTGCAATGACAACACCATTGGCAGCTTTGATACCGAGAGATGTCTAATCAGATCCAACCACTGTCAAGGCGTGCTCGATCTGCACAAGCTTGCCCGAAGGACTGAAAGTGTAGAGAGAGAAAGAATACTGGCTATCACCCATGTCGTCTTCCAAAGAGTGATGAAAGTGTGATGGAGAGAGGAAGTGGGGAATCGAGATAAGTCTTTTTGCATGGGAGATCCCGAAACTAAATGTTGAGTCAAAGACTTGACCAAAAAGGATCCTGATTTATCAAGAGTCCAAACTCTGGAATCATCATGAATACCGACCTACAAAGGGGGAAGTCTCTCACGTTCTAGTAAATATATGTAGATTTAGGAGCTTATTAGTCTTTTGTCCTTTATTGTAATTTTACTATTATTAGTTTAGGGCTTCCAAGTATGCCTATATATATTTGGCTCTATTGTATAGAATGGAATAAGAATTCTCTCATATTTTGATTCACAATAACATGGTATCAGAGCTGGTGTTCCTAGAGAATTAGGTTTGTTAACCATTAGGATTTTGGGAATTGGGTTTGAGGTTGTCTTAGGTTTGTGAACTTTGCTGTCTGCACTTAAACCCACTGCTGCCGTCATTGCCACCACCGCCGCCAGTTTCTGCCGTCACTGTAGCAAACTAGGTCAAAATTTTCTGCTGTCTTTTTTTGTCACCACCCAGCCAAAAAGGAAGCCCACGTTTCGATTTGCAAAACCCTAGAATCCGACAGCCAAACCAGCCGCGCGTTGCCTTCACGCGCCACCGAAAGCCGCTGCCTCCTATTCCACGCTTTGGTGCGTGAGAGCGCATGGAGGGTTCGTTCTTCATTTTGTCGCCTGAGTTCGTCTCCTTTTGTGGTTTCCAATCATTCTGTGTGCTTGGATTGAATTATTTGGAGTGAGTTTGGTTGGTTTTCGTGCAATTTAGATGTTTTTTTTTCCTTGGGTTTATCTATAGCTTTGTGTGTCCAAAATCCTCTATGGTTTCGTGGCTATTTTTATGCTATTCCAACCTAATTGTGTGGTTATTTTGGTCATCATTGGCTCGTGTTAGACGTTGGTTTGGAAAATAAATAGTTCTTATTTTATTGAGAAATCTAGTAAGATCATTTTTTCAGAAGTTGTGTAGTCATTTGGGTTTGGTCTTGTGGTTTTAGATTGGACTTTGTGGTTTTACTTTTGTCATTGACATATGGCTAAACAAGAACTCATAGTGATGTTTAATATGGTTCAATCATGGACTCAATTCATCCATAGTTCATCCAAGAAGCCATTTTTTAATTCTATAGTCGAGTTTGCTAAATTCCTTCAGTACCAAAAATCATTGAAAGGATCTTCTTCATCATTTGCGCTTACCCCTATAACAACCATTATTGGGTCAGATAACATGTATCATTGTCTTCTTTCATCCTCTACCAAATAGATCATACTCTGGTAGCTCATATGCAGGTAATCCCAATTTGTTTTCCCTCTTTCTTCATCTACATCCCTTGTTGATGTTACTTTGGCAGATGGATCAAAATCGTCTATTCTTGGATCTGGCACAGTCAATCTAACCCCATCTCTTTCTTTGTCTTTTGTTCTACATTTACCTCAATTTTCCTTTAATTTGATCTCTATTAGTAAGCTCACTTCTGACCTTAATTGTTGTGTTTCATTCTATCCTGGCTATTGCTTGTTTCAGGATCTTGTGACGAAGAAGATTATTAGTAAAGGACATGAATCTGGAAGACTTTATATTTTTTATCATAAAGTGTCAAACATTGCCTGTTCTGGAGTCGTTTATGTTTTTGATGCTCATTGTCGTTTGGGTTATCCATCTCTTTCAGCGCTAAGAAAGCTTTGTCCTAAATTTCATAACTTGTCTTCATTAAATTGTGACTCATGTCAATTTGCTAAATTCCATCGTCTTAGTTCGAACCCTAGAATAGATAAGCAAGCAAGTGCGCCTTTCAAATTAGTTCATTCGGATATTTGGGGTCCTTGTCCAATTGTGTCCAAAACTGGATTTCGATATTTCGTTACCTTTGTTGATGATTACTCTCGTGTGACTTGGTTATACTTTATGAAGAATCGTTCTGAGTTACTTTCTCATTTTTGTAACTTTCATGTTGAAATTCGAACTCAGTTTGATGTTTCCTATAAAATTTTGAGAGGTGACAATGCTGGTGAGTACTTTTCTGAAGCACTTAGGTCATACCTATGTAAGCATGGCATTCTTCATCAATCATCTTGTGCCGATACTCCATCTCAAAATGGAGTTGCTGAAAGAAAGAATAGGCATCTTCTTGAAACTGCAAGAGCATTATCCTTTCAAATGCGTGTTCCAAAGCATTTTTGGGTTGATGCAATTTCCACGGCATGGTTCTTGATTAATCGCATGGCTTCATATGTTCTTAAAGGTTAAATTCTGTATCATGTTTTATTCCCAACAAAACCTTTGTTTCTATTGAGCCAAAAATATTTGGTTATACTTGTTTTGTTCGGGATGTTCGTCCTAATTTGACAAATTAGACCCTAAATCTTTGAAGTGCATTTTCTTAGGCTATTCTCGTGTTCAAAAAGGATATAGATGTTTTTGTCCTAGTTCGAATCAATATCTTGTATCTCGTGATGTTACTTTTTTTTAGGACAAACCTTTTGGTTCATCTTTGCCTAGTACGAGTCAGGGGGAGGATGATGATATTTTTATCTATACACTTGTGTCTCCTACACCCTCTCCTGACCCATCCCCTTCGACATTTGTCCCTACTCGTCCACCTATTACTCAAGTCTATTCAAGACGACAACAACCTCCAGGTGAATGTCATGTACCAGAAAATGCTTCATCATCAGATCTAGGACCAAGTGATGAGCTTCCTATTACTCTTCGTAAAGGTAAACGTTCTTGCACTTTTCCTATTTCTTCTTTTTCCTCTTATCACCACTTGTCACCTTCTACATGTTCTTTTATTGCATCTCTTGAATCTATCTCGATCTCTAAAATTGTTCATGAAGCCCTGTCTCATCCTGGTTGGCGTAATGCAATGATAGAAAAGATGAATGCCTTAGATGATAATGGTACCTGGGATTTAGTATCTCGTCCTATAGGAAAGAAGCTATTGGATGTAAATGGGTGTTTGCAGTTAAGGTCAATCCTGATGGTTCAGTTGCTCGATTAAAAGCATGCCTTGTTGCCAAAGGCTACGCTCAGACTTGTGGGATTGATTACTTTGATACATTTTCTTCTATCGCCAAATTAACATTTGTCAGGTTATTCATTTCCATGGTTGCGTCTCAATGTTGGCCTTTGTATCAGCTTGACATTCAAAATGTCTTTCTCCATGGTGATCTTCAGGAGGAAGGTTATATGGTGCAACCACGAGGGTTTGTTGCTCAGGGGGAGAAGGATAAAGTTTGTAGACTTCACAAATCTTTGTATGGGCTGAAACAAAGTCCACAAGCATGGTTTGGAAAATTTAGTCAAGCACTTGAGCAGTTTGGAATGTCTGTCTATTATTCTACTTGCCCTATATGTTAATGATATTGTTATTACCATAAATGATACATTAGGCATTTGATCTCTCAAAACTTTCCTCCAAAGTCAATTTCATAATGAAGACTTGAGAACATTAAAGTACTTCTTGGGTATTGAAGTAATGAGGAGCAAGAAGGGTATCTTTACATCACAAAGGAAATATGTGCTTGATTTGCTATCTGAGATGGAAAATTTGGGAGCCAAGCTATGTAGTACTCCAATGATGCCTAATCTGCAACTTACAAAAGATGGAGAACCATTTAAAGATCCTGAGAGATATAGAAAATTGGTTGGAAAGGTGAATTATCTTACAGTGACACGACCGGATATGGCTTATTCAGTAAGCATTATGAGTCAGTTTATGTCTTCACCTACAGTGGATCATTGGGTTGCAATACAATAGATTCTATGTTATTTGAAGGTTGCACCTGGACGTGGGAAGTTATATAAAGATCATGGTCATATGAATATTGAGTGTTTTTCATACGCTGATTGGGCAGGATCAAAAGAAGATAGAAGGTTGACTTCTGGCTATTGTGTTTTTGTTGGAGGCATTTTTTTTTTCTTTTTTGATAAGAAACAATTTCATTGATGTATGAAATTAACAAAAAAAGGTAGATAATCCAAAAGATTACAAAAGGCTTTCCCAATTTGTTAAAAGGGAAGCGTAAGTGTATGAAGCAAAGATGCTAGAGCTTTTACACCAAGAGATAGCATGATACAAGACAATATCATAAAAAGCTTGAAAGGGTAATTCCTTCTGATGAAAGACTCTTTGGTTCCTTTCTTTCCAAAGAAGCCAAAAAAAAGCTCTAGTGATGTTCAACCAAAGTATTGCCTTTGTTTTTTTGAAAGGGTGCCCCACCAGCACACAAGAGAGGAGAACCTTCACATCTGTAGGGAGAGTCAAGTACCAACCAAAAGAGCTACAAATTCTGGACCAAAACATCTGAGTAAAGGGGCAATGCATAAATATGTGGTTTTGAGTTTCGTCATCAGCTTTGCATAAAGAACACCACCCAGGGGATAAAGCCACATATGGTATACGCTTTTGTAAATTCTCTTGTGTGCTTATGACTTTATGGGATAATTCCCAAAGGAAAATTTTTATCTTCTTTGGATATTTGTCCTTCCAAATAGCTTTAGCCAACAAAGTGTCAATGAGGCATGGGTGGTCTCCCATATTAGAAAGAAGGGACTTTGTGGAGAAAAGCCCATTTGAGTTAAGCGGCCGCTGCCAAGTATCCTCGGATTGAGAAAGAACAATAGGGTCAAAGATGAAACTGAGATCTGTCCATTCTGTAGCCTCGTCTTCCTTCAAATTCCTGCCAAGGTTAATGTCCCAGAACCTGTTAGGGATTTTCCAAATCTCTTTAACCGTGGCATTCTTTCTACAGGACAGCTTGAAAAGGAGGGGGAAGCGAGTTAACAAAGGGCTGCTAGATACCTACGGATGAGTCCAGAATAAGGTGTGAGTGCCATCCCCAACTTGGTGACGAATACGACTGGTGATAAGGCTTTGCTGCTTGACTATGTTTTTCCAGGGTCCTTTGGTAGTGGCTAAGGATGCCCAGTGAAGATATGTCGAGGAACCATACTTCTCAAAAATAAGTTCCCGCCACAAAGCATTCTTTCCTTGTTGATAGCGCCATATCCATTTGGCAAGAAGAGCTTTGTTTTTTTCTTTTATAGGGTGAAGGCCAAGACCCCCATAATCTAGAGGATGTAGAATAATACTCCATCTAATGAGGTGTTGACCAGAACCTTTCAAACCACCTTTCCACAAATAAGTTCTAAAAAGTTTCTCCACCTCCTAGGCAACTCCACATGGCATCTGAAAAGGGAGAGGTAATATGTTGGGAGGTTGGAGAGAGTGGCTTGGATGAGAGTGAGTCTTCCCCCTTTTGATGTAAAGGTTGAACCCCAAGTTCCTAATTTTTTTTCAATCTTTTCAATGATGGGAGCCCAAAAGGCTTTGGTCTTTGATGCACCATATAGAGGGAGCCCAAGATAAGAGTTTGGCCAAGCACCCAATTTGCAACCACAATTTGTAGCAACCACCTCAATAAATTTGGGATCTATATTTATGCCAATGATCTCAGATTTATGGAGATTGATGTTGTGCCCCGAAGCTTGTTCGAAATTTCCAACCACTCGAAGAATGTGGCGAATAGACGATTCATCCTTGAAAGAAAAAAAGAGAATTGTGTCATTCGCAAATTGGATGTGGTTGATGCTAAAATTGCTTTGTCCCACCTTGAAACCTTTAATGTGGCCTTCTCCTTCGACTTTTGTTAGCATCTGACTGAAACCGTCCATGACCAGAATAAACAAGAAGGGTGATAAGGGATCTCCTTGTCTAAGGCCTCGGGAAGCAAGAAATTTACCCCGGGGGCGACCATTGATAATAATCGAAAAGTTTGTTGAAGGCAATTTAGTTTCATGGAAAAGTAAGAAACAAATGTAGTCTCGCGATCAAGTGTTGAATCAGAATATATGGCTATGGCACAATCAGTATGTGAAATAATGTGGGTACATAAACTCTTGATCGAATTAGGCTCAACATTACAATTCCGACCAAGTTGTGGTGTGACAATCAAGTTGCCCTTCATATTGCATCCAACCTGGTATTTCATGAGCGAACTAAACATATTGAGATTGATTGTCATTTTGTTCATGAGAAAATATAACAAGGTTTGGTGTCTACTGGAAACGCAAAGACCGAAGAACAATTAGGAGATATCTTCACGAAAGCTTTGAATGGAGTTCGAATAGATTATCTTTGTAACAAGTTGGGCATGATTAACATATATGCTCCAGCTTGAGGGGGAGTGTTATAGTATATATATGTAGATTTAGGAGCTTATTAGTCTTTTGTCCTTTATTGTAATTTTACTATTATTAGTTTAGGGCTTCCAAGTATGCCTATATATATTTGGCTCTATTGTATAGAAAGAAATAAGAATTCTCTCATATTTTGTTTCACAATAACATCTCCAAAAAAGATTGCAAAGCAGAAATTTCCTCATCTTTCAATAGTCAACGAAAAATAATGTTCCAGGAAAGGAGAGATAAATCCCAGAATTCCGAAACCGAGCCATTTGGAAAAGAAGAGATTGCAAATAATTGTGGGAAAAGAGTTTTCAATGGGGAATCCCCGAGCCAAATATCCTGCCAAAGTAAAATATAAGTACCATTTCCAAGCTTGAATGAAGCATAAGATTCAAAACATTTCGAAGTCTTGGAAATATTAATCCATGGGCTTCTAAGACTAGAACCATGTTTTCCCGCTGTGTGCCAATCAAAAGGGGAGCTGCCATGAATACTAACAATCACTCTTCTCCGAAAAGAATGAGGCTCCATCATAAAACGCCAACTCCATTTAGCAATCAGCACTGAATTTCTGTGTTTTAGGGCGCCAATGCCTAAATCCCCATCATCTTGTGCATTAGAAACCAATTTCCAGCAAACCAAATGAGTGACCATGTTTGGTCTCGTTTAAGAATAGGATGCAAAACTCACGTTTATCTTGTAACCCTCTCTTAGGGTTTTTGAAACCCTCTCAAATCCATGGGTGTCCCTTATTTCCCAAGGTGAATCCCATACTAAAAAATACAAAAATTTTAAATCTCGGAGCACCAATAAGGCTCCAAGTTTTAACAAACTCTCTATGCTTTTCCACGGACATCAAGATGTCTGCAAGGAAGTTCTCCTCGAGGTGTTTACCAAGTTTCATGTGAGAGGTATCATTGATTCTACCATGGATGATGACTTACCAACTTTGCTTAATTTCTTTTTCTTTTTCTTTTTCTTCCTCTCTCTCTTTTTTTTTTGCTGGGTCTGAATACCTACATGCTAACAACAATGTGAAAAATACTATTTAGACTAGTTTTTTGTCCCATGAGTTGTACATGGGGTTATCTCCAATAATATAATTATGATACTGTGTGTGTGTGTGTATTTTTTTAAAAAAGTATAATTCTAAAAACTAAAACACTCACAAAAGTGCATGGGAAATTTACAAAAATAAATAAATAAAAAGGAGAGAGAGGAAGAGAGACAATATTACAACTAGGAGTGGGTTGAGTGGATAACTACTTAATTGAGTGGTGCTTGCAACTAAAACTACCATATATATTGTCTAAATCGTTATTTGCTATTATTGCATTTTTTGAAAGTTTACATTGTGGACAGTTCTATTGACAGACAACACTCATAATAGAAAATATAAAGTTAGGTGATATTTAGTAATCTTACAAAACAAAAACGGAAGTAAATCAGGTTTATAAAATTGGAGCACTGGGGAGAGAGATAGAACTAAGGGGATCTTTTTGTATTAATAATTCACATATATTAGGAGAGTCTTTTTCAATTAGTAAGGTAGATTCGCAATGGAGCAAGGCTGGGGAAAGAGGGGAAGAGAGAGCAAAGGGGTTTTAAGGTATTCTTATTAAGTGAAAGGGTTCTTTGTAATATTCTAACGAAAGGGAGAGTGAGGGGGGTTCCTAACATTTTTTAAATTTTTGGTATTAATAATCTACTATTAATAAAGTGGACATATGATATTTAAACACCCAATTTAGTTACAAATCCCAATAAATGAAGGTCAATTCCATATTTAAACATCAAGAATAGTATAGTCCACAAAGAATTTCACATGTAGAATTTTACACTCTAAATAATAGATTAACCTCTCTTGTTTCTCATTAAAAGAATGTTTCGAACTTGCCTGTAGCCAAATCACGAGGAGACAATCGTCCATGAGCACAGGCAGTAAGAGCAGCATCAAGAACGAAGGGAGTTGCTTCAAGGATGTCCCATGCAGGCACTTTAAGCTTAATAGAGGCCTCTTCACTTGCAGATCCAGACGAGTTGCTGCTTCCTGAAGTTGTTGAAGTCAAAGACTGTCCACCACGATTTATCTTCCTGAACATCATAGTCAAGAGAGCATCAACAATTTGATGAACAGGGGCGCCAGGTACAAGACCAGGGAGAATGGAAGCAATGCATTCTTGATGTTGCCGGTACCAGCCTTTCAATTTTGGAAAGGAATCCATAAATACAGGTTCTAAAGAAAATTTCAATAATTTTGACAGCCGTCTAACTTTAAGTCGATCCTTGGGTGACTTTCCAAAAGATGCTAACTGAGAATTTCGAACCAATAGCAGATATTCAGGAGTTAGTTGAGATCCCACAGGTCGTGCATCTCCCTTCACATTTTCAACAGGTGGGTGATGAAACCGCCACAACCTCAGTAGAAGTGTAAATGCCAAGGAGAACACTGCATGACAAGTAAGCTCTTCCCCAGATGTAAGGATCCATGACTTGGGGGGATTCGATCCAAAAGCTTCGCAGATTGGCATTAATTGACCTGCAAGTAGAGGAACCTGGCATCAAAAAGCAAAAAAAAAAAAAAAAAAGAAAAAAAAAAGAGAGAGTAAGCTCACAACACAATGAAAACCAGAATTTCTCAATTACTTTGTTAAATCATCTTTTGAATTCTTCTCCGTGTCAAAAATCAAGTATTTTCAGAATCACTCATGAAGGATATAGGTTATTAAACAAAATTTTAATCAAATAATTATTTGAATGCTCTGATAAGGCATTCTCTCTGTCAATGGGCCTCAGTCCCACATATCAAAAGCCAGGTGTCTAATCCTTCCAAAACTTCTCTGAAACAATTCAGCTCTCATACTTCATTTATAATGCCAATAAATGAGGAATAAACATTACTCATATATAATACCTCTCCCAAGCTTGCACACACAATCTTATATAAAAACATAACTTCCGATTCAGAAGCTTATCAGTAGGGTCATAGGCAGACAAGTTAACATTCTTACCATGCCATGCAAGGAAAAAATCTGCACGCAATCAACTGATGATATTCCAACCAGTAGAACATTCAGAAATGGGGCATAGTCGATCAAATAGCTATCATTGCCAGAGTAATCTGCAGGAATTGGCGGCGACAATAATCTGGCTATAAATAGAACAGTGTGTTCCTAGAAGAAAATGGTTAAAATAATCCCACGTGTTAGTAGTGGAGAGGGGATGCAAAATTACATTTAAAAAAAGGGGAAAAAAAGACCTTCACACGGTGCCATACAAATCATAGACATCCTCTGTCACTCACCTGTAGATTCCATCCTCGAACAAGTGATGCCCCACACAAAACAGTAGCTGCAGATATCTTCTCGTCACCTGAACCATTTACTGCAATCTCGTAGATCTTCTCAATCTCTGCTAAGCTTCCATCAAATCCATGAGCTTAAGTTAAGTTTAATTGTCATACTACTGGGTAAAATTGCAAGGCATCTGATATAACTGGCTTATGAAGTAGATAAAACACCATAAATGAATTACGATGAAAACATGTACGTTTCCCAAAGACTTCTGTTCATCAAATATTTTCTTATGAGTTTTTGTTACTACTATATTACAATCTATTTTGACATGCTAATTCTACTTGGATTGCTAGGTCTACCAAAGGTCCAATGTGAGTTCCAGTGAACTAATGATTAGGTTTCTATCCATAGGGTTAAAAGCTCAATAAGAAACGGATAAGAACTCTACTCTGTTATTGATATTAAAAGGGTAATATAAGGGCCAGGGAAAATTCGAGAGCTCCCTAATCTCTCTCAAAACCATTCCTAAACAAAATAGCCAAAAGATGCCCACTCATGCGACGAATATATTTACCCTATTGGACCTATTCACAATACCCAGTTTACCCCTCATATAGTTTGGGATCCCCCTCCATAACAAACTTTTCATGCTAACAGACGCTCCCCTGCTACCACGTCTATTCTCCCCTACCCTTCTTTCTCGTATAAACATTCTTAATCGGAGGCCTATCATTACCCTGCTTCCAAAGAAACACCTTGTCCTCGAGTTGGGATTCAGGAGATTGTGCTTCAATTACGGTAGCTGACTCTCGATTACGGTAGCCAACTCCCAAGTAGCTTCTTGTGCAGTGGCGCCTCCCAACGAACAAGGACCTCCATGCCCGGAGTGTGTTCTTTTGTTGCAGCCCGTACTCCTAAAATTTCAAAGGGATACTCCCTAATAAACCCTTCACAGTTAAATTCTTGGACAACAGAATAATAGACAAAGTATGACACACCACCTTACAGAGTTGTGACACATGGAAAACATGATGGATCGAGGCCAATTCAGGCCATGCCAATTTGTAAGCAACTGTACCCACCTAGTTGAGAATTCGAAAAGGGCCCACAAACTTGGGAGCATGGTGTAGCCTAAGAGGATAAAGGGAGAATTCTCTCCAAGAATCAATCAAATCTTTATTATAAATCAAAAGTTATTGAATAAAAGAAGGGCAATTCTCTATTCATAGAGAATTGGAAAACAAACAAATCCTAATCCTAATTAACCAAGGAATCAAACAAACTAATCCTAATCCTAATTAACCAAGGAATTAACCAAACAAACTAATCATAATTCTAATTAACCAAGGAATTAACCAAGATATCTAATTACCACTATCCATCCCCAAAAAAACTCGTCCTCGAGTTTCAAAAAGATAATGAAGATAAGGAGGACAAAAGCAAATTGGCCAAATGAGAATAATTAATGAGTCCCAGATTCATATTTTTAGCAATTGTTCCTATGCCTCTGCCTTTTGGTCTTACATTCAGGAAGCTTTTGGATGGCTTTTTATTCGGCCTGGAGATATATTCACATTACTAAATGTTGCTCTCTTGGGGCATCCTTTCAAGAATGCGAAGAAGATTCTTTGGAACAATTTTATTTTCGCTTTCTTCTGGAACTTATGGCTAGAACGCAATGCTCGGGTCTTCAAAGAAAAGCAACAAAACATACATTCTTTCATAGATTCTACATCCTATTTGGCTATTTCTTGGAGCAAACTCTCTCTGCCTTTTTGTAACTATGGTTTATCTACCCTTTTATCTCATTGGAGATCTTTTTTGTAACTATATCAAATAGGACTTTCTCTTGTATCTATTTCACTCATCAATGAAATGGTTTTGTTTCCTATCAAAAAAAAAAAAAGAGAATAATTAATGAGTCGAACTTGTTCCAATGACCCTTCTTTTGATGATTTGAAAAAATTTCCAATGAAAATACTTTCTTCTTTGCCATTTTTCGAGCAATATTATGAACAAAATAATTCATAATTCCTCGAAAAAAACTTCAATTCATCTTTTCGATTCAGGATTTTTTTTTTTTATTTCTGTCAAAACTATTATGATATGATATATATAGTATTATGTATATATGTCCTTTATAGTAATTGTACATTCTTTAGTTAGGGTTTCCTTGTGTACCTATATATATGTTAGTATTTCTTATGATTAATACAATGAGTATTTTCTCTCAAAATGGGATTATTCATCAATCTTCTTGCGCTAACGCTCCATCCCAAAATGGGACCGCGAAACAAAAAAACCGGCATTTACTTGAAACTGCTAGAGCATTAACCTTTCAAATGCATGTTCCAAAACATTTTTAGGCTGATGCAGTTTCCACAGCTTGTTTTTTGATTAATAAAATGTCTTCCTCTGTACTTAATGGTAAGATCCCTTATCGTGTTCTCTATCAACAAGATCTTTGTTCCCTATTGCACCCAAAATATTTGGTTGCACTTGTTTTGCTCGAGATGTCAGTCCTCATCGTACCAAGTTAGATCCTAAATCCTTAAAATGCATCTTTCTCTATTATTCTCGTGTTCAAAAGGGATATCGTTGTTATTGTCATAGTCTTAACAAGTATCTTATCTCTCCAAATGTTACGTTTTTTTGAATATATGCCCTTTAACCCATCCATGTCGATTCTGTGTCAGGGGGAGGATGACCTACTTATCTATGAGATCGTCTCCCCATCCTCCCTCCCTACTCCATCTTCTTCAGTATATATCCCTCATCGTCCACCCATTATTCAGGTTCACTCCAAACGGCCACCACCGCAACCTTCAGACACATGTCTATACCAGAAGATTCTTCGACATCTGATCCAAGAACACATGATGAGCTTCCCATTGCCTTTCGTGAAGGTAAATGCACATGTACTTATCCTATTGCCTCATTTGTTTCTTATCACCAGTTGTCACAACCAACCTATTATTTTCTTACATCCCTTGATTCTACCTCTATCCCTAACTTTGTTCATGAAGCTTTATCTCATTCTGGTTGGCATAATGCAATGATCGAAGAGATGAATGATTTAGATGGTAATGGTACTTGCGATTTAATATCTCGTCCTGCAAGAAAGAACGCAATTGGGTGTAATGGGTGTTTGCAATTAAGGTTAACCCTAACGGATCAGTTGTTCGTTTGAAAGCACGCCTTGTTGCTAAAGGCTATGCTCATACTTATGGGATAGATTATTTTGACACATTTTCTCCAGTTGCTAAATTCACTTCCATTCGATTACTTATTTCCATGGTTGCTTCTCAATGTAGGCCTTTGCATCAACTTGACATCAAGAATGCTTTTCTCCATGGTGATCTTCCAGAAGAAGTATATATGGAGCAATCACCTAGATTTGTTGCTCAAAGGGAGAGTGATAAAGTTTGTCGTCTTCGAAAATCATTGTATGGATTGAAATAGAGCCCACAAGCATGGTTTGGTAAATTTAGTCAAGCACTCGAGCAATTTGGAATGAAGAAAAGTACATCTGATCATTCTATTTTTTATCGACAATCTAAGAATGGTATAACTCTGTTGGTTGTGTACGTCGATGATATCGTCATCATTGGGAATGATACATCAGGTATATCTTCTTTGAAAACTTTCTTTCAGGGTCAATTCCATACTAAGGATCTGGGAACACTGAAGTATTTTTTGGGTATTGAAGTGCTGAGAAGCAAGAAATGTATCTTTTTGTCGCAACAGAAATATGTACTTGATTTGTTATCTGAGACAAGAAAACTAGGAGTTAAACCATGTAATACTCTGATGATACCTAATTTGCAACTCACCAAAGGAGGAGAATTATTTAAAGATCCTGAGAAATACAAAAGATTGGTCGGAAAGTTGAATTATCTGAGAGTGACACGACAAGACATCGCTTATTCAGCAAGTGTTGTAAGTCAGTATATGTCTTCACCTACCGTGGATCATTGGGCTGTAGTAGAACAAATTTTATGCTACCTAAAAGTTGCACCTAAGCATGGAATCTTATATAAAGATCATAGTCATACAAAAGTTGAATGTTTTTCATATGCTGATTGGGCAGAATCTAAAGAAGATAGAAGATCAACGTTTGGATATTATGTTTTTGTACAAGGCAATTTGGTGTCATAGAAGAGTAAGAAGCAGCATGTGGTTTCACATTCAAGTGCTGAGTCGGAGTATAGAGCTATGGCACAATCTGTGTGTAAAATAGTGTGGATACATCAATTTTTGACTGAGATAGGCTTCAGTATTACTATGCCAGCTAAATTGTGGTGTGATAAACAAGTTGCACTTCACATTGCATCTAATCCAGTATTTCATGAGAGGACTATACATATTGAAGTAGATTGTCATTTCATTCGTGAGCAAAATTCAACAAGGGTTGGTGTCCACAAAATATGTAAAAACTGGAAAACAATTGGTAGATATCCTTACTAAAGCCTTAAATGGAGCAAGAATAAATTATCTCTGTAACAAGCGGGGGATGTTTGACATATTTGCTCCAGTTTGAGGGGGAGTGTTACGATATATATAGTATTATGTATATATGTCCTTTATAGTAATTGTACATTCTTTAGTTAGGGTTTCCTTGTGTACCTATATATATGTTAATCTTTCTTATGAATAATACAATGGGTATTTTCTCTCAATACTGAGTACAAAAACTTCTCTTAGATTGTTGTAATTTGTTTTCATTCCCACTGCAAAAGTTGTGCCCTACCTTCCTTGCCATTGTTGGAGGAGCAAAATAATCCACAAACCCATGGAAAAATTTCTTCTCTTTCACAAGTCCATTCGAAAAAATTTGGGAAGAAATTGGTTGACATAAACCCACGTCGCAATTTCAAAGATGCAAAACCCACGAAAGAATTCTAGAAAAAGAACTTGGGTTGGGTCGATTCTTTAAAATGTATGGATTGGGTCATGCAGATCTTAGGGCAAAAAACACCAAAATTGCCTAAAGGGTGCCAGGTTAAGTCGTGCAAGCATCAGGTCGCGTCTTCTTCCTCCTCTTCGCATGCGTCATCGCCTAAGGTTCTGAACATCACATCTACTTCTTTGCTTAGGGTTGCCATCTTCACATCTTCTTCCTTGCTCACAATTTCTTCTTCTCGCATGTTCTGCAACACCTCTTCGTCTTCGTTTACTTCTGTGTTGCTCTTCCCTTTGTCATTGCTTGCTTCTTCTTCGCACACGAATTTCGCATGTTCATCTACACTCGTAATTGTGTGGAGTCTGTATGCAAAATCTGATCATGATTCTATGGAGGTTTCTTGCGCAATTTCACGGCTTTGGATTTCTCGACTATCTTGAACGTTCTTCACATTATCCACGATTCTTGCCTTGTCGGGTACTTGGCGATTTGTTGTACATCGATCCAATTTCTGCATCAATTCCCTAAAATACGTTGGACGTCAAACATCCCCTTCCTAACTTCTTCCAACTCTTCATGGTTGATGTAGGAATTTAGGTGTGTTCTTGAATATTTTTTCGCCTCCATTGGTTGTGATTCAAACTCAAAAGAAGGTTTATTGGCCTTGAATTTCCCCCTTGTGCGGTAAAATTCCATTCTTGGAAAATTCTTGGCAACTTCTTGAAATTTCCTCTCTAATCTTGAAAAGAGGGTACTCTAAAAGGTATCCCCATGCAAATAAGTGGGTGTTGTTGAATAACAAGCACAACCCACGAAGCTCCCTCTTGTGATCGGCGTCGACAAGAGTTTCTCAGTCTTCCACCAGCGGCAGCCAACATTGGCCCAGACGATTACTCCAATACCAATTTGGCATAGCCTAAGAGGATAAAAGGAGAATTCTCTCTAAGAATCAATCAAATCTTTATTATGAATCAAAAGTTATTGAACACAAGAAAGGCAATTCTCTATTTATAGAGAACTAGAAAACAAACAAATCCTAATCCTAATTAACCAAGGAATCAAACAAACTAATCCTAATCCTAATTAACCAAGGAATTAACCAAACAAACTAATCCTAATCCTAATTAACCAAGGAATTAATCAAAATATCTAATTAACCACTAATCCTACTACATTAGACCGAGTTTGGAGTTCACGTGATTGCTCAAAGACCCTGAATAGTATGGCTGCAGCTTTAAGTACACCCAATCCCCTCCCTCCAAAGTAACTTCCCTTCTTTTTGCATTAGCATAGGTTGTCATTCTCTATTGGGCGGCATGGAAATGTGCCTGTTTGTAACATAGTATCCCGGTCTTTCAATTGTTGATCTACCCTGAAACTGGGGAAGAATCAGCTTTATACAGCAAAACAATAGGTGTTGCCCTCCCGTAAACTACCTCAGATGGAGTTATTTAGGTGTTGTAGGGAAAGAAGTGTTATAAGAAAATTCTCGCCATGTTAACCACTTTGCCCAATTCGTGCAAAGCACCTTAGATATGCCTCAAGCCCCCTATCTACCTCCAACTGGCCATTCGTTTGGCATGGTCGACAATACTATGAAGAAGGACAGTGCCTTGACTCCATAACAGCTCCTCCCGAAACAAACTTGTGAAAATTTTAACCTTATCTGACACAATACTCCTGGAAGTGCCATGCAAATGTACTATTTCTCACAAGAAAATTTGAGCTATCACAGTGTAGAAAATGGATGCTTAAAGGGAATGAAGTGAGCGTACCTTGATAAACAATCCACCACCATTGAGATAGAGTCATGCGCTTCCGATTTTGCCAGTCCCTCAATAAAATCCAAGGATACATCTGTCGTGGTTCCGGTTTGCAAATAAAATAACTAAGTTTGGACTCTCTTAACTAATGACTTTGCATAGACATACACGGGATGTAAACAACGACGTGCGCTCAATCAAATGTTCGATGCGGTTAATGTCAACCTTACACAAGGCCCAAGTATAAACCAAACGCAAGCAAGTAATACTCATGGAATATTCCGAGGTCGAGATCCTCAGGAACTTAGTTATGCAAAACATTTTAATTGAAAAATGATTGTTAACGTAGTGGTGAGAAACAGATCACGATAAGATGCACTCAATGCTTAAACAAATACATAAATGATTGTTTTCACTAATGAAGAATGAGGGTCTGGCTAAGGATCTTTTTAGTAAAGTGTGATAGAAAATGTTGTCAATGCATGTTAGTCGTTACTCCTTAGAAGAATGAATTCCTACTTATTCTTGCACTTCCGTGAAGAATGTTAAGCACTTTATGCAGTCATATTCCTATGCTCAACATAAAGAATAAACTCGCCGATTTATTTATCTTACAAGTTAATTATCTTATTCCTAAGACAATCCTGTGAATGAAGATCACTCTTGTTTTTCTTGGTATTTCAACATGCTTCACCCTTCCAATATGAACACATGCTTTCACCTTTCTAGGTCGGCCAAACGAAGATTAGTTTTATAGAACATAACACACTTAAGAAAACTAAGGATTAATTACCAACATCCATTCAGCATTTTTAAGTCACATTTTACTAATATCCTCCTTATCCATTCCCAAAGGGATTTAGCTACTCATGCTGTAAAATAGATTGAATATCACAGAAAAGTGAACTGAGAATGACATTCTGTAATTTGAAATTTAAATCGAGTAAGTTTACAAAGTATAACCATAAATAGACAACAAAATGCTAATCGTCTATATCATGAGAATCACTAAAGTGCTACTATGAAAATGTAAAGACAATGAAGGTAAGAAGGAATGAAGAATCTGTTATCCTTAAGCTCCTGCTTTAATGGTGGAAAATAATGTTGCTTCTGCAATATGAGGGCTGACGTCTTCTTCTTCTTCCCTCTGGTACCTAACTAATCTATCAGTTGATCAAACAAACTTGCCAACCTCTTTGCAAACAATCTTTCATACATATATAGCCAACGTCGTCCAATGGCCAGAAGACACATAACCTCTTTGTTAATTCACGCACGCAAGCTCAGATCAAGTTGACTCTGTTCTTTGTTCTGTTGGTCCAATTAGTGTCCACCATTTGTCCACTTGCATGGAGGTCCAATGTGATTCAACCACGTCGCTCATTAAGTCACTTCAAAACTTTTCAATGGTAATAATTTCCTTTGAAGCGACAAGTTCCAATTAGGTGTCTGAACCTCTACCGACATCTTGAGCGTAAGACTTTTGAGCGTTTCCTCACCGCTTCCTTGTTCTTCTCCTAATTTGGCACATAGCTTTCCTAAAAATCAACAAACATTACAATCTATGCTTCCAAAGAAATTTTTCTTAGATATAATTGGTTCTTTGGTTGTTCATAAAAATCATATCTAATAATGAGAACAATGCTCTTCAATCACTTGATAAAATCTTAATTAGGCGCATATTATATGTTTATTAGACTATAATAACTTGTATTTCTACAAGTTATCAACATCCTCCCAAACCCAATCCAAAATCAGTAAGGGTTGTAGTGCCAAGGAAAGGTTCTTTGCTTGCTAACAAATAGCACATTTGCCCACAATAAACGTCCCAATTAAACCTCTTAGCACATTTGCAAATTTGGTTTCTCATGCCCTTCCAATAAAGCTCTCAGTTAATCCTTTGAAATGTTCTCAAGAATCCTCCACGTTTCCCCATTGGCGAGCAATGGAATTCTTGCAATAGAAGAAGGGGAATTGAAGGCAAATCAGGAGGTAAAACCATCTTTCCTTGGAAATAAACATCTTTTTGAAGTATGTACGCCTCTAGAGCATTTTTCCCATCCTTTAACACTTCCCCAATCAACCCAAAAGCTTAAGTTGATGGGTTATAGTAAATTTAATTAAATATCAACACTTTAACACTTCCGCTCACTTGTGGGCGTGGAAATTTATAAGAAGACCCAACAAGTGGAAATCAATATTAATTAGGGAGGAAACGACTTCACAGGGGTTCGAACACAAGACCTCCTGCTCTGATACCATGTTAAATCACCAATCAACGCAAAAGCTTAAGTTGATGGGTTATAGTAAATTTAATTATATATCAACACTTTAACTTCAACCACATTTTAGACAACTCTGAATCTTTAGATACTTGTTCCAAAATCTCATAAGTGTTAATACCACAATTTTTGGTGATGGCTATGATTATGCAACCAACCATTCGAATTTACCCCTTTAAAGATCGGTGCATCCAACTAACGCAATCACAAGTGAAACACTAGGCCAACGTGCGATTCAGCCCGTTCGAAATATTATTAGACATGTCGTTGTTGGCTTCCCTAAGGCTACCGACATCTTCTACGTTGGACTATCCATTACAGGTGCCTTCCCCTTATCATCTTTCTTAACTCTTTTTTTCACACTTTCTATCAATTGCATAATTGTCGCCATCACCAAAAAACATAATAAGGGCATCAAGGAGCTAACAAGACTCATATCAACGATTAATTACAACAAACCAACCCCCTCTCAACAAAATGGTGGGTTTTCCTCTCTTTTATGATCGTCCTCTCTTTGAATGTTAGGAGTATAGGCTCTCGAAAGAAAAGAGTCCTCATTAAAAAAACCATCCTTAGACACAAACCCACCATTGTTATCCTCCCAGAAACAAAGGTAGAGTTGATGGAAAGATCCTTCATTAAATTGCTCTGTAGCTCTTGTGACATTAGGTGGACCTCTGTCGATTCTATGGGAAGAGTGGGGGTAGTCTCTCTCTATATCCTTATCTCTCTTATTGATGGTTTCAAGTTTTTGGTGACAGGTATTTATGGCCCTCATAAATATCAAGAAAGACCCCAATTTTGGCAAGAATTAAAGGACCTCTCCTCTCTCTATCTTGATTCTTGGCTTTTTTTTTTTTTTGGAGGTGGAGGGAAGGGGGGAATTTCATCATCTCGTATTGGTCACATGAGAAATCTAATGGGCGCCCTCAAACCAAAAGTAGGAGATGTTTCAACTCGTTCATCGATCAAGTAGGCCCCATAGATCCCCCTCTACAAAACAGCCTTTACACATGGTCTAATTTTCCGATAGATTCTTGGTTACTAAAGCCCAATTGGGTACCCCTTCCAGTTCGAAAATATGTGGATGCAACATCATCCCTTCTTCCCATGGTTGAATATCGGCAAAAAAAATACCCCTTTGAGAGGTTGGCCTGGTCACGACATCATTTAGAAACTAAAAGCCCTGAAACTTGTCATACAGGATTGGAACAAAAGCACTTTTCATTGTCTAAACACACAAAGGAACCATCTTCAACTAGAACTCTCCTTGCTGGATAATTTACAAGAAACAAGGGATTTCCAACCCTCCCATGGTGATAATCCCATAAAATGGGATTAATTTAGCATCTTCTCTTACTTATTATTGATCAAATTTGAGTGAAAAGCAGACTTTTATCTTGATTTTAGTGACTTTCTTGTAAAATTTAGTTAGGAATTGGGTTTTGATTTATCTTGCGATTTTCTAGTTTCTTTTACTCATTTAATCTTTTTTTTTTTTTGAAAAGATTTAATCTTTTATTGTAATTTGGTTAATTGTAGTTTTGATTACCCTTTGTTTTAAAGCTTAAGGATTGAAAAAAGCACATTAAGGTCCCATTGTTGTAGCATTATGTAGCATTGGACGATCTGGCATCTGAGCCCACTTTGGGAAAGAAAAACCCATGTGGAGAAAAGAGGGTGGAGCTGAGAGTAGAAAAAATCCTAAAAAGGGTAGAAAAGGAAATAAAAAAAAGGGACCCAAAAGAAAGGGAGCAGCGACTAGAGAGAGAAGAATGAGGAGAGGAAAAAGGGGAAGAAAAGAAAGCAGGAGGAAGATGGAGAAAACAGGAAAAGGAGGAGGTTGCTAGTCTTTGCTACAGCACTGCCCCATCAAAATCTCCTCTTCCCTCATCTTTGTAAAGAAGATATACCAAAGCCCAAACAAAAGAAGAGACCCTCTGGAGACAAAAAACGCAAGAACAGATGGCTGAAAGAAGGTGACAAACTCAAACTATTTCCATTGTCTTGTGATAGTGAAGAAAAGGAAGAATTCTATTCATGAGGATCTATCCATGAGTGGGGTAAGTTTGTTAACAAAAAATGAAAATAGAAAAGGAATTCATTCATTTCTATGAACAGCTATACACCAAGAAAGATGGGCCTCAATTTTGATTCCCTCCTCTACAGTGGGATCCCATCATCAGCCAGCGAGCTTCTAAGTTAGAAAGGAGTTCACAGAATCAAAGGTATGGTGTGCAATCAATGAACTAGATACAATAAAACACCCATACCCCATGGATACACAATTGAGTTCTATAAAAAAAAATCTTGGAACATCCTTAAGAATGACATAATGAGGGCGTTCCAAGACTGTTTTAAGAATAGAATCACAAATGCGAACCTGAATGAGGATTACATATGCCTCATACCAAAGAAACTCAATGCTCAAACAATGGGTGATTATAGGCCCATAAGCCTCATTTATTGTCTTTACAAGATTTTGGCTAGAGTCTTATTGAAAAGGCTCAAGAAAATCCTACCCTACACCATAACCAACTTCCAATTAGCTTTCGTAGCTAGCGACAAATCCTTGATGCTTCTTTGATTGCCAACGAAGTGATGAATTAATGTAAAAGAGAGAAAAGGAAGAGGGTAGTTAAAAACTTGATAGAGAGAAAGCCTTTCACAAAGTTGATTGGGAATTTCTTGATTTGATCCTTACCACAAAAGGCTTTGAAACAAAGTGGAGGAAAATGATTAACGAATGTATATCATCACCAAATTGCTTGATAATTATAAATGGACGGGCCCTAGAGGCAAGATTCTTCCGACAAGGGGGCTAAGATAAGGTGATCCACTCTCACCCTTCCTTTTATTTTATTTTTTTTTTTTTAACAAGAAACAATTTTTCATTGATAGATGAAAAGATATAACATGTTTAAGGAAACAACTTACTAAAAGGAGAAACAGACAAAAACCAAAAACCAACCAAATAAAATGAGCTAAAACAGCAGCCCCAAAAGAAAGAATCAAAAGCAAACCAAAGAATCACCACGAGCTAACCAAAAAGAAAAAACCAGAAAAAAACCAGAAAAAGACCAAAAGAACTCCCAGGCAACCAAAAACCTAACCAAAAAAAAAAAAAAACCACAAGCAACCTAACCAAACCCAACAAACCAAAGAATATCAGCAAAACTAAGAAATTCAAGCCCTTTTGGAATTGTAATCATTGTAGTTGCCATTGTGTTTGATAGGAATAAGAGTAATGCCAGCTTGATCAAAATAATCTAAAAAGCCGCGCTCTTCAAGATGATAGAGATTAAAAGCTTTGGAGCGACCACTTTGTTTAGATCCATCTTTTGCAAGAATAGGCGAGCAAGAAGAAACTTGATCGATATCCTCATAGAAAAGAGAGATCAAACCATCTTTATTTTTTAACAAGAAACGAAACTTTTTATTGATGTAATGAAAAGTGACAAATGCTCAAAGAATACAACCTTCATAAAGGTGGGAAAAGAAAACTAACAAAACAAAAACCTGAAAATTACAACAGAAAAATAAATGCATTCCAATTAATACATAAATCCTGAATAGAATAGGCCGCAAAAAGTTTAGAAAGAGAACACCATGAAAAAGCTTTTAGACGAGCTGAATCAAAACGATCCTTCTAAGGAAGATGCTTATCATGAAATATCCTTTAATTTCTTCAAACCAAAGATCTGAAAGGATGGCTTTGACTGCATTGAACCATAAGATCTTCTTGGATTTGGGAACCAAAGGGAGGCCGAGAAGCAACAGGAGCATATTATCCTTAAAAGAGCTAGAAAACACCCAGATAAACTGAACAATGAAAACAAACTGAACCAACATTGCCTTGAGTACGAACATTTAAAGAAAATGTGTTACAAACCATCCAAATTTGATAAACAAAGAGCACAAATCGAAGGGGAGATCAGCTGCTTAGGTAGCTTCCGTTGGATAACTTTTTGAACAGTTTAACGATCCGTTCAACATAATCCAAATTAGAATATTAACCCTTTGAGGGCTTTTGGATTTCCAAATAGCTGAAAAACGGATAAATCAAACTTCCAATTGAAAGTGATCTTCTAAAGTAGCTTTAATTTCCTTCCACTCATTATGGGCAAAAAGCCTAGTCACCACCCATAAATTCTCAAAGTCTATTTGCAACACCCCATGATCCTTTTTCACCCAATAAGAACAATGAGAAGAAGACCTTTTTGAATAATCCTTCACCAGCGAAGGAAAACTGAAACTATGGCACAATGACATGATACAAACAGTGCTTCTTTTTGTAATTATAGCCTTACTCAAACCTTCACCGATTGGGCCTCGTTTTTGTAACCCTTTGGTGTGTAGGGATATCTCATCTCCCCCTTTCTTTTGTAAATCTCTTTTGATAATGAAAGTATTGTTTCTCATCAAAGAACAAAATGACATGATACAAACAGATACTTGTGAGAGCATACCTAGAAGCTGGAGTTGCCACTAAAGCATTCACCATTGACAGAGTTAGGGAGGACCCCTTCATGAATGATGACCAACCAACCACTTGACCAGATGCACTACGAGGCACTTGGCTGTTGCGTGCATTTACATAGCCTGGCCAGAAATATGCTGATGTATCTAGAAGGTTCCTAGAAATACAAGCCTCAACAATTAGATGCCGCATATTTCCAGCTGCAACAAGAAAAAACAACAAATTAGCCACACAAAAGAATAGATTTCAGATACATATGTATGCACGCATGGAAATTTTGTAATAACGTGTGTGAGAGAGAGAGATCTTCTAGGAACAAAAGAACCAGTGAAAATTAAAATTTAAGATGCATGTAAAGGATGACAAAGATTACTATAATATGTAGATTTGCACGCCAAAATCCTATATCATGTCTAGAATTAATTTGTTCACAGGATAAAATAATTTTGAGAATACGTTCAATTTGTCCTTTATGAAAGATAAATTGTTTATAGTAGGCCAGAAGTTCCAACGACTGAATAAAATAGTTTTGAGCATACATTCAATAATGTGCTTCATTGAAGATAAATTGTTCGAGCAGAATTCCATTGATAAGAATTCTTGAAACATTGAACGTCAATCCACAATTTTGCACTTGCAGATGAATAAATGCCAACGAATGAACCAAACAATTTTGAGCATAAAGTCAATAATCTCCTTTTATAAAGATTTGATTGTTCTAACAGAATTGTACTCCCAAGAATTCTTGAGAAATAGAGCATCAATCCAAAGGTTGGCATTTGCAGAGGAATCAAAATACAGTAGCCCATTTTTTCTCCACAGAGGAGATAAAACTTTTCTTTGATATAGAATAGCTCATACGACTATGTTTAGCCATTTCAAAAGAATGCAAATATTTCACCAATTTAAATCTTTTAGATAATTTTTTTATAGGACCTGTACAACCAATGAAATAAGAATAAGTACTTACAACAATTAATAGCTGTATCATTCATACTAACACAGTCATAGTACTCATTACCAACTGCAACCCCTGATATGAACATCACTGCTTTTGCTGCAGCCTGATTGGCTACTGCAATAACGGATTGAGGAGGAGTCAGCAAGCCCTCATATTCACCCAACATCTGCAAGCTCGTAATTAAACCTTTGCGGCACTTTCCTGAAGACTGTTTCTCATCTCTGCTTTTACTTGGGCTGCATTCCTCCTCCTCCTTAAGTTCACCTTCCTCTTCTTCAATAATAATGGTGACTGCAAGGGTTGTAATAGACAACAACATGCACAAGCATGTATCCAAACGAGGTACAGGACCCTCACTAGGATCCCTCTCCTAAAAAAGAAATTTTGAATTAGCATATTCGTGCAGGTTGGAATGAGTTAAACCTGAGTTTTTCATTACCTAAAGGAAATAAATACTCAAATAACGTTTAAGAAGAGCCTCAGTGAAAAGAGGGAAAAATGCTTAATATTCTTGCAAGGTATGTTCACCCAAATTCAACAACAAGATATCGTATTTGAAGTTGATAAAAATCATAAACGGACTAAAACTGCATGTGTCAAACTTCTTAAAAGATTGAACTTCAATGCTATCCATCTCCCTCCAACCTCGGATTTAATTTTTTTAAAGAAAAGGAAAAAGAAGAAGATAGTATAACCTTTACAAGCCAGCACAAAGTTACCACACAATTATCATAGAACAGAAATCATTTAAGTTCTCTTAACTCAACGTAGTGGACCTGCTAATTAAGTAAATTGTGAATGTGAAACCATTTCAGACAAAAATTAATATCCAAAAATAAAGAGGATATGAACAGCTAAACGTGATTCATTTATCAAAATGCTAATTGATCCTACCCTTTGAATAAGTCGCAAAGCAGCAATCCACAAACCCAAAAATGTATTGTGCCAGGAGGTATCATTAACTGCCCGCAAAGATTTTATCAAACCTGCAGATAACTCTGGATGAACTCTTGTGGAAACTTTAAAATTTCAACTTAATTGAAGAATCACTTAAGCACTATAAAAATTGTTAGCTCATACAAATCAGACGCTCAACAGCACTAGTTGCCAGAACTTGTGATCCATCCATGGCATCCTCCAGGAACAAATCGATGGGAAGCCACAATGCAGACCAATTAACACCATGAGATTGACCAGCGGAAGAAAATAGTGATCCAGAAGCCATTACATCACGAAAAGCTAGCTGAGATGTTGTTTTTCCTTCTAGTGATAAAAGCCTATGTTTATCAGATGTCCAATACAGAAGGACCTCTGGAGTTATTAGCTTTGTGTTCCTCAAAACTACTGAGTTTGCTGCAAGTAGTTGTAACCGCTGGGCAAAACCTGCCCAGTGCAAAGGCCTAAAAACCAGAAAGCATTATTATGTTACATCTTTTTCTTTGAACAGTCAAAATTTTGTATTCATTTAACATTAAATCAGTAAACGCCATTGCAACAACTAATGGTAGACTCGATGAAACATAGCCTTTCTTAAAATCCATACGCTTTTCTTTCCATCAGAAATCAAAGAAAACGGGGAGAGAGAGCTTCTTACATATTTCGATGAGCCAAGCACAAAATCCTTGCAGTTTTCTTATTTTGCAGAAACTGCCCAATTATCTCAATAGCCTTTGCAGTGTTTACTTTAAGCAGGCTTTCACTGTTCTCAGTTCTCTTCTCACTAAAAGAATCATGAACATCTAGTTCCATGTCATGTGGTTGTGGCCTGATTAGCCACGCTGATCTCTCTTCTGCAGGAAGTAACAGCAATCCTTCATCATCCAATGATGCATCAAGCAACTGCCATACAATTGAAAAGAATAATTCAACCATAAGTAGCCCAGGTTCACATGTTTGGAGACCAAATATCTGGGACAGATGAAGGACATCATCAATGGTTTGCATGATCCTGAAATGGAATAAAATCATTCATGAAGCCTTTTCCTCCAGTTGAATAAAATAAAAATCTGGTGGGTGGATGATGAAACAAATCAAGGTGCAATAAGATTGAGGCATTTCTCTCATTATTTTTTAGTCGGTAACTAAAAAAAATTAAGGAATTGAAAATTTAAAACTTTCATAAAGGAAGATAATTAAAAAGATGGCAGAGATGAGCTTTATGTTCCAGGACTTCTATCTACCAATTCCTTGTTGAAGGATATCGTCAACAAAGGAAACTTGTTGAACCCTAGCCTTTATAAGGTGATCCAGCACTCAAAAAATCTCAAGAAAGCAAAGCTCTCTTTCTTTTAATGGGAGCTTGCCCCCGCGAGGGTACAATAATCATGATAAAACTCAAAATAGACTTCCCAGCTAGTATCTCTCTCCAGGACAGTGCATTATGTGGAAGTGGTTAACAACTTCTTGGCTTTGTTTAGACTTATACGCCCGAATGCCTCTCAAGGCAAAAGATTGCCTCTAGGTTTACCATTAAGAAAGAAAAATGATTAAACTGAATGAAAGAGAGAATGAGGCTAACCACTATTATGCACACGAGCAAAATACAATCAAATCTACCTTTGATAATTGGGTCCGTTGATTTGCGATGTTAATGAAAAGATATGTCTGTTTAGAAGTTCCAGGTAAAGCCTGTATGCTGCAGGTCGAAGCTTTCTATATGGAATTGCCCTGAAGTAAATCAGAGAAAAAATGCCATATATGTCAAAACAAAACAAATATATATAAAGAGGAAGAAAAATAAAATGTTAACCCAAAATCAAGTCAATATTTGATGCAAACTGAATTGTTGGATAAGAGGCAACAGATACAGACTTGAACTTGCTATCAACAGTAGACAACAACAGACAGCGAAAATTACGGATGATATGCAAGCAGAAAGGCAATTACGCAACAACGCACGAAATCTATTCATGAATTAAGACGTATGAATGTCGAAATGCATATTTATATCTTCAGTTCCATTTTTCTTTAAGCTCCGTAACTTATTTTCACAATGGTTCACGCGGGTACATAAAGAACAATACGCAAAACTTTGAAGGAACACGGAAAAAGCGTAATTAACAAGCACTCAATATGATACATTCTGCATTAACAATGTCCCGTTAATAAGATTTAAACAAAAATCGGAGGAAGCAAGGAAGCTTAAAGGGGGGAGAGAGTAATCAAATTGATAGAAGAAATGAGACCTGGTAGAAAGAAGAGCAATAACCAGCAGGGGAGGAACAATTTTCGCGGTCATTGCCTTCTCAAGGAATTTCCACATGATCGGAACGTGATTGTCCCAACAAATATGAGAGACCAAGAGCTGGGCAAGCTCGACAGACGGCAAGGAAACGCCGGCCGAATTGAGGCTCGAGCTCAGCTGAACGGCCCAAAGCAGTGGATCGCAGTTCTTGTCCTGCGCCGACTTTGTAAGCTCCAACACACCGTCCCATAAACCAGCTATCCCCAGCAGTTGACCTGGCGGTAGAGCGGAGACCGCCATGAGGGATCCTATGCCACAGAATCTCTTCCTCAGCAAGAGAAACAGAATTCTCGATCCCAAAGAGATTCTTAGATCAATGGATTAAGAAATGAAGAGTCACTGGATTGGAATTTCTTGAGAAAATATTCGGGCTTCGTTCTTGCTTCTTCTGTATCCTAGGCTTTCTGTCGCGCCCTTTGAAATTGGCCCGCGAAGTCAGCTTTGAAGGCACGTAGTCACAACACAAGTCATAAGACTCATAACTCAAGACAAGTTTTCAGTTCATACAATTGTGCGGCTCGCGTAAAACAATCAAAGAAAACCCTCGTTCAAGTAATTGAATCGATGAAATTAGATTTATGACTCGGCTCTCTAAATTAAAGTTTCCAAATAACTTCCAATTTCTTCGCCCTTTAAGTATGTCAGGACAGATCAATGGAATTGGCAATTTTGCAACGATTTTATTCGGCTATTTAATAATACTTATTCTTTATGCATAAAAAAACATAATAATAATGATAGTAATACTTTCAATTTTAATAATTCAACTCGGCAGTGTGCCAAAGAGAGCATAGCTTAACTGGCATATTGAATGTGTTAACGACCATGAGGTATGTGGTTCGAATCCCCCCAACTCTTATTGTACTCAAAAAAAAAAAACTCGGCAGTGGGTAAGAATTCTTCCCGAGAGATATTTCTAACCTATTATAAGCACTTCAGTAGAAAGTGTTTCATATTTGATTTAAGCTTAGTTTGGAATTGTAGTAGCTTTTAAATCAACTGTTGTCAATTGTGCTTTTAAAAAATTCAATTGTGATACGAAGTAAATTAGTATTTGGTAAGTTTCAGATCTAAAGACGAAAAAGCATATTAAAGATTAAAGATTAAAGTGTTTGTTAAATTAATACTAAATTAATTACAACTTAACTATAATAAACAAAATATGCATAATATTTCAATAATGCATAATGTTATGTTGATATTTAATTTCAAAGTTTTTCTAAGATAATTAATTTAAATTTCATATGATATAAATTACAGTATTGTGTTTAGTCTAGATATTTATATATTTTAATTTTAAAAAAATTGCTATAAAAAAATCATATGGAAAAAATATTATTTCAATTTAAATAAAAAATGTAAGAAAAAAATCAATTGAATTAAAATAATAGAGAAGCAACCAATTAAATTTAAAGTAAAAAATAGGATTGATGGTGAATCATGTCTCAACAAATCAATTAATAGCTTTTTACCAAAAAGCTATTATTAATGACTTTTGCAAATCAATTATATAAATTAATTTATAATCAATTTTACCAAATACTAAAAACGGTTAAAATTCTTTTATAATCCCTTTTATGATCTTTAAAATCAATGTCAGACGCAACCTTAATACTTTTAAAGATGCTTCTAAAGTCCGTTCCATTCCAACATACATCTATTTCAAGAAACAAGCACCACAAGAGACCTAAAATACGACCATAAATTGGCAATGCACCAATATACGATAGGAGGTGCATTTTAATCGTTTTAAGTCTTGAAAGGCTACCAAAATAAACATAGCTCAACTGGTATTAAGCTTTGTATTATCGACCTGGAGATCAAAGGTTTGATTCCCCCACTCCAAATATTCTAATTAAAAAAAAAAACAAAAAAAAAAAAAAAAAAAAAAAAAAAAAACAGGTGTCTTCAAAGGCCTAAATAGATACAAAAGAACATGTCAACCTTCCCCTATCGTTCCCTTTTTTTCATCCAACAACCTCGCCCCTTCCCCAGCAAAATGAGTACTGTCTATACAAATTGCCGACACTGCAATGATCAATGCCCTATCCTTCCCAGCAGAAAATGAAAATGATCTGTTCCTAAGTCTGCATTACCCATCTTGAGTCAAGACACCAACACTTAAAGTTTGATCTCGATAACTCATAAAGTTTATCTGGAGTCATCTTCTCAAGATCTTTTGCACTATAGGAATCAAGATTGTGAGCAACATCCTGGGTATGGGGAGGAGCAATCGACGGTGTCATAACTTGTCCATGATGATCAAGACTACGCATTCTCTTGTACAATCGCATCACTGATACACAATTTTCGTAGGGGTCGTGCACACCCTGCCGAATATCATACCTGCAAAGCCACAGCCCTCAAAGATCATCCTTCACAAGCTAAAAACAAGATTAAATAAATTAGGGGGAAAAAAAAAACGACATGCTACCAAAGACAACATTCTCTCATTTTCTACCCACATGATCAAATTTTTAATAATATGTGAAATACCACACTGTTCATGGGCAAATGAATTTGATTCTTCAATATGGAAGATGAAGAACGTTAGTGTATTTACATTTCCTTCAGAAGACTAATTTCAAGTTTATTTCCTCGACCCTTACATTAGCTGATTATAAAATAATAAGGAATCCATATTCACCTAGAAACATTCTATGATGATGTGTTGGATACATTTTTTCATTCTTGTGAATATCTAAGGCCCCATTTGATAACCATTTCATTTTTAGTTTTTAGTTTTTTAAAATTAAGCTTATAAATACTACTCCTACCCACATATGGTTTTCTTTGTTTTGTTATCTACTTTTTACCTATGTTTTTAAAAACCAAGCCAAGTTTTGAGAACTAAAAAAAGTATGTTTCAAAAACTTGTTTTTGTTTTTGGAATTTGACTAAGAATCAACTATTTTCTTAAAAAAAACGAAACTCATTGTAGAGAAATAATGAGAAAGCAAACACAATTTTCAAAAACCAGAAATCAAATGGTTATCAAACGGGGCCTAAGCTGCCTTGGATATTTAAGACTAGCTCTATAAACATTAGGAATAAATAGACACGTAATGACCACTAACACTAAAACTCATGTTTTCCAAAGCATTTTAAAACTACGGTTATTCTTTAAGCATTGGACCAACCTAATACCTATAGTAACAAATATGGACAGTCCGTGAGGTATTAGAGCACAATGATAAGCATTAAGACCAAACATGAAAGATTTAATAAAAAAACGCATTTATTCTTAAGCATTGGACCAACCTAATACCTATAGTAACAAATATGGACAGTCCGTGAGGTATTAGAGCACAATGATAAGCCTTAAGACCAAACATGAAAGATTTAATAAAAAAAAACCCATGTGCGATCTCAATAATTTCATTGGAATTGTTCACAACACCCCTTCCTGCTCGCTTAGATTCTCTCTGGTTGGTGGTTTTATAGTCTAGCAAAAATTCCATGGAGGAATCCTACAAGCCTACAAGAGCTTTGAAGTGATCTGTCAGTGAGCACCAAGACCAGTGGGAGTGACCGTAACTCTTTCGAGACCACAAAGCATACTACCCCCACTTGGAGTCATTTGTCTAGAGTTTTACGTAATTTTTCCCCCTTTTTTCTTAATAAATAATAATTTTGATAGAGGTCGTTTTTCACATACCCATGAGGTTTAGGTTTTGGCTGGGTGATATCTTACTTGTCCTCCATTTTGTAGAGATTAATGAAGTTTTTTATGTTTGTTTATTTATAAAAAATACTTGCTTCTGATGGAAAGAAACAAGAAATTGCTCTATTATTCTTTAAAGCAATATGAACCAAATTATCTTACCCCAAATATGTTCGAGTAAGGTACTTGAGAGAATGGCTAACCAAATTTGTTTTCATCAATGGATGATATCTAGCAGTGTCCCTGCATAAAATATTTCAGGCAAAAGGTGCATGTGTAAGTATAATGCGCACACACAAAAAAAAAAATGAATATCATGTAAAATTCAGAGCAAAAACACATTGTTTTCCCCCAACGGCGGGAGTTATTATCAGAAAAAATATAGTAGTTGATTGTTTTTGTGCATTGCATTTCATCAGATCACTTAAAAGTTCAAATGCATATCGTTTTCAATAAAAGTGAAAACTAACCCACATATAATTACAACCCAAGTTAGTGAAAATTCACCTTAACATATGATCAGGATAATTCATTCTCAAGCAATCTAAATCATGCTCCAAGTCATGGCCGACAAGAAGCCTAGCTTTACCACCATTCAATCTCAATCTCCCAATGGATTCTCCATTTAACAAGATTTTTAATACTTTTTCTTGGACCACTTTCAGTGGCATGGCATACCTCACATGTTCTTCCGTTAGCCCAGTTACTTCACGCCTACAACATTACCAGGGTATGAGCATCTAAGAGGCTGGTTTTTAAAAGCTAAAACCTTCTTTAAAAAGCAAGACAACGGCACAGACAAATACCTGTAATTCGTGATTGGTATTTGTGGTTGTACAAAAGAATTGAAAATCAATTTCTCATCTTCATCAACAAGGCAGATCCCAACACAAAGGTCCAGTGTGCCATCACTTCCACCGCCAGCCATTACACAATCCATAGCTATTGCTCCAAGGCCTCGATCAGAACGGTCTTCATCATAACAATCTGATAAATCAGTTGGCAATAGACTTGTTCCCTACAACAGAGTCCCAATCAAAATTTGAAATGCACGTATGATATCATAGGGGCAAAATACCTTTTTGGTCCCTCAATTTTGCGTTTGGTTCCCTTTTGATCCTTGAGTTTTCAAACTCAACAATTTAGCCCCTAAGTTTTGGATTATGTTACACGGTTAATCCTTCCATCCAATTTTTCATTAACTAGTAACAGAATGTTGACGTGGCATTTGTAAAATGATAAAAAATATATATATAATTTATTATTTTTAATTAAAAAAATTATTTTTTTTCTTTTTTCTTTCTCTCTCTTCTTTCTTCTGTCTTCCTTCTTCAACCACAAGCACCACCACCATCACCGTCTCTGGCACCGATATGCCCACCACCAGTAATTTTTTTTTTAAAAAAATTCCTTGTCTTCTTCTTCTTCCTCTTGATTCTCCCTCCATCTTCTTCTCCTCTTTCCCTCCCTTGTTTCGTCGCTCTCTCTCTCCCCGTGCTCGAATCTCCCTCCCCCTTCCCGTTTTTCTTTTCTTTCCCTCGGTCTACAGCAGCCCTCACTACCGCCCAACTCCACTGTCTCCTGATCGTCACTCTGGGGTTGCACCGTCTGAACATTGATTGTTGGTCGCCACGATCTCAGCCGCCACTCGTGAACGCAGCTCGCCAGAGTCGCACGCTGCTGCACCGATTCGCCCAGATCTACGCGCCACCGTCTCGCTGCCACCAGCACCTATCCGAACGCCGATCGTTGAACCGCCACGTGCAGATCCGCCGCCCTATTCTCTACCTGGTGGCTTCTTCACAAGCGTGGGGCAGATGGGAGGTGGCTACGGAATTTCTCCAGATTCTTCCAATCCTCGCAACAATGACGTCAATAAACTTCCTTACACAGACTTGTACATGAAGTACTTATCTTGGGTGGGGGATTTCAAATTCAATATGAATTGAAGAACAAAATCCCCTTCGATTTGGTTTGAATTGAAGGGGGATTTAGATTTTTTTTTTTTTGCGATACACAGTAAGAAGGGGGAGAAGAAACAAGGGAGGGAAAGATGAGAAGAAGAGGGGAGGGAGAAGAAAGAGGAAGCATAAGAAGAAAAGGAAAATTTTTTAAAACAACTTACCAGTGGTGGGCATGCCGGCGTCGGAGACGGTGGTGGTGGTACTTGTTGTCGAAGAAGAAGAAAGAAAAACAAAGAGAAATAATAATAATGTTTTTTAATTAAAAATAATAAATAATGTTTTTTTATTACTTTACAAATGTCACTTCAGCATTCTATTACTAGTTAATGGAAAATTGGATGGAATGACTAATCGTGTAACAAAATCCAAAACTCGGAACTAAATTATTGAGTTTGAAAACTCATGGACCAAAAGAGAACCAAACGCAAAACTGAGGGACCAAAAAGGCATTTTGCCCATATCATAATAAATGGCTTAGATAGAGTCCATTTTAATAAATAATAATCTTGATAGAGGTCATTTTCAATAGCAGTTCAACTGCATTTTAGGGACACGAGTGAGGTTTGGGATATTGTGCATTTTAATATCTCGTTGTGGGTGTTAGTCTTTCCTTTGTTTTGTAATTATCAATTAGGTCTTGTTCTTTTGGATTGGAGTCCTTTTCTTAGTTAGTGTTGGACTCCTTTTTGGGGCCGTTTGTATGCCCGTGTATATTCTTTCATTTCTTCCAATGAAGGTAGGTTTCTTATTAAAAAAACTAATAATAAATGGCTCAATTTCTAGATAGATCCAGAAATATATGCTACCAGTAACCTTTTTTTTTTTATGAGAACTACCAGGCAGTAACCTTATTAATTTTCATATATGATGCATAGAGCACAAGCGACTTACTTGGTGAACAGGTGCTGTTAGGCGGCAAATTTCTTGGTGCTCACTGAGAGATGTGCGACCATCAAGTACTCTTAAACAAAACCCACAGCCTTGCTCCAAGAAAATTTTTGAACAATTTGATTTTGAAAGTGGACCTAAAAGACTGGATATAATAAGATGGTGTTATGATATATTACCACAAAAAATACACAAACCTATCTCACCCTTTAGATGTTCCCTCAATGATTCAAATGATTTGCAGTGCTTTCGGCAGATCCCGCATCTAGGCTGATGAACAGAGTGATATGAAAGTCTCATATGCTCAATAAGATGCTCTTTCTTCTTATATTGTTTGTAGCAAGCAGAGCATTTATGTCTGTGAACAAATATACACTATAATTTTCATCGTCAACGTCAAGTACTCAATAAGACAAAAATTAGAAACCAAAGCAGAGGGTTAAATGAAAAGATGTCAACCTTAGGCATTCTTTGGAGATGATAGAAGTTGCCATGATAGCTTTCTTCTTTTCTAATGAGAAGGCAATCAAATTCAATTTAGCAAAAATAACAGTACAATGTCATTAAGGATGGCCAGTCAACAACATTACATACCGTAGAGATACAACAACAAAGTGAAACCCTCTCCCCAGAAACGTGTATACTTTATTGGTTTATGGGAGTGAAATTAATAAAAAGAAAAATATGTTTTGAAAATGTGTCATTTCCGAATTCCACCTCATCTTGACCCATTTGGTTGGAAAACAAAAGAAATTTTGCAGATAAAAGAAAAGATGTACAAAATACAAAATACTTGGAATAGAATTAAATACTTTGCTTTTTGTTGCAAGAATGTAAAGCAAATGGAATTTGCCAACTTTGTTGCCTCTTTAAAATCTTAATGAATTGATGGTCAAACTTTAGTGATTACAAGGATTCCTTATCCTGAGAGAACTGAGAAAATGTTGGCGGGCGACCGTACGAATGCTGACTCCTATTACGATAGACGAAAGAAAAGTGAACGGGCTGAAAGAAAAACTACGAGAAAAATCGAAAATAAATCTTTCTCCTGCGAGTTCGACAAAGAGGAGGAAGGAAGGATTATTAAATTTGTGGAGGCGCACCTGAATAGATCGATCGTGATCTCTGCAGAAGAAGTGGTGATAGTTTGGTTAGAAGTGATGATCTCTGCAGACAAGTTTCTCCTAAAACCCTACTGCAGTGGGGCTTTATGTGGATTTTTTTTTAAAAAAACGAACTCGATGAAGTTTGGAACGAGCCAAAAAAAAAAACCTGGTTGATAATTATGAGGGATGGGAAGACTTTAGTAACATTAGGCTCTATTTGGAATACTCAGTTAGTTATAATGGTCTAGTTATAATAATATCTTGAGTTAAATAACTTTAACACCTCAAATACAAACTATTATAATTTACACTAAACAACCTTGCATCTTAAATATATATTATATAACTCATGGACTATTATAACTTAGAGATTATTTGGGACGTATGTTATAATAACATGTAGAATACTTTGCATCCCAAATACAAACTATTATAACTTCCGACTAAACAACTCTGCATTTTAAACAATATTATATAATTCTACATACTATTATAACTCACATACCATTATAACTCATGTTGTTATATCTCACTCAGTGCCTCAAACAGCCTCTTACATACTATTATAACTTGTTCAGTGCCACAAATAGCCCGAGTTTAATATAATTTCTGTTAATTATTTAGTTTTTGAAAAAAAAATATTTAGATAAGCATCTTTGTTTCATTATTTTTAAAAATTTTAATTAAATATAAAAGGGAAAAAATAGGATAATCTCCTAGCCTCTTCTTCGTCTATGTGTACCGAAGATAGTGTTGAAGAGTCTAAAACAAAAGAAAGTTTAATAGTAGAATTGAAGATCTGTAAAACAAAAAGAAGCCTAGTGGTACCATTCTTCTAGAGATCCGTTTTTTTTTCTCCAAGTTTTTCTCACATTATTTTTGTTTTTCTCATATTATTTGTTGTGCTCTCCTCTGCCAGCATATACTCCTTTTTCTAATGTTAAAGGTTCAAATTTCATATCTCCACATTTGTTGTATTGAAAAAACTATACTATCACTTTTATCAAAAGTATGTTACTAAAATTCAATATTTTAATTTTTGTTGGTAAAATACACTTGGTCCCTGAAGTTCAAGATTAATATCTATTTTGTCTCTAAGTTTTCGAACATACAGTTTAGTCCCGTTTAGAAAATAGTTCTAAATAGTCTATGAGTTAAGTTGATAACTAATAAAAAAAGTGACATGGTATGTCACATTGTCAAAAAAAAAAATAGCGTGGCAGTTTGATGTGACATTTTTTATTAGTTTAATATATTTTGTTATGAATTACATGGATTTTTTTTCTTTTTTCTTCTTTCTTTCTCTCTCTCTCTCCTTCCCCATCCCTTTCTTCTTCCTCTTCCTCTTCTCTGATGGGTATTCTCGCCATTCGTCGACCACCACTAATTCATTGTCTGGTAGCCTTATGGCAATACCCAACCCAATGACACCCCTTATCCTTATGTTTCCCTCTCCCAGTTGCAACACCCTCCCTCATCGTGAACCCAACACAACGACAACCACCACGAGCTTTCCAATAAGGCCATCCTCTCAACAAAAGATCTAGCAACCTCTCATTTCCACCGCTTGCAGATAGCTCACTATTCTAAAATCTTTTAGGAGTTGTGTTGGGGCGTGAGTTATAAAAGTCTGGGTTATAATACTCTGTGGATGACACCCCTTCTCCTCATGTTTCCCTCTTCCAGTCTCAACACCCTCCCTCATCGTGAACCCAACACAACGACAACCACCGCGAGCTTTCCAATAAGGCCATCCTTTCAACAAAAGATCTAGCAACCTCTCATTTCCTACGCTTGCAAAGAGCTCACTATTTTAAAATATTTTAGGAGTTGTGTTGGGGCGTGAGTTATAATAGTATGGGTTATAATACTATGTGGAGTACTATGCACCCCAAACACATATTATTAGAACTCATACTAAATAACTATATATCCTAAACACATATTATATAATTTCACAAATTATTATAACCCACAAACTATTATAACTCACTCAGCGTCCCAAACAACCCCTTACATATCTAAAAATTTTCAAATATAAAGAGAGTGATAGGGGAGTGGTGGGGGAAGAGAGGTGGGGCCAATAGGGGATGGGTGCTTGGGGTGGGTTTGATGGGGGAAAGGGGTGTCTAGGAATGTCCACGAGGGGAGGGGGGGACGGGGATGGCTTTCCCGTCCTCGTTCCCATTTTAATTCCCATCCCCATGAAATTATTCGTTAAATTTCACGGGGATCGAGTTCTTTACGGAGAATTATTCCTCGTTTAGTTTTTTTTTTTTAATATCAATTGAATCAAATAATTAGTTTGATACATTATTAAACCTCCTAATAGAAACAAAACCACGTGGACTAAATTCTAACTTTCTTCAAAATCAAATTTGTAATGTATTTTTTTTTTCAAAATCAAATTTGTAATTTATTTTTATTTGTTTGAGTTAAAATACCATTTTAGTCCCTGTACTTTGAACTTAGTTCCATTTTGTTCCATGTACTATCAAATGTTCCTTTCAATAAAGCTTAAAATTAGTTCATACTATTAGTTTACTCTTAATTTTTCTTTAAAAATTTAATGTCTATTAACTTTCTCTCTATAAATTTTAAAAATATGTTAACATTCTATTTTTTCTTGTATTAAAATTATTATTATTATTTAACCAATTTTGATAAAAAAATAAATTCAAACTTATTATAAAGATCAATTTTAAGCTTTATTGAAAATTTAGGGCTTAAAATTGGACATTTAAAAATACAGGGACCAAAATGATATTTTAACCTTTTTTTTAATGGGTGTGTAGCACTAGCAAGTACCAACAGGTACCAACAGGGATATACGAGGGTGTGTAGGTCGTTCTTAAACATCTACTTGTTTATGCAATTATTTGAATGTGAATTCGAAACCAAAACAACAATTTTGTCAATCGGAAGGCCTCAACCCTGGTTTCACTATCACCTGCTGAATAGAACGTCATCGTATTCTTTGCTAGAGAATACTTGAACAGAGAATAATGTGTCGCTGCGATCACAAAGTACAAGCTTCTAATTGTCTCGCATTGTATTCTAAAAAGTGCACTCTAATCGATTTCCATGCGATTCCATACTGACATTAGCCACCCCGAGCCTCGCGTCTCGTAGCATCATGCAAAAGCTCGATATCAACACCATCTGGTGGAAGTTGAACATATCTCACCACCGATCCCCTGATAAAACAGTTTCTCACTGAAAGCTGAAATGAGAAATTTTGAACTCCATTAGTCCAACGACACCAACAAAATTACAGGTAACAGATTGCAGAATTTGTGTGTGTGTTGGGGGGGGGGGGGGGGGGGGGGGGGGGGGGGGGGTCTCAGTGAATTTAAGATGGCTGGACAGACCATCATGAACTAATCGATTTAACTGATGTACGCGAAAGCAAGGGTTTTCACCAATCATAAAATAAGCAACCAACATCAATGTGTTTCTACTACCATCTTCAGTTTAGATTTTTTCTAGTGACCAGAGTATAATCTTAGATTGGCTTGTATCAAGAAAGGAGGAAGAAAATACAAAACCCATTCCACAACAAACACAAACTAGAGGCTGGGAAAAAAGTAAGTTCCCACACGCTTCAAATTCGTTCTTATGTATCCCGTGCCCATCACAAGATACCTTTTAAACCAAAGTTTACACACCATGGCATGATTATGCTGACCCCAAAACTATACTCTTTCTTCAAAACTGTGGTCTTACTACATACAAGAAGCGACAGAAGGATTTGGAATCAATCAGAAGGGACCACCGGATATTGACAGACTGAAGAATGAAGATGGTTCCTTCGTATAAGTAGTGTTAAACTAACATTTGGTCAAAAAAACCACCACAGTACTTGGGCTACATGTTTGTTACATAATCTATAAAACTACATTCTTGATACAAAACCTAAGAGAAGCCCTTGCATTTAGAGGTTTGACAATTTTTTTTTTTAAAAAATAATAACTAACCTATACCACAATTTGGACTGAAAACATTAAAAAAATTAATTCAATAATCCCTAGAGGCGCATGGAGCGCGCGCCTTCTTACCAGCGTCTCGCTTCTTTGAGGTGAGGCGCTTCACATGCGCCTTGCGCCTGAGCACGCTCCTATTAAAACACTGCCCCCACTTATTTATTAATGCAGCTTAACATTTAGACTCAAGAACAAAAAAAAAAAAACTCCATCCCATTCAAAATGTGTTAAAAATACAAGAGATCATCCCTTCATTTACAAGCTAACTTACCAACCAACAAAAACAAACTAGGGTAAAATACACTTTTGATCCCTTAGTTTGAAGTTATGTTCCTAAAGGTCAACGACTAAACTGTCAGATTTTTAAACTTAGGGACATAATAAAAACCTATCCTCAAACTTAATAACCAAAAGTGTATTTTACCCAACAAACTAACTAACAAAAAGAAATTAATCTACAAAACTACTTGACAATTTTTCAAAAAAACAAAAAACTACTTGACAATCATATCAATCTCCAACTTTAAAAAAAAAAATAATAATAAATTGTAACAAAAAAAATCCTACTAATCTACTACAACAACGAGTTTTGTTAAGTATTGATTTGTTGATATAAAAATGAAGAACTAGATGCAACATCCGTGATGATTAGTTCAATGAAAACTAGTCTTTTAAAATTCTAACGGGATTAGAAAATCAAAGTCAGCAGGAAGTTATCAAGAATCCTCTACTCTCACAAATACTTACTACTCTGATAAAATTCACATTTTCCAATAAATGTGTATGATCTGTAAGACAACACCAACCATCATACGTACAATATAATAGATTCAGTTTAATATACTTGTTGTTTCTACTTGTATCCAAAATTTTAGTTCACAAGAAGAAAATGGGACTAAAGTCCTCACAAATGATCGGAACAGGAGATGGAGATCCCAAAAAAAAAAAACAACAAAAACAAATTCGCACCAAATTAAACCCTAAACCCCATTACCCTCCGCCTTCAAATCATAAAAAAAAAAAAAAAGTACAACTCAGTGGTTAAGGCATCTTTACTTCCCCTAAGAGGTTGTAAGTTCAAATCTCTCCCCTTCATATGTAATGTAATATTCTACCAAGAAAATCAATGGTCCCTGCTAAGAACTCTAACCAAGCGACAAGATCACTTGAAATTTTCACCGAATTGGGAACCACCCACAAAATTACTTGAAATTTTCCCCAAAGAAAATTCAAGAAGGATGAAAAGACAATCAACGTTCTCAATTAAAACAATATATATAATTAAAATCTCAGGACGACGGTAACAAACGGCGGTATGAATAATCTGTGAACCATAGTGTTAGGCCACCGATTACAAAGTTCTACCAGAGGAGGGGCAAAAGAGACAATTTACTCACTGATGGTTAGTTAGAGCTGTCCAAGGGGACGAAGGAGGGGGACCACTGAGGTGTAGGGAATGTTGGGGACAGTAGGGGGGTATTTAGGCTTGAGGCCTTGGGTTGTTCGTTTTCATGTTTTCATTAGTCGTTTTTGCCTTGAGTGCAAAGGAAGGGAGAGATTACCAGCCCTCTCGAATTGGCTGGGAGTTTTTGTACTGCCTTAGGGCATTTTCTTTCCGAGAATATCAGTATATTGTAAGGGATACCTTACAAATTGGTATCAGAGCAGTCGTACCCTGGGAAGATAGGAGAAAATGGCACAGAAGCATATCGATGAACACCTCGAAGTCTTGGACAAAGAGCTGGAGGAATTGAAAACGGATATGGAGTCGATTCAAGAGAAAGTACTGCGCATACCTGGAATGGAGGAAACGCTATCATCCTTGTCCAAATCGTTGTCACAGATGGCCATGGACAATAAGAAGGCGTTCGCGACTATTGCGATGGAGATGGCACGAACACGGCCAAAATCGGCGTTGTCTGAAGGAAAAGAGAGTTCAAAGCAGAAACAGAGGGAATGGACCGATTCTGAGCCTGTAACTGGTCCAATCGTTGAAGAGGACGGAGGAAGCAATCGCGAGAGAGCCGAGGCGAGTCACGGTGATCGGAGTAAATTCAAGAAGGTAGAGATGCCCATCTTTGGAGGAGAAGACCCCGATTCATGGATCTTTCGAGCAGACAGGTACTTCCAAATCCATAAACTCACTGATGCTGAAAATTAATCGTTGCTGTGATTAGTTTCGAGGGAGCAGCCTTGAATTGGTACCGGGGTAAGGAGGAACGGGAACCATTTAAGGATTGGAACGATTTGAAATTACGATTGCTTGAGAGGTTTCGGAGAGCGAAGGAAGGAAGCGTGTTAGGGCGGTTTCTCGCCGTCAAACAGGAAACCACCGTGACGGAATACTGCAATACATTTGAGCTGCTGATGGCCCCACTACCCCATTTGTCGAACGAAGTGTTGGAGAATACGTTCATTAATGGGCTTGATCCAGTGATAAGGGCGGAAGTCTTATGTTGGAAACCGGTTGGGCTAAATAATCTGATGGAAACGGCCCAATTAGTAGAGGATAGGGAACAGGCTCGGGTAGATAAATTAAAACCCAGTGGGTCGGGAGGAAAAAGCTCCGTAAGTATGTCGAAATGGCAAGGAAATTTGAGCCGAGAGAGCACAAGGGCATTAGAACCGCTACCCACGCGGACGATTACGTTGGCGAGCAATTCTCCGACAGCGCCTCGTAGAGAAGGGCCCTCGAGACGGTTAACGGATGCCGAATTCTAGTCGCGTAAGGAGAAGGGATTATGTTTCAGGTGCGAAGAACGGTATACCGTTGGGCATAAATGTAAAGCGAAAGAGCTGCGAGCCCTGGTGATACATGCGAACGGAGAGGAGTTCGAAATTGTGGAAGAGGGATCAGAAGCGGAAGAGATAGAAATTTATGGACAGAGAGACGAAGGAGACGCTGCGGAACTGTCCTTGAACTCAGTGGTGGGATTTACTTCACCAGGAACCATAAAACTGAAAGGTATGATCGACAAACAAGAGGTCATTGTGTTGATTGATTGTGGTGCTACCCACAATTTTATTGCCCAACGGTTAGTGGAGACGTTGAAGCTACCGCTCACGAAAACGGCTAACTATGGGGTAATAATGGGGTCCGGGATGGCGGTCAAAGGCAAAGGGGTATGCAAGGGGGTTGTCCTTAATTTGGGAAACCTCACAATAATAGAGAGTTTTCTACCCTTAGAACTTGGGGGAGTGGATGTGGTGCTAGGAATGCAATGGCTCCATACCTTGGGAGAGACTAGTGTTCACTAGAAATCGCTAACGATTAGAATTGGATCGGGCGAAGAGCAAATCATTTTAAAAGGGGATCCAAGCTTAACGAAAACCAAGGTAACATTGAAAAAAATGATGAAAATGTGGGAAGAAGATGATCAGGGGTTCCTAGTAGAGTTTCAGGCCCTGGAAGCAGTCCAACCCGATGATAATGCAGAACAAGCAGTAACAAACACCGAATTGCCTGTCTCAATGGTGGAATTACTACGGGATTATGAGGACATTTTCAATTACCCAAATACTCTTCCCCCTCAACGAGAAATTGATCATCGCATACATCTAAGGGAAGGTACGGGACCAGTCAATGTCAGACCATACAGGTATGCACAAGTACAAAAAGACGAGATTGAAAGGCTGGTGGATGAAATGTTGACTGCTGGGGTGATTAAGCCAAGTATCAGCCCGTACTCCAGCCCCGTGCTACTTGTTAAGAAGATGGATGGGGGGTGGCGATTTTGTGTAGATTACCGGGCATTGAATAATGTCACAATTCCGGATAAATTTCCCATTCCGGTGGTAGAAGAATTATTAGACGAATTGAATGGCTCCCAAATCTATTCCAAGATTGACTTGAGATTGGGTTATCATCAAATCTGTGTCCATGAGAAGGACATTGAGAAGACCGCATTTCGAACACATGAAGGACATTATGAATTCCTGGTTATGCCGTTTGGTCTCACTAATGCCCCGTCGACATTCCAAGCCTTGATGAACAGAATTTTCCGACCCTACCTACGTAAGTTTCTCCTTGTCTTCTTTGATGATATATAGTAATACCTATGATGAACACTTACGACACTTGGCCGTGGTTTTTGATGTGTTGAGAGCAAATCAGCTTTATGCCAATAAAAGCAAGTGTTCCTTTGCACAAGACCGAATTGAGTACCTTGGCCATTGGGTATCCAAGAAAGGAGTAGAGGCTGATCCCGAAAAGATTCGTGCAATGATCGAATGGCCAATGCCTAAAGCGATAGGGGAATTGAGAGGATTTTTGGGTCTGACAGGGTACTACCGAAGATTTGTTCAAAATTATGGCAACTTGGCAGCACCATTATCTCAATTGCTTAAAAAGGGAGCATTCGTGTGGACCGTACAAGCCACAGAAGCCTTTGAGAAGTTAAAAAGAGCCATGGTAACACTTCCAGTACTCGCATTACCAGACTTTGAGCATCCTTTTACAGTGGAAACAGATGCATCAAGTTCGGGTTTGGGTGCTGTCCTAACTCAAAAAGAAAGACCAATAGCGTTTTTTAGCCACACCTTGTCTCCGCGAGCTCAAGCAAAGTCCATCTATGAACGAGAATTGATGGCAATCGTATTAGCTATACAACGATGGCGGCCGTACTTATTGGGGCAGAAGTTCAAAGTTAAGACCGATCAAAGAGCCTTGAAATTTTTGTTAGAACAGAGAGTTATCCAGCCTCAGTATCAAAGATGGGTTGCCAAGCTGCTGGGATACGATTTTGAGGTGTTATACCGTCCAGGGTCAGGGAACAAAGTCGCAGATGCTCTGTCTTGGATACCCCCAGTAGCTCAGCTAGCAACAATAACAGTTCCCACAATTTTAGACGTGGATGTGGTGCGGGCAGAGGTTCAAGCAGATCCCAAATTGCAGAAAATAATACAGCAGTTAGTCCTGGATGCAGACAGTGTTCCAAAATACTCCCTATCTCAGGAGAATTTATTATACAAAGGCCGGTTAGTCCTATCCAAAACCTCTTCCCTTATTCCAACTATACTTCATTCGTATCATGATTCAGTATTGGGAAGGCACTCTGGATTCTTAAGAACCTATAAGAGATTAACAGGGGAGCTGTATTGGGAGGGTATGAAGACGAATACCAAAACATACGTGGACTCGTGTGTAGTCTGCCAAAAGAACAAGTCTCTAGCAACTTCACCAGCAGGACTTCTACTACCCTTAGATATACCAGCACGCATATGGGAAGATATATCTATGGATTTTATTGAGGGACTACCAAAATCTGCCGGTTTTGAGGTGATTCTCGTAGTAGTTGATCGCTTGAGCAAGATGGCTCATTTTGTGGCTCTCAAGCACCCTTTCACTGCCAAAGTCGTAGCTGAGACCTTTATTAGAGAGATTGTCAAACTTCATGGCTACCCTCGCTCGATTGTCTCAGATCGGGATAAAGTGTTTACCAGCCATTTTTGGACAGAGTTATTCCGGTTGCAGGGAACCAAACTATGTCGAAGTACCTCATACCACCCCCAGACGGACGGCCAGACTGAGATTGTGAACAAATGTTTAGAAACTTATCTGAGATGTTTTTGTAGTGAGCGGCCAAAGCAGTGGTATTCCTGGTTATGTTGGGCGGAATATTGGTACAATACAACATATCAGATCTCAATCGGCATCACCCCTTTTCAAGCAGTATACGGACGACCACCACCTCCCATCCTATCCTATGGGATTGACAGAACCTCCAACGCAACCTTAGACCAACAGCTACAAGATCGGGATGTGACACTAGAGAGAATAAAAGAACATCTACGCTTGGCTAAAGATCGGATGAAAAAGTTTGCAGATCGCAAGCGGACTGAACTACATTTTGCCGAAGGAGATTGGGTGTTTTAAAAAATCAGGCCGTACAGACAAGTGTCCACAGCGAAAAAGAGAAACGAGAAACTGAGCCCCAAGTTTTTTGGGCCATATCATCATATATTGAAGAAAAGATTGGACCGGTAGCATACAAACTGAAATTACCTCAAGAGGCCAGAATTCATCCGGTTTTCCATGTATCTCAGTTGAAGAAAGCTATTGGTCATCAACAAGAGGTTCAACAAAATCCTCCTATTGTATCTGATGATTACGAGTGGCTAGCAGAACCACAAGAGGTGTTTGCCTATCGGATGAACAAACAGTCTGGAGTCCCAGAAGCTTTAATTCGCTGGAAGGACTTACCGGCCCATGAAGCTACATGGGAACCCATCCATGAAATGCGATGGCAATTTCCTAATTTCAACCTTGAGGACAAGGTTCTTGAGCAACCAGGGAGTGATGTTAGGCCACCGATTACAAAGTTCTACCAGAGGAGGGGCAAAAGAGACAATTTACTCACTGATGGTTAGTTAGAGCTGTCCAAGGGGACGAAGGAGGGGGACCACTGAGGTGTAGGGAATGTTGGGGACAGTAGGGGGGTATTTAGGCTTGAGGCCTTGGGTTGTTCGTTTTCATGTTTTCATTAGTCGTTTTTGCCTTGAGTGCAAAGGAAGGGAGAGATTACCAGCCCTCTCGAATTGGCTGGGAGTTTTTGTACTGCCTTAGGGCATTTTCTTTCCGAGAATATCAGTATATTGTAAGGGATACCTTACACATAGCCACATATCATACATCCCGTCAGAGAACCTTACAATTATTAGAATCAAAGGAGCATTAAAGGGTAACTGGAGGACAGAAGAAGCAGAAATGAGGAGAAGGGTGCCTATAACAAATGGTAAACAAAGAAAAACAAGATCGAAGTTACCCTCGACTCAAGTGCAGGTCAGCAGAATGCGTGAGCGCATATAATAATCAATCGAACATATCGCTTAAATATAATACATGTAAAGAAGTTAGATACCATGTGAGGGTATTTGTCTTGATCAACAACCCTCGTATTTTCAAGCTTGATGTTGAGATACTGATCTACAGAGTGCAAAGTTCCCCTAATTGCTAGGTCGTTCTTCAACTCAACCGTCACCTCTCTGCCCACCAAATCCTTGAAGTACGAGAAAAACAACTGACAAACAAAACCCCAATCAAAGTCCAAACACATATAAACCAGAGATTTTAGAAACCGTGAAGGATCTGGGGTAAGTGAAGAAAAAACAAAAAAGAAGCAACGGCTTGAGCACTGAAGTACGATTAACAATAACGAAAACCTTAAACGATGGAAACCAGTACTTGAATGAAGGAGGAATTACCATTTTCACTAGGGATTTGAGGCGCCGGCCTTCAGTCTATCTGCGCTCGACGATCAACGACTGGTAAAGGTCGAAATGCCGCCCGAACTATCAAAAACAGGAGGGAAAACGATATTGGGGAACACGACGGGTGAGTCCTTGGGGTTTAAATTATATATGGGTTAAAATAACATTTGGGTCTCTTCACCTAGGGTTTTGTCCCATGTATAATTTTTATTAACATACTTATAATAAATTTGAAGTTAATTTTTATTCAAATTAATTAAATAATAATAATTTTAATACCTATCCAAAATAATAATAATAATAATTTTAATACTTATCCAAAATAATAATAATAATAATTTTAATATAAAAAAAATATACAATATGAATATATTTTTAAAATTTATAGATGAAAAGCTAATAGATACTATTTTTTTTAGAAAAATTAACAATAAATTAAGAGTAGGAGCCAATTTTAAGCTTTATTAAAAGTACAATTACTAAAATTGAACATTTGAAGATACAAAGACCAAAATAAAACAAAATTCAAAGCATAGAGACTAAAATGATATTTTAACCTAATAAATTTTTGGTTTAAATCATATTTTGGTCTTTAACTTTCATTTTTGTTCTATTTTAGTCCTCGCTGTTAATTTTGTGTTAAAAAGTTAATAGATTTGTGATGTGGCATATAATTTAAAATAAATAAATATCTATGTGGCTGATGTGTTGCCAAAGGTATAGACTTTTATTTGGTCGCCTTTTCTCTTCATTGGTCTTCTTCCGATCCCAGCGTGAATCTTGGAATTGATTGTTGGGCTATCGAATCTAAGCAACCCATTTGCCCCACTTTCTTATCTTCATTTTGTACCCTTTTTTAATTCTAGTGATTGTTATGTTCTTCTCCATCTATCTTTATTCCGCCTACTAATTTCTCTTCCTCTTTCTCTCTCCAAAAAATGTAGAAAACTCGAAGCAATTATTCCTCTCCGTAGAAAGTTGCAAAAATATAAACTTTCCCTCTCTCTAGAAAGTTGTAGAAACATAAACTTCCCTCTTCTTCTCTTTACTTTATCTCTCTAAAAGTTCAAAACTTTTCCTTCTCTCTCTAGAAAGTTGAAAAATAGAAACTTCCACTCTCCCTCTCCCTCTCCCTCTATAGAGTTGTAGAAACGAGAGCTTCCATCTCTTTTTCTCTCTCTGAAAAGTTGAAGAAAATGCCACAAACTCCGCTCCCCTCTCTATTTTTCTCTCTCTTAAAAGTTTCAGAAATATAAACTCTCTCTCTAAGAAGTTTCACAAATAAAAACTCTCTCTAAAAAATTGCAGAAATACAAACGTCCTCTCTCTAAAAAGCTATAAAAATTCAAGTTCTCTCTACTTTCTCTCCCTAGAAAATTTACCAAAACAACACAAATTCCCCTCTCTCTCTAGTTTCTTTGTCAAGAAAGACAGTGGAGGTAAAAATTAGGAGAGAATTTTACACGAAATATTGAGGGGAGATGTAAAACACTTTTGTTGGGGGGACGGGTTTTAACAAGGGAATTAAAGAAATAGAGATTTAAATAAAATAAACATTCTCTTATTGTTACAAAGTCTCATCCACTTATATGACACATTTTACGAGTTATGTGCCTAGTCATCTTAACATGTATGCCACATCATCTATTTGTTAACTTTTTTTTTATAGAAAATTAATAAAGGGACTAAAATGTTCACTTATTAAAAATAGGGATTAAAATAGGCGTGTTGAAAGTTCATGGACTAAGTTCATGGATCAAAATAGGATTTAAACCTAAATTTTTCAAAGGTATCTTTAGTAGGAATGTCACGTTGAAATATTTTGGGAAAATTAAGGGGTGTTTGTTTGGGATCTGAAAATATAATGCTAAACTAGGAAAATTGCTAAAACTAACCTAAAAATAATTTTTTTTTATCTGAAATGACTTGACCTTTGGAAACCTTTTTTTTTTTTTTTGAAAAATTGCTTAAACTAACCTAAAATAAAAGACTTCATCAAAATGATCTGACTTTTTGAAACCTACTTTTTTACTGTGTAAAATTTTGTATGTACCCCCGAGTTAAAAGAAACATCAAATACCCAAAATTTATCTCTCCTCTCCCATCTCTGTCTTCTTCTTCGCTCTCCTCTGTGTTCTTTTTCTTCTCCCTCTCCTCTCTCATCCCACCATGACTTGAGCATCGATGACCCATCTTCAACACCCTTTTGTCGTTCATCTAAAATTAGTTACGACCATTTTTGGGTGGAATGGTCGAACAAGCTATATTCTAGCACGTAGATTTTGAAAAGTCATGTGAAATTTAAAAAAAAAACCCAATTTAGTCAATTGGACTCAAAGTTATGACCATTCAAAGTTTAAATTAGATTATTTCGACTTTCAGAGGCATTAAAAGTCAAGATTCTTTAAAATTTTACTTAGTTTTTTAAGCATGGTTGGAAAGAACACGAAAAAAATGTATAAAACTGAGTGGTCATTTAGCCAAAACGGATTTATATTGAGAGAGATATGACAAAAATACGATTACACATTGCAAACGCACTGCGTAGTGTGCGATCGCGCACTATGTGATCGTACAATACGATTGCGCAATCATGCACTACGTGACCGCACGCGCGGCGCGATTGCAATTTGCAATCATATTTTGGTTATATCTCCCTCAATATAAATATGTTTTGCCTAAAATGTCTACCTATTTGAGGTAGATCAAATTTGTTCGTACTCCAACATTTTGTTGCTTTAATAATTAGGTACACATCTTCATCCCTTTAATATTGTAGAAAGTACTGTATATTGAGAAAGTACTGTATATTGAAAAATAGGCACTTATTATTATTATTTATTTATTTTTATTTAGGTGGACCTTGCTAGAATGGTTTGTCATGACTTTGTAAACCAAATTGTTTTATATGTATTTTTGTATTATTTAGCATCATTATTGTTAGTATATTTGTTATGGTATGCCACACATATATTTTTTAAATTATAAATTACTTATATAGCAATAGTTGTATGCCAAGTAAAAAAAAATAGTTGTTACAAAATTGCATTAATAAATATTGCATCAATTAAACAAAATATGTTATTACAATAAATATTTATTATCGGGTAAATTTGGACAACCGTATCAAATCCAAGAGAATAGAAGACAATTGAGTCAAATAGGGTTTAAATGGAGGCCTGAAGTGAAATTGGGCCGAAAAAGTGAGAAAAAATGGCCAAAAGGCCGAGAGGCCCAACTCGATCCGAATCGGGCCGACCCGGTTCTTACTTACATAGATGTGTTCCACGCACATCCACAACCTAATAAACCCTAAAGGGCCACACTTTCTATCCAAAACACAAACTAATTCGCAAAAGGAAGCCTATGTCGTCCTCGTATAAAATACTGCATTATAACTCCATTAGAGGTAATTCGTTTTCAGTATTTATTCTCTAATAGCTTGCTACACTTTTCTTCCTCTTTAACTTAAGCATCGGAGTGGTTGTAGCAAGCACCACACCGGTGTGCAGGTTTTCTTTGTTTTGCATGCCACCTCTTTCTCCTCACAAATACAAATTCACTTAGCTTCACGTGCAAATCATGTGCGTTTCCTTTATCCAGATCTATGCACCAACAAAAATAAAATAAATACAATTTAAAAAACTTCAAAAAAATAGTAGAAAATTATATTATATTTAAACTATGTTATATTATATAAAAAAAAACTTATATCATACTAAACAACAATTTTATTATATTAAAAGTAGTGAAATTAAAAACACTAAATCATAATAGAAACATGATTTTTTTAAAAGCCAATTAATTATAAAAGAATCATAATATAAATATAAAATAATAATATTTAACAACTAATAATTAATTTTAAAATAATTTAAAAAAACTAATCTTATCAATAACATATAAAGCTAAGTTAATTTTAATTAATTGTAAAATAATTGTAATCCATAAGGTTTAACTCAAATAATTAAATCTTACATTTTTTCAAAATTATTTTAAATAGCAAATTTGTTGGTTGCACTATATTCAAAAGTGATTCTATTAATTATAAATTTGTTTTCATTTTTTATTGCATATTTTGATGACGTTCAATTAATCACTTTAAAACATTTTTGGATAATCTATATGTGTTTATTAATTTTTTTTTTAAAACTAATCCAACATACTTAGTGGGATTATTATTCCATTCAACAAACCCTTGACAACAAACATTGTAAAGGGTTGTACCTTGGACTTGAAGATATGTCTTAGGTCTCAGTTTGATCATTTTTAGTAAATGAATTTGTACCTTTGTCAAACACCTCCACACTTTCAACATTTTATATGAGGGTAATTTTCTATTCCACACTTTATAAGGCGACTTATCAGTCTTTTTATGTGAAATTCTGTTTAGAATAAAATTTGTTGTAAGCAACACCTCCCACACAAATTATGGGGTAAACCAAAACTATTTAACATGCAATAATCATGTCCTTTAAAGTTCGATTTTTTCTTTCAGTTACACCATTTTGTTGTGGTGTATAAAGTGTTGTAGTTTGATGGATTATACCATTAACTTTACATAATTCATAAAGTGATGATGATTCATATTCAAAACAAATACATATAGCTTGACCTAAGACATATATCAGGTATTAACAAACCCACTATATCTGATTATAGTCATATATTCAAGTCTTTTTACAACAAACCCTTCAGGTTGCTTATTAGGTGTCAACTCCAGACAATCTAAAATTATCATTCCAACAATTTTAGATTGTTGGAAATAAAACGGTGTGTATAAGAACTGAGTTACACTAGCAAATTTGATTTCAACTTAATTGACAACAAACAATTAGAGTGTAAACAATAGTACAGACACTGTATGTAACAACAGTTTCAAAATTCAAGAACAAAAGATAATAAGTAGTCGAGGCACGTTTATAAAGCGTTGTCCTGAAGACAATTATTCGCTTTGTATGGGTTGCAAGCAGACTACAACGGTCGTCTCAGCAGGATACAACGACTAACTCTAATAGAACAACAACCTCGAACTACCTGGATCTAGCATAACTCTTGAATACTTGCTTTCAACTTGACTCAAGATTAAAGAGAAGAAAGAGAGGAGAGAATAACTCTTCAATTGAAATGAGATACTCCAAATGAATAAACAAGTTGTTATTTATAGGCTAGCAACTTAGTAACTCTCCAAAAGTAAAATTAATATAAACAATACGAAACATACATCAAAATTAACTCAATTGTGTAGTTACTTGTAAAAATTCAAACATAACTCAACAAATTTAACTTTTAAGTTAAATTTGTAAAAAGAAACATTAACACATTTTGATGTTTCAAACAATTTTGAAACTTTTGAATTTCAAGTCAAGTAACAACAACATAAATGAAACATCAATTCATTTTGATGTTTCAAACCAACACTTTCTTTCACAAAATTTTAGTATAAAATCCAACATTTTTTGAAGCACTTTTTATTTATTAAGATTCCTTTAAAAAGCATTTTTGATCATATAAAATCAAGCTATACTAAACACATTTTAAATTATTAATTTTTTAAAAAAATATCTATAGAAAAATTAATTTTGTTCAAAAAAATATTTTTTTCGCAAGTTATTACAAACACACCATTAATCTACACAAATTCTGGAGGTTGCAGACATAACATGGGACGTGGATTTGTCATATTGAAATCAAAACATATTTGACGCAACAATGACAACCAATAATTTAAGACAAACATGAGATCATTTCGTTTGGATGTTGAGTGAGTTATAATAGTATGTAGAGTTATATAATATGTATTTAGGATGAAAAATTGTTTGGTCTGGGTTATAATAGTCTATGTTTGGGATGCTGAGTTATCTATCTCTACAGATTATTATGACCAAAACTATTATAATCCACCAATCACTCCAAACAGACACTTAGAGTCAAAGTTAGAGAAATTATTGGAGAAGTTGATCACCATGGCTAATAGTTTTACATATGTAAAAGTTATTAGAGGGCAAACAAATTTCTAAATCTCCATCTAGTAACAATCAAGAGTGGCTGTTTTGTTAAATTATACAAAATAACTATGAATTGTGGAGTAAATTTCAATTAGGGGCTGTTTGGGGCAAGGAGTTGCAGGGAGGAGTTAATATGTCTGGGGAGTTAGGAAGTCTGGGGAGTTAGAAAGTCTGGGGAGTTAGGAAGTCTGTGTTTGGGGTGCAGAGTTGTTTAGTCTGGAGTTAGGAAGTCTGTGTTTGGGGCAAGGAGTTGTAGGGAGTAGGAGTTCTGAAGTCTGTGTTTGGGGTGCAGATTTGTTAAACCTGAAGTTCTGAAGTCTAAGTTGATTTTATATAGTTTTTTTCTACAATTTCTCAAAATTTCATTCTTAAGAATTTGTCCTCATAAATTCTAAGATTGAGATTTTTTGTTTTTATTAATTTATGTATATTTTACAAATTTCTTTAAAGTAAAAAAAAATAATTTTGAACAAAATACCCCACATTCTTTTTTTCAATATATCTCACATTAATTATTTATTTATCTTGGATAGTTTTCAAATAAAAGAGTCTTACAATACTTTTTAAAATATTACATGTGATTTGGAAATATTTCAATCAATTAATTTAAAGAGATTCAAATAAACTTCAAGATTTTTACGTTTTTATTCTTTCAATTATAGAAATAATATAGATTTGTTTCCGTCAATCCTAAAATTGGGATTTTAAATTATATTATTTTATGAATATTTTATAATTTTATTAAAGACTTGTTTTCGTCAATTTTAAAATTTTAATTTAAGATTTGTTTTTCAAGCTTAATAAAATAATTTTTTTACATAATTTAAGACTTTATTTTTCTACATAATCAATGTAATAAATTATCTAAAGTTTGATTAATTTGAAAATAATATATTCTTTGAAGTTTTAAAATAACTAAGTTAAAAATAAAATATCAAATATTTATGCTATTTTAAAATAATTAAGTTCAAAATGAATATATATGTTTTTTAAAATCATTCAAAATGAATATTATACATACTTTTGTTCAAAATACTATATATTTATGTTATTTATTGTAATAATTTTATTTTATTAAGTTTGGAATGAGAAATTGTTTATCTTTTTACTTTGAATATGATTAGTTTGAAAATCAAAATTTTTTAATACGTTAATCTTTTTTAATACTAATTTTCTAAAATGTAATACGGGTTAGTTTAAAATATGTTTTTCTTATCTTCAAATCATAAAATTATATATATTTTTGAGCTATTAATAAAAAAAAAACTTAAAAAAGATGAGATTGTTATTTGTTATAAGTAATTTTAGTTGAAACTTAAAAAAAAATTGTAGATGACAAATGGAAGAAGTGAAATAGGAAGATTTTTATCAATTAAAAAAATTGTTATGTAGTACTATAATTTATATTAAATTTTCAATTTAAATAATAGTATCATGTCTAAAACATTCTTATATAATTTATATTTAAAAAAATTAAAATTATAGAATAAAAGAAAAATATTTTTGTTAAAAAATTGATTAAAATTATAGAATAAAAAAATAATTATCTATATTTAATTAGTAATTAGTAACAATGATGAGAAAATTTATATAAAAAATAAAGAAAATTTTTCAAATTAAGAAATTAAAAAAAATAATGTAAAAAAAAAATAGAGAGAGAAAGGAGAGGGGAGAAGAGAGAGAGGTATGAGTGAGGTGAGGTGAAGAAAAATGAGATAAGAAAGTTGTGAGACCCATAATGAGGAGTTGGGGAAGGAGTTAATAAGTTTGTGGGGCCCACAATTGGGAATTGGAGAAGGAGTTAATAAATCTGTGGGGTCCACAATAGAAGTAAAATTATCCTTGGGCCAAACAAGGAGTTGGGGGGAGTTATTAACTCCTACAAACTTTACTCCCCCAACTCCTCAATCCAAACACCCCCTTATGCATAGCATATAGATTTTGAAAATTTTCATTTTTACACTTAAACTTCAAAATTTGTTTCAAAAAATACTTTTAGAGCAAAAATTAGAAGGCATACGTAACGTCATTTACAATATCATTATAAATTGACACGACCTTCAATGTGTAAAGTTTGATTATGTAAATGATTTTAATGATATATTTTAAGATGAATAAATGGTAATAATGATTTTAATGACCAATATAAACATAGTTCAACTGATATAAAATATGTATTTTCGATTAAGAAGTTAAAGGTTCCAATTCGCCACATATAGTAAAAAAAAATAAAAAAAATAAAATTGATGGACATAATTGAAACATACATACCCCCAAATTCAGTTTATGGGCAAAAAATACGAGGGGCACTGGAGTTCCACGGACCGCAGCGCAGGAGGCTTCGTCAATGAGATATTTCTTGTCGTTTATCAAATGTCCAGCGTGGTTCGGGTCCTAAACGCCGTTCGTGTCGATGATATTAAAAATCAGAAAGTTCTGGACGATCACATAAAACCCACTCCATCGCTCCCTATCTCTTCTTCTTTTTTGGATTATTCTATTAGTTTTGAGTGATGCCTAATGGCCCCGTGTTGTGAGATTCAGAGGTCTGCGGATGCGATGGGTGAGTGTGAGTCTATGGTGGTTTGACAAACGCACAAATCAGAGAGAGATGTGGTTTTCGGGAATTGTTTTCTGAACTGGGTTTCTCTCGGACATGTTTGAGCTCTGTCTTATGGCTTCCCATGGATACCCTTCGGCTCTTGTTTTCCACCACCAACAGAACCCCTCCAGGGCAATCAAGGTACCGTACAAACTGTTGATTTGCGGAATTTGAAACTTATGAGCTATGTTTTTGGTATTTAAGCCGAGTGTCAAACTAACAATGGATTAATCGAATATAATCCTCCCCAATCTTGGTTGTTTCTCTATTGATTACGCAAAACATTGTACGTGTTCTGATCATTATTGGCTTGGAGTTTCTTTATATGCTTGCTCCCTTACATTGGCTAGCCGTTCCTCTTTGTCGTTCCACTTTGTAGCTATCAGGGTCACACCATTTAACCCTGCTATTAAGGCATAACGATCTTCGCGAATTTTCGAGAATGACCCTTGACTTGTCGTAAGTTTATACTCCTTTACTTCTGTGATTAACCAGGATTGTCAGCGTTTCTTGTCAATATGTGGAGCTGGGCGAGAAATTATGATCGGGTCAAGATTGCGAAATATTCAGCCTCAACAGAGCGATAAGCCATGGAAATCTATTATTGAGTTGCCAGAGTCAAATCAATTAGTCGAGTTTGACCTAAAAGTTAGAAGTCTGAAAACGGTTGATGCACAAGGTTAGTTGATTAGTGAGTTTCAGTATCATTTTTAGGAACTGATTGTTATTATTATTATTATTATTATTTATCATCTTTCTTATCATCTATAAGAGCAGGAAACAAATTATTGAACTTCATCACGATCCATTTTGCTTTACACTTCTCTCGTGAATTGTGATTTTTTAAGAAAATACCAGTAGAGCAAAGTACTCTAAAAACTAGGATAAACTGGTCATATATTTTAGTCTCAGTATCTAGAAACTACGAACATAGTGACACATCTTTTTTTGGGAGGAAAAACTAGGAGACAGATACTATAGGGATGCATATGTGTGTGAGTGTGTGTTTGTACACCGGTTTATAAGTCTAAAGACAGTTTTGGAGTTTTTTTTCTCTCTCTCATGAAGAGTTGAGACATATTGACGAGGTGGTATGTGGAGTATGCCTCATTTAAGATGGTCAAATATTGATGAAAACATAAAAATGAATAACCATATTCTATTAATGTATATGGTTATCGTCATACAAAAGCATGAAAACAAGGAGTCTCACATCCATCAACTTTCGATGAAATAAAAGTTTATAACGGGCAAACTCAACATCATCATCATCATCAGCTTAAGACTTTGTCTTCAGTGCTTCTTTTATGATATAATGGCAAAAGTAATTATGGGCTAAACTACCATAATCAAAGTTGTGTTAGTAATACATGCATAAGTGGACTTTCTTTATAATTTGAAGATTAGATTAGACAATAAGGTCTGTTTATGCCTTCTATAGCCGAGTCTTAATTGGAATGTGGCATCTCATCTGTGGAAATTGACGAACTGGTTTCTATGACTCAGTTCCTCCTTTGATTTGGTTGCAGATAATCACGGTGACTCTTTGATATTCAGTTCTAGATTTGATGAACAATTCGAAAGGTATGAGAAAGTCTTGGAGTTCCTTGTGTCCTGTCCAAGTGAAGAGAATAAACGTGCATTAGATTTACCAGACTTGAGGGGGTTGCAAGAATTAAAGATCCAGCACAAAGGGCCCTTTGCTTCTTCTCTTATCTTTCCTAGCTGTGAGTTTGATGCACAGGAGCCAGTCATGGACTTTGTTGGCGAATTGATTAGAAGCTCAAAGATTACCTTTCATCCTGATGGACAAATTTTGTTCACTGAGACTGGGACAGAGATCAAGGATTTACTTTCAATTGTTGCCGAGTTTTGTTTGTCAAAGAACTCATTAAGTTGGAGAAAGCAGTCAATTCTTGTTCCAAACTATGATAGGTACAAATTTCTCTACCTATATTATCATCAACGAAAAGTTTGTTTCTTGTTAATATATATATATATATATATATATATATACACACACACACACACACACACTTAGTGTGGTTTCTTTGTTTCTGAATGGCAGGTAAGTTGACAGAGGCAGTATTCCATGTATGTATATGCACTAACAATTTTTTGTTTTACTTTCATGTTGTTGGAGTGTGGGTAATTATCCTCTCTCACTCATGCACATTTCTGCACTGTACAATTTATTATTTTGTCTGGCAAAAGCGATGAGGGCTTCACTGTTCTAAGATTCTAAAATATATGGTTGGTATTTTGTTAAAGATTTAATATGTCACGTTAATGTTGTACTTTTGATACAATTAAAGTTTGCGCCTAAGTTGTTCTCTCTGTTTTATCTTCATTTTTCTACTATCCAGTGGTAAGGCATGTTGGAACAATGAAATTCATACGCTATTTTCTTTTTTTCCAACAAGTGGGAAATTTTCACCAGTAAATGATTTTTTCTGCACGAAAAGTCAAATTTTGTGTAATCTTTATGAAGAATTGTTGAAAAAATGATATGCATAGATGAAAAGAAGTTACTATTATAACTCTTTAGCCTAGAGTACAAGGTAACTTAACCGTAGTTATCTTATTTTCTTGTACAACCTAGCAACTAGCAAGATATTGAAGAAGGTTTAGTGCTTTGAAGTTTTCATTTTCCATTTGTCTTGATAATTAAAGGAAAACATTATTGCATACTCACAGCATTGTTATTTTATTTCATTATTATTACTTTTACTAGAAATAGGTTTTTACTTAATCATGATAAAATATTTATTTTGGATTAAAAGATGTAACCCTTGGAATCCTCTATCTTAACAAATTTTAGACTTTAGATGAGATAGATGGATTTAAGCTGAGACTGGAAGCATTCTGTGGCCAGGTTGAATGGTGGAGTGGGAAACCATGTTTATGATTCTTCCGTGAAGCTTCATGCAACAACAATTGCTCCTATAAAGAGGTATGTGCAGCATGCCTACTCATACAAGTCTCATTCTTTTCTCTCGTCTGTTGTTGAGCAGCAACCACTTGACCTTGTTGCATATTCTTTCATGATTTGCTTTCAACCGGAGAGGTTTAGACAAAAGTGAGATTACAAAAGTGACGAATAGACGTGTTAGTTTTTTTTAGAGTGATAGTCTTTTCTCTTTGGCCAAACAGATTTGTGGGAAAAAAAAAAACCAACCAATGTTGACCGCATGTTTTTTTAGAGAGAGATTTTTTTCTTTGCCTACAATAAAGAAAAAAAGAAAAAAATCATTGCCACCCCATGTTTAATGTAAATATCCTAGAACAAAAACCAACCAATGTTGACCACATGGGATAGCGCTATTATAAGTTCATCTTTTCAGTCTTTCATTTTTTGCTCATGACATTTTCTTTTAGACTTACACGACTCCTGTTGTGTACTTGACAGCCCTGATACAATCAAGGCCAAGCCATCACCAAAAAGGAGAAACAGTAAGAAAGAAGGCCGTGAGAGAGATCTCTACAAGAGAAATTATTTCCACGCATGTGAGAGTCTCCTATCATATATGTTTAACAAGCAGCGGCATGGGAAAAGGGCAATACAGTCATTAAAGAATTCTGGGCGAGAGCTTCCTGAGCTTCTTACTCAGTTCTCCGCTGGTATTGCTGGGACTGGTCTTGTTGTTCTTTTCTCTGTCATGTGTAAGGTTGCTTGCGGGAGAGTGCCATTCTGTTCTTCTAAACTCTTGAACACTGGATTTGGTATCGGTCTGGTTTGGCTATCTTGTGCTGTGAATAAACTGAGGGATACAATAATCTGCATCAGCAAGAAAGCAGGCAAGGTTGGCTTGAAGGAAGATGAGATGACGAGGAGAGTGGATAAGAGCGTAAATGAGATCTTCTTCAGAGCGGCAACTTTAATGACAGTAGCAATCTTGAGAATTGGTTAGCCTCAAGTGGACGTAATCTTGCAGTATCATCGTAGTTGATCCTGATCTAATTGTAGATATGCTTAACCATGAGTGTGAAGGAAAGATCACTTGAATTCAGAATATGGTAATTTCAAACTGATATCTGGGCACTCAGTTCAGTTGCTTGGGTCAACACCCCACTCGGGAGTCGAGACTGGTTCTCTTGTCGCATCAGAAGGTTTCGGTTGGGGGGTTACATTATCAAATATTTGAAACACATTGCAGTAGTAGCAGTTATGCAGTTTTGTTCTTAAAAACGTGTTTGTATGGCGTTTGTTTTCTGAAACCCTTTCCTTTTATGAAATAACTTTCCTTTTGGCGAACTGTTTAATGCAAGGCCCCTTTGGTCCATGTTTCTTTATTCTCCCCTTATTTTGAAGAAATTGATCTGTTTGTCAAAGTTTCATTTTGAGCGTTTCTCATTTTTTCTGTAAAAAAAAGTTTTCGAAGTAATTGTTCACACGAGATTTCGATAGGGAAATTTAGCACGTGTAAATAACTTGTGTTTGTATCAATTTCAGTATTGTGACGTGTAAATAACTTGTGTTTGTATTAATTTTAGTATTGTGACGTGTAAATAATTTGTGTTTGTCTTAATTTCAGTATTGTGAGTACAATCTCTAGTATTTGATCCTCTGGTTCTCTCTCATGCTTGTAGGCTTTGTTTGAGGGCTGAAAAGCTCGTGACGTGTTCTTCGTTCTGATGGTGTTTGATCTTCAGGAGCTAGCTTTATTTTTGAATTCTCTCTGAGTTTCTACAGTTCTGAATTCTTGAAATGAAGGAGGAAGCTCTCTATTTATAGAGTTCCTCAAGGGCTTCAGGTGAGATTGGGCTTGTTGGACTGGGCCCAGTTGATTTTGGGCCAACCATTTGGATTGGGCTTGATTGACTTTGGGCCAGCCCTTTTGGACTGGGCCTAATTGACTTTGAGCTAGTTCTTTTAGACTGGGCCTGGTTGGCTTTGGGCCTAGCCCTTGGACTGAGTCTGTTTGAATTTGGGTAAGCCATTTTGGACTAAGCCTGGACTTTGCAAATTGAGGCCTTCAACATGAGCTTTTGTTTTCCAAATTTAAATGATCCAATTGCGTATTTGAATTTGCATAATTTAATTTAAGAATCTTTACAAATTTAATTAATCTCTAATTAAATATAATTTCGTCATCAATGTTAAGTAATGACGTGGTGATTTTGGGTTGGTCGAAATTTCTATTCCAACAGTAATATAACAAAATTATCAACACACAATGATTTAAGTTAAAAAAAAAGTGATTTAAGTAAAAAAAAAAACAATTAATTAACTTCAAAAGTTATAGACGTCTCAATGAACTGGTTAAAGAAAAATTTGACATTTTTTTTTGAGGAAAAATAAAATTTGACAAATGACTAAAAAGAATCTGAACTTCGAATGAATGATGAAATAAACCGATTAGGAAGTCAAGTGACCAAAACAATTAAAATGAATTGATATGGTTGAGAAAAATTAAAATGAATTAATGAAATATTTTCAATTTAAAAACCTCACATAACATCGAAATAATAAATATTAAGGGGCTGTTTGAGGCGTGAGTTATAATAGTCTATGTTATAATAACATGTGAAGTACTTTGCACCCCAAACACATGCTATTATAACTCTAGACTAAATAATTTTGCATCTTAAACAATATTATATAATTCCACAAATTATTATAAATCATAAACTATTATAAATCATGTTATTATAACTTACTCATTACTCCATACAGCCTCTAAAGATCTCTTAACGGACACAAGTCAACAGATTTGTTCTCATCATTCCATGAACTTCAAAATTTTCGAGGACCACTCTATTTTTATTATATGCCAACAGTAGATTGTTGGTAGGGTGTTGTAAAAATCATAGCCCTCCCTCCCTACGTTAACTTTTGTTTTGCGTTTTTAAATTTTCCTTGCAGCAAAAGGGACAAACAATTCATCGCATGCGAATATCTTTGGGGTGCTCTTATTTTCTAAGGAATAGGCGCAATTGGCTACTAACTCAACTGCATACTTCATGGTCAGCCACCACAAAAAGCCGATTCCTTCTTCCTCCCTTTTCAGTAATTATGGAATGGAAAGGGTCGCGCGGTTTCTTAGCGTACAGGATGGCAGATTCTTCTCTCAACCTTTTCTAATTTCTTCCGAATCAATACTGATTTGGATGCTTTCAAAGTTTTGAAAACAGCTATTAAGTTGTATTAATTGGACTATCTCGGAAGAAAATTGGGCAGAAACCATAACTTGGAATATGGTTCTCCTCTCTTAATGTCATATCAATTGGAAAACACTCACAAAAAGCAGCCCCCTTCTAGATTTCTTGAACTCTATAATTAATCAAGTTTCGAACTAGGATCCACGAAGCATCATTAGCTTGTGGTATCTTCTAATAATCAATCTCATCCTCTTCTAGTACTGCTCCCCGGTTCCATTCTCACTCGTGATCATTCATCACCACACAATATAAATAGAATACCAACACCAATACCCACTACACTGTCAGTCAATCCCAATCAATAGTCTTGCACGCAATGGGAAGGAACTCCAAATCCTCCAAGCGCAATCCCGTGTGCGAGAAGCTTCTCAAGGCTCTTGGCGTGTATCCTAAAATCGTCAAATTCGGTCCTCCCCCAAACCGCCAGGAAGAACCGAAACCGGTTGGCCTGGCTCACTCCTATTCTCTGCAAATTCATGATCATGAAGTGGAGAAAAAACAAAAGCCCAACAAGTTAGTTCAAGTTGGGGATCATATTCACGGAGGCGAGACGAAAAAGGAAGCCAAAAAATCAGGAGAAGATGTAAACGACGTGTTTAGCGATTACATCAGTCGGGCTAAACGTAGGTTGGGAAGCATGTCAAGCAAGCGACATGATTCGAGTAGCAGGGGAAAAGAGAATGTCAAAGAAGATCATCGCTTTTCAGACTATATCATTCGAGCTAGGAATAAACTCAAGGCTACCTCCTCAAGTGTAAAGCGAGAATAAGAATAGAAGACAACAACAAAACAACACACATCCTCTCTGTCTGTTTCGCAAATAACGGTTGCTTGGCGGCTCTCTCAGTCCCAATCGTCTTGTCTTAAACTTGCTTGGTTATTATTATTATTTTCCATTCTCCGTTTTTTTTGCTCATTAATTGTGCTTATTGACATACATACAAGAGCCGTATACCTAGTATAGTGCCCTACATGTATGTAATTCTGGTTCATTCAGGGGATTAAATTATTTTTGTCATCATCATATGAATTAATAAAGGACTTCAAATTATGGTCCATATTTTTATTTAAGAATTTTGGTTGTTTTCCATTTTTACCCTTCCTAAATATGGTTAAGTAAGTGGTATTTTAGTCTTTTTGTTTAGAATGGTGAATTGGACATCAAATTAGGGTTTTCTGTTTTAGCCACCAGTATTAGGGTTAGTGAGCCATAAAATTGGCTATTTAAAGCCTTAGTTATTTGAATGTAAAGAGGTTGAGTTTGAACAAAACTGTGTGTTTCTACACTAGAGAGTCATGAGTCTTGTCACTTTGCATTTGCAATTCTTGTTCTAGGGTTGCATGCTTGAACATTCAAGTTGGGATTGATCAACCTCTCTTGTGGAGTGTTCAACTTGAGTAAAGAATTAGTTCTTCTTATCTCTTGGTCTTCGACCATCAAGATAATCCTGTATCTATTCATTCCATTGGGATTGAAATTAGTTGATTTGGGAGTTTTTAGAATTTTATAATTAGGGATTTATATAACCAAAAGGTTCCTAATTTTTAAAATTCTAGGGTTTTCACATCACATCATACTGGGTGAGAGATCGAACAATCAGATGATAATTAATACTTTATCCATTGAACTATATATCGTGTCATTTGAAGACAAATTTATTGCAGATATGAGAGTAAAAATAGGTAAATGAATACAGAAGATTGGGATAATAAAATGCAAAAATAAATTAAGGCCCCAAAGGGTAAAGTTGGATGCCAAAATGAGTTTAACTCAATGATAATTGACATGTACTTTCGAACAAAAAGTCAGAAGTTCAAACCCCTCCACCCCCAATGTTGTACTAAAAAACAAAACAAGAGAGCAAAGTTGGATTTCAGTCTTCAATCTTCCTTCCATTCAGATCCAGTTATTCTATTTTCTTTTCGATTCATGATCTACGATCTACTTGTTCCTGCACCGCTCTTCCTCTCCTGTTTGGTGAGTTGATTACGTAAAGTTTGCCTTCTACATCCAACATCTGTTTATGATTACCTCGCTGAGCTCCTGATCCATTTACTTTTCTTTTGCGTTATCTGATTGTTAACATTGGCCTTGCTCAATTTTTTCTTCACTGAATTTTTAAAAAATGCTTCTGAGCAGTTGGTTTCCCAACTTTATCATTATCCATTAAATTTTTTTATATCGATTGATTTTTAAAATAAAATTGATTCAAATATATCATTGATGTTAAAACGATAGTGACAAAAACTGACTTGGTTACTAAGTTATTAATAGAAAGATATTTAAAGAATGAGGAAACAAACGTGGCAAATATTGATAACCAGTTCAATTTTTTAATCCACCTACCCCAATTAGCACATTTACTGACTGCTGTTCTTTTTTCTTCTTTTAAGTTACTGCCACTACTCTATTTATAAATTAGCAACCGCGTTAGCCTTTTTTTTTTTTTTTTTGAGAACATACAAAACAAACAGAAGTTACATAGCTGAACCCATGTCTTCACTCTTCACGGGCTAAATTCCTTATCCACCTAGGGAAATCTTGTGTCCAGTAGAGAGACCGTCCATCAGTAGGTGCCTTTTTCGCCGCAGTATCTACCAGAATGTTACTAAGCCTTCCTTTATATATAAAAGAGACTGAAGTGAAGTGATCTAAAAGTTGCCGAATACTATGCACAACATTCTTCGCATCCGTATAATCGATGTCTAGTCCAACTTGTAGGAGCCGAACCACAGTCAGAGAGTCCGATTCAACAATCATTTGGCGGGGTTGTAAACCCTGAATCCTCCGCAATCCTTCTTCAATAGCTAGCAGCTCGAGCACCCTCATGCTCCACTGTCCGGCTACATAATAAAAAAAATAAAGTTTGGGGAAGTTATCTGTGAGCAGGAGTGGACCCAGATAGTAAAGTTTGGGGACAGAAAAATAATGTTATATAAATATAATAAAATTTATTGATGATAAAAATAGGTAGATGTGTCGAAGACTTCCTAATTAAGTTTGAATAATCTTAGTACCATCGAATTTTAATTCATCCATCTTATCAAAAAGGAAAAAAATGATTAAATTACGAGAGTTTAGTCTATAAACTTTTAAGTTTGTGTCTATGAGATCCTTAAACTTTAAAAAGTGTTTTATGGGTACATAAACTTTGAATATTGTATCTAACAAGTTCCTAAACTTTAAACGTGTTCAATAAATTCTTAAACTTTCAATTTTGTGTCCAATAGATCTCTGACATATTCAAAAATTTTAAAAACTAATTGATTTACTAGACATAAAATAGATTTTTGTGTTTGATGGATCCTGAATTTTAAAAACTGTCGAATAGGTAAAAGTCGATTTCCTCAAACCTCCTTGGCCTCAGCCTCACCTCCATTCACATTCCCTTTCCCCTTGGAAGAGATGGACATGAACTCATGATCAACTCACCCGCCCCCTTCCTTCTTTAATCTCTTCAACTTTTGTTTTTTCTATTTACCTACTCATTTGTATTACTATAAAGGAATCAAACTCATTCCTTCTGCGCTGTCTGTAACCAAACCAATATAAACTCCATTTTGAAGCTGATAAATTCTCCAAGTTACGAGGAGATGGAACAACGTCCGAGCAAACCACTATCTTATTTCACAACTTTAACCAATTTCCCAATGTTAATTAAATAAATGGAAAAGGATGTGCTAACTTTAGTCCGAAAGCACTGAGCAAAGCAAGGTCTGGAACTAGAGAAATTTCAAAAGAGTGGTTTTGTTGCCTCTTCATTAAACTAAAATCACTATCCATTAATAGCCGCTTGGATTTGTTCCAAGGACCTCCCCTTCGTCTCGGGTACTACCATCACCACAAACCCTATAGCCATTGCGTTGATTGCTGCATAAATAAAGAAGGTACCTGTGGATTTCACCAAGTCAAGAAAAGTCAACACACCTAACTCTAACCATTTGTATTCTACTGCTTAAATATATTGAACATACTGCCCTCACTCTTTCAAATGCTCAAGTAACGAAAAGATTCAAACGAAATTCTATTTCGCATCAGAACACAGATCATTGTTTCATGGACCAAATCTGAAGTAATCTATTTTGAAAGGAAAAGTCAAAATGGTTGGTGCAGTTACCATAGGAGCTCCAGGCCATAAGGAAGTTAAAAGTATAGGAACAAGCCCAAGCACCAAACCAGTTGGTTAGTGTTGCCATGCTTCCAGCCAGTCCCTTAATGTTTATGGGGAATATCTGCACCAAAATTAATTACCAAATCTAAGCCTTTGGTTAAACTATCAACTGTTAGAAACTATCAACTTTTACCTCAGACATTACAACCCAAGGAACAGCACCCATTCCAATCGAAAAGGATCCTATGTACACCTGAATTGCAAACAAAATTATTAGAGACACAAAAACTTCAAAACCACAATGAGATTTGAAGAAAGCTGATGTATTTTACCAACACCCCAGCTACAGTTAACACTGGAACTGCCTGGATTGCTAGTTCATTCGCCTGGTTTTTCAGCAATACATATCATTTTATCAACAATCTGCAGAATTACAGAAGAATAGACTAGGGGGCATATGTTTTTGCATATACTATTCTTTTATTAATCCATGCATCATAGTTAATACATTTGACTATTAATCTGATACAAATGATCTAAACCATTGGTTTTTAAATTTTTATTTTTTTTTAGAGAAACAATGAAAGATATATATTCTCAATAAAAAAGGAGAACAACCTAAATGGCTGTAGGGATGAGGAGTCCCTAAGCCAGAAAGGAGGAATCAAATAAAAGGCCTCCAGTCTAAGTTGATCAACAAAACAAGTGTGTTACAAAAGGAATTGTAAAGGGCACTGGCAATTTGATGCCGTATACTGAATGCGGTCACAAAAAATTGATAAATGAATCATACTTATGTTTCCTTTCTTTCCAAATAAACCAAAAAAGAGCTCTGACTGTGTTAGACAGACCAAATAACTTTGTATCTTCCTTTGAACCACCAACCGGAGTATAATTCAATAAGGCCATCTACTATATCGCCTGGTGATATCTAAATGATTGAGGATAAAATTCCATCCTTCATAAGCAAACGGGCAAGGTAGAAATAGATGACTAATAGATTCTACGTCCCTTTTCCACATAAGACATATTCTGGGATAGAGCCAAGTTAGGATTCCTCATTTGAACTCTATCCATGGTGTTTAAACTGCCATGGGCCATGATCCACACAAAAAACCTTTACTTTCTTGTGGCTTTTGCCTTCCCAAATCTGCTTAAATAGAAAGCTGTCCAGAAGAGATGGGCCTGAATGGAGGGCTATGGTGGCTGATTTTGCTGAAAAAGCTCCAGAGGAGTCTGAACTCCAAACAATAGAATTTGTGGCGTGGTTAGGGTGAGTACCATGATTCTTGATGAGATTTAACCATTCGTCCAATTCTCTGTCTAAAAGATCCCTTCTAGTTCTTTTTTTTTTTAGTTCAACATTTGGGGTAGGAGGATTCGAACCTTAGACCTCTTGGGTCGAGGGTACATGCCAATTACTGTTGAGCTATGTGATAGGCCTCCAATTACTAAAGTGTACACTTGTAAGAGGGGGAGGAAGGGTGAGTGTGTGCGAGTTGGTTTGTTGTATGTGCGAGTGGGGCCCAAGGAGTTTTTGTTTGTTAGAGTGGGCTGGTGAGTTGGTTATATATTGTTGTTTCTTGAAGAAGGGTAGGGTATCTTTTTTGCAAATTTTGAGTTTTGTAATTCTCTGTGAGAATTTGGAGAGGTGAGGAGCTCTTGAATCTCCTCTTAGCTCTTGATATTTGACCATAAATAAAATTGTTTAGGCAAGAGCCTATCACTATACTCACTTTGGTAGATCCCTTCTAGTTCTAAACCATTGGATTTTCATTTCTTTTTTGCATAATTTTGTTGAGTTTCAACTATGAAAGAAATTGAAACCTACCTCGCATGAAAGGGAATATGTCGGGAGATAAAATGGTTATGGCGTTATCTGTAGAGGTGGCTTGAATTGCCGAAGATATAAAAAAGGCCGAGTAAACTTGGAACAAAAAATGTGGTGTCGTAAGAAATATTTAATATTAATTAGAGCCAAATGTGCAGCTCTTTCAGAAAATACCAAACGTGCTGTTACCTTCAGATAAAATGAAACTGCGTCTAGGATACAACCGAGGACCAACCCTGATGCAGAAACCTAAAAGCAAAAAACATGAAAAAGAAGGAAATGAGCAGCTGTTTGTATATTTATTTTTCTTCTCAAGTGAGTCCAAAACTAAAATTTACCAGTATCAAGGGCTTTCTTCCAGCCTTGTCTATTAAGACTGCACCGATGCCTGTTACTATGACCTATCAAAAGCACCATGTGCGTAATTGGAAAGGCAATTTCATGCGAAATGATCTGATGAAGATTAAAGTACCTGAAGAATTGCATAGGTTATAGTTCCAACGCTGACCGAAAATCCTGCAAACAATAAAAGAGTTGAGAGATTTGCAATGAAAATCCAGATATACAATGGCTACCTCTCGAAAAATTATTCATAAATATTGCATCAGCAGATAAGAATTCTATCTTCCAATACCTGCTGACTCAAAAATATTGGCGACATAAAAGCAGATTCCGTTGATTCCTCCAAATTGTTGACAGACCATCAATCCAACTCCAATCTGGTCAGAAGAAATTACATTGTTCAGTAACCGGAGGTCATGGATTGCAGTGACAGTGAATGTCCACAAATTTTAAGCCATACGGTTCTCTTCAACTTTTTGAGTGAAACAATAAAAAACGATGAGTGAGCATATGTAAATCTAAGTCTTCCATCAGTTCAGATAAAGAACTTACAATGACTGAGCGCAAGTACATCCTCTGAAACAAATCAGTCAGTTTGGGTTTTGGGAGTTGTTCAAGGGTTGTTATATAGTCCTGTTGAGAAAGTTAAGCATCAAATGTAATGCAGAAGAATTAACTTGCACTTCAAATATTGGAAAATATATCACACCAAGCCGGAGGGAGAAGAACCTGGATCTCAGCTGCCTCTTGGGACACATCAGCATCCTCACCACGAAGTTTTTTGAGAGCTGTTTCAAATTCCTTTTGTCGTTGCTCTTTCGCCTGATTCATGTTTAGCATCATATGAACGTCTGTGAGACCCCCAATTGTTAATGTGTATACCAGGAGGGGTAGAAGGGACAATTCACCCCTTAATTAGTTGTTTGTTTAAGTTGTATATATAGTTATTACTTTTGGGAAGGAAGGGGTATCTTTTGTGTTAGATTACAGTGCCACTCTCGGCTTGTAAGGGAGAGACCCACCCTCTCGAAAGGTGGTTGACTGTCTATTGTGTATTTTGTGAACTTAATTACTACTAAGTAAGGAGTATCCTTACAAAGTGGTATCAGAGCAAGTCATCCTGGTGAACACAAGGAAAATGTCACAACGGGTATTAGAAGAAAGGATGGAGGAATCGGAAAAAAATATGCAAGGGGTTCGAGATAAAATTCCGGCATTAGAGAAATCAGTGGAGGAAATGAATAGAAATATAGAAAGGTTATTTACGACCATGGAAGACCAGAGACAAGTGACAGAGGATCACCAAAAGGCACTAGCAACGTTAGTAGCTAGGATGTCGCAAGGGTCTTTCCGACATGAGAAGGATCTAAGTCACAAACGGAAAAGCCCGGAACAAGGGAGGGGTTCTTCGAGTGGGAAGGGGAGCGTGGAAAGAGGACGCGGAGAGGAACCGCCGGACGACGGCACGACATCCCGACACAAATTCAAAAAGGTGGAAATGCCGGTGTTTGATGGAGATCATCCTGACGCGTGGCTATTCCAAGCGGAGAGATATTTTGACATTCACCAACTATCTGAGGTGGAAAAAGTAACAGTATCAGCGGTGAGCTTCACCGGCGTGGCATTACACTGGTTCCGGTGGGCGGAGGGAAGGACCCCATTCGAAGGATGGCGTGACTTGCGAACAAGGATGATAGACCGTTTCCGACCGTCGCAGGAGGGATCACTATGCGCCAAGTTCCTCGCCGTGCGGCAAGAAGGAACGGTGGCGGAGTTCCGGGCAAAGTTCGAGGCTCTATCGGCACCTTTACCACACCTGTCAGAAGAAGTCTTGGAGGGGACGTTCTTGAATGGATTGACGGAAGAAGTTCGTACCGAAGTGATGTGCTTCGAGCCCCTCGGCCTAGAAGCTATCATGAAAGCGGCCCAAAGAGTAGAAGACAAAACTCAGTCTCAAATAAGGAAAAGTGGGCTGGGCCAAAATAGAGGAACTAGGTTAAATGGGCCCACTAATACGATAGTTGGAGGGGGTACAACCACGTCACCCAAATCGTATTTTAAAACAACCGAGGCAAACCCCGTTCGAACGATTACGCTGACAAGTCCTCAATCAACAACACGGCGAGAACTTCCCTACAAGCGCCTCACGGATACAGAGCTGCAATCTCGAAAAGAAAAAGGGTTGTGCTATAGATGTGACGAGAAATTCTTCGTGGGACACAAGTGTAAAGGAAAGGAGCTCAGATTACTTGTAGTAAGTGACGAGGTATCCGCAGAAGAAGCAAGAGATTGCGAAGGCATACCGGACCCGCTAACCACGGAAGAAATGGAGGAAGTAGTCGAGCTTTCACTCAATACTGTTGTGGGTTTTTCAACACCGGGTACGATCAAGCTTCGGGGGATCCTTGAACAGGAAGAGGTAATTATCCTCGTGGACTGTGGGGCAACCCATAATTTTATCTCACACCGGGTAGTGGAGAAGGTAAAAATACCTGTATCGGAAACTATGAATTTTGGAGTAATAATGGGCACCGGATCGGCAGTGAGAGGCAAAGGGATTTGTAAAGGGGTGGTGATAACCATTGCTGACCTAACGATCAGAGAAGATTTTCTTCCATTAGAACTGGGCAACATCGACATTATTCTGGGCATGCAATGGCTGCGAACGTTGGGAGTAACTGAGGTAGATTGGAAATCACTGACCTTGACAGTGGGAAAAGGGGCCGAGAAGATAGTGATACGTGGTGATCCTTCGTTAACACGAGCTGAGGCGACTTTGAAACGTCTACGACGATCATGGGACAAACAGGATCAAGGTTTTCTGGTGGAACTCCGAGCGATTGTGGCTCAAATGGAAGGATTAGAAATTGGAGAGGCCGTTCCCTCCTCGACCCTACCAAATCCTATACAAAGGGTGATTGGCGAGTATACGGACATATTTCAAAAAGGAAACAATCTGCCACCACCGCGAGAGCTGGACCACCGGATTAACCTACGCGAAGGTCAAGGACCGGTCAATGTGAGACCATACCGATACCCCTACGTACAGAAGGACGAGATCGAAAGGTTAGTAAATGAAATGTTAATAACTGGGGTAATTCGACCGAGCACGAGCCCATACTCCAGCCCAGTACTATTGGTCAAAAAGAAAGACGGCAGTTGGAGATTCTGTGTCGACTACCGTGCCCTCAACGAAGTAACCATTACGGACAAATTTCCCATTCCCGTCATTGAAGAACTTTTAGACGAGCTACACGGTTCGCAAGTATACACGAAATTGGACCTGCGATCGGGGTACCACCAGATCCGGATGGCACCTGAGGATGTTCACAAAACCGCTTTTCGAACTCATGAAGGCCATTATGAATTCATGGTCATGCCTTTCGGTCTTACAAACGCACCAGCCACCTTCCAGGCACTAATGAATCGGGTATTTCGCCCTTTCTTGCGTAGATTTGTCCTTGTTTTCTTTGATGATATACTCATTTACAGCCCGGACCTTGAGACTCACGAAAGACATTTAGGGGTGGTCTTCAATATACTGCGAGAGAATTCTCTATCCGCACACTTCAAAAAATGTCAATTTGCTAAAGACCGAATCGAGTATTTGGGCCATTGGATTTCTGCTGAAGGAGTGGAAGCCGATCCAGAGAAAATTCGAGCTATGATCGAGTGGCCAAGACCCCAGAATGTGCGAGAACTACGGGGATTCCTCGGGCTGACCGGGTACTATCGAAGATTTGTAGAAAACTACGGGGCAAAGGCATTACCCCTTCACCAATTGACAAGACGCGATGCGTTCGAATGGAGTGAGGGTGCCCAAGAAGCATTTGAGATCCTAAAACAGGCTATGGTCACTTTACCCGTATTGGCGCTACCCGACTTCTCTAAACATTTCGTGCTGGAAACGGATGCCTCAGGGACGGGTCTGGGGGCTGTTCTCTCTCAAGAACAACGACCTATCGCATATTTCAGCCACACATTATCACCGCGCGCTCAAACCAAATCAATCTACGAAAGAGAATTGATGGCTATCGTATTGGCCATTCAAAGATGGAGACCATATCTGTTGGGACAGAGATTTTTGGTTAGAACGGACCAGCAAGCACTAAAACATTTGTTAGAACAGCGCGAGGTTCAACCTGAATATCAGAAATGGATATACAAATTGCTGGGTTACGATTTTCAGATTCAATATAGACCCGGATTGGAGAATAAAGCAGCTGACGCTCTATCCCGCGTACCCCCGAGGGTACATCTAGCCACATTATCCGCCCCCAACATTTTGGATGTGGACACGGTACGAAGGGAGGTCGAAAACGACCCCAAATTAAGCATGATCAAGAGTGCATTACTAGAGGATACCACCAGTCATCCCAAATTCTCGCTACACCAAGGAAATCTACTCTACAAAAACAGGTTAGTAATCTCGGCGTCCTCCCCATTGATTTCCTCAATCCTCTACTCATATCATGATTCGGTATTGGGGGGCCATTCGGGTTTCTTGCGAACTTACAAGAGATTGACAGCGGAATTGTATTGGTATGGGATGAAGGCTGAAGTGAAAAAATATGTGGAAGAATGTTTGACTTGCCAAAAGAATAAGACACAAACTCTGTTGCCAGCCGGACTTTTGCAACCCCTCCCTCGGCCGGATCGGATTTGGGAAGACATTTCTATGGATTTTGTTGATGGACTGCCGATTTCTCATGGCCAAGACACCATTTTGGTAGTGGTCGATCGACTGAGCAAGTATTCTCATTTTATCCCACTCAAACACCCATACTCAGCCAAAACCGTTGCTGACTTGTTTGTAAAGGAAGTTGTACGCCTTCACGGTTTCCCACGGTCTATCGTATCGGACAGGGACAAAGTATTTATCAGTCATTTTTGGGCTGAATTATTTCGACTACAAGATACCCGATTACATCGGAGCACCGCCTACCACCCTCAAACGGACGGTCAGACGGAGATTGTCAATAAATGTCTGGAAACGTACCTACGATGTTTTTGTGGAGAGAAACCACGAAAATGGTTATCTTGGTTGCCGTGGGCTGAATTTTGGTACAATACAACGTATCATGCATCCATTAAGACAACCCCCTTCCAGGTGGTTTATGGCCGGCCTCCGCCACCAATCACCTACTATGGTGACCAGCAAACGTCCAATGCTACCCTTGACCAACAATTACAAGAGAGAGATCTGATGTTGACTAAGCTCAAGGGACAACTTAGTAGAGCGCAGGACCAGATGAAGAAATTCGCCGACCGCAACCGTCGAGAAGTAGAGTATACAGTGGGTCAATGGGTATTCTTGAAGTTACGACCTTATCGGCAGAAATCGTTAGCAAAAAGACGAAATGAAAAGCTATCCCCCAAGTTTTTCGGACCCTATCGGGTGATCGAACGCGTTGGCCAAGTAGCCTACCGACTTGAGCTACCTTCAGAAGCCACAATCCATTCCGTTTTTCACGTGTCTCAATTGAAACAGGCCATGGGCAGCAACACAACCATCGAACCGCAACCGCCAGTCTTCACGGACGATTTCGAGTGGGTAACTACCCCACAAGACGTTATGGCCTATCATACCAATGAACAAACCGGCAACATAGAACTCTTGGTTCAATGGGCGGATCTACCTGAGCATGAAGCGACATGGGAGTCACTTGATTTAATTCGTCATCAGTTTCCAGAATTTCCCCTTGAGGACAAGGTGGTTCTCAAGCCCCGGGGAGATGTGAGACCCCCAATTGTTAATGTGTATACCAGGAGGGGTAGAAGGGACAATTCACCCCTTAATTAGTTGTTTGTTTAAGTTGTATATATAGTTATTACTTTTGGGAAGGAAGGGGTATCTTTTGTGTTAGATTACAGTGCCACTCTCGGCTTGTAAGGGAGAGACCCACCCTCTCGAAAGGTGGTTGACTGTCTATTGTGTATTTTGTGAACTTAATTACTACTAAGTAAGGAGTATCCTTACAACGTCCCAAAACAATGGTTTGTCCCATATCAATTACTTTTCTTACCAGCCATCTTGGAGATTCGGGAATGAAGAAAAGACCAAATGTCAGAATGACACAAGGGACAAGTCCTGCAAACACTCAACAAAGGAACTTAATTATTCTTTTCCTTGATGTTTTTACTTAGAATGGCACAGTCAAAATTTTACCAATCAATGCTAGAGCTCTCCATGAGAGTACATTCCCAATTATGAAGGATACAGACACTGCTGTGCAAATCATGAACTGTAGAATAAGAACATAAAGGAAACTGAGAATTACTCCAATGTTACTTGTAAGGTAACCAGCAGCCTAATACAAAAGTCTTAGTTGTCTCAAAATTTTGAAATGCCTATTTAGATAGTGTTTCTCTAATAGATTAAGTTGTTTCTTTCTTTTTTCTTTTTACCTGATTGAGGGTAGTTAGAGCTCCTCGAAGGTTCTTAGGTGCAATCTCAGCTATGAAAACAGGAACCTAGAGCAGTCAGAAAAATGCGGACCTAAATACTTATTATGAATACATTGTTCTTACAGAACATTAAAAAGGAAGCAAAGCAGAGAAAATTACAACTAGTAGAAAGGGATTGAAAAATGTACCACATATGAAAAGACTCCCATTCCATATCCAGTAGCCAATCGTCCAATATCCAAAGCCACTGCTCCCTTTTGTAGTAATCGAACTTACACATGGTCATTGTAATTGTATTTTAAGGAAAGAGAACAAATCAAAGGAAACACCAACCTGCGCGAAGTATATTGCTAGCCATCCAGCCACACATGCACCGGTAGCGACTCTCATTGCCTACCAAAAGAGGGGTGTAGATGATTTCTAGAAGCTTAAAATGGGTCACGTTCAACTAATAATTTCAACTTCCAATAGACAGATTATAATCTTGGTCTGCTCACCCCTATCCGGCCGAGGAGATCTCCGATAGGTCCACTTGTAATTGCACCAATCATTGCACCAAATGTCAGTATGGAGCCAAACAGTGAAAACTGCATAAATATAAATTTTGAGGGAAAAACAAGAGACTTTGTTGGTTAGACAATCTGGTATTTGAGTTATATATCATAGGTTCATGTTCGTGAAGTTCAGGATAAATCTCTTGTGATTTTTCCAAGAAACCTTAACAATTTTACACATAAAACAACAGTAAATCTATACATCTGTCGCATCATTTTTTGCTCTGTAAGTTTTCCCTTGACATATAAATCCTATACCATACCACAGTCCATTTAAGAACTCTCCAAAAACATTTTGAAGTTATTACAGATAATTGCTGTCCCATTACTAGCCCATGATGAATCCATAGCAACATTTTATCATATGCTTAAAGCATCACACAGATGCGACCATGAATTAGAAAGGTGAGAAGAAAGGAGACAAAGAAGATTCAGAGTGGTTCAGCTTTCGACAGCTAATATTTTCTCTCCCTAGTCACCATATCTTCACAAACTTTGTTCCTTTTTAGCGTTCTAAAATAACCAAGATTTACTAGAAGAATGTAGATAGCAATACACCAAAAGAAAACAGTAATGTCGGTTAGAGTGAGCTCATTTTCCAAAAAGCGCATTCAACATATTTATATTACAATTTACAAGCCATAATTTTAGTATACATGCTAGTCGAGATGATTGGCCTTCTCACTTCACTCGGTACTTACAAACCAACATCCAATGCATTTCCACATGAAGTAGAATAATTCAAGAGCGATTTTTATAGTATAGATACAAAATCAGAAGGAAGGGTGAATTGTGATAGCCACAAATTATATCCAAAGAAGAATCCCCCAACTTGATTTAGAAAGCATCCTGATTTGAATCATACCTCGGCTAAAGAGAGATGAAGATCGTCTATGATAGCACTCTGAGTGGGCGAGGAGTAACCTGCCTGAAACCAAAGCCACATAACAAAGAGCGATACGCAGAACACTTGGGAGGGGGAGACAGTTAGTTGTGATGTGAGTGTACTTACACAAGTTCCAAATTCGTAGGAGCCACAAACAGCCACAAACGTACTGAAGTAAACCATCCAAGGGCGACGCTCTTGACTGCTGTTAATCGACTTAATCTCATCCAGCAGCAATGGTTGTCTTACCGCTTCTTGCCCACCATCTTCCACATCCTGAGCGATCGCCATTTTTCTTTTTCTCAACGGAATTCTGACGACAAGACTAAAAGGGCGAAGTGGGCAAAGTTTTCCTTTTCTCCGAGGCTAGTTTAATTTGTTTTGTCGCTAATTTTCTATATAATTCAGAGTAACTCGAATAAGAGTCTAAGACCATTGTCTGCCCCTGCCGCCGGACTTATACTAGATAATAATAATTCGTAAGAAATATATATATATATATATAAGTTACAGGCCAGCACGGGGATTGGCATTTATTGGAAGATCACTGTCGTCTCACTCGATCTGATTTTGTTATATTATAATTTATAATTACTATTGATGTGTGTGTTAGGTTAGGCTTAGGCTGTCAGCGTCCCTACAAAAGCCAACGCCAAAAGAATAGTTGGATTGGAGGCTTGGAGCCGTGGATGGCTTTGGCAACTTCAATAAAAGACGAAGACCAACATTTTTGTTCTCTTCTCTTATGTTTTTATAACCAATTAAAACAATGGGACCACAAATTAACTGTTCTATTTCTCCATGATTAATTGGTGGATCAAACACACGGTAATGCTTCATCCAAGAGGAAATATCCCTTCTTTTTCATCCTTAAAATAAACGTACACCGTTTTATATTTTTCTTTTTCTTTTTTCCATTTATATTGGAGATTCATAGAAACTGGTGCACATTTTTATTTGTTGTTCTCGTAATTTGGAATGTTATTACTAAAATAAGAAAGAAGAGATTGCTGTTTCTCATTTCATTCAATTTCAACTTCATTCAATATGTTTCTTTCAATCGGGTTTATTTTCAACTTCAATTTATGCTAGTTTGACTGGCTACTAAATTTAGTTAAATTTTCAATGTATGTGACTTTATTCTAGAAAAGAATTCAAGTTCAGAATTTTTCTCTTTAAAAAAAAGGGCTCTATTCAACCAAAATATCTTATCTTTAAGTTAGGACTTGTTTAGTTAAATGTTAAGGAATGGCAAATAACCCTACCCCAAGCACAAACCAACCCGTTTAGGCCACACCTTATACCATAATTCATTTTCAATTGGAGTTTGTGTATGGATCCAAAATAAAAGGGTGGGCTACTTGCCCAATGTCATTTTTTAATGTTGTCTAAGGCGGAAGGGATCCCATTTTTGGAAAGTGGTAATTAGCCTTTTGAAAAATGAGCATGGGTCTTTTTTTTTTTCTTTTTTTTTTATTTATTATTATTATTTAAAAAGTCCAAACGATTTTTAAGAATTTTAAATGGAATTTATTAAATGACTAGAATAATCCTTAACAACTTTCATAGCCAAGATATCAAAATTATTCTATAATTATATCAAATCAAAATTTCAAATCTAAACAAACCTATCCTAAAAAATTCTCTTGAATCAAGAACTATTTAGTTAATTGAAATAACGAGAAAGATAATTTGATAGTACTGAAGAACAATTGAACAAATAATAAATTGAAAACTGAATACAATTCCAAAAGATAAGAAAAAATAATATCAAATTATAGCATGTTAAAATCACTTAATTAAAATTTACACTCTACCCGGTACAAAAGATAGTAAATATTTTTAAAAAATCGATACATTTGAGACAATTTACCTTCAAAGATCGATTCCATTCTTCACATCTCTAGGGTTTCTTCATTTGCGAAAATAATCTGCATTATACCCCAAAATCTGCTTTCTTCTTCATTTCGGCAAAATGTAACAAATACTTCATACCTACATAAACACTCTGCCCGGGATTATTGGAGAATAGAAAATCAAAATTACAACATAATTAAATATCTATCTAATCGATTAGGGAAGATTATATGAGAAGATTATAGTACCAAATATTTTATTAATCTTCATAATTTTGAAAATGTCAAATTTTTTAAAAATATGTTTTACACCTAACAAGAACATTTTTAATGAATTTTAGAAAAACTTACAATTCAATGAATGCAAATATCTTGTATTCGCAACCCGTAGAAGACGAGCGACGAGCTAGACCTGGTTCTCGAGGGGAAGTGATTGAAAACAGAGGCCAAAGCTACATCTTCAAATCCCTAGGAGTGGTGGGGCGGTGATGGGTGGAAATAAAACTCATTTTCTCAATGGCTTTAACCTCTGCTTCCTCATCGAAAGTCGTATTATTATTGACATTGCTCGATGGTTCACAATTCAACGCTTAAGATTGACTGAAGGGGTCGGGAATAAGCGGAGTGACAGAGTTGAGGACCAACAATGCGAAATCTAGCATACTAGGAGAGAATTTCGGGAAGAGGCCTCATTGTTCCCAGTTAGAGGTGTTCCCTCTCGGTCAGCTTAAATAGGGTTGGCAGCGGGGCGGGGTGGGGATGGGGGCATTCCCCATCTCCGTCCTAGTGGGGACATTTAGTCCCCATCCCTGCCCCTATCCCCGCCATTTGGAGTCGGGGACGGGGACGAGGATTCCTCATTCGGGGAACAGGTCCCCGCAGGGATCCGTCTCCGCATTATAGGGGATTTTCCCATTTATTCCCCGTAGGGATTCACCATTTATTCCCCTATAACATATTTTTTTATTGTCTAATTTTCTATTCCCCATTTATTCCCCTATAAGAGAATTTTTTTAATTATTTTTTTATTCTCTAATTTTCTATTATATATTTTTCATAATTTTTCATTTTAATTCACATTTCTTCTTTATAAATTGTCTTTTTTTGCATAATAATAATAATAATAGACACAAATGCACACATTTTAAAACAAACAAAATACAACAAATATTTATAAGTCACTATTCATGTTCATAAAATTACAACAAAGTAAAATACAAATGTAAAATGCTACAACAGTTCATAACAAGTCCATTCATTTTCTTGTCACTTTTTCTTGATCAACAACCGACGCCACAATATGTTCAACAATATGTCCTGTAGTAAAATATATATTAGTACAATAAAATATAGAAATACAATAATATAAGAATCAATATATAAAATTATACCTTGTTATCATCTTGTCCTAATTTTAAGTAGATGTAGAACTGTTGGTATTATTTTTCCTCCTCCTGTAGTAAAAATAATTATAATATATATATATATATCATAGAATAGAAACTAGATATTATTTTCAGCATTATAAATATATATAAAATGCATACCTCTTCATCAACATCTTCTAAAATAGTAGCCAAACGTTTGACCATTTTTTTTCTAGTGGTAGAACCTTCATTTTTCACACATTTAACACATAAGAGAATATTTATTACTATATTAAATAACAAAGATATATAAAATAGCAAAAATATATACCTGACAAAACTTCAGTTATAATCCAATTTTGAGCGCACATCAAAGCCTCTAATGTTTTTAGATGAAGTCTATTACGATGTGGGCTCACAATTCTACCGGATGTACTGAATGCAAACTCTGATGCAATAGTAGATAATGGGATGGCCAATATATCTCTAGCAATTGCTTGTAAAATTGGATATTTGACTCCGTTCAATTTCCACCAACTTAGAATGTCAAAATCAGATGATCGGGGTAAAACAAGTTCCTCTAAATATGCATAAAATTGCAGATTCTGATTCATTGTATTAGATCTTGATACAAACAAGTCATAGTCATCAAAATCATCTCCAAAGTCATCTCCAACAATAGTTATCCTTGTTTGGAATGATCAAGATTATGAGAAGTATTGCTCTTAACCATATGCTTAATGTGATATTCCTTCTCCAGATCTATACAAATTTTCTTTATCTTCTCCACCTCAAGGAAATAGATATCTCCATCAATTCGAGGGAAGTAAAACTCAATCAATTTCATCTTGTAACGTGGATCTAATACTGCAGTTATGGCCATTATCCCATGAATTGTGTTCTAATACTTATCAAATTTTGTAATCATGTTTGAAGCCATAACTCTTATCTCATCGAAGTTAGATCTTGTCCACTAAGAAATAGCCAATTTAAGTTGACAAATTTTTGGAAAAAAGAGATTTGCAGTAGGATATTTGATTCTAGAAAATGTTTCAGTCACATGATAAAATAATTTCAACTTTTCACATATCTCTTTTGCCAATACCCAATCTTTATCCAAAGGCAAACATTTGTATTTTGGCTCTCGTTGTTTTAATCGAGGAAAAACAATATTATATTCAAAGTAGTGGCTAACATGAAATATGTAGAATTTCATCTAGTAGGACAATCAAGTACTAACTTCCTTCCAAAATCAACATTCAATTGACGAGCAATTTCCTCAAAATTTTCTACTTTCTTTGGTGAATTTGTCCAAAAAGAAACACTGTTACGAACTCTTTCAATACCATCTCCTATCACTGCTAATCCATCTTTCACAATCAAATTCAAAATATGAGCACAACACCTCATATGAAATAAACTCCCATCCAACATTAAATTTCTAGAAAGCGTATCTAAAAGCATATGAACCATGGAGTCATTTATAGTACAATTATCTACGGTCATAGTAGATAATTTTCGATCAATATTCCAATCTAACAAACATTCCAAAAATTCTTCGCAAATTGTTTCAGAATTGTGTGGAGTAGGGACATATATAAACCTAACACATATGCAAAAAACTCAAATAAATGTATGTACATGTGATTCTAATATTAAAAAAAACCTAAAAAAGTTAAAAAGAGTCACTTGATTATTTTGTTTTGCAAAATCTAGTTCGTCAATAAAATGTGCAGTGACGTGACGACCATATATCCTTTCGCTTGGTGGTTTGAAGTCCACATGTCTATTGTAAGTTCAATTCTACCATTGATCTCTTCCAATAACTTCATGGTTTCAGCCTTCTCAGTCTCATAAATGTCTAAAATTTCTTTCTTTATTGTGTGTCTGGACACCATCTTAAATAAAGGCTGAAGGATGTTACAAAAATCCCTAAAATCTTCATGTTCAACTATTGAGAGAGGATATTCATGTTTGATAATCATCTTAGCTAATGCCCTTCTTGCAGCAATCGGACAAAAATTATATAACTCTATTGTGTTTTTATTCTCTCTATTAGGATTCAATAGAGATTGTCTTAGATCCTTTTGTCCTTTATAAGGACATATCTTGATGTGGTCACGCAAATGTTTTGTCCCATTTTTACTTTCACCTCCTAATTTTCGTTTACAATAGTTACACACCGCCTTATCCACGCCATTAATATTTTGCTTCTTAAAATGATTCCAAACAACAGATGTCAACCTTCTCTTTAAACTTCACTCCTCCTCACCAAGAATAACACAGTCATCAACATTCAAATTATTGTCATCTGAACAGTTTCGTATATCTATATCTTCATTCCTAGGACTAGGAGTACCTGAACAAGTTGGGGTTGAACTTGGAGTTAAATTTGAACTTGGTGTACCCAATTGGTCCTCGATGTTATTTGTAGATGGTGATGAAGACATCCTTGTTCCTATCAAGTTGCATAAGCAAATACATATTAGTTAATCACATAGTAGTTCAAATTTTAAAAGTTTGAGAACCAAATGAAGTATGAAAAATTCAAGACAAAAAGTATAAACTACATTGCATGCCTAATAATGAGATTAAATCTGACTCTCTCCTGATACAATAATAAGGCCCAATTAAAGAAAAAAAAGAACTTGATTCAAACAATGAACAAACCACACATCTAATGTTGTCAAATGAAAACATGATATAATGAAAAATCTGTCTCACATAGATGTAAGAGAATTGATTTCATCCTATGTTCCAAAAGTTGAAAATACTTCATTTTCGACTTCAAGACGTTGTTTAATCCTAATTTATATTTCAAAGTAACATGGATTGAGTAATAAATGATTATCTAGAATTTGTAGCATGCTATTCAAGTGATTAAAAGATAGATCCAACACTCTCAAGTTTTTCAAACCTGTATTTTTGACACAAAAAAAAAAAAACATTAATATACTATATTAGTGTTCAGTTTAGGTTTTTTTTTTTTTTTTTTTTTTTTTTTTTTTTTTTTTTTGTATTTGATGTAGGAATAATTTTAAAATCCTAATTTAGACAAAAGTAATAATCCTTAATAATTTTTAAATTGAAAGTAAGATCTAAAGATTTCAATTTTTTGGAATATTACCGTACCTCTCGTTTACGACAACACAGCGGACTAGCGGTAGCATCACGACAGAATGCGGCGGATTGGCAGCAGCAGCATGATGGACTAGCGGTAGCAGCATGGCGGGGTGGCGACAACGATGGACTAATAGTGGGCTATGACTGTGACTCGTGAGTGGCCGAAGAGTTTGATGAATGGAGATGGGAGAAGAAGAGAGGTGGGGTCACTGGGGTGTTACCGTGTTGACTGTCGTAAATGATGGGAGTTGAAGAGGAGAATGAATGGTGAGAAATTAGAATGAGATCTAGGGTTTGTCCTTGTTTGAGGTATGTATTGGGCTTGGGCAGTTGGGCTAGAGTTTAAAATGGAAGAAGTATGAATTGGGCTTAGACACATCTTCACAAATCACACATGGGCTGTTGGACTTGGGCAACACTATATTACCATATTTATTTTAAAAATTTATTAAAAAATTAAATGGGGCGGGATACCCTCCCCATCCTCAATTGGGGACCCTATTAATATCCCCGCGGTTGACATCCCTAAGCTTAAATACCTCAGTCTAGATAGAACCTTCTATAGACAGAGTTCCCTTATAGTCAATTTTTATTTCAAAATTCATTAATCTTTAATTAACTATTAATTACTAAATTAATGAACCTAAGTGAATTTATGCACTATTTTTAATCCTATTAAAAACTAATTCACTTCATGGATAATTTTGAAATTCTACCATTTTAAACTCTTTAAAACTAAATTAAAAGATTATACTAAATTCTAGTCCAATTAGAAACAAATAAATGAACTAAATTTAAACTATTTTAAACAATAATCAGGAATAACTTTCATAAAAGGAAACCCTAATCTCATTAGGAAAACATGCATTCTAATTAAGAAAACAAATATCCTAATTTAATTTTTCACTCAATTTTCAAATATAACAATTATATTCAAAGATATGGAAAATATAAACTAATTAGGAAAATATCTTAATTCTATTAAGAAACAACCTAATCAATTTTCAAATATAACAATTATATTAAAATTAATAATTAAAATTCTATTAGGAAACAACCTAATCAAATTTTTAACTATAACAATTATATTCAAAATTAATTAAGATGCATGATAATGCTTAACCTATGGTGGGATTTTAAACTAAATGACATATTTTATGCAATAATCAAATAATTTAAAAACATACATCACATGCATAATTAAATTAAAACTAGCAAAATTGACCGACATATTTGTCATATCCTAAGAGATTGAAAATAATTTAAATTACAATAATTTAAATTCAAGACATACTTTGGTCTTCAATATCTTTTCTTATCTTGTGCCATTCAAATTTAGAATTTTAGAAATCCTAATTTTTTTTATGAGCCGCCGGAAACATATTTGTGCAAGGACTTAGATGTTGGAGAAGAAAAAAATACTCAGTTGACCGGCGAATGACTTCAAATAGCTCCAGCGGATTTCAAAAACGAATATATATATATATATAAAACATGAATTTACCGAAAGCATATGAAAATCATGAAAAACTTATTGGGCCTCTATACTACAGTCATTAATTAGTTTCTTTCATAATATCTCAGTCGATAAGTTTGACTTAGATAGAGAGATTTGCACAACAACCAATTTGGCCAATTGCTACTTACGATTGGACCAATCGATTTCATTCACCAGCAGTATCACGTTAATTGGAATTAAGTACTACATTAAAAAAAAAAAAAAAAAAGATCGAAACACACCTTCACAAGCCCATTACAAAAAACAAACTTATGGTCAAATTCTTTTCTTTTTCTCACATGAATTTGAATAGCATCACATGCTCCATTGATTTGTTCATCTCCAGTGAATATGCTTGTTGACTGTACTGCATTGCTTGAAAATTGATTTACTTGAATCAATTTCTTTCTTTCTTCATCACCAGTCAATTCGTAAGTCAACTCAAGTAACTTTGTGGTTCATTCTTATTTGAGATTTTAAAAAAATTGCACAAAAGCCTAAACCACCAAGGGTTTTACATTTGTTCTAACAAAAAAAAAACATTAAATTCTAATGCCAAATAGTCTAAACAATCAATTTGTAAACTACCACATATCACATATATGATAAAAATTAAAATACCCACCATACACAATTTTAATTCTAAATAAAAATCAAAGATGTCTTTGATATCAATTGAAGGAATGAACGTTTCACTCCGTAACGAAAAAATTGGATCATTTGTTATTTTGTTTAATGAGATATTTCTGGCGAATCTTTATCTCCTCCATAAAATCTTTATGGCAATGATTCGAACACATGACCAATGTTTGTGGAAGCCTCTTTAAATAAAATCCACAAGGGATTGGAGAGGAATAGGTCTAGAAAAAATTCTCTAATTCTCTATGGAGATATGTGTTATTTCTAATAGCTCAACCCAATGGTCCTATTTATAGAGACCAAGGGAAAATCTTTACCATAATTAAATTATTATATTTTAATATCTAATATATTAAAATATATCTTATATTTATTTGAATCTTATTCAAATCTCATATGATATTTATTTATTTGAATTTTATTTAAATTCTATAAATATCTTTTATTTAATGTATCTAATATATATTAATTATTTCAATATTTAATGTATAAAATACAATAAATATGTTTTCCTCTTATATATTTAATATATCTAATATATTAAATATTAATTTGAACATTTCAAATTTGTCTTTCAACTAAATTGATCTTTTAGTGTTATTATGAGCTAGCAATGGGACCTTATGGACTTATAGATTATAAGTTCTAATGATACAAATTCAATTAATTAAACTCTTTAATTAATTAATTTTCATTCATTAACTATAGGTCACCCCACTATAGACCTAGAGTTGCACTGTAGGACAAGTTGTGTCCATATATATAATCATTACATGCAAGTCGATCATTCACGAGTTGTTGTAATTACAGCTGGTCGAAAGTCCGTTTTACCCCTGTAACTACATATTGCACCTTAAGTACCATTGATCCTCTAATGAACAATTTGTTTATAAACTAAGTCCCTCTCAGGCCAATGAGAGGGTGGAGCCCCATTGTTCAAGTCCCGAAATCAGCACTTAAGGAAACTACTCGTTTACTTACCCTATATGGAAAGAAGTGAATTTCATCTTATGAGATTATGTTCCCAACTCCCCATTTGGTCAAGTCCTCAAAATGGTAGGCATATTGAATCGGCTAGAAAAGTTATTCTCATCCATGCTAATCAAAGGACAAGCCTCACAGGCAGGAGCTCATAACTCACTCAGGATTAAGATCGAGTCGCATATGATCATCATGATGAAATATTAATATTCTCGATTAATGGATTTATAAATAGAGATTAAATCTTTCGTTGTCCAGTCTTATACAAACTCATTGTATAAGATACCCCCACTCACATGTCTCCACATGAATGATTTGAATCAAATCATTTGTAACTATTACAAAGTGGGCCGTATCAACAGTGTTACTAGAATAAGGCACCCAATCTTATCCTTATACTATGACCCTTTAGGTTATTTTTTGAACATGATCCTCTCATATATCAACCACATACTGTTCAAGATTACACTAATAACCTTGGATTTTTCATATAATGGATAATATTATATTACAAATAAAATAATCAAAATTATTATTAATTATTAAATAAATCATTAATTACGAGGCTTTAGGGCATAAATCCCAACACACACAATACAGTGAGTTAAATTGTGCTGAAGTAATGGAAATGAAACAGTATATTTTAGGTGATTTGGGAGAATGTCGTGTAATATGTAGTGGGTTGAATGAAATGAATATGTACTCAAGTCGTAACTTAATTAAAGCATGATTTACCTCTAATCCAAGCCTTTGTATTAGCTCAAAGTACTTAGCTAGCTACTAACTCAAATAAGAAACTAATGTGATTTTAAGTGTTCGGCTGATAACTCTTAAAATAAGAGTTATAAGCTATCATTTTGAGATTGAATTGTCATATTTTATTTCAATTTATCTTGAAAATTCCCTAGCTTTGATTTATTTTGTTCTTGGGTATTTTTGATTTAGTAAAATTTTTATTAGAGCAAGATTTTAATAATTAATGAGGAGACAATACCCCTATTTTTTTTTTTTGAACTCGAGGAGACAATACCCAAAATGGTTGGCCAGAAAAAATTGAGTAGTTTTAATAAATGCCCTTAAAATCAGATTAATTAAACAAAGAATGCTGATAACTTGTCTCAAAACATTACAAACATCCCTAATCCTCAACTTGAGGTATTTAGTTCATGATACAAGATGAAAAAGCAATAAAACAGTAAAAAACAAACATTATGTTGTAACGTAAATAAACTAAAAATCTAAGCTAAGGGAAGAAGAAGAAAACGCATAAGAGCTCTTTGATTGTGCCATTTCCACAACTCCAGCGAAGATATGCTCTCTCGACAGCTTCATCACAGCAATTCCTATTCCGTTGAGTGCTCATTCCCTCAAATTCGATTCTCCCCTTCGAAAATAACCGATGTTGCAATTTATAGCACTCCCCAATTGTAAAACGTGGGCTAATTAGATGTTTCCAGACACGTGGCGATCTTCTAGTGGCCTTTGCGTTTGATTTGGCATATTCCGCTCCAGCTTAATTTAATGAAATGCGTCACACGTGTGAATTTCACACGAATTTCATATCTATAATTTGCTCCAGCAAAACATTGTGAAATATGCTATTCTTAACTTCTAGAGTCTTCCTTAAATCAAACCATGAATTAATCATATAAAGCTAATTAATTACGAAAATCATGCTCTAATAAGACTTTTACTACATCAAAATCAAACCTAAGCTAGGGGATTCGAAGATAAATTGAGATAATACATGACAAAACAATCTAAGAATTATCAGGTACCAACTTAAGCTTGGATCTAATACCGACAAGGTTAATGATAAGCGGATTTCGTATAAGTAATGAAAACAAGAGCTTAGACATATACCAATTCTTTACCCTAGACATAGGGATTAAAGACTCCAAAATCCATAAAATTGTTGAGCCAAATTATCTAAGATAGAAGGACTATAGACATATATGTCACTCACTTAGTCTCCTAAAAACCTAATTTCAAGGCGAATAAGAGTAGCAATTTTGGTTTACAATTGTGTGTAGAGTAGTGATAACTCTTAAATTAAGAGTTATATGCTAGTATTTCCGGACTAAATTGTCGATTTTTATCTCTTTATATTATGGAGAACCCCTAGCTTTGATGTATGTTGCTCTAGGATTGATTTTGATTTAGTATTATTATTATTAGAGCAAGATTATAGTAATTATCGAGATTTATTTGATTGATTTAGGGTTTGAATGAGGAAGGAGCCCTGAAGATAAGAGCAGCAGTTTTACAACTGTTTGCTGGAGCAAACTTTGCAATTCAGGCCAATACGAATTTCGCACGTGGGAATTGCTATTCATTAAATGAGTTGGCAAACGACAGTACAGTCAGCGTTTTCAACCATCCAGAGCCCGCCACGTCACTAGTCCTGTCTAATCAACCCTTATTTGCACATACTTGGAGATATATGTAAAGGGGCGCTGTTTTAGAGGGAGGAGGTTGGAGATCTCGAAATAACAGAGAGAGAGAATGAGAGGCAGAGAGCTCCGATTTTGGGAGGCCATGGACGGAAGTTTTCCATAAAAGGAAGGTTTCTCTAGGGGATCAACGTGGATGCTGAGTCAAACATTTTGGGGTAGCTTTCCGATTTCTTCTGCTACATTTTCTGTTTTCATTTAGTTTATTTTCTACATCACTTCCATTATGTTTACATTTCGACTTTTCTGCTGTTGTTTTTACATTATGAACTAATCACCATAGGTGAGGATTAGAGGATGATTGTTTTTGGTTAATGTTATAGATGAGTATATTTCATTTCCATCGATTTGGTTCTTAAGATGTTGTATTTGTTAGCTCATGTCCGTTTGGCCAGCCGATGTGAGTAGTGTTCCTTTGATTTCTTGGAAGAATAGGAGGAGCTGAAAACTTAAAAACCACGTTAGCTCCTTGTTAGGGTTAGTAGCTAGCTAAGTGAGTAGGTTAGGGATAATCACTCACCTAACGCACACAAAATACAGTGGGTTCAATGTGCTGAAGTAATGGAAATGAAACAGTATATTTAGGTGATTCGGGAGAATATCGTGAAATCTGTAGTGGGTTGAATGGAATGAATATGTACTCAATTCGTAACTTAATTAAAGCATGATTTACCTCTAATCCGAGCCTTGTTTTAGTTGAAAGCACCTAACCCAATTTTCATTGTTCTTTTACGATTCCTCTGTTTTTCCTGCTTTAGCATTAATTTTGTTCCAGCAATAGTGACTTTTTTATTTCATTTCCTTGACGAATTTGAATGGTTACAATTTGAGTTACTAGGAATTGATTTAGTAAATAGAAGAATTAATAGTCTTTGTGGATACGATAATTTACTTATCGCTTGCTACAAAAGTATGTGTACACTTGCGCATAGACAACATAATATTGCATAATTATTCACATCACTCTAGCAAGTCATCAAGTAGGTTGGATTTGCAATTTACAACTTTTAGCACTGACATACTTGAGCCCCATCTTCCCTCACTAAGTAATTTTCCTTGCATCTTTATTTCTATTTTACATTTCTTGAAATTTTGACTTTGCAAATTCGTTTCTACAATTTATTCTTGCAATTTTGATTCTCCAATCTATTTTTGCATTTTGACTTTTATTTTCATTATTATTTCACACCAACCCAGAATATATTTTTGCACTTTTAATTTTCAAGTTGCAATTCTACTTACATTGTTGTTTTTACAATATTTTTGTTACACCGTTCCCTGTGGGATTGATACTCAGGAATACTCCTATTTTATTACTTACATCAACAGTGTGTTGGGTTTTATGTCCTAAAACTCGTGGTTTTGTAAACTGAATGTATATTCTATTTTACTATAAAGATGTTATTGAGGGTCGAGAGGCCTGCCGTAAAATCTGCTCTGAGGGATCATTGGATGATTGTAGACCGCTCCTTCAATTGGTATCAGAGCTGGTTAGTTATCCTGTAGAGACAGGGTCGCTGCGTGATTGGGGGTTCTCGAGTTGTGAGAGCTCGGAAGCGAGTGCACAATCGAAGCAACTGCTCTTACCCCAACATGTCCTATGAGGTTGGCGAGGGTCGAGAGGCCTGCCGTAAAATCTGCTCTGAGGGATCATTGGATGATTGTAGACCGCTCCATCAATTGGTATCAGAGAAATTTTGAGCACTCAATTTGCATCGGTTTAAGCTCGGTGGGTATCATTTAGAAATTCAATTTTCTGGGCGTCTAAAGTGGTACTTTCGGTTTTGGCATTTTTTTTGAGCTTCATTTTGTAGTCCGTTTTGTAATTGCCCGAGCGTGTTTGAGTTTTAATGTGTGAAGAAGAGTCTGTAAAATTCTCGAGTCGATCGGAGTCCCGGAAGGCCTTCAATTTGAAGAAACAAGCTCGAAAGGTCAAGCTGGAAAACAGAGCAGAAGCTGCTGTTTTTTTCTGCCCATGGCCGGTTCAAGTCGTTTTCAAGCTGGTTCGGGGCGGTTTGAAGTGTTCGGAAGCATCTCAACCTAGTTATTAAATTATTCTTGTAATAATTTAGTTGTTTGCTTGCCCGTGATGCCAAAACCGGTCCACTTTAGTGTGTTTAATTATTTATGCATTATGAATGTATGTTTTAATTAAATCCATATTTGTATGTGCATAAAGTATGCCATATAGATTTAAAATCCCACCATAGGAAGCATGCTCCATGCATTGAAAGTATGTTATAAGTGTTATAATGTATAGTATGCATGTTTAGCATTTCATAAGTATTAATATAAGAGTTGTATTAATTTTATGAAATAGATGTTGTATGCTTTATTTTTAATTAATATAACATTTATATTAATTATACTTAAAACATACAACATATAGTTGCCTTAGTATAATATAATTGTTATATTAAATGCATTCAAAGCATTTCCATGCATAATTCATGAGATGAATTTTTACTCTATGTTTATTTAATTGTTCATGTGATGAATGATTAAGCACTCAAACATAGAAATGCATACAAACCTAGGGTTTAATTATTTAGTTTTAAAATGGTTTTAGAATTAAAATAATTAGACCATAGGTTATCTAGTTCTAATAAGATTAGAATTAGGCAACCAATAATTTATAAACTATGATTAAAGAGGGACTCTGTCTAAGGAAGGTTCTGGCTAGGCTGGGGTATTTAAGATGACGGAAACGGAACACCCCTACCTGGGAACCGACCTGGGAGTGAATTTAATCCAGAGGTTTATAAATTATTCCTCGTGAGCGACGTTAATTAAAAAGTTTAATTAAACTCGTAGACCTAAGTTTTTTAAAGGGTTAATAGACTTAGGTAATATCAAAATAATCGTTATATTGATAGACTTAGGTATATTAATAGCCGAAATATGCCTAAGTAAAATTATACCCAAACCGTCTAAAATACTTAGTGGGAGTGAAAAGGTATATATGATATATCAATTTCCTCTTACGCTCTCTACGAAGTTCACACCGTGAGATTTATGCTCGGCCTCGTGATGTCAATAGGGCATCCCCATTCGGATGGTGTTTGCATAAATCAAGAGCAAGGTGAATGGAGAAAGTATTTATAGTAAGTGGGAGAAGGAAGTGTGTCAACACATCCTACAGTCTCCTCCATTAGGTTGGACCGTGAGATTCCCATGTTCCGCCTGCAGGTTGCCCGTAGTAGCACCATCCATTCGGAGGGATGTAACATGGGAGTCGGAACAACTCAAACTCCAGAAATGGATAGGGTCTTCTAGGTCCATTCTCAACTTTGACTTTCCAATTCGGTAGCATTGTTGGGGCCGACCTCTGAGGTCTGAAAATGGCGGGTCACACTTACAAGAATTACTAAGTGTTAGTAAATTCTTGACCAAAGTAGCGATAACTAGAATGCTATAGGAATAAGAGTTATTCCGGTATTAGCATTTAGTCAAGAATGTCTTGGTTCAGTGAAGGAGTGATTGACTGCCCCTCGGTAGCGGTTGCTCTGACTCACTGAAGTATCGTTGCAAAAACAATAATGAGTTTATGGGTACATTATTACTTTTGCTAAATTTTTTAATTGAATAAAGTGAATTGTGTATTCTATAACCCAAATCCAATGAACTAAGAACCCTTGGCTATAGTATGTATACTTGAACTTTATGTATGACATAAAGTGGATCAAGTTCGAGTAATAGCCAAAATGGTCTATAGTATAAGGATAAGGCTGGGTACCTTATTCTGGGGACACTATGGACGCGGCCCACTTTGTATAGTACTAGCGATGTGATCCTGAATCGTTCATGTGGAGACATGCGAGTGGGGGCGTCCTATGCAATGAGTTTGCATAAGACCGGACCGCGAAATAGTCACTTAGACTTTATAACTCCGTTTACTGTTTTAACTGACTATATTCATACGATGACCTAGGTAACTCGATCTTAATCCTGAGCGTGCTATGAACTCCTGTTTATTCGGGATTATCCTTAGATTTGCATGGGTGAGAGTGGCCTGAGATCGCCGACTCAATAAGCCTCCCATTTTGGGGATAAGACCGGATAGATAGTTGGGAACATAGTCATGCGAGATGGAATTCACTCCTACCTGCTTTAAGGATTAGTAGAGAGGTTGTTCCCTTAAGTGCTGACTCCAGGTCTTGAACAATGGGCCCACCCTCTCATTGGCCCGAGAGGGATTCGGTTTGTTGGTTGGACCACAAACTAATTGTTCATTAGAGGATCAGTGGGACTTAAGGAACAAGAAGTAATTACAGGGGTAAAACGGTTTATTTGACCCAGCTGTAATTACGAACGACCTGTGAAGGATCGACTTACTAATCATGGTTATATCGAGTGGACAAAAATATATCTACAGTGAGGAGAGTGCAGCCACTGGGCTTTAGTGGAGTGTCCCGGTGGTTAACGAATGTTGATTAGCTAGGCTAAAGAGTTTGGCCGGTTAAATCTCGTATCGTTGGAGCTCATGATCTGTAGGTCCATTAGGTCCCCTTACTAGCTCAGACTAAGCCTTGGAATAATTTGAGAGAAAAGAATTTGAATTGTTCAAATTCGGTTTTGGGAGTAAACGTTAATTATATGCGATATACTTAACGTACTATAATTTAATTATGAATTAAAACCACAAGAAAGAGAGAGGAATATATTTAAATGTGATTTAAATATTTGATCGGTTTAATACGTGAATAGGGATTCATGTACAAACGATTGGTCATAAAAGAGAGGGATTGGTCTAATTATTTAATTAATATTTGATATTAAATTAAATAATTAAATTAAATAATTAAATGGTTCAATTAATTAATCAAGTTTTTAAATTAATTTTGATTTAAACTTGACTAATTCCAACCAAATGTTGTCTTCCAAAAGAAGACAAGTGTTGTCTTCCATGGGAAGACAAGTATTGTCTTCCATGGGAAGACAAATGAGGTTTCATTAGTGCCTATAAATGGGATGAAACACAAAAGGATTGTATGAATTTTCTTTGATAGTTTTTTTTAAAAACTATCTTGAGCTCTCTTCCTTTCTCTCTAAAAATTCTCTTAACAAAGGATCCCACAATCCATTCCAAGGGCTGAGAATAGTAGGGAAGACTCTAGTGGTGGTCCAAGTATTGTTGGTGATCCAAGATTTGCAAAGAATCAAAAGTATTTGAGCTACAAAGGTATGTGTTCATACTTTCTGGTTTTTTCCAGTTTAGAGCATGTTTTTTGTTTGGTTAAATTGATGTACTTTGAGTGCTCGAGATCCGAAATTGCTTCCGTTTTCTTAATATTAACTCCATCACAGTGTGCACTTGCACTAGGGTTGAACGTATTTATTTACTTTTCTTCACCCAAAGTTCACCCGATCACGTTGCAACACCAAAAACTTGTTGAGTGTATTTTAGTGCTCGCAAATAACCACAAGTGCACGGTGTCAAGTTTTAATATAGTGGATAAGTATAGAGTATCGTCTCCACAAGGATTAGTTTTCTTTAGACTTAATTAAGTACTTTAGTTACTTTAACCCAATTTTATTTAGAGAAACAAACTATGGAATTAAGAAGAAAAATAAATCTGAGCTACTATGTACATGCTATGGAGTCCAATTTCAAGAGACGTGAATGATTAATTAAATTAAGCCCAACTTTGAATTGATTAAAGAATTGAGTTATTAAAGAATGTCTTAATGCCATGCTTAGGAGTAGAGACTGACTCTCTCAAGCCCAATTGAACTCATGCAAAAGAATAGATCAACCACTCGGTCTATTTCTACTACTAAGCATGGCATTAAGACATTCTTTTAAGACTTCTAGTATTAACATATTCACTCTCATGCAATAGATTAACCATAGTCATACATCTAATGTTCTTTAACTAAATTTACTCTCTCAAGCTAAATTTAGTCTGACATGCAAAACCATGGCCAAAGGTTAAAAAAAATGAACGAGATGCATAAAAGATGTTACTATATATCACAACTCAAAAACTAACAAAGTCTTATAAAAATACAACCATCCAAAGAGTCTAAAACATAAATAAATAATACATGCTCAGTCCAAAATCCTAAATTCAAAAGATACAACAAAGGAAAAGAGAGAGAAAACTGAGGGACGCATGCCAACACTCATTCCCATCGTGATGTCTCGCGATCTTGAGTTTTAAGTCTCATTCTTAGCTCTCTACAGGTCCTATCTAGGTCCCAAAACAATGTAGAAATAGAGTTTAGGGTTTTTGGTCTCTCAAAAAGCTCCCTTTGCATGACTAAAAATTTCCTTCTTATACATCGAGACAACGTTGCAACGTTGTCCCTTAGAATAAAATAAAAAAAGAAAAGAATATTTGAGGTTGGCATTACAACGCTCTGGACAGCGTTGCAATGTTATGTCGCTGCGTTCCAAGGTTCAAGGGCTACACATATGGAATTGAAACGCTATAGATGACATTGCAACGTTATATTCTCGGGCTCACAAGCTTGATTACTTCTCTTCAACACTTGGATACTCAAATATAGCTCAATTATGCTCCAAATTCGTCCAAATACTCCTCAAAACTCCAGTTTTGTTCCAATTGCTTGCTTTCTACAAAATATACATAAAAACACATCAAAGCACACACATTCTTAACAAAACTAGTACTAAACTAAGTCTAGAAATAGTACATTTATGCGTGCTATCACTCACCACCACATCTTCATTTTAATTGGGAACCTAATGAAATTGTCAAGTTCTGTTTTCATTTTAATTGGGAAGCTAATGAAAATTTCAAAGGTTAAGGATTAAAATGAAAATATGGAACAATAAAGGAAACCTATACTAAAATTTAGGAGTATAATTTAAATCTATCACATTTGCCACATGTACCACTATTACAAGTCACAGCTGTCACATTTTTGTCATCGTTGTAAGGGAGAAGTTGATGAAATTGTTTTTTTGAAACCAAATTTAAAGTTTAAAGGTAAAATAAAACTTTTAAATATTAAGGGTATTGGTCGGGTGAAACTTGTGGGTAAAAATTAATAAGAAATAATAGCTTAACCCTAGTGCAAGTATACACTGTTGATGCAAGTAATATAAAATTGGAAATACTTCAAAGTATTGATCCCACAGGGAACAAATTTTAACAAAAATTAAGTATAGCAAGATTGTGTTCAAAGTGCAACTTTGGTACCTCTAAATAATGGGTTTTTGCTAGAAAGTTGATAAAGAGCTTGTCGAAGGCTCTATCAAATATATTTATAAACCTAAACCTCTAAAATTTGCAATAATAGTGACCAGGGTTGATCACAGGGATTAGATTTCTTAGTTCATTTAAGTACCGTAATTACTCTCACTTAACTTTATTTAGAGAAAGAAATCAAATGCAAACAAGCTAAACTAAAGAGCTAACCTAGAAAGCAAAAGATAAATGGAGACACAATAGAAGAGAGATATCCTAAGGAATCAATTTCACAAATTAGACTTACAGCGAAAACTACCAAAATTTGTCATGCAAATATTCTATAAGCCAAGAAGCGAGGGTATTAACCGACTCTTTCAAGCACAATTAACTCTCATGTAATGTTATAAATTTAATATCTCTATCTAGATTTTAATAGCATGCAAGGCATTAAGCAATTTCTTTTAAGGGCTTCTAAGAGAATTCTCCACTTTCATGCAAGAATTTACAAATAGTCATGCAATTAAGTTCTAGCCTAAACAAGACTTTTTCAAGCACAAATTCAGACCAATAAAACAAATAATCTGTGATCAAGAGATTATAAGCATTAAATACATAAAAGCATGAATAAAACAAAAACATTCAATCAAGGTACTTAATCAATTAAAATCTCAAGTCTAATGGCTACATCAAAATCTCAAGTATTAGGAAGAAAGATACTTAAATTCATTCAATTACACCTCCAAGTTCCTAATTTACAGCCACAAAACAGAAACTAAAACTAAAGGAAAATGAAGAAATTAGCAAACAATGTCGATCCCGTGTTCTCGTCGTGATCTCCATGTCCCTCAAGCTTCGGATCTTCAAAAATGCTCCACCAATGCTCTCAATTGATCCCTAAACCCTCAATTTTAGCTTGGAATCGAGGTTAGGGCTACAACTCTCGGATTGGCCCCCAAAATGGCAAAAAAAATGATGTTTTATAGAAAATCTAGAGGCAACGCCGAGACGCTGCTTACAGCGTCGAAACACTGCAAGAAAAATGATTTTCGCACGTTTTTGGGCGAAAAACAACGTTTTTTGCGTTTTCATAATGTCTCGACGCTACCCACAAATAGTAAGGACCATTTTTGCTATATCACTTCGCTCAGGTATTCGAATGACCTCTGGTTTGATGCGTTGGAACCGTGATTCGATGTAGAATCTTTCGAAACATGCCTTATGCTCAAATAACATTTTTAATCTTCTTGAATTTTCAATTAAGCTTCAAAAGGCTCCAATATCCACCAAAATACTCTCAAACACTTAGTTTTGCTCCTCAAGCTCGGTTTCTACAAAATTAAGAGAAATAGGCATAAAAGCTCATAAAATCATCACAAAACTAGCATAAATAATAGGAAATAAGATAGCATAATTACATGCTATCAAAAGAAAAATTGAAAAAAAAAAAAGATAATGAAGAGCGAAATTCAAGTGCACTCATACCCTTTGGTGAGATTGCTAACCGATTGCCACAACAATCTAACAATTCACAGAAACGTTGTAAACCAAATCAACTGCTATTCGTTTTTGGTTCAAAACCCTTAGGAGACTAAGTGATTGGACCTATATGTATATGGCCAATCGTACTTAGGTAATTAAGATTGCATTATTGATTTTGAAGAGCCCGTCCTATGTCTAGGATTAAGCGTGGCTTATGTCTACGCTCATTGACTCATTGCTTTTACAAAATCCATCTTATTCTAACCCTTTCAGTATTAGATTGGACTTAAAAGCTACCCAAGTTGATCATTCAAGGGTTCCAATAAAACAGTAAGATTAGTAAAAACAAACAACGTTCATGTGATGTTGATTGCTTCGGTTTATTGGTTAAGCATCCTTACCTTAGGGCATTCATGTTCTTGAATCCCTATGTAAGTTTTAGCTCATGATTTGGAATAAAACAGAACTGAAATAAGATGAAAAATCATGAAAAACATAATTAAAATAGAAACTCAAATAACCCAAGAAGTGAGAGTTTTTTTTCAAGGAGTTTCTATAGGAATCAATCAAAGTACTTTTGGATAACTAAAATTAACTTCAATACAGAGGATTAACTTAGAACAGAATGTAATTGAAGAAAAGTCTTGCTACTGGAAAAACAGAATTGAAAATACAAACCTAAGCTATTCTAAGCTATACTCGAATAGAATCCTAAAATTAAATTCCCTTATTCTCTTTCGAGCTAGGAGAACTCTTCACAACCTAAGGAAGAACTGAATGTTGGATTCTGGGCTTTCTCGAGAACATAATCGATAAAAAAACAATGTAGAAAGATTAAAAAAAAACATAGTAGAATCGCGGGTTTTCTTCCAAGGAGGAATTTCACCTTCTTCCTTATGTCTCTCTTCTTTTTATAGCCTTCAGCATCTAGGGTTTTCTTCTTGGTGTCTCTCTGACATGTGAGTCTCAGATTCTCGCTTGATTTGGTGGAACAAATCCCCCTTTTTGCGCAATCTTCTGATTATTTTAATTGGCTCGTTCCTTATCTGATTGCTATAGCAATTGGTCAGTAATTGTCTGGCAATCGTTCATTTCTTGTCAAAACTGCAGTCAAAAGCACTTTATTAGTGCACATCTTTTCTTTTCCTTTGATTTATTGATTTTAATTTGCTTTGGAAGATTCATGATGCTTTTGTTGAAATTTGAATGATTTTATAAAGAAATTGCTAATAAACACAAGCATAACCTTCATTTACGAGCTAAATAACTCTCAATTATGAAAATGATCAGGCATCATTGACATCTATCCTACAATTTAATTAAGAGTATTTTGTGTAATTTAACTTTTATGTCAAGAGAAGAGAATGATATTTGATGCAATTATTATATGATTGGAAAGCAAAAAATGTATAAATGCTTATTGTATTCGTAAGGCAACAGCAATTACCACTCAATTGAGTACAACTTGTTGTTTAATGATGGTCTCCCTCTTTCTGTCTCTGGGTCGAGTACAACTTCATCCACCCCAATTCCTTATTCTGATTGATTTGAAATCATTCCACAAATAATTCCCAATATAAAAAACAACAATCATTTTATTCTCTTGTGAACCACAAATGTAAGTTAGACACCTTTTTTTTTAATTTAAAAATGGAAAGAATAAAAAATCTTTATCCGATTTGGTAACAACTTTATTTTTATAATTTAAACTTATTCACTATTTTTTTAAAGTTTACTTGTTAATTAATAGATGTGGCCAATGTCTGATTTTTCAACTTTTAATTCAATTTGTTCACTCAGATGACATTAATTAAAGAGAAAATCAATTTATATCTCTAAACTTTGAAGGTTGCATCAATTAAAATCCTAAACTAATAATTGTATTAATTTACACAATCTGTTAGATTCCATTTGAAAAATATTAGTTCACACATGTAAAGACTCATACTTGTATCAATTAAACATCTAAATTTTCACGAGTGAATCTATTTAGACCTTATATTTGAAAACCGTCCATGAATCAATTCCAGGTGTGCAAATTTCTTCAAAAATTTAGACCCTCCATTTGAAAACCGTCCATGCACTTGAAATGAAGGATCTAAATTGATTTAAATTATGAAAGTTTAGGAGTTTAATTGATACATTATAAGTTTACACACGTGTAAATTAACGTTTTTCAAACGGAATCTAACAAATGGTATAAATTGATACATTTATGAAAGTTTAGAGTTTAAATTGATACAACATCTAAAGTTTAGGGGTGTAAATTGATTTTTGCCCTTAATAAAAATATAATGATTAATAGCAAACGTAAAAATTATTGAACTAAAGACTTACAAATGTATTGTGAAAGTATTGAAGTATAGTTATATCATCTAATAAGGTAATATTATATGTCAACTTGAGTATAGTTTAACTAACTACATATATCTTCAACTAGAAGGTCATAGGTTCGAATTCTTTTTCTCAAATGTTGTTGAACTAAGAGGAAAAAAAAAAGAGGTAATATTACGTTAATTAAATTGAAATGTGCATTATTGTCACAAATATTTGTTGCCCTTGAAATTAGATCAAGTAATTTTAATAGGCTACAAACCTCTTAAGATAGTAGGCGATCCTGCAGTTTTAGAAAATGTTACTTTTTAAAAAGGTGAATTGTTCACAAAAATATTATATTTTAAAAATTTTATAATGTCAATAAGTGATTGACTCAACTCGTAAGTATTGGTAAAAATAATGAATTTACAAAATAGAATTTGTCACTTACTATCTTGAACATATTTATAATAATTTGATGTTTGCAGAGAATTTACAAAATAGAAATTTGCACTTGCTATCTTGAACATTTATAATAATTTGATGTTTATAGAAACTAGTTTTTACTTCATGTGGGATAGAGGATTCGAACCTCTGATTTATTGGTCAAGAGTATACACTTTATGTCAATTGAGCCGTGCTCATTTTGACGTTTATAGAAACTAGTTAATCTATAGTTGAGTTAATCAAAATTTAATTTAGGCAAGTAAATAAGCAATAATTGTATATTCAATCTAAATATATATAAATATTCTATTTATTGAAATATATTTGTTAAATATGATTGCAGTTATTTTAGAAAAATGATGTAATGTGGGCAAAAAGAGTGTTTTTTACGCCCATCCAGGACAAAATGTTGGGATGTCTTTTCATGATTATCTGTGACGATTACACCTTACGAATCTTAGAATTCACGACTTGGATTGGATTTGGATTTCACACACCATAGCTTAAAATTTGCTTCTTGCCAAAAAGAAAGAAAAAAAAATCCCTTTTGTTCTTGGGTAGTCACCCGCGAAACAGAAACTTCGATTGAGGCGGTTGGATTTAACTCGTTACAAATGTGGACCGTTTCCAACTCTCATCTCTTTCCTTTCTCTAGGTCCTCTTTCTTCTTCTTCTTCTGAGTGCTCATCCGAATGGAAAATATCTGAAAACTCTTCACCTTTTTCTGCAAGGTACCTTCCCTTCCTCCTCTCATTTCTTTACGGTTTCCTTCTTCTATTCATGACTTATAAGTTTTAACTAACACGAACACATACACAACAGCGTTTCTTCAGCTCGGTTTTTGTGTTCTCTGAGTCGTAAATCAAATTTCATTTCGCCCACGAATTCTCTGAATTCTCCTTTCTGGGTTGCTTGTTTTCTGCTCTTGTTGTTGAAGCTATTCCTGTGAGTACCATTTTACCAGAATTGAAATGCCAGTTCCCAAAGTTGAATCTATTTCTGATGCCAGTAAAGAAAATTTTGAGCACTCTCTTCTGCAACGCGCATTACTCATTTACTGGCTTCCTCGGCTATTTTATTTGAATGTCCAATATCCTCATGATGCTATTTTGTTTTTGTTCCTGGTAGGTTTGTTTGTTTTTTTTTTTCAATTATGAAGGAGAAGTTAGATCCATCTTCGCCCACAGGAATTCTTGAAGACTATTTTAGGAGCTCAGGATCTGAATCCACTTCTTCTGGGGAGCCCAAACCGGCTTCCTTTTGGCGTGGAATTTTCAAATTATTGAGGTCCAAATCCAGCAAGCCTGTAAGTAAATTTCATCCTCATAGTGTGCTCAAGCTCTCCAAAAGACTGAGCAACAGTATGAGAGAGACTTTGCATTTTCACTTTCGGTTTGATTCCAACGTCGGCAATTTTAACTCGCCGTGGAAGAATTTCACTCTGCGAGAGCTCCAAGCTGCAACGAACTATTTTAGCCCTGGTCCGTGCACCCAATAGATCCACTTTTTCATATTTTGTGTCAAACCCATGAGAATATTTTTCCGAACAATTTGGTGTGTCTATTTGCGTATGTGTCTATTTGCATATGGTAAGTGGCTTCCTTTTTATTTTTGGGTGTAGAAAATCTGATCGGAAAAGGGGGTTATGCTGAGGTTTACAGGGGATGTTTGAAGAACGGACAACTTGTGGCTATCAAAAGACTGACAAGAGGAAAATTTGATGAGAATATTGGTGATTTCTTGCTTGAACTTGGAATCATGGCCCATGTCAACCATCCCAATACTGCTAAGTTAATTGGCTATGGAATCGAAGGTGGAATGCATTTAGTCCTTGAATTTTCTCCTCGTGGGAGTTTAGCTTCTAGGCTCTATGGTTAGTCCGTTACAATTTAGATATCATTGCTAAATGGTATCATTCCTTTTCTGAAGTTTAAACATATGCATTCAGTAGGTTCGAAGGAGAAGCTAGAATGGAACATTCGGTATAAAATAGCTATTGGAACCGCAAAGGGTTTAAGATATCTCCATGAAGGATGTCAAAGAAGAATTATCCACAGAGATATCAAGGCCGCTAACATTTTGCTCACTGAAGACTTTGAGCCTCAGGTAATTCCCTTTTGCCCCCCCTTTTTCAAACTATGATGTTTCTGATCTTCATGAAGATATTAGTCAATCATTTAGTGCTCTCCTCATTTGTTATACAGAAGAAGTACAATGCTTAATTAGTATTCATTTTTGTTGTTTGTTGAGTATTACTATATAATTATGAGATACAATCCAAAAAAAAATGTCCAACAGATTTGTGATTTTGGGCTTGCGAAGTGGCTACCAAAGCAATGGACTCATCACATAGTATCAAAATTTGAAGGCACATTTGGGTCTGTGAATCTTATGTCATTCTCTTGTTTACCAGTTGTTCATATATAAAGGAGTACACACATCAACTCTGATTCCTCCCCGTCCTGCTTTTGTAGCTACTTACCTCCGGAGTATTTATCACATGGTATAGTAGATGAAAAAACTGATGTTTTTGCATTTGGCGTGCTACTATTGGAGCTAGTTACTGGACGCCGAGCTCTTGATTACTCTCAGCAAAGTCTTGTTTTGTGGGTGAGTTTTTAACTTCCCTTGCCCACTTAATTAATACTCGCTTATGCTAGGAAGGTTGCAAAGTTTGGTTCAATCATACTAACAATCTCAACGGATGGCTACTGTTTAATTCAGATTTTTCTACCTTGATCAGGCAAAGCCGTTGCTGAAGAAGAACAACGTGAGAGAACTTGTTGATCCTTTTGTAACAAATTATAATTCACGGCAAATGAATCTTGTGCTTCTTGCTGCTTCTTTATGCATACAGCAGTCCTCGATTCGGAGACCTTGTATGAGTCAGGTGCATGTTCTTATTTTTATTCTCTCTCAAATTTACAGCCTTCCTATTTAACAAAACAACCGACTTTGTCCGGCCAAAGGACAACTGCCAAAGGACATTTGGTTGAATCTGTCAGATGTTTCATTTGAAGCTTGCTTTAATTCTGATGTTTGACATAAAGAGGCCCTGGACTCTTCAACCAAAAGCTCAAGAACATGATCATCCAAACATGTGATATGCAGGTGGCTCAGATCCTGACTGGAGACCTGAGCTACATAAGAGGAACCAGAAAAATTCAAGTACCTTTCCTTCGAAAAGCTTTTCGTGAAGAGTTAATGAGAGGGGAACAGCCAAGGTTGAGAGACGTTCTTATGGAACATTTATAGGTGGTTGATTTCATGGAAAGTGAAAGACAGGGCAGGGCTGTGCTGTGGAGGCTCAAGGTCAAATGCCGAGGTACGTTATTAATGTGGAAACTGGAAGCTGGATGCTGGGCTGGGAGAATAGAGATTCAAACTCTCTCTATCTGAAGCTTTATTTATGATCAGAGTATAAAATAAACAGCAGAAAGGGAGCGTCAGTTTCTTGTCAAATTTTGTTAGAAAAAATGCATCACAAGAAATTGCAGAGGCGTAGTTGTTTTGGCATATATGCCCAGTAAATAGCAAATATTTTTGTAAGTGGTGTTGTGGGTCGAATTGTTTTTGAGCGACAAGACGGGGTTGCTGAAGTTAACCCCACCAAATCACGCTTGAATTTAAGTGAGCCAAAGTGGATTTGGTGACAATTTGCATTTTATAAGACGAAAGTAATCATTGCAAAATCCCTCTTATAAACACATCAGATCTCAATTTGATTTTCACGCTGCCATTAACATTAACTAATAACTCCCTCCCTCCCTCTTGGGTGGACAAAAGGTCAAAATTTTGAATTTCAACCTCTACAATTGTAATACTATTCTTATAAAAACTTCGCTCCACTTCCCCCTTCGTTGGGTAAGAGGTTAAAGATTTAAATCTCTTAGGGGCTATTTGGGCTTTCAATTACGGTGGCTTGGATTGGGCTATTCCACGTTTGGGTTTGTGGTTATCAAAACAGGGGGTAGGGTTTTAATTAACCCCCTATTTTGCTACAGTAACAACGGTATAACTCATTCTCCACAGGGATTAGTGCAACAGAATTTACTAAGCTAAACCTAATTTTTAGTCAACTCAACACGGTAACCAAATGATTAAAATTGGGTTAAAATCTAATCTAATCATGCTTCAACGAAATAAAAGCAATAGCAAGGGAATAAAACTCAGAAAAAGCTCAAACAAAAAGTGCGAGAAAGACTTGTAACAAGATATGTAAAACATGCTCGAATTAGGAATTGTCTGTATTTTCTCGAAATGAGAATGTTGCGTCAAGAACTTTACTCCCTCAACCTATACAACAATAAACACGAAATCCTCCGAGATTTCCAATAATTTGTGGTTTAATTCCCATTAACCCACGCCAAATTAAGCTATTGTAAATGTGCATTGGGTGGGTATTATCCCTAACCTCCCCACTTAGTTAGTGATCGGTGTACACGCAAGCGCACGCAATCAAAGTAATATAAAATGGTATGTGAGTACCAAGTGTCGAATCCCAAGGGAACGGTGTAACAAAAATATTGTAAAGCAAGGTGTAAGCCAAATTGCAACTTTGAAAACTAAATTGCAAAAATAATGTTGGGATGGTGTGTTGGTAAATAATTTCAAAATCTAATTGCAAAATTGAGAAATTGCAATATCGAAATGACAAGGATTGTAAAATTGAATTGCAGAATCGAGAAATGACAATATTGGATAGCAAACTAAAATTTCAAAGGAATTTAGATAAAGATGGGGCTCAAGAATGTCATTGCCCTAAATTGTAATTACAAGCCAAAATTGCAATTCCAACCTACTCCACACTTAATTGTAAACCAAAATTGCTTCTCCTATTCACCTTGAGTTTAGGTTTTTAGGAGACTAAGTGAGTGGCTTATATGTCTATAGTCCCTCTATCTTAGATAATTCGGCTCAATAATTTTATGGGTTTTGGAGTCTTTAATCCCTATGTCTAGGGTAAGGATTGGCTTATGTCTAAGCTCATTTCTCCATCACTTGTGCGAAATCTGCTTATCACTAACCCCGTCGGTATTAGATCTAAGCTTGAGTTGTTACCCTAGTTGATCAATCTAGGATCTCAACAGAAATTTGTTCAACACAAGCAAACAATTGAGATGTATGCTTGATTTTTATTGAAATTTAGGCTACAATTACTTCTTAGGGAATTCACATCCTTAAACCCCCTAAGAAGCTTTAGCTCATATTAAAGAAGAAAATCTTACAACTAAATTTTGAAGAAGAATTCATATTAGAACACTGTGTAATTTGCTAATTAATACAAAATTCTATCCTAAGTGGTATTGGAACAATTATGACAATAAACTTACGCAATTATGGGCAATTAATCTCAAGGATTTCTGAAACTCTCAAATTAAATGAAAAACAGAGAATCAAAGGCTTTAATAGGAATTTTCAATCTTCTTCCTTCTACCCTTGAATTTGATTTATTTATAAGTATTCCAACAAATATTAAAACTTGAATAAAAATAGAAGACAAAATCAACTAAGAACAAAATTCATTCAATAATTGTTCAATACACCTTCGCTCCATTCTAATCGACTCAATCTTTCCACTAATTCTAGGAGATGATTAGTCTTAACAATCCAAGTGCCACTTGAATCGGATTAGACAAACTGGAATAAAAAGCATAATTTTATCAGATTATAGTAGAAATATAAGGACTGAACAAAAACAAAAGAAACTTATTGAACCCATGAAAAACAGAAATTGAAATGAACATAAATGTAACATAAAAGACAAATCGAATGAAGATCCAGGCTGATTCCAGCAACTGTCAGTAATACAATAAGAAATTGAAGAAAAATAAAAAACAGAACTGAAGCTCTCGGCCAAAAACAGCAGTCAAAATTTCTTGCAGAAAAACAGAGCTTCTTGTTCGAAAATTCCCCATCCCAAAAATTTCCTCCAAAAAATGAATGAATTGCCGCCTCTTTTCTTCCGTCCTTTTGTAGATTCTTCCTAGGGTTGAATTGTCCCAAGATTGTGCTCCAATTTCCTTAATTTGTGCGGTAAATCACGCTTTCCATAATTGGGGTGTGTGCAGAAATCGTTTCCCATATATTCCTCTGTTGCTTCAAAATTGCAGAATCTCGAAATTGCAATTGTGATTTTGCAATTTCCAAATTTCCTACAAACAAGCTTGATTTATTTAGAAACTTATCCCTATTGCCATCATTCTTGTTTCTTTCTTATTTTGAAGCAATCTTTCACTAATTTCAAATGTCCTAAGACAAAACAAGAATATTTTAAGCAATTGAGATTTAAATAAGCCTTAATACTAAGGTTTATCAGCTAGCTACTAACCCAAACCATGAGCTAATGTAGTTTTGAGTAATCAGTTTCCCCTATTTTTTGTAAATCTCAAGAAGACAATACCAAAAGTTGTTGGCCAAATGAAATCGAGCATAAACAATAAAAACGCTCTAAAACCATATTGAAAAGAGTTAAGGAGCCTCAACCCCTTATTTAGATTAATACCACATTCCTAATCCTCACTCAAAGGTGATTTAATTCATGTTACAAGCTAAAAATAAAGGAAAACTGCAGTAAAACACTTTAATGTAGAATCTAATTACAAGAAAGAAATAAAAAAGTAAAAGAAAACAATAGAATGGAGAAGAAAACCCCGAAATAAAAGCTCTTGATAATGATTTCTCTTATCTCAAGCTCCTTTTCTGCTTAGGTTTTCTTCCTTTAGCCCCTTTATCGACTCCTTCCTCTCAAAATTTGATTTCTTCCTCTCAATTAGGTCTCCTCTTTCCTAAAGACGGATGTTTGCATTAAATACCAATGTCCATCTCAATTTTAGGGCTACTTAGGTCAAACAAGACACATGGTGACTTCTCATTGGATGGATGACGTCGTTTTGGTTAATTTACGCCCACTCAATTAATGAATTATTTTCCCATGTGATGTATCATGTGTTGTCTTTCCCTAACTCAAAATGTCGAATATTTTTCTCCAGCAATTCCTTCGCTAGACAAATGCTCCCTCATAGTTCTACTGACAAAGTATTTAAATTACGACATGCAACACCAAATGAACTTAATTTAGTATTTTTTTAGCTCGCATTTATGTAAATATAACAATTAATAATCTCCAAAGAAGCTATTCCAATAAAACAATGGTTTTAGGGGATTTCAAGCATGAAAATACTAGCATTAAACTTAAATAAAGGAAATTTAGGCATAAAAGACTAGCTAATAACTCTCATTTGGAGAGTTATCAATTTCCAAATTCTATCTTTTATTGACCTAAAAATCAAAAACTTATTCTTTGCATGGTGTGTAACTCATTATTGATGTGACCATGTCTAACAAGGTCTTGTTTCTCATTTTGCAGCACAATTTCACACAATTATACTTGATATTAAGAGTTGGAATACAATCTCACTTTCTATCAACTAATCTTAGTACGTAAGGTTCGTGTACTTCCTATTATGATCTGATCATAATGTCTTGATAGATTTACCTAATTGATTTCCAACTTTAGCCTTAATTTTCTTGAACTTTTCAAAAATTTAGACTTATGTTGTATTAGGTAAAGATACTTGTACCTTAAATGATCATCAACGAGAGTGATGAAATATTCATGACTTTATTTGGTCTTTACATTTACCAGATCATTTAATTCAGAATGTGTAAGCTCAAAGTATTCTTTTGTCTTGTAGTCCTATACAATAAAAGGCCCAATGATTATTGTGCATAAAAGGCAAGATTTACAAACATGTAAAATAATTAACTAACTTTTAGAGAATTACCTCTTACTAGTCTTTTCATTCTATTCAAGTTGATGTTAATCAACCTTAACTGTCAAAGTCAAGTATCATCTTTTAGGAGAAAACAATGTCTTTCTATTCTGGATTCTATAATCCTGAATATCTTAGTATTATGTAGTATAGTATATGTCAACATTTTAACATATACAAATTGTTCTTATTTTCAGCTGAATGTATTTTCAAACAATCTTGAAAATATAAACTTTAATACTTCAAAGTATTTCAAAAGTATTTCATACTATATGAAGATTTTAGTAAAAAAGTTCAAGAAATTGAATTTCTCTTATGGTTACTAAAAACACCATATTCTGCATTAAGTAACAATATTTACTTAATGACATCTTAATGTCTCCCATTACACTAACTGAGATGAGTTTCCTAGTGCCAACTTGTAGAAACTATTCTACATGTCAAGTATTTTTCAAGAATTACATATTAAATGTAATGAAGAATAAATTTTAATAGTAGATCTTATATCGACTATTTAGGTGGCATTATTTATATTCCATCAAAAACCTAATAAATCAAATTTACTTTATTTTTTTCCATAGAAGTATTTTAAAATTTTCTCTCATTATGACTGTCCTGGCTAATTTAAGAACTATTTTCTTTTATATAACTTCAGTCATTTAGTTTCTTTTCTTGGATTTCTGTAATACTCAAATTCGATATCATTTAGACAATTATCTAAATTTTGCTTCTATTAACTTCAACATCTCATATGTTGTTGTCAATTTTTTTTTTTTATTAAGCTTAACATCTAACATGTCATCTAGGAAATACGTACAAGCTATCTCATTCACTTTAGATTCATTAATCATGTGCATCACGAACAATTCGAATTGCATTAGCAACTGATTTTGAAAACATTTCTCAATAAAGACAAATTCAAAATTTTACACTACCATTATAGTGTTAACTTTACTTTTCCAAGTAATAAAAAAAAAAATCAATTTTGACTTATCAATAATAAAATTAAAATTGAGAGAAATAGTCATAATATTGAAATATATAAAATATATTATTTAACATCATCCAATCACTTATCCATTCAATTTTAGCATAAAAATCAAACAATTTGAAAAATGAACCCTATATATCATTTCTAATGATATAGTACTTTAGTGAGTTAGAACAAGTGTCGTCGTAGGGTAGGTCAAGTGTTCCTTCACTAAATTAAGACAATCTCAACCAAGTATTATACTAGAATAACTCTTATTCCTATAATATTTAGTTACCATTAGTTTGGTCAAGAACAATATTAACAACCTTAATAAGCCCTTTGTAAGTGTGACCCATCATTTTAGATTCCATAGTTTTATCCCAACAAGTGTCGTCGTAGGGTAGGTCAAGTATTGTAAACAAAACTATATTCTATCTTCTCAGGAGTTCGCCATGATATTGACCCATGCAAACACCTTCCGTAAGGGGACGGTCCAAAAGCCACCGCAAGACCCCACATGGATCTCATGTTGTGAACTAATGATGGAGACCGTAGGATATGTTGACACATTTCCTTCTCCCACTTACTATTTTGGAATAGGATTTTCTCTTACTTAGACAAATTAGGTTAATCTCATTTATCTAAGTTCCTCAATCTACCATTCACAACCCTTATGTTGGTTAGATTGATTTTAATGTGAATTACCAATTTTTTAAATAATTTTTAAAAAAAAAACTAATCACATTATGAGCATGCTTAGTGAAATTAAATAAAATTTAACTAATTCAACTCCCAAGTCAGTTCCCAGTTAGAGGTGTTCCCTTTCGGTCAACTTAAATACCCAGTCTAGACATAACCTTCTATAGACAGAGTTTCCTTATAGTCAATTTTTATTTCAAATTCATTAACCTTTAATTAACTATTAATTACTATATTAATGAACCTAAGTGAATTTAAGTAATGTTTTTAGTCCTATTTTAAAAAAAAAACTAATTCACTTATTGGATAATCTTAAAATTCTATCATTTTAAACCATTTAAAACAAATTAAAAGATCATCCTGGATATTTTATTCTAATCTTATTAGAAAAAATAAAAGATAAATTAAATTCAAAACTTAAACTATTTTATCTTTGAATTAAATTATCTTTATTTATGAAAGACCTAATCTTATTAGGAAATTAAAAGATCTAATCTTATTTCGAAAGAATCTAATCTCATTAGGAAACAAATAAAGAATAATTCACAATATCTTTATTTTAAGGAAACCCTAATCTCATTAGGAAATATCCTAATCCTATTAGGAAAACATGGATTCTAATTATCAAAGGAAATATCCTAATTTAATTTTTCAAATATAACAATTATAATCAAATATATGGAAAATATAAACTTATTAGGAAAGCATCTTAATTCTATTAGGAAATGTCCTAATCAAATTTTCCAAATATAACAATTATATTTAAAAGTAATTAAGATGCATGATCATGCTTAACCTATGGTGGGATTTTAAACTAAATGACATACTTTATGCAACAATCAAATAATTTAAAATATACATCACATGCATAATTAAATTAAAACTAGCAAAATTGATCTACATATTTGGCATATCCTAAGAAATTAAAAACAATTTAAATTCAAGACATATATTGGTCTTTAATATCTTCCTTGTTTGAACCATAAAGTATAACAAGAAGACTCATTCACCAAAGAACCAAACACATGTTTTATGATATTAGAACGCTTAATAATAAGATAAAACTCCAGCCGAATATGTTTGACTTCGATTTTAACTTTTTTCTTTTCTCTTGCACCTTTTCGTCGTCAGCTTATTCAGCTTATTGCACCTTTGCAGCAATCATAGTCATTCAAGTAAAATACATAAAATCTTAACCCTTATGGGTTTTATAATGATCTAATTAAAGCAATAAATCTAATATCAAATAGCCTAAGTGATCAATTTGCAAACCACAATATATCACATATATGATAAATTAAAATACCCACCATCACAAAACTTTAATTCTAAATAAAACTCAAAGATTCCTCTGATACCAATTGAATGAATGAATGTTTCACTCCGCAGCGGAAGTATGTGATTGACGTTGATTTTATTTAAAATTAAACTAAAAAAATAAGATTAAGCAAACTTACTTGAAGTAAATATGGAAATATTTTTGGCGGGTCTTTATCTCCTCCACAAAGTCTTCCGAGCTATGATTTGAACACAGAACCAAGACTTGTGGGAGCTTCTTGAAAGAAAATCCACAAAGGTTAGAAAGGAAGATGTTTAGAGAGAATTCTCTAATTCTTTATTAAGGAAATGTGTGTTATGTCTAATGGTTTAACCTAATGGTCATATTTATAGAGACCAAGGACAAATCTTTGGCATAATTAAAATATTATATTTCAATATCTAATCTATTAAAATATATCTTATACTTATTTGAATCTCATTCAAATCTCCTACAATATTTATTTATTTGAATCTTATTCAAATTTTATAAATATCTTTTATTTAATGTATCTAATATACATTAATTATTTTAATATTTAATGTATCAAATACAATAAATATATTTTCCTCTTTTATATTTAATATATCTAATATATTAAATATTAATTTGAACACTTAAAATTAAATATTAATTCGAACATTTCAAATTTTTCTTTCAACTAAATTGATCTTTTAGTGTTACTATGAGCTAGCAAGGGGACCTTATGGACCTACAGATTATAAGCTTCAATAATACAAAATTAATTAATTAATTTTCATTTTAACTCACTGCACTATAGACCTAGAGTTGCACTCCTATGCACTATAGGACAAGTTGTGTCTATTGATATAATCACTAAATGCATGTCGACCCTTCACGAGTTATTCGTAATTACAGCTGGGTCAAAAGTCTGTTTTACCCCTATAATTACATCTTGCACCTTAAGTACCATTAATCCTCGAATGAATAATTTGTTTATGATCCAACTATAAATTAAGTCTCTCTCGGGCCAGTGAGAGGGTGGGGCCCCATTATTCAAGTCCCGAAATCAGCACTTAAAGGAACTGCTCATCTACTTTCCCTATATGGGAAAGAGTGAATTCTATCTTGTAAGATTATGTTCTCAGCTCTCTATTTGGTCAAGTCCCTAAAATGGTAGGCTTATTGAATCGGCTACAAAAGTCACTCTCACCCATACAAATCAAATGACAAGCCCTCACAGGCAGGAGTTCATAACTCACTCAGGATTATGATCGAATCACATATGATCATCCTAATGAAATATTAATCTTTTCAATTAACAAATTTATAAAGAGAGATTAAATATTTCGTGGTCCAGTCTTATACAAACTCATTGTATAAAATATCCCCACTCACATATCTCCACATGTACGATTTGGATCAAATCATTTGTAACTATTACAACATGAGACGTATCAATAGTGTTACCATGATAAGGCACCCAATCTTATCCATATACTATGGCCCTTTAGGTTATTTCTTGAACATGATCCTCCCGTATGTCAACCACATACTATTCCAAAATTACGCTAATAACTTTGGATTTTTCATATAATGGATAATATTATGTTGCAAATAAAATAATCAAAATTATTATTAATTATTCAATAAATCATTAATTACGAGGCTTTAGGGCATAAATCCCAACAAGATCATCGGTGTCGTCTGGCCGTACTTTGTTTACCATCTTCTCCTATTATGAGCTCCTCTTCCTCGAACCCCCATTTCTCTTCCTCTAGTTGCAATCGGACTTGATCGTTTCCAGTTCTAATTACCACTGCTTGATGTTGGATGTCTCACCCCTGACCCAAACTAATCTTCATCGTGTTCCAGTTTCGGTTGAAAATAACACTCCCTGTCAATATGCCCTATACATCCACAGATGTAACATCATTCATGTAGCTTCTCGTAAGTAAGAGAACACCAAATCTCATCTTCGATGGCTCCGATTTTCACTTTAAGAGTCCTCTTCAACGACATTGTGACATCAATTTTGACACAAACCCTAAGTGAATCGCCCCAACAAATATCGTTCTCATATGCATCTACTGTCTTGAATTCTCTAATTTGGCTCCCGATTTCATAAGTCAATTTATTTTTTTGTTCGACTGGTGGAAGGTTATGAATGTGAATCCAAAAAGAAACAAATATGAATTCATCATCGGAGAAACAGCATGCTCCTCGGAGTTCATCTAGTAACAAAATTGCCTTGTCGAAGAGCCAGTGCTCATTCTCTAGGACTTTGCGCCACTCCCAGAGGTTGCTGAAAATGCACATAAATAGGTTTCTCCCCACCTTTTGGATTCTTACCAAGGTGTTGATATTCCAGATTTTTGGGATTGCTTGTTTGAACATCTCAAAACTAACCAATTTTGAGGATAAACTCTTACATATTAGTCCTATTTGCAACAATGTTTCATTGGAATTCTATGTCATTATCGGGAACCACCATCGGTCATTCATCTTCTTCAGTCAAGCGCAATCGTTCCACCAGAAATCCCAATTGAGATGTTTCCATCATTTCTACAAAAAGAAAACAAAGAAACCCAAGAAAATAATAAGCAATAACCAAGAGATAAATAGTAGGCATAAAGAAAAATGCAAAAAATATCTGCCCATATTCCATAGAAGGCTCCAAGAATCAAAAATTGCACCTATGGCTCCAAGAATCCCACATCTCTAGGGAGAAAATCTCCTTAGAAAGAGGGGGGCCGCTTTTCTTTATTTCTTTAAGAGAAAATTTAGGTGCTTTGTGTCACGGTCGTAGATTTTCAACCGCACAGCGCCATAATTTTTTCGTCTAATCATGGCCAGCCTTAAGGGGAACTCAGGCCCTAATACATTTTTCGCCCAGCTTTGTGGCGTAGTCAGACCTTAGGCGAGGTTGTTCAACTAAACCAAGCTTCTTTTCATATGCAGCAGAAGTATACTTGGTCATACACGTCGCACGTAAGTGTGTTTTCACTCAAACGTGACTCTAGCCGACTTGCCTCTACTCTAGGCCAAGTTCCAAGGCTCAACCTTGCCTCTACAATAGGCCAAGGTCATTAGAATGCAACGTTGCTTCTCAAACCATCATCTTGAAACTCTTAGACATGTCCCTGATTGATCGCTATGCTTTTCGCTACAACACGCAAGTGCACGTGATCTAAGTAATAAAAACTGGAGTATTCCAGAGTATCGTACCCAAGGGAACAGGTTTTAACAAAATCTACTGAGACGATACAAAATATGTTTGCACATTGCAATTGTGGTAACCAATGGTGTGAAAATGCTTGGGTGGTTGTTTTTTTTGCTAACAAAAATCACTAACTAAGAAAAATGGGATCCAAGTAGCTTATGCCCCTTTGGAAAGAAGTGTCACTTAAAATGCAATTGCAATCATAGTTAACACAAGAGAACTAAGTAAACCGAATTCAACTCGTATTCGACCTTCTATGAAGTATCTTTAAGAGACTAAGTGATTAAACCTATATTTCTATGGCTAATCTAACTTAGATAATCTTGCACACAATTCTAGTGGTTTTGGAGTTTCGCCCTATGTCTAGGGTCGATGTTCAGGACTTATGTCTAAACCTTTTCCTCCATTGCTTTTGTGACATCGGCTTTCCCTTAACTCTTTCGATATTAAGTTCAAGCTTGACAATCAATCACTAGTTGGCCGGCTAGATTTACCCACATTATTTCAACAAAAGCAAACAAAGCCTCAAGTGTTAACTAGATTGAATATTCTTTAAGCTTTACATCTCTCTTCTAGGGCATTCACTAACTTGAATCCCTAAGAAGTAATTAGCTCATTATGATGAAGAAAATGAAAAATAACAAATTAATCAATTATTTACTCATAATTAAATAACTAAAGTAAAGTAGATAAAGTTCTAGAATAAAAAGAACAACCAAATCTGAAATATTTATTAATGAAAAGACTTGAAAAATTAAAAAAAAAAAATACTTCAGCAACAAGGCAAGACAGTAGCAATAATTTAAAGGAAATTTGCAATTTTGTGGAAAATGTTCTCCAGGTACGAACTGTCTTTTACTAAATGAGGAAAACCAAAAATCAAAAGAACATTTCACTTGACTAAACTTCATAAACTTACGAGAATGAAAATTGAAAATATCATCTAGCTACAGAAATAAAACTAACCGAACAAATAACCCACGAAAAACTAGTGTATTCCTTGGTTGATCGAACCAAATGCCCATTCAAAGGCAATTGAATCTTCACCTCCTCGAACTCTCGTTGAGAAGGGATCAAGCTCATAAATTATAGGGAAAGATGAAGACGAACTACTAAAGAAAATGACAGAAAAATCGAAACTAAGTTGCTGTCCAAAACATAAAAATAGCAGAAAAATAAAACCAAAAAAATAGAGTACGAATCAATGTGAATTCCTTCGTTTTTCCTCCCTTTTATAGAAATTCCGAGGCTTCTTTTTCCATCTTGGGCTCCTTGATTCGTGGGTAAATGATTGAGCTTGAGATTAGGCTAGAAATTTTCCATAAATCAAGCAATTCCTGTGGGTTTTGGTGATTTTCCAAAAATTCTGCATTTTTTTGTTAAGTCCAGACAATGCAATTGCATTCCAATTGCATTCTTCTTCTTTGTTCTTCACCTTGCCTTCCCAAGGGAATGCAATTGCATTTCCATTTGCAATGTCTTCACTTCTTCAAATCTGCACAAAAACTCAACTTAAGCCAACTTTCTTGCATCTTTTCACTTAATTCCTTCTTTTATCATATTTCGACAAGCTTGCATGAATTTACCTCATAAATGCTATTTTTAGCTTGCTCGGTAATCAATAAAGCATGCAAAAATGGCAAGAACAACTTAGTTTTAGGGTTAAATAATCCTCATATATGAGAATTAGCACTGATGCTTCTACATCAGTTTGGAACTTCACCGAGACTCATTCGGTTGGGCCAAAACGGCCTTAAAACGCTCAACCGGAGCTTACCAGGTGATTCTGACACTTAACGAGATTTATCGGGTGATTATAATGCTTATCGGGTGCAATCAATGCAAACCGGAGCTTTTTGGTGCATTATAATACAAACCGGGACATAACGGACAATTATCATCCAAATCGAAAACTATCGAATCCCACTGATGAATAGTGATCCCATCCCAAGCCTCAGGAGGTCACTTGACTTAGTCGCTCACTCGGACATGCTATCGAAATCCTTCTCATGGGTCGCCTTCATAATCGGGGCCTCTCGAACATCAATCCATTCGAGTCATATCGAGGCATGAACCCTTCCATGTTCATGCCGAGTCATTCTCGTATCGCTGGACGCTACCGGGTCCTATAGTCGAACCTTTAGCCCATGGGAAGGGGTGTTGGGATTAATGCCCTAAAGCCTCGTAATTAATAATTTATTTAATAATAATAATAATTTTAATTATTTTATTTGTAATATAATATTATCCATTATTTGAAAAATCAAGGTTGTTAGTGTAATCTTGAACAATATGTGGTTGACATAAGAGAGGATCATGTTCAAGAAATAACCTAAAGGGTCATAGTATATGGATAAGGTTGGGTGCCTTATCTTGGTAACACTATTGATACGGCCCACTTTGTAACAGTTACAAATGATTTGATCCAAATCATTCATGTGGAGACATGTGAGTGGGGGTATCTTATACAATGAGTTTGTATAAGACTGGACCACGAAATATTTAATATATCTTTATAAATCCGTTAATTGAGAAGATTAATATTTCATCAGGATGATCATATGCGACTCGATCTTAATCCTGAGTGAGTTATGAACTCCTGCCTGTGAGGGCTTGTCCTTTGATTTGCATGGGTGAGAGTGGCTTTTGTAGCCGATTCAATATGCCTACCATTTTGGGGCTTGACCAAATAAGGAGCTGGGAACATAATTTCACAAGATGGAATTCACTTCTTCCCATATAGGGTAAGTAGATGAGTAGTTTCCTTAAGTGCTGATTTCAGGACTTGAACAATGGGGCCCCACCCTCTCACTGGTCCGAGAGGGACTTAGTTTATAATTATATTATAAACAAATTGTTCATTAGAGGATCAGTGGTACTTAAGGTGCAAGATGTAATTATAGGGGTAAAACGGACTTTTGACCCAGCTGTAATTACGAACAACTCGTGAAGGATCGACTTGCATGTAATGATTATATCTATGGACACAACTTGTCCTACAGTGCATAAGAGTGCAACTCTAGGTCTATAGTGGAGTGACCTATAGTTAATGAATGAAAATTAATTAATTAAAGAGTTTAATTAATTAATTTTGTATATTTGAGCTTATAACCTGTAGGTCCATAAGGTCTCCTTGCTAGCTCATAATAACACAGCTCATAATAACACTAAAAAGATCAATTCAGTTGAAAGAAAATTTTGAAATGTTCAAATTAATATTTAATTTGAAGTGTTCAAATTAATATTTAATATATTAGATATATTAAATATAAAAGAGGAAAATATATTTATTGTATTTGATACATTGAATATTAAAAATAATTAATGTATATTAGATACATTAAAGAAAAGATATTTATTAAATTTGAATTGGATTCAAATTAGGAAATAGATATCGTAGGAGAATTTTAAAGGTTTGAATAAGATTCAAATTGGTTAGATAAATATATTTTAATATATTAGATATTAAAATATATTATTTAATTATATTCCCTAGACCACTATAAATAGGACCCTAGGGGAGAGTCATTGGGCATTCTACACAATACACATCTCCTAAAATAGAGAGAATTAGAGAATTCTCTCTAGACCTCTTTCTCTCCAATTCCTTACGGATTTTCTTTCAAGAGGCTCCCACAAGCCTTGATCTTTTGTTAGAGTCATAGCCAGGAAGACTTTGTGGAGGAGATAAAGACTCGCCAGAAGAATCTCCATATTTGGAAGGTATTTATTGTTTAACCTTGTATTTTAGTTTAATTCTAAATAAATCAAAGACGATTCCTACGCTTCCGCTGTGGGTTTAATTCGATTATTCCCTTCAAGGGGAGCAATGTCAGCACACCCGTGCTGCCCGACACTATCTTAGGAAAATCCATTTAATAAGAAGACGCCCAAGACACTCATCTTGCAGACGCTCGCCCACACCATAACACACTCATGTGCCATGGGGTGGCTCACTTAGGTCATGAGGCCCAGGGGTGGTGGAGAGCCAACACCATGCCTCCTCCTAAGGTAGACAATTGAGATTTTAGTTCATGCCACCCATGCACGTCAATTTGGCAAGGGATCATACGCCAACGTGAAGCACTCGTTTGGACTCCGATCGACACGAAATCTGGCGAGCTTACATCTTGCCCATATACGGACTTAACTCCAGAGCGGCACGTCAAAACTCATGACGGAACCCCGACTTTCGAAGCTATGGCCCAGGGCCGCATCTGACCCCTACTAAGCTTGTCACTGACACCCCTGACAATATAGTTGTCTTCTATTCTGCTTGCATCTCAACATGGCATTCAAGCCCACTTATATTGGTGTGTTAGATGATGCACCGTCCTCCTCAGTCGCATCATGACACTTGTCTTCTCTTAGCCCTCGCGTGGCCATATGGGCGACACTCGCGTGCCACCTGTGCACCTGTCTGCTCTGTGGGGGTCACAACCTACTCTCTTCTTAGTACGGTTGTGACACTTTGGACATTCATTTTTTTCATATTGTTTTCAAAATAAATTAATTTGAGGTTGCCAAAGAGAGCATAGCTCAACTGAAACATCGAATGTGTTAACGATCACGAGGTCTGTGGTTCGAATTCTCCCAACTTCTATTGTACTAAAAAAAAAAATCATTTGGGGGTTAAGTTCAATATCCAAAAACCATGGAACGTCTTACGTGTAGAAGAGAGATGCTTGAGCTATGAATATGATAAAGTTGGCTTTGGCTGTAAGAAAACAATCTCCAAGAAGGAAGGAAAAAAGACAGCCCATAGTTAACATTAAAATTTAATGATGAGCCCTAATTGGGTAAGTCAGTTACTGTATTTCCTGACTCAGCATTAACTTCCCCCCAATGGCAGCTTGTCGATCCCTTGTTTTTATTTCGGTTGTACCCTTTCTGATCATTTCTGTCTTTGTTTTTCCGAGTCAAACTAGTAATCTCCATTTGGCTTTTTATCTGTATGTGGTGCTTTTTCCATTTCGTTTTTGAATCATATTTCCAACGAACCAAGTTCTTCAGAAAGAAGAACAGTTCCAAAATCCTATCACCATGGCCATCAAACAGATGCTGGCGCAGTGGAATGAGTTTACAGCTTCTCTTCGTGCCGAGGTCTGTATTTGTTATTCTATTTTCACTCAATTAGATTGTTTGAAGTAGAAATCCTCTTGTTATTGGGATTTATATTATATTTTTGTTCTTCCAGATGGGAAAAAAATTAAAAATAATACTGATAGTACTTGATGTATTTACAACATGGGAGTTTTGCACCCATTTTCTCTACTAAAGAAGAAGATTTTGTTTCAAAACCGGTTTGCTCGATAATTTCTTATTTCCTTGTCCTGCAAACCGATTTAGTTTTTTTTTTCTCCCTTACAATCTTAACCACCTCATTTTATTTGGTCTTGGGTGATGTATTAATTTTGTATTTGTGTTGGTGGTGAGAAGAAATTCGTGGATGATCAGTTTTCCCAGCTTAAGCAACTGCAGGATGAGAGTAGTCCAAATTTTGTGATTGAGGTTGTCTACCTCTTCTTTGATGATTCACAGAAGCTTATAGATGAAATGGGCAAAGCCCTGGAGCATCTTTCTGTTTCTTTCAGTACTTTCCCACTTGCGCAATTTGAAAAGTTTTACTTGTTCTGTTTTTGGTTATTCAGACTATTTATTTATTGGTGGAAGTGGAGGAGTTTATTAGGAGAACGAACCACCTTCAGGCAGAATTAATTATATTTTATTTTATTTTAGTTCATGTACTTTTAAATGTCTAATTTTAGTCTTTATACTTTCAATAAAATTTAAAATTGGTCTCAATGATAAGTTTGAAGTTAATTTTTATCAAAATTGATTAAATATTAATAATAATTTTAATACAATAAAAGACACAATGTGAACATACTTCTAAAATTTATAGAGAAAAAGCTAATAGAAACTAAGTTTTTAAGAAAAATTAATAATAAACTAATAGGAAAGATCAATTTTAAGCTTTATTGAAAGTACAAAGACTAAAATTAGATATTTGAAAGTACAAAATTAAAATGGAACAAAGCCCAGTACAAAGACCAAAATGGTATTTTAACCATTAATTAATTGGGTATTTGCTCTTGTATGGAGCAGAACATTGTGGATTTCAAACAGGTAGATGATCATGTACATCAACTCAAGAGTAGCAGCGCAAGGTAGTTGAAAATATTATGCTCGCTCGATGCGTGAAGAACACACGCATATCCAGTAGTTGGCAGGAAGGATATAATTGGATTGATGTCTTTTTGTAGTTTGAGAATGATCAATGGTGTTGTTGACGTGAGAGAAATTACATCTTCTTATGGGTTGTGCTTGATTAGAACGTGGGTTTTTTTGTTGTTGTTGACGGCATTGGTGCAGCCAGAGTAAAAAGCTTGTGCGTTTCCTTCAGAAGTTTTTGCGAGACCAAGAACCTTGAAATGTGAGTCTTGCTTCCATATTGTGTCTGCTTTCTTTCTCTTCAATGTTCAAGTGCAAGCTTTTTGAATATAGACACTAGACAGTTTGCTCTGATGATGAATTGTGCATCTTTTAAGAGAGGATTTTGGCACATGCACGTGCTAAAAGTTGAATTACTTTGTCAGTGTCGAAGCAGAATAATATTGCAGCTGTTCCCTTCATTCCCCACCTTTTTTAGGCGTCCTAGAGCATTTCATTGAGACTTAAAATTTGGGCAATATTTTCTTTCCAGTATGGCTATTGTCTTTTCCTTTTCGTTCTGCTTTTCTGTTTGGTAAATATTTGTTAGTCTGAAGCTATGTTTTGTTGAGAACGCAACTTCCATTATTTTGGGATTGCGTGCTACCTAGATATTCCTTCTGCCCTAAAGTTTAGGTGTGTTATTTTCTAGATTCAGGATGAGATTACCATTGCATATGTGGATTGGATGCAGGTGTCTCAGATATCTGCAAGAAGTGCGATGTGAATGCGTTCTACTGGGGAGCAACCTTGAGTATTTGTTTACTGTAAGCACTAATTAGGAAACTTAGCTTAGATTTTGTTTTTGAAGCTCAATCAATGAATGTGAGAAAAGCGGCTAATCTCTCGCGGTCTTAGCTCTTATTATTTCATATGTTGTTTTATTGGTAATTGAAGCTGGAGCATAATATTGTGGAAGCTGGTGGATCAGCTCCTATAATGGAATAGCTAGAAACTACATGGAAAACAGTGACGGGAAAGAAGCAAGTGAAATTGGAGGATGCACACAGGAAAAATTCTAGTACTTTCTTAGTATAGAAAATTTTTCGCTTGCCATATCAACATCATTTTGAAAATTATGTGGGATCTATCAAAAATTACGTGAGATCCACTAGTATTAAAATATAATGTGAACAACGAGAGTATGATACTTCTGTAGTACTAGAAATTTTCCCGATGCACACTTAACATGTCCTAGTTGTTGGGTTGAGACTTGGAGAAAGCAAGTTCGTTTTCTCTTCTCTTTTCGTATAAATTTCCCCATTAGAGCTAGCAGTCTTTACACTGTATGATATGATATTGTGGAAAATTAACTTGTCTCACTTTTGATCTCTTTTCAGTAGGTTTTCTCTTAACTATTTTAAATTGTGTGTGACTATGAATATGATTGATCAAGTTGGAATGCACGTTGCATAAATTAAATACTTGGGACTGGAAGCGGGATTAATTTTAACGATACTGGCCGGTGTGTTGTTTCAATCTATTAGGGACAATTCCTCACTCCTCAAATAGTCATCCCTCCATATTACACTTGAGTAAATTATTATCAACTCCTTACCACTTGTTAGGAACAACGACCCTCGAAAGATCTCCACAATGGTATGATATTGTCCACTTTAGACATAAGCCCTCATGATTTGTTTTTGGTTTCACTCAAAATGTCTCATACCAATAGAGATGGTGTCCCTCACATATAAACTCATGATCTTCTCCTTATTTAGCCAATATGGTACTTTGGTTGCACTCCTAACAATCCCAATACAATCAATTAATAATTAGTTGGTGTTTTTATGCTTCTATTTATACCCCACTGGGTCGGATTGTGTAAAAATATTAAATGCATGGCGGCAGCTTGTGGGCAAGGGGCGGGGGTGGGATAAAGTCATGCATAAGCAAAAATAAATAAATACGGTGAAGGATGGCGGAGCTGTATGAAAATGACTTGACATTGCCCTTTACTATTCTCTGCACCCTTGGCAATAGTTTCCCATGCCCACCTTCATCTACTACTTTTACTATCAAATTTCATTTACTTTCATAAATGGAAATCCGAATCCTATCTTGGTCCCAACCATGACCAACTTAATTTGGTTGTTGGGGTTGGTTTATGTATTTGGTATCCCCATCTTTTCTTTTTCTTTCTTTTTTTTTTGACATTATGTCGCTTTTGTATACAAACAACATGCCATCTTTACTTTTTCTTTCTTTCACCCTTTCTTTATGCAAGGAATTAGATACTCTCTCCAATATATAATAGAAAGTGATTACTTTGTAGTTTTTTTAGATATATGTCAAAACGAAGTCGTCTAAATTTGTGAATCGACGTGTATATCAAAGTATCTTGTAGGAAATACAATAATATTTATTAGATGATATTGTTGGTAAATGATGAATGGAATCAATAAATTAGGCACTATATGGATAGGCTTTTGACCTGATAGAGGAGCTTTGAAGTTCCCAATGTTCTTCCTTTGAGTCCAAGCAACATAACTTTGAAATCCACTAATGTGTAGTGGAGTGTAGAGTAAGTTTGAAGAAAGTGAAAAGTGGTTTCCACCAATGTAATGCAGAGTCGTTGTTTTACCCAGTTACTTTGACTCCGACCCAATTCCCTAGCTATTGCTTCATTGCGTCTGATTTTCAATACCACAAATTTTCTTTTAATCTTTGAGTTTATATCGCACATAACTCATAACCATTCCTTTCTTAAAAAGCGCATTTAGGTTAATGTAATTCTCTTTCGATAACTTGTATAGCACAAGTCCTCTGCCTCTATAATCAACATTAGTCTCTCTCCCATGCATCAAAATAATTATTTCATTTTACGCATTCATTATTATTATTTTTTTTTTATTATAATAGCTCTTCATTAAATTACAAGCTTGTAATTTACAATAGGCAACACCATAATAGCACATATAATATTAACGCATGATATATAATTATACTTAACCCTGATATAACGTAACCACATGTATTTTTTAATACAGTCATTCTAACAATAGCGCATAAGCATAACAATTAGAAACTTAAACAATTCAGCATGAACAATTTCTTACAAAAATATTTCTAAAATAAACTATTGAATCCTTAACAAAAGTTTTCTAAGTCTTGTGTCAAAACGCTAAACTTCACTTCTTTCTGGACTATCACTTGATCCTTCATCTGAAAACATTTTGGAAAACAAAAATTAGTACATAAATATTCAATAAGCAACTTCCACATCAAGTTCAGAAATTCATTATCTTCAAAAAAACAAAACATAGAAATTCAATTTAACAATTTTTTTCAATAGTTGAATCAAAACTCAAATATTCATTCCATAATTTGCTTTCAAAACAGTCGTAAACAAAAATACAAATGTCCTTGCAAAACTTTTAATACAATTATCAAAACTTTCAGTTAACCAAAACCAAACCAGCTTTCAAAACCAAACCTTCAATTGAACAAAATTTTCATTTAACCAAAACCTTCAAACTAAAACTTTAAAATGTCAAAATTTTCAATTCAAACAATACTTTCAAATATCATAGTGGGAAGATGTATTATTTGGGTAGCCATTGGTAACACCAATCAATTAGAACATTCAATCAAAGTTGTTGATAAAAATTGACTAGAACATTCAATACAATTACTTAAGTGTGAGGCCGCGTAAGTGAAACACACACATGAATCTTTATTTCAAATGAATGTCAAACCACAAACTGTGTCTTCCCACAAATAAGCTTCAATCAGTCAGACTTTCAATCAGAGATGTCGATAAAATCTACCAGAACAATCAATAATTACTTAAGTGTGAGGCCACGTGAATGAATAACACACACATGAATCTTCATTCCAAAGGAATGTCAAACCACAAACGTGTCTTCTCACAAATAATCCAGAACAATTCCATCAATTCCAATTTAGGCTACTACCACAGTTAAGTAAAACATTTTCAAAACATAAATTTGGCATATTTGGATAGCCCTATTAAACCAATCAAATACTCTTCAAAACATTCAAACCGTAAACATATATTTTTGTTTGGAAAAATAATTTCAATCAATTTCAAATCACATAAAAACATGTTTGCAGATATTTTGTCAAATAACAATAATTAAAACGAAATTATTCCAAATTTTCTATTTTGGAAAGGATGTGAAAACTACCTACCTCGATCGATAATACTACGGGGCCGTTTGATAACCCATTCATTTTCTATTTTTGATTTTTAGTTTTCAGTTTTTTAAAATCAGGTTTGTTTGGAAATAGATTCTGTTTTTTGTTTTTAAATTTTTAAAAACGTTTTTAAGATTGTTAAGAAATTTGAAAAACGAAAAAAATACGTTTTTAAAAACGATTTTCCACTTCTTAAAACTTTGTGTTCAATCATATGATTCATGGACTCCGAGTCCACGCCACCACCAGTGTCCCAGCTCCACCTTCCCATATTTTACTACTTTTTTCTTTTTTTCTTTTTATAAAACTATACCACTTCTTCTTCTTATTTTATTTATTTATTTTTCCAAATAAGATCCATTTATTATTTGAATAAAATTAATTTAATAGTTATATTTTAATTTACTAAAATAAATTAGAATTAGACAATATTACTTAAATTTTGCTAAACAAATCAAATATATATATATATATATATATATATATATATATATATATATATATATTCAAAAAATCACATAATGAAAAAATTTTGTTTCAACAATTAAAATATTCTAACGTCATTGTTATTTTAATCACATTCTTTTTAGTATTTATTTTGTTATTTTTCTTTTAATTAGTTACCGTTAAACATTTGAAAACATCTGTATTGTTTTATAAACATATATTTTTTAAATCTTTTTAAAAAATTCTAATTAATTAAAGTATATCAAATAAGAAAATATAAAAACGATTTGCTTTTCATTTTTACAAAACGTAATAACTAAAAACAGTTATCATATAACCTTTTGATGTTTTAAGAATTAAAAAAAAAAAAAAAAAACATAAAAATAGCTATCAAACATACTTGTTTTTTTAATTTTTTGAAAAAAAAATGATTACCAAACATATATGGCAAAAATAGAAATATGAAAAACCAAAAATCCAAAACTAAAAATCAAAACGGTTCTTAAATAGGTATAAGTAACACATTTTTATATTATATTTGTATTGTTTATAATGTTAACATGGTGTTTATGTACCAAAAAAAATGGTGTTTATCTTTGTACTATTTAGACGTATTATTTGGTTTTTTTTATTGATGTTACTCTTAAATATTTAGGCTAAATTATAAAAAATACCTCTAAACTTTTTTCATTTGTTTAAAAGATACTCCTATTCTTTCAGAAGTTGTAATATTATCATTGATATTTCGTAAACGTTTCATTAACTCTGTACTTATCATTTGTTTCAACTCTGCCCATTTATTTTTTAAAAAATTATTTGGTTTTGTCTAAAAATTTGAAATGAGTAATTTTTGGATTATGGAAATTGATATATTTTTTTAGAAAAATGATTTGTAGAAAAAATATAAAACTAAAAATATCATGTACCGAATGATCATAAAAATGTTATTTTTACAAAATAAAAAATAATTATCAAACAATTTTCTAATTTTTATTTTTATTTTTTAAAAATATAAAAAACAAAAACAATCATAAAAATGTTCTTTTGATTTTTTCAAAACAAAAAACAAAAAACAAAAATAGTTATCAAACATATTTTTGATTTTCAATTTTTAAAAAATGAAAACCAAAAATAGTTATCAAACATGTATGATTTTTTTTTTGAAAAAAACAAAAAATAAAAAATAAAAAACCAAAAACATAAAACTGAAATAGTTATCAAATGGGCTTACAATTATCAATCTCAATCTCAATTCTAAATCTAATTTCAAACAATTATCAACTTTTTATAGAATGCCAAACATATATAAGATTAGAAAGTAAGGAACGGACGGGAAGGGGACCCAACAAACCGCATGGTCACGTGATCCCCGATCAGATACACCACTTTCCTTCTTATGGAACCGATTATCTGGCAGTGCCAACAATACCGACCTGAACTTCGGAATTCCAATTTCCACGTACTCCCGAGTCCCAAAACAAAAAAGAAGCGTATTCAACACAATACAGCTACTAATTCTACGGAAAACAAAAATAAAGTAAAATCCCGACACTGCCCTCCCTTCTCTTCATTTGTTGATGTTGTACACTGCTGCACTACTGCAATCATGAGCCATATTCTGCATCTTCTCTAATAAGCTTCAGTCATAATAATAAAATACAGCTGCTTTAAACAGAGACAAACATTAGGGAGAGAGAGAAAGAGAGAGTGCTGCTTGCTAGACTCAGGCAGCCGTCGAGACAACTCAACAGCAGCTTCGCTTCTCCCTCAAGCCAAACCCACCATTTCTGTTTTTCTTTTTTCCATATCCTTTTCAAATTTTGGTCGCTGATTTGTAGTTCCGCCATTAAAAGCTTTCACAGGTGATTTCCCTTCTTCTTCTCAGTTCTCACGGAAAAGCAATCCTCCCTTTCCAAAAGGCACCCTATAAATCCACCCACTTGGTATTGTTCTTCGCATTCAATCCAGTCGCTTCTGGTCTGCTCCAATAGCAATGGCCAAGCCCCACAGTCCCAGAGCTCCCCTTCTCTGCACTTTCATGGTCTTTTGTGTGGTGCATTGTACTTTCAATTTGCATGTATCTGCGATGCTGGATCCGCTCGACTTTTTGGCACTCCAATCCATTAGGAAGGCTTTGAAAGACATGCCGGGGTCTAATTTTTTTGCTTCGTGGGATTTTACTTCGGATCCCTGCAATTTTGCCGGCGTTTCCTGTCAATCGAACAAGGTCGTGACCCTCAATCTCGGAGACCCCAGGGCCGGTTCGCCTGGTCTAATTGGTCGATTAGACCTCTCCATTGGTAAGCTCTCTGCGTTAGCGGAGTTTTCCGTCGTTCCAGGTCGGATCTACGGTCCTCTTCCAGAAACAGTCTCCCAATTGAGCAACCTGCGTTTCCTCGCCGTCAGCCGTAACTTAATCTCTGGCCAGATTCCTGCGGGTCTCGGTAGCCTACGCAGGCTTAGGACACTGGACCTGAGCTACAACCAACTGAGTGGACAAATTCCTCGCCCCATTGGAACGCTTCCGGCATTATCCAACCTCATTCTGTGCCACAACCGTCTGACCGGCCCCCTTCCTCTTTTCCTCTCCCGAACCCTAACTCGTCTCGACTTGAAGCATAACGCTCTCTCCGGTTGGCTTGGTCCAAACTCCCTCCCCCACTCCCTCCAATATCTCTCTCTCTCTTGGAACCGCCTCGGTGGCCCCGTAGACCGCCTCCTCACCCGCCTCGACCAGTTGAATTATCTCGACCTCAGCTTGAACCAGTTCACCGGCACAATCCCCGGCCGCCTATTCACATTCTCCATCACCTCCCTCCAGTTGCAACGCAACCTCTTCTCCGGCCATGTCGAACCGCTCAATCACGTTTCAATTACCACCGTCGATCTCAGTTACAACAAGTTATCGGGTCCAATATCCCCCTTCTTGTCAACCGTACAGAATCTGTACCTCAACAACAACGGGTTCAGTGGTCGGGTACCCGCTTGCTTCGTCCAACGCCTCCTCTCCGCTAATATACAGATACTGTATTTACAGCATAATTATCTGACGGGTATAGAAATTAATCCCACGGCTGAGATTCCGTTGAGCAGTTCTTTGTGCTTGCAATACAACTGTATGGTGCCACCCGTACAGACCCCATGCCCGTTGAAGGCTGGAAAGCAGAATACCAGGCCTCGACAACAGTGCAACGAGTGGAGAGGCTAGGCCTGCAAACTCACACGTGTCGTTCAGGGTATAATGGGAAACAAATTTTGCATTCATCTTAAATTAATTAAGCTTTTTCTTTTTTGGGTGGGGTCCCTCTCATCCTTAACTGTGGATGAGGGGTAAAGACTAAAGAAGGGGAGAAAAGTATAAAAATGGAAAAATGTGAATAATGGAACATATTTGTAATGTGTATCTGGAGTTTTGAAAATAGGAGGAAAATTATATATGTCCTATTAATATAATATTATTATTATATTCTTGTATGACATCATTTTCTAGTATGTTGCTCGGTTGTCATTGTCATCACTCTTCAAATATTCGACTTTATGCATAATAAAAGTCAAGCTAAATTTTATTAAAGTGTGCATAGTTCTGGTAATTGATTTATACTTTTGACTAGAAGGTCAGAGCAATGTTCAAATCCTCCATCTAAAATCAAGCGGTTAGATGTTCGAATTTCTTACTTAAAATGTTGTTGAACTCTAACAAAAAAAAAAAAAAAAAGTCAAACTAAGTCTTGTTTTGCTAAAAAATTTAATACTAGTTTTGAAGAAGAGTAGAGTAGATGAGAGAAGTTTATATCATTATATATAGTTGTTTTCAGGTTCACTCTGCCTCGGATATCATTACTTAGTAATTGAAGATTTTAGGTTAATCCATAATAAAGTTAGAAACATGGTCTGTTCGTCTCTTTGCTTTCAACAAAAGAATAATAGTAAGCAGCATGCAGATGAGATTGGGTGTGGGGTAAGTTGGATTTAACAGTTTGGGGTGCACATGCCATGCGATTATGCCTTGATTTGATTTATTTATTATTTTTGTGCTGTAAATAAAGTTCCAATTTTGTCTGGAGTGATTGATGTTTAACGGTTTAGCTGCTCCCAGTCCCAGACCCAATGGAATTTGGGGGTTTGATATTTTGTGAGTGGTCCAGGTACCCTTACTATTTTAATTTAGGAAAGAATCAATTTATATCACTTTGAGATTGGATGAATAAAAACTCTAAACTAATAATTGTATTGATTTAAATCCGAACTTTCATGAGTATATTTGTTTGAATACATTAATTATTCTATTAAAATAATTGTATTGATTTAAACCTGAACTTTCGTGAACTAATATATTAAAATATATCTTATGCTTATTTGAATCTTATCCAAATCTCTTACAATATTTATTTATTTGAATTTTATTCAAATTTTATAAATATATTTTCTTTAATATATCAAATATACATTAATTGTTTTAATATTTAATATATCAAATACAATAAATATATTTTCATTTTTTATATTTAATATATCTAATATATTAAATATAAATAATTGTATTGATTTAAACCTGAACTTTCATGAACTAATATATTAAAATATATCTTATACTTATTTGAATCTCATTCAAATCTCTTACGATATTTATTTATTTGAATTTTATTCAAATTTTATAAATATATTTTATTTAATATATCTAATATACATTAATTGTTTTAATATTTAATATATCAAATACAATAAATATATTTCATTTTTTATATTTAATATATCTAATATATTAAATATTAATTTGAATACTTTAAATTAAATATTAATTTGAACATTTAAAATTTTTCTTTCAACAAAATTGATGTTTTAGTGTTACTATCAGCTAGCAAGGAGACCTAATGGACCAACAGATTATAAGCTTCAATGATACAAAATCAATTAATTAAACTATTTAATTAATTAATTTTCATTCATTAACTATAAGTCACTTCACTATAGACCTAGAGTTACACTCCTATGCACTGTAGGACAAGTTGTGTCCATGGATATAATCACTACATGCAAGTTGATCCTTCACGAGTTTTTCGTAATTACAGTTAGGTTAAAAGTCTGTCTTACTCCTGTAATTACATCTTGCACGTTAAGTACCACTAATCCTCTAATGAATAATTTGTTTATGATCCAACCATAAACTAAGTCCCTTTCGGGCTAGTAAGAGGGTGGTGCCCCATTGTTCAAGTCCCGAAATCAGCACTTAAGAGAACTACTCATCTACTTATCCTATATGAGAAGAAGTGAATTTCGTCTTGTGAGATTATGTTCCCAACTCCTTATTTGGTCAAGTTCCCAAAATTGTAGGCTTATTGAATCGGCTATAAAAGTCACTTTCACCCATGCAAATCAAAGAACAAGCTCTTACAGGCAGGAGTTCATAACTCACCTAGGATTAAGATCGAGTCGCATATGATCATCCTGATGAAATATTAATATTCTCAATTAACGAATTTATAAAGAAAGATTAAATATTTCATGGTCCAGTCATATACAAACTCATTGTATAAGATACCCCCACTCACATGTCTCCACATGAACGATTTGGATCAAATCATTTGTAACTATTACAAAGTGGGTCATATCAATAGTGTTACTAAGATAAGACACCCAACCTTACCCATATATTATGACCCTTTAGGTTATTTATTGAACACGATCCTTCCATATGTCAACCACATACTGTTTAATATTACACTAATAACCTTGGATTTTTCATATAATGGATAATATTATATTACACATAAAATAATAAAAATAATTAGTAATTATTAAATAAATTATTAACTATGAGGCTTTAGGGCATAAATCCCAACATTACTTTGGTTACTTTAGTTGGCAATTTTTAAACATCTTCGTGCTATCTTAAAATTTTGTTGTATATGTTCCATGTGGGATCGATACTTTAGAGTACTTCCAATTTTATATTACTTGCATCATAGTGTGCACTTGCATTAGACTGAAATTCTTTCTTTTATTTTTAACCCACAAGTTTCACCCAATCAAGTTTTTGACGTCGTTGCTGGGTAGGGATGGCAACGGGGAGGGGCAGGGCCGGGGATGCACTCCTCATTCCCTTCCCCGTGGGGATTTTTCATCCCCATCCCCGCCCCATTCCCCGTTTTGGGAAGTCGGGGTCGAGGAATCCCCGTTCAGGGATCGGGTCCTCGCAGGGAAAAATCCCCGTTTGTTGTTATTTATTTTTAATTATTTTTAATTTTAAATGAATTAAAAATCAGTAAAGTATTAAAATTATATATATTTAACACAGTATTTTTATTGTTTTATTTATTTAAATAATTAATGTTTAAAATATTTAATATTTTTATTATAAATTTAATATTAAAATTATTATATTATAAAACTATATATAATAACAGTATAACATATCTAAATGAAATGAAATTTAAAAAAAAAATAGAAAAATAAAAACTAAAAATAGGTAACAGAATACAGTAAAAGAAATTATTTTTTTTTATATATAATGCTATTAATAATATAATATAGTATTATTATTATAAATAATTATAATATATATTTTATATTTTTAAAAAATAAAATGAAATTATTCCGGGCGGGTTAGGGAACGGGGACGGGGCGGGGATACCCTCCCCGTCCCCGATCAGGGACGTGAAAAAATCCCCGGTTTGACCCTCATACTCGGTCAAACAGGGGATTCCTCGCCCCGTTTGGGGCGGGGATCCACGGGGACCCGATCCCACGGGTATTTTTTCCATCCCTATTGCTGGGGAACAACATTACTAACAAAAAAAAAAAAAAAAAGCACAGATTGTGAGAAGATTGTAACTGCAATTGGCATCTTCCTAAGAGAAAGCTCAATTCTTGTTCACATTATTTTGCAGGTCAAGAAAGAGCAATTGCAAGAGGAGAAAGAGACAACATAGGGTTTGATCGCTTGAGATAATCCACTGTATGGAAGTAGATATCATTGCAGCATTGAGCGCACAAGCTTCATCATTAAGTTATATGTTGAGAACTTTGATGATTGGAAATCATATAGTTTCTGTTAAACCTACTTCTTCTATTTCTTGTGTTTATTGTAAAGGAGTCATTTATTTAAAAATTGTACTTATAATCCTAATTCTTTATGTTATGAATTTCTACCCAGCTTTGAAAATCAACATTAGTACCAAAGTTCTCAACAAAGGGAAGATGATTCCAAAAGAGCCTAGCATCGAAGAACTTGTGAGAGAATATAAGGCAAAGAACGATGTTGTGATGCAAAGACAAGTCACACTCTATGGAATTTAGAAACCCAATTGGAACAAATTACAAATGAATTGCAGAACACATCTGAAGGAGTCTTGCTCGACAACATAGAGACTTCAAAACAAGAAGAAAAAAGGACATTGTGAGGTGGTGACACTTAGAAGTGAATTAGAATTTGAAGACCTTGAGCTCCTAGTGGAAGTAGAAAACGCTCAAACATTTGACAACATTAAGGTGCCAAAAGGGAGAGAAGAAATCAAAGAAGAACCACCTTAAGAAGAGAAGGAACCACCAAAGGAAGTTGCAGTGAGCCATGCAGTCGCAATTTCACAGCAAATTGAAGGAATGAACGTTTCACTCCGCAGCGGAAGCATTGGATCATCTTTGATTTTATTTAAAATTAAACTAAAAAAATTAAGATTAAGTAAACTTACTTGGAGTAAATATGAAGATATTTTTGTCATGTCTTTATTTCTCCACAAAGTCTTTCTAACTATGACTCGAACACAATATCAAGGCTTGTGGAAGCCTTTCGAAAGAAAATCCACAAGTGATTGAAAAGGAAGAGGTCTAGAGAAAATTATCTAATTCTCTATTTAAGATATATGTGTTGTTTCTAATAGCTCAACCCAATGGTCTTATTTATAAAGACCAATGGAAAATCTTTGTCATAATTAAAATAATATATTTTAATATATAATATTAAAATATATCTTATATTTATTTGAATCTCATTCAAATCTCCTACGATATTTATTTATTTGAATATTTATTCAAATTCTATAAATATCTTTTATTTAATGTATCTAATATACATTAATTATTTTAATATTTAATGTATCAAATACAATAAATATATTTTTCTCTTATATATTTAATATATCTAATATATTAAATATTAATTTGAACATTTAAAATTTTTCTTTCAACTAAATTGATCTTTTAGTGTTACTATGAGTTAGCAATAAGATCTTATGGACCTACAGATTATAAGCTATAATGATACAAAATCAATTAATTAAACTATTTAATTAATTAATTTTCATTCATTAACTATAGGTCACTCCACTATGGACCTAGATTTGTACTCTTATGCACTGTAGGACAAGTTGTGTCCATAGATATAATCACTACATGCAAGTTGATCCTTCACGAGTTGTTCGTAATTACAGCTGGGTCAAAAGTCTATTTCACCCCTATAATTACATCTAGCACCTTAAGTATCATTAATCCTCTAATGAATAATTTGTTTATGATCCAACTATAAACTAAGTCTCTCTCGGGCCAGTGAGAGGGTGGGGCCCCATTGTTCAAGTCTCGAAATCAGCACTTAAGGGAACTACTCATCTACTTATCTTATATGAGAATGAGTGAATTCCATCTTGTGAGATTATGTTCCAAGCTCCCTATTTGGTCAAGTCCCCAAAATGGTAGGCATATTGAATCGGCTACAAAAGTCACTATCACCCATGCAAATCAAAGGACAAGCCTTCAGAGGCAGGAGTTCATAACTCACTCAGAATTAAGATCGAGTCGCATATGATCATCCTGATGAAATATTAATCTTCTCAATTAACGGATTTATAAAGAGAGATTCAATATTTCGTGGTCCAATCTTACACAAACTCATTGTATAAGATACCCTCACTCACATGTCTTCACATGAACGATTTGGATCAAATCATTTGTAACTATTACAAAGTGGGTCGTATCAATAGTATTACCAGGATAAGGTACCAAACTTTATCCATATACGATGACCCTTTAAGTTATTTCTCTCTCTCCCTCTCGGTTCTATATAGATAGTAATGATGAGGATGTTTTAGAGTTAAATTTTCGGCGAGCTTGGCATTGTACAGCTTCGTTTGGTTCCTATTCGAAGTGGGTGAGTATGTTAATGTTGATTCAAAGTGATTTTTGGGTTGGTAATGATGTTCTTGATAGTTCTAGCAATTTTGGAGATTAAACCATAGTATTTTGGACTTGGATTTATTCATGAAATCAAATTATTTGTAGTCAATTTCAATGGCGATTCGAGTTTGAAATTTAAGGTGAGATCATGGGTAAGTGCCTCGCATGTTGTTAAAGTTGGTTTAGTTGTTAAATTGGTGATTTAAAGTTAATCCACTAATTGTCAAACTCAATTTCAGGATTACCCATTACAATTGAAGGTCATTGATAATTCTCATTCATGAGAATTATTTGGCCTTTAAACTTAGTGGTTAAGAGCAATTCCTTGTTTGATTGAGCTAAGAGCGACGATTGCAATTGTCTTCTTGTTGCATTTCTTTCCAAATGGGCATTAGCATCTTGAACCCCTTCCTCATTTTCATTGTTTTCAAATAATTTTTCTTTTAGCCAAAATACTTCACAAACTTTTTTATACCCACGATTACTTTAAGTTGCAATTTGTCAACAATTTCTTGCCATTTTAATAAACTTTATTAAAACCCGTTCCCTTGGGTACGATACTCTGGAATACTTCCAGTTTCTCATTACTTCGATCACGTGCACTTGCGTGTAGCATCGATTAGTCGTTTTGGGAAAAATTGGATCCTTCGGCCTGCTGTCCAACATTGTTTTAAGGTAAGTTTTCGTGGGTATCGAATTTTCCAACACATTTAAAGCTAAGTATGAGTTGGGATCTAGATAGCCATAATTTAGGACCTTTTCGAGGAGTTTAGGGGTTGTTTGAGTGTTTTAAATTTTACCCATAACGTGTAGGACTTTGTTTGGCGTTTCAGGATCACGTGTTCAATTAATGGGCTACCTTGAATCTTGAAGTAAATTTGTAAGTAGTCATTTGGATTCGAGCCCCTGTAAGTTCCTTATTTTTGAATTTAATGTATGTTTGAGAAATTGTAAATTGTAAGAGCATGCTTGAAAATTATGTTTATGAAGCATCTAATCATTTGTGGTTCGGTGTGGATGTTGTTTGAGCGGTAAATGGCCTTTTATGTGGCTATAATATAAATTCGGGGCTTAAAGTTTCGAATGGTTTATAATTTAGCATGAGTAACACTTTAAGAGTTTGCCTAAGGTTGTGGTTGTTTGAGTTGGTGTATGTTTAAGTGTTCGTGGGTGTAATTCTTTCAAGTATGAAGTATATGTGTGACCATGTTGGTCGTTGGATGTTTCGCTTGGTAAATATTTCAAAAATTGAGATTTGCCTTGTTGTACTTAAACCCGGGAATCTAAAGGAACTTGTCGACTTAGTTGAGTGACTTTGTATAAGTCATGATTGCTAGTGAAGTATTCATAGGGACCTCAAATGCCCTGGAATGTATGGATGATTGTGATCTGTGGTTTGCGGTAGAATCCAGAGTGGCTGTGGAACCTCAAACGCTTGGGCTAATAGACTAAAGGGTTAAGTAATCCTTGTTTGAGATGTTGGATTTTTTTATTGGAGTACAATATGTTTAAAACGCTTGATTGGTTGGATGGGGTTGCGTTCCCTTGGGTTATTGGATGAGTTGGTTGCGTGTAGGTTGCCAGAGTTGATGGTTTGGGCTAGTGGTCGTTTTAGAACACCTTAAAGGTATGCAATGATCATGGTCATTACCTATGTTCCTTGTGTTTAAAGTAGTTGGAACGACAGATTGTGTTTAACATGTTTAAGATGGGTATGAATGTGAGTGGAAGGATAACGGTCGCCATGATTTCTAGCATGTTAAGGGTTGCATCATGGGTTAAATGGCTTGAGGGCTTTATGCCACTAAAACGCATATGAGTTGTGGTTAAGTGAAGCTATTGTTTAGGAATGTCGTTGAACTAGGGCATAAGTCCATAATCGAGATTTGTGTTCATGACAACTTTATGTTTGAGCCTTGATATAAGTGTGTTTGGGACATGATTACCTAAACGCGTATGTAGCTTGTTGGCTTGAATACGCAAGAGGTGTAGTCGGTGATTTGTCTTTTGCTTAAATAGGTATGAGGCTTTGGTAATAAGGAATTTGCTATGAACTTATGTTCGGGCCTTGTCTACCCAAGCATGTGTGTGTTGAGTTTGTGTGTGTGGTTATGCATAAGATTTATGGGTCGGGTGAGATTGAGGCTTATGATCTCGCATGTGGTACATCCTTTGACGATCTAAGTGCGTTGTGGCTAGGAAAAATACTGTGAGGCTAGTGCTACTTATTTTTTTCCCCATGCGATCATGTATTCCTAGGAGGTTGAGGTAGAGTGGTGAGGGTGAACTGAAACGTGGGGGCTTTAATAAAATATTTTTAGTTTAAAAACAAAGCTCTAGTTCAGTGCAAGTGCACACTGTCGATGCATGTAATATAAAACTGGAAGTATTCCAGAGTATCAATCCCACCGGGAACGGATACAACAAAATTCAAGAGAATAAGCAAAAATGTTTTCAAATTGTAATTGTGAGTAACTAATGTAAAACAATAAGTGGGATGGTTTTTGTTGTTTTTGAAAATAAGAAATAAAAATGATAAAAGAGGGATTCAAACGTGTTTTTGCCCCATTGAAAGAAATTGCGGCCTAATTGCAATTGCAATCATTTGACTCAACACTTAAGCTTTGTAAACCAAATTCAACACTTATTCAACCTTCTATGAAGTATCTTTAGGAGGCTAAGTGATTAAACCGATATTTTTATGGCTAATATACAAACTTAGTTAATTTTGAAACACAATTCTCTTGGTTTTAAAGGTTTTGCCCTATGTCTAGGGTCAACAACAAATTCCTATGTCTAGGCTATTTTCCTTTATTACTTTTATGAAAACCCAATTTTCATCTAACCTTTTCAGAATTAGACTCCAATTATTGTATACTAATCTAGGTGATCAATCTAAACTAGTAATGAAAATTTTAATCAATAAAAGCAAACAATGTCTATAAGATTAAACAAGGTTACTCTTACATATTAGGTCTTTATTCCTTTCTCTAGGGCATTCGCAACTTGAACCCCTAAAAGAAATTTAGCTTATAAAAAAATGGAGTGAAAAACAATAAGCTGAAGTTCTAAAAATTTGTAACAAAAATTGAGAAGTGAAAGAGAAGAACTTCGGGTTCAAAGAAATGATACTTGTATTAAAATGAACACTAACATTCAACAACTTGCAACAAAGCTTTGGCAACTAATTCATTACAATAAGGAAATTTCAATGGAAGAAAATAAATAACAGCTAAACTCTAAAATCTGAATAATAACAAATTGTGACAGAGAGTGATGATGCTAGCATAGGGGCGATGTCCCAAGAGTGATGAGTATAGGGGGATGCCCCAGAGTGTTGAGTGTGAGGGTTGTTCTTCTTCTTTGCATTAAACTATCCTAGGATACATGACTCGCAGGTATAGCACATGTAATACCATAGGGGAGTGAGCTTGAAGTAAGATAAGTAGGCACATAGCTAACTAAAGCGAATATTAAGTTTGAATTTGAGCAGGAGTCTATGAGTTAGGGCGAAACTCGTCTGTTTATGGTTTTAGACTTTGGACCCTTAAGTGGGCTACTTACTGAGTATGTTTATACTCACCTGTGCTACTTTGTTTGTCTTTGTAGATTGTGCACATCCTCGAAGAGGGAGACGAAGGCGATGACTTGACGAGGCTATGGAGACTCCACCAAATTTTCTTTTCCTGTATTAGCTTTTAGTTTTGTATCGTTGTTCTTTGTTGTATGTTGGTCTGTAATCTTTAAATCTCTTATGCTTCTGTGTGTTGGTTAGAATTCCCTAGTTCTTGTGTCTGTTAGTTGAGCTCAGCATAATATATCGTAGTTTGGTGAATGCTGAGTTTGTGCTCTAAAGTTATAAGTGTTATTTTGTTCCTATCAGGTTTTGGTAAATTTTGGTTTTCTCGTAGTTACACCGTCATGATGCCGAAATTTCGGGCATGAGCAAGGTAACTCAGTCATGCTTTTGCATTTAAATAGTCGTGTGGTTCAGGGTCTTTACATTCTTTCTTTAATCATATCTTTACTTGTTTTTTTTTTTTTATTAGATTAGCTTTATTTACTTTATTTTGTTAGGTTGGAATTTATTGTTTTCCTAGTTCTGTTTGTTTTTACTTTTAAAGCACACTTTCAGGGGGAAAAAAATCTACACCTCGCACAAGCATATGCCATTAAAATCATGTTTCGAAAACAAGTATGCAAATTTGTAATCCTTGGTTTTTGTTAAAAAGCCCTTGATGTCCTAGAGTTTTCTCAACTTTTAAGTGTTTTTACACACAATTTTGAGTTTGCAAAATCATAAAACTTTATCAATTCTTTTTCTCCATAAAACATTTGAACCTAAACTCCTCTTGTGTTTATCCTATTATGCATTTAGTAGAGTTTAGCTTCGATGCTTAGCAACTTTAGTGACCCAATTATGTACCCCAACAACTTGTTCTTTCTAGTTCTTAGTCAATGGGGACATTGACTTATTTAAGTTTGAGAGATGAGTTTGTACTTAAAGTGTTGTTAAAATATCATTATATCATGTATTATATTGCTACTAGGACCCATTCCAAAAAAAAAAAAAATGAGAAAGATTCTCCACCTTCCAGAGTTAACTGAGTAACCAGAGGCAGTCATGACACCCATGATTTCTTTTGCATGAAAGGTTTGTTGGGATTTATGCCCTAAAGCCTCATAATTAATTAATTAATTAATAATTTTGATTATTTTATTTGCAATATAATATTATCCATTATATGAAAAATCCAAGGTTATTAGTGTAATCTTGAACAGTATGTGGTTGACATACAGAAAGATCGTGTTCAAGAAATAACATAAAGAGTCATAGTATATCGATAAGGTTGGGTGTCTTATCTTGGTAACACTATTGATACGGCCCACTTTGTAATAGTTACAAATGATTTGATCCAAATCGTTCATGTGGAGACATGTGAGTGGGGGTATCTTATACAATTAGTTTGTATACGACTGGACCACGAAATATTTAATATCTCTTTATAAATCTGTTAATTGAGAAGATTAATATTTCATCAGGATGATCATATGTGACTCGTGAAGGGAATAATCGAATTAAACCCACAGCGGAAGCATAGGAATCGTCTTTGATTTATTTAGAATTAAACTAAAATATAAAGGTTAAGCAATAAATACCTTGAAAATAATATTATGGAGAATATTCTGGCGGATCTTTATCTTTTCCACAAAGTCTTCCTGGTTATGACTCGAACATAGAACCAAGGCTTGTGGGAGCCTCTTGAAAGAAAATCTCCAAGTGATTGGAGAGGAAGAGGTCTAAGGAGAATTCTCTAATTCTCTCTATTGAGGAGATGTGTGTTGTGTAGGATGGCTCAACCCAAGGGTCCTATTTATAGTGACAAAGGGAAAATCTTTGCCATAATTAAAATATTATATTTTAATATCTAATATATTAAAATATATCTTGTATTTATTTGAATCTCATTCAAATCTCCTACGATATTTATTTATTTGAATCTTATTCAAATTCTATAAATATCTTTTATTTAATATATCAAATATACATTAATTATTTTAATATTTAATGTATCAAATACAATAAATATATTTTCCTCTTTTATATTTAATATATCTAATATATTAAATATTAATTTGAACATTTCAAATTAAATATTAAATTTGAACATTTCAACTTTTAATATTTAATGTATCAAATACAATAAATATATTTTCCTTTTTTATATTAAATATTAATTTGAACACTTCAAATTAATATTAATTTGAACATTTCAAAATTTTCTTTCAACTAAATTGATCTTTTAGTGTTATTATGAGCTAGCAATGGGACCTTATGGACCTACAGATTATAAGCTCCAATGATACAAAATTAATTAATTAAACTCTTTAATTAATCAATTTTCATTCATTAACTCTAGGGTCACTCCACTATAGACCTAAAGTTGCACTCTTATGCACTGTAGGACAAGTTGTGTCCATTGATATAATCACTACATGCAAGTCGATCCTTCACGAGTTGTTCGTAATTACAGCTAGGTCAAAAGTCTGTTTTACCCCTATAATTACATCTTGCACCTTAAGTACCACTGATCCTCTAATGAACAATTTGTTTATAATATAATTATAAACTAAGTTTCTCTCGGGCCAATGAGAGGGTGGGGCCCCATTGTTCAAGTCCCGAAATCAGCACTTAAGGGAACTACTCATCTACTTACCCTATATGAGAAGGAGTGAATTCCATCTTGTGAGATTATGTTCCCAGCTCCCTATTTGGTGAAGTCCCCAAAATGGTAGGCATATTGAATCGGCTACAAAAGCCACTCTCACCCATGCAAATCAAAGGACAAGCCCTCACAGGCAGGAGTTCATAACTCACTCAAGATTAAGATCGAGTCACATATGATCATCCTGATGAAATATTAATCTTTTCAATTAACGGATTTATAAAGAGAGATTCAATATTTCGTGGTCCAGTCTTATACAAACTCATTGTATAAGATACCCTCACTCACATGTCTCCACATGAATGATTTAGATCAAATCATTTGTAACTATTACAAAGTGGGCCGTATCAATAGTGTTACCAGGATAAGGCACCCAACCTTATCCATATACTATGACCCTTTAGGTTATTTCTTGAACATGATCCTCTCGTATGTTAACCACATACTGTTCAAGATTACACTAATAACCTTGGATTTTTCATATAATGGATAATATTATATTGCAAATAAAATAATTAAAATTATTATTAATTATTATTAATTATTAAATAAATTATTAATTACGAGGCTTTAGGGCATAAATCCCAACAACTCGATCTTACTCTTGAGTGAGTTATGAACTCCTGCATGTGAGGGCTTGTCCTTTGATTTGCATGGGTGAGAGTGACTTTTGTTGTCGATTCAATAAGCCTACCATTTTAAGGACTTGACCATATAAGGAGTTAGGAACATAATCTCACAAGATGGAATTCACTCATTCCTTATAGGGTAAGTAGATGAGTAGTTCTCTTAAGTGCTGATTTCGAGAGTTGAACAATGAGGCCCCACCCTCTCACTGACCCAAAAGGGACTTAGTTTATGGTTGGATCATAAATAAATTGTTCATTAGAGGATTAGTGGTACTTAAGGTACAAGATGTAATTACATGGATAAAACGAGACCCAATTGTAATTACGAACAACTTGTGAAGGATCGACTTGCATGTAGTGATTATATCAATGGACACAACTTGTCCTATAGTGCATAAGAGTGAACTTTAGGTTTACAGTGGAGTGACCCTGGAGTTAAGGAATGAAAATTGATTAATTAAAGAGTTTAATTAATTAATTTTTTATCATTGGAGCTTATAATCTGTAGGTCCATAAGGTCCATTTTCTAGCTCATAGTAACACTAAAAGATCAATTTAGTTGAAAGAAAAATTTGAAATGTTCAAATTAATATTTAATATATTAGATATATTAAATATAAAAGAAGAAAATATATTTATTGTATTTGATACATTAAATATTAAAATAATTAATGTATATTAGATACATTAAAGAAAATATATTTATTAAATTTGAATTGGATTCAAATTAGGAAATAAATGTCGTAAGATAATTTTTAAAGGTTTGAATAAGATTCAAATTGGTTTGATAAATATATTTTAATATATTATATATTAAAATATATTATTTAATTATCTTCCTTAGACCACTATAAATAGGACTGTAGGGGTAAACCATTGGGCATTTTATATATAACACACATCTCCTCAATAGAGAATTAGAGAATTCTCTCTAGATTTTTTCCTTTCCAATCCCTTGAGGATTTTCTTTCAAGAGGCTCCCATAAGCCTTAATCCAGTGTTCGAGTCATAGCTAGGAAGGTTTTGTGGAGGAGATAAAGACCCGTTAGAATATTCTCCATATTTATCTCAAAAGTAAGTTTGCTTAATTAATATTATTTTTTAGTTTAATTTTAAATAAAATCAAAGACGATCCAATGCTTCCGCTGCAGAGTGAAACGTTCATTCCTTCAAGGTTAATTTAGGAAGTGAGTATGTGAAAATGGTGTTAGCAGTGACTTGTGCTCGTAGTCAGCTACTTTCACCGCAAAATGTTAGTAAGTTGGAACAAAGGTACAAGTGACACTAAATTCTATGACTAAGACGTAAGTAGTATGAGCATAATATGTGGGTTTCCATAGTAATGTTTTATCTTCAAAAATAAAAGTAAAGGTTTTATGCGAGAAAATCTTAGAGTTGTATAAAGTACTAAATAGTTTGGGACTTCTCTTGAAAGGCAACATTGTTTTCAAAACACTATTTGGAAAACATTTTGTAAATTGTTTGTTTGTTGGTTTTGCTTGAAATTGCTTGAGGACAAATAATAACTAAAGTTTGAGGGTGCGTGTGATAATTTTCATTTTTTAGAATTATTTAGCTCACAAACAAAAGTTATTCTTGTAACTTTATCACGTGTGAATCCCAAAAATCTCTTGAATTTGAGCAAAGTGTTAAGAAATTATTGAGCCTGATGAGAACCCATAAGATTAGGAGAAATAGATAAAAATATTGAAATTTGGCTGATTTAGTTGGTTATTGTGCAGATTAGCAAAAAAGAGACGATTGCAGTACAATTGCAATTGCAATGCAACTACAATTGTACCATGGAAGGCAGAAAAACGAGATTTTCAGGATTTGCCAAATTTAGAAGATTCTAGCATTTATTTCTCCTAAATCAAGAAACGATTTCATATATCAAGCCGTATAAGGAGTGTGAAGAAACCCTAGACGTTTGAAGGCTATAAAATGAAGGGAAATGAAGGCAAAAAGCAGAATTCCTCCTTGGAAGAAAGCCCATTTTCTTTTTCTTTTCTTCTTCCTTTGTTGTTTGTCATTCAGCCTAATCCGTCCGAAGAGAAATATTTAGGTTGTAAAGATTTGACTCTCCTTGAAAAGGGATGAGGATAATTGATTAAGAAGGAAGAAATCTAGGAGAAAAAAACTGCAGTTTTGTAATTCTTTATATTCAAGTCTTTAGCCTCTTTTTTATTTTTACTTTGAATTCCATAAGGTTGCAACAACACATCAAATTATTTCATTTTGAAGTTTCTGTTTTGAACAAATTTTGGTATGGAAGTTTATTGAAATAAAAATTCAAGTAGCATTGCCCTTTTGATTTAATTCTTCTTCATTATCGCAATTTGAGTTAACTAGGAACGGGGAAAAATGGCAACAATCGGAGGAGCCGAGTTGTGTAAGACTTTGTGTACGCGTTCGTTGATAAAGTGAAGTTCTTTCCATCAGGCTGCGCCCCCCAGATGTAGGTGTATATTGAACTAGGTTACCAATTGTTGTCTCATTTTACTTTCTGCAATTGTTTACTTTATGTTTGCATTGGTTTAATTCGTTATTTCATAATTGAGCAATCTGTTACATAAATTGCTATAACATAATATGCGACATTCATAGTATGATTAGTAAATTTCAGAATGAATTCAAGTCATGATGGCCACCTACCTAAGGGGTTGTTTGGGGCATGGAGTAGAAGTTATTAAACTTAGAGTTGTTTAGTCTGGGGAGTTATGAAATCCATGTTTCAGATGCAAAATTGTTTAGTCTAGAGTTATGAAGTCTATGTGTTGAGGTGCAAAGTTGTTTAATCTTAAGTTACAAAGTCTATGTTTGGGGTGCATGCTTGTTAAATTTGGAGTTTTGAAGTCTGAGTTTATGTTAGTTGTTTTTTTTTTTTATATAGTTTTTTTACAATTTTTCGAATTTTCATTATTAAGCATTTGTTCCCATGAATTTTAAGATTGAGATTTTTTTTTATGTATATTTTACAAACTTTCTTAAAGAAAAAAAAAAAGAATTTTGACAAAAATATCCCATATATTTTTTTTTAACATCTCTCATATTAATTATTCATTTACTTGGATAGTTTTCAAATAAAATAAAACCTTACAATAATTTCTTAAATATTACATGTGATTTAGAAAGATTTCAATCCATTAATTTAAAAGGGATCCAAATAAGCTTCAAAATTTTTATGTTTATTCTATAAATTCTAGAAATAATATAGATTTGTTCCCATCAACCCTAAAATTAAGATTTTAAATTATATTATTTTATGAATATTTTACAATTTTGTTAAAGACTTGTCTTCGTCAATTTTAAAATTTTAATTTAAGATTTGTTTTCCAAGCATAATAAAAGTTATAATGTTTTCTTTTTGTATAATTTAAGATCTTATTTTTCTAACTAATCAATGTAATGAATTATCTAAAGTTTGATTAATTTGAAAACAATATATATTCTTTGAAGTTTTAAAATAACTAAGTTGAAAATAAAATATCAAATTTTATGCTATTTTAAAATAATTAAGTTCAAAATGAATATATATATTTTTAGCACCATTCAAAATGAATATCATACGTATATTTTTGTTCAAAATAGTATATATTTATGTTTTTTATTGTAATCATTTTATTTTCTTAAGTTTGGAAGGAAGAATCTATCTTTTTACTCTGAATATGATTAATTTGAAAAATTCAATATTTTTTTATTTTAATACGTTAACCATTTTAAATACTAATTTATTAAATTATAATTCTAGTTAGTTTAAAATATGTTTTTCTTATGTTTAAATCATAACACTGTATATATTTTTGAGCTATTAGTAAAAAAATAAGCTTAAAAAAGATAAAATTGTTATTTGTTATTTTAGTTCAAACTTTAAAAAAATTGTAGATGACATGTGGATGAAGTGAGATAGAGAGATTTTTATCAATTAAAAAAATTGTTATGTAGTACTCTAATTTACATTAGGATTTCAATTTAAATAATAGTATCATATCTAAAACATTTGTATATAATTAATAGGATTTCAATTTAAATAATAGTATCATATCTAAAACATTTGTATATAATTTATATTTTAAAAAATAAAATTATAGGATAAGAAGAAAAATATTATTGTTAAAAAATTGATTAAAATTATAGGATAAAAATAAAAATATTTTTGTTAATGATTATTTATATTTAATTAGTAATTAGTAATAATGATAAGAAAATTTATATAAAAAATAAAGAAAAATTTTTAAATTAAGAAATAAAAAAAATTATGCAGAAAAAAAAAGGAAAGAGAGGAGAGCATAGAAGAGAGTGGGAGGTAGGAATGAGGTGAAGTGAAGAAAGAATAGAGAGAAAAGTCATGGGCCCCACAATGAAAAGTTGGAGTTGGAGTTAATAAATTGTGGGGTGGGAAGTTAGAGTAGAAGTTAATAAATTGGTAGGCCAATAAGGAGTTGAAGTAGAAGTTAATAAGCTTGTAGGGCCACAAGGTGGGTTTAAAATGCCCTTGGCCCAAACAAGGAGTTAGGTGGAGTTATTAACTCCACTCCATCCAACTCCCCAGTTCGAACCCTATCCTATGAGTTATCTTGGAAATCAAATGTAGTAGGGTCAAATGGTTATTCTGTGACAATAGCTGTGATGCATGCAAACTGGCTTGGACACTTATAGTATAAAAAAATATAGAAAAGTTTTCATACTACCATATTACTAAAATAAAATTTCGGTTAGGATTTGCCATAACAACGACATTTAAGAATGGTGTGGAGTTGTGAAATAAAATAATATCTCACTCAGGGGGCGTTTGGCGCGCATAGTTGAGTTGAGTTGGGCAGAGTTAGTTTGTCAGTAAGTTTAGAAGTCTGTGTTTGTGGTGCAGAGTTGGGTTGAGTTGAGTTAGAAAGTCTGTGTTTGGGGTGCAGAGTTGAGTTGAGTTGAGTTGTATGGGGTATCTGGTGCAGTTTTTTGTAACCCAAAGTAGACTGATTTTTAGCTTACTGTTTTTGTTTTCTTTATTTTTATTTTTTCCAATCATTCATCTAGAAACATATTTTCCCAACTTTCCAACACTGAATTCAAATGTCCACTTAAAAAAACAATATATTTCAACGTTGATATTTTTTTAAAAACATCATTCTTTATCTTTCTTTTTTTAGAAATTGACTTCTTCCAAACTATAGGCACAATGTAGTCTTGATTTCTCTTTCTGCTACACATTGAACTTCTTTCAATTTATAGAAACCAAATGTTGCATTATTTATCACAACAAATAACAATTGATGAATGAAAAAAATGCAATGTACCTGTATTTTTTTCTTTAAACACAAATTGAACTTCTATCAAATATAGAAATCTAAGGTTTCATTATCTAAACACACATTGAACTTCTTTGAAACTTACAAGTGAGGACCTTATTATGACAATTTTCAATTACTAATAGAGTCTTCATTATGAGGGAATTTAAAAAAAAAAAAACATTGGCCATTAGGTTTTTTTTTTTTGTTTGCAAATGAACATTGTTTATTTACATTTGTTTAAACACATGCACTAAATTGAAATCTTTGGAAAAGAGAATGTCAGTATTTTACCTTTTTAAGATGACAAGAAAATGACAATATATTTCAACATTAGTGTTATGTAGGAGTGAATTATTCACAAAATATCAATGACCTATTTACATGATTCACAAAATATAAGTAATGACAAACAATGAGTCGAGTTCGTAAGTCTGAAGAAAGATTGTTAGAGCATAGAGTCAAACCAACTAAATACATGTGCATTTCATATTATTTTGAACTATGGGAGTGCCGTTGGTCATTGAAAATTGTTGCCGACGATAGTCACTGGAGACGGGATAGCGGGTTGTCGGATATGATTGCTAACGATTGTCGACGATCGTGAAGAAGATGATCGGCAGTGGCTGTCAGTTTGTCGCATATGGTCGTCGGTCGTCAAAGAAGGTCGCCGACGGTGGCTGCTTGTCGTTGGAGAAGCGGTGATAAAATATATAAATAGGGTTATTGTACAAGTCGGTGGAGTTAATATCCTAACTCTGTAGCAAGTCGGTAGAGTTGGATTTTTTTTATAGAGAGCTAATTTATCCGTAGGCCAAACGGTAAGTTGGATTTAAAATCCAACTCAACTCAACTCAACTCAACTCAACTCAGGGGCCAAATGTCCCTCAATGATGTGTTAAAATTCTACTCCAATAATAAAAAAGATGGTAGGGATCTGGGTGGTTTTTACACGTACTTCCGTTGATTATATGGCGAAACAATTTGACTTTCTGGTATTCTACTCGTAAGAGATTTAGTATAAAAAAATGTCGAAGACCCATTTCCAAATTCAAGGTTGGAAGTCAAAGAACTCGAACTCCCCGGAGAACCCTCTTTCACTCCATTACAAAAACCCAACAAGCAGATTTTAGAACGAGGGTCCGAAGCCTGGCTTGGGCCCCACGACTACTGGGTTTTTTTCCTTTGAAAAAACCACCACTGGTTTCATTCTATTGGATTCCACCTTTCTCATATTTTTCTGGAACTTAGGAACTTCCGATCATCTGTAGTTGAGTTTTGTTTGTTCGATCTGAAGCTTCTCTTCGGGGCGGCCTGGTTATAATGGGTTCGAAGCCATGGCTGTACCCGGCTCCGTCTTATCGGGCACTTGAGACATATTGGGACACCGACGATGACGCTCCTGGGCCTCGATGCGGTCACACCCTCACCGCCGTTGCTGCCACTAAATCCTTGGGCCCCCGTCTCATTCTCTTTGGTGGCGCCACTGCCATCGAGGGTGGAGCCTCCTCTGCTGCTCCTGGAATCAGTAAATGGCCCTCCAACCTTCTCTACAATGATTATTATTATTATTATTTATTACTGTTCCGAATGCTAGTGGTGAAGTTTATGGAATATGTACTGATTTTCAACCTATCTGCATAAGAAATCTGGTCTATTGTAATTCGATGAGTTTACAGCGCTATGGGCTTACTTCTGAACTCTTAAATTGGTTAAGTTCTGTGATAATTTTGTTGCATTCATGAAGGATTGGCAGGTGTGACCAATTCGGTGCACTCCTATGACGTTCTCACTAGGAAATGGACCAGGTATTACTTTATACACACACACACATCTCAGTTCTTCTACTTGTGAAGTTGACTTGGATGTGCTTACTGTTATTGCTTGGATGTTTGGATATTAGAATCAGACCCGCTGGTGAGCCGCCATCACCAAGGGCTGCACATGCTGCAGCTGCAGTGGGTACCATGGTTGTTTTCCAGGTGATTGGATAAGAAAAGTTTGCAAAAATTGAAAATTTTGGAGGCTTTCTTGTATGATTTCTAAAGCTGATACTTGTGTTAACGAGTTTATATTTTTTTGGTTAGGGTGGCATTGGTCCAGCTGGGCATTCCACAGATGATCTCTTTGTGCTTGATTTAACAAATGATAAATTTAAGTGGCACAGGTAAAATTAGTTCAGTATCTCTATACTTAAGATGTAGGGAAATCCTTGGAACTTATATAAAAATAGGAATATTATAGGGTGGTGGTACAAGGACAGGGACCTGGACCTCGCTATGGCCATGTAATGGACTTGGTTGCTCAAAGATATCTGGTTACTGTGAGTGGCAATGATGGTAGGTGCAAGTGAACAGTTGGTTATATGATTATTATTTTATTCTTTTGTTGGACTCTGCGGCTATTTTACTGCTTGGTTTGAAATACCTGGAATTAATTTAATTTCAAGAACGAGGAAATCCCGATCTATCTACATTTTAATGAAAAACCAACTTTTGTTGGAACACAAAGGAGACATGTTTGAAACAAAAAGGCACAAAAACCGTTTTACATACTATATATTTTGGGATAAGAAACAAAGAATGATATATTAAAGAAAAAGGAGGAGAAATAACCTAAAGGCCTTAGGGATGAGGGTTCCTTGGCCTACAGAGAACGAAAACGAGAGAAAAACCATGCTATGTACTTATAGATCTATATGCATTGATGCATATATATGTATCGCGTTGTGTTTCCTCCCTCTGTGTCAGGCTTTATATCAAGTACGGAGTGCTTGTCACTTTCTCAATGTTTATTAATTTTGAATGATTGAAGTTGATTATATGGGTGGCTATTGCTTCGTTGCATACTACCTGCCTTGGGCTACCTTTTGGACACAACCCAATCCATTTATCATTTTGGAACCCAGTGGTCAAGAGTGTCAATTTATTTAATTGGTTTAAGTGGGTTACCACCTACCTAACTAAATGGGAATTCCTTTGTGCTTCACACTCTTCCGGAGACAACCTCTCACACACATTCTCTACCCTACAACAAATGGTAGAAAGAATTTTAAACAAAAACTTCGGATTTGATGGGTTTAAGATCTGAATTCGAATTCTCTAATCTGGACCTATTGGTAGTTAGTCTTTTAGAGGACGATTCTTTCCTTTCTTGACCGGCTCTTAGAGAACAAGATTGTGGAAGCCTAACCATTTTCTTTGGAGAAGAGGAGGGTGATATAAAGTTGCAAGTGACTATGGCAATTCCTTCAGAGAAGGTGGAAACAAGCAATGGGGGTACGGAGAATGCATGCCTGTGATTGTAATCGACAAAAGCTCACGCCGTGGCAGGTTTTGCTGCGAATCTCCCAGGTGAAAATGCTTAGCTTTTTACTTCTCCTGGATAATTTGTTCCTTCTGAATTGAGACAATGTGAAGTGGCAACTTTATCTTGTTCTTCTCTTCCTTCTATTTCTATTCCTACACTCTTGGTGGGATGGTGAAGATTTCTAATATTTTCATTCATACCTCAACTATACAAAACCTTAGAATAAATACAATGTACAATACAATACATAAAAGGAAAGAATATTCTACCCTAATCAAATCTTAAATATACTTAAAGGAATATAAACTAAAAAGAAGATAAATAAACCTCAAATACAAAAATACAAGATTACCCTAACTTTGACTATAATTAACAACACTCCCCCTCAAGGTGGGTTGTATATATTATACAATCCCAACTTGTAATTCAAATTTTCAAAGTTAGGTCTTGGTAAAGGCTTGGTAAGGATATCCGCCAACTGTTGTTGGTAGGCACATAGTTGAGTTGAACCACTTCATTATTGACTTTTTTATGAGATAAAGTGTCAATCAATTTCAACATGTTTTGTCCTATCGTGATGAATTGGATTCTTTGCAATACTTATTGCGGCTTGATTATCATACATCATCTGTATTGGTGATGAACCGTCTTTTCCTAATTCACTTAGGACTCTCTTAATCCATATGCCTTCACACATACCATGAGCAAGTGCTCTAAATTCAGCTTCTGCACTACATCTTGCAACCACAAGCTGCTTTTTGCTTCTCCATGTAACAAGATTACCCCATACAAATGAACAGTAACCTGAGGTAGATCTTCTATCTGTAATGTCACCTGCCCAATCTGCATCATAATATACCTCAATGTTTCTCTATTCGGTTTTCTGAAAAAACAGTCCTTTTCTCGGAGTCATCTTTAGATATCTGAGGATTCGATACATAACATCCATATGTTCTTCATTGGGACCATGCATAAACTGGCTAACCATGCTGACGGCAAATCCAATATCAGGACGTGTATGAGAAGGATATATAAGACGCCCTACAAGACGTTGGTATCTCCCCCTATTCACTGGTGTGCTCTCATGATTAAGTCCAAGTTTCTTTTGAGGGTCCATAGGAGAGTCTGTTGGTTTACATCCTAACATGCCAGTTTCCTTGAGAAGATCTAACACGTACTTCCTTTGGGATACAACTATACCCTTTTCCGACCGAGCAACCTCCATACCTAGAAAATATTTGAGATATCCTAGATCTTTGACTTCGAATTCTTAAGCTAAGTGCTTTTTCAGCATTTGTAATTCCAGTTCATCGTTTCTTGAAAGAATGATATCATCAACATATACTATTAAGAGGGCAAGTAAATTTTCAGACTTCCTTTTGACAAGCAGAGTATGGTCTGACTGGCATTGTGAATATCCAAGGCTGAGAACAAAGTTTGTAAATCTACCAAACCAAGCATGGGGGGATTGCTTAAGCCCATAGAGTGATTTTTTCAATTTACAAAACTTTGTTGGATTAACATTCTCTTTACATCCAGGAGGAGTATTCATGTATACTTCTTATTCTAGGTCATCATTCAGAAAAGCATTTTTAATATCTAACTGTTGGAGACCCCAATCAAGATTAGCCGCTAGAGATAAGATAATTCTTATGGTGTTGAGTTTAGCAACTGGTGCAAAGGTTTCCTGGTAGTCAATCCCATAAGATTGAGTGAATCCTCTAGCAACAAGTCTGGCCTTCAATCTCTCAATGCTCCCATCTGCTTTTTGTTTTATTGTAAATATCCACTTACATCCAACAGTTTGTTTTCCACTAGGTAGATCTGTCACTGTCCACGTGCCATTATTCTCAAGAGCTTCAATCTCATCTTGTACAACTTTTCTCCAACCAAGATGTTTCAGTGCGTCATGAATATTGGTTGGTATTTGAACATTATCAAGAATAGTAACAAATGCTCGATATGACTCGGATAACCCATCATTTGACGCATAGTTCTCTATAGGTTGAATGGTGCAACTCCTAACTCCTTTCCTTACTGCAATTGGTAAGTCTAAATCATCAACTTCTGGAATTACAACATCTTGCAGCTCACCTTTATCCTCACTTATGGGTTCATTGGAAGTAAGAACCGGTTCAGACATTTGGGAGGGTTGATTTGTTTTAGAATCTATTTTCTCAACTTGTTTGTTTCTCCTTGTGTATGTGAGGAGACTTCCACTAGCAATTGGAGGGACGACACTTGGATTTGTTTCAGGAGATACTGGGAGAGACACAGGAACACCTTGTGAAGTTGAAATCGTGACTTGAGGATGGGGGTGAAGTATGGATTCAGGTTCGGTCTCAAGTAATGAGATCCACAATTGATTGTCATTCATGTTCTCCCCCTGACAAGAAGTTTTGGTATAGTATGGTAGATGCTCAAAGAATGTGACATCCATAGTGACATATACCCATTTTGTGATAGGAGAGTAACATTTGTAACCCCTTTGATTTGGTGAGTATCCCAAGAAAATGCATTTATGGGCTCGAGGATCTAATTTGCTACGATGTTAGGAATGGATATGGACAAAGGCACTACACCCGAAAACTTTAGGGACCAAATCAAGAGACTGAACATGAAGGTGAGGAAATGATTTGAGGAAGACTTGACGAGGAGTGGAGAATCCAAGGACCCGAGAGGGCATACGATTGATCAAGTATGTGGCAGTGAGAATGCCTTCACCCCAATAGAATTTTGGAACATGAATAGAGAACATCAAACACCGAGTGACTTCAAGGAGATGACGATTCTTGCGTTCAACCACTCCATTTTGTTGGGGAGTGTCCAACACAAGTGCTTAGATGGAGAATCCCTTGAGCTGATAGATAATCCCCAAGACATGAACTAAAGAATTCTTTTGCATTGTTTGTTTTGAGGACATGAATTTTGGTTTGGTATTGAGTTTGAATCATATTATGAAAATATTTGAAATGTTGGTGAACTTCAGATATTTCTTTCATAAGAAAGATCCATGTAACCCGTGTATGATCATCAACAAAGGAGACAAACCATCGTGCCCCTGAGATATTTTTTATTTTTGAAGGGCCACACACATCGCTATGAATAAATGAAAACGGACTTGACGGTTTATAAGCAATGCGAGGATAGGGTTTGCGAGTATGCTTGGCAATCTGACAAATCTCACAATTGAACAATGCTGGATTTTTATTATGAAAAAGATTTGGAAACAATTTGGAGAGATACAAAAATTTGGATGACCTAACTGATAGTGTAATAACATAATTTCACTATCTTTGTTGACAGAAGAAGAAAAATGTCTACTACTACTAGAAGCAAAGGAAGAAAATTGACTACTACTAGAAGCAAAGGAAGATAATTGACTACTACTAGAAGCAAAGGAAGATAAAAACGAAGACTTGTCTCCAATTGCTAGTGAGCCTTGATCATAGTTGAGAAGATAGAGTCTAGAACAAAGTTTAGCATTGCCAATCGTCTTCCCCGATTCCAAATCCTGAAAAACACACAAGTTTGGATAAAATTTAGTTACACATTTAAGATCATGAGTCAATTTACTTATTGAAAGTAAATTACAATCCAAGTCTGGTACATGTAATACAGAGTTTAGATATAAATTTTGAGTAACTCTAATTAAACCTGTCCCAGCCACTTTGGAGTATGACCCATCTGCAATTTTCACAAAGTATAGGGGAATGCTTCCATTTTTTAAGGAAACTTGGGATTGAAATCATAATGTTTTTTTGTCTTTCTTTGAAGCTATTTTTGGCCTTAAGATTAATAAGGGAAAAAGTTCTATCATAAGCTTAAACTGTCGTCCCTCTAAATTGAGTTCTTGGGCTTCAATGGTCGGGTGTGAGGTGAGTTAGTTCACTACCTCTTATCTAGGGCTTCCCTTGGGTGAACTCGAAGAGTTAGGCTTTCTACAATTTTGTTCTGGAGAAGGTGCAGAAATGTTTCTCTACGTGAAAAAGGGCCTTCTTTGCTAAGGGAGGGAGGTTTACTCTTATCCAATCAGTTTGAGTGGGATTCCTAGTTATTTTCTGTCTCTGTTTAGAGTTCATGTATCGGTGAGTAAGAACATTGAGAGAGTGATGAGGCATCTTTTAGGGGAAGGGGTCGATGAGGAGGGAGGGCACCGAGAAGGCAAAAAAGTTGAGGAAGGGATCTTCTGTTGTAAAACATCAGAGGAATTCAGCCGACTATTGATTAAAATCCAACTAATAATATTAATCCTCTTTGGACATTTAGATTTTCATAAAGCTACAAACACCCGCTTGTGTAACGGTGAAAAAGTTGCCAGATGGGTTGAAAAAGATTTAATTGAGAAAACCCTTGAAGGAGCAAGACTCCAACTCCTCGAATCAACACTCTTTTTGTTTCTTATTAAAAAAAAGTTATCTTTAGGCTTTCGTTGTCTTTTTTTGATAGAGAGACAAAAGAAATGACAGTCCTTCTTTCCTTCGTGACCATCATGTTGCCTATGCTTTCTCCTCTCTTTGGAAGGTTTTAAATTCTCAAGAAGGCCAATTTTTTTGCATGGTAGGTTTTACACAAAGAGTTAATATCCTAGATTGAGTTGAAAGATACTCTTCCTTTATGTTGTGCCTGTAATAGTGCATTCTTTGTAGGTGGCAAGAGGAGGACCTTGACCATATGCTGTGGAATTGCCAGTTTGCATAGTCCCTTTGGAATCGTAGGTTGAGCTTGGCTGATTTATGTTTGGCTCGTAGTAGAGATTGTTGCTTTATGATTGAGGAAGTGCTTTTTAGTTTTCCCTTTCGGATAAGGGTAGAGTTTTGTGGCGTGCTAGCTTCTTTGCAGTTATGTGGTGCATTTGACTTGAGAGGAATAACATGATCTTTAGAGAGGTGGAGAGATCGTGTGTAGAGGTTTGGAAGGTTGTTAGGTTTAACGCTTCCTTATAGGCTTTGATTACCCTATCTTTTTGTAATTATGCGCTTGGTTTTATTCTTTTGGATTGGAGTCCATTTCTGCAGTTTGGGTTGAGACTCCTTTTTGTTGGGCTTGTTTTTTATATGCCCTTGTACATTCTTTCACTTTTCTCCATGACAGTTTGGTTTCTTAAAAAAAAAAAAAAAACAAAGATAGGAAATAGGCAAATGCACAAGATCAAAGTTGAATAGGGAAACGTTGGATGCTATTGACCTCTTCTCGTTGATTGGGGAGTTTTGTCGTAGTCTTGAGAGAAGGGATGTTCGTCTTTGGAGTCCTTCTCCCTTTGAGGGCTTTTCCTGTAAATCCTTATTTCTTTGCTTGGTCAATCCCTCTCCTTTGAGAGTGGTGTTTTTGCCCATTGTGGAAGGTGAAAATTCCAAAAATGGTTAAGTTTTCTATGTGGCAGGTTCTCCATGCAAGGGTTAACACCTTGGATCAGGTTTCGAGGAAGTGGCCTAATTTAATTGGACCGCGTTGTTGCATTCTTTGTAGATGGGCCATTGAAGACTTTGATCATATCCTCTGGAGCTGTGATTTAGCCCATATTGTTTGGAGTTATTTCTTCGAGGAGTTTGGCTTTAGCATTGCTAAACACAGGGGTTGTAGAGAGATGATCGAGGAGTTTCGTCTTCACCCTCCTTTTCGTGAGAAAGGAAGGTTTTTGTGGTAGGCAGAGGTGTGCGTTGTTCTGTGGAGTCTTTGGGGGGCGAGGAATAACAAAGTTTTTAGAGGACTTGAGAGGTTTTCGAGTGATGTTTGGGCTCTTGTTAGATTTAATGTGTCTTTGTGGGCTTTGGTGGTTAAATTGTTTTGTAACTATCCGTTAGGTCTTATTTTGCTGGATTGGAGGCCTTTCCTTTAGGTTGCCTCCGTCTTGTGTGGGATCCTTTTTTTTGTATGCCTTTGTATTCTTTCATTTTTTCTCAATGAAGGTTTGATTTTTCATTTAAAAAAAAAAAAAATCAAAGTTGAAGGATACCAATTCCCCTAGAGATTGGAAGAACCTAGGCTATTGGAGAAGGTTTCAAAGAGGATAGAGAATAAAGTCGAGGGAAGAGAAGGCAAAGGAGGGCATTCTTTATCTACCAACCTTCCTAAAGAAGAGTATCGAGATCATCTTACCATTAAATCTCTTTGGAGCTCTCGGTATATTGGGTGGTCAACCTTAGAGGTCTTTGGCTTGTCGAGAGGCATCATAATCATGTGGAACGACCTCTCTTTTGTGGTTTTAGAAGTTGTCAAAGGTTTATTTTCCCTCTCTATCCATATTTCCCTTGCTAATGTTTTCACTTTTTGGTTGTCTGGAATTTATGGTCCGTCAAAATTCAAGGATAGAGCTTGTTTTTGGCCAGAGTTTTATGATTTATCCTTCCTTTGTTTAGACAGGTGGTCGTTGGGGGCTGATTTCAACGTCAGTACTAACCTAAGAAGCACGGATACGGACACGGACACGACACGACACGACGATACGTCAATTTCTAAAAAACTAGGACACGGACACGTTGGGGATATGATTTTTTTATTATTATTTTTTTAATATATAGGTGTATATGATGTGGATCTATTTCAGTTTTAGCTTCAAGGATTTATTTTAATATTTTTAAAAAATAAATAAACTAGTTTAGAAAAAGTAGAGATATAGAGAGACTTTATGTAACAGGGTAAAAAAGTGGTCAGATTAAGTATTAGACCTTAGTTTCAAAAAAGAAAAAAAGTATTAGACCCTTAGTTTCAAAAATGAAAAAAAAAGTATTAGCCCTTATATATATGGAAGGAATATGGAAGGAAATTGCTAGATATGGCAGTTTCATACAACCATTCCTTTTTTATTTTTTGATACTTGCAACCAATCAATTCCTATTTAATTCCTCTAGAAATTGTCTCTTGAGCAAGGATACTGCCACACGGCAGTTTAGACAATCTTGGAATTAATGAGATGAGACCCTTCTCCCTTCTTCTACTACGTCCTTCCTTCTTCCTTTTTTATTTTTTTCTTTTTTCCATACTTCTCCTCTTCTGTCTTTTCTTCTTCTTCTTCTTTCTTTTCATTCCTCTCTTTTTTCTATACTTTTCTCTTCCATCTTTTCTTTTCCTTCACCCAACTTCTTTTGTTTCTCACATGTTCGAAAATCTTTAAAACAAAAAGAAAAAAGAAAGGGACAGGAGCACATCTAGTGGTCGTCGGCCTCTGCGAAGTGGGCGTGTAAGGCTTCTTCGTGTTCGTGAATGGAAGGTTAGAAGGGAGGAGATGAGAATTGAAGTCAGGGTTTTTACGATTTAGTGATATTCCATCTTTTTGTGTTCTTATTTTTTGTTTAAAAATTTTCTCCAACGTGTCCAAGGTGTGTCCTAAGCGTGTCCAAGCGTGTCTGAAATTTAAAAAAACAAAAACAAAAAAGGACACGTAAATTGACGTGTCGGACACGTGTCCGAAGCATGTCCGAACGTATCCGTGTCCGACACGGACACTCAGCCTAAAATGAAGTGTCCGTGCTTCATAGGTACTAACTGTTCATACTGGGTTGTCTGAACTTTCACATCAGTATTAACTGACAACAAAACATTAAATTATGCGTACGTTGTTTTGCACTCCATAAAATAACTCGTTAGAGATTTCTCACCTTGATCAGGTTGAAAGAGAGTCTTACACGCATCGAACACTCGATTCATGTTTCCTTTCCCAGAGTAAAGGAATTCCAAGTATCTAAGAGCTCTTTGACAGATTCACAATGGTTAACTAGCCCAACTATCTCGCTCTCAATGGAGTTCTTTATATGGAAAATAAGCCTAGAATCATCTCGTAGCCAATTCTTTTTAGTATCATCTGTCGGTGGTGATTTTGAGGTCACGTGATCATCCATATCAAGGCTCTGAAGATAATGACATATGTTTGTTCGCCATGCATAAAAGTTAGATCCATTGAGCTTGTGTTCCGTAATCTTTGACACCATTGAAATGATCTCTGACATCACTAGAGCTTTATTTTCAGCCATAACCTCAAAAAATAGATGGAAAAAAAAAGATTTAAATCCCAAAAAAAAATTGTACCACAGAAACCCTAAGATGCCAAAGAGGTGTTTCTTCAACCGACCCTAAACCGAGCAATATATGATTGAAACAAGTACACCACTGGAGTGAGAAGGCAATTCCGAACAAACCCACAAAAATCTAGTAGACGCTGGCGGTTCATGGTCCACAGGCGCTGGCTGGTAAAGAACAAGGCAGAAGAAGACGACGGCGCATGAACGTCACTTGCAGCTTCGATCAGGACCAAATTTCGGGGATAGGCTAATCGGGGGATGGGCTTTCTACTGGTGCCGACAGTGAGACAGAATGACGACAAAAAAAGACCAAATCTGCGGCGGTCACTAGCGGTGGTGGTGGTTGGTCGACAGCGGCGGAATTTGCTGAACGAAAAATAGGGCTCACAAAACCACAAAACCCCAAAGAACAGATGGGTTCTAACCTCAACACCAAAGGTTCTCAAAAACCCTAGGTTAACCAAACAAAAACCCTAATTGACCTAAATGCTCTGATACCATGTTAATGCTAAAGGTTTGAGAGAATTAGAATACTTTATTCTATTCACTAAAGAGATATATATACAAATGTATAAGGTTAACCTAAGTAGGAGAAAGTGAAAAGACAATAAAGGACAATCCAATTAATATATTTACAAAAATACAATTATACTAATATAAGAACTCTAACAGTAAGCAAGCTTTTGTCAAGGATTTGTGGCACCATGATTTGGCCTTTTGGAATTTGAATTTCCGAAGGGCTTTAAAGGATGCAGAAATTGAGGAATGGACTAATTTGTTATTTGCTTTATCCTCCTTCCATTTGACTAGTGAAGAGGATAGCTGGGTGTGGTTATTGGAAAAGGATGAACTATTTTCAGTGAAATCTCTGCTTAATAGCTTAGATTCATCGATTGAGGACAGTCGGTCTCTTTTTACTAAGGCTATGTGGCATGGGGATTACCCTAAGAAGATCAAAATTTTCATTTGGGAGTTTGATCATGAAACTGATGCCCTTTGGCACAGGGTCATTACAAGCATGGTTCTCATCCCTTTGAATGGACTGTTGGTGGGGCTTTAGGCACTTCCAGAAACCCGTGGAAAGAAATTTCGTCTGAATTGCCTGTTCTTTCTCAGTTTGTTCATTGCGAGGTGGGTGATAGGAGGGATACTTTTTTCTGGGAGGATAAGTGGTTGGGGGATTGACCCCTCTGCTCTTTGTTTCCCCGATTATATCGCTTGGTCTAGTTTGAAAAATCAGTCGGTGGCTTCGATCCTTTCCCCTGGATCTCCCCCGACTCCTTCCTTCGGCTTTTATCGTGCGTTAACTAATAGGGAATCTTCGGATGTGATTGCTTTGTTATCCCACGAGGGGGGATGTTTGTCTTTGGAGTCCTTGTCAGTCCATAGACTTTTTCTGGCCATCTTTTTTTCACTGTTTGGTTAGCCCCACCTCTTCGGGGGAGTCTTTGCGTGAGTCTTTCTTCTCCTCTTTATGGAAGGTTAAGGTTCCGAAGAAGGTTAAGTTCTTTGTGTGGCAGGTCTGGCACGGAAGGGTTAACACCTTGAATCGGATTTTGGCTAGAGGTTCTCCTTTGGTCGGGCCTTTTTGTTGTATTATGTGCAGGAAGGCGGCTGAGGACATGGACCATATTCTTTGGGACTGTGATTTTGCTCGTGTTGTTTGGAGCTGTCTCTTTGGGGAGTTTAACCTTTCTTTTGTCAGGCCTCAGGATGGTAGAGAGTTGGTTGTGGAGCTTCTTCTATTCTCGCATTTCCGTGAGAAAGGGTTGTTTTTGTGGCAGGCTGGGGTTTGCGCTGTTCTGTGGATTTTGTGGGGGGAGAGAAATAATCGAATCTTTAGGGGGCGGGAAAGATCAGTTCGGGACGTGTGGCCCCTTGTTAGATTTTATGTTTCTCTTTGGGCTTCGGTGTCGAAGCTTTTTTGTAATTATTCGCTAGGAATTATCTTGCTTGATTGGAGCCCCTTTTTCTAGTGTGGCTCTCCCTTTTTTGTGGGCTTTCTTTTTGTATGCCCGTGTATTCTTTCATTCGTTCTCAATGAAAGTTCGGTTTTTCATCAAAAAAAAAAAAAAATCATTTGGGAGTTGGCACATAGAGCTATTTGTAGTTTCGGGAGAAAAGAATTTCTTATTTTTTATTCTCTAAGTGTACAAGGAGATATATTACAAAGAAAAAATACAAAAATGGAAAGATATAAAAATAGAATATTATCTAATCTAAATAAGGACAAAATAAAATTAGAATGAAATAAATCTACACTCTCCCTCAAGTTGGATTGTATATGGTATACAAGCCAAGCTTGGAGTTGAATTCTTCAAAGCTTGTCCTTGGTAATGCTTTGGTGTATGTCAGCAACTTGACGACGAGATGGAACATAGTTCAATTTCACTATGTTGTTGTTGACCTTCTCAAATATGAAATGTCGATCTATCTCTATGTGCTTTGTTTTGTCATGATGAATGGGATTCTTTGCAATCTTGATGGCTGATTGACTATCACAAAACATTTTAACTGAGTTCTGAGTGCCAACCTTCAGCTCAGTCAAAAGTTTTTGAATCCATATTCCTTCACAGATTCCCAAAGCAAGAGTTCTGTATTCAACTTCTGCACTGCTTCTTGGTACAACGACTTGTTTCTTACTGCTCCAAGTTACCAAATTACACCAAACATAGGTGCAATAACCAGTCGTAGATTTTTGGTCAGTTAATTCTCCAGCCCAACTAACATCAGTGTAGAGTTCTACCAATCTATTAGAAGACTTTTTGAATAATAGTCCATGACCTGGAGTGCCTTTCAAGTATCTCAAAATCCTGTTCACATCTCCAAGATGACGTTCATCTGGATTGTTCATATACTAGCTAACAATGCTAACATAGTATGCAATGTGGAGTCATACAATATTTTTTGTCCCATAACAACTGATGTTAAGTTATGGCACAGAAGATGTTGTTCCACATCCCATTCAGAAATAGGGGTTTAGACTTATGGGGGTTTGCCTTTTTAGCCACTTTATGGAACATCTAGCTTGAGAGGAACAAGAGGATATTTAGTGAGGAGGAGGTCGGTCTTGGGACGTGGGAGGAGGTTTGATCCATAGCTAGATTTAATACCTTCTGCTGGGTATTAGTGTCTAAAAGGTTTTGTAATTTTTCTTTGTTTCTCATTCTAAACTGTTGGTGCCCTTCCTTTTAGGTTGGCTTTGCCATTGTTTTTGTTTTGGCTGTTTCGGTTGTGATTTTTTGTGGTTTTTTTTTCTTTTTAAGAAATTCATTTATGACCACCGTATGTCCTTTCATATTTCACAAAAAAGAAAAAAAAGTCTTGCCATAATATATATTGTGTTCTCATCTATTAAACTGATGCCAATTTATGCTAATTGGGCATATAAAGGTTACATAATACTCTTTACCTTTTATTCTCTTTATCAGGAAAAAGAGTTCTCTCTGATGCTTGGGCTCTAGATACTGCCCTGAAACCATATGCCTGGCAGAGGTTGAACCCGGAAGGTGATAGGCCATCTGCTCGGATGTGAGTGTGCTATTTGTCTCGCCGAAGAATAAAATTTCTCGTGTCTATCTCTATACATTATGGAACGTTACAGCGTTACATGTTTCTTTGTAGGTATGCAACGGCTAGTGCACGATCAGATGGTATGTTTCTGCTTTGTGGAGGAAGAGACTCTTCAGGCACAGTATGACAAACCCTTTTCTAGTAGATATAATCTAACATGGATATTCATTCTAAAAAAGAACTAGATGCATATGTTGATCAACTTTTTACATAAGCATATATATATTTTTTTAGTTACTAGCTACATAAGCATATTGTATTTGATGCCATATAGTTTTTGGAAAATTGTAGGCTTTCTTACTTCTTTTTCTTAAACAAGTGTTATGTGTTCACTATTATCTCTTTAATTTTGTTTTCATACTAGAAGACATTTTCAAAAAGCCTATAATTTTTACCAAAGGATGGTTTTTTTTTTCATCTTTCTTGCTCGTCAGTTTGCATAGTACAGTTTTTTTTTTTAGATGAAGTTTCTTTCAATAAGGGTCATTATTGTTAGGATAGAATAAATAAAAAAATATTGTCAATCAATTTCGATGGTTACGATAGAAGTGGAAAAGTAAACATAGTAGAGAAGAGTGGCTTTAATGTTTACGAAATTCATGTAGTTTTAAGGCAGCAATACAACCAAGCATCAAAGGAGAAAATCTCTAAGAACCCTCAAATAAGTATTTTTATTATTATTCAAAAAGTCTACAAATACAATAGATTTAACGTCTACTTTTTCTCCAAGAACCCTCGAATGGGTATTTTTTTTATGATTCATAAAGTCTACCAATACAAGGCATTTAACCTCTATTTATAAAGGATTAATGGATTAACCTACTAACCAAGTAAACAACTAACTACAAATTGAAGTCATAAACAATTCAAACTAAGAATTATAAAGCTGCTACTTATCACTGCATCAGTTCTTTAGGAAGTTAGGGATGAACTTTAGACGATGATTTGATAGGGTTCAGTAGATTACAAATTGGAGGGATGTTTTTCATGGAGATTACAGAAGTACGGAAAAATGGGAGACGGAATAACCTGATGATTTTGGAACTATGTGAAGGGATGGAAATATCTTATTAGTTTGATCTAGGAGTCAAACTTTTTCTCTCTCCCTCTTTGCTCCTTGGTCCGTGCTCCATGGTCTTCAAGGCTCTTTGGTCTACTCTTTGACACTCCCTCTCACAAACATGAACCCTACCCTGAATTTAGCTTGTCCACTAGTATGCTCTTTGTCTTGAATGACATTTGTTTTAGGTAAATGTTATAGAAAGGAAATTCTTCTATCTTGATTTGAAAGGAAAAAGAGGTACTGAAAGAAACAAAGATAGTCTCTATGGGTAAACATTGGGACGAGATTAGCCGTTTGGATCAATGACACTTTGAAGGATTTGGTTCTTTCCCACTCCAACCAAAAGTTGCTTAGGTAAATTTGGGCAAATGATAGTTCACTTTGGCTCCAAAAAGAACTTAGAGAAAAAACTACTAGTAGGTGAGGTGTGTTCCATTAGGTGTCAAACAAGATGGTGGAAAGACTTTTGCCAACCTCATAATAATTTCTTTAATGGCAGTAAAAGGCCTTCCCATCCACCCGGAGGCCCCAACTTAGAACAAAATTTCGTTTGTGGAGGGCTTCAGGAAATGGAGATAGAATGGCTTAAAGGGGTGATGTAAATTCAAAGTTTTTCCATAGATGGGTTCTCACTGGGTAAGTAGAAATTTTATCTATACTATTTTAAACAGTGAAGGGAACTTGCTGTCCAACCAGCAAGATATTGAGGCTGAGGTTCTGAATTTTTTCTCTAGCTTGTGTAAGGCGGATGGTAAGAAGAGGTTTATTTTGGAGGGGGCAGATTGGTAATCCATCAGTCTTGAGTTGGCAAATTAGTTGGAAAGGCCCTTTGAAGAAGCTGAAGTTTTGAGTGCTATTAATCAGTTGGGCAATCAGAAAACTCCAGGTCTAGGTGGTTTCAACGTTGAATTTTTGTAAAAAAGCTGATAGGAATGCTTATAAGGGTATATTAGTAATTAGTTAGACAGTTATGGTATTCGGTTATAAATAAGGTGAGTGGGAAAGGGGAAGAGAGGCATTGATTTAGTGAGTTTGGTTTTAGGGCTTGAGTGAGAGTGCTCAAGAAAGGGGAGGGTCCAAGTTCCACAAATTACTTGCTTATTTTACTATTTTGTGTTGTCTTTCATATTTCAATACATTTGGGTTCTATCAATAATGATAGGAATGCGTATAAGGGTATATTAGTAATTAGTTAGAGAGTTAGTTATGGTATTTGGTTATAAATAAGGTGAGTGGGAAAGGGTAAGAGAGGCATTGATTTAGTGAGTTTGGTTTTAGGGCTTGAGTGAGAGTGCTCAAGAAAGGGGAGGGTCCAAGTTCCTCAAATTACTTGGCTTATCTTACTATTTTGTTGTCTTTCATATTTCAATACATTTGGGTTCTATCAATTTGGTATCAAAGCTGTTCGGTTCTGGCCATGGAGTTAAATGCAAATGTACGTGAGGAGTTGTTGAAGTTCGTTGATCGTCTCGATTCGATTCTCGATTCGTTTCAAGTTGAATGGAGGCAGAGTTACAAAGAAAGTCAGAGGGTATGGTACAGAGGAAAGATAAGATTGCAGAAACAAAGATGAAAAAAATAGGAGCAATGAAATCAGAGTCTGATTTCGAGAAAGAAGAGTTGAAATCGAAGGAAAGAAATCGGCCAAGTGGAAGTAAATTAGGTATGAAGAAGACGGAAAATTGAAGCCCAAAAGCTGCCAAACGTGGATCGCGCTCAATGAGGATGAGAAACTTCAAATATAGGGGACGAGCATACCTTGGAATCCGAGATGAAGCATTTCAGAATCCGCAGAGGAATCGATACTAGAAAATAAGAAAGAAAAGGTTGAAGAGGATCGGGAGAAAAATTAAGAATCCGTTGAGGAAGAAAGAGGTGGGAAGGAAGCGTTCGTGTAGTAGCTGACCAGTATTTTGTTGGAGTTCAAAGATCGGGCGAAAGAAACTCAACGGAATGAAGGTTCGATTTTCAGCGAAAGATCGGCCACGGATGATTTTGTGGCAAGAGGTAACGGCGGGAAGAGGACGACGCTTCAACAACCACAAGGTTTGGAAGGAAAAAAAAAAGGAAAGGGCCGAAAGAGGCTGTCACGGGCAATGCCAACGATTGCAGTTAGAGATGAAGACTCGATGATGGCGTCGATGCAAATTTCGTGAAGAGGGAATCGTGCATCTGAAGATGGCTCATCACGTGGGTTGTCAGAAAGAAGAATCTGGAAGTAAGTTGGTTAGTCTTTGGCATGGATTAAAAAAATTGATTTTGTATGGGTTGAAATTTAATAACCTTGTGGAGGCCCAGTTTCTTTTAAAAGCAAAAAAATATAGCCCATCCAAAAGTGAGTGTAGTGGGCTGGATTTGAGTAAATTAGCTGAGACTCATTCACATCCAAAGGAAGAAAAGATGACCGTCATAGAAGATGGGTTTTGGGCTGGATTTGTTTATATTTCAAATTGGGAACCTGACCTGATTCGATATGTAACCCTAGACGCCGCAAGAAGCTCTCATTCTGTTGTTCATGTACGCTGTCGATTGCCACAACCATCCATCACCGACCATCGTCGCTGATCGTCCATCGTCCACCGTTGTACATCTGTTCGCCACCGATCATCATCACTCGTCAATGACGTCTATCCCTCGGCTGTTTGTTCTTTGCTCCGCATAGTTCTAGCAATTTCCACATCTCTTACTACTTTCGTTACCGACGCCATCGCCAGTCATCACTGCCGACGCCGTTCGACGTACCATCACGTTCCACTTCAGTTAGGTTTTATATCTGTGAGGCTAAGTTTCTATAGGTTACCTAGTACCCAATTTTGAATATTTTTTTGTGTAACCACACCTTGGGGACAAGGTGTGTTTTAGGGGCGGGTAATGATAGGAATGCTTATAAGGGTATATTAGTAATTAGTTAGAGAGTTAGTTATGGTATTTGGTTATAAATAAGGTGAATGGGAAAGGGGAAGATAGGCATTGATTTAGTGAGTTTGGTTTTAGGGCTTGAGTGAGAGTGCTCAAGAAAGGGAGGGTCCAAGTTCCTCAAATTACTTGGCTTATCTTACTAGTTTGTTGTCTTTCATATTTCAATACATTTGGGTTCTATCAAAAGCTTGGAACGCTATTAATGACAACCTTCTTGAAGTGATCCAAGAGTTCTTCAACAATAGAATGAGACCTACATCGAGTTCATTCCAAAGACGAAAGGAAGTTTGAGGGTGAATGACTTTAGACGGATTAGTTTAGTGACGTCCTTGTACAAAGTGATAGCTAAAGTTCTAGCTGAAAAGTTGAGAAAGGTCCTTCCAAACACCATTGATGAGTCTCAAATGACTTTTGTGGAAGGGAGACAAATTCTAGATGCTATTTTGCTTGCGGTAGAGGGGGTACACTCTTTCTGTCAGAGTGTCTTTTCAGCAGCAAAAGGATGTTCGAATTACAAATGTTTATGGACCGAATGATTACAGGGAGCTTAAATTTTTGTGGGATGAACTTCATTCTTTATCATTATATTGTGAAGGTCCGCGGTGTATAAGGGGATTTTAATGTGACTCGCTGGATTTGGAAAAGAATTCCTTTACGATGTGTTACAAGAGGAATGAGACAATTTAATGCTTTGATTGACGAATTAGGTCTCTTGGAATTGCCCCTATCCAATGGAAAGTTTACTTGGTCAAAACCAGGTGATGACTCTTCCCAATCTCTTATTGATCGTTTTCTTATTACTAAGGACTGGGATATTTTTGTTTGACAACTCAAGAGTTTCTAAACAAGTTAAAACAGTCTCAGGTCATTTCCCACTTTTACTTGAAGCTGGTAATTTTGCTTGGGGTCCCTCTCCTTTTCGATTCTACAACAGTTGGTTGAATTTGTCAGATTGTATAAGTATTATGGAGCAATCACTTTTGTAAGACAGATCATATGGTTGGACAAGTTTTGTTATTACTGCAAAGCGTCGACACTTGAAAGTTTGTACCAAGGAATGGTATTCAACATTTGAATCAAACAAAAAGCAAAAAGAGAAAAGTCTTATTGATGAAATAGCCTGGTTTGACTCCAAAGCATAGAAAAATTTGTTGACTTCAGATGAGATCAGCCTCGGAACTTTTGTTAAAAGTGAACTTCTAGAGCTTTATTTGAATGAGGAGAGAAATTCCATTCAGAAATGTAAATTGTTATGGTTAAAAGCAAGAGATGAAAATACAATTTTTTTCCATAGATTTTGGGCTGCAAAGAAGAGAAAGTCGTTAATTTCTGAGTTGACTTCTTTAGATGGTAGTCCTTTGTTGTCATTTGGCGAAATTGAGGTTTGAAGATAAATTGGGAGAAATCAGCTTTGTGTGACATTAATATGTGTGATTCTAAGGTAAATCAGTTTGCTTTAAGGCTGAATTGTAAAACTGAAGTATTACCTTTTAATTATTTAGGGCTTCCACTAGGAGGAAATCCTAAAAATGATATGATTCATTTTGGCAACCAGTTCTTGATAACATTCAGAAGAAGATTGACAAGTGGAAGAGGTTTACTTTATCAAGGGAGGCCGGTTAACTCTTTGTTCTTCGGTTTTATCGAGTATTCCTATATATAATCTATCCATTTTTCTCATGCCTCCATCTATTTTTGTGAAGATTGACAAAATTTTATGCTCCTTCTTTTGGGACGGTAATGAAGGAAGCAAAGTAAATCATTTTGTGAGATGGAGTCTAGTCTCCAAGTTTCAAAAGGATGGAGGTCTTGGAATTGGGGCTTTGAAACAGAGGAATACAACTTTATTGGCAAAATGGGGTTGGAGATTTTTGATGGAACCTCATTCTCTTTGGAGAAAAGTAATCATCAACATCTATGGTTCTTTGAATTTCGGGTGGAGCTTTGAGTATAGACGAGTTTTTAGTCTTCGAAGTCCTTGGATGTTTATTTCTAAAATTTGGCCGCAATTTGATTTGCTTGCACATTCTAAAGTAGGTAACGGAAAGAGGATTCGATTTTGGGAAGACCCTTGGTTGAACAACTTTGCTCTTAAAAGCAGTTTTCTGCGGTTACATACGATTTCATTTTCTCCTTCAAGATTTGTTTCAGATTTTGGGATTCTCAAACAAGTTAATGGCATCGTTCTTTTTGAAGACTCTTAAAGGATGCCGAGGTTGTAGACTTTCAAGACATGTTAAGTCTTATTTTTAATGTGGCTATTCGTTCTAATGAAGATTCAAGAAGGTAGTCAATTGATTCTTTAGGCTTATTCTCGGTGAAATCCTTAACCAATCATTTGATCTCTTCTTCTCCCTCAGAGAAAGAGTTATTTTCAGCCATTTGGAAGTCTAAGAGTACAAAGAGCATTAATATTTTAGCTTCAGAACTTTTACTGGTATGCTCGATTATCAATATACTATTCAATGATTGATATCAAGCAAAGAAGGTTCGTACCAAGATAAGCAAAAACTATGAGAGTAGGAGAAGGGAAAAGCTGGGACGGGGGATCCTTCTCGGTAAGAGTTGAACGCAAGCGGTTTGTTCTAAAGCTTAGTACCTTGGAAATAAAGGTGGAGGTGGAAGAGTTTAGCGGAGGTCAGTCTTCGAAGGTTAAAATGCTGCTGGGGATAGTGGCATGGGTGAGAGACTGCTTGAAGCTTGTTAGCTCTCGAGGGACTTTGAGGAACTTTTTTAGGCAACGCCGGAGCCCGGAAGGTTTATTTTGGGTTCAGGTGGTTGAAAATGCGAGGGGTAGGTGTTGTGTAGTGGCTTTAGAGCCGAGGAAAGGGAGAAAGTCCTCTTTAATTATCCCGGCTGGAATCGAAGGGAAGGGTTGGGCAGAGGTGGGGGAGGCGTTGCATTATTTGCTCCAACGAGGCTTGGGGAAGGAGATTGGGAGGGGTTCAACGGTGGTGTCAAAGAGGTTGGACCCCCCGGGCAGGTTGAATTCCTCTTACGCTCAGTCGGTGGCTAAAGGAGGATTATTAGGGCGAGTGGCGGAGATTCAGGCAGTGGAGAATAGAGATGAACTTTTTGAAGTCTCCGATTCGATTATTTTAAAGAAGGAGAAAGCTTACGATCCTTGGGTCAAGGTGGTGCAAGGAGTTAAAGGTCGTTTCGGGTCTAGTCTTTGTGTGAAACCCTTCAGTGGAAACCTCGCGGCGATCCTCTGTAAGGACAATAGTCAACGGGCGAAACTTCTTGAGTTTGGAAGAGGGTCGATTCGTGGTTTCCCTTTGAACTTTTTTTCGTGGGATGACCGAAAGGTGGCGGAGGAGAGATGTCTGGCGTTTTCGAAAGGGTGGGTCAAGGTCTTGGACATTCCCCCTCATCTCAGGTCAGCAAACGTGATTTCGAGACTTTCGGATTTATGTGGTGGGTTGGACGGGGATTATGGGACAGCGGTGCAGGGGGAAGATTGGGAGGAGGATCCGTTAATTCTGGTAAAAAGAAGGGAGGATGGATTTATTCCGAGAGGATGCTTCTTGTCGTGGGAAGGGTGTGATTTTCGGTGAGGTTCTTGCCGTGGATAGCCGCCGGAACTGTTCTCGAGGAAGGAGAAGCTATATCGGGGTCGGGGAAGGAAGGTAGTCTGGCGGTGCATCAATCGTACTCTGTCAGTCGGGACAAGATGGAGGGAGATGTGGCAACAGAGGACCCTAGTGATCAGTCTAAGACCAGACGTGATCGACACTCTATGGGAGTTGGGCTTGGGCCTTTAATTCAGTCCAAGTTGAACAGGGAAAAAGAAAAGGAATTGGGTTGTAGCCTAAATCGGAAGGAATTGGGTTGTAACCCAAATCGGAAAGGAAAGGGGTCTTTGGTGGTTGGCTTTCCGACAGAAACTCAGCAACCAGAAGTTCGGCTCTCTGGAGACTCTTGCGAGAAGGTGGAGAAAAGGAAGGTGGGCCTGTCTTTTACAAGATCTCTGTTGGGCTCTAAGTCTAATAGTGCAACAGGCCCTTCAAGTTCTGGGCAAAACACAGGAGGAAGGAATTCGACCTTTAAAGTGGACGAAATGTGTCGTTCGGATTTTTCTGGTTTTTTGGCGAAAGAAGAGTTTGGTCAGAACGATAGAGGAGGGGGCTGCCTGAAGGAAGAACACGGCGGAGAAGCATGTGGGTTCGAGAACGATGGTTATTTGTCGGATCCTTCAGTAGCTAGTTATTCGGGGGATGAATCGTTCTTGTCTTCTCCGATTTTAAAGGAAGGTGAGCCTACAAGTTTGGGGCTGTTATTTGAGGAAGTCGGTGCAGAGCAGGAAGTTCAGGAGGGAGTGGTGATGCAACCTGGAGAAATCCAGCCATCTTCCTTCGACTTCCTGAGGGAGTTGCACAAGGACTGCGAGACAGTGGAAGGATGCAATAGGAAGAGATCACTAGAGGAGAGCCATCTTCGTCCGGTTTTGGGTGCTTTCCTAATGGCCACTCCACCCAGGTACTCTTTCCTTCTTCTAACTTTTCTCCTTCTACTTCTGAGGAGGGGGGTAGAGCGGGGGTTGCAGTGGAGTCCGGGGGTTTTGGCTGTCCTAATTTTCCGGTGTCGGGTCCTTCTGGTTCGGGTCTTTTAAGGGGGTTGTCTTTTTCGTTTCATCCATTTCTTGTAAATCCGGTTACGGTTTCTGGAGGTGCCATGCCCAACCAATCAGTCGGTTCTTCTGTGATGAGTTATCCATGGGTTACTTATTGGCCAAGTGTTGGGGGTAGAGGTGATTTAGTGGGGGGAGCTATTCCGTTAGTTGATGGTGGCCTTGTGAGTAGTCCTCGAACTGAGCCTTTTTCCTTGGAGGGGCAGGCCGTTGGAGATAAGCCAGGGCAATGGCCTGCAGTATGTACTCTTCTAGCTTCGGCAGGTATGCAAGCAGTCTCGGCTGACGGCAAACCTGTGGAGTTTCAGGGTATACATTATGTTCAGGGCTGTGCGGAGGAGTCGGGGGTTGCCCAGGTCGGTCCTAGTACAGCAGTTGAAGGTAAAATGGAAGGTAAACTGAAAGGGAAGAGAAGAGATCGGGAGTTAAAGAAGTTGGAGTGTTCGCTGAATTACGAGAGTCGGAAAGGCGGTTCGCGTCTAGGGGGGCAAGAAGGTTTTAAATGAAGGTGGTTTCCTGGAATGTTAGAGGTCTGGGAGGGAAGGAGAAGAGAAGGTTGGTAAAGGAGGTTCTTAATCAGGAGAACCCGGATATAGTAATTTTAGTGGAAACTAAACTTCGGAGTTGTTGCAGGGAGCTCATTAAAAGTCTTTGGGGCAGAAGGAGAGTAGAGTGGATGTGTCAGGAGTCGTCAGGGGCGTCTGGGGGTATCCTTTTGATGTGGGATGGTAGTGTGGGTTCTCCTATCGAGGTCGTTAAAGGTTTTTATTCGGTGTCGGTTTCTTTTCGGTTCCCTGGGGACATGGAGGGTTGGGTTACTGGGGTTTATGGGCCTCCTAGGCAACGAGGGAGGAAGCGGTTTTGGGAGGAGTTGGGGGATCTTTTCGGCTTGTGTGGCCTTTGTTGGTGTTTGGCAGGGGATTTTAATGTGGTTCGAAGCCCTCAGGAGAAGGCTCAGGGCGGAAGGGTTACTAGGTCGATGAAGTGCTTCAATAGGCTAATAGAAGAGTGTAGGCTGTTTGACCCCCCTTTGCTTAATGGAAAGTTCACTTGGTCTAACAGCCGGTACAAGAGTAGGATTGATCGTTTTTTGCTGTCCAAAGGTTGGCTGGAGGAGTTTCACAATGCGAGGCTTTCTTTGGGTCCAAGGATTACGTCCGATCACTGGCCTATTTGTTTGGATTCGGGGGCTTTGAAATGGGTTCCCTGCCCCTTCCGGTTCGAGAATATGTGGCTTTCTCACCCCTCCTTTAAATCCTCATTTCCTCAGTGGTGGCAAATGGAGGTTGCTGGGAATTGGGAGGGCTTTAGGTTCATGAGGAAGTTGCACACCCTCAAAGGGGTGCTAAAGTCTTGGAATAGGGAGGTCTTTGGAGACCTTCGTGTTAAGAAGAAAGAGGTGTTGGGCCGGTTAAGGTTTTTGGATAGTTTGGACGAAGGGGAGCCAGGTCTTAGTGTTTCAGAGAAGGAGGAGTGGATGAAGCTAAAAGCGGAGTTCGAGGAGATTGTCAGGAAGGAACAGGTTAGCTGGAGACAGAAAGAGAGGGTGAAGTGGGCCAAGGAAAGAGACTGTAATTCGGCCTTTTTCCATAGAGCGGCAAGTGGAAGGAGAAGTAAGAACTTTATTAATGTTCTTGAGAATGAGGAGGGGATTATGCTGAAAGAGGATGGAGAGATAGAGGCGGAAGTTCTCTCTTTCTTCTCCTTGTTGTATGGCTCGGCTGGTGGCCCTAGACCTTTTGTGGATGGGGTGGATTGGTCCCCTATATCCTCTTCGGACAAGGAAGCTCTTGATTCTCCTTTTACTCTGGAAGAGATTAGAGGGGCGGTGTTTGAGTGTGACGGGAATAAGGCGCCAGGCTCGGATGGGTTTTCTTTAGCCTTTTTCCAAGTAAATTGGGAGGGTTTGAAAAATGATTTGTGGAAACTTTTTAGAGAATTTTATGAGAGAGGAATCATTGACAAAACGTTGGGTGAGACCTTAGTCTGTCTGGTTCCTAAGAAGGAAAAGGTTACGCGAGCAAAGGATTTCAGGCCTATCAGTTTAGTGACTAGTGTGTATAAGATAATTGCTAAGGTGCTGGCTAATAGGTTAAGAAAGGTGATCCCCTCGACGGTTTCTGAAGCACAGGGGGCCTTCGTTAGGGGAAGACAGATTATGGATCAGGCTCTGATTGCAAACGAAGCCCTTGAGGATTATCGTTCAAGAAAGAAGGAGGGGTTTCTTTTCAAGATAGACTTTGAAAAGGCTTACGACCATGTGGACTGGGACTTCCTGGACAAGGTCTTAGCTAAAAAGGGCTTTGGTTACAAATGGAGGTCTTGGATGTGGAGTTGCGTTAGAACTGTTCAATATTCCATCCTGGTCAATGGGAAGCCTAGGGGAAGGATCCAAGCTTCTAGGGGTCTAAGGCAAGGTGACCCGCTTTCCCCCTTTCTTTTCTTGGTTGTGGTGGATACTTTGAGCAGAATTGTGACAAAAGGGGTGGAGGCTAACATTATACAGGGTTTCGAGGTTGGGAGGGACCGGGTTTCCCTTTCTCATCTCCAATTTGCCGATGACACTCTTTTCTTTTGTTCTGAAAGGGAGGATTCCTTCCGTAATCTGAATCAGTTCCTTCGGTTCTTCGAGGCGATTTCAGGGCTTCGGATTAATCGGGGAAAATGTCAGCTTTTGGGAGTTAACTGTGACCCAGGGAAGCTGGCGAAATGGGCCTCGTTAGCTAGGTGTGAGGTTGGGAACTTTCCTTCTTCCTATTTGGGTCTCCCCCTTGGCCATAATCCAAGGAGCCTCTCTTTTTGGGACCCGATCCTTGATAAGGTTCGTAAGAGATTGGCTTCTTGGAGAAAGAGTTACTTCTCGAAAGGGGGTTGACATACTCTCATTCAGTTGGTCCTCAGTGGGATACCCTTGTATTTTATGTCCCTCTTTAGGGTCCCTGGTCAGATCAGTAAGGTTTTGGAGAAGTTAATGAGGGACTTTTTGTGGGAGGGGGTGGATGAAGGGAAAAGGACTCACCTAGTGAATTGGGAGGTTGTTTCCAGACCGGTTGACCTCGGAGGATTGGGTATTGGTAATGTTAGGGCTAGGAATAAGGCCCTGTTGGCTAAATGGCTTTGGCGATTCTATTATGAACCTGATACCTTATGACATAAAGTCATTGTGAGTAAGTATGGGCCTTATCCTTTTGAATGGACTGTTGGGGGCGCACTTGGCACTTGTAGAAACCCTTGGAAAGAAATCTCTTCTGAGTTTCCTGTTTTTTCGCAGTTTGTGAAGAGTGTGGTGGGGGATGGGCGGGGTACCTTTTTCTGGGAGGATAAGTGGATGGGAGATGCTCCCCTCTGTTCATTGTTTCCTCGGTTGTATCACCTGTCCCGTTTCAAGAACCAGACAGTGGCTACAATCCTTCAGATTGATGGCCCTACGTCCCTCTCTGTTGTCCCTCCTTCCCCTTCCCTTGGTTTCCGTCGGGCTTTGACCAATAGGGAATCAATTGAGGTCGTTGACTTGTTGTCCATCCTTAATCAGGTTCAGCTGAGTCCCTTGAGGGGGCATGTTCGTCTTTGGAGCTCTTGCCCTCTGCAGGGTTTCTCGTGTGGGTCTTTCTTTCAATCGATTGTTAACCCGAACCCTTTGAGAGATTCTGCTTTCTCCTCATTGTGGAAGGTAAAGGTTCCCAAGAAGGTTAAGTTCTTTTTGTGGCAGGTTTGGCACGGCAGGGTTAACACCCTTGATCGGATTGTGGCTTATGGTTCTCCTTTAGTTGGTCCTTTTTGTTGTATTCTTTGCAGGCGGGCAGAAGAGGACCTGATTCATATCCTCTGGGAGTGTGTTTTTGCGCGCGGGGTCTGGAGCTGTCTTCTGAACGAGTTTGGCTATAGTTTTGCCAAGCCTCAGAGTTGTACTGATTTGTTTGTGGAGCTCCTTCTTTTTTCGCCTTTTCGTGAAAAAGGGTTGTTTTTGTGGCAGGCAGGGGTTTGTGCTATTGTTTGGAGCCTTTGGATCGAGAGAAACAATAGAATCTTTAGGGGAAAGGAAAGGTGGTCTGGTGATGTTTGGTCCCTTGTTAGATTCTATGTTTCTCTCTGGGCCTCGGTGTCGAAGCTTTTTTGTAATTATTCGTTAGGACTTATTTTGCCTGATTGGAGCCCGTTTTTGTGAGCGGCTCCCCCTCTTTTTTTTGTGGGCCCTTCTTTTTTGTCGGCCTTGTATTCTTTCATCTTTTCTCAATGAAAGCGTGGTTTTTTATCCAAAAAAAAAAAAATTTTTGTTATGGATTATGTTGAATGAGAATCTCAATACTTCGGATGTTTTGCAAAAGAAGTCTCTAGGCCTTTGTTTAATGCCCTCAATTTGTGCTCTTTGCTTTCAAGATGAAGAGTCTTTGAATCATGTTTTCTTTCAATGTTCTTATGCACGACAAGTTTGGTATGAACTGTTTTCTTACTTCAACATTCAGTGGGTTTTTTTTCTAACAAATTTTGCAGCAATGTTTTTCAGCTTCTTTATGGTTCAGCCCATATGAAATCTAAAGCAAGATTATTATGGATTAATGTGGTCACGACCCTTTTTTTAGAGTTTTGGTTGGAGCGAAATTAAAGAATTTTTTAGAATAAGCATCTCTTATGGATTGATCGATTTGAGTCTGCTCGTTTGTAAACTTCCTATTGGTGTTCACTGTCTAAATTATTCTTCGGCTTCTCCCTTTAGGATAATATTTAAATTGGAATGCTTTTATTGTTTCTTTCTAATGTTTTAACTTTTAATTTTATGATTTTCCGTTAGCTTGTTTCTTTTTTCGATTTTTGTTTTCACCCTTGCGGTGTTTGTATTTTGGAGCATTCGCCTCTTTTCATTATTTCCATAAAAAGTGTTTGTTTCATGTTCTAAAAAAAATCTCCCACTGACGACACTTTGCTGTTTTGCAAGGGTGAGAAAGTTTATGTTGAAAAGTGGCATATGTTCCTCAACCTTTTCAAAAACGCCTTAGGCCTAACGATGAATATGCAGAAACCTGCAATTATGGGAATGAATATGGCTGACTCGGATGTTGTAGAAGCAGCTGAGGTGTTGGGGTGCAATCAGGAGAGCCTACGTTTCAGTTATTTAGGAGTAGCCATAGGGGGGAAGCCAAACCGATTAGCTTTCTGGGATTCAGTGTATGAAAAAATCATAGGCAAATTAGCAATTTGTAGGGGTTTTTCGATTTTAAAAGGGGGAAGAGTCACATTGATTAATTCAATCTTGGGTAGCACTCCCTCTTACTTTATGTCTATTTTCAGAATTCCCGTGGCTGTGAAAAACATTGATAAAGTCTTTAGGACATTTCTTTGTAAGGGGCAGAAGCTAACAGAGGCAGTCATTTAGTCAGTTTGGACAAAGTTAAAATTCCTGGTCTTTGGGAGGTTTGGCAATGGAAAATCTCCACTCTAATAATATGGCGTTTCTGTCTAAATGGATATGGAGGTTTGAGAAAGAAAAAAGTGCTCTTTGGGGGATTGTTGTGAAAAGCAAATATGGAATTGACTCCCCAAGAGAGTTCACGAACTTTAAAAGCTGGAAAGGGTCTTTTAGCCCATGGAAGGAGATTGCCAAGACGAGCTGTTTTTTTTTTTTTTTGGCAGCATGTGAGATATAAGGTGGGCTCAGGGAATGAAGTTTTGTTTTGGGAAGATAGTTGGTTTGGAATTCAGCCTCTCAAGGTGTTGTTCTCTTCCATTTTTAGTATTTCAAATGCCAAAGTTTGCAAAGTTCAGCACCTTTGGAACTCGGCAAGCGGTAGCTGGGACTTGAAGTTAAGAAGAGCTTTGTTTGATAGGGAGTTGGAGGAATGGGCCAATCTCTCTGTTTTGTTGGAAAGTAACAGACCGACCCATGGGCCTGATGTGTTGGTCTGGAGGTTGGAAGCTGAAGGCATCTTTTTGTTGAAGTCTGCGTACCTTGCTTTGTTGGAGAAAAGGAGGCTGTTGGAGAAACAGTTATGTGATGCGGTCTGGGAAGGTGTGGTTCCAAAAAATTCAAGTTTTTCTTGTGGTCTGTAGTGCATGGCAGAATTAATACCTTTAACAAGCTGCAAAGAAGACTCCTTCATTTGTAAATTCCCCCCAATATGTGTGTTTTGTGCAAAGGGAGCAATGAGTCTTTATCCCATTTGCTCCTCCACTGTAGTTTTCGGCAAAAATGTATGGGATTTCTTTGGCAATCAGTTTGGTATTAGTTGGAGTAGGCCCCGGATGTTGGAAGATTGGTTGGGGGAGGTTTTGTACAGTTGACGGCTGAAAGGTAAGGCAAAGATGTTGTGGACAAATGTGGCAAAGGCTATAGTTTGGCTAATTTGGAAGGAAAGAAATGATAGAATCTTTAAAGATAAGTATAATTCTTTTGATTTGTGACCTTGTACAGTTCATGGCCTCTAATTGGAGTCGCCATTGCAAGTCTTTTTTGTAATTACTCTACTTTCACTATTAACTTAGATTGGAAGGTGTTTTTTAGCCTTCCTCCTTAGAGGAGAGGACCCCTTGTCCCTTTGCCCTTTAGGCTGTTTCTCTTTTGTTCACGTTGTTTCTAATGAAGTGTTTTCTGTCTCTTATCACAAAAAAAAAAAAAAAAAAAAGAAAAAAGAAAAAAGAAAAAAAGAAAATAAACTTTCATTTGTGGAGGCAATTAAAGGAGTTCAAGTGGAGAAAAATGGGGCCTACCAACTGATTCAAAATTCGAGCCAAAAGGTTCTATTGTAGTTGTCAACAACCCAACTTTTATTGAGGATACAGAGTTGATTGGGAAAGGACCATATTGTTGCCAGGAAATGATTACATGATGACTGGCTGAATATCATTAATGCCGCTAATGAAAGGTCTGGTTTTAGTTGTGTTATTAATGCATTTCTTCGCAACGAGGCTCATTTGCTTGCAATGTTCTTCAAAGATTAAAGCCTATCTTTTATGCATTAATAAAGGTTGGTTTTGAGTTGGAAACTTTATGTTCAGATTCGAAGTGTGGTATACAAAATTCCAGGTAAAAAAGTGTCAACCATCCTTTGTTATGGTTTTTTTTTTTAAACAAGAGACGAAACTTTTCATTGATATAATGAAAAGAGACTAATGCTCAAATATACAAACTCCAAAAGGAATGAAATAAAGAGAAGAAATAAACAAATACATCATGGGTTTATGGTGGTTGGATAGAGTTGACCATCCCTTGTTATGGTGGTTGGATAGAGTTGTAAAACCAACCTTTACACATTTGGACACTTTGAAGTGTCCAGGATGTTTGAGGTGGGGTTTGAGGTTGCTCATTGTTGCCTCACAAAGTGTACTTATAAATAATGGAAATTTAGGCTATGGAAGAGCACATAGTTAGTAGCAAGTGATAAGTATTGATCGTCTCCACAGGGATTAGAAATAGAACTTTCCTCAACTTAAGCTAAATTCTTAGTAAATTCAAATGGTAACCAAGAGGAAATTTGGATTTCAACTAAATTCAACATGCTGAATCAAAATTAAAGATACTAACAAAATAATAATACAAAAGAAGCTCAAACAATAGAATAGAAACAACTTATAACAGAGTACGTGAAATGAGTTCAGATTAGGAATAATTTCTCTCTCTCTAATAAAGAATGTTCTGGCAAGAACTTTGCTCCTTCAATCCGCTCAGCATTAAAAACAAAATCCTCCCAGATTTCCAGATTTTAGTGGTTTAATTCCCATTAGCCCACATTGATTAACCATGCTGTAATTGCACATTAGGCAAGTCCTTATCCCTAACATCCACACTTAGTTAGCTACTAACCCAATCAAGGAGCTAATGTGGTTTTTGAGTAATCTATTTCTCCCAAAACTCAAAGGAATGATGTTTAGTGTGTGCTGGCCAGACAAAACCAAACATAACATTAAAAACACCAAAAAACCAGATTGAGAAAAGCCAAGGAGCCTTAGCCCCTTATTAGATTGATAAAAAAATCACTCCTAATCCTCGCCAAATGGTGATTTAGTTCATGTTACAAGCTAGAAATGAAATAAAACAGTAAATGAAAGCCATTATAGAAATCAAAACAGAAAATTAAAGAAAAAGAAGAAAAAATTGTTGTTGAAAGAACAGAGTTGCAGTAGCTTCCCCTGTTTCCAGCTTTTCTCCCTTGGCTTCTTCCCCAAAAACTCTTCTCCAAAGTTTGTCTCCAATCTCCCTTTTTTTCCAAAATACGGCTCCTTCATCCGTAGAATCCTCCAAATGAATTTAAGGGCTGATTGGGCTATGAGGGCACGGTGGCATCTTCTCATTGGTTGTTTTGGGATGAACAGCTGACAAAAACGCCAACTCAATTAATGAGCTGTTTTTCCATGTGCTGTATCAGGTAAACTTTGCTCCCAGAATGCTTCAGCATTTTTCTAAATTCACTTTTATCTTCAAACTTCACTAGCTCCTAACAAAACCTGAATTATCAATAAAATTACGAGGTTGGAAGCTTAATTGCTCAAGTAAGAATTTTACAACAACAAAACAAATAATTGAGCAAGTACAAACTAAGTTAGGGGATTTCCATAAGAAAATGAAATTAAACACTCTTAAAATGGTCAATTCTATCCTAAAATGCTAGCTCATAACTCTTATTCTAAGAGTTATCACTCATAGAGAATGCTTTCCACGACCCATTGTACGAAAGTTGTTATGAAAGCCCTATCATGGTTTTATTCCAACGAAACCTGAAATTGTAGACACTAAAGACTAAAAGGGTTGATAGACATGGGGTTTTTTCTCATAATGTCGTGACCCTTTTTCTGGTGATGAGAAGTATATGTGCCAAGTTGATAAGGGAAGAAGACACATTTTTTTTTTTTTTTTTTTGAAATTTTGGTGTGCCATGGAAATGATAGCAAGGGTAAAGCTCCTTGTGATGCTCTTTTTCCTCCCACAAATAGATTGAAGGCAAAATCTTTATTCTTTGTGTTACGATTTTTTTTTTTGAACAAGAAACAACTTTTCATTGAAAATATGAAAAGGAAAAGTACGGGAAACAAACTCTTGAGGGAGAGAGAAGGAAAAAGAAAGATAGAAAAAACAAGCTCAATAAGGAGCATTACAACCAAAAAAGAGATACAAAGAAAAGAAAACCAGAAACAATGAGCCAACAAACTAAAGGAACCATGGACAGCCGCACTAAAGAACCACAAAGCTCCAAGAAACAACTCAAAGAAAAAGCTCCTTAGGGAAAAGATCCAAGACGAAACCCAGCATAGTTAGCCAAACGAAGGAGAAAAGGCAGCCCAAAGAAAACCAAATGAAAAAAAAAAAAAAAAAAAGAAAACCAAATGAGAAACTTTCGCCTGAACCATTAAATTTGAAGAGGCATGTGAGAGGACACCAATAAAAAACTCTTCAGCCACCACCAACTCTTCATGCAAAGCACCCATTAAAACTCTGCCTTTACCAATGAGACAACATTAAATGGTTCAACTCCCACCAACTACTTTTCATGCAAAACACCAATTAAATTTGAAGAGGCATGCAAGAGATCACCATTAAAAGACTCTTCAGCCACCACCAACACTTCATGCATAGCATCTATTAAATTCTCTGCCTTTGTCTTACAATATTACTTGAACAGGATCTGTTCTATAGGTTGTACCTCTGTAACCATGAGTTCTAGGGCAAAAATTCTTTCTTGATAACAAGGGTTTGCCCAGTGGAGATTGATCCGTCAGATTCCCTAAACATTAAGGAGATAAAGAATATGTTTATCAAAGCGTACTCTTTATTCTATACTTGGAAAAAGGTTGCTAAGAATTTAATGGTCTCGATCCCTAAGGCTATTAAAAACCCTAATTTGCATTTACCTGACGATTTAGTTGAAGAAAGATGCTCTTGTCTTTTGGGCTCATTAGAGAGAGAAGGAGATTCTGCTTTTTAGGGATATTTTGGATAAAGAAGGAGCCGATTTTTTTAATTCAAATTTTAATAAGAAAGATATTCCTGCTTTGGATCCGATTTTATCCTTTGAAGTCATTAATTCGACCAATGATGGGCTTAATTTTAATTCCAACGCAATTGGGCTGGAGGATTTGGATAAGGAGTCTGATGTGAGCATAAGTAGCTTAGATATAGAAGATCCTTTAAATCTTAATGATGCATCGTTGGTTTTTCCTGAGGATGATTTTTTAGGAGGCATAGGATCTCCTGTGCGATCAAATTACTCCTATTTCTAAGGAATACAATTGTGAAGTAGTTCCTAATAATCTCATTCAAGTGGCTGTTAAAAGAGTTTGTAGACGGTCATCTCCCCCATAATGTTTCTAGGTTAGAGAAGTTGTCCTCTTTAATAGAGAAGTGTGGGCTTGTATTTTACGAAATCCCTCCCCGGGGTTGAAGGTTTATTTTGTCTTTCATTAAAGATTTTGTCAGATTATTCACAGCTTATTTGAAGGCATGAATCTGGAAGTTTTTTCTAGGGTTTCAAAGGAAGTGTTGCCGTTTTTTTTTTTCATGTTCTGGAAGTTGGTGCTTTGTTACTTTGTTTGAAATTCCAAAGGAGCTTTGCATGCTTAGGTGTTTAATTCTCTGGTTGGTAAGGGGCTGTAGTCAAATCTCGTTTTAAGTGTAAAGTTGGTGGGTGTTATTGGTCTGCTTCTTCCTTTGGTCCATGTTTGTCTATTTTTTAAGGCCAAGGGTCATTTATTTCATTTATTGAGCCCAGGTTTTATGCCTGAAGGTCCTTTCTATGAGGAAGTTATTGCAAGTTCTTTGCATGAGAAGATTTTAAAAGTTGCTTTGTTTGAAGAGTTAGTGGTTCAAGAGCATTTAATATCGCTGGAAGCTTTTATTGAGCAAGCCCTGTTTTGAGGTTTTTTTTAGCATATGGTTGTTGGCGCTTTTTCTCTCCTCTTTGGTTGGATTTTTTGTGCCCTCTCATGTGGTTAAGTTTGTTATTGGTTCAGTTATCTTTTGCTTGGTGGAGTGTGGTCTTTTTCTCAAGCCTTTATTGGTTCAGTTTTTGTAGAGTTTGGTTTGTTTTGGATTTGAAGATTCTTGGCAAGCAAGTTTCTCGTTGGGCTTGTCTGTTTTGAGTCTGTTCTCAGGCTTCCTCTTGGGTTTATTTCTGCTCAATATTTATGAGTTTTGTGGGCTGTTTTTTTCTTTGGTTCTTTTTCTCTTTCTCTTCCTTGTTGAGATTGTATCTTTTCAGCATTAGTCTCTTTTCATTCTATCAATGAAAAGTTTCGTTTCTTGTTAAAAAAAAACATTGGCTTATGGGGTCATGACTCTAATACATAATTTTTTTTTCTTCTAAAAATAGTTTTAAATTAAAAAACTAAGAGTGATGTACCGATGACAAGCTCTTCTCCGTTGTGCTGCCTTTGCAGGGGGGGGGGGGGGGGGTAACATAGTCCATCTTTTTCTTCAATATCCTTTTGTAAATAAGCGCTGAAATTTTATTTTGAATGAGTTTGGCTGGCCTATCCATATGTTTACTGAAAAAGGGTTGATGATGGCTGATGTAAATTCAGTAGGGGATGATTTTCACTGGTAAGGCTAAGGTTCTTTGGATGTGTGCAGTGAGAGCCACCCTGTGGTTAACTTGGAAGGAGTGTAAACTTAGATTCTTCGAGGATAAGCTAAATACAGTGGATTCTTTTGTCTATAGTATACATCATTTGGCTTCTTGGTGGAGTTCAAATCATAAAGATTCTCTCGTAATTATAGTCTTCCATGATTATTAGAAATAGGGAAGTCTTTTTGTGATAGTTTTCTTTAAGAGGGGGTTTCCTCTACCCTGCCCTTAGGTTCTATTTTGTGGCCTTAATATACTCCTTGATCGTTTCTTATCAATTTTTTTTTAAGTCAATACATTGGGTTTAACGTGACTCTAGAATTTTGTGAGAAATTCATTGGTATTTCCTGGTGCCTTAAAGCCCCCACACTTTTTAATGCTACAAAAATTTCCTCACTTCCTCATTCTTACAAGTTTGTTTTCAACCAGCTTCTATTACCTCTACTAACTGGTATCCACTCAATTCCATTTGAACACTAACCTTTCTTATTTTCTTTGGAGGGGACTAGGATTCTGCAATGCCTCCATTTGAACTGATCTTGACTATCTCAGCCAAATAACACTTTTTGTTTGAGGTTTTTTTTTCCCCAAAGACAGTCTACTCTCCTTCACTCTTTAAAGAACTTGATAGTGTGGGGGAGGTCGATCAGGCTCTTTGAACAATCTCCCAACCAGGCGAGGGAATCCCATGGAAAAGAGATAAAGTTAGGAGTTGTTCTTTTTGTGTTCAGTAGTCATTGCTGTGCTGCCTCTAAACTGACTAATCAACCTCAATGAAGAAAGTCTTATTTCTTACTCCTACTGAATGTTGCTTGTAGTCCCAACCCATAGGAGGACAAAGAGAGGGGAGATGGGGCAGATAGGGAGGGTGGGGAGAGGGAGAGGGGATGATCAGACTAAGAAAGGGAAACTCTGGGATGGGAGGTGATAAGCCTTACCCACAATTTTATTTATTAACACGATACAACAAAGAGAAATTTTGGAGCTTTCCCAACTCTCCCTTTCCTCTCAGTCGAGAGTCTTAGAAAATCACAACCAAAAAGATACCTCACCCCAAACATCTCACCCCTATATCTCTTCCCTTCAAGGCTCGTCGCGTGACTAACAAAAAACCTATTAGCCCCACAACAATACACATCATTACCTTCACACGGCTCCGCCTTTCCTCACATGCTTACGTTCATATACTTTAGTGACTTGGGGCCTATCAAGAGGGTGGCTGGATGACAAGAGGAAGGAGAGGAAGCACCAATAATTTATGGTATGTTTGATATTAATAAAATAAGGGAGAAATGTCTTTGAGAATGAAATGGAACAACATGCTGCGTTTGCCTTTTGTGCTCAGTCTTTGCTCTCTGGCTTCTATAACTGAGCAATATTTCCTTATGGAGATTTTTCCGCACAATTATGTTGTGTTGTTTTTTACAGCCATTGGCAGATGCATATGGTTTGTTGATGCATAGAAATGGTCAGTGGGAGTGGACCCTTGCACCTGGGGTATCTCCGTCGCCTAGATATCAACATGCTGCAGTAAGTGACTGACTACTTCTAGGGGGGGGGGGGGGGGGGTAGTTTGCTAGTTTTCATTTTTGATGTTCGAACCATGTGGCCATCTGATTTTTGCAATTTGGCTTGCGTATTATTAGGTTTTTGTTGGTGCACGACTGCATGTTACAGGAGGTACTCTTAGGGGTGGGCGTGCAATAGAAGGTGAAGCAACTATTGCAGGTACACTTTGTTGTTATAGGTTGATAATCATTATTTTGTATCTGTGTTATACATCGATTTATGTATTGTTCATTTGTTTTCTTTGCATTTAATAGTATTGGACACTGCTGCTGGAGTATGGTTGGATAGAAATGGGCTGGTAACTTCATCACGCGCAAACAAGAGTCACCCTGATTACGATTCCTCTTTGGAGCTTATGCGTCGCTGTCGGCATGCAGCTGCATCTGTTGGTGTCCGAATTTACATTTATGGTGGTCTTAGAGGGGGTAAGAAAATTTAAAGAGAAGTTGTTATACTTTCATGCTGAAACCCTGTATTATGGAGTTTCATAGTTGCGTATGAGAAAGCAGCAATGTTAATTTGGTGGTCACACACACACAGCACTATTGCGCCCTGTAAGTTGTTCTTTGATTTTCTGTCCACAATCCTGTGTTTCAGCTGTTAGGTATTTGGAACTCTGAACTACTTTTATCTGGATGTTATGTTTGACCTATATTTGAAGTCATTAATAAATTTATTGTACCACGTTTTGACATTGTCATAAGAAATGTTGTTTTGCAGATATGCTGCTAGATGATTTTTTGGTTGCAGAAAATTCATCTTTTCAGTCTGAAATCAATTCTCCTGTGATAACATCTGAGAGAGCATCTCTTATAACAAGTCCGAAAGTCAATCAATCTAATATAAGTTCATCTACGACATTGCCATCTTCAGATGGTGGACTGGAGAATCCTTCAGCCGGCAGCATGAGGTATTATTCTGAAGATATTTTCTTGCGCTTGCCCTTAGGGTGTTCATAATGATCGCATTTGTTCCAGCCTGGAGAAAATATTTTATGCTAGTATATCTTTTTCAGCATGGATAAAAGTTCTATGGAGAAATTGAGGGAGGCTTCTGCTGCTGAAGCTGAGGCTGCTAGTGCTGTCTGGCATGCGGTTCAGGCTGCTTCTGCTGAAGACACATCTGTTTCAGATGACAACTCACGAGTTGCTGAAACAACTTCAGATGCTAGTGACTATGAGGCTGATGTCAGATTGCACCCAAGAGCTGTGTGTTCTCTTTTAAATCACTAACATTCTATGATTTTCTCTTTTGCATTCTTGTTGTGAAGTTGTTTATTTTCTCGCTCCAGGTTGTAGTAGCTAAAGAGGCTATAGGTAACCTTGGTGGGATGGTGAGGCAATTGTCTTTGGATCAATTTGAAAACGAGAGTAGAAGAATGATTCCATCAAACGACTTGTCATATCCAACCAAGAAGTTCACCAGGCAGAAATCTCCTCAGGGCTTACACAAGAAGGTATGTAGATGCAGCATGATAAAACTGATTTATTCCTTTCAGGATTTGTTTTTAAAAGAAACAAACTTCTCATTCATAATTGAAATTCAGCTATTACAAAAATGAGAAATTAAACTCATACTAGGAGCACAAATCCAAAACCAGTTGAAGTCTTGTAATAGTCCTAATTGTAACCAGTTCAATTTAAAGTCTAGTAATAGTCCTAATTGAAGCAGGAGTAGCTTTTAAGGTATTCTGCTTTTCTGTTCTCCTTGTAAGTTTGTAACTGAAGAAGAACCTATGGATTTAGGGGTGTTTTTGCTAGATTTATGGTTTTGCATCTTCTCTTGTTCCCTGCATCTTGTTGGTAGATTCTTGATAAACTTGTGTATTCGGCATGTGTTCCCTAAATGATTCATTGTTTCATATAAACCATTTTGGAAGTTTTTGCTCTTGTATTCATATCTGCAGTTTGTTATTTTTCTTTTGACTCTTTTGCAGGTCATTTCAATTTTACTTAGACCTCGGAATTGGAAAGTCCCTGCTAATAGGAGGTTTTTCCTAGATTCCTATGAAGTGGGTGAGCTTTGTTATGCTGCTGAACAGATCTTTATGCATGAGCCGACAGTTCTACAGCTTAAAGCTCCAGTTAAAGTATTTGGTGATCTTCATGGACAGTTTGGTGATTTGATGAGGCTTTTTGATGAGTATGGATTTCCCTCCACAGCTGGAGACATAACGTGAGTATAGCCAAATTGAGATTGTTTTACAACTCCTTGTTTCCTGAGATAGCATCTACATAGCTGTTTTGATTTTGAATCAACTTAAAATCTTGAGTATGTTTTCTGTACGAGCTTTGTGCATGTTTTTTTTTTAACAAGAAACAAACACTTGTCATTAAAATAATGAAAAGAGGCTAATGCTCCAAAATACAAACACCACAAAGGTGTGAAACAAAATTCCAAAAAGTGAAACAAGACTAACTAAAATCAAAAAGTCGAAAAAATAGAACATTAAAAGGAACAAATGAAAGCATTCCGATTTAAACAAATATCTTAAAGAGAGAACTCCAAGAATAATTTGGACAATTAACACCGAGAAGAAGATTTAAGGCGAGCCAACTTAAAGCGATCAAACCATAAGAGATGCTTATTCTGGAAAATTCGTTGATTTTGCTCCAGCCACAATTTTGAAAGAAGGGCCTTGACCGCATTAATCCATAATATTCTTGCTTTAAAATTTAGAAGTGGACCATAAATAAGCTGAAGAATGTTGTTGCGAAATACATTAGAGAAAACCCATTGAATGTTGAAAATAGAGAACAACTTATACCAAACTTGACAAGCATATGAACATTGACTAAAACCTCTTCTAGAACCAGAATACCAGCCAGAAGTAGAAGAACCATAGATGCTGATTATTACTTTTCTCCATAAAGAATGAGGTTCCATCATGAAATGCCAACCCCATTTTGCCAATAACGCCACATTCCTCAGTTTCAAAGCACCGATTCCAAGACCTCCATCCTTTTGAGATTTGGAGATTGGAGACTAGATTCCATCTTACTAAATGATTTATCTTACTGCCTTCATTACCCTCCCAAAAAAAAGAACGTAATATTCTATCAAGCTTCACAGAAATAGATGGAGGCAAGAGAAAAATGGATAAGTAATATAGAGGAATACTTGATAAAACCAAAGAACAAAGGGTTAGTCAGCCACCCCTTGATAGAGTAAACCTCTTTCACCAATCAATTTTCTTTTGAACTTTATCAAGAATCGATTGCCAAAAGGAATCATTGTTAGGATGTCCTCCTAAAGGAAGACCCAAATAATTGAAAGACAACGCTTCAATTTTGCAATTAAGTCTCGAGGCAAACTAACTTACCTTTGAATCTCCCATATTGATACCACACAATGTTGATTTCTCCTAATTTATCTTCATGCCCGAACACCATTCAAAGAGCTGAATAGTTCTAATTAAAGTATCAAAACTCCCATCATCATCCTTACAAAAAATAAGAGTATCATCTGCAAATTGAAGAATAGATACATGAATTTGATCTTGACCACCCGAAAGCCTTCAAAAGCACCATTAGAGTGAACTTTGTCAATTAAAGCACTAAAAACCTCGCTGACTAAAAGAAATAAGAAATGAGAATGAGGATCTCCTTGTCTTAATCCATGAGATGCAATTATCCTTCCATGCAGTCTGCCATTAATAAAGATTGAGAATTTGGGATTTCGCACACATCCTTGCATCCGCTGAATCCATTTTCTGTCAAAACCTTTGAAATAAAGAACTTCGTCTAAAAAGTCCCAATCTACACAATCACAGGTTTTCTCCACATCTAGTTTCAAAATCCACCCTTTCTTCTTTTTTACCCTATAATATTCCACTGCTTCATTGGCAATAAGAATAGGGTCTAGAATTTGTCTTCCTTCGATAAAGGCACTTTGGCAAGGGGAAATAATTGAGGGCATAACCTTTTTTAATCGTTCAGCCAACACTTTAGCAAGAATCTGATAAACCAAAGAGGACAAGCTAATAGGTCTGAAATCCCTAACCGTCAAGGCCAAATCCTTCTTTTGAATTACAAATAAAATTTTCCTTTATACATGCATTAGTATGCCCATTCTGATGGAATTCTTCAAACAACCGCAAGAAGTCTGCTTTTAAAAGAGCCCAAAATTTGATAAAAAGTTCAGATGTAAACCCATCAGGCTTCGGTGCTTTATTTTTACCAAGACCTTTCATAGCAAATCTAATTTCCTCAATTGAAAAGGGAGCTACCAAAACTGAGTTTTGAGCCGAAGTAAACCTTGGCCAATCAAAATTACATGAGATTGCTCTTCTACTTGGTAAAACCTGGTACAGATTAGTAAAGAAGCCCAAAATCTCAGGCTCAATTTCTCCAAATGACAACAAAAGTCTACCATCTATAGAGGTTAACTCAGAAATTAATGATTTTCTCTTCTTTGCAGCCAAGAATCTATGAAAAAAATTTGTATTTTCAACCCTTGCCTTTAGCCATAATAGTTTGCATTTCTGAATTGAATATCTCCTCATTCAAATGAAGATCTAAAAGTTCACTCTTAACATAAGTACGAAGGCTAATTTCCTTGGAAGACAACAAATTCTCCTCGGCTTTGGAATCATACCAAGCTATTTCATCAATAAGGCTTTTCTCTTTTTGTTTCCTTTTTGATTCAAAATTAGAATACCATTCTTTAAAATACACTTTCAAATGCTGAAGCTTAGATGTGATGACAAAACCTGCCCAACCGTAGGATCTGTCTTGCAAAAGTGATTGCTCCATAATACTTGAGTGATTGCTCCATAATACTTACACATTCTGCCAAGTTCAACCAACTCTTATAGAAATGAAATGGAGAAGGGCCCCAGGTGAAATTACTAGCATCAAGTAGAAGAGGGAAATGATTTGAGGCAATTGGAACTTGTTTCCAAACTCTTGAATTGTCAAACAAAGCATCCCAATCTTTAGAAATAAGAAAATGATCAATAAGGGATTGAGAGGAATTATCCACAGGTTTTGACCAAGTAAATTTTCCATTAGACAAGGGCAACTCCAAGAGACCTAATTCATCAATCAAAGCATTGAACTGTCTCATCCCTCTTGTAACACGTCGTAAAGGAATTCTTCCACCAATCCAACGAGTCACATTAAAGTCCCCACCGATACACCATGGACCTTCATAGTACAAAGACAAAGAGTGCAACTCATCTCACAAGAATTTACGCTCCCTGTAATCATTCGGCTCATAAACATTAGTAATCCAACACTCCTTTTGCTACTGAAAAGACACTCTAACAGATAGAGTATAGCCTCCTTTGATGAATTCCATAATGTTCAACTTGGTCTCATCCCACATTATCAATAGACCACCAGATCTTCCCCAGGAATTGACATTAACCCATTCCACATCCCTTGAACTCCATAATGATTTGATTGAATGATTGTCAAAAGAGACCGTCTTTGTTTCCTGAATTAACAGCATATCCAGACATTGATGCTGCAAAAACTTCTTTATAGCTACACGCGTTGAATTGTCCCCTAAACCTCTTGTATTCCAAGAAATAATCTTCATTCTATTTGCTTAAAATGTCTGGTGGGCAAAATGGAGTGATTTCCTTCAAACGAATATCACAATCCTGAAGAAGAGTAGAGAATTTATTAGGAATTTCAATCGGAGACGAAGATGTACCTTCTATAATCTTCCAATGTTCACTAGAATCGGTTTCTTTTTCCTGAAAAATGAGCTTAAAAGCTGAATTGAGAGAATCTTCCACAACAGCCTCGCAATTATTGTCAATCAAAATCTGAGAATCTAATTTAGCACTACTGACACTTACATCTGAGTCATCATCAGAATCTATGAGAGAAGAATTAACAGAAGATACCTTTTTCACTCGGGTGGGAGAAGAAACAAAAACTCCTTTAGTCAAAGAAGGATTTGTTTGAATAATGGAATGTGAAAAATTATTAGAGGCAGACAGATTTGAAGACACGTAGTCAGAAGAAGGTTGAGTGACTGAATGATGCAAAACCAGTACTAATATCCGAGAACAAGATTCTTCAATAGAGTCCAGATTGAACAAAAATTTCTTGAAGTTTTCTATATAAATAGAGAAGAACTCTAAATTTTCAGCTTCAATGGCACCAAAATTAATCAAAGAATCCCCATTTGAAGCTTGCAGCTCCGAATTCAGCAATGAAAGTTCAGTTTCTCATTAAAAAAATGCAAAATGCAAAATACAAAATACAAAAATCTAAATATGTATATTGGCAAATTATTTCAAGATTAGAAACAATAATAAGAATAAGACTCAAAACCTAAACAGCAAGTTCTATAAAATTAAAAGACATGCACAAAGCAAATGGGAGGGGAAAGAAAGTGGAAAAATGCTCTCTTCTCTCTCCTCCCCTCACCCTTCCGTTTTTCAGCCTTCAGACTTCAGAGTTCTTCGTTTCCGATTAGCATAATTGTTTGAATTAATTTCTTCCATCTTCGTCGGTTTTTTACATTTCCCGGTAAGATTCCTTCTTCAGTTTCTTCTTCAGTCTTTCAGATTTTCTGTTTAATCTGCCTAGCTTCAGTTCATTATGGAGGTTAAAAGAAGTTGTGTTCAGAATACTTATTTCTGTATTTGACAAGAGAATGCCCTGAGTTTTATTGAAGATTTGAAGTTTAAGCAGAAGATTCATCTCTCTTCCTCTCATCTGAGGTGGTTCGAGCTAGTGTTGGTTGAGTTATTGCATTCTCCGATTCATCAATATTTTCAGAAAAAATTAAGAGACAATAGTGAAACTATTCAACTTTCCAAGTTCAAATCTCGGCAAGGTTGGTTCCTTGAGTGTCCAGTATGGCCGTTTTTAGGTGGAAGAAAGAGGCTGCAAGTTCCGGTGGGTACTGAGAAGAAGGTTGGTCAGTATTTTGGAAAATGGTAAGAGATTTTCATTTGAAATATGAAACTGCTAAAGTTGTTCAAGATCGGAATGATGCTATTTACAAGAAAAAATTTCGAAGCAGTAACCAGAAGATTAGAAGTTTTGCTGAAATGGTGGGTTCGTATTTAGGTGGCCCTCAATCTGTTTCTCCCTCCAAGAACAGGCCAGATGCTTTATCTTTCTGGGTTAGAAAAGAAAAAGAGGTGATGGGAATAAATTTTAAGGAATATCGGGTGGTTTCTAGACTGTTTGTGCATAATTCTTGGAAGGAAGTTGTCGCAACGTCATCATGACGCGGAGCGGCCGACGTCCTCTCCTAGGAATCTCTTTCGAGGTAAAAGGTTTGGAGTCGCCACCAATCATTATAAGGTGTGATTGGTCACCTATTTTAGAGGAAAAGGGTAGTTTATGAAACCAGAAATTAGGCTCGGGAGTCGATTGAGTGTAGAGAAGGTGTTAGCACCCCTACAACACCCGTTTTAGAAAAACGGTTACCACATTTTATTTCAAAATTATCCTTTTATTTAATAGTCCGAAAAAAATATTTTTATGTTTTATTTTGAATGTCCCAAAATTTATTAATTCACATTTTAAAATAAAATATGAATTAACAACTATGAGTGGCTCAAGGCCATTAGAAAAACTTGGAATTTATTTTGATATTTCAAAACAAATTCCTTATTTTATAAAAACAAATTACTTACGAAAGAATTTAAAACAAATGGTTCTTATTTCAGAAATCCAATTTTAAAGGAGACAATTTATTTTATTTCAAACTTTTATTGCCAAAATGTAATTTTGATGAATTGGAAGGTTCTTATTTCAAAAATCCAATTTTAAAGGGGCAAATTTGTTTTATTTCAAACTTTTGTTGCCAAAATGTAATTTTGATAAATTGGAAGGTTCTTATTTCAGAAATCCAATTTTAAAAGGGGCAATTTTTGTTTTATTTCAAACTTTGTTGCCAAAATAAAATTTTAATAAATTGGAAGGTTTTTATTTCAGAAATCCAATTTTAAAGGGGCAAATTTTTTTTATTTCAAACTTTGTTGCCAAAATTTAATTTTAATAAATTGGAAGGTTCTTATTTCAGAAATCCAATTTTAAAGGGGCAAATTTGTTTTATTTCAAACTTTGTTGCCAAAATTTAATTTTGAAAAAGTTTCAATGAGATTGAACAAATTTTGACTAATTGGGTAGTTCCCAGGTAGAGGTGTTCCCTTTGGTCAGCTTAAATACCTCAGCCTAGACAGAACAAGTCCCTCATAATCAAATTTTATTCCAAACTTTTGTTTTATTTGAAACTTTTGTTGCCGAAATGCCATTTTGAGAAATTGGAAAGTTCTTATTTCAGAAATCCAATTTTAAAAGGGGCAATTTTTGTTTTATTTCAAACTTTTGTTTTATTTCAAACTTTTGTTGCCGAAATGCCATTTTGAGAAATTGGAAAGTTCTTATTTCAGAAATCCAATTTTAAAAGGGGCAATTTTTGTTTTATTTCAAACTTTGTTGCCAAAATAAAATTTTGAGAAATTTTCCGTGAGATTAAATAAATTTTGACTAATTGGGTAGTTCTCAGGTAGAGGTGTTTCCTTTGGTCAGCTTAAATACCTCGGCCTAGACAGAACAAGTCCCGCATAATCAAATTTTATTCCAAACTCATTAATTAGTTACAACTGGAGAGCTCAACTGGAAAATCTAAATTAAGACCAAATTAAAACTTTACTTTAGTTGGAATCAATTTAGAAATAAATCAATTGAAACTAAAGTGAAATTGTACTTAGAAAATTCCAAATCGAATCAAATTTGAATGAAATCATCAAATAGCAAAATTTAAGTAATTTGAAAATTAAGCAAATTAAGCAATTTAACGAATTAAACAATTTACTAATTAATTCAAATCAAAACAAGCAAATATCAACATTCAAGCAATTTGCAAATTAAGAAAATTAAGCAATTTACAAATCAAGCAAATTAAACCGTTTGCAATTTAATTCAAATTAAAATGAAATAAATCAATTTTCCAATCGAATGAAATAACGAATTAAACAACATGTCATAAATCAATTGAAAAATAAATCGTCAAATGATGGAATGAACCATTCAAAAATTAATTGAGATTTAAATAACAATTAAAGCTAATTGACATTTAAACAACAATTAAGGCCAAAATGAAATTAAACCATTCAAGGACTATTTGACATTAAACCAACATGTTATGGAAAAATTGAACACACAATTAATTGGTCAATTAACAATCTAATTGTAATTTAAACAACAATTCAAGTTAATTGTAATTTAAATGACAATTAAAGTTTGAGTATGGTCCGTTTCACGACTAAATAAGCATGTCAAATTAATTTATTTTCATTTATTTGCAAATTGATAACATGTTATTGGTCAAATTGGACTTAAACCACATGCTGTTGGAGAATTAAAAATAAACCACATGTTATTGGTCAATTTGAAAATCAAACAACATGCTATAGACCAATTCGTAATTAAGTAACATACTGTGGATCAATTTATTAAACAACATGCATTGGATGAATTTAAAGTTTAAACAAACAGTAGTCAATTAAAATTAAACCATAATTATGGTCCAATTGAAAATTAGCAAGAAAGTAGGGACAGATTGGGGAATTAAGCACCAAAAGAGAGGGTTAAAATGGGAGTGAAAGAAAGAACTTTCTCGTCCTTTCTTCCACACCTCACCTTACGAAAAGAAGAAGAAGCAGTAGGTGGTTGGAGTTGATTTCAAATCGCCGAAAACGAACTTGCCGCCGGAATGGGTAATCTTGCCGGAATTTGTAGATATGAGTAAACTCTCCTCTCCTCTCTTTTTCTTCTCTAATCTCTCTCTTTTCTCTCTGATCTTCTTTCTTTCCCCCCAATCTCACCCAAAAGGTCCCCTTTTATAAGAATTTAACACTCCTTAAAATAGTATGGTAAGTAGAGAAAGAAGAGTGAGTGGCAATGAGGGAGAGAAAATTTGGGAGAAAGAAACTAGCTAGTGGGAAGAATGAGAAAATTGGGGAAGACTATTGACTTGTGAAAATGTATTTTGAAAAAGAAGAAAAAATAAATAAATAAAAAGAAAAAGAAAATAAAAAGAAAAAGAAAAAAAATAAATAAATAAAATCAACAAAATTAATAAACATGAAAGCTTTAAACAAAGCTTGAAGAAAAATGAAAATAAAACAAAAATGAACTAAAGTAACACAAACCAAAAATTTAAAACAAATCAAATCGAAGTATAAAAATTAACGGACCAAATACGGTATCTACAGAAGTGAAACAAGTTTTGGAAGGATATTTTCAATCTAAGGTTTCACTTAATCCTTTTATGGCTGACAAGGCTCTGGTAAAACTTGCTGATTGTTTTTCAGAAACCAGATTTGATGATAAGTGGAATCTTATGGTAATCTTCATTTGAAAACTGAAGATTGGTCTTGTCAGAATCATTTTCATCCAGAAGTAATGGAGAGTTATGGAGGATGGATAGTATATCTACTCAAACTCTTAACCTTTTAGATTGTTCAGAAGTCCGAATTGAAGTCAAGTCGAACTTAGCTGGTTTCATTCCAGCTGAGATTTCAATAACAGATCCAAGGCCTGGGAACTTTGCTCTTCGATTTGGTGATATTTCCTCAATTGATTCTCCTCGATTAATTTCTGGGGATTTACCCTTGAAAGATTTTGTTAATGATATAGATTTAAAAAGAGTTCACAAAGTTATGGAAGATGAGGGGTTTTCACTTTCACAAGTGGAAGATATTCAGTCTGATGAAGTTGTATTAATTCAACCAGAATTGCCAGAAAATTTTCCTCATCCAAACTCTTCGTCTTCTCCCGAAGCTATTAATGAAGGAGAGGATTTAATTACTGAGAGGTCTTTTTCAAACGAGCCTTTTGAGTTACATTCAGTGAAGGATGCATTGTTGAATGAAGCTATAAATTCGTCACTCACAATAAACAAGGAAGCTTTAAATGCTGACGTTTTGCATGAGCCCCAACTTTTATTGATCGAAGAGTCTTCAGCCAATATGGTTAATGTGAACATTTTACCCTTGAATTTTAATACCAATCTAAATTCGGTTGATGAAGCTTCTCCTATTATTCTCCCTCAGTCAAATCCTATTAAGTCACACACCAAAGAAGTTTTGCAGAAATTAAATGAATCCTATCCTCTTCATTATTCTAGGAAAGTTGAAAAGACTATTTCTTTATACTCAATACCTGAGAATTCAAATCACTTACATTGGCGAGCTATTTTACTTGAAGATAGCAGTTTGTTAGTCTTTCCTTTTTCTGTGGAGGAAATTTGGCAAGCTATTAAAGGGCTTGGGAAGAATAAAGCACCGGCGCCCGATGGTGTCACATTCATCAAATTCTGGGATATTTTGAAAGATTATCTATTTTGCTTATTCAAAGAATTTCATACCAATGGTCATGTTAATTCCTGTCTCAAGGAAAACTTTATTTGCTTAATTCAAAAGAAGGATATGGTTTGTTCTATGAGAGATTTTCGTCCAATTAGTTTTACATCTTCAACCTATAAAATTCTTGCTAAAGTGCTTGCAAAGAGGATGTTGTTTGACATTGAGCATGCGATAGTTTAACCTGTGATTCTTTCCATCTTGCATTTAGTTTAAATTTTGGGTACTCTGTTAGGCCACCAGTAGAAGGCCAATTGATGGAGAGGGATTCAATTATAGATGTGTTGAAATCCCATCTGAGGCACAAGAGAGAATGAAGAAATTTGCTGATAGAAAGAGAAGAGAAGTGGAATTCGAGGTAGGTGATTGGGTATTTATGAAAATCAGGCCTTATAGGCAAGCTTCCCTTGCGAAGAAGAGAACGAAGTACGACGGGCCATATTGCATTACAGAGAGACTCGGTCCCGTGGCTTATAAATTTGCTTTACCAGATAGCTCGACTATTCATCTTGTCCTCCACGTGTCACTGCTAAAGAAGGCATTGGGGATTCAACATGAGATTAATTAGGAGCCTCCATAGTTGTCTGAGGAGTTTGAGTGGATTGTTGAGCCAAAGGAGGTGTTTGCTTATCGAGAAAATGAACAGAAGGGGGAAGATGAAGTATTGATTTGCTGAGAGGGTCTATGGGACCATGAGGCCACTTGGGAAGTTATCGAAGACTTCAAGCAGCAATTCCCACACTTCAACCTTGAGGACAAGGTTGTTTGGAAGCGGGCGAGTACTGTTAGGCCACCAATTGAGAAGGTTTATCAGAGGAAGGGCAAGAGAGGAATTTCACAAGGGGAAGTTAGTTAGAAAAAGGAACGTGGGAGTGAGTGCGTTGTTGTGGGGACTTGAGAGAGAGAGTTTGGGGGTTCATGTTTCTTTTCTCCTTTTTGGTTTGTTTTTCAGCTTTTGATTTGTCATAGGGTAAAGGGAGAGACACCAGCCCTCTCGAATTGTCTAGGTTCTTTGTAGCATTTGCGCAAGTTTTCAATCGAAAATAGTAATACAAGTGAGGGAGAAACCTTACATACTCAAATTATTGGTGGTGGTCTCATTATAATTATGATTTTGCATTCACATAAATGTTAAAGATTAGGCTGTTTTGGCTGGTTGGTGCCTTTTGTATGCAAGTTTGGCTCGTTTCTTATTAAAAAAAAAAAAAAACTAATTTCAGAGATTAATGTTTTTGATAAAGCTTTCCCCTTGTTGAAGTACAAATTCTTCTGCTATTCAAATAATCTGTCATATATGCCACATGAACCTAACAGATCTCTTATAATCACAGCACTAAATAGTTTGCACTTGTCAGCCATTGTCTTGATTCCCTTTACGAATGAATTATCTAAAGAATAAGTGTGATTTTTTTTTTCTTTTAAACAATACTTCAGGTACATTGATTACTTGTTTTTGGGAGATTATGTTGACCGAGGACAGCACAGCTTGGAGACTATAACTTTACTTCTTGCTCTCAAGGCAAGATTTTATTTTAAAATTTGTTAATGATCTGTTATGTTACTCTTGTAACCGTATATTGGCTTGGTTATGAATTTGCAGATTGAATACCCTGATAATGTTCACTTAATACGTGGAAACCATGAGGCTGCGGATATAAATGCACTATTTGGTTTTCGTCTTGAATGCATAGAGAGAATGGTAGGAATGGATATGTATTACATCATTAATATTACTTGAAGTTAATTAGAGCCAGTAACGTAGGTGTCTGTAGGGAGAGAGTGATGGAATTTGGGCGTGGACGCGCTTCAATCAACTATTCAACTACCTTCCACTTGCTGCGTTGATTGAAAAGAAAATTATCTGCATGCACGGAGGCATAGGGCGATCAATACACACAGTTGAACAAATAGAGAAGCTTGAAAGACCCATTACAATGGATGCAGGATCTATTATTTTGATGGATCTCCTCTGGTATATTTAAATTCTTTCAGCTTTTTGTTTGTTGTATCATTTGGATTGTGGATTATTATGTCTGTTTGCAGGTCTGATCCAACGGAAAATGATAGTGTTGAAGGTCTAAGACCAAATGCTAGGGGGCCAGGTCTTGTCACCTTTGGGGTATGCTAGTTATTAGTTGCTACATATATCTTCCATAAGGTTCGAGTGTGCTTTTCTATATGAACTTTTCGTAAACGGAAGAACAAGAGATAGAGAAAAAATGATGTAAACCATATTCTCTCTTATTATTATTCTATCTATGTTAAACAATAATTCAAAAGGATATTAGCTTGCATGTTAGGTCATTCACCCAAGCCTTAGCTAGCTGTTAGTGTTTTGTTATTCCTATCTATAGAGATGACGACTTTATTGTCACAATAAGTCCATATAGGTGTCTTTAGAGGAACCTTCAATTCTTTACTACATTTTGTTTTTTACTTCTCCAAGTAACTAGGTTCCCTCCAACAAACGAACGATAACCAGAGGTAGATCAGTACTTTTTGCCCAATCTGCATTAGTATAAACTTTTATTTGGAAGTGATTATGCTTTTTGAATAAAATACCTTTTCCAGGCTCCCCTTTAGATACTTCAGAATTCTGTAGGTAGCTTCAAAATGAAGTCGGTTTAGGTGCATGCATTCACTGACTTACCATGCTTACGACATATGCAATATCAGGACGCGTATGAGATCGATATATTAATCTTCCAACAAGTCTCTGGTACAATTCTTTGTCCTTTATTTCTTTTGGTTTTGCTATTTGTAACTTTAGATTAGGTTCAATAAGAGTTCCTGCAACCCTGCAACCAAGTAATCCTGTTTCTTCAAGTAAGTCAAGGACATATTTTCTTTGATTAACAAAGATACCATTCTTCGATCTTGCAAATTCCATCCCTAGGAAATATTTTAACGTGCCCCAAGTCCTTGATTTGAAACTCATTTGCAAGATTTTTCTTGATATTAGCTAGACCTGCTTCGTCATCACCTGTGAGAATAATATCATCTACATAGACAATCAAAATTGAGATTTTATTATTCTCACATTGTTTATAAAATATAGTATGGTCTGCTTGACTCTGAAGAAATCTATAGCTAGACACTACTTTTCCAAACCGCTCAAACCAAGCTCTCGGAGACTGTTTAAGACCATAAAGAGATTTCTTTAATTTGCAAATTTTACTACATCTAAGTTCTTTTTGGTCCATGAAGAAATCCATAGCAAAATACCTTTTTGGTCCCTCAATTTTGCATTTAGTTCCCTTTTGGTCAATGAGTTTTCAAATTGAACAAATTTATCCCTGAGTTTTGTATTTCGTATCAGTTTTAGTCCCTCCATCAGATTTTCTGTTAATTTTTAACAGAAAGCTGACGTGGCACTTAAATATTATTAAAAAATATATTTTTTTGAAATTTTGAATTATTAAACTTAATATATATATATATATATATATATATATATATTTTTTTTTTTTTCTCTCTTCTTTCTCTCTTTCGCCGCCAGCTGTCGCCGGCCGTTGCTCTCCAGTCACTGGCCGCTGCCTCCCTCTGCCTCCGTCCGTCGTGGTCCAGTCGCTGGCCGTCTGCCATTTTTTTTTTCTTTTCCGTTTCCTTCTTTTTTTTTTCTCCCATCTTTCTTGTTGTTCTCTTTCCCTTCCTTTCCTTTTTTTTTTTAAAAACAAAATTCATTTGTTACATTTGCCCATTTAAAAAGGTATTTTGCCAATTTTTTTTTTATTTTTTCGTTTTCCTTCTTCTCTCTCCAATATTTCTTCTTGTCCTCTTTCCATTTCTCTCCTTTCTATTTTTTAAACAAAATCCATTTAAAATGAAGGAGAAAGGATTTCGTTTGAACTAATTATTTCCTTTGTTTTAAAAAAAAATTATTTAAACCAAAACTTATTAGTTTCAACCTATTATTTAAAACCCTCCGTTTCATCTCAGCCATTAGTTAATAACAAAAAAAAAAACATCAGATAAACCCCAAGAGAAACAAAGACAGATATGATCAGCAAGAAAAAAAAAGCCGAATCTCACACAAACTGAAAAATCCGAGACAAACCAAGGAGGTATTGTTGAATCTAAAGGCACAGAACGACTAGAAATGTCAAGCTGAGACAAACCCAGGCAGCAGAATCTTGATCGGAGCTCCCATGCGCTCTCACTTGTCGGCGCGTGGCGACGGACACAGAAGCTTCTGGCGGCGCGTGTAGCTCATGCGCGACTCCTTCCAACGAACGGCGACGACAATCTTGCACTACAGACGGCGGCGCTCTTTGTGAGGTAGGCTGTGTTGACAATCAGACACCTTAAAGTGATGACCCAAACTTCAAACCCTATCCTCACTTGGAAGAGAGAAAAACCCTAATCACCAAACAAAAATTCTAAACCCTAGGGGCTTTTATACCATGTTCTTAGTATTGGAAAAATATTCAATGTATTCTTTATTAGAGAGTCACTAATATATATAAGTACACAAGAAAACCCTAAACTAGAGAATGTACAATTACAATAAAGGACAAATATACATAATTATATATATTATAACACTCCCCAATCTAAGGACAAACTCTCCAATTAAAGAAAAGAGAGCCAAGATGTCCATCGTTTCCATATTGGATAACGGACGACAAAAGCCAAAAGATAAAGAGGGAGAGCTCCCAACAAGATCTAGAACATCAACCACAGAATGATTTTTCATAGAAGATAAATGGTATAAACGAGGAAACGTCAAGTAGAGGGGTCTATCCCCCATCCACTTATCCTCCCAAAAGTACGTTTACTTCCCATCCCCCACAGAGAATTGGATCAACGAAGAAAAGGAAGGGAGCTCAAGGCAAATGCCTTTCCAAGGATTTCTGAAAGTTCATTTGACCCCACCAGATAACCACTCGAACGGATGAGGACCGTATTACTCACAAAACCCTATGCCACAAGGTGTTAGACTCAATGGAGAAATGCCAAAGCCATTTAGCCAGTAAGGCTCTATTGCGAGTCCTTAGATTCCCTAACTCGAGCCCCCCTAGATTCACCGACTTCCCCACCATAGCCTAGTTCACCAAATGCGTACTCCTAATTTGATCCATACCAAAGGGTGAAAATAAAACCGAATCAAACCATATTTTGTGGTCAACCGAACTCTTGGACCATATCGAACCGAACTTGATATTGAACCGAACCAAATTGAAGATTGAGCCGAACCGAATTGGAGATTGCCAAACCAGATTGCGAATCGAACCTAACCAAACCTTGAACCAAAATAAACATAACTCGAACTATTCGAAGGACTGATATGCGAAAGAAGGCAGCTAAGGTTACGGTGGGTGGTGAAATTTGACAACAGCTACAACACAGGTGAGGGTTTTTGTGAGATCGACGGAACAACAGGGGTACGACGAACCACCCACAAGCGGAAGACGACAGAACTCGTTGGAGCCGATGGAAGATTTAACCTAGCTATGATACCATCTTAAATTTGAGAGGATAAAATTATATTTTCTGTATATTCACAATAAAAGAAAAGGGCCTTTTAAATAGAAGAGAAAACCCATAACAGATTAGGGAATAGTTTCATAACATATAAAGAAATAATCCCATAACAGATAAGGAAATAAGCTACCAAAATAAAAAGAGGTTCCTATTTAAAAAAAGGAAATAACCAACATACCATTTTTCCTTTTTTCTTCTTTTGTTTGGGTAGGGAGGATTCTCTTGTCAACTTAAATTATACTTTGGCAGTATTTGAGTTCATATTTGGCCTCAAGATCAATGGGACAAGAGTGTGGTTGTGGGAATTAATTATAAGTGGCCAAAGTTGGCTGGATGGGCACGACTACTAGGTGTGAAGTTCTTCTTTTCTTCCACTTACCTTGGGTTGCCTCTGGTGGTTTTTCTGATGGCTCTTTTTACCATCTTGTGCGACTTTCCCTTTTCCTTCCGGTGGAGAGTGAGGCTCCAAAGAAAGTTAGATTTTTTGCCTTACAGGTCATGCATTGAAAGATGAACACTATTGGTTCAATATAGAAGGCTTCCTCCATGATGTGGCTTCTGCAGTGGTGTGTTTTGCGTAAAAATGCCTCAGAAAGCTTGGAGCATACACTTGGGAGATGTAGCTTTACTTCCTCAATTTGTGATGCATTTTTCAGGTCTTTTGATATTTCTTTAGCTCGTAATAGTTTCTAATGTGCGATGGCTGTGGTGGTGAGGATGATCAGAGAAAGGGGGAGCTTTGTGGATATTAGCTTTTATGGCTATCTTACGGAACATCTAGCTTGAGAGGAATAGGAGGATTTTTAGGGAGAGATGTTTGGTCTATAGCTAGATTCAATGCCTCACTCTAGGTGTTGGTGTTTAAATAGTTTTAGAAATTTCCTTTGCTTCTTATTTTTAACAATCCGAGCCCTTTCCTTTAGTCCTTTGGTTTGGCTCCCTTGTTTTTGGGCTGATTTTTTTAATCTGCCCATTTTCTCTCTTCCATTTGCTCGATGAAATGGTTTAGGAGGGTGGATAATAATAGCTAATTTTAAAAAATTATGATACATCGTATTTTGGCATAGAGCATCATATTTTTATGGCGGGAGGAGAAAACATGGTAGTCAGTGCTTGCAGTGTGCGTAACACACAAGAGAAGAGTAAGAGACTATTCTTCTTAAGAGAAGAGTAACATTTTAGAATATTACAAAACATGTGGGGGTGGGGCTCCTTTATTTCACAAAAGTTGCGTGCAGTTTTCCTATCCTATCTTCATTAGGAAATTTCACTTATAGTGTTTACCTTAGTCATTTCAAACATGAGAGTTGCTGATATGTCCTCCTTGCTTTCCCTTTTATGAGCGGTTTGTCTTGATGTGTACACCACATAAAGTGTACACCACTTTACCTAGATTCAACGATCAAAATCCCTAAAAAGATGAGGTTTTTCTCTAGATTTATTGCATTGGAGGATTAACTCTCGTTCGAGGCCCTCTTCTATGGTCTTGGGTCTTCGTTGGTATGTCCTTAATAAACTGAGTATCTACGTTCTTACGAGTGATGTTGGCTTCTAGTATATAAGAGTTATTTGACAGGTCATTTCTTTTCTTTTCTTTGGAAGATTTAGTTAGAGAGGAACAAGAGAGCTTTTAAGGGTACAGGGAGGTCTTGGGCCTTTGTTTTTTGTTCTCAACCACTAGAGCCTCTTTTTGTAATTCTCTTTATGGACTCCTGTTTGTTTCAGACTTCTTACTTTTTATTTTATTTTATTTTATTTTTATCGCTCTTGCTTCTGGCGTTTTCTTTATTTTATTGAAAAATGGTTTCTCATAAAAAAAGACAAGGGAAAAAATTCTTTTTATGGACAAAAATGTTTGCATTTGCCAACAGAACAAAATGACTTGGGCCCGCGAACCAATAGTTTGAATTTGGCTTTTTTTTTTTGGCGCTTTTGCAGCCTGATCGCGTTACAGAATTCTGCAAGAGAAACAAATTGCAGCTCATAATAAGAGCCCACGAGTGTGTCATGGACGGATTTGAACGGTTTGCTCAGGGACAATTAATCACTCTATTCTCTGCCACTAACTATTGTGGTAAGTAAAAAATTAATAGTTGTGTTGGTTTAGTTTCTAAATTTTAAAAGTTTCAACGTTACTTTAGGCCATGCTTGATAACTATTTAGTTTTTGGTTTTTGAAAATTAAGCCTATAAATACTACTTCTATTTATGAGTTTCTTTGTTTTATTATCTAATTTTTAAACATGTTTTCAAAATCCAAGCCAATTTTTAAGAACTAAAAAAAATAGTTTTTAAAAACTTATTTTTGTTTATGAAATTTTGCGAAAATTTCAAATGTTTTCTTAAGAAAAATGAATTACAACAAATTGTGAGAAAACAAGCATAATTTTTAAAAATTAAAAATCGAAAACCAAATGTTATGAGACTTTAATTTTTTTTTTATTTTTAGGTTAAAATATCATTTTAGTCCTTGTACTTTGGGCTTTGTTCCATTTTGGTCCCTATACTTTCAAATGTCCAATTTTAGTCCTTGTACTTTCAATAAAGCTTAAAATTAGTCCCTATGACAAGTTTGAAGTTCATTTTTATCAAAATTGGTTAAGTAATAATAATAATTTTAATACAAGAAAAGACGTCGTGTGAACATACTTCTAAAATTTATAGAGGAAAAGCTAAAAGCTAATAGAGACTAGCTTTTTTTTAAAAAAATTAACCATAAACTACTAGTAGGGATTAATTTTAAGATTTATTGAAAGTACATGGACTAAAATTGGACATTTGAAAGTATAGGGACCAAAATGAAACAAAGCTCAAAGTACATGGACCAAAATAGTATTTTAACCTTAGTTTTATTTTAGTAACTCCATACCGTTAAGACCACTACTCAGAATATTGATTATTTGGCACCATGATACATGGGAGTAGGTACCAGCTAAATAAAATGAAAGCTGAATTTTAAGGTGGGTGAGTCATCAATCCTAGGCAGGCGAGCAAAATATAGTTGAAATTGATTATTGCCCACTCATCCTCACTTTATTCAACTAGTCTAATCTCTTGCAGTACATTGTGCCAAATTATAATTGGTTAGTTAAATAGTAACCAACGTGTTATATCAACGTTTAAATAATAATAATGTTAGTGAAAAGGTGTTATAGAATCAAATTTGAAAGTTAAAAAATGTACAGTTTAGAAATTAAATAGACACAATCATTGAAATATATCCTTCTACCATTATTGCTCTGCATAGCAACGTTACTGGACCTAATGGCTCCGATCTGTAGGAACTGCAAACAATGCTGGTGCCATATTGGTCATTGGGAGGGGATTGGTCGTGGTCCCAAAGTTGATCCATCCCTTGCCACCTCCCCTCCAGTCGCCAGAAACATCTCCAGAACGCATCATTGAAGACACTTGGATGCAGGTAGAGCCCTTTGAATTTAAATGTCTGGAATGCCAAGTACTAGCGAAGCATGAATTTTTGCTGAGCAGTAATCCTTGTTCTGGTTCTTTCAGGAACTTAACATTCAGAGACCTCCAACTCCAACCCGTGGCCGCCCACAGCCTGATCTAGATCGTAGCTCTCTTGCTTATATATGAATTTACCTTATTGCCTTGGTTATAAGGTTTAGATTCGGTGTGATTCTCCAGTAGTCTCAGTGAGGAACATCTTTCAGCATTTCAACAGAACAAAATAATTGCACCAGGACATTTTAG